>OY856409.1:1284033414-1285440914 GCA_963693085.1 Alisma plantago-aquatica
ATCTTAGTCAGTTATAGAATCTGATCTTGGCTATAGGTCCCATAGGTGATCGTATAGAGGCTTTTTAAAGTAGCCACTACCGATCCCAAAGGGCCCTTTCCCGTCCATGTTCGCTATTCCAAGGCGAATGCCTATCTTGCTTCTTCGTCCTCTCTTAGTTGGTTTAAGGATTCCGGATAGATAGAGTTAAGAGTCCCGATTGTGAAGAGAATATACAAGGAATTTAGCTACCTTTTCTGCCTTCCTTTCACCGGGGCTTCAGATAGATCGTTATCGGTTCAGGCTGAACCAGGATATGGAATCCATTTTCTGATGCAGCTACGGGCAAAAGAAATCGCTAACATGGCTAATAACGACTCGTTGAATACTTCATAGTTGGGGCACGAAATAGGAGAACAAAGGAGGAGATCGGAGAAAAGAATGAAACTACTATAGGGCCCAAAGGGAATTACATAACCTATGTGAAAGATCTGGGAATCTTTCTATTACTTGAATTCCAGCCTAGGTCAAGAAGAAAAAAAGGCGCTCAGTGGAAGATCTTTGTATTTCTTCTTATTCTTATACAATAATATAACCATCACTGCGAATCCAAGATCAGTCCCATCTATGACAAGGAGAAGCCGGAGTTAAAGGACCAACATGTAAAAGAAATAAGCATCTGCCAGCGGCTGAAGCGATGAGCCATTACTCTTTCAAATAAATAAGCTGACCTTTAAAGTAACAAGGAACAAAGCAAGATAAGCGCCAGATGCCGAAAGAGACAAAAATTCACCCACGGGGCGGTTACACAGTAAATGATAATAACATGATTCCGTGCCTTTACTTGAACGAGTTACGAAACAGAGAGACGAAACCTGGCTCTCTATCAACAAAAAGGGTGAGTCGCTAGGGCTGATTTCTTCTATTATTTCATAACCTAGTCATAGGAAGAGATCATAGATTTAGAAGACAAATATGGAATAGTAGAAGTAAGTGGAAGAAAGCCGAGATCTACTCAAGTGAGCACCAGTCTTTGATTATGTTTTTGGGTTTGAATTTTGAATGCAAAAATGACTATTTGCCAGGTTCTCACTCTCACGAAGGTAATGTTAAGTCTTTCTTGCTCTTTCTTGCTTCTCGGAAGGGGAAACCAAAAAGGGAGAACTGGGAGGGTTCATGGCTCATGAAAATTCATTTGTAAGAGAAAAACATGCTAAAAGACCCATTTGTAGGGAAAATCCAAATCGATTCATCGGAGACTTGAGCAGCATGACTCTGCTTTGATGTCGGTCTCTTTTTTCGTAACTGGAAGGTTCGGGAAAAGGAAAAGTTGGTGGTGTCATGATTATGATTCAAGTAGTAATGACTTATAAAGCTTATAAAGAAAGCCACTAAGCGGTTTTGTCTTTCGGGTTGACAAGCCGATGGACGATCTCAACTCGGTAAACCCCAGGGAGACCCGGATCCCCCTTTTCCTAATGTGCACTTCTTGACTCTTGACTCTTTGCATGGGACCTGTAGCTTAAGAAGGTATCGGTTGGGATACTTCATTTTTGAGTCTAACCAAGCCAACCATAAATTCTTTGAATTTCTTTCAGGGATTATCCCTTCGGACCCTTTTCTATAGGCATTTCTTCTTGCTAAATAGATTTCCGTGACTGGTTTCTCATTGACTTCTTTTGACTATGTAGAAGGTGGACCTCATATTCTATATAAAATCAAATCAAACATGTCTCACTTTAGCTGCAACTCCACCCTTTCTCCAATGCAACATCTCGGTCCTTTCTCATTGATCATTAGGGCTTGAAGACAGACACGTCACTGTTCATCTACAACAAAGGCTCGACCTTGATTTCTTTCCTGATCTATGTTGATGATATATTGGCCATGAGCAATGATCCCTCTGCTCTATCTCTTCTACTCAATGATATGCATTTGACCGGTGGTTGGATCTCGGCTTCCCTGCTGACTTTCTTGGAGTAGAGGCGCACTGGAATTTGTCTATCCCAGCCACTGATTTACTGATTTCTACTTGATGGTGCCAATTTCTACTCCAATGCAGACCTCACTTCGGCGAAGGACCATGTCACTTCCAGATCCCTCTCAGTATAGACGAGTTGTTGGTAGCTTACAATATCTAGCTCTTACCATACCAGACGTGACCTTTGTTGTCCCTAAGCTTGCACAGATGATGCATTGCCCTACGGATGTCCATTGGGAAGCAGTAAAGCATCTTCTTCGATATCTCAAAGTGGAATCTGGCTCTTCATATCGACAGATCTGATTCTCTTATGTTATCTGCTTTCTCTGATGCTGATTGGTCTTGTCTGAGCCTGATGATCGGCGGTCCACAACTGGGTTTGTCATCTTCTATGGATCCACTCCTATATCATGGGCTTGTAAAAAGCAAACTACGGTTGCAAGGTCGAGCATGAAAGATGAATACCGTGCCCTGGCTTCCGCTGCATCGTACTGGATCCAGTCTCTCCTTTATGAATCCTACTTGTTTCTTCCTTCTCCTCCAGTTCTTTTGTGCGACAATGTTGGTTATATGACGGCAAATCCAGTTTTTCACTCCGTTGAGGTGGATTTTCATTTTGTTCGGGGCAAAGGAAACTGATAGTCGCATTCCGTTTCTTGCAACATGATCCTCATCATCGCCTCCACTTTCCCTCGTGTCGCTGACATCCTACTTCAATTAAAGCTCACTCAGGGTCCAGAATCGGGACCCGGGTGGACCATGGCGGCGAGTCACTTAATCCAGCCTTGCCTCCCATACTCACCTCAACCTGCTTTCTCTCTTTTTTTGACTTGGATCTAGGGGCCCAACCCCATATCCCTGCTCGAAGAGATGGTCATCTGTGCTCCAAAGCTACTGGTGTCATCACCCTGCAAAGAGGGGGAACCGACCGACGATGTATGTCATCCAACCCAACCTCAGACTCTTTCCTATCCCTATCTCGGTCACGGGGCTTGTTGCGCAATTAATTCTTCTTCCTCTAGACCCAGGGGATTTCTCTCTCTTCCTTGCCACTCTCCTTCGAGCGAGTCTTTCCTGAAGATGAAGAAGTAGATAAGACGAGATGTTGTTCACAGTGTTCTCTCGCCCGTCACTGGAGAAGTAGATCCACAACCAGAAGCAGGGATCCGGGAAGACAACCCAAGCTAGAGAAGCATTTCTTTTTTCTTTCCTTGATCAATAGGCCGTCAATCCTTTCTTTGACCTCAAGAGATTGAACAAAGACATTGATTGGATATGGTTCCATCTCCCAGTGGTGAGCAAACAGCAGCCCCCCGGTCAGGTGGTGTAACCTTGTACAAATGGCTGCTACATCATGCGGGATGATGCTGACGCTACAAGTACAAGTCCTCGAGTTTCGACGCCCTTCTTGGATTGGAATACTGCTTCTTCCTTCCCTAGGAGCTCAACTTTCTCTAGCCTCACCGGAATGTGGTTGTGTACAACAATCGAGAACCAAACTAGTGGAATCAATGGAAATGAGGGTGACGGAGAAGATCATGAAAGTGACGTATTATGTGCCCAGTGAGGTTCAGTCTACCTTGATTCAGTAATGGCGAATGTGATCTCCTGACCCCACTCTCACGAATCACTCCTTCCTTCAGTGTGAATGGATTTCAAGATAACACGTCGCTACCCAGGGTGGCGGTGAAGCAAACTTGCCATCATCCCAAATGGCTAAGAAGTGAGTGAGTCTTCGAAAGTCTTGATATTCACCGCTAGGTAATGAAGAGGTACAAATCGACCTTAAGGGAGAGGAACGAAGTCGCTCGAGCAAAGCGAGAGGTGCGACCATCAGGGAGCAGAGTTTTCAGTACTTGAAGGCCAACGAAGGTGGACTTATTTGCTTTGCGCTGCGAGTCATTCATATCGGCGAGTCTGATTTTGTCCTTCTTGATGTAATGTAGTTCCGAACCCCTTTTCTCTCTCAGGTCTTGTCTTGAAGAGCCAGTCTGCATCTGCAGTTAGAAGTCGAGTATGGTCAAATCATCTCTTGATGTCAGACGGGTCGAGTAAAGAAGCAACCCGTCTAGATCTTTGTCTTCATAGCTTGGAATTGCAAATGCAATCCGATTTGGGCACAACCGTAGATATGGGGACATCTACAACTCCCGATGTGACAACAGCCCCAATAGCAAGGGTGATAATGCCTTTGCATCTGATCTCTCTGATCTTTCAAATCGGTCTGTCCAATCTCGGGCAAGGGAAGGGATTCATTCATTTCTTCTATAACTGCAGTTCCGGGTGGGCCTACAACACCTCAGGAGAACTGGAGAGGTGGATCCCTACCTGCAGAAGGGGAATGAGGGTCTTTCCAAATCATCCCTACAGTTCAAGTAGGACTTGTGTACTTGAAAAGTCCAAGGCCCTCTCATGTAGCCAGGTCTCGAGCCGAGCCAGAAGGTTTTTTTCTTGACTCCGGCAGAGCGAAGGGGAAAGATGGAATAAAGGAAAAATATCATGTGTTGAGTGTCCCCAACTACCCGAGATCAGAATCATCACATACTCCCTCACTTCTTGAATGACTTAATTGCCTTTTTGCGAAACTTCTTGACAAGTCAAAAGAGTGATGCATGGATTCGCATCCAGGCTCCCGCAGCAGCCATCCTCTTAATTGTCAAAGTTGGCACTGTAGAAGCTCTACGCTGCTGCAGAAAGATCATTTTGACGGGGAAATTCGCTGAACTGCTTTGACCAGACTGGGTCTATTTAATACCTTTCTAGACCCTTTTCCCGTCCCACATTAACGAAGCCAACTCAAACTTGATTTCCAATCCGATAAGAAGATAGCAGCATACAAACCAAGGAGAGATGTCCTTGCACCCTAAACAGCCAATATAGTAGTTAGCTTCCCTTCTTCCTCTGTGATATCTCCACCATCTATATTTGATTCTAACCTGGCTCTCTAGTAAGTAGGTAAGAGGAAAGAGTGCAACAATAAGAGCAAAGATCCATGGCAAATTCAAGGGTGGTAGAGGCAAAGGGGAAGTGTGTGAACATGACAAATACAAAAGTGCAGATCATTGTTAAAACAATGAGGCAAGATCACAACATGAGGGAAGTACTCAAAAGAGATGTATACACCCACCGCCAACAGTAATGGAATAAAACGTTCTCAACTCAACAATGTACATGATAGGGATGAATGAAGTAACTGCAGTGAGCGTGAGCAAGATAGCCACGATAAGGAGCCAAGAAGGCCATGTAGGCTTTGATGTCATAAAGCCATAGATCGAAATGTCCAGTCTGATGAGCCGCTTTGATGAGATCAGAGTGGTATGTCCATGATAATGGAATAGGTGGCTGCATAAAGATAAAGAGCAAAGCAGATGCCACTACTAGTACTAAGCACCTCTTGGCAAACTGCACACAGCAGAATCAGATATAATGAGAACCCATCTTTGAAATTTAATTACTAACAACAACTATTTCATCATCTGTGGCACTCTTCTGATCCTAGTTGGCTCGAGTAGAGCGGGCTACTTCTTTTCAATCTAGAGAATCTTTGTTCTGGAAACACGTCTTCCTATTCCATCTTTTCTCAAATCTCCTTTAACGGAAGAAATAGAGAGAAGGTCAAACCTAGTTCACTCACTGAGTCTCTTTGCATCCATGGCTTTATGGTTAAAGTGCCCAACCTAAGAAAGGGGCAAATTCGTAGGTTCAATTCCTACTGGATGCACTTGGAAGGTTCAGTTCCCATCTGGTGAGAAGATTTGCTTTGAAAACTTTTTCGTAGGCAGCAAGCCATGGTAGGCTAGAAGGAAGCACAGGAACTTCCGGGATTAAGGAAAGTAACCCGAGGGTAGTAGGTTACAGAATCCGATTTGTGGCATCTTTCCTTGGTAGATTTGTTAGACAAGGACTGATTTCAGAAAATGTTAATAATAGGGCAACTCCATTCAATAAGGAAGGAGGCATGGAATTGGATGCTTTCCCCCTTTCAGTGCAGGAAGGACTGCTTGGTGAAATGACGTACTTAGGATTCCCTCACTGTCAAGCAAGGGTTGGCTTCGAATGAGATGTCATATATGCAAATGCGCTTTCCGTTGCAGGCATAAGCACTGCAAACATGGCTACTTCAGCTCTTTTCGGAAGGGAAGAGAGTTCTGTCACTTCTGGGATTAAGGGAGTTCCCCTGAGAAAAAGACAGTCAATAGGACTCGACTCTAGAACCCATAGGCCTAGGAGAAATAGACTGAATAGGTACGACATCTGTAAAGTAAGTAACAAAGGGAGAAGGAAGAAAAGCCTGCGGGGATAGCAGGTTCTGGTCCAACACCCTATCTTTCATAAGCTCCGGTAGTTGCTCACCCATAATCAATCCTACTCGATTAAAGACTAGCTTGAAGGCCTGAAAGCAGGAGGGGGAGTACGACACGAAAGGGCAATGTGAATTTGCTAGTTTAGAGAAAGATTCATAGTCAATCTATCCCACTAGCTACAGCTTGCATTCGATGCCATATTAACTATCTCATGTCACTTTTTTCTTTAGTTTCGTTTATTTGGGTATGAATGATTCAATAGCAGCTTCTTCTTGAACTTCCCCTTCTTCCTTAAAAAAAGGAGTGGATTTCTCATGGTCAGAACTCGCAATCTGATTGAACTAGCGTGCTTTCATCAGCGTTAGACTGCGTCTTCAGGTACGTCTATTGGTGATTCCTGATATGATTCCCTAAACCTGATCCGGGCTAATCCTTATCCTTAAAGATTCTCTAGGAAAGGGCTCCGTAACATCTATCTCAAAAGAAGTAAGGACATTCTAATATGCCTTCTCCCCATTCCCGGCCGTGGGCAAATCTATCTTCAACGGGTGCCCCGACTGCTGATTTTCTAGGAGCTATTCCTACCATTTTCCCGCGTCCCTTGTCTTTACCGCTCTAGCAACTGCCATTAATTCCTTGTCCAATTTTCATGCATGACGGACTCTTTCTAAAGAAGAAGAAAGCTCCAACCTCTGTGCACCCAAAGAATAAGCAACTCGCGTCAAGGAAGAGTCTTGACGTAAGGGATAGAAGGAAGGTTCTTTGCAAGAGTCATTTATCTCGGGGGAAGAGGTCAGTAGTGCCTTCTACTCTCATATGAGTGCACATTAATCTAATTGAAATATGGTAATAGAAGGAATTGACTTGATCACGCTGCCCAATATATTAGTCTCGAATGGTTCGTTCCAGTGCCAGTTTCGGAAGTAGTCGTAATCCTTCTTTCTTTTTTAGAGTATGTCTTCCCCTGTCTCTGTCTGCGCTTTCTATCTGTCTGTGCTTGGAAAGATTCCGTCAAGCCTGGGCATAGTAAGACCAGTAGAAAGAAAGAAAGTAGACCAGTCTGCATCTCTTTCTTTATAAGAGTCCTTTGGTCCAGTCAGCTTGCTTTCCGATGCGAGGCGCGTCAAATGACCCTCTCTTCATGTTCACAAAGATAGTTGAATCGGATGTTAACGAATAGGCTGTTTCCTCTCTGTCCAATCAGTCTAATCAGCATTCTTTCTTTCAACTCCACTCCTTCCCTTGCCTCTCCAATTTCCCTATTTTTCTTTTCATTCATTCCTCATGCACTGAGACAAAGATGCTGACTTTGCTGGAGGGATGTTTTCCTGCCTAACAAGATGTCTGTAGGGACCTCAATTGACATCGACCCTGCCTTGTTTGTGAGCTAGGGTCGTTTCCATCAAGCAACGAGAATAGGATCTCGACTGGATATCATGTATTTCATGAGCTGGAATCAGACAAGACACATGATTTTTTATTGCTAGACCTCCCATCCAATTATGATTTTTCATACGCGATGGGGCGAACGACATTCTTTTCATCCCGTTCGGGAAACAACTGACAGAAAAAATGATGGGACATAAATCCGCTAAGAAATGTTTTTTTCTGAGTTTTAGCAGCACTGATGATATACAAGCAAAGAACCAAGTATTCAATTGAATCCAATTTCAATTCCAATGTTCAAGGATAGCTATTTCGAACCTAAAATAGATATTATTGGTCATTACTACTTCCACGTTTTGTTTGAACCGAGTCCTCCTGTCTTATGGAAAAGCATTGATTCCCGCATACGAATTCATTTATTACAACCTTGTGCCACTAAATCGTTTTGGGAGAGGTCTCAAGTACATTTTAGCCTCTGAGCAGAATCCTTTTTTTTGGAACTACGATCGCGAAAAAGCAGATAAGCTCATATTCCTGCAAAAGAATCAATTGAAGTACAAAGACTTTTAGATATTCCTAATACATCTGAAATCACACCTGGTATAATTGAAAACAAGGAAAATACACGCGAGTAATCAAAGAATTGACTCACACTGTATAACCTGATTTGAATGCATGATGAATTAAAAAAAAGCTAGATATAGATATTTAGTAAATGAGAAATCTAAGCATTGAATTATGGAATAGAGATAAATAGAGGGGGTGGACAAAGGGTGGCTGGAGAGGGTGGTGTATTCCAGTCGGATTGAATCTTTCACATGTGTACATCCACCTGAATAGAGTTTCTTATGGTTTTGTGCACTTCTGTGATTTTTTTTCTATTTCTGGGGCTAGCAGTCACATGTCAGGTGATAGATGATCTCTTTTCCTATATCTTTTGTCTGTCTTTACCTATAAAAGATTCTGTTAACATTGCAGATGGCTTCTACGACATAAGTGAGAGTCAATTCCCAGCTCAGCCGCCACTCCTTTCATCGATATCCTTTCTTTTCCAGTTCGTTGACATGCATCACAGGAAGGTAGGAATTAATTGACATCCCCAACCCCATATCCCTGCCAAAGACTGATTGCGGGCAGTAGCATCCGCACCGACATGTCCACCCATGCCACTCTTCCAAAACATTGTTAACATCATTCGAATACATCTTCGTCAAATCACCCCTCTCTTCATTAGCTGATAGGGACTTCCGAACCAGATCTTTTCACTGATGGATAGGCGGGGATCAGAGGGAAGAGTGAATCAACTTAGTGTCTCCTCTCTCCTTTTCCTAAGATTGAAGTATGAACTCCTTATTCCAATCCGGAAACTAGGGCTGACAGAAAACCCTCATCCGCATGCTTTAAGGCTTAATCCTGTTCCGGTCCCCAACCTTTATACCTTTCTTCTGCAATGATTCTATTCCGGGGTTCCGCGCTTCGCAAAGTCTTTAATGATGCGTTTGTAATAGCCTATGTGTCCCAAAAAGAAGGCGCTACTTAGGCCCCCTTTTTAGTAGATGAGATTAGGATGAAAGGGCTTGCTTTCATTAACATTCAGTGAAGGTGCGTAGCTTCTTTGAATGTTCCGTTGATTGACTACTACATCTAGGGACGAGACTGATCCCAAAAGAGATTCGAAAGGGTTATGAAATCGCTTAGGTTGAAAGTTGATGATGCCATATGTCAAAGGGGTGGGTGTAGCTTAGACTAAGCGCAATTACAGGAATAGGTCAGGAAAACAGTTAACTTCTCAACTACAGCGAACCTCTTTTTCTTCTCCGCTGCATGCACTAGTGCCTTACAGGAGTCTCAGTGACAGGAGAAGAGTATGGTTTTCAAGTGAAAGTTTTATTCTATGGGTCTCAACACCAAAAAAGAAAAAAAGAAAAGCAAGATGGCCGTCTATAAGCTATAAGATGAATTCTGGCACTCTTTCTATACGGGAAATACTGATCAAACAGCATGCCCGTCTATCTTTGATTGACTGGTTGGAATAGGTCCTTAACGACCGATAGGATCTCACTGGGCTGCGGATGCCCCCGTCTGTCTCAACCCAAGGCTCTTTTCCATGCCTGCCGCTCTGATGGATGTCAAGTTTTGAATTTGGTCAAGATTCCTTTCTCGATTGAAGCTAGAAGAATCCCGTGTAAAGGAGTTTGATGACTTTCACTTCTCCTCTGACTAGCGGAGGCAAAGACTTTCTTTCCACTGTTATAACGGCACTCTGTTTTTTTATTAACGTTCTTAAGGAAGTCAATAGTTGATTGTTCTTGTCATTGTAAAAGCTATTCTGACCGCTCTTATCTCGACTATTGATCTTCTCCTTTCTTACTATCATTCCTCCATTCCACTTCTACTTCTAAAGGATGATCTACCCGAGGGTAAGCAATTGAAAGAAGTCTTAGTCGAGTCCGAAGCCAGGCGATAGCAAAGGGCAATGAGCGGGAGCTACAGTGCCATAGACATAAGAGGGCGGAATCAAGTCCTTTAGGATACATCTTATCGATCAACAAGTGGGATGGATTAGATAGCCGTACAAGATATATTAATAATATAGGTTCTTTCTCTTATCGGAGCAACTTTCGAACAAGTCTGACTTCCAGGAACTCTCCCGCTCATTCGCTAAGATTCCTCTCCTACACTATAACTAGACAACGATCTTTCCCTGAAAGGACTGATGTTGGAAGACCCATAGCTTGAAAATTCCCCAGTCCTGCTTCAAACTAGCTATGTGCTAAAGAAGCCCTAACCTAAGCCCTATAGGAAGAGTAGTGCTACTAAAGAGGTACCTCTGCATTGATTGACTAAAGCAGGAATACCTTCTGATTGAAAGAATCGAAGCCTTACTCTAACAAGTAAGCAAGTCAATTGCATTGCCTTTCTCTTATTTAGCAAATTCAACTGACTTCCTTCCCTCTTTCCTGTCTACTAATTCTATCTACTATAGACCATGTCCGATCTCCTTCTTACTAGAGGCTGAAATCGTCCTCATGCGAATCTAAGCGGAAGGTTAAGAATCGTCCGATCTTCATGAGAAGCCTCTCTTCCTATAGTTGGTTTAGGGTAGGGACAAGAAAAGGAGGAATGGTACCACTGGCACTGATTTTCTTTCCTATTGCTTTGTCTCCAAGTGGGATTAGTTAGACCCGGACGGACTGACCATGATAGTAAGCGTAGCAGATCTCATTACCAAGGACTGATCGGAAACATCCGAGCACACCGAGCTTGGTTCTTTAGTTTTGTTCTTTCTTTCTCTGAGTAATGCCCACGCGGTTTGATGCATGGGGTAAAGTTAGCTAAGGACCTAGCGAATTAGGTCCCCCTATCTTTAAGATCGGCCTATGGATCTCATGGGAAGCGAGCCCTCGACGATTGAGATCAGATCGATTCTAAGGCTGAGTTTAAGCCCATAAAGATTCAGAAGGTCTTATGAGAAACATAGAAATTTCTCTCTGATTATAGAGTCAAATACTTCAGAACGAAAGAAGAATCTATCTCTTTCTTATACGAAAAGCAAAGTAGACAGAGCGATTCTTGAGGTTGCAAGCAAAGAAGCAAGGTTTACACACAGAAGTGAATCAAATAGCTAGCTGACTGACTTCTACACAGGAAGGAGTGACTGAACGACGGTCTTTTGCAACTTTTTAATCAAATGAAATCCTAAAATGGATTGACTAGTTTGATCTACTAAAGGGAAAGTAGCTTGATATTGGTTCAAATCCAAAATCATTTTCTCGAGATTTTTGGCAGCAAGTCCATTGCGTTGATGGCCAATCGGCCTTTTTTGCATTTTCCCGAGATTTTTGGCAGCAAGTCCATTGGGTTGATGGCAAATCGGACAAGTTCACATTTTCATTTAGATTATCGTATAAGAGAGAGAAGAGAATTTAGATGGAAAACCACTTTCTTTTAGGGAAACTTAACTAAATTGATAACAAAAAAGGGGCTGATGTTTTGGGGTGAGTGAAAAATCATGTCTTCTTTTGCTTTTTCCCTTGCGGAGATCGGGCACGTTATCTCAGTTGGAGATGGGATTGCGTGTGTTTATGGATTAAAGGAAATTCAATATGGTGAAATGGTAGAATTTGCCAGCGGGGTCAAAGGCATAACTTTGAATTTAGAAAATGAGAATGTAGGTATTGATGTCTTTGGTAGTGATACCGCTATTAAAGAAGGAGATCTTGTAAAGCGCACTGGGTCTATTGTGGATGTCCCTGTGGGAAAATTCTTATTAGGTCGTGTGGTCGATGCTTTGGGGGTACCATTGATGGCAAAGGTTATCTAAGCGATCATGAATGGAGACGCGTTGAAGTGAAAGCCCCTGGTATTATTGAGCATCAATCTGTGCACGAACCAATGCAAACTGGCTTAAAAGCAGTGGATAGCCTGGTTCCTATATGTCGTGGTCAATGAGAATTAATAATAGGAGACAGGCAAATAGGAAAAACCGCTATAGCGGTAGATACCATATTAAACCAAAAAGAACTGAATCAAAAGGCAAAAGAAAATGACAAATTGTATTGTGTCTATGTGGCGATTGGACAAAAACGCTCGACAGTGGCACAATTAGTACAAATTCTATCATCAACCAATGCATTGGAATATTCCATTCTTGTAGCGGCCACCGCTTCGGATCCTGCTCCTCTCCAATTTTTAGCACCATATTCTGGCTGCGCTATGGGGGAATATTTCCACGATAATGGAATGCATGCATTAATCTTATATGATGATTTAAGTAAACAGGCGGTGGCATATCGCCAAATGTCATTATTGTTACGCCGATCACCAGGCCGGGAGGCTTTCCCCGGAGATGTCTTCTACTTGCATTCCCATCTCTTAGAGAGAGTCGCGAAATGATCTGAAGAAACATGAGCGGGTAGCTTAACCGCCTTACCCGTCATTGAAACACAAGCGGGAGACGTATCGACATATATTCCTACTAATTTGATTTCAATCACAGATGGACAAATATGTTTGGAAACAGATCTCTTTTATCGCAGACTCCGACCAGCTATTAACGTTGGCTTATCTGTCAGTCGCGTCGGGTCGGCCACTCAGTTGAAGGCTATGAAACAAGTCTGTGGTAGTTTAAAACTAGAATTGGCACAATATCGAGAAGTAGCAGCCTTCGCTCAATTTGGCTCAGACCTTGACGCAGCCACTCAAGCCTTACTAAATAGGGGTGAACGACTAACAGAAGTTCTAAAACAACCACAATATGAACCACTTCCTATTGAAGATCAAATTCTTGTCATTTATGCAGCTGTCAATGGATTCTGTGATCGAATGCCACTAGACAAAATACATCAATATGAAAAAACTATTTCGAGTACCATCGATCCACAATTACTCAAAGAACTTGCATCAAAAGCCTTAACGACAGAAAGAAAAGTGTAACTAGAGACTTTCTTAAAAGAAAGTGCAAATTTGTTACAGTTCCATGAGATCTTATTTTGGTTCGATACGCCCACCCCCAGTTCATATGGGATTTCTATAGAATCAATCAAACCTCAAACTCAATTCCAGTCAGTTGGATCCCCATCCCCAAAAGGGATGGTGAGCGATTTTGTCTGGGTGGAATACAAGGTGGAAGCCAATTCATAACTGTGCCACCACTTGTAGTCCCCTAAGCAGGTCTTCCCTTGAGTGGTAAGGCAGAGGAAAGGAAGACAGACACAAAAGGAAAGGCAATCTGCAATCCATTTTATCATCTTGGTGAGCAGGCTGAGTCAGCAAGGAGTGGATTGGAAGTTCACCCTTCTGGTCATTTCCTTTTGTCTCTCCCTTCTCGCTCCTTTTCGCTACCTTCCAATGGTACTTCTTCTAATGTGTTACCAATTGGATCCCAACCTTCAATTATGGGGCTTCATGTTGGCCTTCCAGGTTTTCTTCTTCCTCCTACTCTCCCTCATCTTGGGGCGAGACCGAAACCGGGAAGACTTCCAACTTAATCTTTATTATGCGGGAGGACTTGTCATTCTCTTTCTGTTTCTAATCATTGGACCTGATCATACCCTTTTTTGGGACCCCATCAAACTGGTCACGCTGATGTGTGGAGAAACCATGCTCCATATATCTTCTATACCGCCGAGGAATATGTGGGCCCTGGGGATCTCCTATTCCCTATACTTGGGCCTCTCCCTACTGGTTGGCCTTTTGCTCTATATGCAAGGGACGACAACCGGGGAGATCTTCGTCACATGGGTCTTCTTCTTCTTTTGTCTTAATTTGTTGGGGCTGATAGCTGCCTTCGCCTTTTGCCTTTTGGGCATGAAGCCCCACCATCTTCAGAAGCTCAACCCTTTTTTTTTCAGTTGGCTTCTGTTCTGCCTGAGCGCATTCCCAGAACTCGCTTTCCTCAAGCAGTGGTTCTCCGACCTTGACAAGGTATTTCTTTTGTTGGGCTTCCTGGGGGAGGTCCAGCGACGACTGACGAAGAGTACTAAACTAAACTACAAGAAGAAGAAGGTAGGGTAGGATTTTCATAATGGACCGGTCTAAAGGATGAGCCGGAGAGTAGGGAGGAAAGGAAGGGCCCCAGTTATTGCTTTTAATCGTCTGGTTTTGGTCTAGGTGATGAGCTATTGTCATGGTCCTTCTTAGTCTTAGCCTTAGTCTTGGGCATCGTATTCTCTATCCCTCCAGAGTGGAGGCAGATTTTTTTACAAAGGATAAGAAAAAAAGAAAACCATCTCCATATGTTGGAGGGGTCAAAAGTAAGAGGAGCAGGAGCTGCGACAATTGCTTTAGCAGGTGCTGCCGTCAGCATTGGGAATCTCTTCAGCTCATTGATTCATTCCATAGCCAGAAATCCATCATTAGCTAAACAATTATTTGGCTATGCAATTTTGGGCTTTGCTTTAACTGAAGCCATAGCATTGTTTGCCCCAATGATGGCCTTTTTAATCTCATTTGTCTTCTAGGTCTTTGTCTCAATCGGAGAAGATGAAGTACTCTTTTCTCGTCGAAAGGGGAGGTCTTGTTTCAGCAATGGGGCAGGAGAGGAGGGGAGTGGCGAGGTGGGCCCCTCCTCACCCACAAGACTGATTGCAGTGGAGGACACGTTGGATTTGATAGGAAAAATGTTGACAGAATACTTTGGAGGAGGGTACTCCCCCCCGGGGCATAGCTCAGGATTTGGAGGCAAGTTGGGGTATAGAGCCGTCAGCACGGTGGGGAGACGTTCTCGTACAGTTCAGGGGTGGGGTATGAGAATGCCAATTGTTGGTAACTTTCACTCCCCTCTATTCGAAATATGCCTTTCTAGGAGCATTACGATCTGCAGCTCAAATGGTCCCTTATGAAGTCTCTATCGGTCTTATTCTTATTGTGCTCCTTGTGAGCACGTTTGGATCTGTGAAGAAGCAATGATGTTCCCCTAACCCAACCCGGGAATAGACCGGAGGGAACCACAACATGAGGAATGTCCGCGTCTCGTCGCAAGGCTCATTTTGAGTTTTGGGTCATAGGGTGGGCAGTCCGGGGCACAAGGGTCCTGGTACTATCCTGGTGCGAAGAACCCCAAAGGCAATGAGACGATTTCCCCCAGCGGAAGCGGCCTAAACGAAGAGCAAACACTTGAACGTGAGAGCAAGGGATCACCCAACGAATGGACGAGCTCCAAAGAGGGAGGAGAAGTGGCAGTCAGGGGGTTTGGGGGAACGAAGCGGGGGGAGGGACGGGGCCAAGCCCAGAATGTATGGGTGACAGATCGGCCATAGGAGTACTCCGGTACCTACACCAGGGCAAAACATGTCGAACATACGACGATGCCGCCCGTTTTCATTTCGTGGAAGTCCCCGACAGAGGAAAGGGCTGTAGGTGCTGGCGCGTTCTGCTTCGGGCAGAAATAAAAAAAAAGAGGGGACTGGTATAGATGATGAAAGGCGGGCCGCTTGAACGCATTCTCTGGAAGGGCGGCAAGCAAAGCAGAATAGGAAAGGGGCCGAGGAGGATGAGTTTTGAAATGGAAAAAGGGTCTCATTCGGAGCAGAAATGGCTATTCCCAAGTATAGACAAAGAAAGATGAGAGGGGACGGACTGTCAGAGGTCGCAGCGGTCCCCCTAGAGGAAACCCTCCCCCGACAAGTTCTCTATTCCGACATCTCTTCCCGATCGAATAGGGCCACTACGTCGGGATGGGAATGGGTCATCCCACATGATCATTTGATGAATCCGGTCCAGTCGCCCCCGATCGGTGGCTTGTCAACCACCGGGGGATACTCACCAAACGTCGGGTTGGGACAACACAACATATGAGTAGTTCGATCGACGGACCCCACCCCGATCGGTGGCTTGTCAACCACTGGGGGATACTCACCAAACGTCGGGTTGGGACAACACAACATATGAGTAGTTCGCTTGACGGACCCCACCCTCTCGAGAGTAGGATGCCGGCCGAGATGTAGCTGGGAGCCGCCCCCCCCCCCCTTTGTCAATGCCTTGCCCCAAAAGAAGGGCGGGTGCCGAAAAGGAAGCAGTCCAACCTTTTCGACGAAAGCGTCTGCTTGGTAGGCGCTGTCTACTCACCCTTTTCTCCACTAGCAATGCTCTTCACACGAAAGAAGTTCCCTTCAGATCATGCCCCTTAGGAAGCACCCCGGAAAAAAGAACGGACGAGCCACATGCAGGGAAACTTGCACGTGTGGTTCTGGCCAGAGACCCCGGTATACTGTACTAATATGTGTAGGTCCCTGTAATTCGAGTGAGATTGTCATGGCGCAAAAGCAGATATGGTTCGATATTCCCTTGTTCCCCGTATTGGTTATGTTCCTTATTTCTTGTCTAGTAGAAA
Organism: Alisma plantago-aquatica; assembly: GCA_963693085.1. NCBI lineage: Eukaryota > Viridiplantae > Streptophyta > Magnoliopsida > Alismatales > Alismataceae > Alisma > Alisma plantago-aquatica. The sequence continues at coordinate 1,284,049,898 of OY856409.1, forward strand.
CGAATCGAGCTCTGTCTGATCTCCCAAAAGAGGAAGCTGAATCAGTTGCAGGCTATAATGTAGAATATGCACATGATGCGATCCTGGAGAGTTCACTGTTGGTGGAAGCCAATGTCCCGGGGTCCCGGAGACTCATTTTGACTGAAACAAGGGGTGGGTCTTTACCAACTTCCAAATCCGATGACTCCAGGGAAGAAAAAAGAGGGGCACTCTTCATTCTTCATTCGAAAGTCATTCATGTCAGAGGGTCTTGATCTGTTGGGTAAAGCAAACTCCCCCCTTGGACGAGCACGAGGCTTAGTCAAGTAGAACCGGGTTGCGCTGCTTGATGCTCCGACCAAAAACCAATCAGTGGGGCCATGCCGGTATGACAGAATATGCTTCCAAAAGGCCCCCCAACCCCCCACCGTGCAGAAAGCAGCCCGCCCGATGACAGGGAACAATATCGTGGAAACGTAGACCTAAGTGGGTTTATTGGATCTTGGGGAACCATCACAAGTACGGCCGGCCCCTCTTTGAACAAGAATGTCGTGTCATCCAACGGAGCTTAGAAGAAGGTGACTCGGAGCCCCAAACCAAAGAAGGTGACTCGCGCAGACATCTGACTCCTTTGGAAGAGAAAGGAATAGCCAAACCAACCCAGCTGGCTGGTCAATCTCAGTGATCTTATCGGCCGACAAATCGGAGATGGACGACCACGGTCCCGACTGTCACCAGCACCGTGACGTTTACTAATCAATGACTCAACAACAACTTGACCCGACTTAGGATTTTATTTTGTTGATATTGAGTTGGAGGGAGCATCCCCCCTATCTAAATAGAATCCATTTTCTTTTTTTGAAATGGTTTTCAGGCGTAGTAGCTCGTCTCAGACAAGAGGAAAAGGGGAAGGGCACGAGGCCCTCCCCCCAAGGGGAGGGGGAGGAGGAGTGGGCCTGGGGCCTCTTCCAAAAGCAAATCTTCTTTAGCTGCCACCCCGCTTCGGGATCACCAAGGGTGACCCGACCCCCCATAACGGGCCGGGGGAAAGGAGGAGCACGTAGGAATGCCGACCCCCCCCAGTTGAACCCTGTATCTGAGGTGAGCAAAAAGCAAGGGAGAGGAGGTGTGGGGGCGGCCCTTGATCCTACGCATGGAGCGTCGCTTCAGCATGAGTTGTAGCTCGCCTTCCCTCCTTTTCTCACTTCAGAAAGATTTTGCAGTCTTTTCTCCTGGGTCGAGAGAGTACGAAACATCGGTGTAAAAGATTGAGTGGGATCTGTGACGTGAGGTTGGTTATAGTGACGACCTGTAGTGTGCGGCTTATGAAAAGGTAAGCGGTTAGGTGGACCCCATTTTTGCCTTTTTCTGAATCGGAAGATCATCCTCTCCGCGTTCGATGCCGCACCTTGCGTGTGTGAATGGGTGTGATATATACCTCTTCTCTTTGCTCAGCACGTGACTGTGTACCCCGATCCAAAGGCCTGTCTTCGCCCGCTCCCGACCCTATTTCATGGTGGAATCCATTGCTATCTTGGACATCGCCAAACCAAAGAAGGGTGTTTTCAGTGCCTATGCTTAACACCCATGGCAGACATTCCTTTGGTGTGGTGCCCCACTTTTGTAATTCTTTTACTCTGTCTTAAGTCTTGTTGCGCGCGCAGCCGTAGTTAGTGAATTTCGGAGTCTGATGGAAGTTGGTCTGGAATTGGCTCGCTATCGAGGACAAAAGTGATGGGACGCAAACGACGATAATATCGTACTAAAAGAGCTCATAGGATGAAAACAAACACTTTTCTTCAATTCAATAGGGCCGGGCTCTCGAGAGGTACAAATCGACTGAAAGGAGAGGAACTTGAGTAGCTCGAGCGAAGTGAGAGGAGACGAAAGGGAAGAAGGCCCTCTCTCGAAGGCATTGGAAGTGATTATTGATTTTTTCAGCCCCCCGGGGGGCCCTCTCTGATAGAGAAAGTCAATTTGATTTTTCTAATGAAAAATCTAGTCTGATGGCTCTTCTCCACTAACCACAAGGATATATGTACTCTATATTTCATCTTCGGTGCCATTGCTGGAGTGATGGGCACATGCTTCTCAGTACTGATTCGTATGGAATTAGCACGACCCGGCGATCAAATTCTTAGTGGGAATCATCAACTTTATAATGTTTTAATAACGGCTCACGCTTTTTTAATGATCTTTTTCATGGTGATGCCGGTGATGATAGGTGGATTTGGTAATTGGTTTGTTCCGATTCTGATAGGTGCACCTGACATGGCATTTCCACGATTAAATAATATATCATTCTGGTTGTTGCCACCAAGTCTCTTGCTCCTATTAAGCTCAACCTTAGTAGAAGTAGGTACCGGCACTGGGTGGATGGTCTATCCGCCCTTAAGTGGTATTACCAGCCATTCTGGAGGAGCAATTGATTTAGCAATTTTTAGTCCTCATCTATCAGGTGTTTCATCCATTTTAGGTTCTATCAATTTTATAACAACTATCTTCAACATGCATGGACCTGGAATGACTATGCATAGAATACCCCTTTTTGTGTGGTCCGTTCTAGTGACAACATTCCTACTTTTATTATCACTTCCGGTACTGGCAGGGGCAATTACAATGTTATTAACCGATCGCAACTTTAATACAACCTTTTTTGATCCTGCTGGAGGGGGAGACCCCATATTATACCAACATCTCTTTTGGTTCTTCAGTCATCCAGAGGTGTATATTCTCATTCTGCCTGGATTTGGTATTATTAGTCATATTGTATCGACCTTTTCAGGAAAACCGGTCTTCGGGTATCTAGGCATGGTTTATGCCATGATCAGTATAGGTGTTCTTGGATTTCTGGTTTGGGCTCATCATATGTTTACTGTGGGCTTAGACGTTGATATGCGTGCCTACTTCACCGCAGCTACCATGATCATTGCTGTCCCCACTGGAATCAAAATCTTTAGTTGGATCGCTACCATGTGGGGAGGTTCGATACAATACAAAACACCCATGTTATTTGCAGTAGGATTCATCTTTTTGTTCACCATAGGAGGGGTCACTGGAATAGTTCTAGCAAATTCAGGTCTCGACATTTCTCTACATGATACTTATTATGTGGTTTCACATTTCCATTAAGTACTTTCTATGGGAGCCGTTTTTGCTTTATTTGCAGGATTTTACTATTGGGTGGGTAAAATCTTTGGTCGGACATACCCGGAAACTTTAGGTCAAATCCATTTTTGGATCACTTTTTTCGGGGTGAATCTGACCTTCTTTCCCATGCATTTCTTAGGGCTTTCGGGTATGCCAAGTCGCATTCTAGATTATCCAGATGCTTACGCCGGATGGAATGCTCTGAGCAGTTTTGGCTCTTATATATCCATAGTTGGAATTTGTTGCTTCTTCGTGGTCGTCACAATCACTTTAAGTAGTGGAAAGAACAAAAGATGTGCTCCAAGTCCTTGGGCTGTTGAAAAGAATTCAACCACACTGGAATGGATGGTACAAAGTCCTCCAGCCTTTCATACTTTTGGAGAACTTCCAGCTATCAAGGAAATGAAAATCCCTGTGAAATAAAATAAGAAAATCAAAGAAGAAAGGGTCACCGACAGACAGAAAAAATCCGGTCCTCTACCATGTTTTAGTTTTTAAGAGATTGTTAGTCCTCATTTTCCTGTTGTTTCCCGACAAGTCCCAAAGCCCCTGTCCAAGTCGATAGGGGAATGGCATCCCTACCTACAAATGGTAAAACCTGACTAAGAAATACATTCTACATGAAGGATTTAGGCAAAGCATCCTATATATTAGGAATTAAGATCCAAAGAGATAGAACTAGAAGACTTCTTGTCCTAATACATAGTACATACATTGACAAGGTGCAGAAAGGTTCAACATGCATGACTCAAAGATAGGAAATTTGCCCGTAACATGGCATCAATCTTTCTGGAGCCTAGTGTCCCAGTTCTTGTGAAGAGGAGCACATGACTAAAATGGCATATGCATTCACAGTTGGATCTATCACATATGCAGTGTTATGTAGTCATCTTGTATCTTGTAAGTTTTGAACATGACATGCAAATATTAGTTAGATCCCAATGAAGTTCACTTGACTATCGTAAAGAACATCCTTAAGTACTAGAGAAGCACTAAGGATCAGTTCATTATTTATGGTGATAAGGAAGAGTTGGGTGTAAATAAATATATCAATACAAGCTTCCAAATTGACAATAAAGATTAACAGTCACAATCAAAATTTGTGTTTGACTTTAAAATAGAATTCTAAGCTAGAAAAGTTCTGAGCAAGAGGCAGTTACTAATTCTAAAAATAGAAGTAGAGTACATTGCTATTTTGAACACAACAAGGGATATTGTATGGATCAAGAAGTTCATTTGATGAACTTAAGAGGTTTCAACCATTGATGACACAATAGAAATACTGCAACAACAATGGATCTGTTGGATAGGATAAGGAGCCCAGATAGCATACTACAACATTTCCATCTCATAGGAGAAATCATACAACAAGGAGATGTGAAGATTTGCAAAGTACCAACTAGAAGTAAATGTTGCTAACCCACTGAAAAAAACACTTGCATGGCAAAAACATGATGATCATGTTAAGATTACTTAGAATAAGATTTGTGGGTGATTGTGTAAGGAGTGGGTTCCACTCCCTACTAAATTTTTTTTGAAGAATAAAACATCCATTCCAAACACACTCAAAGGTATGTTGGAATAGGTGTAACATTTTCAAACTTCAATAAATGGTATTCAAAACAACCAAAGTATAGTAGTAGAATAAAAATGTTGACTATATTCAATTTATCACAAGGTTATTACAAAAGTACATCATAATATCCCGTAAGGGTTTACATGTATGATACAACATAAGGATCTAAGTAGAGGGAAACCTAAACCATATCCAAGCTTTAACTCCTTAAGCTAGTCCAAAACTTCATGCCTTATCATCCAAGTCCTTCACCTAGGGTAAGAAGCATACCCCAGCAAGAAGAGAAAATAGATGACATCAACAAAGGCTGGTTTGTGCATACTAAATAGGAAAATTGAGCTATATATCGAATAAAGGACAACAAATATAAAAGGCTTCCCATAGAAAGGATAAGGACCACCCAAATGGGTATCAAGAGAAAAGGAATTGAAATCATATGATAACAAAAGTATACTTGCCATTAATAAAACATAAAGATTTTTCCACACAAGCACATGTAAAGAATTAGGGCACACACCCGATATCATCAATTGCAACCTGCATGCATGTGAGATAAACACAGCCGTAGAACAATATAAACACAAAGGCAGCCAAGTCTCATAAACTTGAAACCTGATAGAGAAAGGAATATTGCCAATCTCTCAAATATATAAAACATGGGTCAAGAATCACATATGTTACCCTGGGTATGAGGTTCCTTTCCATCCCAAAAGAGCAGGAAATATCACATCTGCTTGGCAGGAAATAACACATCGGCCATAAAAACCAATGCAATTATACCACTCTAGTGCTACTGAATCATATAGCATGTTAAATGTAGAGGCAAGTAGAAATTATAGTTAGAATATATAAACTAGTCACCACATAAGTGACCAACATATACATCCACCTCATAAGTGGGAAAAAGACATCACATGTCATCTTTTAGAGTTCCATCATGAACAAAGCATAAGATAAGAGTTCAAAAGAATATCCACGATCACATTATCAATATCAAATAAGGCAGTTCACATGAACCATGATTTTCAAAAGAAAAGGCATTGTGTATAGGCTAATGTCCACAGGACAAAGAGAATGAATAAGCATAGGTGAATTGCTCAACATAGAAGGATAGGGGATACATCATACCTCAACTTCAGAGTCTAAACAGTCCAAGTCAGTCCTAGATCCAAGATTAGGCCTCCAAAGAACCTCTAGGGAAGGTAGACAGGTCCAATAAGTAAGGTTCCCAAGCTTGGAGAGGCTGGTTTCTCCAACAAAGCTCCTATCTCGAGCAAGAAGCACCTTCTCCACTTTAGAGGTGAAAACCCTAATAAAAGAACATGGAGATGAGGTGTTTATGGGTTCTAGGTGGGGTTTCACCATGTAAAGCCATGGTTCCAACCTGGAGGAAGGTGGAAGGAAGACTAAAAAAATGAAAATAAGGAAGGAAAGGAGGATACTTACTTGATTTGGTCAAAATAACCAAGGAGGAGCTTAAGAAATCCTAAATAGAGAAATTTGGAATCCTAGGAGTCTTCTTCACCAAGGTAGGCACCTCCTTTTACCTTGGGATAACACCTTCGTGGAAAAATAGAGTAGTAATGATTCTCTAAGCTAGAGGAAATAAAGGAGAGCAAGAGTTTTCAAATTGGGAGTTGGGAAGGGATAGATATGGCTATATAAAGAACGAGATCAAGTATGAGGTATCTAGGAGGCTTTCCATGTGTCATGTATAAGGGTGTACATGGACATGCAAGCCTTTATGTATAAGGAAGAAGTCAAGCACGAGATGTCAATTTACTTTCCATGTGTCCAATGATAAGGGTGCCCATGGACATGCAAGCCTATATGGATAAGGAAGAAGTCAAGCATGAGGTGTCCATGGTGCTTTCCATGTGTCCTTAGCCTAGGGATTTCATGACCATGTAAGAGGACAGCTCATAGAGGCTTCTTGAATATCAAATGTCAGTTTATGGACACTTATAGGCCATCCCAACCGACCTCCATTCATAACACCATTGGTTGATAGCTTCTAAAGATAAGCTCATTTATAAAGAGAGTAATCCCTAAAATGCCCTTGGAAAGAAACACCTTCAAAATAAGGTGCAACTAGGTGCCCCATGGTTCAAAAACTCGAGAATGGTAAGAGAATATATAAGGATTATAATGCATATGACAATTTGCAAAGAAAACCTCCCCAATCGGGTAAATTGTAGAAAAGTCCGGAATGTACCTAAAATTGCATAACTTGCACAAACAACATCCAAATTGGACCAAAATTCATCGACATGTTATCTTTGACGCGTTGAATATGAATTTGCCATTATTTACATATTTTGAAGTTATATAATCACATTATTCATTACTTATGCCTTTTACTCATTTTCTCACTCCTAAACTTATCCTAATATTTCAAGGTTGTCCAAACTAGATGAAATTTGATATGTAGATTTTGACTTTGAAATTTGTTTCCACTTTTGAGACTTATTTTTATGAGATATGTCATATGTCCCATTAACGGCCCATTATGTAAATTATTCATCCAATTAAGTTTCTTATCTTCATATTACCACCAACATGAGATATGTGGCATATTTTACGTGTCCATTATGAACCTAAGATTAATGTTAGAACATTAGGTTACATTAAGGTGATCTATACATGAATTAGCTCATTGGGGTTATACTAAACATCTATTTATCATCTAACCTTCAATCTTGTTTTGCTAAGTCCAAAATGTCAACTTCCAGGGCAGGGTCCGAGATCTAGTATGTTACATCACACCAACCCTTAAAGGAATTTCATCCTCGAAATCAAAACATCCACATATGAGAAAACAACTTATTCACCACCTCTTAGGTACAAAAGGTTCAACTACACTTCCTTACATACAACTGCATAAGCATCATGTAAAAAAAATACAACTTGTAAAGACTAACTATGAACTATGGGTTAAATTTCTCATGTCCATCCTCAAACAAGTCTTTACACCTAGGAGACTAGTTCAACATATTAGGGTCCCTAAAGATAAATCATATAGATGTCTAAGGCTACTATTGCCTAAAAGCATGCTATTTTGAACAATTCATATCAGCTCAGGCCAGGCCGATATCATATGGATTCGGGAGTCCTCATAAACCAAGCTAGTGGTGTGGAGGAAAATCTTACCATCCCCCGAACCCTAATCATTTCTAGACACCTTTGCTTTCAACTTCATGTCCTAGTAGCTGCCTAAAGGCCAAGCTAAACAACCTCAATTTACTATGGTTACTTATGCATCTTTTACTTGTAAGTATTTTAGGAATCTATTCATCATTATTCTATGGTGAAACTATAGGATCATAAATCAACCCTTCATCATCTATTGATCAACTCTAGGGAAAACATGTCACTTAAAGGTAAGGCAAGTGTTCTAACTAGGGAGACAAAATTTAAATAGTCAGATTCCGACTACCATGGGCTCTAATACCATGCTATAAGGAAGCAGAATCACCCCCTTACTAAAAATTAATTTGAAGAATAAAACATCCATTCCAAACACACTCAAAGGTATTTTGGAATAGGTGTAACATTTTCAAACTTCAATAAATGGTATTCAAAACAACCAAAGTATAACAATAGAATAAAAATGTTGACTATATTCAATTTATCACAAGGTTATTACAAAAGTACATCATAATATCCCCTAAGGGTTTACATGTATGATACAACATAAGGATCTAAGTAGAGGGAAATCTAAATCATAACAACTTTGTCTCCAAGATTTAACTCCTTAAACTAGTCCAAAGCTTCATGCCTTATCATCCAAGTCCTTCACCTAGGGTTGGAGGCATACCACAAGAAGAAGAGAAAATAGATGACATCAGTAAAGGCTGGTATGTGCATACTAAATAGGAAAATTGAGCTATATATGGAAGAAAGGACAATAAATATAAAAGGCTTCCCATAGAAAGGATAAGGACCACCCAAATGGGTATTAAGAGAAAAGGAATTGAAATCATATGATAAAAAAAGAATACTTGCAATTAATAAAACATAAATATTATGACACACAAGCACATGTAAAGAATTAGGGAACACACCCCATATCATCAACCTGCATGCATGTGAGATAAACATAGCCCTAGAACAATATAAACACAAACGTGGCCAAGTCTCATAAACTTGAAACCTGATAGAGAAAGTAATATTGCCAATATCCCAAATATATAAAACATGGGCCAAGAATCACACATCTTGCCCTGGGTATGAGGTTCCTTTCCATCCCAAAAGAGCAAGAAATATCACATATGCTCAGCAGGAAATAACACATATGCCATAAAAACCAATGCAATTACACTAATATAGTGCTACTGAATCACATAGCATGTTAAATGTAGAGGCAAGTAGATAGTATAGTCAGAATATATAAACTAGTCACCACATAAGTCATCAACATATACATACACCTCATAAGTGGGAAAAAGACATCACATGTCATCTTTTAGAGTTCCATCATGAACAAAGCATAAGATAAGAGTTTAAAAGAATATACATGATCACATGATCAATATCAAATAAGGTAGTTCACATGAACCATGATTTTCAAAAGAAAAGACATTGTGTATAGGCTAATGTCCATAGGACAAAGAGAATGAATAAGCATAGGTGAATTGCTCAACATAGAAGAATAGGGGATACACCATACCTCAACTTCAGCATCTAAACACTCCAATTCAGTCCTAGATCTAAGACTAGGCCTCCAAAGAACCTCTAGGGAAGCTGGACATGTCCAATAAGTAAGGTTCTCAAGCTTAGAGAGGCTGGTTTCTCCAACAAAGCTCCTATCTCGAGCAAGAAGCACCTTCTCCACTTTAGATATGAAAAACCCTAACAAAGGAACATGGAGATGAGATGTTCATGGAAGGCCACGGTTCTAACCTGGAGGAAGGTGGAAGGAAGACTAAAAACATGAAAATAGGGAAGGAAAGGAGGATACTTACTAGTTTTGGTCAAAATAACCAAGGAGGAGCTTAAGAAATCCTAAATAGAGAAATTTGGAACCCTAGGAGCTTTCTTCACCAAGGTAGGCACCTCTTTTTACATTGGGATATCACCTTCGTGGCAAAACAGAGTAGGAATGATGCTCTAAGCTAGAGGAAATAAAGGAGAGCAAGAGTTTTCAAATTGGGAGTTGGGAAGGGGTAGATATGGCTATATAAAGAAAGAGGTCAAGTATGAGGTGTCTATGAGACTTTCCATGTGTCATGTATAAGGGTGTTCATGGACAAGAAAACCTTTATGGATAAGGAAGAAGTCAAGCATGAGGTGTCAAGTTACTTTCCACATGTCCAATGATAAGGATGCCTGTGACGACATAACATGATTAACTAAGCGGAAACGAACATCAACAGCGGAATTACTGAAAAATCACTAAAAATTAAAACCTTTTACAAAGAGATCCATACATTAGAAAACTCTTTAAAAAAGAACCAAAGTAATTCAATTACATTCTGGTTCACAAGTACATGTCTTATACCATTCCTTCTCGAGGATCACATACATCAACTGCCTTGTTAAAACTATACATAGGTAGCATAAAAATGTTGAGGCATCAAGCCAAAATCTCAGATCGGTTCATTAAACTAACTATTGACTCCAAGGACCTGAGAGTACAGAGATGACACATAGGACTCTATATACCAAGCATGACATCCAATGTCTCCACATGGATGTCACTGCTATCCCTACTGCTGCTGTTCTTCCCCCACTACAAGGTTTCTGCTTCTTCTGTGTCTACCTAAAAAGTTGGATCTTATGGGGGTGAGACAATTGAAATTGTCCCAACGAGAGATATAACTCTCCGCCAGAAACATTATTATTGCAATGAATGGAATAAAACTGAGCAGAAGAATCATAAGTATTTAAAAGTAGATAAATCAATTATCTAAGGATATTAGCGCAATGTTCTTCTTCAAAGTATTTCAACTTGTATCTTGATAAAGCAATATGTCATTTATCCAATAAGGAATATGAAGAACATGTATAACATTTATCCATCTAAGATATACTAAGCAAAATAGTATCAACCAATGATTCTCGTATTTAAATCTTAAGTAGATATGCTACATGGATGATTACATTTTACAATCATACTTAATCCCTGAGGAGATGAGGTGTACCGCTCATACTCCAACCGACCATTGCGAAATTGAAATCGGTACCATACATAGGTCAATGGAAGAGCCAGATTCCCATGACACCATCTTCCTCAATCAGTGTGAGGAACAAATGCAGGACATCTTGTGTCTCTACTAAATAGCTTTCCAGGGTATACTGGAAACTTCGCTATTAGAGTTACAGTGGCATGTTGTACTCTCCTCGCAATCAAGAGAATTCATATTTATCTCACATCGATCTGTCATTAACATCATCAGGAGATTAGTGATACATCCATCCCGAAATTCGGGAGATTAGTGATACATCCATCCCGACATATGTATAATGAAGGATTGAGAGATTTAATGTTTACCTCACATCAATTCCTCCATTAGGGCGTAAGGATATTCACGCCCATAACCCCCACATACTCAATAGTATGCCCTCTAGGAGTTCCTATAGGAAAACCTGTTTCACCATCACCAAACTACTGACGATGATGGATCTATGGCCATGGCTCTACATGATAATATTTCACTTGATTAATTAAGTACATTTCCATATTCTTTTAGCATCAATCATGTTTTCAAAAATATAATTCATTATAACAAATGCTACAAAGAATGATTACAACTTCTATCAAGTCCTTTTCAAAGCTTTATAAAACATTGGGATTTCAACATCCCTTGTCACATAAGGGGAATTCTCATCCCTTAACATCTCATCATCATGATTACAGAATATGGGTATTCAAACCCTCAGTTCATCAAAGAACACCTGTTACCACTTTATCAGGTAACTTAATACCTTCAAGTCATCTGACCAAGATAAACATGATACTTTACAGTACAAGTATTTCACATGGCTCTTAAAGCCCATTAATCTCTTATTACCTTTTATTAGGCAACAAAGCATATTATGGCTCACAAGGCCCATAAACAATTTAATTAATAAAACATCATAGCTCATACCTGGCTATGTCCAACATCTCACAATACCTGCATGATTAGTGCCCATGATAACAGTTATATCAATTACATATCAGCACTATGCAATGTAAGAGTAACATCACTATTTCTTCATTAGAACTAGGATTTCCCAATTCATGTCAACTAGAAATACTCATCCCATTACTTAAATTAGGGTTATGGTTTATCATCATATTGCCCAACATTAGGGTTTCATACACTATAACCCAAGATTAGGGCTTCACATACCTTTATCCTTTATCAGGGTTAGGATTTCATATCAAGATGTCACATATCATTACATAGAATCACCTTGGGTTAGAGATTCACATCAAATCATTGTATTAAGGTTTCACTTGACATTACCCTCGATTAGGGTTTCTCATGACATCATCCTCAATTAGGGTTTCACATGACATCACCCTTAATTAGGGTTTCACATGACATCACCCTTAATTAGGGTTTCACATGACATCACCCTTAATTAGGGTTTCACATGACATCACCCTTAATTAGGGTTCCACATGACATCACCCTTAATTAGGGTTAGGGTTTACTATTCACATCCAATTAGGGTTTCTCATATTCCAAATACCCAAATTAGGGTTAGGATGTACTATTCATATCCAATTAGGGTTTATCATTAAAATACTCTGAATTAGGGTTTCTCATGTCATTACCCTAAATTAGGGTCACACCATCACCCTAGATTAGGGTTTTACATAGAACTGCCCTAAATTAGGGTTTAGGTTCATCAACCACCTCAATTAGGGTTACATGATCTTTTTATCAAGGATCATACCCTAATTACATATTCTATTTATTTTGAATGTGTTGAGTCTGGATTGGTACATGATTATTATGCATGTATGAATTTCTCTCTCTCATCCTCTCTAGGATGTTCATTACTCCAATCTTGATTAGATTGAGTCAATCCTTTATTCAAATTCATACATTTAGGGTTAGCATAGTATATTGAGTCATTGCTTCCATAAGCATCAAAGGTTAACCCTTCTAAGGGTACCGATCATATAAGTACATTAGGGATTAAACCATTGTATGTATCTTTGATAATCATCATTATCAATCATGGGATCAACTAATATTTCATCACTTTAAGTCTTCAATCAATTTTGTATATGTTGAACCTCCATTCGATTTTGACCTTTGAATCTCCAAACGGTTCGAAGTCAATTGCCCTCCAAATGGTCTTGAAACCGTTTTGGCATCTAGGGTTAAGCCCATTTGCCCTCCAAACGGTTTTGAAACCATTTGGGCACTCAACATTAGAAACCCTTTGAACAATTCATCACTAAGATCGATTGGACAAACCAATAGTTGAAACTGTTTGAAAATTGAAACCACTTGGTCATTCAAATAGTTTTGAAACCGTTTGATTCCAAACGGTTTCAAGACCATTTGGACTCAAACGGTCTCAAGACCATTTGGTCCAAAACATCTTGAAACCAAATGAATCATTTTGGGTTAGTTTCAATCAATCAAATAGGGTTCCAATTATTCAACCCATCAATTATTGTAATCATTGGAATTACTTCAATTGATACAATTGAATCACCATTCAATCATGACCTCAACTGACCTCAAATGGTCTTGAGGTCATTTGACCTCAAACGGTCTTGAGACCGTTTTTGTGTCAAATGGTCTTGAGACAGTTTGACCCATCCAATCACTGAAATTGATTGAATTCAATTAGGGATTCTTCAACAAATTAATTTAGGGTTTGCAATCAAGAAGCCCTAAAGTATTGACCCATTATGAAATTAATTCAATTGAAAACCATTGGATCATCATAAATTTATAACAACACCTGACCTCAAATGGTTTTGAGGTCATTTGACCTCAAACGGTCTTAAGACCGTTTGATCCCAAACAGTTTTGAAACCGTTTGGTTTCAAACGATCTTGAGACCGTTTGGTCTCAAGTCATTGAAACCGTTTGTCCAAGATATTAATTAAGGTGTGTGATTAAGATGACATAATCATCTTCAAGCTAAAAACCTTCGAAACTTTCTATGATCTTCATGGTGATTTCATCAATCAACCAAATAAAATTTCAGGAATGAAGAAAAAATCAACAATTGATAAAAGAGTGAAATCAATAACAAGGTTTGAGGGTTCATGTTATATAACCCACCTTCAAAGAAGCTTCAAAGCTCAAAAATCCACGTATTTAATGGTGAAATAAGCTTTCTCAACTATCCCAAGCTCGTGCTCAAGTCTTTGAGTGAAAAGAATGGCCAAAGTTGAAGATTGAATGGAGAAAAGAAGAAATCAAGCATTGATTTTTGATTTCCACCATGAAATCAAGGTGAAAGAAGACCATGGAGCTTACCTACAGGTTGGGGATATTCCTCCTCCTGCTCCTAAGCTCCCTTGGTTGTTGGTTTAGCAAAGAGTGAAAGAAGGGTCAAAAAATCCTTTCATTTGAGTTGTAAATGGTGTTTTTATAAAGAAATTCAATGAGAGAGAAAGTAATAATTAATTCCTTTATTTTCTTAAATTGATGCCACATCTCCCCCTCAACTCCTTTCCACGAAGCCATACTCTTCCCCTTTGCAATACTCTTCGTTATCCATGAATTAAAGGAAAATAAATTAAGCACCTTAATCATTATAATAATAATATCTATAAGTTAGTGGATATTACTTTTCCTTTAACTAATGTGAGTGGGTTCTCCACTCACTTGAGATATTTTTGGTGCCTTTGCAAGGCACAAGTACGTCCACACTTATGCAAATTAAATCATTTCGTTTTTGGTTGATGGCACTTCAATTAATATATTTATTTTTGCATTAAATTGAATTAGGGTTTCAATTATGCTTAAATCTTGATTATTTTAATATCAAGATTCTCTCTCCTTCAAAGTGATTCAAATGAGACATCCCTCTAATTTACTTCTCTCTACATTATGCCAAGAAACATTAGGGACTCTCTTGAAGTGACATTTTGCATATTGAACCCTAGGTTTTGGTAAATTACACATTACACCAAAACTAGGTTTTAATGCACAAACATTGCTCAACCAATTCTTTCTTGGTACTCAGGCTGTCACAAGACACAACTCTACATCATTCTCATTCTTATGATGCATCAACACTTTAGGAATATTTTTATCATGTAATATTTTCAAGTTAACCCCTCAACTTGGGTAATTTGCACTTTAGTCCAAAACAAGCAAAACAATGTTTCAACATTAATTAAAAAGGACTAAAATTGAAACATAAGTTCCTCTTGAACCTTAATTACTTTTCAACAGATAAGAGCAAGCATATAATCTAACTTTATTAACAAGACATCTAGGGTTAAAGCATAACCCAGGTTAGGGATGTTACAAATTATCCACCCTAACAGGGATTTCGTCCCCAAAATCATCAAGAGAAAAGAGAAGGGTACTTCCTCCTCATATCTTCCTTAAGTTCCCACGTAGCTTCTTCAATGCCATTGTGATGCCAGAAAACTTTCACAAGACATATATCTTTCTTTTTTAGCTTCTTAATTCTTTTATCAAGGATCATCACAGGTCCTTCAACATATGATATATCATCATTTAATTCTACCTCCACTGGTTGCAAAACTAATTCTGTGTCAGGATGACACTTTCTTAGCATGGAGATATGGAACACTGGATGCAACTTATGCAACTCAGATGGCAATTCCAGCTTATAGGCTACCTTTCCAATCCGTTCAATAATTGGATAAGGCCCCATAAATCTAAGAGCTAACTTTCCTTTCTTTCCAAATCTAAGGACACCTTTCTAAGGTGAGACCTTGAGATATACTCTGTCTCCAACTTGGAATTCTAAAGGCCTTCGCTATTTATCGGTGTACGACTTCTATCTATCCTGTGCAGTCTTTAACTGTTGTTGTATTACTTTAATCTTCTAAGTTGTCTGCTGCACTAGCTCAGGACCCAAAAGTTGATATTATCCTGTTTCATACCAACATAAAGGAGATCTACAATGTTTACCATATAATGCTTCATATGGTTCCATATCAATACTGTGTTGATAGCTATTATTGTAAGAAAATTCTATCAAGCTCAGGTGTAGATCCCAACTTCCTACAAACTGAAGGACACATGCCCTAAGCAAATCCTCCAAAGTTTGTATGGTCCTCTCAGATTGTCCATCTGTATGTGGGTGAAAGGCAGTACTAAATCTTAACTGCGTACCCAAAGCTTTATGTAGTTGTTCCCAGAAATGACTCGTGAACTGGGGACCTCTATCAGAAACAATAGTGGCTGGAACCCCATGCAACCGCACTATCTCATCTACATATATTTGTGCAAGCTTCTCAGTAGTATAGGTTGTTTTGACAGGAAGGAAATGTGCTGTCTTAGTCAACCTATCAACTATTACCCATATGGAATCATGACCTTTGGTTGTCCTAGGCAAACCAACCACAAAGTCCATGGTCACATGATCCCATTTCCACTGCGGTATAGGCAAAGGTTACATTGTTCCTATGGGATTTTGATGTTCAACTTTAACCCGTTGACACACCAGACACCGCATAACAAACTCAGCTACATCTTTCTTCAATCTTGGTCACCAATATATATCTTTTAAGTTATGATACATTTTGGAGTTCCCTGGATGCATTGCATACATTGAAGAATGAGCCTCCTCTAAGACTAACTTCCTCAAGTCATTGGCATCAGGTACCACCATCCTACCATGGTAATAGACTACCAGATCCTCTAACTCATGAAAGCCATCCCGTTTCTCACTACCATACTCTGACCTGATCTGCTGAACCACAATATCAGCTTGCTGTGCTTCTTTAATCTGCTGTCTAAGAGTAGGTTTCACTTGCATCTTAGCTAACAACCTGGCTAACAACGATACCTTAAGATGTATGTTGTTTTGCCTCAAGGAGATAAGCATATCTCTCTTAGAGCACACTAAGGAGTTCAACTGTGCTTTATCTAGAGCTGGTGATGGTGATTTTCTACTCAGTGCATCAACCACTACATTAGCCTTCCCTGGATGATAATTAATTGTACAATCGTAGTCCTTGATTAACTCCATAAAGCGACATTGTCTCATATTCAACTCATGTTGAGAGAAGATATATTTTAAATTCTTATGGTCTGTGAAAATCTGGAATGTTTCTCCATATAGATAATGTCTCCAGATCTTCAGAGCATGGACCACAATAGCTAGCTCTAGATCATGTGTTGGATAATTTTCCTCATGTTTCTTAAGCTGTCAAGAAGCAAAAGAAATCACTTAATTATCCTACATCAACACACATCCTAGGCCATTCTTAGATGCATCACAGAAAACTATGTACCCCTTGCCTTGCACAGGTAACACCAGCACAGGTGCACTTGTTAACCTTTCTTTCAACAGTTGGAAAGAATGTTGACACTTGTCATTCCAAACAAAAGGAACCTCCTTTCTAGTCAACTTGG
Source organism: Alisma plantago-aquatica (assembly GCA_963693085.1). Lineage (NCBI taxonomy): Eukaryota > Viridiplantae > Streptophyta > Magnoliopsida > Alismatales > Alismataceae > Alisma > Alisma plantago-aquatica. The sequence goes on from OY856409.1 coordinate 1,284,067,127, forward strand.
TTAGGAGTAAAGCTATAGAACTGAAGTTCTTAATGAACCTCCTGTAATATCCTGTCAGTCCTAGGAAACTATGTATCTCTATCGGTGTCTTTGGCTGTTCCCACTGCAGAACAAATTCCACCTTCTTAGGATCAACATGGATACCTGAGGCAGATATTATGTGTCCTAGAAAAGAAACTTCTGGTAGCCAGAACTCACATTTGCTAAACTTAGCATATAACTTATGTTCTCTTAGCAAAGCTAAAGCTTGACGGAGGTGCTGCTCATGCTATTGAGCATCTCTACTATAGATGAAGATGTCATCTATGAAAACTACTATGAACTGGTCAAGAAAAGGTCAAAAGATTCTATTCATGAGTTCCATGAATGCAACTGGTGCATTAGTTAGTCCAAATGACATAACTATGAACTCATAGTGACCATACCTTGTCTTAAAGGAAGACTTAGATATGTCACATTCCTTGATACACAACTGATGGTATCCCGATCTTAAATCTATCTTAGAAAAGATAGTTGCACCACACAACTGATCAAACATGTCATCTATCCTTGGCAGAGGATATTTGTTCTTTATAATTACTTTATTTAACTGTATGTCGTCAATGCATAACCACATAGACCCATCCTTCTTTTTAACAAAGAGAACCGAAGCACCCCATGGTGAAGTACTTGGTCAGATAAAACCCTTCTCAAGCAACTCCTGCAACTGTTTCTTGAGCTCTTCCATCTCGGCAGGTGCCATTCTATATGGTGTTTGTGCTATGGGTTGCGTGCCCAGGATTAGATTAATCTCAAAATCAATTTCTCGGGGCGGAGGAATGCCTGGAAGTTCCTTAGGAAACACATCTTCAAACTCCCTAACTATTAGAACTTCAGGAAGTTTAGGGCTCTCCATTGTTGTATCTATCACATGAGCTAAGAATGCAAGGCACCCTTGTCTCATCAGCTTTTCAGCTACCATATCTGACACAAGACAGGTTGGAAGAATCTTTCTGTCTCCCTGAAAGATCCATGTATCACTTTTATCTGTGAACACAACCTGCTTGGAACTACAATCCAAGACAACTTTATACTTTTCTAGGGTGTCCATCCCAAGAATTATGTCGAACCCGTGCATCTCAAGTGGTATAAGATCCACCTAAATGCGATGTTCAAAAAAGGAAAGAGTGTAGGGAGAACACACCTCCCATATCACTACAAATCCAAGCAAAGGAGTTTCTAACAATAAACTATTTGTTCTATGACTGACAATCATATTGTAGCCAAGAATTACTTCTTGATTGATAAAAGAATGTGTAGCACCCAGATCAATTAATACAGATATGAAGCAAGATGAAGACATATCAGAATAAAATAGTTCCATCTGACGTGTCACAACATGAGGGTTGACTACTGCTTCGGGTTGATTCATCACATAGAATCTCGTCGTCTTATTGTTGACCCTGTGCTCAATTATTGGGTGCCGACGAACCAGCTTGGGACGCTTGTCCACGTCCTCTAGTGCTACTAGAAAACTATCTCCTCTGAGAGCCTTGCTGACTCTGCCTATGAGGTTGAGTCACACTTGCTTCTCTAGCTCGACAATCGTTCATTAAATGTCCCATCTTTCCACATATAAAACAGCCTCTGTTCCCTGACTGTGGTTTGGGTGGTCCTGTTACTGACACTGATGCTGAGCTATGAGCTCTTTCTGGTGGTAAACTATGGCCTCTACGCCTATTCGACGTCCATTGCATCTGGGTATTAAATCTCGGTGGTACTATTGGTGCAGAAAATCTCGTTTTCTTAAAACTTTTGGACCATTGTCCTTGAAACTGAGTATACACCTTCTTATTCTTAGTCTGTCGCTTCTCAATCACAAACCTCTCTATCCGTCTCACGGACTCCGCAAAGGTGGCAAACCTCTCCTTGTTCTCTAAGGCAGACACAGGAGTGGTCAAATCAGCGTTCAACCCCTTCCCAAAATGCTGAATTCTTTCCTCATCATTAGCTGCCATATGCGAACAAAACTGGAAAAGCTCCATGAACTTAGCTTCATACTCACTAACGTTCATCTGTCCTTATCTGATCCTCTCAAATTGAGAGATCTTTTCATCTAGATACATCTTAGGGAAGTATATACTGAGGAATTCTCGTCCGAATACCTCCCATCCAACTTCTTCACCTGGCCTCTTTCCCTCCTCAATCATCCACCAATGGCCAACACTCCCTTTTAGAAGGTATACATCATGTCTTACCTTCTTAGATTCAGGAATATCAAGGATCCTGAAAGCCTTTTCCAGCTCCGTCAGCCACAAATCAACATCTGCTGGATCAGCTATACCAGCATAATCTATGGCTCCAACCCGATGAAGTCTCTCAAAAGTCTTGTTAGATCCATGTCCATAATGGTGGGATGGTGCCCTAGGTGTAAGTGGTGGCATCCTATCAACCATGTGTGTCATAGTCGCCATAAACTGGACGAATAAGGTATGGAAGGCTGGATTCTCTATCATAACTGGGTCAAGCTAGGGATGTTCAGGAACTGGCTCCTCCCTAGCTTGATCCCTTGCATCTCCTCCTAGTGCAGCAACCCTACTCTCAGCAGAATGTTCTTCATGTGATCTAGACATCTTCAAGTTCTTCTTCTCCTATATGAGCATAAGATACTATCAGATAAAATAGAAGACACTTAGAACATACCCAACAATCTTAATCCTATGTCTCTATAGACTCAGCAAACCTAGGGCTCTGATACCACTAAATTGTGACAACATAACATGATTAACTAAGCAGAAACGAACATCAACAACGGAATTACTGAAAAATCACTAAAAATTAAAACCTTTTACAAAGAGATCCATACATTAGAAAACTCTTTCAAAAAGAACTAAAGTAATTCAATTACATTCTGATTCACAAGTACATGTCTTGTACCATTCCTTCTCGAGGATCACATACATCAACTGCCTTGTTAAAACTGTACATAGGCAACATAAAAATGTTGAGGTATCAAGCCAAAATCTCAGATCGGTTCATTACACTAACTAATGACTCCGAGGACCTGAGAGTACAGAGATGACACATAGGACTCTATATACCAAGCATGACAACGAGTGTCTCCACCTGGATGTCACTGTTGTCCCTGCTGCTGCTACTCCTGCTGTTCTTCCCCCGCTGTAGGGTTTCTGCTTCTTCTGCGTCTACCTACAAAGTTGGATCCCACGGGGGTGAGACAATTGAAATTGTCCCAACGAGAGATATAACTCTCTGCCAGAAACATTATTATTGCAACTAATGGAATAAAATTGAGCAGAAGAATCATAAGTATTTAACAGTAGATAAATCAATTATCTAATGATATTAGTGCAATGTTCTTCTTCAAAGTATTTCAGCTTGTATCTTGATAAAGTAGTATGCCATTTATCCAATAAGGAATATGAAGAACATGTATAACATTTATCCATCTAAGATATACTAAGCAAAATAGTATCAACCAATGATTCTCGTATTTCAATCTTAAGCAGATATGCTACACGACTGATTACATTTTACAATCATACTTAAGCCCTGAGGAGATGAGGTATACCACTCATACTCCAACCGACCATTGCAAAATCGAAATCGGTACCATACATAGGTCAATGGAATAGCCAGATTCCCATAACCCCATCTTCCTCAGTCAGTGTGAGGACCAAATGCAGGACATCTTGTGTCTCTGCTAAATAGCTTTCCAGGGTATACTGGCAACTTTTCTATTAGAGTTACAGTGGCATGTTGTACTCTCTTCTCAATTGAGAGAATTCATATTTATCTCACATCGATCTGATATTAACATCATCGGGAGATTAGTGATACATCCATCCCGGAATTCAGGAGATTAGTGATACATCCATCCCAACATATGTATAATGCAGGATTGAGAGATCTAATGTTTACCTCACATCATTTCCTCCATTAGGGCATAAGGATATTCACGCCCATAACCCCCACATACTCAATAGTATGCCCTCCAAGAGTTCCCGTAGGAAAACCTATTTCACCATCACCAAACTACTGACGATGATGGATCTATGGCCAGGGCTCTACATGATAAGATTTCACTTGATTAATTAAGTACATTTCCATATTCTTTTAGCATCAATCATGTTTTCAAAAATATAATTCATTATAACAAATGCTACAAAGAATGAGTACTACTTCTATCAAGTCCTTTTCAAAGCTTTATAAAACATTGGGATTTCAACATCCCTTGTCACATAAGGGGCATTCTCATCCCTTAACATCTCATCATCATTGTAACATCCCTGACCTGGGTTATGTACTAAACCTAGGTGTTTTGTTTAATAAATATGATTAGATGCTTGCTCTTATCTTTTGAAAAGTAATTAAGGTTCTTGAGGAACTTATATTTCAATTTTAGTCCCATTTGAATAATGTTGAAATATTATTTTGTTACTTTTGGACTAGAGTGCAAATTACCCAAGAAGAGGGGTTAACTTGCAAATTACACACGATAAGATGTTCCTATGATGCTGAGACATCATGAGAATGAATATGATGTAGTGGTATGGTTTCCACAATCTTGGGTATCAAGATAAAGCTTGTAGAGCAAACTTTGTGCATTAAAACCTAGTTTTGGTGTAATGTGCAATTTACCCAAAACCTAGGGTTTAATATGCAATATATCACCTCTAGGGGGTATCTCATGTTTCTTGGAATCATGTATAGCAAAGAAAATGAGAGGGGCACCTCATTTGAGTTATATTGGAGGAGAGAGAAGCTTGACATTAAAATAATCAAGATTTAAGCATATATGGAACTTTAATTTAATTTAATGCAAAAAGAAATAAATTAATTGAGGAGCCCTTCAACCAAAAGTTGAAGTTTGGGTTTGCAATATAGTTGGACGAGCTTGTGCCTTGCTATGGCACAAAAAGATCTTGGTTGAGTGGAAGCCACTCACATTAATATAATAAAAAGTAATATCCACTAAAAGGTTGTATATTAATATAAAACTCTTTAAGGTGCTTAATTCCTTTTCCATTAATTCTTGGATAATGATGAGGTTTTGCAAGCAAATGATGATGTCTTCGTGGCCAAGAAATGGAGGGGGATTTGATGGAAATTATTTTGGAATTAAAAGAAAATATTTCATTTTCTTTTTCCTTGAAAATCCCTTATACATGTTCTTTTTCCAATACACATAAGGACCTTTCCTTAGTTTTTCTCTTATCACTTTGCTTTGGCTGACCAAGGAAGATCTCAGGAGCAGGAGAAGGACGAACAAAACCTGTTGGTAAGGTTTTGATCATCTTCTACATCGAATTCATGGTGGAAACCCTAAAGCAATGCTTGATTCTTGGTTTTCTTCACTCGATTTCCAATTCTAGCCATCTTTTTCATCCAATAGCTCAAGAACGGACCTTGGGCAGTTTTTGGAACTCCATCCACCATTAAATCCATGGAGATTGGAGATTGGAGATCAGATTTGAGGCAGGTTTTATAACTTTAACCCTTAAACATTGATATTGCATCAAGTTCTCTATGATTTGTTGGTTATTTTCTTCTATTTCGAACTCTTTTGATGTATTGCTGCAATTTCCATGAAAAACGGTTGCTGTTCGTGGATGCACAAAGGAAGATGATGATTACATCATATTGACACGTTTCCCAAGAAAATTATTAGGTCAAATGGTTTGCATAAGTTACCCAAACGGTTTCGGGAGCAAACAGTTTGAAACCGTTTGAGATGAAACAGTTTCACCAAACCGCATGAGGGCAAACGATTTCAGACCGTTTGGAGGTGTTGACCAGGGTTGACCATTTGGGAATTTGTTGCTAATAATGTTAGTTATTGATCCAATAAATATAATTTATTAGTTCCAATTGGTTCATGAGTTGAAGGTCAATCAATCACCAAAAGCCTAATCGGGCTGAGTGCTGATTTCATAAGTGTTTGAGTTTGAAACTTGGGTTGATTGACACAAACGGTTTCAAAACCGTTTGGGGATCACCCAAACGGTCTCAAGACCATTTGGGGGTCACCCAAGACCGTTTGGAGGTCTAGGGTTGGATATGGTTAAGTGTTTGAAGATCCAAAGATATGGTATTAACCCTAATCGGCTAAGTGCTGATTTTGCATTGGAATGAAATGATGTTTTGAGTTGATTGACCCAAATGGTTTCAAAACCATTTGGGTATCACCCAAATGGTCTCAAGACCATTTGGTGATCACCCAAGACCGTTTGTAGGTCTAGGGTTAAGTATGGTTGAGAATTGAAGGTCCAAAGATATTAAGTTGATGTACAATCAATTGCTGATTTGGTGACCAATCCTAGGATCCAAACCTTAATTGAATGACATGGTTGATGATGATGTGATGGGAAAACGGTCTCAAGACCATTTGGAGGTCATCCAAATGATCCCAAGACCGTTTGGGGGTCTTCCAAGACCGTTTGGAGGTCTAGGGTTGACTATGGTTAGGTGTTTGGAGATCTAAAGGTATTGAGTTGAAGAGTAATCAATTGCTGATTTGGTGAGCAATCCAATGAACCAAACCCTAATTGGTTGACTTGTATTTTGATGTGGACATGGGAAAACGGTATCAAGACCATTTGGAGGTCATCCAAACGACCTCAAGACCGTTTGGGGTCAGGACATGTTCAATTAGGATGAAGGTTCAATGGTTCCTAAGTAACTAATATCACATTGGTTAATGTTGAAGGATCATTGATTCCAAACCCTAATCCAATTGATTCAAACCCTAATTGATGACCAATTGAGGGTCAAATCAGTTGAAGGTTGACCTAATTAACTCAATTGAAGTATGGGGATTGGTCTAATTGATGATTGGTTACATGAATTCAATGGTGGAAGGAACCAACATTGGAAACCCTAATTCAATTTGACTTGTTGAGACTATTTTTGGTCCTTGCGGTTTTGAGGAGGTTTGGACCAAATGGTATTGTTACGACCCCATCTGAGCTTAATTGGTAAACTAGGGTTTACCTAGACAATTGCAAAGATTAATTGAAATAATCATTCTTGAAATCTAATTAATGACGATGACACAATTAGGATGTTTTAACTATGATAAGAAGTATAAATGTTCTTTTGTCTTGAGAATTAGGGTTTGAGAAGCATAGACCCTAATCGACCCAAAATAGGGTTTTAATGATACATGGATACAAAATTTGATAAGTATAGTATCTCGATAAATGATTTTTAGTATATTATGTGTAACTCTGATTTAGCTCAAATTTGGATATGATTTGGATACCTCAAATAGGAACACTACTGAAAAATATCAGAATTTATGAAGAATGTTCAGACCTGTTTGTCGGTCGAGTTTGCAACTCGACCGAATCTGCTGCAGACTGCAATATAGCTGCACTGTTTGATTTTTAATTATTTATTGGTAAATAGAAATGATCTCAAATTTTTATTGGATGTCTCAAACTTCATTAGGTATAACATATAAAATTTATAGAATTTTTTGAGCTTCTGTTAGCTATTCAGTAGGCGAATTACAGAAACTATTGTGAAACTGAATATTCAGCCAATATAATTAAAGTTGAGTGTTGGGTCAATATGCAATTGACCCAAGCAGCTCAAATTGACTTATATGATCGACCACACACACACACAGCTCTCATTCTTTGTCATCCACCCCAGAGAAACGAAAATCTATAGAGAGAGGGAGAGTTAGGGTTTGAGTGGAGAATGAGGAGGAATTGCCGACCTAGGGTTTTGCGGTCCGAGGAATGGTGAAATCAAGTAAGTTTGGATTCTTTGCATAGACTTTTATGGTGAATCTTCTCTCTCATGTCAAGATTCCATCCATGCTCTGATTTGATCCAAGATGATGTCAAAATTCCCTCTTTTCTCACCCTTTCTTCATAATCCCTCATTTTCAAGGTTTCCGAGTTGAATGGAAGAAGAATTGGGAGATTTGCTAGGGATTTGATATGAGTTCGAGATCCCCTGAGTTGAGCTGAAGTTTTGAGGTGTTTTCACACCTTAGGGTGAGTGGGTTCTTCCTTCAAACAGTGTAATGCACGAAATTTGATTATAGCATCCAAATCCCTAATTGCTTAGTATGTGATTCTAAACCCTGAATGTCCATTTGTTCTGTGTAGTTGCAATTTGATATGAAATGGGCTCCTTCTCTGTTTGAACGACTCTCTAATGATAGAATCATATTAGAAATGTATACAACACATTCTAGAAAGAATGCCTTTCAGATTCATATTGTATGATGTAATTAGGGTTTAACCTAACTGAGATCTCACTAGAGTTGTAATCCAATTGAAGAGATATCTAGACTTAAACCAAACCTAGGTCTAAATGCTCTCAATCAAGCTTAAGGCTATCATATTTCAATATTTAAAACCTTTGGGATTCGTCACTAAGTCTATGACTTTGATTTCACTTGTTTAAGCTCGAATGACCTGTGCCACGACCGTGGTGAGGCGACTGTGCCACGGCCGTGGGGTGACACCACGACCGTGTTGGAGCAAACCCTAATTGAACACTTAAAGATCAAAGTTAAATAAAGAGGACTAGTAATCCTATAAGTGGTTAGGATGTACCTCATGGGTTATCTTAATTGAATTTTATTCTTGATACATGATATCTCAGTGAATGGTATGGAAAACCTAAATTTAGTTAAATTTCCATGGTTTCATATCTATATTGATTTTATATGATTTGTTGAAAACAATATTTATTTAGTGAATGCTTATATCCTATGAAATCCTTATGAGAGCCATGTGACAAGTGAATGAGGCAAATGAAAAGGTGAATGAGGCGAAGGAAACCCTAAGAGGAGGGTGTTGGCATGTGATGAATGAATAAGGCAAATGAAACCCTAAGGATTGGGTGTTCAATGAATCATGTTATGGTGATATGAAAGGTCTCGATATGAGATGTGGTGATGCTTAACTGTTGAATTGTATGTTTATAGTGCATTTAACTTTATATGCTTGTTCTCTCTGAGTTGATATCTACATATTGCAGGGCTTCTTATTTTCAATACATATCTCGTAAATTGCAGGTGATGAGATATGACATGCCCTAGAAAGGGATGTTACTGAGTCATGTTTAAAGATGACAAATGATGTATATGTGTTTTCAAGTGATGTTCAGAATGTGAAATAAGTATGAAATGTGATATTCCTGTTTAAGTGTTTATATGTTAATCAGTTAATAGACTTAGGTGCCCCAACACCGTAGAACCCCATTGCGCGGTCTGTACCTTTGGGGTAAAACGGTCAGCCCTGGGGATACGCCCAGGCATCAGAGACTCGTGTCCAACAAATACCGAATGTCTCGGTGACACGAAGTCTGAGAGGTAGGATCCCGGTCAGCCCTGGGGATACGCCCATGCATCGGAGATCCGAGAGAATGTCCCGGTCAGCCCTGGGGATACGCCCAGGCATCAGAGACTTAGAGACCCTCCGACTATGCACTACAGGTTGCGGGAGGAGTCCAGAGCACTCAGAGTTAGTGCAGTGAGGCCTTGTGAGCCTGAGAGTCCTGTGCAGACCAGGACGGGAAGTCAGACTTAGCATTTCCCGGGTGTGTCGCTAAGTCTTGTACGGTGGGATCGTAGTTCGCTACAGATCTTCATATGCAGAGTGCGCTGCATATGTTTGGGGCATAAGCTAAAATATGATCATATAGGTTCACAAAGTTCCTTATAAATGAAAGAGTTAAGGAAGACTAGAGCATAGTCTTCTAGTAGTTATTCTTTGGATGCAATATTTACATTCTTTGTTATTTCAATTATATTGTTTTAGAACTGCACAATGTAGTATTTATTGTTGTTAAATTTCATAACGTTTACTCAAAGTTATATCTGTAATCACATTAGTGCCTTAGACTGTTTCTTTGAAGTACTCATTCACTGAGCGAGTAGGCTCACCCCTCTACTCAAACATTTTAGGGTTAACCGCGTGGACTTGAAGATGGTCAGAGCATCAGTGTAGATCTGCCACAAGAGTTAAGTACAAGATTAGTTGAGTCAGTCGGTCCTTGTCACTCTAGATCCTCCGTAAGAGATAAGAGAGAGTTGTAATTACGATGTGTAATATTATTCCTCTTTTGAAATTTTATGCTAATTAGTAGGTCTTATGTGCATAAGGTGTGAGAGACATCATGAATGTTTATACATGTATCTTTACTATTAAAGTCTGATTAGTAAAATAAATGTTCAGATTTCCTTGTTAAGATGATTTATGTGGTTCAATGCGAGGAAACAAGAGTTTTAACAGAAAAGTAAAGAAAAGAAAAAAAAAGTTAAGGGTGTTCTTGTATTTCATATCAATCCTATCTTACGCCCTAATCTCATTATTTGAGGAAATTGTGAGATCGGGGTGTAATAGGTATCAAGACCGTTTGAGTACAAACTGTCTCAAGACCGTTTGGGACCAAACGATCCCAAACTGTTTAGGTTCATGCGGTTTCCAAATCGATTGAGTTCATGCGGTTTCAAAAGTCAACTTTGGGCAAACGGTCTTCACCACCTACTTAACTAAACGGTTTCAAGGTGGTACTTTAGCAAACAATTTCATTGGTTGCTCAAGACCGTTTGAGGTCTAATTTGGTCAAGACCGTTTAGGGTCTATAAGGCCAAAACCGTTTGGTGGATAATTAACCAAAACCGCATGGGTACTTAAAGTGGTTAAGCGACAAAGTGATTAGTTGACTAATACATGATGTAATCAAAGATGATTATAGTATTTATATCCTAATAAGATAGGTTGATTAATACCCTTTGAATAATTAAGCCTTAATGGTCATGGTGACAATGACATAACTCATGATGTCAATTCTTCCTCAAGAGTGAGTTGACTTAACCTAATCAGGACTGAAGCAAACGTCATCTTTTGAAGATGAAAGAGAAGATCACCTACATGGATGATAATTAAGTAATGGACTTCTAACATGAATGAATGTCTAATTAGGGTATGATCCTTCATAGTGAGATCATGAAACCCTAATTATGATGGATGATGAATCATAACCCTAATTGAGGGCATTAATAGGTGAAATCCTAATACATGATGATGGTATGAACTTAATTCATAGTGATGACATGATAAACCTTAATTCAAGGTACTTTGATGCTCACTCCTACTTGGGGTGAATAGTATACCCTAATCTAGGGTGATGTGATATGAATAGTAAACCCTAATCTAGGGTGATGTGATATGAATAGTAAACCCTAATCAAGGGTGATGTAATGTGAATAGTAAACCCTAATTATGGGTTGTTGGTTATAAACCCTAATCTAGGGTGATGTGATGTGAATAGTAAACCCTAATCTAGGGTGATGTGATATGAATAGTAAACCCTAATCAAGGGTGATGTAATGTGAATAGTAAACCCTAATTATGGGTTGTTGGTTATAAACCCTAATCTAGGGTGATGTGATGTGAATAGTAAACCCTACTCTAGGGTGATGTGATATGAATAGTAAACCATAATCTAGGGTGATTTGATGTGAATAGTAAACCCTAATCTAGGGTGATGTGATGTGAATAGTAAACCATAATTTAGGGTGATGTGATGTGAATAGTAAACCCTAATTCCAAATAAGGTAAATGGAAGTATGAAACCCTAATTCTGGGTTATACTTTATACTAAGAAGCTCTAAGGTTGGATAATGAAATGATGACTCATTATCCTATTTGAGATAAAGGGGATGATTAACCCTAATTGAATTGAAAAGGGAAACCCTAACCCTAGCAAGGGCATAGTGGTATAACCCTTGAACAATGATGTCTTAATTGTTTTATATTGTGCTGATAGGAAATTGATGTATCTATTATCATCTGTATTAATCATGCAGGTGTTATGAGATATTGAACATAGCCAGGTATGAGCTATGGTGCTTTGTTTATTGAAAGTACTTTATGAGCTTTGTAAGCAATGATTTTCTATGTTACCTAGTGAAAGGTAACAAAAGAGATTGATAGGCTTTAAGATCCATGTGAAATACCTGCATTGCAATTATCATGTTTACACTGTCAAATGACTGGTTGGCATTATGTTACCTATTAAAGTGGTAACAAGTATATTGAATGATTTAAGGGTTGAACACCCACATTCTTTAATCATGATTATGAGATGACAAGGGATTGAGTTCCCAATGCTATTAAAGTTGTGAAATGAACTTGATAGAAATAGTACTCATTCTTTATAGCAATTGTTATAATGTCTTATGATTAAAAACATGCCTGATGCTAAAAGAATGTTGTAATGTACTTAATTTATCAAGTGAAATGACATCATGTAGAGCCCTGACCATAGATCCATCATCATCAACAGTTAGGTGATGGTGAAACATGTTTTCCTAAGGGAACTCTTGGAGAGCATACTTTTGAGTATGTGGGGGTAATGGGTGCGAATATCCTTACGCCCTAATGGAGGAATTGATGTGAGATAAACACTAAATCTCTCAATCCTTCATTATATGTATATGCCGGGATGATGTATCAGTAATCTCCCGATGAAGATTTTAATGCCGAATCGATGTGAGATAAACAAGAAATCCCTTGATTGCGAAGAGAGTACATCATGCCACTGTAACTCTAATAGCGAAGTTGCCAGTATACCCTGGAAAGCTATATTTATAGAAGAGACACAAGATGTCCTGCATGTTGTTCCTCACACTGACTGAGGAAGATGAGGTCATAGAAATCTGGCTCTTCTGATGACCTATGTATGGTACCGATTTCGATTTCGCAATGGTCGGTTGGAGTATGAGCGGTATACCTCATCTCCTCAGGGCATAAGTTGTTTGTAAAATGTAATCAACCGTGTAGCATATTTTCTTAGGGTTGAACTATGAGAATCAATGATTGATGATACATTGTTTATTATGTCCTAGTTGAATAAATAATATACATGTTCTTCATATTCCTTATTAAATGAATGACTTGCTACTTAATCAAGTTATAATTGAAATGATTGCACAGAGAATACTGCTCTACTTAGCTCAATCAATGATTTACCTACTGTTGAATATTTATAATTCTACTGCCCCGTGTTATTCTATTATCAGCAATAACAATATTTCTGGCAGAGAGTTATATCTCTCACTGGGACAATTTTCAATTGTGTCACCCCCGTGGGATTCAACTTTTTAGGTAGACACTGAGGAAGAAGAAACCCTTCAGTGGGTGAGCAACAACAACAGTCACAGCAGCAACAGTAACAACAAGAACAACAGTGATCTACAGGTGGAGACACTGTTTGTCAAGTCTTGTATATAGAGAGAGTCCTATGTGTCGTCTCTGTACTCTCAGGTCCTAGGAGTTAGTAGATGGTTTGATATAGATCTGAGATTTTTGGCTTGATGCCTCAAGATTTTGTATACTGCTTATGTACAGTTTAACTGGGTAGTCAATGTTATGACTCTCGAGAAGAGATGATACAGAGATGTACTGATGAATCAGCATGTAAATAACTTACTTTGGTTCTTTATGATAGAGTTTTTCAGTTTGTGGATCTCATTGCAAAAAGTTTTAATTTTTAGTGATTTTCAGTAATTCCGCTGCTAATAATTCGCTTCCGCATTAATTAATCCTATTTTCATAAGTTGGATGCCACAATTAAGTGGTATCAGAGCTCTAGGTTCGCTGAGTCTACAGAGACATAGGACTAGGGTTGTTGAGTCTGTTCTAGTGTCTTCCAGTCTATCTGATAGTGTCTTCTGCTCATATAGGAGGAGAAGAGAAAACTAAAGATGTCTGGATCACATGATGAACATGTTGCAGAAAGTAGTGTTGCTACACACAGAGAAGGTGCAAGAGACCATGGAAGGGAGGAACCTATGCCTGAACCACCCCAGTTCAATCAAACTGACATGGGGAATCCCGCCTTCCAGGCTATGTTTGGGTAGTTCATGACTGCCATGACACATATGACTGATAGAATGCCCATACCCGCACCTAGGGCACCTGCCCATCAAGAAGGACAAGGAGCCGGCAAGACGTTTGAACGACTCCACTGGGTTGGAGCCACGAAATATGCTGGGACACCTGACCCAACAGATGCTGACATGTGGCTAATTGAGTTAGAGAAGGCCTTTAGAATCTTGAACATCCCAGAAGCTGAGACGGTTAGACATGCTGTGTACCTTCTTAAAGGGAGTGCTGGTCACTGGTGGACCATAGAGGAGGGAAAAAGGCCTGGTGTGGAGATCGAATGGGAAGTATTTCAACGAGAATTTGTCAACAGATACTTTCCTAATACATTTCTGGACGAGAAAATCTCTCAGTTTGAGAGGTTAAGGCAAGGACCAATGAACATTAGTGAGTATGAGGCTAAGTTCATGGAGCTTTTGCGGTTCTGTCCACATATGGCAACCACAAATGAAGAAAGGATTCAACGTTTTGAGAAAGGATTAAATGCTGAGTTGACTACCCCTGTGTCTGGTCTAGTGAATAGGGAAAGATTTGCTACTTTTGTGGAGTATGTCAGAAGGATAGAGAGGTCTGTGACTGAGGAGAGACAAACCAAGAATAAGAAGGTGTACCCTCAGTTCCAAGGATCCTCATCCAAAGGTTTCAAGAAACCAAGGTTTTCTGTGCCTACACCACCACCTAGATTCAGTACCCAGATGCAGTGGACGTCAAACAGGGGTAGAGGATGAAGTTTGCCACCAGAAGGAGCCCACATCTCAGAATCTGTATCAGTTACAGGACCATCCAAACCACAACAAGGGATCAAAAGCTGTTTCATATGTGGAAAGGTGGGACATCTGATGAAGGATTGCAGAGCCCGAGAGGCAAGTGTGACTCAACCCCAAAGGCAGAGTCAGCAAGGTTCTCAAAGGAGACAGTTTCCAGGTGGCTCTAGAGGACATGGACAAGCGTCCCAAGCTGGATCATCGACACCTAGTCATCGAGCACCGAATCAACCACATGCGATGATGAGATTCTATGCGATGAATCCACCTGATGTAGTGATCAACCCTCAGGTTGTGACAGGTCAGATGAAACTATTTTATTCTGATATGTCTACATCCTGCATCGTATCTGTTTTAATTGATCCAGGTGCTATACATTCCTTTATCACTTGAAAAGTGATTCTTGACTGCAATATGACTACTAGTCATAGAGCAGATAGTCTGTTGTTAGAAACTCCTTTGATGGGATATGCTGTGTTGCAGGAGGTGTGTTCTCCCTGCATTCTTTTCTTTTCTGAACATCGCATTCAAGTGGATCTTATACCACTTGAGATGCATGGATTCGATATAATCCTTGGGATGGATACCTTAGAAAGGTATAAGGTTGTCTTGGATTGTAAGTCCAAGCAAGCTGTGTTCACTGATGGAAGTGACACATGGATCTTTCAAGGCGATAGAAAGATTCTTTCAACCTGTCTTGTGTCAGCTATGGTAGCTGAGAAGCTGATGAGGCAAGGATGTTATACATTCTTGTCCCATGCGGTAGATACCACTATGGAGAGTTCTAATCCTACTGAAGTTCCTGTAGTCAGGGAATTTGAAGATGTATTTCCTAAAGAACTTCCAGGTGTACCTCTGCCCTGAGAGATTGATTTTGAGATTAATCTAACCCCAGGCACGCAACCAATAGCACAAACACCATATAGGATGGCGCCTGCTGAGATGGCAGAACTCAAGAAACAGCTGTAAGAGTTGCTTGAGAAGGGTTTCATCTGACCAAGCACTTCACCCTGGGGTGCTCCGGTCCTCTTTGTTAAAAAGAAGGATGGGTCGATGCAGTTGTGCATTGATTACCGACAGTTAAATAAAGTAACTATAAAGAATAAGTATCCTTTACTGAGGATTGATGATCTATTTGACCAGCTACGTGGTGAAACAGTCTTCTCAAAGATAGATTTGAGGTCGGGATATCATCAACTGTGTATTAAGGAGGGTGATATACCTAAGTCTGCCTTTAGGACAAGGTATGGTCACTATGATTTCACAGTTATGTCGTTTGGACTAACTAATGCACCAGCTGCATTTATGGAACTCATGAATAGAATCTTTCGACCTTTTCTCGATCAGTGTGTAATCATCTTTATAGATGACATACTGATCTATAGTAGAGATGCTTAACAACATGAGCAACATCTTCGTTAGGCTCTAACTTTGCTAAGAGAGAATGAGTTATATGCTAAGTTTAGCAAGTGTGAGTTCTGGTTACCAGAAGTTTCTTTTCTTGGACACGTAATATCTGCTTCAGGTATTCGTGTTGACCCTAAAAAGGTAGAATATGTCCTACAATGGGAACAGCCGAAGACACCGACAGAGATTCATAGTTTCTTAGGGTTGGCAGGCTATTATAGGAGGTTCATTAAGAACTTCAGTTCTATAGCTTTACCCTTAACTAAGTTGACTAGAAAGGATGTTCTTTTTGCCTAGAATGACAAGTGTCAACAATCATTCCAGCTGTTGAAAGAGAGGTTGACTAGTGCACCAGTGTTGGTATTACCTGAGCAAGGGAAAGGGTATATAGTTTTCTATGATGCCTCTAAGAATGGACTAGGATGTGTGTAATGCAGGATAAACAAGTGATTTCTTTTGCTTCTCGACAGCTTAAGAAACACGAGGAGAATTATCTGACACACGATCTAGAACTAGCTGCTGTAGTGCATGCTTTGAAGATCTGGAGACATTATCTTTATGGAGAGACATTCCAGATTTTCACAGACCACAAAAACCTAAAGTATATCTTCTCTCAGCATGAGCTTAACATGAGGCAACACCGCTGGATGGAGTTAATCAAGGACTATGATTGTACGATTGATTATCATCCAAGGAAGGCCAATATGGTTGCTGATGCATTAAGTAGGAAATCAGCAACACCAGCCCTAGACAGAGCACAGTTGAATTCTTTGGTGTGCTCTATTCTTAATAAGAAATTCAAATCCATCTTTGTCCAAACAAGAGATGGAAATGATATTCCTATTTATGGCAGGTACATAATAGCAGTTCTTCAACTCTATTATTAGCCCACTTGGTAGAGTTAACTCATAGGTTCCTACGGCACTGGCGGCAACTCTTGCCCCATTGTCAACACGTAGTTCAACCTCGCCTTTCCCTAAAGGCCTACTTCTCTTAAGATCCTTCACATTTGAACAAATGTGAGATCCGCATCCGGTATCAAGTACCCATGACGAAGAAGTAGTAAAGTTAATCTCTATCATGTATACACCAGAAGTAGAGATCTCTATCTCTAACTTCTTCTTCCATTGTTCCTTCCATCCTCTCCATGTAGAAGAAATTGGTTTGGTGAGAAAACCCTTCTCTCCCTTACTTACTTTCTTCTTCACCAACGCATTAAGCGTACATAGAGTGGATTCAAAGGCTCCTGGTATATCTGGATTGTGCAGAACACTTCTCACAGTCCTCAACAAGTTATGGAATTTGTTCTCAATTAATTTGCCCATTTTAAAAGATGATTCCTTTTCCATTCTATAAGAGAAAATTTGCATTTGTCAAAACTCCTTTTGATTTGATTTGAATAAATTTGACAATAGTTAATTAGGCCTTTAATTAATTACCACTCCCACTATTTTGACTCAAATTGATAGCCCTCACCATCAATTCGGAAGATTGCAGCGTACAATCTTCTAGTGGGTCAAGATCCTGAAATCCTCTGAGCCATGGACCAGCTTGGGTTGTCACCCATAACTCAGATCTTCCAGGTAGGAAACACTTGCCAATTGCATCATATGCAACTCTTGAAAGATGTCATATGCAACTCTTTGCAATGATCATTTCCATGCCTCAAGGTGCTAGATCCTATCTAGGTCACCTTGTTAAGTCCGACCCAAAGCCAACACGATGAACATGCACCCTGCTTGGGCAGACCCACACATTCATCCTTCACGCTTCCACGAGATAGACGGTGCACCATGCTTGGGTGTGCCCACACTTGGTCGATCAAGCTTTTCATATAAGTCGCATTTGGAAGGCATCTAAAACTTAATATTTAATGAGGGATTTGGTTTTTATATACATATACATATCCAATCACCACAATATATAGTAAGTATCATATACATGCTATATCCCACAGAAAACATGCAAAATGATAAAAAGCAATGATTATGGCCATCCTATTGTGATTCCTTGAGCCAAGAGGAATCACGGTCATCTAGGTCTACATCACATGCAACCTGTACAAAATGAAATATGTGCCTGCCTTTCTGGGTTTGATCAGCTCATCTCCATGACCGATCGGCTCGCCATCAGGTTGGTTGTTTGGGTGCCACCATTCGATCGACTGGCTCCTCCATCCGATCGGTTCACCGGTCGTCGTGCATCTCTTCAGATCACCACCCGCTTGTCTCGCTCCTCGAACCGGACGTCTGGATCACCAACTGATAGGTTCACGCCTTGAACCGATCGTCTCAAGTGTCGTCAGGTCGTCCTCCGTTCTTTGACATAACAGGAAATAAATCTATCCTATTTACAATTTAATTGTGAAACCCCGAGTTACATTCGGGGGGAGAAAAGGTAGGAAAATAATTCTCGAATTATTTTGAGTTACATTAGGAATAGGAGAAGGGGAATCGGTGCGCAGACCGAGATGCAAGCAACCACATACAACCACACACAGATATAGGGGTTTATAGGCCATAATCATGCTACACATCCACCACAAAACTCATTTAAGGGTGATGTGTATCGAGTGCATTAATATTACATATCATATATGTATATTAGGGATTTGTGGATTGGACATGTATAAAGCCGATATTATTCATATCGCATGCAATAAATAAAGGTGACAAACCAAAATCGATCATATCGATAATCCTAAAATATAGAACAGTTGACATGGCTCTGATACCACTATTGGGTTTTAGAGGAGGCAGAGAAGCAGCGGAAACAAAAAAATTTTCTCCCCAAAACCCAGAACACAAGGAATCACGTCAACATCTATATAATAGGAAAGATGGTTTGTGGATGCATACCTTGTCCCGAGGCTTGCTCAGCGACAGTACCTCGCGCCTTACGCGGTCTTCACCTCCGGTCTTGGACGGTGTCTATGTAGCTCCTAGTCGCACCGGGACTGAAGACTCCTCCTCTCACCGGGACTGTCGGGATTGACAGTCATCCTCCCAGCGACGGAGGTCTCCCGCCTCTGCAGTCGTCCACACAGACCGCCTGGAACTCCGATCTCCTTGTCGCACAAGGAACCAGAAGGAGTCACACCCTCCTGTTGGTGTACTAGTCGCCAACACACTCTCCTGCTACCAGTTGCAACTATAGTTGTCCTTCCCTTGTTGTGCCTCCCTTTTCGGGTAGCACTAGCTCGGGCTCTCTCGGTTACCAAAACCAGAGAGAACGACAACTTTGCAGAGCAACTGGCTTGCACTGAGTTGTACTCTGAGAAGCCCCCAATACCCCTATATATGCGGGTCATGGGACAGGGTTCTCTATCCCCGGCAATATGGGACTAAAAGCAGGAGTAGAAGGGTTCGAGATTTTCCACAAAAGCAACCAACTCGCAACCTGAACCGATCATTTCACAACTGAAACGGTTGGTTGGGGACCTGAACCTGTCGGTTGATGCCTCAACCGATCGGTTGGTACCATTGAACCGGTCGGTTTACTCCTGAACCGGTCGGTTGGGGTTCCAGGTCGGTTCCCGATTTACTTTCCTTCTTTTATTTCTAATTGGTATCGAATACCAATCCTATTTCCAATCAAATTGGATAATTGAAACGAAAGGAAAATTCTCACCAATCCTACTTTCCCAAGTTGCTCGGTTGCATCAGTTGAATCAATCGTTTCAACCTTTTAAGCAATCGGTTCACCAAGCTCAGCCAATCGGTTCATCACATGAGCCGATCGGTTGGGAGTGCAGATTGTGCAGAATCAATCAAATGTGATTTCAATCAATCCGATACTCCAATCAATGCGTCCAACACCTTGAACATTATGATATTGAGCTATCGATTGAGTAAGTGTTTAATTGAACTACTAAACTCCTTTAGTAATCAATCTAAACATTGCTTGTGGACAAAACTCCTCTTCCAGGTTAAATCCTATGTGTGTGACCCTACAGGTCCATTTCATGTTGGTAGTGAAAGTCCATAACACTTATGACTTCACAAGCAAAGAGCGGTGCCTAGTCACACATCAGTGCTACCCAAGTGAAATAGAAAGTTGGAGAACAACTTTCAATCCTACAATCCGTGAATGGTGTTACAGTGAATGTATAATTCCTTTGTCACTGATATCCTGAATGAACTCGAGGCATGGAACAGTCATCCTGTCAACGTTCATTCATTTCCTTGATCTCAGAGCAGACTGGGTGAGATGTGTGTGACATCAATATCACATATTGATTCACACATGCATGTGCATGCCTTTCTCAATCCTACTCATCAAGTGGCCAAGGATATCAAACTCCTTCAGGAGGGACAAATCCCATATCTATCACTCACCCCTCAAAAGCCCCATGTGTCAAAGCCACCCAATCATCACCTTTATAACAACCCATGTTTCAGGACTGCGTTTGATGATGTCAAAGTGTACCCAACGACATGTGTTGAGTGTAGTGATTTTAGGTCTAAGAATCACACTCACCACCATCACTGTGAGAGCTGACTATGACTACCAAGTCATGGTTCCATGTGTCACTCTCACGGTGGGTCTGTCCGGTAGCTTATTCTCTAACAAGTACCTATGTGCTTGGTTTGATATCACTATATCATGACTAATGAGATTTTGTCATCAACCAACACACAATCTAGTCTTTAGTGTTATTGATGTCTATGGTTATTTCCACAATAACAACCGACTAGGGACCAAACAAGAATGTATACTCTTAACATCCGTATGATCTCATTGTTTAGGTCCTTAACCTAAAAGCATACGTCATTGAGACAAAACATTCTTTAGACATCTATCATGTTACACCATCATCTCAGAAACAGTTTAAACATATAGATCGGAAATTGCCTTTATTATTTTTCAAATAATTTGCAAAGTATCCCATTACAATCATCATATGACTTGCTCTATGGGCATACATACCAACAGAAACAATGGTAACTGGGATCCCATGCAGTCGCACTATGTCATCTACATATAACTGTGCCAGCTTCTCAGCAGAATAGGTTGTTTTGACAGGTAAGAAATGTGTTGTCTTTGTCAACCTATCAACTATTACCCAGATGGAATCATGACCTTTGGCTGTTCTGGGCAGACCAACCACAAAATCCATGGTTACATTATCCCACTTCCACTGTGGTATGGGTAAAGGTTGTAGTGTTCCTGTAGGCTTCTGGTGTTCAGCTTTAACTTGCTGACACACTGGACACCGCCTAACGAACTCAGCAACATCCTTCTTCAAACCAGGCCACCAATACATATCTTTCAAGTTATGATACATCTTGGTGCTTCCTGGATGCATAACATACATTGAAGAATGAGCTTCTTCCAGGACTAACTTCCTTAAGTTATCAACATCAGGCACTATCATTCTACCATGGTAACAGGCTACCTGATCATCTGAATCATGGAAACCTTCTCGTTTCTCGCTACCATATTCTGATCTAATCTGTTGAACTACAACATCAACTTGTTGTGCCTCCTTAATCTGCTATCTCAGAGTAGGTTTTATGTGCATCTCAGCTAACAACCCAGATAACAATGATACTTTTAACTGTACATTGTCTTGCCTTAAAGAGATATTTCCATTTCTAAAGATGGATCTTTTATGGTAGTGCCCCAATGTCTTATGGTCTATATTTTATAGACTTGGAGACAAGTGTATACAACATAAACACCAAAAAGCAAAAACTCAACGACTCAAACAAAACATATCTCTGGCATTGTCGTCTAGGGCACATAAATGAGAAGCACATTTCTAGACTCCATAAAGATGGTTATCTAGACTCTTTTGATTATGAATCAAGAGACATGTGAATCTTGTTTATTGGGCAAGATGACCAAGACTCCCTTTTCAGGTAAAGGTGAGAGAGCTAGTGATCTATTAGGACTCATACATACTGATGTATGTGGGCCTTTTAGAACTAATGCTAGAAATGGGTATCAGTACTTCATTACCTTCACTGATGATTTCAGTAGGTATGGCTATGTGTACCTGATGAAGTATAAGTCAGAAACCCTTGAAAGGTTAAAGGATTTCATGAATGAAGTACAGAACCAACATGGAAAAAGTATTAAGGAACTTTGATTTGATCGAGGTGGAGAATACTTAAGCCAACAGTTTGAGGACCTTCTGTGAGCCCGTGGTATTATATCACAGTGGACTCCGCCTGGAACACCACAACATAATGGTGTGTCTGAAAGAAGGAATCACACATTGTTAGATATGGTGCGATCAATGATGAGTTTTGCTGATCTTCCGATTTCCTTCTGGGGTCATGCTCTTGAAACCGCCACATTTACACTTAACCGTGTACCATCTAAATCGGTTCAAAAGACACCATATGAGATATGGACTGGGAAGCGTCCCGATTTGCCTTTTCTAAAGATTTAGGGTTGTGAGGCTTACGTCAATAAAATGTTTCCTGATAAGCTTGGACCCAAATCCGATAAATGTTATTTTGTTGGATATCCCAAGGAAACAAGGGGATATTACTTATACCACCCTAATGACAACAAAGTGTTTGTTGCCAGGACAGCTGTGTTCCTAGAGAAGGAATTTATTTCCAAAGGAAGCAGTGGGAGGAATATAGAGCTTGAAGAGGTTCAAGCCCAACAAGAAAACATTGAACCGATAGATTTACCAGAGGAAAATGCAGATTCATAAGGTGTTGTGGAATCTCAGTCTCCTCAAGTAACACAAGGACCTCATAGATCTAGTAGGACCCGCCTTGAACCTGAGAGGTTTGGATACCTTGTGACTCAGGAACGTGGTGAGTTGATCATAGATGATGATCCAACTACCTACGTAGAGGCTATGGAGGGACCAGATTCTGAGAAATGGCTTGAGGCCATGAGATCCGAGATGGAATCCATGTACTCCAACAAAGTATGGACTTTGGTGGAACGACCCGAAGGGGTAAAACCCATAAGGTGCAAGTGGGTCTTCAAGAAGAAGACCGACATGGACGACAATGTGCAAACTTATAAAGGCAGATTGGTTGTGAAAGGATTTTGACAAGTTCAAGGTGTTGACTATGACGAAACCTTTTCTCCAGTTACCATGATTAAGTCCATCAGGATCATGCTTGCTATTGCAGCTTATTATGACTATGAGATTTGGCAGATGGATGTTAAAACTGCATTCCTTAACGGGAATATAAATGAGGATGTGTATATGACACAACCTGAAGGTTTTGAAGATCCAAAGAATGCCAATAAAGTCTGTAAGCTGCAAAGGTCAATCTATGTATTGAAGCAAGCATCTCGGAGTTGGAATCTTCGATTTGATGAGGAAGTCAAAGTGTTTGGCTTTGCTCAAAATGAAGATGAACCTTGTGTGTACAAGAAGGTTAGTGGGAGCTCGACCACATTCCTCATATTGTATGTGGATGACATACTTTTGATGGGGAATGATGTCTTAGCCTTAGAGAAGGTAAAGACTTGGCTTGGGAATACTTTCTCAATGAAGGACTTAGGAGAAGCATCCTACATTCTAGGAATTAATATCTATAGAGATAGATCTAGAAGGCTTCTCGGACTAAGTCAGAGCACGTACATTGACAAAGTGCTGAAGCGGTTCAGCATGGAGAACTCAAAGAGAGGCAACATCCCCAATGTAAATGGAGTCACCGTCTCTAGAGCTCAGTGTCCCCAATCTTGTGAAGAGAGGGAGAATATGAACGGGATCCCATATGCATCAGCCATCAGATCCATCATGTACGCTATGTTGTGCACATGCCCAGATGTCTCGTATGCTCTCAGCATGATGAGCATGTACCAGTCAGATCCCGGGGATGCTCACTGGACAGCCGTGAAGAACATCCTCAAGTACTTGTGAAGGACTAAGGATCAGTTTCTTGTGTACGGCGCTGAGGAAGAGCTGGTTGTAAAGGGTTACACCGATGCAAGCTTCCAAACCGATAAAGATGATTACAGATCACAGACAGGATTTGTGTTTTGCCTTAATAATGGAGCTGTGAGCTGGAAGAGTTACAAGCAAGAAACAATTGCCGATTCTACTACAGAGGCCGAGTATATTGCTGCATCACATGCATCAAAGGAGGCTGTGTGGATCAGAAAGTTCATTTCTGAACTTGGTGTAGTTCCCAGTAGCTGTGATGCAATTGAGCTTTATTGTGACAATAATGGAGCTATTGCGCAAGATATGGAGCCCAGATCACATCAACGGTCCAAGCACATACTGCGGCGCTTCCATCTCATACGAGAGATTGTACAGTGAGGAGATGTGAAGATTTGCAGAGTACCAACTGAAGACAACATAGTTGATCCACTGACTAAGGCCCTTTCTCAGCAGAAGCATGATGGTCATGCTAGGTCACAGGGCTTGAGATTCTTTGGTGACTGGCTCTAAGTGCAAGTGGGAGTCTTTTGGTATATATTCCCATAGAGCAAGTCATATGATGATTGTAATGGGATACTTTGTAAATGATTTGAATAATAATAAAGGAAATTTCCGATCTATATGTTTAAACTGTTTCTGAGATGATGGTGTAACATGATAGATGTCTAAAGAATGTTTTGACTCAATGACATATGATTTTAGGTTAAGGACCTAAACAATGAGATCATACGGATGTTAAGAGTATACATTCTTGTTTGGTCCCTAGTCGGTTGTTATTGTGGAAATAACCATAGACATCAATAACACTAAAGACTAGATTGTGTGTTGGTTGATGACAGAATCTCATTAGTCATGATATAGTGATATCAAACCAAGCACATAGGTACTTGTTAGAGAACAAGGTACCAGACAGACCCACCGTGAGAGTGACACATGGAACCATGACTTGGTAGTCACAGTCAGCTCTCACAGTGATGGTGGTGAGTGTGATTCTTAGACCTGAAATCACTACACTCAACACATGTCGTTGGGTACACTTTGACATCATCAAACGCAGTCCTGAAACATGGGTTGTTATAAAGGTGATGATTGGGTGGCTTTGACACATGGGGCTTTTGAGGGGTGAGTGATAGATATGGGATTTGTCCCTCCTGAAGGAGTTTGATATCCTTGGCCACTTGATGAGTAGGATTGAGAAAGGCATGCGCATGCACATGTGAATCAATATGTGATATTGATGTCACACACATCTCACCCAGTCTGCTCTGAGATCAAGGAAATGAATGAACGTTGACAGGATGACGGTTCCATGCCTCGAGTTCATTCAGGATATCAGTGACAAAGGAATTATACATTCACTGTAACACCATTCACGAATTGTAGGATTGAAAGTTGTTCTCCAACTTTCTATTTCACTTGGGTAACACTGATGTGTGACTAGGCACTGTTCTTTGCTTGTGAAGTCATAAGTGTTATGGACTTTCACTGCCAACGTGAAATGGACCTACAGGGTCACACACATAGGATTTAACCTGGAAGAGGAGTTTTGTCCACAAGCAATGTTTAGATTGATTACTAAAGGAGTTTAGTAGTTCAATTAAACACTCACTCAATCGATAGCTCAATATCATAATGTTCAAGGTGTTGGATGCATTGATTGGAGTATCATATTGATTGAAATCACATTTGACTGATTCTGCACAATCTTCACTCCCAACCGATCGGCTCATGTGATGAACCGATCGGCTGAGCTTGGTGAACCGGTCGGCTCAAGATTAGGGTGAACCGATTGCTTCAAAGGTTGAAACGATCAATTCAACTGGTGCAACCGAGCAACTTGGGAAAGTAGGATTGGTGAGAATTTTCCTTTCGTTTCAATTATCCAATTTGATTGGAAATAGGATTGGTATTCGATACCAATTAGAAACAAAAGAAGGAAAGTCAATTGGGAACCGACCTAGAACCCCAACCGACCAGTTCAGGAGTGAAACGACCAGTTCAAGGGTCCCAACCGATCGGTTGAGGCGTCAACCGACCATTTCAGGTCCCCAACCTACTGTTTCAGTTGTGAAACGATCGGTTTAGGTTGCGAGTTGGTTGCTTTTGTGGAAAATCTCGAACCCTTCTACTCCTGATTTTAGTCCCATATTACCGGGGACAGAGAACCCTGTCCCATGACCCGCCTATATATATAGGGGTATTGGGGGCTTCTCAGAGTACAACTCAGTGCAAGCCGGTTGCTCTGCAAAGTTGTGGTTCTCTCTGGTTTTGGTAATCGAGAGAGCCCGAGCAAGTGCTACCCAAAAAGGGAGGCACAACAAGGGAAGGACAACTGCAGTTGCAACGGGTAGCAGGAGAGTGTGTTGGCGACTAGTACGCCAACAGGAGGGTGGGACTCCTTCTAGTTCCTTGTGCAAAAAGGAGATCGGAGTTCCAGGCGGTCCGTGTGGACGACTGCAGAGGCGAGAGACCTCTGTCGCTTGGAGGATGACTGTCAATCCCGACAGTCCCAGTGAGAGGAGGAGTCTGTAGTCCCGGTGCGACTAGGAGCTGCACAGACACCATCCAAGACCGGAGGTGAAGATTGCACAAGGCACGAGGTACTGTCGCCAAGCAAGCCTCAGGACAAGGTATGCATCCACAAACCATCTTTCCTATTATATAGACGTTGACACGATTCCTTGTGTTCTGGGTTTTGGGGAGAAATTTTTTTTGTTTCCGCTGCTTCTCTGCCTCCTCTAAAACCCAACAGTTTCTGATAGAGGTCCCCAGTTTATGAGTCATTTTTGGGAGCGACTTCATAAAGCCTTAGGCACACAGTTAAGGTTTAGTACAACCTTTCATCCTCAGACTGATGGACAATCAGAAAGGACTATACATACCTTGGAGAACTTGCTTAGGGCATGTGTCCTTCAGTTCATAGGAAGTTGGGATCTACATCTAAGCTTGATAGAGTTTGCCTACAATAACAGCTATCAACATAGTATTGACATGGCACCTTATGAAGGTTTGTATGGTAGACATTGTAGATTTCCCCTATGCTGGTATGAAACTGGTGAATATCAACTTTTGGGTCCTGATCTTGTGCAGCAAACCACTGAGAAGATTAAAATAATACAACAACAGTTGAAGACTGCACAGGATAGGCAGAAATCTTACACTGATAAGTGTCGTAGACCTTTAGAATTCCAGGTTGGAGACAGAGTGTATCTCAAGATCTCACCCTAGAAGGGAGTTCATAGGTTTGGAAGGAATGGAAAGTTAGCTCCTAGATTTATGGGGCCTTATCCAATCATTGAACGGATTGGAAAGGTAGCTTATAAGATGGAGTTACCACATGAGCTGCAAAATTTACACCCAGTATTCCACATTTCCATGCTAAGGAAATGTCATCCTGACACAATCAGTTCTGCAACCTATGGAAATAGAATTGAACGATGATATATCCTATGTTGAAGGACCTATGTTGATTCTTGATAGAAGGATCAAGAAGCTAAAGAAGAGAGATATAAGTCTTGTAAAAGTCCTATGGAATCACCGTGGTGTTGAAGAAGCTACATGGGAACTAGAGGAAGAAATGAGGAGAAAATACTCTACTCTTTTCTCTTAAAATGTTTTGTTAATGATTTCGGGGACGAAATCCTTATAAGGGGTAGATAATTTGTAACATCCCTGACCTGGGTTATGTACTAACCCTAGGTGTTTTTTTTAATAAATATGATTAGATGCTTGCTCTTATCTTTTGAAAAGTAATTAAGGTTCTTGAGGAACTTATATTTCAATTTCAGTCCCTTTTGAATAATGTTGAAACATTGTTTTGTTACTTTTGGACTAAAGTGCAAATTACCCAAGTTGAGGGGTTAACTTGAAAATTACACATGATAAGATGTTCCTGTGATGTTGAAACATCACGAGAATGAATATGATGTAGTGGTATGGTTTCCACAAGCTTGGGCATCAAGATAAAGCTTGTAGAGCAAACTTTGTACATTAAAACCTAGTTTTGGTGTAATGTGCAATTTACCCAAAACCTAGGATTCAATATGCAATATATCACCTCTAGAGGGTATCTCATGTTTCTTGGCATCACGTAGAGCAAATAAAATGATAGGGGCACCTCATTTGAGTTATCTTGGAGGAGAGAGAATCTTGACATTAAAATAATCAAGATTTAAGCATATATGGAACTTTAATTTAATTTAATGCAAAAAGAAATAAATTAATTGAGCAGCCCTTCAACCAAAAGTTGAAGGATGTGTTTGCAATCGATCTTGTGACTTGATATGGCACAAAAAGATCTTGGTTGAGTGGAAGCCACTCACATTATTATAATAAAAAGTAATATCCACTAAAAGGTTGGATATTAATATAAAACTCTTTAAGGTGCTTAATTCCTTTTCATTAATTCTTGGATAATGATGAGGTTTTGCAAGAACATTAAGATGGATTCGTGGCCAAGAAATGGAGGGGTATTTGATGGAAATTATTTTGGAATTAAAAGAAAATATTTCATTTTCTTTTTCCTTGAAAATCCCTTATACATGTTCTTTTTCCAATACACATAAGGACCTTTCCTTAGTTTTTCTCTTATCACTTTGCTTTGGCCGACCAAGGAAGAGCTCAGGAGCAGGAGAAGGAAGAACACAACCTGCTGTTAAGGTTTTTATCATCTTCTACCTCGAATTCATGGTGGAAACCCTAAAGCAATGCTTGATTCTTGGTTTTCTTCACCTGATTTCCAATTCTAGCCATCCTTTTCATCCAATAGCTCAAGAACGGACCTTGGGCAGTTTCTAGAACTCCATCCACCATTAAATACGTGGAGCTTAGAGATCATATTTGAGGCGGGTTTTATAACTTTAACCCTTAAACATTGATATTGCATCAAGTTTTCTATGATTTGTTGGTTATTTTCTTCTATTTCGAACTCTTTTGATGCGTTGCTGCAATTTCCATGAAAAACGGTTGCTATTCTTGGATGCATGAAGGAAGATGATAATGACATCATATTGACACGTTTACCAAGAAAATTATTAGGTAAAACACTTTGCATAAGTTGCTCAAACGGTTTCCCAAACCGTTTGGGAGCAAACAGTTTCAAACCGTTTGAGATGAAACAGTTTCACCAAACCGCATGAGGGCAAACGATTTCAGACCGTTTGGAGGTATTGACCAGGGTTGACCATTTGGGAATTTGTTTCTATTAATGTTGGTTATTTATCCACTAAATATAATTTATTAGTTCCAATTGGTTCATGAGTTGAAGGTCAATCAATCACCAAAACCCTAATCGGGTTGAGTGCTGATTTCATAAGTGTTTGAGTTTGAAACTTGGGTTGATTGACCCAAACGGTTTCAAAACTATTTGGGGAACCCAAATGGTCTCAAGACCGTTTGGGGGTCACCCAAGACCGTTTGGAGGTCTAGGGTTGGATATGGTTGAGTGTTTGAAGATCCAAAGATATGGTATTAACCCTAATCGACTAAGTGCTGATTTTGCATTGGAATGAGTTGATGTTTTGGGTTGATTGACCCTAACGGTTTCAAAACCATTTGGGGATCACCCAAATGGTCTCAAGACCGTTTGGTGATCACCCAAGACCGTTTGGAGGTCTAGGGTTAAGTCTGGTTGAGCAATTGAAGGTCCAAAGATATTAAGTTGATGTACAATCAATTGTTGATTTGGTGACCAATCCTAGGATCCAAACCTTAATTGAATGATATGGTTGATGATGATGTGATGGGGAAACGGTCTCAAGACCGTTTGGAGGTCATCCAAATGATCCCAAGACCGTTTGGGGGTCACCCAAGACCATTTGGAGGTCTAGGGTCGACTATGGTTAGGTGTTTGGAGATCTAAAGGTATTGAGTTGAAGAGTAATCAATTGCTGATTTGGTGAGCAATCCAATGAACCAAACCCTAATTGGTTGACTTGCATTTTGATGTGGACATGGGAAAACGGCCTCAAGACTGTTTGGAGGTCATCCAAACGACCTCAAGACCGTTTGGGGTCAGGACATGTTCAATTTGGATGAAGGTTCAATGGTTCCAAAGTAACTAATCTCGCATTGGTTAATGTTGAAGGATCATTGATTCCAAACCCTAATCCAATTGTTTCAAACCCTAATTGATGACCAATTGAGGGTCAATTGAGGGTCAAATAAGTTGAAGGTTGACCTAATTAACTCAATTGAAGTATGGTGATTGGTCCAATTGATGATTGGTTACATGAATTCAATGGTGGAAGGAACCAACATTGGAAACCCTAATTCAATTTGACTTGTTGAGACCATTTTTGGTCCTTGCGGTTTTGAGGAGGTTTAGACCAAACGGTCGGGACCAAATGATCCCAAACTGTTTAGGTTCATGCAGTTTCCAAATCGATTGAGTTCATGCGGTTTCAAAAGCAACTTTGGGCAAACGGTCTTCACCACCTACTTTACTAAACGATTTCAAGGTGGTACTTTAGCAAACGGTTTCATTGGTTGCTCAAGACCGTTTGAGGTCTGATTTGGTCAAGACCGTTTAGGGTCTATAAGGCCAAAACCGTTTTGGATAATTAACCAAAACTGCATGGGTACTTAAAGTGGTTAAAGGACAAAGTGATTAGTTGACTAATACATGATGTAATCAAAGATGATTATAGTATTTATATCCTAATAAGATAGGGTGATTAATACCCTTTGAATAATTAAGCCTTAATGGTCATGGTGACAATGACATAACTCATGATGTCAATTCTTCCTCAAGAGTGAGTTGACTTAACCTAATCAAGGCTGAAGCAAAAGTCATCTTTCAAAGATGAAAGAGAAGATTGCCTACATGGATGATAATTAAGTAATGGACTTATAACATGAATGAATGTCTAATTAGGGTATGATCCTTCATAGTGAGATCATGAAACCCTAATTATGATGGATGATGAATCATAACCCTAATTGAGGGCATTAATAGGTGAAATCCTAATACATGATGATGGTATGAACTTAATTCATAGTGATGACATGATAAACCTTAATTCAAGGTACTTTGATGCTCACTCCTACATGGGGTGAATAGTAAACCCTAATCTAGGGTGATGTGATATGAATAGTAAACCCTAATCTAGGGTGATGTGATATGAATAGTAAACCCTAATCAAGGGTGATGTAATGTGAATAGTAAACCCTAATTATGGGTTGTTGGTTATAAACCCTAATCTAGGGTGATGTGATGAATAGTAAACCCTAATCTAGGGTGATGTGATATGAATAGTAAACCCTAATCAAGGGTGATGTAATGTGAATAGTAAACCCTAATTATGGGTTGTTGGTTATAAACCCTAATCTAGGGTGATGTGATGTGAATAGTAAACCCTAATCTAGGGTGATGTGATATGAATAGTAAACCCTAATCTAGGGTGATGTGATGTGAATAGTAAACCCTAATCTAGGGTGATGTGATGTGAATAGTAAACCCTAATCTAGGGTGATGTGATGTGAATAGTAAACCCTAATATAGGGTGATGTGATGTGAATAGTAAACCCTAATTCTAAATAAGGTAAATGGAAGTGTGAAACCCTAATTCTGGGTTATACTTTATACTAAGAAGCTCTAAGGTTGGATAATGAAATGATGAGTCATTATCCTATTTGAGCTAAAGGGGATGATTAACCCTAATTGAATTGAAAAGGGAAACCCTAACCCTAGCAAGGGCATAGTGGTATAACCCTTGAACAATGATGTCTTAATTGTTTTATATTGTGTTGATAGGAAATTGATGTATCTATTATCATTTGTATTAATCATGCAGGTCTTATGAGATATTGAACATAGCCAGGTATGAGCTATGATGCTTTGTTTATTGAAAGTACTTTATGAGATTTGTAAGCAATGATTTTCTATGTTACCTAGTGAAAGGTAACAAAAGAGATTGATAGGATTTAAGAGCCATGTGAAATACCTGCATTGCAATTATCATGTTTACACTGTCAAATGACTGGTTGGCATTATGTTACCTGTTAAAGTGGTAACAAGTATATTGATGATTTAAGGGTTGAACACCCACATTCTTGAATAATGATGATGAGATGACAAGGGATTGAGTTCCCAATGATATTAAAGCTGTGAAATGAACTTGATAGAAATAGTACTCATTCTTTATAGCAAGTGTTATAATGTTTTATGATTAAAAACATGCCTGATGCTAAAAGAATGTTGTAATGTACTTAATTAATCAAGTGAAATGACATCATGTAGAGCCCTGACCATAGATCCATCATCGTCAGTAGTTAGGTGATGGTGAAACAAGTTTTCCTAAGGGAACTCCTAGAGAGCATACTTTTGAGTATGTGGGGGTAATGGGTACGAATATCCTTACGCCCTAATGGAGGAATTAATGTGAGATAAACACTAAATCTCTCAATCCTTCATTATATGTATATGCCAGGATGATGTATCACTAATCTCCTGATGATGATTTTAATGCCGAATCGATGTGAGATAAACAAGAAATCCCTCGATTGCGAAGAGAGTACAACATGCCACTGTAACTCTAATAGCGAAGTTGCCAGTATACCCTGGAAAGCTATATTAATAGCAGAGACACAAGATGTCCTGCATGTTGTTCCTCACATTGACCGAGGAAGATGAGGTCATAGAAATCCGGCTCTTCTGATGACCTATATATGGTACCGATTTCGATTTCGCAATGGTCAGTTGGAGTATGAGCGGTATACCTCATCTCCTCAGGGCATAAGTTGTTTGTAAAATGTAATCAACCGTGTAGCATATTTGCTTAGGGTTGAACTATGAGAATCAATGATTGATGATACATTGTTTATTATGTCCTAGTTGAATAAATAATATACATGTTCTTCATATTCCTTATTAAATGAATGACTTGCTACTTAATCAAGTTATAATTGAAATGATTGCATAGAGAATACTTCTCTACTTAGCTCAATCAATGATTTACCTGCTTTTGAATATTTATAATTCTACTGCTCAGTGTTATTCTATTATCAACAATAACAATGTTTCTGGCAGAGAGTTATATCTCTCACAGGGACAATTTTCAATTGTCTCACCCCCGTGGGATTCAACGTTTTAGGTAGACATCGAGGAAGAAGAAACCCTTCAGTGGGTGAGCAGCAACAACAGTCACAACAACAACAACAACAAGAACAACAGTGATCCACAAGTGGAGACATTGTTTGTCAAGTCTTGTATATAGAGAGAGTCCTATGTGTCGTCTCTGTACTCTCAGGTCCTAGGAGTCAGTAGATGGTTTGATATAGATTTGAGATTTTTGGCTTGATGCCTCGAGATTTTGTATACTGCTTATGTACAGTTTAACTGGGCATTCAATGTTATGACTCTCGAGATGAGATGATACAGAGATGTACTTATGAATCAACATGTAAATAACTTACTTTGGTTGTTTATGATAGAGTTTTTCAATTTGTGGATCTCATTGCAAAAAGTTTTAATTTTTAGTGATTTTCAGTAATTCCGCTGCTAATAATTTGCTTCTGCATTATTTAATCCTATTTTCATAAGTTGGATGCCACAATCATGATTATAGAATATGGATATTCAAACCCTCAGTTCATAAAATAACACATGTTACCACTTTATCAGGTAACTTAATACCTTCAAGTCATCTGACCAAGATAAACATGATACTTTACAGTACAAGTATTTTACATGGCTCTTAAAGCCCATTAATCTCTTGTTACCTTTTATTAGGCAACAAAGCATATTATGGCTCACAAGGCCCATAGACAATTTTATTAATAAAACATCATAGCTCGTACCTGGCTATGTCCAACATCTCACAATACCTGCATGATTAGTGCCCATGATAACAGTTATATCAATTACATATCAGCACTATGCAATGTAAGAGTAACATCACTATTTCTTCATTAGAACTAGGATTTCCCAATTCAAGTCAATTAGGAATACTCATCCCATTACTTAAACTAGAGTTATGGTTTATCATCATATTGCCCAACATTAGGGTTTCATACACTATAACCCAAGATTAGGGCTTCACATACCTTTATCCTTTATCAGGGTTAGGATTTCATATCAAGGTGTCACATATCATTACATAGCATCACCTTGGGTTAGAGATTCACATCACATCATTGTATTAAGGTTTCACTTGACATTACCCTCGATTAGGGTTTCTCATGACATCATCCTCAATCAGGGTTTCACATGACATCACCCTTAATTAGGGTTTCACATGACATCACCCTTAATTAGGGTTTCACATGACATCACCCTTAATTAGGGTTTCACATGACATCACCCTTAATTAGGGTTTCACATGACATCACCCTTAATTAGGGTCCCACATGACATCACCCTTAATTAGGCTTAGGGTTTATTATTCACATCTAATTAGGGTTTCTGATATTCCATATACCCAAATTAGGGTTAGGATGTACCATTCACATCCAATTAGGGTTTATCATTAAAATACCATGAATTAGGGTTTCTCATGTCATTACCCTAAATTAGGGTCACACCATCACCCTATATTAGGGTTTTACATAGAACTGCCCTAAATTAGGGTTTAGGTTCATCAACCACCTCAATTTGGGTTTCATGATCTCTTTATCAAGGATATTACCCTAATTACATATTCTATTTATTTTGAATGTGTTGAGGCTGGATTGCTACATGATTATTATACATGTATGAATTTCTCTCTCTCATCCTCTCTAGGATGTTCATTACTCCAATCTTGATTAGATTGAGTCAATCCTTTATTCAAATTCATACATTTAGGGTTAGCATAGTGTATTGAGTCATTGCTTCCATAAGCATCAAAGGTTAACCCCTCTAAGGGTACCAATCATCTAAGTACATTAGGGATTCAACCATTGTACTTATCTTTGATAATCATCATTATCAATCATGGGATCAGCTGATCTTTCATCACTTTAAGTCTTCAATCAATTTTGTATATGTTGAACCTCCATTCGATTTTGACCTTTGAATCTCCAAACAGTTTGAAGTCAATTGCCCTCCAAACGGTTTTGAAACTATTTGGGAATCTAGGGTTAAGATCATTTTCCCTCCAAATTGTTTTGAAACCGTTTGGGCACTCAACATTAGAAACCATTTGAACAATTCATCATTAAGATCGATTGGACAAACCAATAGTTGAAACCGTTTGAAAATTGAAACCACTTGGTCATTCAAACGGTTTTGAAACCATTTGATTCCAAATGGTTTCAAGATTTGGACTCAAACGGTCTCAAGACCGTTTGGTCCAAAACATCTTGAAACTGAATGAATCATTTTGGGTTACTTTCAATCAATCAAATATGGTTCCAATTATTCAACCCATCAATTATTGTAATCATTGGAATTACTTCAATTGAAACAATTGAATCACCATTCAATCATGACCTCAACTAACGTCAAATGGTCTTGAGGTCGTTTGACCTCAAACGGTCTTGAGACCGTTTGGTGTCAAATGGTCTTGAGACCGTTTGACCCATCCAATCACTGAAACTGATTGAATTCAATTAGGGATTCTTCAACAAATTGATTTAGGGTTTGCAATCAAGAAGCCCTAAAGTATTGACCCATTTTGAAATTAATTCAATTGAAAACCATTGGATCATCATCAATTTATAACAACACCTGACCTCAAATGGTTTTGAGTTCGTTTGACCTCAAACGGTCTTAAGACCGTTTGATCCCAAACGGTTTTGAAACCGTTTGGTTTCAAACGATCTTGAGACCGTTTGGTCTCAAGTCATTGAAACTGTTTGTCCAAGATATTAATTGAGGTGTGTGTTTAAGATGACATCATCATCTTCAAGCTACAAACCATCGAAACTTGTTGTGATCTTCATGGTGATTTCATCAATCAACCAAATAAAATTTCGGGAATGAAGAAAGAATCAACAATTGATAAAAGAGTGAAATCAATAACAAGGTTTGAGGGTTCAAGTTATATAACCCGCCTTAAAAGAAGATTCAAAGCTCCAAAATCGACGTCTTTAATGGTGGAATAAGATTTCTCAACTATCCCAAGCTCGTTCTCAAGTCTTTGAGTGAAAAGAATGGCCAAAGTTGAAGATTGAATGGAGAAAAGAAGAAATCAAGCTTGATTTTCGATTTCCACCATGAAATCAAGGTGAAAGAATACCATGGAGCTTACCTACAGGTTGGGGATCGTCCTCCTCCTGCTCCTAATCTCCCTTGGTTGTTGGTTTAGCAAAGAGTGAAAGAAGAGTCAAAAAATCCTTTCATTTGAGTTGTAAATGGTGTTTTTATAAAGAAATTCAATGATAAAGAAAGTAATAAATAATTCCTTTATTTTCTTAAATTGATGCCACATATCCCCCTAAACTCCTTGCCCACGAATCCATCCTCTTCCTCTTTGCAATCCTCTTCTTTATCCATGAATTAAAGGAAAAGAAATTAAGCACCTTAATCATTATAATAATAATATCTATAAGTTAGTGGATATTACTTTTCCTTTAACTAATGTGAGTGGGTTCTCCACTCACTTGAGATATTTTTGGTGCCTTAGAAAGGAACAAACACTTCCAAACTTATGAAAATTCAATCATTTCATTTTTGGTTGATGACACTTCAATTAATATATTTATTTTTGCATTAAATTGAATTAGGGTTTCAATTATGCTTAAATCTTGATTATTTTAATACCAAGATTCTCTCTCCTTCAAAGTGATTCAAATGAGACATCCCTATCATTTTATTATCACTAAATGATGCCAAGAAACATTAGGGAATCTCTTGAAGTGACATTTTGCATATTGAACCCTAGGTTTTGGGTAAATTACACATTACACCAAAACTAGGTTTTAATGCACACACATTGCTCAACCAGTTCTTTCTTGGTACTCAGGCTGTCACAAGCCATACCTCTACATCATTCTCATTATTATGATGCATAAACACTTGATTAACATTTTATCATGTAATATTTGCAAGTTAACCCCTCAACTTGGTTAATTTGCACTTTAGTCCAAAACAAGCAAAACAATATTTCAACATTATTCAAAAAGGACTAAAATTGAACCATAAGTTCCTCTTGAACCTTAATTACTTTTCAAGAGATAAGAGCAAGCATATAATCTAACTTTATTAACAAAATATCTAGGGTTAAAGCATAACCCAGGTCAGGGATGTTATAATGCCCATGGACATGCAAGCTTTTATGGATAAGGAAGAAGTCAAGCATGAGGTGTCCATGGAGCTTTCCATATGTCCTTAGCCTAGGGATTTCATGTCCATGCAAGAGGACATCTCATAGAGGCTTCTTGAATATCAAATGTCAGTTTATGGACACTTATAGGCCATCCCAACCGACCTACATTCAAAGAAATAACCCCATTGGTTGATAGCTTCTAAAGATAAGCTCATTTATAAAGAGAGTAATCCCTAAAATGCCCTTGGAAAGAAGCACCTTCAAACCAAGGTGCAACTAGGTGCCCCATGGTTCAAAAACTCGATAATGGTAAGAGAATATATAAGGATTATAATGCATGTGAAAATTTGCAAAGAAAACCTCTCCAATTGGGTAAATTGCAGAAAAGTCTAGAATGTACCTAAAATTGCACAACTTGCACAAACAACATTCAAATTGGACCAAACTTCATCCACAAGTTATCTTTGATGTGTTGAGTATGAATTTCTCATTATTTACATATTTTGAAGTTATATAATCACATTATTCATTACTTATGCCTTCTACTCATTTTCTCGCTCCTAAACTTATCCTAATATTTCAAGGTTGTCCGAATTAGATGAAATTTGACATGTATGCTAATTTTGATATGTAGATTTCGAATTTGAAGTTTGTTTCCACTTTTGAGAATTCTTTTTTATGAGATATATCATATGGACCATTAACGACCCATTATCTAAATTATTCATCCAATTAAGTTTCTTATCTTCATATTACCACCAAAATGAGGTATGTGGCATATTTTATGTGTCCATTATAAACCTAAGATTAATGTTAGAACATTAGGTTACATTAACGTGATCTATACATGCATTAGCTCATTGGTGGTTATACTAAACATCTATTTATCATCTAACCTCCAACCTTGTTTTGCTAAGTCTAAAATGTCAACTTCCAGGGTAGGGTCTGAGATCTAGTATGTTACAACACACCACCCCTTAAAGGGATTTCATCCTCAAAATCAAAACATCCACATATGATAAAACAACTTATTCACCACCCCTTAAAGGATTCATATTATTAAGTCAAAACTATTCTTCAGGTACAAAAGGTTCAACTACACTTCCTTACATCCAACTACATAAGCATCATGAAAAAAAAACATAACTTGTAAAGACTAACTATGAACTATGGGTTAACTTGCTCTTGTCCATCCTCAAACAAGTCTTTACACCTAGGAGACTAGTTCAACATATTAGGGTGCCTAAAGATAAATCATATAGATGTCTAAGGCTACTATTTCCTTAAAGCATGCTATTTTGAACAATTCATACTAGCTCAGGCCAGGCCGATATCATATAGATTCGGGAGTCCTCATAAGCCAAGCTAGTGGTGCGGAGGAAAATCTTATCAGCCCCGAACCCTAATCCTTTCTAGACACCTTTGCTTTCAACTTCATGTCCTAGTAGCTTCCTAAAGGCCAAGCTAAACAACCTCAAGTTACTATGGTTACTTATGCATCTTTTACTTGTAAGTATTTTAGGAATCTATTCATCATTATTCTAATATGAAACTATAGGATCCTAAATCAACCCTTCATCATCAATTGATCAACTCTAGGGAAAACATGTCCCTTAAATGTAAGGCAAGCATTCTAAATAGGGAGACAAAATTGAAATAGTTAGATTCCGACTACCATGGGCTGTGATACTATGTTGTAAGGAGGCGGAATCACCCCCTTACTAAAAAATTAATTTGAAGAATAAAACATACATTCCAAACACACTCAAAGGTATGCTGGAATAGGTGTAACATTTTCAAACTTCAATAAATGGTATTCAAAACAACCAAAGCATAACAATATAATAAAAATGTTGACTATATTTAATTTATCACAAGGTTATTACAAAAGTACATCATAATATCCCGTAAGGATTTACATGTATGATACAAAATAAGGATCTAAGTAGAGGGAAATCTAAATCATAACAACTTGGTCTCCAAGATTTAACTCCTTAAACTAGTCCAAAACTTCATGCCTTATCATTTAAGTCCTTCACCTAGGGTTGGAGGCATACCACAGGAAGAAGAGAAAATAGATGACATCAACAAAGGCTGGTATGTGCATACTAAATAGGAAAAATGAGATATATATGGAAGAAAGGACAACAAATATAAAAGGCTTCCCATAGAAAGGATTAGGACCACCCAAATGAGTATCAAGAGAAAAGGAATTGAAATCATATGATAACAAAAGAATACTTACAATTAATAAAACATAAAGATTGTGACACACAAGCACATGTAAAGAATTAGGGAACACACCCCATATCATCAACCTGCATGCATGTGAGATAAACATAGCCCTAGAACAATATAAACACAAACGTGGCCAAGTCTCATAATCTTGAAACATGATCGAGAAAGGAATATTGCCAATATCCCAAATATATAAAACATGGGCCAAGAATCACACATCTTGCCCTGGGTATGAGGTTCCTTTCCATCCCAAAAGAGCAGGAAATATCACATTTGCTCGACAGGAAATAACACATCTGCCATAAAAACCAATGCAGTTACACTAATATAGTGCTACTGAATCACATAGCATGTTAAATGTAGAGGAAAGTAGAAAGTATAGTAAGAATATATAAACTAGTCACCACATAAGTGACCAACATATACATACACCTCATAAGTGGGAAAAAGACATCACATGTCATCTTTTAGAGTTCCATCATGAACAAAGCATAAGATAAGAGTTTAAAAGAATATACATGATCACATGATCAATATCAAATAAGGTAGTCCACATGAACCATGATTTTTAAAAGAAAAGACATTATGTATAGGCTAATGTCCATAGGACAAAGAGAATGAATAAGCATAAGTGAATTGCCCAACATAGAAGAATAGGGGATACATCATACCTCAACTTCAGCGTCTAAACACTCCAAGTCAGTCCTAGATCCAAGACTAGGCCTCCAAAGAACCTCTAGGGAAGCTGGACATGTCCAATAAGTAAGGCTCTCAAGCTTAGAGAGGCTAGTTTCTCCAACAAAGCTCCTATCTCGAGCAAGAAGCACCTTCTCCACTTTAGAGGTGAAAAACCCTAACAAAGGAACATGGAGATGAGGTGTTTATGGGTTCTACGTGGGGTTTCACCATGGTAGGCCATGGTTATGACCTAGAGGAAGGTGGAAGGAATACTAAAAACATGAAAATAGAGAAGGAAAGGAGGATACTTACTAGTTTTGGTCAAAATTACCAAGGAGGAGCTTAAGAATGCCTAAATAGAGAAATTTGAAATCCTAGGAGCCTTCTTCACCAAGGTAGGCACCTCCTTTTACCTTGGGATAGCACCTTCGTGGAAAAGTAGAGTAGGAATTATTCTATAAGATAGAGGAAATAAAGGAGAGTAAGAGTTTTCGAATTGGGAGTTGGGAAGGGGTAGATATGGCTATATAAAGAAAGAGGTCAAGTATGAGGTGTCTTTGAGACTTTCCATGTGTCATGTATAAGGGTGTCCATGGACATTCAAGCCTTTATGGATAAGGAAGAAGTCAAGCACAAGGTGTGAAGTTACTTTCCATGTGTCCAATGATAAGGGTGCCCATGTACATGCAAGCCTTTATGGATAAGGAAGAAGTCAAGCATGAGGTGTCCATGGAGCTTTCCATGTGTCCTTAGCCTAGGGATTTCATGGCCATGCAAGAGGACAGCTCATAAAGGCTTATTGAATATAAAATTTCAGTTTATGGACACTTATAGTCCATCCCAACCGACCTCCGTTCAAAGAAATAACCCCATTGGTTGATAGCTTCTAAAGATAAGCTCATTTATAAAGAGAGTAATCCCTAAAATGCCCTTGGAAAGAAACACCTTCAAAACATGGTGCAACTAGGTGCACCATGGTTCAAAAAATCGAGAATGGTAAGGGAATATATAAGGATTATAATGCATGTGACAATTTGCAAAGAAAACCTCCCCAATTGGGTAAATTTTAGAAAAGTCTAGAATGTACCTAAAATTGCATAACTTGCACAAACAACATCCAAATTGGACCAAACTTCATCCACAAGTTATATTTGATGTGTTGAATATGAATTTGCCATTATATTCATATTTTGAAGTTATATAATCACATTATTCATTACTTATGCCTTTTACTCATTTTCTCTCTCATTAACTTATCCTAATATTTCAAGGTTGTCCAAATTAGATGAAATTTAACATGTATGCTAATTTTGATATGTAGATTTCAAATTTGAAGTTTGTTTCCAATTTTGATACTTATTTTTATGAGATAGGTTATATGGCCCATTATCTAACTTATTCATCGAATTAAGTTTCTTCTCTTCATATTACCACTAAAATGAGTAATGGGGCATATTCTATGTGTCCATTATAAACCTAAGATTAATGTTAGAACATTAGGTTACATTAAGGTGATATATACATGCATTAGCTCATTGGGGTTATACTAAACATCTATTTATCATCTAACCTTCAACCTTGTTTGGCTATGTCTAAAATGTCAACTTCCAGGGTAGGGTCCGAGATCTAGTATGTTATAGATTGTCTCTAAGTGCAAGTGTGAGTCTGTTGGTATATATGCATAGTGAGCCAATCATGTGATGATTACAGTGGTGCATCATGTAATTGATTTGA
Organism: Alisma plantago-aquatica; assembly: GCA_963693085.1. Taxonomy (NCBI): domain Eukaryota; kingdom Viridiplantae; phylum Streptophyta; class Magnoliopsida; order Alismatales; family Alismataceae; genus Alisma; species Alisma plantago-aquatica. The sequence continues at coordinate 1,284,108,921 of OY856409.1, forward strand.
TAATAATAAAGGTAATTCCATCTATTATGTTTGTCTCAATCATGAAATGATGACACATGCATGGTAGATGTCTAAAGAATGATGTTACTTGATGATATTTGTCTTTGGGTTGAGGACATGAACAATGAGATCATATGTATGATAAGAGTACATACATTCTTGTTATGTCCCTTGTCGGATATTATTGTGGAAGAAAAACAAACAAAAATAATACATAAGACTTGAGTTTGTGTTGTCTGATGATAGAATCTCATTAGTTATCATAAATGATATCAAGCCACACACATAGGTACTTGTTAGAGAACAATGTAATGGACATACCCACCTTGAGAATGATGCATGGAAACCATGGAGTGGTATTCAGAATCAATTGTCAAAGTGACAATGGTGATTGTGGTTCTTAGACCTCAAGTTAGTGCACTCATCACATGTAGTTCGATGAACTTTGACACCATCCAATGTAACTTTGAGTAAGGGTTGCCATAAAGGTGGTGCTTGAATAAATTATGACACATGGGGATAAAATGTGAGTGATGTAGATGGGATTTGTCCCTCCTACATGAGTTGATATCCTGGCCACTTAATAAGTGAGACTGAGAAATGTACGACCATACTTATGTGAGTCAATATATGATATCATCTCATTTAGTCTGCTCTAGTTTAAGGAACATTGATTGAATGTCAAGAGAATGATGATTCCAAGCCTTGTGTTCAATCTGGATATTAGAGACAAACGAACTATATGATCATGGTAACACTGATCAAGGATGTAGGTTGAATTTGTTCTCCAACTTTCCAATTACTTGGGTAGCAATGAAGGGTTGCCACTCATTTCTTATGATGTGATAATCTAGTTATGGGCATTCACTGCCAACATAATTTGGGACCTATAGGGCCACACACATAGGATGCACTATTCATGGATAATATTTATCTTGGTTACTAAAGTGTTTAGGTAATCAACTTAATAACACTGACTGTCAGTTGGCTGACTAGAGTGTCCATTTGACTAACTTATATTCTCATTAGATTCCTTGACCAAAAAAATTGAAACCTACCCTTCTACGCCTATAATGGTTAGAGGTCAGATAAACATCATCTACTGGGAGTATCTTTCTTGAGTTGTAGAATTTTTTCTTTTGATGACTCAAACACTTTAACAAATTTTTTTGTCTTTTCTCTCTCTTCTTATTAACATGATGTAGCAGTGTCACACTTTTATCCATCACCCATTGTCTACCTTCATATAAGAATGAACAACCAACAGAATTTTCCTTGCTATACAAGGGGCCAAATTTTCACTTCCATTGTCACCCTGGTTATACATCCTGGTTTATCTTACAAAACTCATCAAATCATAGATTGTCACCCCTTTCCATGTAAGGTACAAATTCTTTTTTATATTCCACTCGGGAAACCTATACATTGCCAAGATCATTAATGCCCCTTTCCATGCAAGGGGCATATTTTTCCTCCACCATGTCATATTGCATAAAGATATCATTTATTCTACTTTTAAAAATGCCATCCATACATGAATATTACTGCGAATGCTAATATTTGCATGTAGGTGTTTCAGGTAATTTGCCATGGGGACCACCTCAACAACTATGCCCCATTGACATAGTCCTTATCTTCTCAGATATAGGGCACGCCTATCTTCAACTTCATCAATAGTGGGAAAGCATATGACCGCTCCCAGATAGCATGACCTTGATGAACCCATTATCTAGTTTTCTTGTCTTGCTTGCCAACACTAAGAACACTTGGGAATGCATGTTAATCATGATCTAATCTATGATAAGTTGATAGCACAAGTACAAGATCCTACTATCAATAATGACCACCTTGCAATGACATGTATTAATACTGAGAAGCAAAAGTAGAAATAGAAAATAAATGGAAACAATCAATGGCTCCAACACCAGATAACTCTGATAGTTTTGATGAATAAGAAGATCTTGAATATGCAATCCACCCTTAAGAGAATTAGAATCATGAGCAGGTTAACATATCCACTGGGTGCTACCAACCGTCACCATACACTACCCAAATGTATCTATATGGCATGCCACCAATGTACCCACCTATCCAAGGACAGGGTTCCCTACAATTTTCCATGAGCCCCCAATTTTTGGGTAATTATGAAAAACCTCCCACTATAGCACCACCAGTCCAACAACCATCAATGATCCCCTTAATGTCTAGTTACCGTTGAACTATCTCCTGGCCCTCTAAAAACACATGCATTTTCTACAAAGAATGCAACAAACATTGAGTCAGATAAACAAAAGAAGAAGAAGTCAATCAAGATGTTGCAACCAAAGTAGAATTAGTTTGCATAGTGTCTAGAAATGGGTCAATATGGGTTCCCTTCTAGCACGTTATACGAAAACCAATATGGATAATATCAACAACCAATGGCTCTACTTTGGAATTTTCTCCCATGAAAGGTCACATAGAGACTGTCCTTACACCATCTATTGTGCTAAGTTCATATTCTTATAATATTACATTGCATGACCTAGCCAGACAAATCAAGAAAATTCAAGTACAAAAGGTAGGACTAAAACAATTTGGTGATTTGCTACTTCCATGAAGCACACTTGTCGAAGATATTTGAGGTTCTAGGGTTTTTCAAGTACAATGACAGAGGTGATCCTAATTTTTGTATCCAAGCATGTTGTTTTGACATGGTAGAGGTTCAAGACAATGACAAACTACTGATCCACATGTTTCAACATTCCCTAGAAGTATGAATACTAGCTTGGTACAATAAAACAGAAGCCTTGAACATTCAGTTCTTGGGCTCAACTAGCAAACCATTTCATTGAACAACATGCCTAGAATATTGACCATCTACCTACATGAGATGATCTAGAAGCCCCGACGCAGAAACCTAAGGGGATTTTCACACAATTTTTGGAAGATGTAGAGAACTACCTGCTTAGATAGAAAACAAATCGACAAATAAGGAGGGTATTTGAATGGTTATTTGGTCATCACATGCATTATATGTTATTCTCACTTTCTAATCATATTGCATATTTGTAGATTTTATTCAAGCAAGCATTAGAATTGAAGCAACTATAAATGAAGGGGTCTACAAGAATATTAGTCTCACTCTCACTAAAACTCTCGTCTCTAAACCCAAATTTGGAGTAAGACCTATTGGCACAAATAAATAGTCAGTTAGTGCAATTTTTGTCCTAGGATACACACCTCATGTCTAGAATGCCTTCTCCCATCAAAACATTGATAGGGTGGTCACTCCTCAACATATAAATTATGCACAACTAATTACTCCTCGATTCACTTCTTCTCTTCCACAAAAATTGGCTACATGATAATATCCTTTATTAGGTTATCACCCATCAATAGGATATCCCACATATGGAACAACTCCCATATCCACCTCATATGTTGTATTTTCATCCATTCTAGCAGACAACCCCACAATAATTAACAGTTGCACCAACTGCTACTCCACAATTGACTCGGTAGACCAAAGTCACTTGCGAACATATGCCTACATAGAACAATGAAAAGGTTACACCAAGAAACCCCCCATGGAATTGCACATCATTATCTTGCACTTGTGCATCTCTTTTTCTGTAGATTGAGTCATATCTCAAGTTCCCATCTCAAAGGCCACTGTCAAACCCGCTTCCTAAGAACTATGATGTTACTGCATTTTGCAAATTCCATAGGGCACCGGGTCATCTGATAAACAATTGCAAATATTTCCAGCATGTTATTCAAGATATGATTGATAATGGCACACTAGATGTCACGTACAATCAGGATACCACCTCAACAATAGTAGTTGTAGTATTGGAAGAGTTTATGAACTTGAACCTATCACAAAAATGACTTCTCAACTAGACAATTGGTCATTACAAGAGAATACTAAAATACAATCAACACCCAAATCCCATTTGTCCTCTATCCAAAGTAATAATGCCTTTTCAAGCACAACTACCTTGGCTCAGATGAAATCACCCTTTGAGGCAAAGTTAGAGGACATCTTACATATTGTATGGTCAATGCTAATGCAACTAACATATGTTGATCTTATACATCTTATGGAACGTTTACATAATTGGCATACTGTACTTCATAAAGAACAACAATAAAATGTAGCCTAAGAAGCAATGCGCCCAAAGAACATGAAATGCCAAAGTTCACTACATTCAAACATTCAAGGCATTCATATTCACCGCAATGCCAAGCCACACCCAAAACAACTTAGTGGGTTCAATGACAATGTCATTTTGATAAGGATATTGAAGTATAAGATATTAAACTACCGCTCAGTGAACTACTATCACAACCGTGGGAAGATCTGGAGTATCCTGGAATAAAGACAATGTTGGGGAAGCCATCTAGAAATCAGGATCCAATGAAATCATGTCACGTCCATCTCTCAAATGGACACGATACAAATGAGTGAAAGGCCCTATGAAGGTAGATCATTTTATTTTGAGAAGACAATCCTTATGCTTACAAGTGGATTGAACAATTCCTTTAATCTCAAAGGCCAAATTTGTTAATGAAATTAATGTTCCAAAGCCATCTATCTCAGTTCCAGGAGTTACACCTTGACCTATCATGCATGCAAACACACCATTTAGGTATGACATTATTGTTCCAGGGTTGACCTCAACATGCCCTAAGATTTCAATTCCATACATGCAACTGCCATCCTTTACACCTTGTCAGGTTCTTCTCAGAAAAGTACCATCTCATCCACATACAACTTCATATCTCTGAATATCCAATCTACGTCTTGACATACCTATATTGGTACAAGGTATGGATTCTCATGATAAAACTCCTTTGTGTGGAATGTGCCCTAAACATGTTTCATGCTACATTTGAAGTGTAGGTAGTGCTACACCTTCCTTAATTATAATGTAGACAACTCACTTGGTTGATATAATGACAAGAGAGATTACATGCACCGTGGATAAGGGAAAGGTGAAGGCCACAACATGTGTAGGAGAGGCTTGTACATCAAACAAAATGATATACCTCAAGTAAACCACTCAGCCGAGGTTCCTTCTTGTGCTGTCATCAATGTACTAGGCTTCTACCACATGTCCAAGGTCCCACCACCATTGAATTTGTTATGTTCTCATATCACAAAATAAGGATGCATTTCTACTCCTTCACTAAGCGATGGGAAGAAACAAACACCATCTTATGACTTGGTAGAGCATATGAATAAAACATGTGTAAATATATTGATGTGGGATCTAATGCATGTAAACCCTGGAAGGAGCATTCGTCCCAAAGAATATTGAACTAGAGGCATTAGTAAATACAATTTCACTAATTACAAAAACCACAAGGATCACTTTTTTTTATGACAAAATTCTAATTGTCCTTGACTCCATTCCAACCCTCTATATCACAATAAAATATAATGATATGAAAGTTCCATTAGTCTTTGTTGATAATGGATAGGGACTTAATGTATTTCCCCTAAAGACTTTTCTGACACTTGGACATGATCCTATTGATATACAGTCTACATACATTACAAATGATGCATTTTATGGAAGTCCAAAGGAGGTTCTTGGAGAAATCATGCTGGAGTTTCTATTTTGAGCAAGTTATACCCAAAAACCTTTATAGTGATGGAGATAAATGTGTTATTCAACTTGTTATTATGTAGGCCTTGGATTCATAGGATCAAGGTGTTACCTTATTCTTAACATTAATGTCTTAGATTCTAGGATGGAAACCACATTGTCATTGTTCATGGCGATTATGTACCAACGAAAGTGGCTTCTATAAGTATTGATGAGGCGACATTACAATTTAACATGATTTATGTTGTAACTATGAGATATAATTCTGAATAGTTTATAGTGTTCCTAGGAATCCATAAAGATCACACTGAATACAATAATTCTCTAGCTAGAATGGGTCTCCAATTTGGTCAATGATTAGGTCACAATCACCAGGGGATCACTCCAATCACCAGGGGATCACTCCCCTTGCTACAATTAACATAACAAGGGTCCATGGTATCGTGGTCTTATGAAGAAGAAGAATATGAATTTGACCAAATGGGTTCCACATTGTCATCCATCTACTATTTGTCTAACCAAGAAAGGTTCGTAAAAGAAAGGCAATTTCTTACCTAGAAAGAAGACTTTCTTTGAGTGCAAAAACCTTAAAGAACATGCACAATGGAGGAATAAAGTCTGTGGCTCATATCCACTCTACAGAAACATGTCAGTGATATCTAACAAGCCCAGAGTTTGAAGATCCTTACTATTATGTAGAATTGCAATCAAGTGATGATGACCTGGATGCTTATGAACAAGTTGAATATGGAGACATCATGATGTTATCCAAATCAGTGGACAAGATGTCTGATCATGGAGGTACACAAAGGATTTTACCTGGAGATACTATCAACAATTTTCGTTATGATGTACATGCTTCCAGCAAACTTGACACTGCTCCACGTGGTTTCAAAAATGATCAATAGTCGACGAGGAGATTCCATCCTGGCTCTTCTACCAGGATCCACCTTAGAAATCAAAGTAGTCATCCACACACCATACATTTTGAACCATCATAAAGACCAATGATCTTAAGTTGACAATTCTTCATCAATTCCACAAGAATAAGCAAAAGGTTATCCAATAAATTGTTGAGGTTTTCACAGATGCATCTCCCAACTATGAGGATATCCAAATTCCACAACACATGTTAAATAAGCATCAATCATTCCATTTTGATGATGAAATTGAGATAGTAAACATTCACAGTGGTCCTACTAAATGTCATGTGAACATTGGGGCAGTCTTACCTCCATTTGTCAAGAAATAGCTCATAGATTGCCTTAGATGCAATGTTGATATCTTTTCCCGGAGTTATGTTGATTGGCAGGATCAGATGAATCCATTGTAGTATATCATCTTCCAACAATTTTTGGCATGCATCTGGTCAAATAGAAAGTTTGCCACATTCGCCCTGAATGGGGTCTCAGAATTAGAGAGGAGGCACAAAAATAATATGAACATAGGTTCATCCAGTCAATATCTTATTAGACATGGTTATCTAATTGTTCTTGTGTCTAAGAAGGATGGTCGTGTTACAATGTGTGTTGATTACAAAGATCGTAATAAGTCTAGTCCAAAGCATGATTCTCCACTACCTCACATTGACGTCTTGGTAGATAATATAGTTGGACATGGTCTTCTTAGCTTTATGGATGGGTTTTCCAGCTACAACTAGGTTAACATGGCTTTATGGATGGGTTTTACAACTACAAATAGATTAAAATGGCACCTTGTGACATGGAACAAATGACTTTGACTACCAGTGGGGAGTCTTCTGTTATTGAGTAATGTCTTTTGGTCTCAAGGATGCTAGTGCTTCCATACCAACAAGCTATGGTAGCTCTCTTTCTTGATTTTGTGCATAAAGAAATTGAAGTTTATGTTGATGGTATGGTTGCCAAGTCAAAACACCATGAAGATCATATAACATGTTTTGAGAATCTCTTTTACATGCTCAAGTGCTTTCAACTTAAATAAAATCCAAACAAGTGCACATGAATTGTCACTTCTGGAAATTTATTCAGATACATTGTCAATAATGTGGCATTGAAGTTGACCCACACAAGGCTCAATCAATAATTGACCTTCCACTTCCTCATATTGAGAAGGGGATTTGGGGTCTACAGGAAAGTCTATGATATAATAGATGATTCATTGCTAAGATAACACCAATATGTGAACCTATATTTAAGTTGTTGAAGAAGAACTCTAACAAAATCTAGAATGATCTATCTCAGGAAGCATTCAATAAGATTAAGAAGTACCTATCTAACCCTCTAGTTCTCAAACCACCTATTCTAGGGTACCCACTAACCATACACTTATATGTATCAGACAAAGCCATGGGTGGTGCCTTAACGCAAAAGGTTGGGAATGAAGAACATGATATATACTACCTCTCAAAGAAATTCACAGATATTGAGGAAAAGGATACAAAGATTGAAAAGCATTGTCTATCATTGGTCCATGTCACTCATAAAATGTGACATTATGTTATGTCATATCCCATGAAACTTGTGGCCCGTAATGATCCTACATGATTTGTGTGTTTGTTCCGTCTCACCAGGTAGATGTGCAAAGTGGCACATACTTCTATCTAAATTTTACATCACATATGTGTCAATGAAAGTAGTCAAAGATCATGAACTTGCAGACCAACTTGCTGATAACCCAACTACCAAACCAATATAACAAGAGTTTAATTTCCTAGATGAAGACATTAAATCATTAACAATTCTATTAGTGATTGTTTGACTATTCCTAACTTGTGAACCTTATATTTTGATCGTGTAGTAAATCAACTTGGATAAGGAATAGATGTGGTCCTGATAGATCCTAATGGATGATATTCCAGTTGCAAGAAGATTGGAGTTTGAAGCTACAAACAATGTGGCTGAATATGAAGCATGCATCTTAGGCTTACAAGTGGCAAAGGAAATGTGAGTTCGTCATCTCCAAGTCATCAAAGTCTCACTCTTGATTATATCACAGATTAATGGACAATGGAAAACTAAGTATGACCATCTTATCCCTTAGCAAAAATATCTCACTACTCTTACCAAGGACTTTGAAGAAGTCAAGTTCAACCATTTGAAAAGAGATCACAACATATATGTTGACGCCCTCGCCACTCTTGCATCAAGGGTCAAGATAGAAGGACCAAAAAGATTCTTGGTGGAAGTTAAGACTCTTTATCAACCAACTTGTTGCATGCAAATTGAACAAGGTGAAATCAATGATGGACATCCTTGGTTTTATGACATTAAACACTTCCTAGAGGGCAATCCCTTCCTTGTAGGATTTTCCAAACGAGATCAACAAACAATCATATGCATGGTTGTACAATATACCATATAAGTGGGACAATTGTATAAACATTCTTATAACCAGACACTTCCTTGATGTGTGACTAAGGTAGAAGTTGAAGCAATCATGAATGAAGTTCAAACTGGTATATGTGGTTCACGCATTGGTGGTATCACTCTTTCAAAGAAGGTCCAACTATTAGGCTACTTTTGGACAAGTTGTTGTTAGTTTGTTTCCAAGTGGCAAATGTGCCAATTACATGATATTAATATTCATTCCCACCTAGTAACATGTATATTATGGCCATTCCTTGGACATTTGTAGCTTGAAAAATTTATATGATTGGAAACATCCACCCTAAAGCATTAAATGATCATTGCTTTATCTTAGTTGAAAATGATTGTTTTACCAAGTGGGTGGAGGCCATATCTGTATAGTAGCATCCACATCACAAGTGATCAACTTTCTTCATAATAACATCATCACTCACCATGGTGTTCCGTGTGAGATTATTTTTGACAATGGCACAAAATTTGTGGCTAAGTATGTGAAAGAGTACCTTTATTCCTTTGGTATAAGGCAACATCATACTTCTATGTATCAATCTCAAATGAATGGAATAGTAGAAGTTTTTTTTTGGTCGGCCAAAATTCTGTTGCTATAAAAACTAAAACTTTAGGTACAAGAGTGACTCGAAAATAAAACTAGATCTATGTGTCTCCACGTAGGAAGAGCACATCAGATCTAAAAAAACCCCGGATAGGCCTCAGAAAACCAGAAACTATGAGCTAACATAAAGACCTAATAGACAGGATAGAGTTAGCAAAGATCAAGGAGGTCACACAGATGCGTTAACCATACCCACAAATATATTTGTGTGAGTCTTCTTGTAACTCCACTAAGGACTATTCTACTAAAATCTCTTCACCAAGCTGCAAGAGATATATGACAACTGAGAGAAACACTAAGAAAGCTAAAGAGAGTTGCAAGGCCTGCCACACCCTACAAGACTTCCTGGGGTGATCAGACTGCCACTTCCAAAACCACCACCATATGAGAAAGATAACTACACAGTCAACAAAATAAGTGGACAACAAGAGACTCTTTCAAGACTCCTCAAGTTCTACAGAATCCAATCTTCATCATTCCGAGCACACTACTATTCTGAGCACCCACAAAGACTGTGTTGAACGGAGAGAGTCCAACTAGGCACTAGCAGAACCTGACAACCCATGAAAGAGCTCACATCATCCAGAAATGTTAACCTATTCATATACCTGCACAAAGACATCCACGGAATAGAACAACCAAAAAGTCTAGATAGATTCAGAGAAATTTATCATAGGGATCTCCTCAGATTTATTCCTCCTATGTTTCTTCTTTTTCTTTTTAGATCTTGGTTCTTGATTCACACTGAAGTCTTCAATCCCCTCCTCGTCTAGATTATAGGAACTAAGAGAGGATCCTTCATCAGAGTTCCACAAAATGTTTTAATGATACTCCAAGGCGATCCCAGTATCATGTGCAAGTTGCTTCAAACATGACGGGGTGGCCAACGAACTTGAAAAAGCAAGTTCCCAATCCAAGTTCAAGGCACCCACACTCACTGTTGGAGACCACCCTCTCATGTCTGGTTCTAGATGCATGCAAACTTTATCCACCCTTTGCTCAGATGCTTGGTCGACCCGCGTATCCTCCGTGCTAGTGGGGATGTCATCCTCGGCAGAACGTTGAACACCTTGCCGCCTTTTACCCTTCCCAACTCTCAATTGCAATTGATTGGGCAGTGTCCTGCAATCTGTAGCCATGTGGCATGAGGGTAGACGATGGACAAACTGAGAGCAACCAGAGAAGATCTGAGGATTTGCCACATAGTTAACCTTCAGATACCTGGGGGAACCATCAACAAAAACCTTGACAGACCGCGGGAAAACCGAGCTGGCTTCTATCTCCACACATACGGTAGCGTCTCCTAGGCAATGGACAGAAAGGCACGATTCCTCAATATCCAGTGGCTTTCCAATGATGCTAGCAATTGCACCTATCCTTCTCGATGTCCAGTGTAATACCAGCTTCTCGAGAGTGATCCACACAGGAAGCTTAGGGAAGGAGAGAGGCTGAAGAGGAAGGCTCGGCTCCCAAGCCTGTACAATGACTAGGGATCCTTCCATCATCCACGATGCCTCTCTAAGGATCCTCACCCTCTCCTTGGTCGTCGGCAACTTCACGATGAATCCCTCTATTTCCTCTGCAATGATGTCAAAGGTACCGCTGGGTCTCCACTGACGGTGGATCCAGCCATGAAGGTGACTTCGAAAGGGTTTTCTTCCGATGAATCTAATCAGGACGAACTCCTTCCATGACGGTAGAGGTTCATCCTCGCTCGAGATGGAACAACAACTGACGTTGTTGATGATCTCCAGCTCGATATAACTGACTGTGGGACTTTCTTTGCAAGACTCTCCAGATCGACTAGCACACAACCAATCAGTCGATTCGCATCTTACCGAGGAGTCTCCAGCCTTCTCTGGTGGCCGAGTCATGGACGAGGGCAGGGATGCGGAATTAGTCGAGGCAGACAGAACCTCAGGGTTGCCACTAGTCTGAGGTGACGAAGACCTCTGCTCTCCTTCGGCCTCGCATAAGCTCTCAGGAGGAACCGATGAAGGTTCTAGTGGAGGATTTCTCGCCCCCGAGTTGGCATTGTCCCTAGGGTTCGCCCCCCTCCCGTGACCTCACCCTGCCCTTCCGCCTCTCCATGACATCTTCCAAAAGAACTCTAATTGCATGGAATATTAGAAGTTGTAAATAAGAATCTTCTAAAAATCCCTGAGAAGACCATCCAATCATCCAAAGATTGGCATGAACAACTAACATTTTCCCTATGGGCATACATGACTTCCCTTAGAACTAAAATAGGTGCTACACCATATTCCATGGTCTATGGTATAAAGGCCATTTTATCTACTAAAGTTGAAAAAGGCTTCTCTTTGCATATTACAAGAGGCCAACATACCAGAAGAAGATTGGGTTCAAGATGTACACACTCAGCACTCTTGAAGAACACCGGGTACGAGCCCTACATCATGCTCAATATTATGATGACAAAATGCATCAAGCCTTTTGAAAGAAGGTTTTTCTAAGACGATTTAACAAAGGTGATTCCATTCTTTGCATGCCAATCAACCCCACCACATGTGGGAAATTCACAAGATGGGAAGGTCCTTACATCATCCATGGCACTTATAATGGCATAGCTCTACATCTAGAAGAGATGGACGAGGATGTACACCTATCTCCATCGACACCAACCACATAAAATTGTACTATTGTTGAACGATCACGACATGAAATCACCTTAACACACACTCCCTTACTAAATCACTTAAAAGAATAGTCGTCATAATCCTAAAGTCAAATAGTTTACCACATAAAATGCAACACTTGTTTACAACAATTAATCCTCCATAATTTTTTAACATCTTTTACAATATCTTCCAAGAATATAACATCAGTTATGAGCACACAAGAAAAATCAAAATTTGATGGTCAACATCACAAATTTTGGATGATTATAAAATATGTAAACAACAACAACAACAACAACAATAATAATAATAATACCAAAAAAAATTGCTTATAATTATAATCAAAATAAGAGCAACATGTCTTAAAGATTGACATTTGAATAACCAGTTTTAGATGTTAGGTATGATAGAATCTTGGAGAGACAATTCTTCATCAGGTCCACTGTTGACAGTCATTAGGAAATGATGAGTTTAACACTTCATGGTCCTCAAATATTTCATTCTCAAAAGCTTCACTCAAGCCAACACCTCAAATCAAATTTGAGCAATCTTGCAAGGTCACATAACATCCTCACTACCACTTGCATACCATTGCAACTAGCTCATTCATTTAACCTATACAACACGTATGAATGAGTATGAGGTAGTTAATTTCTTTTGTCACATATTCCCGGTCTTTCTTTACTATAATAGAAGGTACAAAACCTATTTGATGATTTGATTGTGGGCATAAAAAAACAAGATGAAAGAAACAACTCTCCCTCATTCCTTTTCTCTTTGACAAACAAGCCCCCATATTGAGGTTCTGAACACCAATATCCTAAAATGAGCCTACATCTATGCAAGATATGTGCTTGTGATATATTTCTTGAACCCATGGCAACACATTTAAGCTTATGATGATTGCCACCCACCACATAATATATCAATATTGGGAAAAAGTGTGTAATCCAAATCCAGATATATATCCGACGAAGGGATATCCCATACTAAGGTTCTAAGCTTCAATGTCCATTTATTGCAAATGCAAATGAGGGATATGTGCTTGTAATGAATTGTTTGAGTCCTATGGGAAATTATCTATTAGTATGATGTGAAGAGCCAATGGGTCATGATCTCAATTCTCCCCTATATTTTGTTAATATCATAAGTGTTTGTCCAGATCAAAATCATCTTGGATGATAATATCTACTAGTATCTAGAAAGACATGGATGTTGCTTAATATGCTTGAGTTGTTATCTAGCTCACTTACTCCATTTACACATGTCTTAATTTGAAGCACCTTTAGTTAGTAACCCCATGTTTCTAACCTCTCTTTGTTTGCCAACTGTGACCAGAACACGTTACCTTATTTGACAGTGAGGCCAAGGTAGCAATAACCTTATATATGACCTATATTGTGAGTCAGAATGTATTAGAAACATAATTGGTCACCACTTTGTCTCAACAAGCTTTCTTTATCACGGTTTTCATATTCAGACAAGTTTATTCTACCAAATAAGTAAAACTAAAATAACAAAAAAGAAACAGAAAAAAAGACCTACACAAGACATCTTCTCTTGTAAACACCAAAATATAATATTCAACTTTCACTAGACCCATATTTAATGAAACAAAAAAATATTGAATACAAGCCAGACTAGATTCACAACATCAATATTTAAATTTAGTAATTCAACTCTTGTAACAAAACTCACTCCATCCTAAAAAGGAAAATAATGTCCAAGATGCATAATGCAATCTGCCTAATCACTAGGTTGCCCATTGAGATCACAAGAAACTAGTACAAGATTGAAAACTTGGCCTTGAATTTGGTACTTTGGTGTGCAATCCCACCCATCTGGGAACTCCTCCAACATCATCTTGTTGTGGTTCTACCACATACCTACTAACTTAGTTGTCAAATAGAGGCCTCCATCATTTGTCTACTGATAATAGTGAGGTAGCTTGTCTAGCTCATATGCCACATGATGTCACCCAAATTAATGCAACATTGTAATAGGATAATACACTTGGATATTAAGAAAACTAGAAGAGTAACCAAAATTTGGAAGCCAAGCATTGAGATTCCCTATGTCGACATGTCTATCCCACATGCCATTCATATCCAACACACTAAACCATCTTTAAGATTTGCAAGCCACATAGTTATCTCACCCTCTTCTGCATTAGTGAGTTGATCATGTCGTGACTCTCCAAATAACTTTGTGGAAGACATTGATTTGTTAGTTGATTGCAAAAGAAGCAGACCCGAGCCTCATGCCAAAGTAGACATGTAATATAAGAAACAACCCAGACATGTGATGTGTGTCTTTGTCTACATCAAGACAACGATATAACTCACTCAATATCCATGGAATTACAACTTTTCTCCTTTGGATGATAGAAACCATAACCACAACATTTGCATTGACATGTCCATTTTCTTCATAAGAAAATAATACACCACACAAAATCACTAGAAAAGTATGAAAGCGACCCTTACCTCACTTTGATTTATCATATGGTGATTTGTGGTTTAAGCTATTCCATAGTGAGCCAATTTTTATTTCTGAGGATCAAAATACACCAACTTGTTGACAACCTTCTTCTTCACCTCTAAAAGTCTGTTCAACTCTGTGCGCCGTTGGTAACATTGACTGATCTGTGGCTATCAATTATTCAACCGAAATTGAGTAATTGATTCAATGTCTTCAAGTGTAGGAAACAACATTCCCGAACTGGAATGCATGTATATCTTTGCTCCAAAATTTCACAAATATTGTCATCATATCCCCCGCTATTAGAAGATATGCTAGGTAAATCATAAACCTCTGAATCCCATAACTATGCATATTCATTGACTCCTCTGGTTGCTTGTCGAATATCCATATATGAACAATCGACATGTTTCCCTGGCCGCCTTTAGCTCCAAAACATGATCCAAAATCTCCATTATGGTTGTAAGGAATAATGTGTTGCAAAAATTCATGAGATAACCTCCGTCTTAAAAAATAGGATAGGGAGAAAAGTTGATACCACTTGTATGACACCGTCGGATTCACGAGAGAACCACCTTCGTCAAAAGAAGACATAGAGTACAGTCAACACCACTTGTTAGATGCTTCCAGATTCACAAGAGAATCTCTCTCATCGAAAGCAAGAAGGAAGAACAATCTACATCACTTGTAAGAGGTTGTCACATTCATGAGAGAACCTCCCTCATTAAAAGTAGCATTGAGTATATGTCAATTTTTCTTGTCAAGTACCATTGAGGTCACGAGAAAACCTCACATGTAAAAAGGCAATCTACAGAGTTCACGAAGGATCGTCTCTCATACAAAAAGATGTGACCTGACAAGCCTTTTTATAGTTGAGAATATCACCTCTCATAAAAAAATGATTTCACTAGAGACCTTCATAAAAGACCTTCTGTTGTGAAAAACATACCAATTGTGAAATAAAGCATGCATAAACAATCTTCTCTTGTAAAAACACAATGCATCATCACAAAAGCAGCATTTTAAAAAAAACCACTCATAAAAAATGGTTTCACAGGAGACCTTCTCTTATGAAAACATACACTCATAAAAAAAATATTCATGAGAGTCATTACCTCGTAAAAAATATACTTGTAAATAAAATGGTTTCACGAGAGACTTTTGCTCATGAAAACATATCACTTGTAATAAAAGAAACTTTTAGTGACCCTCTCTTATGAAACACAAGGGGAATCACTACAAAAGTGGTGCAAATCGGTTGATTGAAAAAGTAACTTTCACGAGAGACCCTCTATTAGGAATTACATTGTTCACCACCGCAAAAGACAGTGTCATTAGTTGTACTAAATCACGAATGGCGAGCGCAGCGGAGGCGGCGGCGCGGGTGACTCCAGAGGCGATCCTGGGGGAGCTTTTGTCCTTGGTCGACCGCCTGTGCAGCAAGGGACAAGAGGTGAAGCAGAGAAGGATCTTGACTGAAGCAAGAAATCCTGGAGTGATATGTTCCATCTTCCTTGAAGGTCTAATGCTAACACGTCGCTGGAGAAGACAGAAATCACCCTTTGTGAAGGCAAACTGATCTATCCTAAGGAAGAGGCGGTAGAGAATGCAGAAAGGTGGAAGAACTATTTGGCTGGGTATATAGTGGGGTTCAAACCACATCGTCCTACCCTGGAACTATACTTCGCTCAGATCTGGAAGAGGAACGGTTCTATTGAAGTTATAGGCAGAGGAAATGGATTCTTCATTGTCAGATTTTCTGAAAGTAAAGATCTCAAGGATGTTCTTGAGGGGGGCATCTGGACTGTAAGAGGCAAACCAGTGGTCTTACTAAGGTGGAGTCCGGGCGATGTCATATCGAGATTCAAGCTGTCGGACATCCCTGTGTGGGTTAGAGTACATGATATTCCTCTAGAGCTGTGGGATAAAAGGATGTTTGATCGCATAGGATCTTTCCTGGGGTTTCCTCTATGTATAGATAGACTCACAAGTGAATGCAAAAGAATGGAGTATGCTAGGCTCTAAGTGATCCATCCAGACTTCTCTTTCCCATCTGAATTGGAGTTGTGTTCAAACGGGGGTAGAAGCCACAAGGTCACTTTCGAATATGAGTGGAGGCCGAACAAATGCAGTACCTGCGGATTGTTTGGACATGGAGAATGTGAAAGGAGTGGTGTTACTAAGAAAGTTTGGGTGCGCAAAAACTCTGTTGAACATGGAGTAGGTTCGGACAAGCAGTCAGAGACTACTGGAGGTGCTGATGAAGGCATTCCTAAGAAGGATGATAACACCAAGGCAGTTGATAATGCAAACCACAATGATAAACCTCCTTCTGATTAGAGCTCTGAGGAAGATACTATTATAAGTGAATCTGTGATTATTACTGAAAAAAGAAAGAGAAGCTTTTGAGAAAGCTGTTAGAGAGTTTGAAGAGAAAAGTAGAGAGAAAGGTGAAGCTGAGGTGATCTACATAACGCCTGATAGTACTCCTTCTGAGGCAACCAAAGGAATTGAAGCTGAATTTAAAGCTGTAGTGAATAAGAAAAAGGGAAAGGCTACCAAGGAGATTGCTGAGCAAAAAGCTATCCTAAACAACAGATTTAAAAATCTTGGTGCTGGTTCCTCTCTTCCCAGTGAAGTACTGGAGGAAAGCAGTACTAATGGATAGTATCTCTCTATCGATTGTGTCCTGGAATGTGAGGGGCCTTAACAATAAGGTACTCAAAGTCCAGGAAGAAATAAGTAGGATCAATCCTCATATCATTGTTCTTACAGAGACTTAAGTGAGAAGTGGTAAAATTAACAAGTTAGTCAAGAAATTTTTTCCAAACTATTCTTGGGTTTCTAATCATGGATCGCATGTGCTGGGTCATGTGTTGATTCTGTGGAAGCATGATGTCTGTGATGTTACTAAAATAGAGGAATCCGATCAGTTGGTTCATTCTATTGTTTCTGTTGATGATGATCAATTTCTTCTTACTAGTGTCTATGGACATAATTATGACTATGAAAGAATAGGATTATGGAGGGATGTCGAAAGGATCTCTAATTCTGTTACTACCCCCTGGTGTTTAATAGGGGATTTCAATTCTGTAAGGAAATATGCTGAACGGATTGGGAAGGATTCTCCCTCTAAGAAGAGTATGGAGGATTTTAATGAGTGTCTCATCCACACTGGCCTTTTCGAGCTGGATATTGACGGGTCTTTCTACACTTGGGACAATCATCAGGAGGGAAAGAATTTTGTCATCTCAAGAATTGATAGGATTTTGTATAATGCAGATTTTATGTTGAAGTTTCCGGATTTTAAAGCTACTGCTCATGCCTCTACTACTAGAGATCACAGGCTTATTGAATTCTCTATTGGTAAAAAGAAAAGGTATAAATTCCCGTTCAGATTTATAAATGCTTGGTGTAGTAAAAAGGATTTCAATAGTATTGTTGCTGAAGGTTGGAAGGGTGATGAGGTGGGGGTTCCTATGTTTAAGGTCTATCGTAAGTTGAAGAGTACTAAAGCTGCTCTTATTAAGTGGAATAAGGAGAATGGCAATCTATCAGATAATTTGAGAGTGCTAGAGAATGCAGCTGCTCAAAGTCAAATCGACCTTGATAGGGATCCTACTAATATGAATCTGATTCAGAAAGCTATTGAGGCTCATAAGAAAGCTATTGATGCTTATAATGAGAATGAGTCTTTGTTGAGGCAGAAGTCTCGGGTTTGCTGGTTAAAGGAAGGTAATAGAAATTCTAAGTTCTTTTACTCTTCTTTGAGAACCAGAAGGCACAGAAATAACATCAGATGTCTTAATATTGATGGTGAGCTTGTGACTGACCCTGGATTGCTTAGAGGCTATGTTACTAGTTTTTACAAGAACATTTTTAACAACAATTGCATTGTGAATTCAGTTGGTCTTCGTAGTCTGTCTTTTCCCTATTTGAACGAGGTTCAGAAGGGTCATCTTGATAAGCTGGTTACTCCTAAAGAAGTTGAGGATGTGGTGTTTAGCCTGAATGATGATAAAAGCCCGGGGCCAGATGGGCTTAATGGAAAATTTTTTAAGCAGTGTTGGTCCCAGGTTAAAGAGGATATCACTAAAGCAGTTCTTTATTTCTTTAGGACTGGTAGGTTTCTTAAAGAAGCAAATAGAACTTTCATATGCCTTATTCCAAAAAGTAATGATACTTCTGATATTAGGAATTGGCGTCCTATAGCTTTATGCAATGTTATTTACAAAATTATATCCAAGATCTTGGCAAATAGGATTCCCATGGTGTTACCTTGCATCATAAGTCCTAATCAATGTGCGTTTGTGAAGAACAAGAACATTAAGGATGCTATCCTTTTTTCCAATGAGATTATTCATGAATTCAATAAGAAAAATGTTGGGCCCAAAATGTGCATTAAGGATGATCTTACTAAAGCCTACGATTCGATCAACTAGGATGCTCTGTTTGTTATTATGGAGAAGATGAACTTTCTGCATTGCTGGTTGATCCGGATTAAAGAAATTTTTCATACTACTTCTTATCAAGTGTTGTTTAAAAGAGAACCTATTGAGATGTTTAATCCTAGCAACAGAGTGAGGCAGGGCGATCCTCTTGCTCCATATTTTTTTGTTATTGTGATGCAGACGTTTACTCAGTTGATGAAGATAGCTATTGAAGATGGGAAAATCCATCCACTTAAAGCTTCTTCATCTTTTTCTGTCTCTCATTTGATTTTCGCGGATGACCTTATGATATTTTCTGAAGCAAACGAACAGAATGGTATAAACTTGAACCTTGTTTTTAAGAAGTTGGAAAATTTTACTGGTTTGAAATTGAACCCAGTAAAGAGTTCAGTGATTCT
Source organism: Alisma plantago-aquatica (assembly GCA_963693085.1). Classification (NCBI taxonomy): domain Eukaryota; kingdom Viridiplantae; phylum Streptophyta; class Magnoliopsida; order Alismatales; family Alismataceae; genus Alisma; species Alisma plantago-aquatica. The sequence continues at coordinate 1,284,128,447 of OY856409.1, forward strand.
TAGTTGTAATGCGAATAAGGAAGCTATGACATCTATTCTTAATATGAATGAATATGTGATACCTCAAAGGTATCTGGGTGTTCCCTTGTTTATTGGCAAGCTGAAGAGGGATTTCTGTGTTCCCCTTATGGATAGAGTTAAGTCTAGACTTGATGGGTGGAAATCTAAGCTCCTGTCGATGGCTGGTCGTTTGGAGCTGGTGCAGTCGACTATTAGTGCTATGCAGAGATTCTGGTCTACGGTGTTTCCTCTTCCTTGTTCTATAGATGATGAGATTGAGAAGATTTGTAGGGACTTTCTATGGGGGGGTTCTGAAATTAAGAAAAACATCCATCTTGTTAAATGGAAGCAGGTTACTCTCCCCAAGGATGAAGGGGGCTGGGCATAAAGTCGATGAGATCTACCATTAAGGCTGCCTCTTTTATTAATGTCTGGAATGTGGCTTGCAAGAAAGACAGTTTATGGGTTCGATGGATTCATGAGAAATACTTAAACAAAAATACTATTTGGCAAATAGGAATCCATGGAGCTAACTCATGGCTTGTTAATCAACTTATACAAGTCAGGGATAGTATGATTTCACATATTAATTTCTCTATTGGTAATGGTGAAGCTATTAGTTTATGGGGTGATCCTTGGCTCCCTGGTAACAGATTTCTGTTGGATGTTATTGGCCCCAAAGCTGCTCTAAGTCTTGGAATACCTAGTGGAGCTCGATTATCTTATATTTTGAAAGAGGGTCAATGGTGTATCCCCATAAATTGCAAAAATAGTCCGGTGATGGACATGCTTAGAAATATTAATACTAATGCTAGTGTGGATGATAAAGTGACCTGTTTGGGTCTGTAGAACTTAAAGTTTGCTGATGCTTTCAGCAATTTAAGAGATCGGTTAGATGTCTCTGCCACGTTTAAATGGATATGGAAGTTCTCTGCTCCTAGAAATTTTCAGATACATGCATGGAAAGTAGCTCATTCTAAGCTCCTAACCTCTTCTTATGTTATGAGAATGGGTGTTTATAGTGCTTCTGTATGCTTCCTTTGTATGGAAGATGCTGAGGATACCAACCATGTTATGTTCAGGTGTTCATATTCTAAGGATATCTGGGCTAGATGTGGTTGCTATGGATCTATGCCTAGCTGCTGCAATGATCTCGTTCAGTGGTCAAGTAAAGAAGCTCATTTGGCTGCTCTTCTGATCCTTTATACCATTTGGCATGAAAGTAACCTCCGTGTTCATGAGTATAGATACACTAACACTGATAAGCTATGGTTGCAAATTCAGCATACGATTAAGTTGTTACATACTTGTTCATGAGATAGCAGATAGATAGTCTTCTCTTTCTTTTTTGTTGTTGTTTCACTGTTAGCCGGTTGTGGCTGATTGCTGGTCAGTTAACTGTCTTTGACACTGACCCTTGTACTTTCCCTCCCCTTTTCCCTTAAAAATACAAAAAGAGGCACAGGAGCTTTCGCATAAAAAAAAAAGACAGTGTCATTCATTAAAAAGAACTTCAGAATAGACCTACTTTTGTGAAAGTTGGTACATTACCACAATACAATGTTGCTCAGTAAAAAAGGTATATCGACAATAAAAAATAACACATTTTGTCACGAGAATGCTAGTCACTTCTAGAAAAAAACTCATTCATGAGACAGCCAGTCTTGCCCAATATTAAAAAAAATCTTAAAGGATGTGTAGTCTCTTTTAAAAAAAGTACCAAAAACTTGCATTTTTTCATGAGACAACGGATTTCATCAAAAGAAAATCATGTTCTCACACATATTACCAAACATTTATTTTACTTAAAAACTCACACAAATAAGAACGTTGGACTCATTTTTTCATGAAGAATCCATCTTAATAAAGTTCAAGACACAAATCCTCATCATAAAGGCAGAATATTTCATTACTACTTTGAGAAATTAATTCAATTCCCTTAGATGAATCTGGAAATGAGGTTCACGTAGGTGTGTTTTAGGTACAAACTTCCTAACAAGCTAATATCTTTTAGTGTTATGGCAATTAGACTGGAATAGCAAATTGTTTTCACTATCTTTCAATTCTATCATTGGTTTGACATGTATTGTTTCTTACATCAATCTTTCCGCACATCCTCATTCTTATGAGACATGGCTCATCATATGCTTTTATTTCAAGCCATATGTTTCTTAAACAACTCATGGCACTACAAACTAGTTCCACTCTATTTAATGAGGCCAACCAATGTGTTCCAATGTGCCCAAATGAATTCTCATAATTAAGAATGCTTTTTGACAAAAATGGGTGTTAATCTTGACTCAAGCCACTGGCTCTTATCATGGGTGGATTCACCAACCATGTTTCAAGCCTCAACTTGAGAGGGGCAAACTGTTGACACCCCCTTTTTTCTCACCACATATTGGGCGATATTTTAATGCTCAAATAATTTGAAAATCTTCTTTGTGACCTCTCACCATGTCCCGATCACATTACAACCTTAATCAAAATTATATCCCTACTTTACACAAGAACCATCAAATCAATCTCTATAGAAACAAGATAAATATAGTAGATTCAATCATAAACTTATGTCCCAAACAAAGTTATGAATCTGGCCTGAGAGAAACTAAATCAAATTAACAAGAAAAGTTGCAGAATACATTTTGCATGGTTAATTAGTCTTCCTAAGAGATTATGACTACAACTGAACTTGACAGACTGTTACTCACATCCTTTTAGACTTGATCAATTTAATTATATTGTAAGTATTGTTTCTATCATCCCAATTCTATTTTAAATTTATGGAAATCTATCATATGTTATTTTCCAAACACTCAATCTGCTAAGGGATCCATTTCAACATGCAAACCAAGTCATTCTAGATCGATTTAATATTTTTTAGCTCACCACATCTGATCCATTATGAGTTATTTATATATAATGTTTATGTTATTATAACAACTCCCAATGACAATTTCTTTATTAATTTCTTCACATGGCATTAAAGTGATATTATTTTAATATTTTTGATTTAGTCATGGTGCCCAATCTATCATGAAATCTTTTAAAAATATTAATTCCATATTATTTTACCTTCATTAAATATCATGGCCCACCATGAAAATATTATTTTACTATTAAATTTCCTCACCAAACATCCTCCCTTGTGAAGAGTTTAATGTTATTTAACATTGATTATAGTCTCCTCGCATGCTAATCATCATATTCTCTTTCAATCTCATTGTACATGTTTACATGATAGATCCCCCCTAATGAAAAATGGATTGAATTAGTCAGGGCTTAATTGTCCAAGACTTGATCACAATGGTGAAAGACTCTCTCTTTTAGACAAGGGAGTTTAAAAAATATCTTTACAACACTCATCCATATAGCTAATAAAATATCCTTTTTTTCAATTAGTGACTACGTTTTCCCAAGAGATCCTCCGTCGTGAAAAAACTAGACTTGGTCAGTCATGTCCTAAGTATCCATGACTTGATCACAATAATAGAGAGTGCTCCCTCATGGGGAGTGGGAGTCAGGAAAATATTTTCATGTCACCCACTCACATTGGAAAGTAGCGACTGAAACACCCTAAATAACTCATGAGACATGTCCTCTCATGAAAAGGCAGAACTGGTCAGTCAGTAAGGCAGAGCAACAGACTCACCCAGAGCACGTCCAAGAGAGTAAACCATAATAGAGACTATAGAAAAAGTTCATGAGAAAACTTCACTTGTAAAACCACATGATTCTTTATCGACCTCCAATCTCTAAAAAGTTCATGAGAGAACCTCTCTCACAAAACCCTGACAACCTTCTTTGACCTCCAGCCTCCAAGTACCAACCCCTATGAATCCTTCCTCATGAAGAAGGATCCTTAGTGAAGCTAGATGTAGAATATTGTCAAGGAGTGAACAACAAAATAGATTGTTTCACTCCTTTTTTGTATTTGTTTTGATTTCAACTGTATTCGCGATGCCACCCTTCTCTAGTGGCCTTTTCCTTTGTTTTTAACTCAAAACCACCACCACAATACTATTTCCAAAGGGAAAGTCGAGGTACAAACTTCACAGTCATGGCCCATTCCATAACCGAGCGTGGCGATCTCAGATCTCTACCAATTGACCTACATTTCATCCATAACGGGTCATCCTAACATGGGTTTTTTTGGGTTTTTCTTCATAAAAACACGGTGGCAACTCCATAAAATCCATTTATTTTTGCATTTTCATTTTCATAGACAAAGACACTATATTTGTGATCTTATATATTCTAAAAGTGTACTTTTGCAGTTATTGATTGTGTCTTGTTTTTCCCTATTATATGTTTCCAATCAGATCTCTTCTTGCTCTTTTATCTGCATGCTATGAGATACATCATGTTGTACCAAATTTCATCAAAATCATGTGTTGTATTTTGTGGCAGTAATGGGTTGAACAATCTGTTGGTTTTTAGGGGAGACAGAGAAGGCAGAGGAAACAAAAATTTTCTCCTCCCAAACCCAGAACAAAGGAAACACATCAACGTCTATACAATAGGAAGGATGGTTTGTAGAGGCGTACCTTGTCCCGAGGCTTGCTCGGCGATGTTACCTTGCTACTTGCGCGGTCTTCACCTCCGGTCATGGACGGTGTCTGTGCATCTCCTGGTCTCACCGGGACTGTCAGGATTGACAACTGTCCTCCGAGCGGCAGAAGTCTCCCGCCTCTGAAGTAGTCCACACGGACCACCTGGAACTCTGATCTCCTTGTCCCACAAGGAATCAGAAGGAGTCACACCCTCCTATCGGTGTACTAGTCAGCGACACACTCTCCTGCCGCCAGTCACTTTCTACAGTTGTTTTTCCCTTGTTGTGCCTCCCTTATCGGGTAGCACTTGCTCGGGCTCTCTCTCGGTTACCAAAACCAGAGAGAACGACAACTTTGCAGAGCAACTAGTGCACTGAGTTTTTGTTCTGAGAAGCCCCCACTACCCCTATATATATAGGAGGGTCGTCGGATAGGGTTCTCTACCCCGGGAAATACATGATTAAAGCAGGAGTAGAAGGGTTCAAGATTTTCCACAAAACAAGCAACTTGTGCTAGTTGAACCGATCGTTTCAACCTTGAAACGGTCGTTTGGTGACCTCAACCCATCGGTTCAAACCTGAACCGATCATTTGGATACCTGAGCCGATCGATTCATCACATGAGCCGATCGGTTCGTGGTCCCGGTCCAACTCAAATTGACTTTCAAATTTGTTTCTGATTAATCAAATATTAATCCTTGTCCAAATCGAATTTGTACAAGTGAAATAATTGTATTTGCAAAATAGTCTTCTCACTTTCCAAACAATCTCAGTTATACTAGTTGAGCCGATTCAGCCTGTCTTGAGCCGATCGGTTCATCACATGAGCTGATCGGTTCACTAACCTGAACCTATTGGTTCATCACATGAGCCAATCGGTTGGAAGTACAGACTGTGCAAAATCAGTCAATTGCAGTTTCAATCAATCAGACACTCTAATCAATTGGTCCAACACCTTGAACACTATGATAATGAGCTATCAATTGATTGAGTGTTTAATTGAACTTCTAAACTCCTTACTAATCAATCTAAACATCGTTTGTGGATAAACTCCTCTTCCAGGTTAAATCCTATGTGTGTGACCCTACAAGTCCATTTCACATTGGCAGTGAAAGTCCATAACACTTATGACTTCACAAGCAAAGAGCGGTGCCTAGTCACACATCAATGCTACTCAAGTGAAATAGAAAGTTGGAGAACAACTTTCAATCCTACAATCTGTGAATGGTGTTACAACAAATGTATAATTCCTTTGTCACTGATATCCTGAATGAACTCAAGGCATGGAAAAGTCATCCTTTCAATGTTCGTTCACTTTCTTGATCCCAAAGTAGATTGGAGGAGTTATGTATGACATCAATATTGCATACTGATTCATACATGCATGTGCACACCTATCTCAATCCTACTCATCAAGTGGCCATGGATATCAAACTCCCTTAGGAGGGACAAATCCCATATCTATCACTCACCCCTCAAAAGCCCCATGTGTCAAAGCCACCCAATCATCACCTTTATAACAACCCATGTTTTAGGACAACGTTTGATGATGTCAAAGTGTACCCAATGACATGTGTTGAGTGTAGTGATTTCAGGTCAAAGAATCACACTCACCACCATCACTATGAGAACTGACTGTGACTACCATGTCATGGTTCCATGTGTCAAACTTGTGGTGGGTCTGTCCGGTACACTTGTTCTCTAACAAGTACCTATGTGTTTGGTTTGATATCTCCATATCATGACTAATGAGATTCTGTCATCAACCAACACGACAATCTAGTCTTGTGTGTCATTGCTATCTATCTACCTTCCACAATGACATCCAACTAGGACATAATAAGAATGTACAAACTCTTAGCATCCATATAATCTCATCGTTCAGGTCCTTAACCTGAAAGCATACATCATTGAGTACTGTCATTCTCTAGACATTCAATCTGTTCTATCATTATCTCATATGACTGAACCAGAAAGAATTGGAAGCTTGCCTTTGATCTTTATCAAATCAATCTTAATGTATCCCACCAATCATCCCATGATTGGCTCTCAGGGCATACATACCAACAGACTCCCACTTGCACTGTGAGCCAATCACCATTGAATCATATTCATAGTGATCTTCAAGAATGTCCCACATGTTACTGTTCTCTAGTGATAACATAGTGAGTTATGGCAACACCTTGCGAAAGTCAGTATTAACTGCATGTCTCTCATCTCTTCATTGTACGTCATACGTATGAGATGGAGTTTCCATAATATGTGATCTAGTATTCCTTTTCTAACCTTTAGCTACATTGCATGACCAAGTACTTCTTACTTGTCCTCAAAGATTGGAATATCTATAAGTTCATCTCATGAACTTCCAAATCCATATAGTATCCACTGTTGTTCTCTAACACACAAATACTCGACTTTTCCTTTTAAACTGCTTTATTGGAAAGTTTCCAATTATCAACAAACATTCACTTTTATATATATCCCATATATATGTTGCGATTAATTCTCTGTCCTTTTCAGAAGTTTGCATCAGTGTAACTCTTTACAGTGAATCCTTCCTTATTTCCATAGAACCAATACTTCTCAAGTACTTATCAAGTTCTTATGGTATTCCAGTAACCCTTATTGGAACTTAGACAGACATCCACTTGTCATGTCCCACATACGAGTTATCAGGTTGAGCACATCATATTGTCATGTCCTACATACAAGATGATGAATGCATTTTGTTCTTGCCATGTCCATACATGCAAGATAATGGGATGATTACATACATGATAGATCCTTATCTATTTTAGTGTTCCATTCTTCATAAGAATTGGACACTTGGCCTTGGGATACCAACTCCATGTAACATGGACATGTTTTCTCCCACTGAATCTATGCACACTGAACCCTTCAGTATAGATTGCCAATGTATGCTCTCTCTTTTCAGGTCAAGATTTTTTCGAGAACTATCTCTATAGGTCTCTATTCCTATCACATAGGAAACATATCTATCTTCCTTAAAGATAATTTCCACTTTGGATTTCCATTTTTAAAACATTTCCATTTCACATCAACATGTGGAATGTGAATACACTCCCACTAAATCACAGATCCCTTCTTTAACTTTGACATATCAGTCAAACCCTTTGACTATATTATCAAAATAAAGATCACAGTTCTGAGTTGCTTGCACTCAATCAATCACATTGATTAGTCCATTGTAACTTATAGACTTCAGTTGCATCAATGGATTCATAAACCTTATAGGTTGTCTCACGTACACATCCTTATTTTATTCCTCATAGGAATACAGTTTTAGTATCTATATGCCAAATCTCTTAGTCATTAAGTTGCAATCATCAAGCATCATCCTTCTTTATCCATGTGTCTTAACACTTAAGACTCTTTCACACTTATGGATTTCATCCCAACGGGTGCTACCATCAAGATCATACCTTATGGTTTACATGGAAGTCACTTAGGATGTAATGGTCATAAACCATAACTCAAAATCTGGTTCCTCATATTTATCTAGATAGTTGATTCATCACATGACCAACTTATCATATAAATAATTGAGGTGTATTTGTCAAGGGTATAAGAACTCACAACTCCTTGTGATTCTTAATGTCCTTTATTAGTGTGGGGTATTCTATATTTAAGAAGAAATTAGTTATTTGATAATCATCCTCTAACTCCTTAGAGTAGACTCCTTGTTGATTTAGACATCACCATGCCTTAATCTTGAGTTCACTATGATACACTATCATAATTACTCATAAGGTTCTCAAACATTTGGTCCAAGTATTTCATTAAATGATCTCATCAAGAATTAACACTTTACCAAATTTGTACTTCATCTATGATATTCTTGAACACTTCAAGATATTCATATTGGTATTTCTATAAACACCATTTGAAGTATTAGCATTAGCTCCAATAGGTATGTAAATACATCACATGTATTATACCTAATAGGATAATCATTCTTCCACTGCTACCAGTGAAGATTGATTAATCATGTCTAAGAGATTCATGTCTTTTACTGGTTCTCTAACCAAAAGAGTCTAGCTTATCCATCATATGGAAACTAGAAATGAATTTCTCATGATTTAATGCTAATTTGATTGTTTGAGTTATCAATAACTTTCAGGTATCATTTTATCTTATGCATACCAAGTACCACAAGATAAACAAGGCATTGCCATAAAGATCATATCTTTGAAATAGAAACATCAACTTTATTAATTGCTATCATTGTCATACAATATGAAAAAATAAAGTGTTTCTATCTATTGGCAAATATGAAATAGCAGTTCATAACTCTATTACATGCCTTCAAGGCTGAAAATAAATTGAAGTACTCCTATCTATGGCAGCAACACTTGCCCCATTCATTGAGTGCTTTACATTTTATATCTTGGTATCATATACCTAAAAAATGTTACAAGTTTATTTCATGACACCTTCAAGTGGAGACGTCTGTCGCCTCCTTCTTCTTTAATTCTTCCAGATAGAGAGGACAATTCCTTTTCCAATATCCTAGCTTTTGACAATGGTGGCAATTGCCTCTCTTGGTCACGCCTCCCTTGGCCTTGAGAATTGAAGACACCTTGGGTTGCTGGCTAGCATCAGAACCCTTCTTAGCTTTGCCCTTATGCTTGGACTTGCCTTTCTTGTTGCTGATCATCATCACAGACTTAGGCTTATCCTTCTTCATCTACGTCTCGGTTGTCCTCAACATGCCCAACAACTCTGTCAATGGCTTGTCAAAGTTGTTCATGTTGTAGTTCATCACAAACTGACTGTAGGATTCTGGCAACGATTGCAATATCATGTCAGTAGCCAACTCTTGGCTTAGTTGAAATCCCAGTCTCATCAGGTTCTCCACATACCCAATCATCTTGAGTGTGTGAGGACCAACTAGATCTCCTTCTATCATGACACACTTGAACAGTGCCCTGGAGACATCATATCTCTCTTGTCGTGCTTGATCTTCATACATGTTCTTGAGATGCTGAATCATCTAAATGACACCCATGTTCTCATGTTGTCTCTACAACTCGTGTTCATGGAGCACAACATCAAGCACTTTGCATCAATGGCATCATCAGAATGCTTCTTATAAGCATCCCTTTATGCCTTTGGTGTAGTAGGAGCAGGTTCCTCTAGAACTAGAGTATCCAGGACATAGAGCTTTTGCTCTTGAGTGAGAACAATTCTCAGTGTCCTAAACCAGCCGTGGAAGTTAGTCCCATTTAGCTTGTCCTTTTCAAGGACCGATCGCAATGAAAAGTGATTGATGTTTGTTGTCATTTGTACTACAAAAGGAAATATATGAAATTTAGTCCAAAACTCAATTTTGACTTATTTGATTGATTTGAAAGGCTGAAAATATAATTAGGACTTTAATTAATTATTGCTCCCACTATTTTTGTTCAAATTGATAGCCCTCACCATCAATTTAGAAGATTGTAGCGTACAATCTTCTAGTGGGTCAAGATCCTGAAATCCTCTGAGTCATGGACCAGCTAGGGTTGTCACCCACAACTTAGATCTTCCAGGTAGGCAACTTTTGCCAATTGCATCATATGCAACTCTTGAAAGATGTCATATGCAACTCCTTGCCATGATCACCTTCATGCCTCAAGGTGCTAGATCCTATCTATGTCACATTATTAAGTCTGACCCAAATCCAACATGATGAATATGCACCCTGCTAGGGCAGACCCACATATCCATCCTTCACGCTTCCATGAGATAGACGGTGCACCATGCTAGGGTGTGCCCACACCTGGCCGATCAAGCTTTTCACATGTGTCGCATTTGGAAGGCATCTAAAAATTTAATACTTAATGAGGGATTTGGTTTTATAGGTACATATACATATCCAATCACCACAATATATAGTACATATCATATACATGCTATATCCCACATAAAACATGTGAAATGATAAAAACTATGATTATGGACATCCTAATGTGATTCCTTGAGCCAAGAGGAATCACGGTCATCTAGGTCTACATCACATGCAACTTGTACAAGATGAAGTGCTATAGCCATCTGAATTGATCAAATCATCACATGAATGATCTGCTCGCCCTGGCCGGTCGTCTGGGTGCCACCAGCCGATCGGTTGGCTCCTCCAACCGATCGGTTCACCTAGTCTTCGTGCATCTCCTCATGGCCGCCACCCGATCGTCTCGCTCTTCGAACCGATCATCAACCGATCTGCTCACTCCTTGAACCAATCGTATGAGACATCAACCGATCGGTTCATGTCTTGAACCGATCGTCTCAGTTGTCGTCAGGTTGTCTGCCGTTCTTTGACATAATAAGAAATAAAGGATCTATCCTAATTTACATACAAATTGGGAAACCCCGAGTTACATTCGGGGGGAGCAAAGGTAGGAAAGAAATCTCGAGTTATCTCGAGTTACATCAGGAATAGGAGATAGGAAATCGGTGCACAGACCGAGATGCAAGCAAACCACATTCAACTAAGCACACATACATAGGGTTTATTGGCAATAACCACACTATACATCCACCACAAAACTCGTTTAAGGGTGACACATATCGAGTGCATTAATACTACATATCATATATGTATTTTGGGATTTGTGGATTTAATATTGGACATGCATAAAGCCAATTTTATTCGCATCGTATGCAATACATAAAAGCGACAAACCAAAATCGATCATATCGATAATCCTAAAATATAGAGTAGTTGATGTGGCTCTGATACCACTATTGGTTTTTAGGGGAGACAGAGAAGGCAGCAGAAATAAAAATTTTCTCATCCAAAACCCAGAACAAAGGAAACACGTCAACGTCTATACAATAGGAAGGATGGTTTATAGAGGCGTACCTTGTCCTGAGGCTTTCTCGGCGATGTTACCTCGCGGCTTGTGCGGTCTTCACCTCTAGTCTTGGACGGTGTCTGTGCAGCTCTTGGTCTCATCGGGAATGTCAGATCCTGGTCTCACCGGGACTGTCGGGATTAACATCTGCCCTCCGAGCGACAGAAGTCTCCCGCCTCTGAAGTAGTCCACACAGACCACCTGGAACTCCGATCTCCTTGTCCCACAAGGAATCAGAAGAAGTCGCACCCTCCTATCGGCGTACTAGTCACCTACACACTCTCCTTCCACCAATCACTTTTTGCAGTTGTCTTTCCCTTGCTGTGCCTCCCTTATCGGGTAGCACTTGCTTGGACTCTCTCTCAGTTTCCAAAACCAGAGAGAATGACAACTTTGCAGAGCAACTGGTGCATTGAGTTGTTGTTCTGAGAAGCCCCCACTACCCCTATATATAGGAGGGTCTTGGGATAGGGTTCTCTACCCTGGAAAATACGAGATTAAAGTAGGAGTAGAAGGGTTTGAGATTTTCCACAGAAAAAGCAACTTGCGCCAGCTGAATCGATCGTTTCAACCTTGAAACGGTCGTTTGGTGACCTCAACCGATCAGTTCAAACATAAAATGATCGTTTGGACACCTGAGCCGATCGGTTCATCACATGAGCCGATCGGTTCATGGTCCCAGTACAACTCAAATTGACTTTCAAATTTGTTTCTGATTAATCAAATATTAATCCTTTTCCAAATCAAATTTGTACAAGTGCAAAATAGTCTTCTCACTTTCCAAACAATCTCGATTAGACCAGTTGAGCCGATCAATTCAACCCTTGAACCAGTCATCTCAGCCTGTCTTGAGCTGATCGGTTCATCACATGAGTAGATCGGTTCACTAACCTAAGCCGATCGGTTCATCACATGAGCCGATCGGTTGGAAGTGCAGACTGTGCAAAATCAGTCAATTGCAGTTTCAATCAACCTGACACTCTAATCAATTAGTCCAACACCTTGAACACTATGATACTGAGCTATCAATTGATTGAGTGTTTAATTGAACTACTAAACTCCTTTAGTAATCAATCTAAACATCATTTGTGGATAAACTCCTCTTCCAGGTTAAATCCTATGTGTGTGACCCTGTAGGTCCATTTCACGTTGGCAGTGAAAGTCCATAACACTTATGACTTCAGAAGCAAAGAGCAGTGCCTAGTTACACATCAATGCTACCCAAGTGAAATATAAAGTTGGAGAAAAACTTTCAATCCTACAATCTATGAATGGCGTTACAACGAATGTATAATTCCTTTATCACTGATATCCCGAATGAACTCAAGGCATGGAACAATCATCCTTTCAACATTCATTCACTTTCTTGATCTGAGAGTAGATTGGAGGAGATATGTATGACATCAATATCGCATACTGATTCATACATGCGTGCGCACGCCTATCTCAATCCTACTCATCAAGTGGACAAGGATATCAAACTCCCTCAGGATTGACAAATCCCTTATCTATCACTCACCCCTCAAAAGCCCCATGTGTCAAAGCCACCCAATCATCACCTTTATAACAACCCATGTTTCAGGACCGTGTTTGATGATGTCAAAGTGTACCCAACGACATGTGTTGAGTGTAGTGATTTCAGGTCAAAGAATCACACTCACCACCATCACTGTGAGAACTGACTGTGACTACCATGTCATGGTTCCATGCGACAAACTCATGGTGGATCTGTCCGATACACTTATTCTCTAACAATTACCTATGTGTTTGGTTTGATATCTCCATGTCATGACTAATGAGATTCTGTCATCAACCAACACCAAAATCTAGTCTTGTGTGTCATTGCTGTCTATCTACCTTCCATAATGACATCCGACTAGAGACATAATAAGAATGTACAAACTCTTAGCATCCCTATGATCTCATCGTTCAAGTCCTTAACCTAAAAGCATACATCATTGAGTACTATCATTCTCTAGACATTCAATCGGTTCTATTATTATCTCATATGACTGAACCAGAAAGAATTGGAAGCGTGCCTTTGATCTTTATCAAATCAATCTTAATGTATCCCACCAATCATCCCATGGTTGGCTCTCAGGGCATACATACCAACACAATCTTCATGGTGTAGTAGGTTAGTCTCTCTTTATCTTATCTCTTTTTGTTTCCTTGGGGCGTTTTATGTACTAAAACCTTATGGTTCATTAAGATGAATGGGATGCTATTTTTCCTTTCCCATATACATTGCATGTGTCATTATTGTGCCATTCTACAAATGGATGCCCATGTCGTATTGCCACTGGCTCTTTAGTCAGGGGATGTTGGATTTGGGTAATAAATACATCTGTAAACAATGGTTTTGGAGCCACACACATTGGCCTCTATGTATGTTTAAGGCGTAACACTCTATATGAACCTAGTAAGAACCAAAACCCATAATGGTGAAAATAAGGCAAAATGCATTGTGCCAAAATGGAGGTTGTGTCTGACTACTAATCAACTCATATCCACCTAGTTGTGGTGGCTAAGGTTCCTTTGCATACCTACCTACCAGAAGTGGATCCATGACTGGATTAGTTTTCTTCCTCCAAAGCTTAGAGAATCGTCTAGCATCTCATCGCTTATTTTAGGACTACCCTAGCCATCCAATTAGACATGATTAGTTTGTTATCTCATCTCTTTCTCTCTCCTAACTATGCTGTCATGATCTCTCTAATATGGGTGGACAAAGTATGGGATACAATTAAAATTGTGAATTAATTCATGATAATGTGATCGTAAAATGATGATAATGCTTTAACCTTATGCTAAAGTTTTAAACTATGATCATGAAAGCTTACCCTAATAATAATCCATCTTGTAGATGCATCTTAAGACCTATTCCACCCATGCCAGTACCTCAAGGACGAAATAGGATGACAAGGGAAAGGAATAGAGGGACAAAGTGGAGTTTGAGGAGATTGAGGAAAGAACCTATAAGTAAGGTCATGGTAGAGATTGGAAATAATAGAGATGTGACCTCATGGATGCCATGCACACTCTAGTTACTCATACTAAATCAATACTAGCTAAGGGACCAGAACAACCTAACCAAATCCAATAGTCCCCATCATCTTTGAATTCCTTAAGATAAACCCTAAAAAATTTCAAGGTGAGGATGAGAGTGATGTGATGGATAAGGATGATGCCTGAGTCCTTGCCATGGACAACACCTTTAGGGTCCTTATATGCCCTCGGGAGGATAAGATTTCCTATTCCACCTTCCAGCATAGGGGTGTTGCCAAATTATGGTGGGACAACCACATCCACTCCCAATAAGTGATCATGTTGGATTGGGAAGCCTTCAAGCCCATTTCACCAACAACTTCATGCTTATGTGTGAGAGAGAAGAGAAATAAGAACAATTCTACTACCTCACCTAAGGGAATCTATTTGTAGATGATTATTGATCTCCTAGAATATCATGCTCCTGGGTTGACTGATGAGAATAGTGTGGATCATTTTCTCAAAGGGTTGACATCACCCTATGTGACTTTTTGTCAACTTCCCGCCCGATAACCTTTTAGTATACATATGACCATGCCTTGTCCATGGAGTAAGCCTTAGGTTCAAGAACCAAGAGTACACCTAGCCTAGCCTACCTATGGTTTATTGATGTGGTGCCAGCTATCAAAGCCCAAAAAGACAACCTCGTCACAACAACAACATGGGTCGAGGTAGGGTCATGGTAGGGGAATGGATCCCATAATATTGGTTAAGGAAGGGGCAACAACAACAACAACTAGTAGCCTAGGTAGGGAGAAAATTGTGGGAACAACAACAAACATGGTGTGGTCCTGAGGTGCACCAACTGTGGGACACATCATCTTGGCCAATGCAAATTCCAAAAACCAGTGTGTCACTTTTGCAAGGAAGATGGACATTTTAGGGAAGCTTGTTCTTACCCTCCTTTTTCATAGGCCAACAAGGGTATGAATCATGAACACTGGAAAGCTTGTGTTTTCTCCATTAATTCTGATGAAGCAAATGCAAATGAAAATTGTTTAATTGAAGGCATCTCTAATATGTGGCTGAAAATGTCCCGCTCTTTTATGGACATCATGAACTTGCGATTATTTTTTATATTGCATGATATGGAGGATTTTGACCTCATCCTTGGGATGGATTAGTTGTATAAGAACCTTGACATCATTATTTGTTTTTTTAAAGGGTCATCACCAATCAACCTTACTCTCCTACTGTTATGATCCCTGGTAGAAAGGATCAAGCCAAAAAACTTGTTATCTATACTATCAAAGCTCAATCCTTGATATCTTAAGGATGCATAGCCTATCTTGCTATTGTGACCTTATTGGGCCATGATAGTTGGCTCTTGACTCAGTTTATGTAGTGTGTGAGGAACCAAATGTTTTCCCCAAGAAACTTCCAAGATTGTCTCCAACTTGTGAGATTGAGTTCTTGAGCAATCTTTCCCCAAGAACCACACCCATCTCTTGAGCCTCGTACCAAATGGCTCTTGCACCAAGCTATGTGAACTCAAGAAACAACTACAAAAACTTATTGATAAGGGCTTCATCCTCCCTCAACTTCTCCTTGCGGTGAACCTATCTTATTTGTTAAGAAGAAAGATGAGAATGTGTATTGACTATTACATGCTTAATCAAGCCACTGTTAAAAACAATACACCCTTCATAGGATGGATGACCTCTTCGATCAGATTTTTCATTCTCATATCTTATCTATAATTGATCTTCATTTCGGTTACCATCATCTCAAAGTCAAAGAGGAATACATCCCAAAGATAGCCTTCCAGACCCGTCTAGGCATTATGAGTTCTTGGTTATGCCTTTGGACTTAATAACTGCCTTTGATATCTTCATGATTCTCGTGAATAGTCTTCCAGAAGTTTCATGATGAATTTTTAGTGGTCTTCATTTATGACATCCTCGTGTTATCTAGGGACCATGAGTCACACCATTCTCATCTTTATCAGGTATTGGATGTTCTAAAATCATAGCATTTCAAAAGGAAGTTGTCCAAATGTGACTTTTGGATTCACAAAGTCATGTTTTTGGGATACTTCATCTCTTGGGGGGGGTAGCTAAAGTCATGACTATGCTTGATTGTCAAGCCTTGAAAACCATCTTTGAGACCCACAACTTCCTTGTGCTAGTAGGTTACTACCATTGCTTCATCCCAAACTTCAGCAAGACTACCTTGCCCCTCACCAAGTAGACTAAAAAAGGGGAATGATTTGTATGGTATGAATCCTGTGAGTCTGACTTCCAGGAGCTTAAGACCAAGATCACTTATTCTCATGTTCTTACCCTTCCATCAGGGAATTATGGGTTCATTATGTTCATTGTTTCTTTGAGGTTTGGTCTAAGTTGTGTTCTGGCATAAGAAGGCAAGGCTATTGCCTATTCTTCTAGATATCTAAAACTTAATGAGGTCAACTACCCCACACACAACCTCGAGCTTGTAGCCATCATATATGCTTTTAAGATATGGTGCCATTATCTCTATGGTGTCACTTTTGAAATTCTCACCGACCACAAGAGCTTGAAGTACATCTTGACTTAAATGGATCTAAATATGAGATAGAGGATATGGTTGGAGTATCTCAAGGACTACAATTTCAATATCTCTAACCATCCTAGTAAGGATAATGTGGTAGGCAACACTCTGAGTAGGAAACATGCTACATGTGTTGCTATCTTCACCATCAAGTGGGAACATTTAGAATTCCTTTCTCCCTTGGCATTGAGACACTTGGGTGACATGATTATACTAGCCAACAATAATGTACAATTGGGCCTTTAATATGATATATTTGTAGTACAACAAGACAATTTCATTTTGGAAGAAATTATGAAGTTGATGAAAAAACCTCAGACACATCTACATGTTGGTGTTGAGGGTGGTATTATATATAAGAAATGCATATGGGTTCCTGGGGATTTTGCTCTATGGGATATCATTCTACAAGAAGCTTATGGATCCAAGTATGATATAGGAAAGATGTATTAGGACTTTCATAGGAAATTATGGTGGAGAAACATGAAGAATTATATAGCCACATTCATCTCAAAGTGCCTTACATGTCAGTAGATCAAGGCTAAACATCAGAGACCTAGAGGTTTGATACAACCTTTACCCATCCCTGAATGGAAATGGGATAACATCACCATCAAATTTGTGGTGGGTTTACATAGGACCAAGAAAGAGAGCGATGCTATATGGGTCATAGTGAATCACTTGACCAAGTCATCTCATTACATTCTAGTCAAGACAGCTACCAAGGTTGCTGAACTTTTTGAGTTGTATATCCAAGAGATAGTTTAGACTGCACAAAATCCCCATGCATATTGTCTTGGGTAGGGATGCCAAGTTCACTTCTAATCTTTGGTAGTAGGTTTAGTAGGAATTGGGTAGTTAGATGAACTTCAATATTACATATCATCCTCAAACAAATGGACAATCAGAAAGAACAATCCAGATCTTAGAGGATCTTCTGTGTCATATATTTTTGAATGGGGTAGTTTGTGGGACCATTATATTCCTGTGATCGAATTATCCTACAAAAACAACTACCATTCTAGTATTGGCATGCCTCCATATGAAGCCTTGTATGTGACACCATCCACGTCACCTCTATACTGGGATGAAGTCAGTGAAAGACGGATTTTGAAATATGAGGAGCTGCATGTGTATTTTGATAATGTTCATCTGATCAATTAAAGGTTAAAAAGGGCACATGACAAACATAAATTCTATATTTATGCTTACATGACTAACTTGTCTTTCAAAGTTGGTGAGTGTTCTTGAAGATCAAGACAATCCAGACCATTACAAGGAATAAGGGGAAGGTTAGCCCTAAGTACATGGGAGGATTTAAGATTTTCACCCATATTGAAGAGTGTTCTTAATGAGTGGCTCTACCTCCAAAATATGTATTTTTTATAATATATTTCATGTATCCAACCTTAAGTGATATGTCAAGGATCCCAATCATGTTCTGGATCATGAATTTTGAGAACTATTTGGACAGAGAGATTCTTGTAAAGTGTAAGACCCCTAATCTTGCTTAATATTTTGAACATGCTTAGTTATCATAAATATGTGCTTAAAACCTTAAAAAAACCATATGAGGTTCTTTGATATCATATGACAAGCTTAAGTTTCGATTTTGGTCCAGTTTGGACACTATTTGTGCAAGTTATGCAATTTTGTGCACATTTGGGACTTTTCTACAATTTACCCAAATGTGAGAGTTTTCATGCAATTTTTCACATTATTTATGTTTCTTATTTGTTTACTTATCATTCTTTATCTTTTTGAGCCATGGGGTTCCTTTTAGCACCTTGGTTTGGTGGAGATACCTTTCTAGTGTTGAGTTAGGGTTTACCCCCTCATGGATGAGATACCTTTGAGCCCATAGCTCGATGGTCCTCCTATTTGGTTGGGGTCCGATGGTTTTCCTGGTTATAAGACAATCTACAGTGATTCTTGGAGGTGGCAGGATGATGATTTTATCTCTTGGGGTCCCTTGGACTGATGGTTCACTTAAAGAAGGTGATCAAATGATGGTTCATCACTTAAGTGACTAGGGTGCCAAAGAACCGATGGCGACCATGCTTGGAGACTGATGGTTGGTCTAGATGGCCAGAAACTAATGGATAAATAGGTCTCCTTGACCAATGGAGCTTCTTTTTGCATGTACATGGAAGCTCTAGTCCATGGACACATGACAAAGCTACTAGGACACCTCAAGATTTTCTTCTTCTTTATACATAAGCTTTATATACCTCTCCTTTAGCTCACTAATGAAACCTTTGGTTCCTTATCTATAATTACCTATCTAGAGCTTCGTCCTCCCCTGCTTGGTTTCAAAAAGGTTGTCTAAAGTAGAAGAAGATACCTGACCTTCTTGTTGGAGCATCTAGGGTTCGTATCTGCCCTCACCTAGGGTTTGTGAAGCTTCCTTTAGGTGTTCTTGACGTGAACTAGTATTTTTTTCCTTCTATCCATCTTTTCTCTTTCTATTCTTCTTCCTCCTACCTTATTCTTGGATTGAACCATGGTTTTTCATGGTAAAGCTTGCTCTAGAGCTCAAAGAGCTCATCTTTCTTGCTCCTTTTGCCTAGGGTTTGCTTTCCTTGTGGAGAAAGATCTACTTAGCTGAGTTTAGAGCTTAAACTAGGGTTCTCTACCTTCTTTTCTCGAGTTTTCTTTCTGATTGGAGCTTCAACTTCTTCCTATAGGGTATTTTTATAATCCCCTTCACGTTTATTCTTACTACAAGCTTGCTTGCTCAAGTTCTTGCTCTAAAAATGAAGATCTAAGCATATAGAAGATATTTTCACCTAGAGTTTCAATTTTAATGCAGTACCTTGATTAGTTTCTAACTCTAGATGAACCTGAAACCATGTGCCCGACCTTCTTGAGGTAGAGGATGACTTGGTTCTTTCTTACATACCAACTTATGGTGCTTAGTACCTCTAAACTGATGGCTTATACTTAGGTTTTTATGCTGTTTTCTTCCTTGTGCCACAATGATGGATGTCCTTATACTAGAACTAATGGATTTGCCTTTATGAAAACTGATGGTGACAACCAATGGTGACCTCCGATGGTGTCAACGAATGGTCAAACCTTAGGCCAGTTTTTTATTTTTTAGAAGTTCAATACTCGATGGTTTAGTGCACTGAAGATGACATCAACCGATGGTAGTAGTAGCTTAACACCTGATGGTGTCAACTGATGGTAGAGATGATCCTATCAACTGATGGTGGTCCAAGGTACCAGAACCAATGGTGAGACTAGGTCTAATGATTTGATTCTTTTAAGCCCTAATCTGATGTTTCTATTAATTAAATGATTCAAGGGTCAGACCTATACATTAACCAATGGTTTTAAATGAAAGACCATATCTAATGATTAGGATTTGATGCTTCAACATCCCATGGTGTTGGGTGAAGCCTATAGTGTAATGTTTTGGTTCTAATAATGAGAATTCAATGATTCAAAGCCCTTACACTTGTAGTCTTACCTTTACCCTCGTATAAATATATCTGATAATCACCATAATAAGTGGAGGTGTAACCCTAATGAAACATAGCTTGTTACACCTAACCTTAATGTAACTAAGTAATAGTGACTTGATTGTAATAAGCCTTCTTGAATGATTAATAGAATAATGGAATGCTCTCTTATTGCTGTTGAAACCCTGATATGGTGCTATCTGAACATCATAGTTCCTTGCCATGTTAAACTTATATGTCACATGTGTGGTGTTGACCTATTGATATTTGTTCTAAGGCATAACAAGATAATGATGATCTTGCAGGGAATGGTGTGATGGTCTTAATGACCTTTGGGCATGGTTGAGCCCTAAATGAGGTGAAACTCTCTTCATGATATGACAAGGGTTGGGAACCCTGGAACAATGTGATAAGAAATTATATCATGTGGTGGTATGATGACAAGTATAGTCCCATAAATGGCAATGAGATAAGTATCGGGTGATAATGTAATGGGAAACATTGTTTCATATGCTTTATATCTTCTCGAGTTATTTTATATCAATTTTTGTTAGAATGAATTAGGGTTTTTATGCCCACTTGTATGATGCAGCCTTAATTCACCCAAATTGGCATAATTAATCAAGTGAAACCCTAACCATGTAGTGCCCTATGCCATAGAACCATCTTCAATGTGAACTTACTGGATGGTGAAACAAGTATTTCTAAGGGAAACTTAGAGCACATATTGTTGAGTATGCAAGGTGCAAGTGACTATTTGTCCCTTACATCTTGATTTTAATATTAGGGAGGATGACTATGGTCATACTGTTGCTCATCCTTGAGAAACACACCCCTCATATATGTTTGAGATAAGTCAACAAAAGGACAAAGAATATGAATTTCCATTCTCAACTACCCCCACCTTGCAGCCCCAAATCGACCTTTACTGACCACTAAACAAACAAATACTCTCAAGTGATTGAAAATATCCATAAAATATGTCCACCCTTAGATCAGTGAAACACTATCAATAGAGCAGTTAATATCATAGTCAATCATGCATTCGCTAGGTGCATCATGTGATTCCCTATCTACATTGCTCTTTACTAACTACCAATAATTGGAAGAAACTCTCCTTATAAGAATGAATGAGGAGATCAATCATATTTGTGGCCTAGCGATAAGAGCAATGGATTGAATGAAATAGGTGGCTTATGAAGAAACACAAGTAACTTCGAATCATTTATGCAAAAATAAAACATTATGAACCAAACATGGTGAAAGTGAATAGATACATGAATCCTAATTCCTACTATTATGGGTGGAATGATGTATGCACTAAAAATTTCATTCGAATGATAAAAATGAAATAAAGAATACATCATGTACATGAGTTCATCTTCTTTTAAAGAATGATCGAGAGCCAAGTTAGGGCATCCTTTCTACCTCTTTATAATTTTCCCCATTGGCCCATGTTTTTGCATGATTGAAGAGTATGCTTGGGCTTCACTACACTAATCAAACTTTTCTTTTGTTTTTTTTTCTTTTTATTTTTAAGAGGTACGGATGTGTATCCCTACACTTTTAATTTCTAAAGAAAAACACAAATACATGGTGTAGAATGAATGATGCAAAAAGTATGCAATCTACATGGAATTTGTAATGAAACTAAATGATATGCATAAGAGCTTTTCTCTTTTTCTTTTTCAGTTTTTAACTAATGAAATATATATAACTAACTATCATGTCACCAATTATGCCATGCAACAGAATCAAAAAGAAACAATTTAGGTTACTTGATCATCTTAAAGTAGTGGATCAAAATGGATGGAAAATGGATGGAATCACACAATTAAGAGACAATGCATTTCTTAAGCTATGATATGTACCTCTACTACTGACATGTGTATAGGGTAACCTTAGGATTTCTTTCTAAAACTTCAAATTAAGGTCCAATACATTGTTTGATCAATTCAGGCTCAAACCCCATCTTCATCCACTTTACATGGATAATTAAGACTTCCA
Source organism: Alisma plantago-aquatica (assembly GCA_963693085.1). Classification (NCBI taxonomy): domain Eukaryota; kingdom Viridiplantae; phylum Streptophyta; class Magnoliopsida; order Alismatales; family Alismataceae; genus Alisma; species Alisma plantago-aquatica. Next base: position 1,284,150,910 of record OY856409.1, read on the forward strand.
TTCATATCAAATGTCCTTAAGCTGACTAACCCATACACTTCCTCTAGGTGGTGCCACTCAAGAAATTGCAACTAAGCCAAATTTTCTTTCAATTTTTAATTTTCATTACAAATACATGGAAGAACACATTCTATGATTGACAAAGATAGAAATCATGCTTCTATTGCTCCACAATTACACTAGATAGATGTGGATCCTAAAAACTCAGAATAATAAAACTAAAAGGCAAATAAATAGATAGAGTGGTTCCGAAACCCCCTAAGCTTGAACTTGACTATGTCCTCATAGTCAAAATCCAAACAAAGAGGTGAAATAGTGGTACCGATCAAAATGGTGGTGGTGGTGGCATGGTCGGGTCATGGGGGTAGAAAGTTCCCAAAGATGTCGGGGGCTACTGCGACATCTCCGGAGGTTGTGGATAGTTGTCAAAATAACCCTGACTCCAGTAGTTGTCGAAGAATGACTGCTAGTAGTTTTCCATCTGTTGTAGGTGCATATGCATGTTCTTCTGGTTGTCTAGGAGAAGTCGCTCATTCTTGAAGATGGCATGTTGGTTCTGGTATAGCCATCCTTGGGCATCTTGGATGCCTGCTAATATTGCTATATGTTGTTGTTGCCCCTGCTGTATTTCCTATAACATCCCATACATACCTGCCATTGAGTATGGGTCATCATCCGTGGCAAGTGGTGGAGCAGCAGAGCTGGGAGGCACCATATCCTCTAGAGTGATTTTGGACGACCTGCCACCTCATGAATGGCATGATGGCCTCTTCTGCCCCCTCCTCTTCATTTTGCTCCTGCTTGTGATCCTGCCCGATGTTGTCCTCTTCTTCTTAATCTCCCTCCATTACATCATCTTCTGACCACCTCATGTGTCTCAGTCCTTGCAAGTTGAAGATGGCATCAAGAAGTTCCCTCTCCCACCACTGTTCCTTAAGTGTACAATAAGCATACACCTTCCCATGGAGCTCAGTGATGAGGTTTTCTCTCTTGAAATGCTTCAAATCCAACTTAGAGGATGCCTTTAAAGGCTTGGAGGTGGAGAGGTTGAGGTTGAGATGTATCACAATGGGAGTAATGAGTCCTCCAAAATGGATCAGGGGGCTTCCTTTGGACCTATCTCTTTACCTCCATCATGTGATGTAGAAACAAGGAGCCAAAGTCGAATGTATCTTCCTCTAAGGCTGACAAAGACTAGAGGGCTTAAAGGTCCACGTACTGCACCTTCCAATGTCCCTGGGTGGACCTAGAAAATATTGTGTTGGTGAGGTAGTGGTGCAGAATACAAGCAAACATGTGCTCGATGTCAGTGATGGAGTTTCTATGCTAACTGATTGTGTAGCACTATGGCAAATCCTTCAAAGGCCTCCGTGTACTAGTGTAGTTGAATTCATTGTTGGTGAAGTGCACATCTCCAAGAGGCCACCCATAGATGTATTGAACTCCTTCAGGTCAACTGATATGCAGTATTGAAAAGATGGAACTTCACCCATCTTTCCCGCCATCCTTCCCCATGCTTGGGGATGCAATAGATCTCCAAGGAAGCCAAGGATTCACAGATGATTTCCTGGTAAATGGGCCAATCACCAAAGAAAGGTTGATCACCCAGCAAGCCTTAGGCTGTGCAAACCTAACAGAGGTTGTTTGTGAAGCCTTTGGAGGTAAGGAAAGCACGATCTCCATACCGTGTTGTGATGAGATCTTGATTCATCAAGACTTCATAGATCTTCCTCTAGTCGGTATTGATATGGGCAATGTGTGTTGGCTTGGGTACCAACATGGTGTTCCTTGCCACTGAGGAAGCTGCTCTCCTGGATGCCATAGGGTCGATACGAGAAAGGGGTGGAGAAGAAAGAGCTTGGTGAAGCCTCTGATCACTCAAGAGCACTTGCACACTTATGCTTGTAAAGGATGTCATGTGGGTGTGATTGGAACACTAACCACACCCTTCCTTTTATAGCCATCAAATTGCCTTTAGGCTCCACGTCGGTAGTACTAACTTCTCCCCCATAATCCATGTGAATCGGTACCAACTATTGATACCGACGTCCCACGTCCATTGATGTCAATGTGTGCAGATTATCCTATATCAGTAGTACCGACAGGAGTCGATAGTAACAACATTTGAAGGTAAGCGTCAGATCGATACTACCGATCGTTGGATGGGGACAATTTTGATGGTTGATGGCACACCCACATATTTTGGTTTTCTGGATGTCAGTACTACCGACCAGTGTGTCAGTAATACCGAGTTGATTTATGCTCGCCCCTATCAAATGATGTCGGTACTATCGACAACAGTTTTGGTAGTACTAAGTCTTTTAAAAATCTCGATACTTTCAAATGGTCTCTCATTATCCTAAACATGGAGCATGGCTATGGCGTCGGTACTACCAAGTTGATTGTCAGTAGTATCGAGACCTATACAATAAACTCGGCTCATCTTTGCAAAAATTCGGTGCTATCGAGAAAATTTTCAGCCGTCCCTGTTGAGAACCATATGTACTACGGACCTGCTTGTTGGTGGTACCGAGTTTTTGTGAAACTCACCCCTATTGTCCCTGTTATTGTGTCAGTACTACCAACTATGCAATCAATGTTACCGACTTTTCCACTGTCCGCACACCACACAAAAATGATCAAGGCACCTTTTTATATTAAAAATAATTAAATGTAAATAAAAAAGCTATCCTATATGCCCAAAGAGCATCATTTAACATCATGCTCCAATTCATCCTATTGGTTGAGACTATTTTTTCAAGATCTTCTTAATCTCCCTATTAGACACGTCAACCTACCCCTGGGTTTGTGGGTGATATGGGGTACCCACTATGTGCCTCACTTCGTATTTTCTCAACAACACACCAAACTTCTTATTGATGAAGTGAGATCCCCCATCACTTATCATTGCACGTGGCACTCCAAACCTACAAAATATATGATCTTTCACAAACCTATACACAACCTGAGTATCATTGGTGTAGGTTGGAATTGCTTCCACCCACTTAGATACGTAATCAATTGCAAGCTATATATATATATATATATATATATATATATATATATATATATATATATATATATATATATGATGTCACAAAAGGACCCATAAAATTTATTCCCCACAGATCAAAAACATCAACTTCTTGAAAGACGTTTAAGGATATTTCATGTCTCTTTGATATATTTCTTGCACGTTGACACACATCACAAAGGAGCACAAAATTATAGGTATCCTTAAAGAACGTTGTCTAATAAAACCCACTTTCTAAAACTTTTGCCGATGTCCTAGATCTAGTGTGGTGTCCCCCAGTGGGTAGGGAGTGACAATGTGCCAAAATAATCTCAATCTCACACTCGGGCACACACTTCCTCAAAATATCATCCCTACACTGCTTGATCGAGATGGGGTCATACCATACATAGTATCTTAAGGAATGGAAAAACTTCTTCTTATCTTGAGACCCCCAATCTTCTAGCAGCTCGCCTCAAGCTAAGTAATTCACAATATTTGCAAACCATGGATCCTTATTTTTAATGGCATACAACTTCTCATCAGGAAATTCCTCCACTATGGGTATATCTATATCCTTTTCATTCCCTCTTTCAAGCCTAGACAAATGATCTGTCACTGCATTCTCTATCCCTACTTTATCTTTGATTTCAATATCAAACTCATGCAGTAGCAAAATCTACCTAACCAGTCTAGGTTTTGCATCTTTCTTTTGCAACAAATATTTAATGGCACCATGATCAGTCCACACAATGACCCTTTCACCTATCAAATACTACAAAATTTTTCAAAAGCAAAAACTACCACCAACAATTCTTTTTTAGCAGTTGTGTAATTCATTTGGGCATCATTAAGGGTATTTGATGCATAGTAGATAACAATGAGTATTTTTATCCTTGTGTTGTCTTACAACAACCCCTACCGCATAATCTGATGCATCACACATCAACTGAAATGGTTAGCTCCAATCTAGATCCTGGACCACATGAGCAGAGACTACTTTCTCCTTCAACACCTCAAATTCTTTCAAACATCGCTCATCAAAATTGAATTTAGTGTCCTTCTCTAGCAATTCCGAAAGCGATTTTGCTATCTTCAAAAAATATTTAATAAAGCGTCAATTAAAATAAGCCTGGCCTAGAAAACTCCTCACTCCCTTCACTGATGATGGTGGAGGTAGCTTGGAAATGACTTTGATTTTAACTACGTCGACCTCCATTCCTATACTGGACACCTTGTATCCCAAGACTATTCCCTCTCTCACCATCACATGACATTTTTCCCAATTCAACACTTGACATTTTTCCCAATTCTACACTGAGTGTCTTCACACCACTAAAAAACCTTATCAAGACTGTCAAGGAGGTCCTAAAAAGACTCTCCATGCACTAAAAAATCATCCATGAAAACTTTGAGACAATGCTCAACCGTATCAGAAAAAATAGTGAGCATACATTCCTGACAACAATGCTAAAAACTAGATGCACATAAACTACACGTCTAAAACACAAGTACATGTATCAATGTAATATAGGCTCAAAGAGGCCCAAATATCAAACACGGGGAAAACGTGTATCCAAAGACTACTATAATGATGACCTAATCAGCTAGGCCTGAGAAAAAGTGTGATTGGTTAATTTAATGACTAGATTGTAGGAATTAAAAATAAAATTACTAGTTGTGATCACAATTAGAATGAGTTCCTTAGGATATTGATTTACCACAGTTCACGTTGCAATTAACATCATTTCATTAATAAAGATTCCTCCTAACCCTAGACAAAGGGACCTATAGCAAGAATTACCCACTCTCGCAGTGTAATTCACTACCTAATCTAATATAAATCCCACTCTCGTAGCAATTTGATTATTACTTAGGTATTTTACTGAATTCTCTGGGTTATTCCCTTCACAATTATAGGCCCTCTCTCGAGGCGCAATATAAATTATGTATATCTACGAGTTTTCCAACCCTTAATCCCTCTCTCGAAGTAATTAATGGTCTAAGAAATCACCTATGATGACCATACACATATAATTCGTGAAGCAATCATAGAGACATGTCAATAAATTAAAATGAAATATGCATATTAATTCATAACTCTCAGTTACAATGAAAAACTGGGCTACTCCCAAGTCCTAAGGAACAAAGGGGATTAGCCTGCATGATTTCCATTGTGAAATACATGGGAGAAGAAAAGAAAAATGTGGGAAACATTAGAAAACTAAAGTGATCCCTAAAGAAGACAGTCTGTATGACTCCCTCTCTCAAACATGCCAATTTGCTAACTTCTGACTACAAATCCTTCCACCAAAGGTGCCCAAATATCTCGGAATGTGGCTTCATTCTCTCCTTTCTTCTCTCCTGGCTCTCAGTTGTTGTGCAATGAAAAAGAATGTGATCCCTAGGTCTGGCTGCACTCCCCCTAGCCATAGGATTGGCCTAAGGCATCATTAAGTCTTGAACATTCAATTAGCAACACTCATTAATATCGCCTGATCGCATCAAGTCGGTACTACCGACTTGGTGTCGGTAGTATCGATGCCTTTGATTATTTGTAATCCCTTATAAGCTGTCGGTACCACCTAGTTGACCGTCGATGAAATTTTCTCTGTCCTTCCCTATTGGATTTTTGGTACAAGTCAGTATTACTGAGATGGGCATCAGTAGTACTGAGATTTCTCCTAAATGCTCATGTTAGAATGTTAAAAACATCGATTCTTGTATCATTACTACCAAATTTTCTCATTTCAACTCTGTTCCTTTTTGTCAAATCTCAGTACTACTGACAACTTGTTGGTAGTACCAAGCTGATCCATTTCTTGTAAATTCACCTGAAATGTAAACAATAAAGAACATAAGATCCAAAATAACTATAAATCAATCGGGAATAATAAAAATAACAAATATTTGATGCAATTAAGTATCACAGGCTACTAATGATAAATCATGCACATTTAATATGAAAATAGGAAATAAGTGCACACAATACATAGTAAAGAAGCCTATGAAAAGCAAAAATTATTCAGTGCATCACATGCCTAGCCCTCAATTTGAGAACAACTACAATCGTGTCTCGGTGATTATATATGTGATAAGATTTGAGGACAACTAGGGTTGTACCTCAGATGGTAGGGTTTGCATACCCACCTCCTTTCACTAGTGTCATGACCTATACTAAGGACAAACTAGGCTATTAATAGCTTGACCTTATGTGTTGTTGTGGCTGACTCATACTGATCGAGGGTGGAGAAGATCTTAGAAATACAATTCTACTAGATCTTATATGGCACTGATTTCGACTTAGCAGTGGTCATGTGGGATTTGAGTGGTATTCCTCAAATTCCTCAGGGCATAAGAAAAGATGTAATACATTCATCTAGTATATCTCCTAGGGTTAAATATGCTTCACATTGGATATTAACCCTTGCCTTATTCTTCTATACTGCTAAATGTTATATAATGAAATTAGAGATACTAATTATGAGTAAATGATAAGTTATACTTGCTCTCTTACATATCTAGTTGATCCTACTTGCTGCTATGATTAGCTGAGGAATTATTTAATCTATTAAACTTGCTTATTATGATGGAGTTGTTTAATCTACTCAATTGCTTATTTCATACTCAATCTACTTAGTTTGTTTATTGTTAAATAATCTGCTATAATCAATAACTATTGTCGAAAGTTATATATCTCGCTGGGACATGAGTCTTACATCATGGGTCACCATGTCTTTTTAGGTGGTCTCCGACGACGTGGTCGAGATGTTGCAGTAGAAGAAGAGGAGCCAGGTGATCAATAGACGTTGAAGGTTGGATATATGTAGTTATAGTAGTAGAGTCCTAGTGTCGTGCATGTACTCTTAGGCATGGGTATGTGATGTGTTTTGTAGAAGATATACTTGTATCGACATGAGTTTTGGTAGTGTGTCAGTGTTTGTATATATGGCATATACTTGTGGAATATCTCTTTTGTATACATGTTGTGTTTGAGGCCACTGGATACATATGTAAATACATGATATGGTATATGAGTTCATCAAAAAGATGGAACTTTATGTAAAAGCTTCAGAACTTGTTTATGATGTTGAAAGTGGTTTTCATTCTTTCACTTTTTGGACTATGTGATTAGTTATTAGTTGATCGTGTTTTATATTTTGAGTAATCTCATTTACCATGGAGTGCATCACAGTTAAGTTAGTGGTAGATCTCTAGGTTTGTTGAGTTTACATGGACATATGACTAGGGTTTTGTGTCTATTTGTTATGCCATTCAACATATATGATCATGGCTTATGCTTATGTAGATATGTCTGGAGAACGTGAAGAGCACGCAAAGAGTATCTATGTCACACCACGAGGTGGTGCTAGGAGGCAGGAATGTGAGGAGAGAGTGCCAGAAGCGGGGCCAGAGCAGCCTACAATGCCTCGGTTTGACCCAACAAACATGGCCAACCCTGCGTTTCAATCCATATTTGGACAAATGATGGCCACGATTACACTTCCGACGGATAGAACGCCAACACCTCAAGCTAGGGAAGCCATCCCTAATGTGGAATCCTAGGGTGTCGGGAAGACATTTGAACTGCTTAGATGTGTTAGGGCAATTGAGTATGCTGGTACGTCGAACCTAGAAACCGCTGACATGTAGCTGATCGAGCTAGAGAAAGCATTTAAGATTTTGAACAACCTTAAAAAGGACAACGTGAAACATGCTGTGTACCTTTTGAAGGGTAGTGTTGGCCACTGGTGGGACATAGAAGAGGAGAAAATACATGGAGTCATGATAGGATGGGAAGAGTTTTGGCGGTAATTTGTCAGTTGATATTTTCCAAAGACTTACCTAGATGAGAAGATCTCTCAATTTGAAAAGATTAATTAGGGATAAATGACCATCAATAAGTATGAGTTGAAGTTCATGGAACTTCTGAGGTTCTTCCCTCACATGGTAGCAACAAATAAAGAGAGAATCCATAGGTTCGAGAAAGGCCTGAGTACAAAATTGACTACAACGACGTCAGCTTTAGAGAACAGAGAAAGGTTTTCCACCTTTGTGGAGTCGGAAAGGCAGATTGAGAGGTTTTCTATAGAGATGTGTGAAGCTAATGCTAAGAAAATACCGGTTCATATTCATGGACAGTCTTCTAGAGGCTTTTAAAAACCAAGGTTTTCTCCACCATAATCACATCAAAGGTTGATTTTTATTGAGAAAAGGTCATACACACCATCACAGCGGTCTCCGAATAGGGGCAGAGGCCACAATTTTCCATCAGTAGGAGCTCACAGTGCATCTTATGTCTCAATGATGGGGCCGTCTAGACCACATAATGATAACATGACATGTCATTAGTGTGGACAGATATTTGATACTCGTCGTTTTACAATATCAATCACTAAGATGGTTAATCCTAGAGTTTAAACCTTTTTTTACTTCCAATTTTAATGGTAGTATAGAAGGGTCGATCCCACAGGACAACTATTTAGAGATTGTTCTTAGAACCCAAAGATTGAAGAACTTTATTATTTGTTTTTGGTATTTTTCTTTTTATTAAAGCAGAAAGGAAAGTCCAGTTGGGGGTTTTGAGTGATTACACTAATGCAAGAAAGAAAGCAATTAACAAGAATAAACATGCACAAGGAAATAATAAAAAGATTGTTAACACAAGAAAAGCTATATGAATGGAAGACTAAGAATTAAAACAAACAAAGGATGCGGTGATTAAATCAAGAGAAGGAAATCGAGGCTCGTAGGGGTTTTCACCACCTTAGCCTAGGCGATAACAACTAAATCTTAAACGACGATTTGATGAAGGCTTGCAAATTAAAAACTCACAAAAGAGAAACTCCACATGAGCCCATTGGTCTTGGTGCTCATGCTTCCTAGTTTATCATCCTAAAAGACAAAAATCTATGGTCATATCAAAACGTCTATGTAATCGATTTTATTGTTCTAAATCCGGATTTCCATGGTCATATCCATCCGGATTAACATGCAATTTGAAGATCAATCATTCAATTCAAATCGATTACCATCTAATTGTTTAAGAAGAAGTCATTAAAACCATGGCTAAGGGGTTATTCCCCTTACCCCGATAAAAGACTACTCACACATGGAGAAATGGGAGACGGAGGAAGAAAGAAATGAAGCCATAGTCTAGCCCATAAATCAGGAGATTAATCCTTATGCTAGAGACGATGAAATGGCTTAGTTCTTTGTTCCTTGCTCCAGAAATAAAGAATGGAAGAAAGGAGATTAAAAATAAGGCGGAGAGAAAAGACAAGAATAAGAATGAAAGAGCTATGCTTGAACCAAACCTACTTTATTGCATAATATGAGAATGATTACAAGATTAATTGCTGCAGAACTCCAAAATACAAGAAATCCAAGATGCTCTCGGGAGGAGGAAGTGCCCTTCCTTTTATAGGAGAAGGAGGGGTAGGCTATCCCAAAAAAAAGAGGGGGAAAAAGAGAGGGAGCTATCCTTTTGAATTTTCAATATTTGGTCAATAGGAATTTGATAGACTTTAATTGTCGTGACCATGTAACTCTCTTCAATGCAGATTCCCGCAACAGCGATTTCGAATGCATTTTTGGGCCAGTATAAATTCAGAAGCGGTCCGAAAATATATTTTTTCTGTATATAATTGAATTATCTTTCCAACGCATACTTTCACAATAAATTCCGTCTTGGGATGTGGGAGTTATACCAATTTTGGTGAAAGGTATATACTAAAATCAGACTCTGCGGGAAAACATAATGCTACTTTCACTGGTTAATTGCGCAGCCAAATAAACACCAAAATTGCCGCAAAATATATCTTTTTATAGACAATAAAATTCTCTTTTCATTCCATGCTTTATCTTGAAATTCCGCCTTTAGACGCAAAAGATATGGCTATTTTGGTGACGAGTATCTCAGGCACTGCGGGAATATTTGAAAGCCTCATATCTTCATCTTTTATTTTCTCGATTTACTTAGATAATTCCTGAAAATTAAGAAAAATATCATAAGAATTCAGAAAAAGTATATCAAGAAGATGAAATTGCTATTTATTTTTGAATGAGCTAAAATTAACAAAAAAGTCCTAATTATTTATTCTAAATGAAGCAAAAATAAGAGATGAATATGCATTCATCAAAATACCCCAAACTTAAACTTTGCTCGTCCCGAGCAACATTAAAATCAACAAATACTTTCAAGACATACTCTCAACCTATCATCCTCACTCTCCTAACAATCACTTGATTCCTTCCACCAAAATATGGCCAAGCGACCCTGACTTCCTGAATTCACGAAAAGTGACTTTTATATTTCCTACTTCACAAACTTGCATTTATTCAAGACCTACAATAAAACAGATTTTCATTTCACCTTTGCTTTTGGTACTCCAATTTTTTTTAAAAGTTTTACACAAGAACATGGATGATTTGGATGATTGGGGTTTTTGTAGTTTTCCCCTGGGTAGAAAATTGGAGTGAAGGAGGTATGGAAGAAGGACAGTCTCTCCTCTATTCGACTCGAGATCTTTTTATTTAGTGGACATGCAGTTACATTGACCGCATTTTTTTCTTTGATTTTTTGCGATACACCCAATTGCGCGGGTATGGAAGAAGCGGAAGAGGGGGAAGGGGTGCCACCCCAAACTTAGCCTTTTGGGCATTATTGGCTTTTTTTCTTTTTGACGAATGGAAAAATTTGGAAGTGGTGAAAGACGAGTAGAAGAGGCTGTTCTTGTGCAACTTTTTTTCCATCTTTTTTTTAGAGTACCATGCATTGGTTCAACTATTACCGAATCATGCGAAAAATCAAGAAAATTTATACAAGTTGTACATGATAAGAAAGCATCACTCTTGAATCCTATCAGTCCTCTATGGCTTGCCATCTTTTCCAAGGAGTGATTATTATTTGAGGCCCTAAGTGACAGGAGGATTTCTAGTCATGAAAGTTTCAAAATTTTAGTTGCAAGGTAGTTACATCATTAAGGGGAGTATTTTGACAAATGATCATATCAATGCCGACTAGATATGGGCTAATTATACTATGAAAAGAAAGAAAGAAAAAAAACTACATGCAATATGTAAAACAAAGAAAAGATACTAAAAGGGAAAGAAAAAGGGGTGGAAACGTACCACCCATCCCCGCCCCAAACTTAAGACTTTGTTCATTGATTTGGAGAAAACGTTTCTCTCCAGCCATGGAAATGTCAAAATTCAAACTTTTGATGGCCCAACTTGCTTTGTGCTCTAGTTCTATTGGTAAGTGACATGACTTACCGTAGATCAGTCTGAAAGGGGTGGTGCCAATGGGTGTTTTGTAGGCAGTACGATATGCCCACAGGGCGTCATTGATTTTTAACGCCCAATCTTTCCTAGTTTGTCCAACAATTTTTTCTAAAATGGATTTGATTTTCTGTTGGATACTTCTACCTGCCCACTGGTCTGAGGATGGTAAGGAGTGGCGACTTTGTGATAGACCCCGTATTTTTTTAAAATAGCCTCAAAACTTTTCTCCAAAAAATGGGATCCCCCGTCAGAAATGACGGTGCGAGGGACTCCAAATCTAGGGAAAAATGACATCTTTAAAAAGTTTCTTAAAGGGTTTAGAGTCACATGTTTTAGTAGGTATGGCTTCAACCCACTTTGACACGTAATCCACTACGACTAAAATGTAAGTAAACCCATAAGACGAAGGAAATGGGCCCATATAGTCGATCCCCCAGACATCAAAAATCTCTAATTCCTGCCAAGAGGTGAGAGGCATTTGGTCATGCTTGGAAATATTACCCGTCCTTTGACATTGGTCACAGGAAAGCACATAATCATATGAGTCTTTGAAGATGGTGAGCCAAAAGAATCCGCATTGTAGGACTTTTCTAGTTGTTTTTTGGGAACTCATGTGACCACCATAGGGGGCAGAGTGACATTGTTCCAAAATTACGATGCTTTCTTCGTGGGAGACACAACGACAATATAAACCATCGGCACAAAGTCGAAACAAATAAGGTTCATCCCAATAATAATTTTTGACGTCATGTAAAAATTTAGCTTTAGAGTGTCCCGTATACTCGAGGTGCAATACACCTGCAGCTAAATAGTTTACAAAATCAGCAAACCAAGGAAGTTGGGAGTCAACCTTGAACAATTGGTCATCAGGTAAGGATTCATTTATTGGATTTTCATCAATGGGGTTATAGCTGAGTCTACTGAGGTGGTCAGCCACGATGTTTTTAGAGCCCTTTTTGTCTAGGATTTCTAGATCAAATTACTGCAACAACAAAATCCATCTTATGAGTCTAGGCTTGGCATCCTTTTTGGTCATGAGGTAGCGAATAGCTGCATGATCAGTGTACACAATAACCTTTGAACCAACAAGATATGAGCAAAATTTATCAAATGCATAGACAATGGCTAGCATTTCTTTTTCGGTGACTGTGTAATTTCGCTGAGCTTCATCTAAGGTCTTGGATGCAAAATAAATGACATGGTGTTTTTTTGTCAATTCTTTGTCCTAAAATGGCACCTACAAAAAAATCACTAGCATCGCACATGATTTCAAAGGGTAAGGCCCAGTCAGGAGCACGAATGATAGGAGTGGTGGTGAGAGCCTTTTTCAAACATAGAAAGCTCTCCATGCATGCCGTATCAAAATGGAAAGGCACCTCCTTTTGAAGAAGATTGGTGAGAGGTTTTGTAATTTTGGAAAAGTCACAGATGAATCGCCGAAAGAAACCGGCATGTCCTAAGAAGGCTCAGATGTCTTTGACAGAGGTGGGAGGGGGGAGCTTGGTGATGACCTCAATCTTGGCTTGGTCAACTTCAATGCCCTGGTTGCTCACCTTATGGCCTAGAACAATACCCTCATTGACCATGAAGTGACACTTTTCCCAATTAAGGACTAAATGTGACTCGATGCATCTATAAAAAACAAGGGAGAGGTTTCCAAGGCAAGAAGTGAAACTATCTCCATAGACAGAGAAATCGTCCATGAACACTTCCATGACAGTCTCAGTTAACCCTGAAAAAATGGTAGACATACATCTTTGAAAAGTGGCTGGTGCATTGCACAGGCCAAAGGGCATTCATCTAAAAGCATATGTACCAAAAGGGCATATGAAGATGGTCTTCTCTTGGTCTTCAGGATGAATGGGAATATGATAAAAACCTGAGTAGCCATCTAAATAGAAAAAGTATTGTTGATGACCTAAACGTTCAAGAACTTGATCGAGGAAGGGAAGAGGGAAGTGGTCTTTCCTAGTTTCTTTGTTGAGTTTCTTGTAGTCAATGCACATCCTCCACCCTGTGACTGTACGGGTGGGGATGAGTTCATTCTTCTCATTCCTAATGACTGTGGTCCCACCCTTTTTGGGGACGACCTGGACAGGGCTGACCCAAGGAGAGTCAGAGATGGGGTAGATGATTCCTGTAGTCAAAAGTTTAATCACTTCAAGACAGACAACTTCCTTCATGTTTGGGTTGAGTTTCCTTTGTGGGTCTCGGGAAGGTTTACTATTTTCAATCATTGGGATTTTGTGGATGCAAATGGATTGATCTATCCCAACAAAATCCGTCATTTTGTACCCTAAGGCTGTTCTCCTTTTCCTAAGTTCTCCCATAAGCATGTTTTCCTGTTCAATGGTAAGGTCAGAATTGATAATAACAAGACATAATTGTTGTTCATCCAGAAACACATATTTCAGACCTATGGGGAGAGCCTTCATTTCCGGGGCCTTTAGTGGTTCAGGTTGTTCTTCTATGGTGGAGATCATCTTAAGGTCTTCAATCTCAGCACATGGGATTTCCTCAAAGTTGTCCAAGTGAATCTTGAGTTGATTTGATAGTTCATTATCAAAATCACATTCGGCGGGGATGGTGAGAGCAATGCATAGGGGGTCATCAACTAATTCCCATTCTTGCCTTAGTTGGTTTAATTCATCAATGCAATCAAGGAGGTAGACTTCTTACTCAAGACTAAGTCCCTTCATACTTTCAAACACCCTAAACTCTAGGTTTTGCTTCCCTAGTCTTAACACAATGGTACCAGCCTCAACATCAATTAAGGCACAAGCAGTGGCTAAGAAGGGACGTCCGAAAATGAGGGGGTAGCGTAAATCTTCCTTGATATCCATGATCACAAAATCACAAGGGACGTATGCATCATTTCCAACTTTAACCGGAATGTCTTCTATGATTCCCATGGGCTTAGTTGTGGATGAGTTCGCCAGTTGGATGGTCATGGCTGTGGGTAACATGTCATTGAATCCTAGTCTTTTGCAAAGACTATATGGCATGATGGATATACTGGCTCCTAAATCTGCTAGGCCTTTCCTACAAGCATTGTCACCTAAGTAGCATCCTATTCCAAAAGAACCTGGATCCTTCTATTTTTTAGGCATCTTACTTAGGATAATGTCAGAGGTAGTCCTAGAAAGTTTAACAGTCTCGTATTCTTTAGTAACATACTTCCTAGTCAAGAGAGATTTCATGTACTTGGACCAGGCAGGCATGTCTGCCAAAGCATCAAGGAAGGGAATGTCGACATGTATTTTTTTTTCATAGCATCCCTAAATTTCATGAAGCGGGCATCAAGTCTTGTTTGTTTGAGGCGGTCTTGATAGGGAGGTCGGGGTTTGTAAACTGGTTCTTCATCTTCCACTTGAGGGACTTCGGGAACGGATGGTTTGGGTGTAACTTCGGGTTCGACAACTACCATGTCCTCATCCTTGAATTCTAGAGGTGGGTCTAAAGATTCTTTTGACGGGGGAGGGGTGTGCACCTTACCCGAACGAGTAGAGACTACCTTGAGTTGTTCAAGATGTTTGGGATTGTTTTCAGGCTGTCCTGTAAAAGTCCCAACAAGATGTTTTTGTTGGGAAAACAGACGGGCCAACTATGCGTCAGTTGCCTTTTGATGAGCCTGTATGGCTACGAGGGTTTGTTCTATGCTTGCCCAGTTAGGATTACTTGGAGGAGGAGGAGGGATGACATTTTGAGGTGGTTGGGGAGGTTGAGGTTGGTTTAGATTTTGGGGTGGAAGGTTTAGGTTTTGGAATTGTTGGTAGTGTTGTCGATTTTGGTGATTTCCAAAATTTCTTTGATTGTTGTATGGTAATCTAGGTGGTGGCCGATTGGTACTTTGAGGGTAGGGAGGTCTTTGTTGAAGTTGGTTAGAGTTCTCGGCACCTGAAGGGTTCCCGTACTGAAAACCAGGGTGATTTCTAGGTTGGTTGGGATTGTAGTAACCTTGGCCTGGTATTGTATGAATTGAGTTGAGGTCTTCAGTTTGTTGTCCTACTTCAGGTTGCATGGGTGTGTTGTAGAGATATTGACAATGGAGGGTGGTATGGTCATATCCTTGGCAAATACCACAAAGGGAATCCATGGCTTTTAGTTGATGGGGTGACTCCCTAAGGGTGGCCAATGATGCCTCTAACCGATCTTGTTTTAAGGCAATTAATTTTAGGCTTTCCGCTATGCTTTGGATATCATTATTGACTTCTGCCTTGGCTACCTTAAGGATTCCTCCAATCCCTCTTCTAGCCCTTGTTTCGGAAGCCCGTTTAACTACCTCCCATGTGCTAGATAGACTTTGATGCATGAAATTTCCTCCAGATGAGGAATCGAGAAAGAATTTTGTATCATCATCAACGCCAAGATAGAAAATCTCTATGAGTTGGGCTTGAGAGATATCATGGTGGGGGCATTTCCTAAGTAAGTCTTTGAATCTTTTCCAAGCTTCACCTAAATATTCTCCTGGGGACATAGAAAAATGAGTTATTTGACCCCTAAGTTCATAGGTGAGAGACGGGGGGTAAAATTTTTCAAGGAACTTGCCTTGGAGAACTTCCCAAGTTGTGACATGTTCTTCACTCTCCATGGTGTTGTACCAGATACTAGCTTGTTCGGAGAGGGAATACTTAACCAACCTAAGGCGGATGGAATCTTCGGAGACACCTGGGAGTTTGTTCAAAGAGCAAAGGTCAATGAACCTTTGAAGATGATCTTGACAACTTTCCCCATTGTTGCCTGAGAAGGGGTTGGCTTGCATCATAGTGATACATTGTGTTCGGATTTCGAATTGTGGAGCAATGATATCGGGGGGTATAAACAGATGTTGTGCATAGGCCGTTTTGGGAATAGAAAAGTCTTTTAATTGTTTTTGCCTTTCGGCTTCCCTCCTATCGGCTTCTATGCTTTCTTGTTCGGCCCTAAAGGTTGTTCGCAAAGCGGCTTCTCTTTCCGCTTGTTCGGCTTGGATGAGCTCTCTTTAAGTTGTGAGAGCTTGGTCGATTCTACGGGTGACCTCGTCTTCATTCATTGTTACTAGATTTTTACGGTTTTGATGATGAAAAGTTCTTTCTATTTCCGGATCGAAAGGTTGAAAATCATCATTTGGGCGTTGCATGCACAAATAAAGCAGTTAATTTGTGTGTAGAAAAAACGTACTATCGGAATGGAAACTCGGCAGAAAGAGGAGTACACTTCCGAAATGTTACTCGGAAGGCATGAAAAAAAAGAAAAAAAGTTTTTTCAAAATTGTTTTGGGGTTAAAAAAAACAATCCGTTGTCCCCGGCAACGGCGCCAAATTGATACTCGTCGTTTTGCAATATCAATCACTAAGATGGTTAATCCTAGAGTTTAAACCTTTTTTTACTTCCAGTTTTAAGGGTAGTATAGAAGGGTCAATCCCACAGGACAACTATTTAGAGATTGTTCTTAGAACCCAAAGATTGAAGAACTTTATTATTTGTTTTTGGTATTTTTCTTTTTATTAAAGTAGAAAGTAAAGTCCAGTTGGGGGTTTTGAGTGATTACAATAATGCAAGAAAGAAAGCAATTAACAAGAATAAACATGCACAAGGAAATAATAAAAAGATTTTTAACACAAGCAAAGCTATATGAATGGAAGACTAAGAATTAAAACAAACAAAGGATGCGGTGATTAAATCAAGAGAAGGAAATCGAGGCTCGTAGGGGTTTTCACCACCTTAGCCTAGGCGATAACAACTAAATCTTGAACGACGATTTGATGAAGGCTTGCGAATTAAAAACTCACAAAAGAGAAACTCCACATGAGCCCATTGGTCTTGGTGCTCATGCTTTCTAGTTTATCATCCTAAAAGACGAAAATCTATGGTCATATCAAAATGTATATGTAATCAATTTTATTGTTCTAAATCCGGATTTCCATGGTCATATCCATCCAGATTAACATGCGATCTGAAGATCAATCATTCAATTAAAATCGATTACCATCTAATCGTTTAAGAAGAAGTCATTAAAATCATGGCTAAGGGGTTATTCCCCTTGCCCCGATAAAATACTACTCACACATGGAGAAATGGGAGATGAAGGAAGAAAGAAATGAAGCCATAGTCTAGCCCAGAAATCAGGAGATTAATCCTTATGCTAGAGACGATGAAATGGCTTAGTTCTTTGTTCCTTGCTCCAGAAATAAAGAACGGAAGAAAGGAGATTAAAACTAAGGCAGAGAGAAAAGACAAAAACAAGAATGAAAGAGCTATGCTTGAACCAAACCTACTTTATTGCATAATATGAGAATGATTATAAGATTATTTGCTGCAGAACTCCAAAATACAAGAAATCCAAGATGCTCTCGGGAGGAGGAAGTGCCATTCCTTTTATAGGAGAAGGAGGGGTAGGCTATCAAAAAAAAAGAGGGGGAAAAAAGAGAGGGAGCTATCCTTTTGAATTTTCAAGATTTGGTCAATAGGAATTTGATAGACTTTAATTGTCTTGACCATGTAACTCTCTTCAATGCAGATTCCCGCAGCAGCGATTTCGAACGCATTTTTGGGCCAGTCAAAAATTCAGAAGTGGTCCGAAAATATATTTTTCCTGTATATAATTGAATTATATTTCCAACGCATACTTGCACAATAAATTCTGCCTTGGGATGTGGGAGTTATACCAATTTTGGTGAAACGTATATACTGAAATCAGACTCTGCGGGAAAACGTAATGCTACTTTCACTGGTTAATTGCGCAGCCAAATAAACACCAAAATTGCCGCAAAATATATCTTTTTTATAGCCAATAAAATTCTCTTTTCATTCCATGCTTTATCTTGAAATTCCGCCTTTAGACGCAAACGATATGGCTATTTTGGTGACGAGTATCTCAGACACTGCGGGAATATTTGAAAGCCTCATATCTTCATCTTTTATTTTCTCGATTTACTTAGATAATTCCTGAAAATTAAGAAAAATATCATAAGAATTCAGAAAAAGTATATCAAGAAGATAAAATTGCTATTTATTTTTGAATGAGCTAAAATTTACAAAAAAGTCCTAATTTATTATTCTAAATGAAGCAAAAATAAGAGATAAATATGCATTCATCAATGGCATATCAGATGGAATTGCCCAATGAAGAATGATGAAGTGACCCAACAGTTGAGCCAAAGTCAGTAGGATTCACATCAATGATAGTTTAGTAGTGGTGGTGGTAGAGGAGACAATCATGTATCTTAGGAAGGATCCTCTAGACAGACTAGCAGAGGATGTGGACGACAGCAGGCAATGCCTAGGTTCTATACCATGAGCCAACCAGAAGTAGTGGTGAATCCTCGGGTCGTAACATGTCATATTGAGTTATTTCATTTTGATTCGTATGCATCTTCTTTTGTATCTGTTCTTGTTGACCTAGGTGAAACACACTCTTTTATCACTAGAGAAGTGATAGATAGTTATTATCTGCTTGTTAGTAGTAGAACTGATAGTCTTTGGTTATAAACCCCTATAGTTGGATCTTTTGAGTTGCAAGAGGTATTCCCTTCTTGTGTTCTTTATTTTTCGGGATGCAATATCCAAGTGTATCTTATGCCACTTGACATGCATGAATTCAATGTGATCCTAGGAATAGATACCTTAGAGAAGTATAAGGTAGTGTTGAACTGTAGTACTAAGGTAGCAACGTTCTGTGATGGTGATGTCTCGTGGATCTTCCAAGCTGACAAGAAGATTCTTCCTACATGTTTGGTGTCAGCTATGCCGACATAGAGGTTGATGAGGCAAGGTTGTGAAGCTTTTCTAGATCATGTTGTAGATTCCAAGGTGAGAGGTCCTAGTATCCAGGAGGTACTGATGGTGCAAGAATTGAGGATGTTTTTCCTAGGGAGTTTCCTAATGTTCCCCCTCCTAGAGATATTGATTTTGAGATCAAACTTGTTCCTGGAACACAACCCATAACACAATCACCATACAGGATGGCACCAACAGAAATGCAAGAGTTAAAAAAACAATTGTAGGAATGGTTAGAGAAGGACTTTATTAGGCCAAGAATTTCCCCTTGGGTTTCTCCCATGTTGTTTGTCAAGAAGAAGGATGGTTTTATGAGGTTTTGTATAGAATATCGATAGCTGAACAAAGTTACAAATAAAGAACAAGTATCCATTACCCAAGACAAATGATTTATTTGATCAATTGAGGGGTGCCACTATGTTTTCAAAGATAGACCTGAGATTAGGTTACCACCAGTTGAGGATCAAGGCGAATAACATACCCAAGTCAGCTATTAGGACTAGGTATAGTCACTATGAGTTTGTCGTTATGCTGTTTGGGCTAACCAATACACTGAAAACATTTATGGATATGATGAACAAGGTGTTTAGGCACTATCTTGATCAAGTTTTGGTTGTGTTCATATATGACATCATGATATACTCCAAGGATACTCAACATCATGAAAAACACCTTCGCAAAGCATTGACATTGTTGAGGCAACACCAGTTGTATGTGAAGTTCAGTAAGTGGGAGTTCTGGTTGTCTAAGGTGTCTTTTTTGGGACATGTTATATCAACTAAGGGTGTTTGTGTAGACCCTAAGAAGGTGGAGTCTCTTCTAGAATGGGAACAACCTAAGACACCGACAGAGATTTATAGTTTCCTAGGTTTGGCAGGATACTACATGAGGTTCATCAAGGACTTCAGTTATGTAGCGTTACCCCTAACTAGATTAACTAGGAAGGATGCTCCTTTTGCCTAGAATGACAAGTGTCAGTGTTCCTTCCAACATTTGAAAGAAAAGTTAACCGGCGCACCGGTGTTAGTACTGCCAGAATAAGGGAAAGACTACATTGTCTTTTGTGATGCTCTAAAGAACAGATTAGGATGTGTGCTGATGGAGGACAATGACGTGATTTATTTTGCTTCATGACAACTTTAGAAACACGAGGAGAACTATCCAAAACACAGTTTGGAGCTTACAGTGGTGGTACATGCCTTGAAGATCTAGAGGCATTATCTTTATGGGTAAAAGTTCCATATCTTCTCCAACCACAAGAATATGTAGTATATCTTCTCGAAGTAAGAGTTAAATACGAGAAAGAGAAGATGGATGGATCTGACCAAAGATTATGATTGCACAATAGATTACCATCCTGACAAGGCCAATGTGGTGGTTGATGCATTGAGCAGAAAGTCATCTTCATCATCATCTGTAGATAATGCATGGTTATACTCCTTGGTGTGCCATAAGAGAGACATGTTGGTGTATCTTCACCAGATGAATGTATAGCTATAGGTTTCTTTGTTGGCATGACTATTCAAACAATTACAAGTCAAACCTACCTTGAAACAATAGACCCATGATGCATAATGAAACAATACATTGATCATAAAATCCAACTAGAATTTTGTAGTGAGAAGCATGAAGGCTTCCATGAGGCAGATGACGGTATAGTTTGTTCTTACAATGGGATAGTAGTTTTGGATGCTGAGGGTTGAGGAAGATAGTACTTGAAGAAGATCACTTTTTGATGTATGCAATGCATCCTAGAAGTACCAAGATGTACCATAATCTAAAGGACTTGTATTGGTGGCCAGGTATAAAATGTGATATGGTAGAGTTCATTTCCAGGTGTCAAGCTTGTCAGCAGGTCAAAGTTGAGCACTAGAAGCTTGCAAGGATAGTACAACCTTTTCCAATACCACAGTGGAAGTGGGATCATATTACCATGGATTTTGTAACTGGTCTTCCTAGGACAGCTAAAGGACATGATTCCATATGGGTTATAGTTGACAAATTGACTAACTAAGCTCACTTCCTTCTTATCCAGACAACATTTAAAACAAAAAAGTTGGAACATGTATATGTTCATGAGATAGTTCGGTTTGCATGGCATGCCAGTAAGCATAGTTTTTGACATAGTTCTACAATTTACAAGTCTATTTTGGGGACGTCTGCATACATAATTGGGAACATAGCTGAGGTTCAACAAAACTTTCCACCTATAGAGAGATGGCCAGTCTAAAAGGACTATTCAAACTTTAGAAGATCTTTTGAGAGCATGTACTTTCTTGGAATTTGGGATGTACATCTGAGTCTAATAGAGTTTGCTTATAACAACAAATATTAGAGAAGTATAGATATGGCACCTTACGAGGCTATGTATGGGAGACGTTGTCGGTCTCCACTCTATTGGTATGAGATTGGTGCGTATCAAATTTTGGGTTCTGAACTAGTACAACAAACTACAAAATAGATGAAGATGATACAACAATAATTGAAAGCTTCCCAAGACAGACAAAAGTCTTATGTAGATAAGCATAGCAGGCCACTTGAATTCCAAGTAGGATATAGAGTGTATCTCAAGGGTTCTCCTTGGAAAGTTGTGTGAGGTTTGGTAAGAAGGGTAAGTTAGCCCCTAGGTTTATGGGACCATACCCTATCTTAGCTCGTGTTGGAAAGGTAACATACAAGTTATTAGCTATCACCAGAGTTGCACACACTACATAATGTCTTCCATATCTCCATGCTGAGAAAGTGTCATCCATATACAGAGCAGACAATCTGACCATTTGATGTTGAGTTAGATGAGGATGTCTCCTATGTTGAGGGTCCTATGTTGATCTTAGATAAGAGGGTGAAAAAGTTGAAGAAGAAGGATATAGTGCTGGTGAAGGTTTTGTGGCATCACCATGGCATAGAGGAAGACATGTGGGAGCTATAAGATGAGATGTGTAAGAAGTACCCATCTCTCTTTGCATAGGATTTTAGGGGAAAAATACTTGTTAGGGGTTTATGATTGTAAGACCCCTGATCTTGCTTAATATGTTGAACATGCTTAATTATCATAGTTGGTTTACTAAAACCTTAACCAAACCATATGAGGTGTTTTTATATCATATGACAAATTTAATCTTCAAGTTTGTTCCAGTTTGGAAACTGTTTGTGCAAGTTATGCAGTTTTGCGCACATTTTGGACATTTCTACAATTTAATCAAATTGGAGGGTTTTCTTGCAATTTTTCACATTCTTTATATTCCTTATATGTTTACCTATCATTATTGAGCTTTTTGAGTCATGGGGCACCTTGGTTTGGTGGAGATACCTTTCTAGTGATGAGTTAGGGTTTACCCCCTCATGGATTAACTACCTTAGAGGCCATAGCTCGATGGTACTCCTGTTTGGTTGGGGTCTGACGGTTCTCTTAGTGATAGGAAAACCAATGGCGATCCTTGGAGGTGGTAGGCTAATGGTTTTATCTCTTGGGGTCCCTTGGACTTATGGCTCACTTAAAGAATATGATCAAATGATGGTTCATCACTTAAGTGACTAGGGTGCCAAAGAAATGATGGTTACCATGCTTGGAGACTAATGATTGGTCTGGAGGGCTAGAAACTGATAGATAAGTAGGTATCCATGACTGTTGGATCTTCTATTTGCATGGCCATGGAAGCTCTAGGCCATGGACACATGGCAAAGCTACTATGACACCTCAAGCTTTTCTTCTTCTTTATCCAAAAGCTTTATATACCTCTCCTTAAGCTCACAAATGAAACCTTTGGTTCCTTATCTCTCCTTCCTTGTCAAGAACTTCATCCTCCCCTTCTTGGTGGTGAAAAGGTTGTCCAAGGTGGGAGAATATAGACAACTTTCTTATTGGAGTATCTAGGGTTCAAATCTGCCCTCACCCAGGGTTTGTAAAGCTTCCTTTACGCTTTCTTGACCTAAAATAGTAAGTTTCTTCTTCTCTCCTTTGTTTCTCTTACTGTTCATATTCCTCCTACCTTCTTCTTGGATGGAACTATGGTTTTCCATGGTAAAGCTTGCTCTAGAGCTCAAAGAATTCATCTTTCTTGCTCCTTTTGCCTATGGTTTGCTTTCAATGTGGAGAAAGATCTACTTGGCTGAGTTCAAAGATTAAAACATGATTCTCTACCTTCTTTTCTCGAGTTTTATTGCTGCTTGAATCCTAAAATTCTTCCTACATGTGATTTTTCTAACCCTCTTCACGTCTATCACTAACTACAAACTTGCTTGCTCAAGTTCTTTCTTTAAAAATGAATATCTAAGCATATAGAATATATCTTTGACTAGAGTTTCAATTTTAATGTTTTACCTTGATTAGTTTATAACTCAATATGAACCTGAAACCATGTGCGCGACCTTCCTGAGTTAGAGGATGGCTTGCTTAATACTAACATACCAATCGATGGTGCTTAGTACTCTAAACCGATGGCTTATACTTAGGTTTTTAGGCTGTTTTCTTCCTTGTGCCACAAATGATGGATGTCCTTATACTAGAACCGATGGAGTTGCCTTTATGAAAACCAATGGTGACCTCCAATGGTGTCAATTGATGGTCACACCTTAGGTCAGTTTTGGACTCTTTGGAAGTTCAATACTTGATGATTTAGTGCCCTAAAGATGGCATCAACCGATGGTAGCAGTAGCTTAACAACTGATAGTGTCAACCGATGGTAGAGCTGACCCTATCAACCGATGGTGACACAAAGTGTCACAACCGATGGTGGTCAAGGTACCACAACCAATGGTGAGACTAGGTCTTATGAGTTGATTCTTTTAAGTCCTAAGTCAACAATTTTAATTAATGAAATGATTCAAGGGTTAGACCTATACATCAACTGATGGTTTTGAACAAAGAACCTGATCTAATGATTAGGATTTGATGCTTCAACATCCAATGGTGTTGGGTGAAGCCTATAGTGTAATGTTTTGGTTCTAATAATGTGAATTTGATGGTTCAAAGCCCTTAAACTTGTAGTCTTACCTTTTCCCTCATATAAATATAACTAATAATCACCATAACAAGTGGAGGTGTAACCCTAATGAGACATAGCTTGTTATACCTAACCTTAATGTAACTAAGTAATGGTGATTGATTGTAGTCAACCTTCTTGAATGATTAATAGAATAATGTAATGCTCTCTTATTGTTGTTAAAACCTTAATATGGTGCTATCTGAACATCATAGTTCTTTTCTATATTAAGTTTATATGTCACATGTGTGGTATCCAAGGCATAGAAAGATAATGATGATCTTGTAGGGAATGATGTGATGGTCTTAATGACCTTTGGGCATGTTTGAGCCTTGAATGAGGTGAAATCCTCTTCATGATATGACAAGCGTTGGGAACCCTGGAACAAAGTGATAAGAAATTGTATCCTATAGTGGTATGATGACAAGTAGTGTCTCATAAATGGCAGTTAGTAAGTACCATCTGATAATGTAATGGAGAACATTGTTTCATACATTTTATATATATTGGAGTTGTTTTATATCAATGATTAATAGAATGAATTAGGGTTTGTATGTACACTTGTATGATGCAACCTTAATTCAGCCAAATAGGCATAATTAATCAAGTGAAACCCTAACCATGTAGTGTCATGTGCCATAGAACCATCTTCAGTGTCAAAACTTACTGGATGGCGAAATGAGCATTCCTAAGGGAAGCTTTGAGCACATATTGTTGAGTATGCGAGGTGCAAGTGACTATGTATCCTTGACATCTTGAATTCAAGATCAGGGAAGATGGTTGCGGTCATACCTAGCCCTCAATTTGAGAATGACTGCGGTTGTGTCTCGGTGATTATATATGTGATAATATTTGAGGATAGCTGTGGTTGTACCTCAAATGGTAGGGTTTGCATACCCACCTCCTTTCACTTGTACCAAGGATGGACTAGGCTGTTAGCAGCTTGACCTTATATGTCACTATGGTAGACTCTACTAACTAAGGGCGAAGAAGACCTTAGGAATTTGGTTCTCCTAGATTTTGTATGGCACCAATTTCAACTTAGCAATGGTCGATCGTGATTTGATTGGCATTCCTCAAATTATCCACGGTATAATAAAAAGATGTAATGCAACCATGTAGTATCTTCTAGGGTCAAATATGCTTCACATTGGATGTTAACCCTTGCCTTATTATTCTATATTGTTAATGTTATATAATGAAATTAGAGAGACTAATTGTGATTGAATGATAAGTTCTACTTTCTCTATTACATATCTTGTTGATCCTACTTGTTGCTATGCTTAGTTGAGAATTACTTTATATACTAAACTTTCTTAGTATGATAGAGTTGTTTAATCTACTCAGTTGCTTATTTAATACTCAATCTGCTCAGTTTGGTTATTGTTGGGTAATATGTTGTAATCAATAACCGTTGTCGAGAGTTATATCCATCGCCGGGACATGGGTTTCACATCGTGGGCCACCACAACTTTTTAGGTGGTCTTCGACAATGTGATCGATATCGTGCGGCAGAAGAGGAGCAACCTGGTGATCAATAGATGTTGAAGGTTAGATAGATGTGGTTACAATAGTAGAGTCCTAGTGTCGTCTGTGTACTCTCAGGTCTGGGTATGGGATGTGTTTTATAGAAGATATACTTGTATCAACTCAAGTTTTGGCAGTGTGCCATTGTTTGTATATATGGCATATACTTGTGGAATAGCTCTTTTGTATACAGGTTGTGGCCAAGGCCACTAGATACAGATGTAAATACCTATTATAGTATATGAGTTCATGGAAAAGATGGACCTTTATGTAAATGCTTTAGAACTTGTTTGTGATGTTGAAATTGGTTTTAATTCTTCCACTTTTGGGACTATGCTATTAGTTAGTAGTTTTGATTAAGCTCGTTTAGCATGGTAGTGCATCACATAAAGATTTTGTACATTCAGAGTAAAGAGATCATAATAAAAAAGATCAATACAGTGAAGGTGTTTTGGAAGAACTAGAGCAGTGATGATGCCACCTAGGAGCTCAAATCTGACATGGAATCATGATTTCTTGACCTTTTCAAGGATGTCCAATTTTGAGCAAAAAATTCCTTTTTAAGGTGGGGATGATATGATGGACTAGACCTTTCTCTCTCTCTTCATGTATGTACCCTCTATCTCTACCTTGATGAATTTTTACTCTTGAGTTTAATTGTATTTTGATGATTAATTGAATTATCTTATCTTGATATGACTTGTGGTGACATTAACTTGATACATAATGTAGACATTACTCTCTTCATCCCTATTTTTATCCCATCTATGAATCTTCTTCTACCCTAAACTCGTGATTTGGTGTAGAGGATACTCTTACACATCCAGAGTACCTAAATTTTCTCAATTAGAGCTAGGATGAGAACCTTATGCCCCTTTGAAGCCCTTATTTTGACAACCCCCTTTTGATAACTTTTATACCTGTTTGATTCTCATTTTATGGCTGTTTGGGCTGATTTATTTTGGGTCCAGACCCGCATGTGCTATCCACACACCTCATCTCTTTTCCTCTTCTCTTATTCACACAATTTTCCTGCCTGAGACTCAAGCGGACCATTGGAGTCGCTGCATACCACCAATCAACGCTCGATCCAACAACTGCATGGTCATCCTATTCATTCCATTTACCACAGTAGCAGATGCAACAACCTTGACATGTTTCCCTATGATACACACTATCCCACCATCGTCCTTGCCTCCTTTGGCCTACACAACCCATGCCAGTGGGGTGTAAGGGACCCATGGGTGAAGCAAGTGAGGTATTGCTTGGTTCTTCCCCCCTTCAATGGTCACCAATCATTTCCCTAACTCAAGATCCCCCTATGGGACACTTCGACCCCAATAAAACCTACCCTCAACTTAGTATCTTCTTCCCTCTTTCTTACTAACTTATCTCCTAAGTGATGCTGTATCTCCACCAACCCCTAACAGCCGCCGTCACCCCTATGTAGGGCTTGGGAATCCCTAACTAGATCTTAGAGACAACCAATGACATGTACTCCCTCCCAACCTCCTACAATCGCCACCCCTCACACACGAACACACACACCTACTCTAGCCCACCAGTAAGCATCGTACATAGATTGGGACCACCACCCAATCGCAACAATACATGCCCCAACAAGCCATTATGGGGTTGGGAGGGGAGCCTTATGCTCATCCGTCAGCCCAATCTTGGTCCACTTTGGTAATTTTCTCCCCATAAATCAACTAAAAACATTATCATCTTAAAACCTAATAACTCCTAGATTTTCAAATATAATGATGTAATATATTACTTTGATCAACAAAACACCACCTTTTCAATGATACTAGTCCATATTTCTAATTTTTGGTTTTCCTTCCTCGATATTATTAAAGTTCTACTTTTATGATCTTTTGGATGATGTAACAATCTACCTTGCATCCTTTACATCACTGATGATTACATGCTACCCTAATCTCCTAAACTAATATCTTTACTTCACTATTGCCTTGATTGTGTCTTGGACCATTTAAATGTACTCCCAATAACCATTTTAACTCATAATGACTCTTTTATGCGCGGAAATGATCTTTTTGATTAAATATGTAACTTTAGCATGTTTTGTCACCGTCTAACCATCTAACTTCGACATCCGTGATAATTACTATGCTCACTCCTTGATATGTCAAGTGAGAAGCACACCACATGTTGAGAATAGGGTTATATAAATGCATTGGTCATTCAAAGGCCCTCATGTTGAAACATGGTCAATTATTTCCTTTTTGTTTTGATTGCCCTCATGGATTTTTCCTATGGGAAGTTCTCACCAAAATAAGGCCTTATGATGAATTGTTGAAGTATAGTGGTATATTCATCTAAAACATGTTTTGAAATAATTATTTGCTTCCTTAATATTGGTTTGCCATCTTACTTGTTTGTTTCTCTTACTTTCAATGCTAAAAATCTTGAACCTAGACTTGTGATATTATACATTTTAAAAGTGTACCTTTGAAATTACATTGATTGTGTCTTGTTTTTCCCTTAGATGTTGCCATGTAGATCTATTACCATTCTCTTATCATGTTAAGAGAGACTTCGTGCAGCACCAAATGTCATCAACATCATGGGTTACATTTTGTAGTAGCAGCGGGTTGAACTATATCCATGATGTAATAGTTTAGTATCTCTTTATCTTATCTCTTTTTGTTTATGTTTTTTGATGTACAAAAAGCCTTATGGTTAATTATGAGGAATGGAATGCTATTCTCTCTTTTCCATATATACTGCTTGTGTGATTCTTGTTCCATTCCATGGACAGATGTCAGTGTCCTATTGCCACTGACTCTCTATATAGGGGAGGTAGGATTTGGGTATTA
The DNA here is from genome assembly GCA_963693085.1 of Alisma plantago-aquatica. NCBI lineage: Eukaryota > Viridiplantae > Streptophyta > Magnoliopsida > Alismatales > Alismataceae > Alisma > Alisma plantago-aquatica. The sequence goes on from OY856409.1 coordinate 1,284,179,316, forward strand.
GACAGATCTTGTGATAGCAGTCACCACACATGACGATTAGGTTCATCGTACTTAACATTGGTGTATCTTCTACATCTCTTATGTTAGATCTCTTTGGTAGATCCATTGGTTACTTTCATGGTTAGGGTGGCTCTTTGCACACATTATCTACTATAAACCTTTCTTGAAGGCTTTGCCTCCATCCAAGAGGCCAAACCCATTGCCCATGGTTTAGCTCTCCCCTCTAATACAGTAAGGTCATCTCAAGGATGACATGTATAACTTACATGCTGATTTGTGTAGCCAACACTATGGAGAGATAGATGGAAGACTAATAAGTTTGTTAATGAATAAGACAAAACCATAATCCTATGGGGGATACTCACTAATTCAAGACTCTATAAATTCTACATGGGCTAAGAGACTTAGGTCGATTTACATAACAAACCAAATTATTTAAAACTCTACCCCCTTCAAACCGGAGTTTGGAAGAAGCTCAATTCAGCTTACAAACAGACAAGCTAGAAAAAGAACATTAAACCACAACCATATAAGAATATTACTCACTATCACAATCAAGCATTCAAATAGCCCAACACCCTTTATTGTTCCAGTCTGAATTTTTTTTCCAGGGAAGCTAGTACGACGATCGCTAAAATACAACAATTCAAGACTCTACAAATTCTACATGGGCTAAGAGACTTAGGCCGATTTACATAACAAACCAAATTATTTAAAACTCTACCCCCTTCAAACCAGAGTTTGGAAGAAGCTCAATTCAGCTTACAAACAGACAAGCTAGAAAAAGAACATTAAACCACAACCATATAAGAATATTACTCACTATCACAATCAAGCATTCAAATAGCCCAACACCCTTTATTGTTCCAGTCTGAATTTTTTTTCCAGGGAAGCTAGTACGACGATCGCTAAAATACAACAAAAATGTATAAAATGATAATTTCAGATATGTGACCATTTTTTACTCATAAATGAGGAAAAACCAAGAGAACCATTTTAATTAGCAACCAAACATAAAAAAGTTATTTTTACCCAATCCTGGACAAATTAAGGAAAAGACGGTAAGCATGGCCAAAATTGAAGTGTGGTGATCTTATTATGACTGGGGAAGATGTTAACACCCACGTGTGTCCTGTAAAAATGGTTTTGTATATTTCACTTCATATGTTAAAAGAGGTCAATTTGAGTTGATTAAGAAAACCAAACATAAAATAGTTTTTTTGATGGACATTTGGGGATGGAGATGATCATAGCTTTCCTGTCATCATCCTATAATTCCTATTTTTTAGTTGTGGAATTATAATTACCTCATAATTTCCTATGATGGATATCCATTCCAAGCAGTTAGGACCAATGTGTAGGAAAATAGAAGAGAAAATGGAGAAAAACAATTCTAGATTGGCAATATCAAATTTATTTGAACAATTAAATCGTTTAAAATATTTGAATTAGGTTACATGGAAGTGGATCAATTGATCAATAGTTTGATGAGAAGTTATGGACTATTCATGCTTTTAAGGACCAAAAAATAGTTATAGATTGTTAGGATCATATATGAATATTAGATCAACTATAAGCATGCGTTAACATACCAGAGCTGCTACCATTAGATATGCATGGATTAGAGAAATTATAATTCGATATAAAGAATCAAAGAAATTATTATTATTCATATGAACAAAGTGGAAAATGGTTATAAATATATCATAAAATAATTATTAATGGATCAAGGCATTCTAAATAGATCAAAAGACCATTGTAATAGAGGAAGGATCCTCTAGTTATTTGAATGAGTGAAAATAAAAGGGGGAGGTAGTTGGTTCTATGGCTTTAGGAGATATAAAAGGGGGCCTAGATCATGGTATTTATGTGGGTCTATTAATACTTGAGAGTCGAGGATATGGTTTCAAATAGAAGCTTCACAATTGCAACTCATCACATTAGGGAAAAGTACAGATGCCATCAAAGTGTGGACTTTAATTACTTGGAGAGAACTCATTGGCAGATCGTAGAAATCTTCCCTTGATACCCATGATGGAACATAGGATTCAGTAACATGTAACCTTGGAGAATATCTGATTCATGGAGGCCCCCCCCAGATAGGAAAAACAATGTTTTCTCATCCTAAAATTAGATACTATAGATAGTTCCTTTAATATTTCAGACTAAATATTGTGAGATTGAAACATCTAAATAAATTCATACATAAAATAAAGTCAAGAGGCAAAAAGGGAACTTGATGGCTAAGTCCTTTATTTTTCTCTTTATTTCTCTAAATGATATGAATTAAAATGATTTTTCATTTTTCAATTGGGTAATTGAAAAAAAAAGTTAATTTCCCATGGATTAAAATTACATATTATATTCCAAAAAATTTAATTAGGAAACTATTGGAAAAATGGTTACAAAAATCTAAGTAATAGGAGAATTTGCCCTTAAATCCTCAAAATGATTTTCTTTTACCAAACTCTTGGTGCATGGTAAATGGATGCGTGGGTGAATTGTATGGGTGAGAAAAAAATGGGAAAATGTGGGGAAATGGAATAAACTCTGTAATTAGCCAGAAAACAAACTTAATTGTGATTTTTGACTTAGAAAAATTGGGACTGTCAACACCCTCCTTAAGCTGACCATCAACATGTTACATGCAAGCAGTGAGCTCATAATAAAAAAGTAGTGGCATCTGGTGGAGTAGTATATAGAGGCAAGTCATAGAAAGTGGCATCATCTCAGCCACTAGCACAATCCATTTGTCCATAGTGTGCTAGCTGACAAGTAGTAAACTTCAAGGAATGGTGGAAATGCAAAGTTTTCAATGTGCATAGAAAAGTACAGACAAGCCAGAGAGTTAGAACACATGCAAAGTGGTCGAGATGCACAATGCATTGAAAATTTTAATAGTGCTAAAAACATGTAAAGTAGTGAACATACAGAAATCATAGATAAGTCAGATTGTTCTAGAGCATATCAAAGTAGTATTCAATGTGCACAAGCACAAATAAGTTAGAGAGTGTTGGAGTAGATGCAAAGCAATCAACTTGCAAAAGCACAAACAAGACAAAGAGTAGAGTCCTCTTGTAGAAATCAGTATGTAGAAAAGATAGCTTCAAAATTCAAAGTAACAACAATATAAAATCTTCCTTTCTTCATTCTTCATCTCCTCTATTCTTCCCTCATGCAACCATAAAAAGAATCAAGAGAGTGTTTGGTGTGATGAAGTGAGTTTTTTCCCTATTTTTGTTCAATTATTATTTTCCCTTCATAAATGCTATTGACCTCACTTCATTATTTCATCAATGCTTGATCAATCATGGCACTCAATTTGATTATAAAATGTTCAATATAAATGGTATGTGTTTTGTAACACAAAATTGAGCTTATTGAATCATGTTCCTCGACTCAATTAATCAATAATATAGATATACAAGTTGGTCCTCAAACTTTTCCATATGTTCTACTCATTAAAATGATCATATGATCCAAATTGTAAGCTAATTGGACATTCCCTCTAATTTATATAATTTTTCTAAGAATGCAAGAGAAAAATAATTTCTTTATCCCTATTAAAACCCTCAAAGACACACCAAAAATTCACTCACTCACCTGAGATCTAGAGTCAATCCTCACATTAGGAAGCCATGGATCCGAGGCTTGATCAAGTAACCTAGCATCTTCTTTAACCCCATGTTGGTTGTAGTGGGTGATGATGGCCTAACCTGCAGACCACTGTGGTTTCCAGTCATGTCACAACTTGTTTTCTTTTCTAGATCTCTTTCTTTCTTACCTCACTCTATTACGTGCCCAAAAAACCCTTGGTTGACTGAGTATGATGCCCAGTTGAGTTCCTTAATAAGATCCTCATTCCATTTTCACTCCACATGTAGGACTTTTACCAAACTCTAATATAGAACTGAGAACCTTCTTCCACTCTATAAAAGCCACTATTACTTCTATCTCTCCTTTCCCTTTTGGTTCCACCTCTTTTCTATCACCGACAAGATCTTAAAACCCTTCTTCATCCATCACTTATCACTACAACCTCCATGGTGCCGCTATGGGTGATAGTTTAGATATCGTTAGTCATCCCTCCTTGGGTCAGTTTCCCCCTCTAACCATGCCAAGGTGTTCTAAGGTTAGTTGGTACCTCACAAGGCTCCTTTGATCCTCCTCCTTAATCTACTTTGATCAGTGGCAAGGGGCATTAATGTGCAAGTTGTTTATTTTTTGGGATCACGGCTAGTGGGGAAGAAAAAACCCCCACCACCCGTTCACATATGGTCAAAGTGTAACCTTGATCGAGCTATCCACATCAAATGCGACCCCCTTCATCTCTCCCTCAATCATGCTAGTGGTGGTGTTTATCTCAACCCCTCCAACCCATGGAGTACCATTGTGAACCTATAGCTAGGGTCTAAGATTTTACTGATTTAAAGGTATTTTTCTATCCCTTACTTCAAATACTGGTAATTGATTTAATTGTAATCAATTCATAGAAAATGCATTTTAACTCCAAACACAACAAAATTATAGTCTATCTTCATTAGGAAAATGTGATGCATATAATGGAATCACTTCCACGATATGAATCTTGATCCTACCCTAATTTATTTTTAAAATATGGTTTTCACCGTTGTTCAGAAAATCATATATGATCATTTCTTTCTAATATTGATCTCTGATATAAAACTTCATTATATCAGATTTTTAAAGTAATCAATAACCTACATGTGGAATATCATGTTGAATATGACTAAATATCATGACTAAATTTATTAGAGAATTATATTAATTTTTCTTGACATATTGCATGTAAAATAATTACATGATCAAATTTGATTAAACTATGGTATTTTATAAATCCAACTAGAACCTGATCTAAAATAGTGAACTTTGTTGATTTGTAATTGTGACACCCCGACGCACCACAAATGAGATTACTCAAAACCAAACTATAGAACTAAAACTAAACATACATGTTACCAAAAAACACAGGAAATTAATACTGTTTCCATCAAACAATAGGATTTGCAACATAATTACACATGAGTATACAAAAGACACCTATTTTACATATCACTTGCCCAAAAGATTTCACACGATTTTGTTCACTAACACTCTAGCCATATCCTGTTACACATGATAACCTATTCATATACATATATGCCATCTCTATACAACATCGGGCATAAAACCAAAACCCCGTGTCGATGCATACAACAAAACCCCCCCCAAGGACCTGAGTGTATAGGGATGACACATTTGACTCTACTTCTATACACAAGCAACATGTCCAACCTTCCAACAACTAATGGTCCTCTTGCCACTCAACACCAACAACACAATCTTTACTCCCTCATGCTCAACCACCTAAAAGATGTCGAACCTCATGGGGTGAGACCAAATGTTCCAGTGAGAGATATAACTCTCTGCTAATGTCTATTAAAAGCACAAATAATCTAAGCAAATTATACTATTAACAGATAAGCAAATTCGGCTAAAAGATATGAACAATGCAATTAACAGTAGTGAACAGTTTAGGCATCTATACTAAGTAGTAGATCATTTTATGCACTTAGAAGGAATATGAAGAACATGTGTAACTATTATAAAACAAACAATACAAGATTAAGGCAAGGGATCATCCAATGTTATTTGTATTTGGCCCTAAACAAATTTGCTACATGCCTGTGTTATATCTTTTATTATTATGCTCTGAGGATTTTAGTTCAACCACCCAAATCTAATTGACCACTATGAAGTTGAAATCAGTGCCATAAAAGGTATATGGAAGAGATGGACTCCACGAGCTCTCAACCACCTCTTGGTCATTATAGAAGGACACCACAATCATTCAACGTCAAACAATGACATATACTCAAGCTGAAGGATTGGCTCACACATGGCCATCCATATAAAACACCTAATCTACCTGCATACAGGTCACAGTGCTAGAAGAATAGGATCACACATGGCTGTTCCAAAAGGCATTATGCAGTTGCACTGCTGCCATCACATGTCACAACCACCGAGGCATGATTGCAACCATCCTCCATATATTACAATTGTGGATGCAAGGATATCCACTCAACTTGCACCCCCACATATTCAACAATATGCGCTCCGAGTTTCTCCTAGGAGTTACTCTTTTCACCATCCAATAATAAAACTCACACTAGAATGGATCTATGGCACATGGAAACTACATGATTAGGGTTTCACTTTATTAGTTATGTCAATTGGGTGAATTAAGGCTTCATCATACAAGTGGATATACAAAACCCTAATTCAAACTAGAAAGCATAACCGGATTACAACTTCAAAAGATATAAAATGTGTAAAATGTGAACACATCACATCATCTCAGGGCATCACTATTTCACTGCCTTAAATAAGGCTATCAACATCATCACTTGTTAACAATGTCATATTAGGCTATTCAACATAGCCACATCACTGGGGATAATAATCCCTCATCACATCATGAGAGGATAACAACACTCATTAGGCATCCAGCCTTCACTAGGTCAGGAGACCAATCACATCATTCCTGTATGTCAGCATAACATGATGTCTCAAAAAGGACAAGGTGCATGATGATCTCCACGTATCACAATATAGGTTACCATAGCATTCACTTAGCTATGACATTCAATCATCCTGCAAGGTTAGATGCATACAAGTAGGAGAGAGAAAGCATATAATCACATGCTATACATCCCTACATATTCAACAAGTATAGCATATCCTAGGGTTAGGGTTCACAAACTTAGCCGATTAGGGTTTACATCATGAGTATAACACCAACCCTAATTGAGTTACCTCCCATTTTTGTGGAACTGAGTTAGGGTTGAACATCATTTGTTGAGTTATGATTAGACATCCCAAGTATAGCATTAAGAATCACCATCATTATATGTGTATGTGTGTACTATCTCATGGTATGATGTATGTGTCACGACGAAGTACCAAGGTAGAGGTCTCGACCACCTCCATGGGAGGTGTCATGACTGCAACACAAAGTGTCTGAAACACCTCCATGGAAGGTGTCACAACTATGACAGAACGTGGTTCCGACCGCAACAGATCATGGTCTCGACCATCTACAAACATTTCTCAACCATCCTAGGATTTCAACCCAAAACAAGGAAAAACATGTGCATGGTTACGATCGAAACAACACCTCTGGTCACGACAAAAAAAAACCATGCACACACACATGTCTCGACCCTCAACCATCAAGGTTAGGGTTTCAACCGAAACCACACATGGTAGCGACCAAACAACAAGGGGAAAAATTATGTCATGACCACCTCAAGACCAAAATAGATTGTGACTACAACACATCCAAGTGTCTCGAGCCGAAACATCTCAAAAGTGTTACGCCTTAAACCACACATGGGTGTCTTGACCCCATACCACACATGGGTGTCTCGACCCCAACACAACAAGAGGGCATATGTCTCAACCCAAAACATCAAGACCCACATATGTCTCGACCATAACAAGGTCAAATAGCAAGAAAACCAAATGTCATCGAGATCGAAACTCATAGGTTCAAGGTCATCACTCCTTAGAACAAGCACAACAAAGATCATCAAGCAAAACCACTTAGGAAAGAGAAAGATGAAACACAATACATGTGAGAAAACACCCAAAACCCAAAGGAAAAAATGATGGAAGAACTTAGATCATGATGATAAAATCAAAGTTCAAGATGCATGCAAGATTGTCCTCTCAAGATCACATAGAAATTAGAGTTTAAGAAAGAGTTTTATCTTCATGAGTAAACTACAAAGTCTTAACCCTAAATTACAAGGTCATCATCTACCATCTTATCACCATCTTTTAGACATGGAAACAAGAATATACAAGCATCAAAGTAAGGTGCTAATGATAGAAGAAGGTAGAGAATTATATAACCCGCCTAATTTGAAAAGAAATCAAGCTCCAAGCTCAAGCTCCAAAGAGAAGGAATGAAGTTCCACAAGATCACCACTTCATCCACAAGGTCATATCCAAAAAGAAGAACACCTTGGTCAAAAGATATCTCAAGAAAAGGCTAAGAAGGACCCTAGGCCGAACCAAAGAAGAAAGGAGAAAAGAGAAGAAAACATCCTCCCACTAGTTACCGCCATGTCAAAACATAGTCTAAAGGCCTTTGTGAGGAGGAGTTTCTCTCAAGGTAACCACTAGGGTAGAACCCTAGTCTATGACCAAGAAAATAGGAAGAATAATATGGAGGTTACAAGTGAAAAACGTGATCAACATGATAAACCTACTTACCAAGGAAAGAAACCACCACAAGGAGGGAGATCGAGCTTCAAGGCACCACATGCAAGGTTGGACCACCTCCAAAGCACCAAGAACAACACCATTTTGCTCCACCAAGATCCAAGGATGAGAACAAGGGAATGGAGAAGAAGAATGACTGAAAAAAGATCACTTGCATGGAGAGAAAAGGGGTTATATACACAAGGGAGGAGGGAAGTAGGGTGGAGATGAGGTGTCAACACTAAAAGGCACCAAAGGGACACTTATCCACCCTAGAAACCAACATGCAACCACTTAAAACATGCATGCACAAGATGGTGATACAACCTAGGTGGGTTCTCAACCACTTGGGTCACCACCACATTGGTTTTGGTCGAGACAGATCAAGGGAGGTTGAAACAACACCAAGGCAACTTGTCTCGGTCGAGACAAAAAGGGTCACCAACACTAGGTCGAGACACACCTCAGGGAGACCACTGTCTCGACCCAAGACATGCCCTAGACCATCACGGTCTAGACAAGAGCACCCAAGTAAGTGTCTCGGTTGAGACACATCTAAAACCATCAACATGGTCGAGACAAGGGTCACTACCCACACTCAAGCTCAACAAAGGTCAACACCAAGCAAACCCTAGAAACCCTAACATCACCACATGATGCCACATCATCAACTAAGATCCAAGAAAGGCACCCCTATGCATATTTATCTCTCATAATACACCAAGTCACTAAGGGTACACTCTACATGCGACAAATTGCAAGATAACCCCCCAACTTGGGTAAATTGCAATTTGGCCCAAAACAAGCATGTTAGCTCAAAGAGCATCCAAACAAGACCAAACTTTAAACATAAGCATGTCACATGATAAAAAATCATCTCAAAGGATTATAGTAAGGTTATAAGCACATTTGTTAAGTAAAGAAAGCATACCCAGACACTAATCTAGGTTAGGGGCCTTACAACCATAAACCCCTAACAAGGATTTCACCCCCACAATCCTATGCAAAAAGAGGCAGGTACTTCCTCCACATCTACTCCTCAAGCTCCCACATGGATTTCTATATGCCACGGTGATTCCACAAAACCTTCACCAAAATGATGTCCTTCTTCTTCAACTTCTTGATCCTCCTATCCAGGATCAACACAGGTCCTTCTACATAGGATATATCCTCATCAAGCTCCGCCTCTATAGGCTGCAAAACTTGCTCTGTGTCAGAGTGACACTTCCTTAGCATGATAACATGAAACAAAGGATGCAACCTATGCAACTTAGGTGGAAACCCCAACTTATATGCCACCTTCCCAACATGTGCCATCATAGGGTAAGGTCCCATAAACCAGGGAGCCAACTTACCCTTCCTTCCAAACCTCAAAACACCTTTACAAGGAGAGACTTTGAGATACACTCTGTCTCCCACTTGGAACTCCAAGGGTATACGCCAGTTATATGCATATGACTTCTATATGTAATCTACTGCCTTTAACTGCTGTTGAATCACTTTGATCTTCTCTATTGTCTGCTTTACAAGCTCAAGACCTACAAGCTGATACTCATCGGTCTCATACCTACACAACGATGACCCGCAACGTCTCCCGTACAATGCCTCATAAGGTTCCATGTTAATGCTCCGTTGATAACTATTATTGTCGGCAAACTCTATTAGACTGAGGTGCACATCCCAACTGCCCAAAAGCTATAATACATATCCTCTCAATAGATCCTCTAATGTCTGTATCGTCCTCTTAGTCTGACCTTCTGTCTTTGGGTTAAAGGCAGTATTGAACCTTAACTGTGTACCTAAAGCTATGTGCAAATGCTCCCAAAAGAAACTTGTAAATTGAGGGCCTCTATCTGACACGATAATAGCTGGGATGTCATGCAAACGAATGACCTCATCAACATATATCTGAGCAAGCTTCTCTGCTGTATATGTTGTCTTCATAGGAAAAAAGTGTACTGACTTGGTCAACCTGTCAACGATCACCCAAATGGAATCATGACCTTTGGATGTCCTAGGCAGACCAACCACAAAGTCCATAGTCACATGATCTTATTTCCACTATGGTATAGGCAATGACTACAATGTCCCTACAGGCTTCTGATGCTCTATGTTCACCTATTGACACACATGACATCTTACAACAAACTCAGCCACATCACACTTCAAGCCATACCACCAATACAAGTCTTTAAGATTATGGTACATATTGGCACTACCTGGGTGCATAGTATACATTGAAGAGTGAGACTCTTCCAAAACCATCTTCCTCAAGTTGTCAACATTAGGAACCACACCTCTACTGTGGTAACACACTATCCCATCCTCTTCCTCATGGAAGCCATCACACTTCTCTCTGCTAAACTTTGATCATATCTACTGTATCATAGTATTATCCCATTATGCATCACAAATCTACTGCCCCAATGTAGGATTCACCTGTAACTTTGCCAATAGACCAACCAACATAGACACCTCCAACTGAACGTTCATTGGATGTAAGGAGACCAACATGTCTTTCTGTGGCACACCAAAGAGCACAACTGTGCCATGTCTGCAGAAGATGATGAAGAAGACTTCCTGCTCAGTACATATGCCACTACATTCACCTTTCTTGGGTAGTAATCAATTATACAATCATAATCCTTGATTAGTTCCATCCAACATCTCTTCCACAAGTTCAGTTCCTACCATGAAAAGATGTACTTCAGGTTCTTGTGATTGGTGAAGATTTAACACTTCTCGCAGTAAGGTAGTGCATCCATGTCTTCAAGACATGGACCACTACAACTAGCTCCATATCATGGGTTGGGTGGTTATCCTCATGTTTCTTAAGCTGTCAAAAGCAAAAGAAATCACATTCTTATCATGCATCAACATGCAACCCAAACCATTCCTTGATGCATCATAAAAGACTATGTATCCTTTCCCTTGCTCAGGCAGATTTAACACCGGTGCACTGGTCAACTTATCCTTTAACAACTGGAAGGCACACTGACACTTGTCATCCCACACGAAAGGCATATCTTTCCTTGTTAGCTTTGTTAGGGGCAACACTATGACATTGAAGTTCTTGATGAACCTCCTATAGTATCTCGCCAATGCTAGAAAGCTACAAACTTCTGTCGGTGTCTTTGACTACTCCCACTCTATCAAAAATTCAACCTTCTTGGGGTCTACACAAATACCCTCAACAAATATCGCATATCCTAGAAAGGACACCTCCTTTAGCCAAAACTTGCACTTACATAACTTAGCATACAATTGGTGCTGTCTCAACATGGTTAACGCCTGATGCGGATGCTGCTCGTACTGCTGGTTGTCCTTGGAGTAGAACAAGATAACAGGAGAAAACCTGGGAACTCATCTGGGAACTTGTCCTCAAACTCACTGACAACTGGCACCTCCTGGATACTAGGACTCCTCACCTTAGTATCCATCACATGGATAAAAAATGCCTTGAAACCCTACCTCATCAACTTCTTTGCCACCATCGATGACACTAAACACATTAGGAGAATCTTTCTATCTACTTGGAAGACCCACATCACATCACCATCCCAAAACATCACCACCTTGGCACTATAGTCCAAGACCACACGATACTTCTCCAAGGTATCCATTCCAAGGATCACATCAAATCCATGAATGTCAAGTGGTATGAGATCCACTTGAATGTTATGTCCTAAAAAAGAAAGGAAACAAGAGGAACACACCTCCCGCAACTCTACATAACTGACCAATGAGGTTTCTAAACAAAGGCTATCACATCTACGTCTAACAAGCAAAGAGCTACTAACAATCACTTCATGAGTGATAAAAGAATGCATCGCACCCGGATTAACCAAAAACAAATATAAAGCAATAAGAAGACAAGTCAGATTGAAATAACTCCATCTAACCCGTCACTACTCGTGGGTTGACCACTCCTTCTGGCTGACTCATCGCATAGAATCTAGCCATCACCTGCTGACATCCTCATCCCCTACTGGCTTGTCCTAAAGAGCCAGCCTGTGATGCCTGTCTAAAGATGGACTAGAAAGCTGGATTTTCCATTATGTCTGGGTCAAACCGGGGCACTTCCGATGCCCTCTCATCCACAACTTGCTTCCTTGAACCACCTCTGAGTATAGAAACACTACTCTGAGCAGCATGTTCTTTGTGTTCTCTAGCCATCTTTTCAACTCTTCTTCTTTTACATAGGCAGAAGTAACCATAAGATAAACTGAAGGACACTAGAACAGACACAAACCCTAGTCTTATGTCCATGTAGACTTAGCGAACCTAGAGCTATGATACCAACCAAACTGTAATGCCCCGATGCACCACAAACAAGATTACTCAAAACCAAACTATGCAACTAAAACTAAACATTTAGGTTACCAGAGAACACAAGAAATTCAAAACTGATTCCATCAAACCATAGGAGTTGTAACATAATTGTGCATAAGTCCACAAAAGACACATGTTTTACATATCACTTACCCAAAATATTTCATACGATACTATTCATTGGCTCTCTAGCCACATCCTATTACACATGATAACATGTTCATACACATATATACCATCTCTATACAACATCAAGCATAAAATCAAAACCTCGTGTTGATGCATACAACAGAAACATACCTAAGGACTTGAGTGTACAAGGATGACACAGAGGACTCTATTCTATACACAAGCAACATGTCCAACCTTCCAACAACTACTGGTCCTCTTGCTGCTCAACACCAACATCACGATATCTACTCCCTCGTGCTTGATCACCTAAAAGCTGCGGAAACCCACAAGGTGAGACCAAATGTCCCAACGAGAGATATAACTCTTTGCCAATGTCTATTAAAAGCATAGATAAGCTTAGAAACAAATTATACTATTAACAGATAAGCAAATTTAGCTAAAAGATATGAACAAGGCAATTAACAATAGTGAACAGTTTAGGCATCTAGGCATCTATACTAAGCAGTAGATCATTTTATGCATTTAGAAGGAATATGAAGAACATGTATAACTATTATAAAGTAAAAAGTACAAGATTAAGACAAGGTCTCATCCAATGTTATTCATATTTGGCCCTAAACAAATATGCTACACAACCATGTTACATCTTTTATTATTATGCCTTGAGGATTTGAGTCATCCCAACCAAATCCAATTGACCATTGCAAAGTCAAAATCAGTGCCATACAAGGTCTATGAATGAGTCGGATTCCACAACCTCTACAACACCTCTTGGCCAGTACAATAGAACACCACAGAGACATGTCATTCAACTACAAACATGGACATATAGTCAATATGAAGGATTGGCTCACACATGGCCATCCATATAAAACACCTAGCCCATATTGGTACAAGTCACATTGCTAGAAGAACAGGCTCTTGCATGGCCATTCCAAAAGGCATTATGTAGTTCCACTGCTGCCATCAATATCACAACCACCGAGGCATGTCTACAACCATCCTCCATATATCATAATTGTGGACACAAGGATATCCAATCAACTTGCACCCCCACATATTCAATAATATGCGCTCTGAGTTTCTCATAGGAGTTACTTGTTTCACCATACAACAATAAAACCGACACTGGAATGGATCTATGGTACATGGCAACCACATGATTAGGGTTTCACTTTATTAGTTATGCCAATTGGGTAAATTAAGTCTTCATCATACAAGTGCATACAAAACCCTAATTCAAACTAGCAAGCATAACTGGGTTGCAATTTTAGACAATATAAACCATAGAAAATGTGAACATGTCACATCATCTTAGGGCATCACTGTTTCACTACCTTAAATAAGGCTATCAACATCATCACATGTTAACACTGCCATATTAGGATACTCAACATATCCACATCACTATGGATAATAATCCCGCATCACATCATAGGAGGATAACACCTCTCACTAGGCATCAAGCCTTCACTAGGTCATGAGATGAATCACACCATTCCTGTATGTCAGCATAACATCATGTCTCAATAAGGCCAAGGTGCATGATAAACTCCATGTATCACATATAGGTTACCATAACATTAAATTAGCTATGACATTCAATCAACCTGTAAGGTTATATGCATACCAGTAGGAGAGAGAAAACATATAATCACATGCTATACATCCTTACACATTCACCAAGTATAACACATCATAGGGTTAGGGTTCAGACACTTAGCCGATTAGGGTTTACATCATGAGTATAACACCAAACCCTAATTGAGTCACCTCCCATTTGCTTGGAACTGAGTTAGGGTTGAACATCATTAGTTGAATTATGATTAGATTACCCCATTACAACACTAAGAATCACCATCATTATATGTGTACGTGTGTACTATCTCATGGTATAATGTATGTGTTACGACCAAGCAACAAGGTAGAAGTCTCAACCACCTCCAATGCAGGTGTCACGATCGTGACACAAAGTGTCTCAACCACCTCCATGGCAGGTGTCACGACCACAACAAAACCTTGTCCTAACTGCAATAGATCATGGTCTCGACCATCTAGAAACATGTCTTGACCATCCTAGGGTTTCAACCCAAAATAAGGCAAAATAGGCGCATGATCACGACCAAGACAACACCTCTGGTAGAGACCGAAACAGAACCATGCACACACACATGTCTTGACCCCGAACCATTAGGGTTAGGGTTTCGACTGAAACCACACATGGTAGTGACCAAATGGCAAGGGGAGAACATATATCTCGAGCACATCAAGAGCAAAGAAGGTCACAACTACAACACATCAAAGTGTCTCGACCCAAAACATCTCAAAAGCGTTTCGACTCAAAATCACACACGGGTGTCTTGACCTCATATCACACATGGGTGTCTTGACCCCAACACAACAAGAGGACCTATGTGTCAACCCAAAACATCAAGACCCACATATGTCTCAACCGCAAAAAAGGTCATACAACAAGAAAACCAAACGTCATAGAGATCAAAACTCATGGGTTCAAGGTCATCACTCTTTAGAATAAGCACCACAAATATCATCAAACAAAACCACTTAGGAGAGACAAAGATGAAACATAACACACGTGAGAAAAAACCCAAAACCCAAAACCCAAAGGAAAACATCATGGCTGAACTTAGATAATGGTGATAAAACCAATGCTCAAGATGCTTGCTAGATCATCCTCTCAAGATCACATATAAAACGTGCACATAGAAATTAGGGCTGAAGAAAGAGTGTTATCTTCATGAGAAAACTACAAAGTCTTAACCCTAGATCACAAGGTCATCATATACGATCTTATCACCATCTTTTAGACATGGAAACTAGAACATATATGCATAAAAGTAAGGTGCTAACAATAGAAGAATGTAGAGAATTAAATAGCCCGCCTAATTTGAGGAGAAATCAAGCACCAAAGAGAAGGAATGAAGCTCCACAAGATCACCACTTCAGACACAAGGTCACATCCAAAAAGAAGAACACCTTGGTCAAAATATAGCTCAAGAAAAGGCAAGAAGGCCCTAGGCCAAACCAAAGAATAAAGGATAAAAGAGAAGAAAACATTCCTCCCACTAGTTACCTTCATGTCAAAACACAATCTAAAGGCCTTTGTGAGGAGGAGTTTCTCTCAAGGTGACCACTAGGGTAGAACCCTAGTCTCCAACCAAGAAAAGAGGAAGAAGAAGATGGATGTTCCAAGGGGAGAAAGTGATCAAGATGATAAAACTACTTACCAAGGAAAGGAACCACCACAAGGAGGGAGATCGAGCTTCAAGACACCAAATGCAAGGTTGAACTGCCTCCAAAACACCAAGAGCAACACCCTTTTGCTCCACCACACTCCAAGGATGAGAAAAAAGGAAGGGAAAAGAAGAATGTCTGAAAAAAGATCACTTGAATGGAGAGAAAAGGGGTTATATACCCAAGGGAGGAGGTAAGTAGAGTGGAGATGAGGTGTCAACACCAAAAGGCACCAAAGGGACACTTATCCACCCTAGAAACCAACATGCAACCACTTAAAACATGCATCCACGAGATGGTGATAAAACCTAGGTGGGGTATCGACTACTTGAGTCACCACCACCTTGTTTTCAATCAAGACAGATCAAGGGAGTTTGAAACAACAACAAGGCAACTCGTATCGGTCGAGACAAAAAGATCACCAACACTAGGTTGAGACACACCTCAACGAGACCATTGTCTCAACCCAAGGCACAACCTAGAACATCATGATCAAGTCAAGAGAACCCAAGGGAAGTGTCTCAGTAGAGACAAATCCAAAACCATCAACATGGTCGAGACAAGGGTCTCTACCCACACTCAAGCTCAACAAAGGTCAACACCAAGCAAACCCTAGAAACCCTAACATCACCACATGATGCCACGTCATCAACCAAGATCCAAGAAAGGTGCCCCTATGCATCTTTCGCTCTCATAAGATGCCAAGGCACTAAGGGAACACTATACATATGACAAATTGTAAGCTAACCCCTCAACTTGGGTAAATTGCAATTTGGTCCAAAACAAGCAAGCATAGCTCAAACAACATCCAAACAAGACCAAACTTGAAACATAAGCATGTCACATGATAACAAAACATATCAAAGGATAAGAGAAAGGTTCTAAGTACTTTTATTAAGCAAAAAAAGCATACCCAATCACTAAGCTAGGTTAGTGCCCTTACATTAATAATGGTCTCAAATATACAGAAGAAAAATCTAGAATATCGATGATGAAAATTTAAAAAGACCTTGCTAATAATATCTTAGACTATATGCATAGGTTTATTTTCTTAGATATGACCTAGTTAGATCATTCATTGATTTTAGAATTACTTTATAATGAAATCATGAAATATTACTAGTTCATAGATGAATGATCACACACAATATCTAAATATGAATTAGAAATTATACACTAGAGTAATGGAATAATGGTATCTAAATCTCAATCTTGATCATTGATACATATCTTGTTTACAAGGATTTAACTCCAATCCACTGTGGATATCTAGGAATATGATATTTTCTACAAGGTACTCTTATATTTCCTCTTTGAACAAACTAGTGATATTGAAGATAGTTGTATGTACTCCTTTGAAAGTATTATTGGATATGTATTTACTTGAAGTACTACATTTCCTGCTGCATAGTATTTTGATTTGTTATATTATGTCTTGCAAAAGAACCCAAAAAAAAACAATATTGGCCATTATGAATACCTAAATGATAATGTTGATATAGGGTGCAAGTGACCTCCTCACCTAGAAGGGGTGGAGCTTGTACATATTACTGACCTCCTCCTTTTGAATGGAGAGATGGATATATGTGACCTCCCTCATCTTATTGGGATGATGGAGCCATTTAAATTGTTGGTGCTAGAATAATGGGAAAACTCATAGTAAAAATATTTTGGAATAATTTTTTTTGAATAGCTTGTTATTTGTTTTAATATAAGTCTCACCAAGTATAATATAATTGTATTAAACCATTGCTATTTTAAAATTATTTCAATGAATTGCATTTATTGTGTCTTGATTTTAGTAATTTTAGGTAACGTAAGAAATTGAAGGACTCTACCTGCTCATATGTTGTTTCATCTATTATCTACTGGAATATACACCACACTAGAACAACACAGTGAATTATATATGTGGTATTTAGTGCTAGATATTATTTCATCTTGTCTTTCTCTTTCCTTGTTGCCTGCGGGCCCATATATACACACTATGGTTGATCTGTATAAAGTGGAATGTTATTTTATTTTTGCAAATGGTTGTGTGATATTCAAAACACTCAGAGATGGGCACTTTTATCCCTTAGTAGTATTCACCCTAGGAGTGGGATTGGAATTAAGGTAATAATCAATCAATTATAGTTGGTGGATCATACATGCACTTCCTTTCGAATTGATTATATAATATTTCTTATCTCTTGAACCAAGGAAACCCCAAAGTCCACAGTAATAAATTGAGGTGTTTGGGATTGAGCATAAGGGGTTATGGCTAAAAATCACCTCCTGTCCATCTAGTTATGATGGTTGAAGTTCCCTACTACACCTAGCCTAAGTGGATCCAGAAATGGAGCAAAGGAAATTGCTTTACCGTAGAGATTATTCTAGCATCTCATCTATTTTTCAAGGACTACCTTAAGCTACTTATTATAAAGAAGTAGGGTAGCTTCTCATCTTCTCCCTCTATTCATGGTGGATTTACTTGATACATATTCTATCTCTATTATGCATAGTCGAAAGGTGGGGAAGAACTAAAATTTGAAATAATTCATGAACTTTGACTAAAACTGTAACATTTCCATGATCTGATATATATATTTTACTTGAAGTTATAATATGTGAAACCAATAACAATTAAATCATTTGCAGACGGCCCCAAAAATAAGAAATAATAAGCATGATGCAAGGCCCTCTAGAACCAAGAAGAGTGATATGGGAAAGAGGCCTAGGGTAGATGAGAAAGAGGTAAATTCTATCAATAAATCCATGAATACAAGGTATTAGAAAGCACAACAGAAAGTTCTTATGTATGTCGTGCATAACTTGTAAATCTACTCAACATCACCAGTAAATGGGGTACTCACCATAAATAATTGAATCCCATCCCCATTTAGGATTTGTCAAAACTTAAGTCAGAAGGATTCTATGTAGAGGATGTAGGACACGTCCTAGGTAACACATATTCTTGGATAGTATCCATGGAGAACACTTTTAGGGTTTTGAGGTGCCTAAAAAAATTTAAATTTTCTTTTTCTACCTACCAATTGAAGCAGCGGACAAATTGTCTAATCCATTCACAACATGCAATCCCTATATTTGGGAAGCCTGCAAACCCATTTTCGCCACCCGCTTCTTGCCTAATTTTGAAAGAAATATAATCATAAATAATTCTTTCCCTTGACCAAAGTAACAACTGTATAGTTGAATACAACCATCAATATCTCATCCTAGAGCATCATGCCACAAAACTCAATGAAGAGAAAAATATAGACAATTATATTAATGGGTTCATAACACAGACAACTTTTGTCTCCTCATCTAAACCTACCACCTCTCAGGATGCATATGACCATGCTTTATCCATAGGGATGACCTTATGGATGGTATAGGGAAATCCACATAGCCTAATGATGAAGCTAGGATTTACACCAAAAGATTGCTCTTTCAATGGAAGTCCTAATGTGCACCAAAAACCCTAGGGAGTTGATGTTCTCTCTAGGTTTACCTACAACTGGTGCTAGATAAATGCTCCAACCCCACAAGAGTGTGGAAGCCTTATCATAGTACCGATTTAGGATCGAACCCAAAGGACAACGTGAAGAATTTGGATGTCTTTGTCTCGTTTCGTCTTGATCTAAGTTAATCATTTATAGCCAAGAGATTGATAGGACTAATCTAATCTAATCTAGAACATGCAAAAGTAAAGCCAAATATGAAATCTAGTTAAAGTTTGGAATCTAAGTTTATCAAATGATGATGAATCACTGGGGTGATGCGGATATTCACCACCACTACACATGCATTGTACCTGTACCAACATAGCAAGACTTGCAAGCAAGATACATGGATGTTATGCAATGCCGATGCCCTCTCAGAAAAGGAGCATTGCACACATCCTTCACAGGTTGAGTAGCTCCCATCTGGTACATATCTGCGTGTCAATGGAGATAAGTGCCCTCCGAAGGGAGGTCTTACTCGACTTCGTGAAATGTGCATCGAAAGACTAACAAGTGAGCGATATTATCAATTCGATTAGTATCCTTATAGACTATCCCTCTTTTGAGTACATAGCTACGAGAAATGTGGGAGTGTTGGAATGCCATCCATCCCCTAACGAATGGTCACTTACTTTATGAACCCCAAGATATGAAACAAATGAGTTGCGGTTCACTCCATATGGATTTCCTGCCTGATCGAAATCCACAGCCAATTTGGGTCCATTGCCCCTTTGTTGTATTAACTTGTTCATCATTGTGATGCCCCTCACTTTCTTAATTTTCTTTTGCTGCTCATCAAGTGTTGTAATTTCTTCAAGGGGTACATCACCAACCTAAAATTTGACAAAAAACACACTTACATAATATAATTATAAATGAACATATAGATAGAAACCTCAGGGATATATTCTTAAAACTTACTTTGTTAGGCGGTGCAAGCACGTCCTCACCCTCACGGTGATCATCATCATGGTCTTGATCAGCCATCTGATACAAGTATTAATACTTACACTTCAACAATTCATCACATTTGCAACATTATATACAAGTTCTAGCTTTATCACTCATACTCATCTTAATACTAAACTTCTAGGGTTTTCAAGAAGCATCATTTGTTCAACATCATAAGAGTTACATAATTCAGTAATCCATCAACACAACCCTAAATAGGGAATATTGCCACCTCACACTGATCCTTATGTATATATCATATTCAATTTCAGTAAGACTCACCAAACACTTGTATAATTCATTCTAATACAATTCAAATATGATTTTATAATGTCAATTCAATTCCCAAACATATTGACCACTGACCTTATTTTTAGGCAATATTCACATGAAATAGCATAGTCATATCCATAAAATTTCCCATGGATCGTCAATTAATCTAGGGAATACTCAACCGCCACTCCTCTCTATAGAGTTCAAACATCATTAAAAAATTAGGAAAGTTTAACAGGACGTCCAAAATGGAGTTTCCAAAACATAATTAAAATTTCAGATCAATTGGATATACCAATAAAAAGATAAAATTTAAATACTAGGCTGCTATATTTCAGTTTGAATACATGGCCGATTGAATTTATCTTGGGTAAAATCGGTCGACAAACAAGTCAAAAAATTCTTCCAACTAATATCTAATTTCTCCAAACCATGTACAAATTTCAACTAAATCCTAGTTGTATATAAAATGCTAAAATCAATTAGTACACGACTATACTGATCAAATTTTGTATTCATATGCTACCAAAACCCTAATTTTTGTCGATTAGGATTTTCAATTCTCAAACCCTAATTATGTGAATCAAATATGTTTAAATCTTCTCATTAGTTTTAAAACATAATGATTAGATTACCATAATTAATCAAGCTTTAAACAATGTAATAATGCATTCATCAACTTGATGAATCTACATATCAAAACTTTTGAGTGGTTGAAGTAGTGAAGATGTAGCTTAAAACTACATAGAATTCTAAAACTTGAACCGAGAGAGGATAAATATTGTTTAGAATTGATATGTGAGTATGTTGTAAACATGAGTAATATTGTGTAGAACAAAATGCAGTTTGTCATAGAACAATACAGAATATTGATGCATGTAAACCACACATATAAAAAGAAAGCACACAGCCACAACCATAGGATTAATGGGCGTGCCTTTGATACAGGAAAAGCAAAAATAGGGGGGAAGGTCAGGGGAAAACATGATAATGGGCGTGCAGGAGGGATGGTCGTTGAGCAGAAGGGCTCCGGGTGGAGAGTTGGTCACCAGCGTTGGGCAGAAGGTCGCTGGGCGGAGAGATGTGGTCGGGCGGTCGTCGGGCAGAGAGCTCTTATCGGGAGGTCGCCGGGCGGAGAGCTCTGGTCGGGGGGTCTCTGGGCGGACAGTGGTCCTCGGAAGCGGTTGGCGGAAGCAGATGACGACAGAGGTAGAGGCGGAGGAGGAGGCAGCGCATCAGCGGAGGCGGAGGTAGAGGCAGAGTAGCAGAATCGTCAAAGCAATCGTCAGAGCAAAAACCCTGATCAGCGGAAATGAATGAAACAGAAGAGGAAGAGTCTGCCTCACGCTATTAAGTTTACTATAGGTGTCGGTTGCTAATGACAACCGACAATAAAAGCTATACGTGTCAGTTTGCATCAAAACACCGACACTAAAGGGAGGCGAAAATTTTCACATTATTTGCGCGAAAACACAATGGCGTCAGTTATTGTCACAAAACCGACGATAAAATGTGAGCAAATTTCTGTCTCGCAGAAAACCTTTCGTCATCGGTTTATGTTT
Organism: Alisma plantago-aquatica; assembly: GCA_963693085.1. Classification (NCBI taxonomy): domain Eukaryota; kingdom Viridiplantae; phylum Streptophyta; class Magnoliopsida; order Alismatales; family Alismataceae; genus Alisma; species Alisma plantago-aquatica. The sequence continues at coordinate 1,284,201,580 of OY856409.1, forward strand.
TAAAAAGCGACAATGTATGTCAATTTTGGGAGGCAATTTTTTTCGCTGGAAATTTTGGTTTTGGTGGTTACTTTTAGGTGTCGGTTTCTTATTAAGGAACCGACACTGAATAAAAGCGATACCCGTGTCTGGTCACCCTTCAGAGATTGATGTCAGCTTATTTTATACACCGACACTGTATGGTTTAGGTGTCGGTGTATTATTACAACCGACACCATTAAAAGTGACGTTATAAGCCATTTTTGTACTAGTGTTTGCATCACTCCCTTCGCAGTGTGTTCCTCAACCTATCAAGATTGTACTTTCATACGTCAACTGATTCCATTTCATAGTATGAAAGTACAACGATGGATGTGAGTTTACTCCACTCCTTGAAAGGCGTTCCTAGATACCGAAATAGATGTGTGATGGATACACACATCAAGAACCAATGCGAAATCGGTAATCGAGTCTTAAGAGTAGAAGTAGACAATCCACAATAAAAGACAATAGATCATGCAAGAAAGCGGCCAACATTCGAGCATGCAATGAAACGATTAGCATTGAATCAGAAAGATAACATCTTTAGGTACAGATTACAAAGCATGGGTAGCGGGGCTAGTCCCCACGCCCCTGTGAATTACACTACTCACTCCTCATAGAGGGAGCACCAAAGAAAGAGAAGAAAGATAGAACAAGCATCGTCAGAGTAGAAGAGTAGATCTGCAATAGCCCGGTGTGGATTGCCCTAGTCTTTAGGACTGCTCTGACTTTGTCGAGGAAGTCCATCTCTTGCTGCCTCGATCTTTGCGTGAACTACCAGAGATGTATGGGTAGGGCCAGGCAGAGCTTGGTGGAAAAATGGAGATGAGGGAACAGTGGAGCAGCCTTGCGGCCTCCCAGATCTGATGCCCAAATGAAGACCCTACTGGTCCTATTTATAGGCTTGGATGGGGTCTTCACATTTTTGATGTGAGAATACTTCAAACGGTCTTGGCTCCAAACTGTCTTGGGTCCAAATGGTCTTGGCCCCAAACGGTCTTGGCTCCAAACGGTCTTGACTCCAAACAGTCTTGGATCCAAATGTTCTTGGCTCCAAATGGTCTTGGGTCCAAATGGTCTTCGCAACTGGTCTTCATCCAAACGGTCTTGTTGTCCAACTAGTTTGGAGTCTTAACGGTTTTGGGATCCAAATAGTCTTCATTTCCAAACAGTCTTGGGTCCAAATGGTCTTGGCCCCAAACGGTCTTGGGTCCAAACGGTCTTGGCTCCAAACGGTCTTGGGTCCAAATAGTCTTGTCTCCAAACGGTCTTGGGTCCAAACGGTCTTGGCTCCAAATCGTCTTGGGTCCAAACGGTCTTGGATCCAAATGGTCTTCTGCCTCAGCATCCAAATGGTCTTGAGACCGTGAGGCTTCACACGGTCTTGAGACCATGTGACCTCACACAGTCTTGAGACCGTATGAAGGGTAAAACTAGATGGATGGCCAAACCGCAAGGAGATGTAGATATGTTATCAGATGGATGAGAATGATCTACAGAGAAGAAGGAAAGTGAGTAAAGGAGGATAAGATCAAATAAACAGGTAATTAGAGCTATTAGAGCACTATTTTCATGAAACTGAGGGGACACTCAGAGTAAGCCAAAACAAGGGTGGATCAGCCGATATGAGGCACATAATTCCTAGAAATGGCAACTTTGAGGATGAATTTGGAGGATTCATCACCTAACCTACATAGGTCTAACTGATGTTGTGACTAGAAAGCCTGAATAGAAAGGCAAACCCCACTATAAATGAAACAAGCATAGGAATTGACACAAAAATTCTAAAAATTCTCCTACCCAAATCATAAACCAGGATCATAATTACAGTCGAGGGCCTGCTAAAGATCAAAATCTATGTCTGCATAGAGGGCATTGTCAAAATCCTAATGCCTCATGGTGTTGTAGCTATGGTAATTACCACCCTGGACAACTGTAAGATCCTCAAGTTTTGTAAACTTATCAAAGAATATTGTATTCAATTTTATTTTAAGTCAATAAAAGAATAATGAGCTCAAACTATGACATTAAGATAATTAATCTAAGCCCAATACTTATATCGAGTCTTTAATTTAAGTAATTAATGTAATGTTGAGTATATGAGTGAATATAAGGTTTAAATGAGACACTATGATGATCAAAGCCTTAATTTCATGTTTGAGATTATAACTAAGCGTATGGACCCTTTGAAGAGCCAGAGTATGAAACGTGGGCATGGGAACCCAATTTAGGCACATTGGGTAAATTAGGGTTTACATATAGGTCCTCGAGAAATTAATGAGGAATTCAATACTTCATGCTCATGATATATGTTCAAGATAATTTTATTTTATAGATAATGAAAATACTAGATAACAATGGAAATTCTATAAGATTCTAATATATCTCATGACCTAGATAATTATTTGAACTATTAACTAATAAATGCTAGAGCCCAAGTTTTGGATGATTAAAGGATGAATTGGGAGTTTATTCTTTTACTAATGGAAGATAATTCCAATGCTAACATTATCATGAAATTTGGTATTTAAAGGATGAGTGACGTGGCTTATAAAATTTATACAAGGAAATGGGTTTTTATCTAAAGAAAATACAAGAGGGGAAGCCCGAACAGACATGGACTCCTAGATCCAGGTGAAGTAGAGGCCATGGAGCTCCTCTCCCCAACCCATACTCTTCCTGAGTCCCAACACTCATAGAAACCCCAAGAACCCTTAGGATTCCTCTTCCTCTCTAACTCTCATCATTGTTGAAAATGAACACTAGTGGATTCAGGATACAGAGACGAACCCAACCGACCCTTTAGTTGGCGTTATCGTCAAGAATTAAGATAATTCCCAAATCCCCAGTTAAACCAGGAATTAGAGTAGAGAGCCGTTATTTCCCTACCAAGTCCCTTGCCTATAAATAAGGCATATGAGATTTCTTTGAATCCCCTAGATAATAAAACCAGAGTCAATTAGTCCCTAGATTGCCTGAGTGATCCTTTCTATGAACCCTTGCATCACCAACAATCTCCTCCTCACAATGTGAACTCCTCAAGTCTTTGTCCACTTCATTGGCCCTGGGGAATTGAAAGGATCCCTTAAAAGAGTTACAACTCTTATCATGGCGTGTAGAAGGCTGTGGAGGGTTCCCCGTGAGCCGAACACTGCTCTAAGGAGAAGCTCGCCAAAGCCTATACCCCAAACCATTGTGATACTTTGCCAGTGGTGTGAAAGACAACTGAGGACTCAAACAACACTCTTTGATCATCAATTTGTCAATACTTAAGGTTTTCTTCCCTATTTCCATCCCGATGATGTTAGTAGCAAACCCGACCAAACCTAACATCTAGCCATCTCCTCTGGCAACTAGGTTCAACTTCAAGGAACTCTCCAAGTTTGAGGAAGCTTTCCAGAGAGGTCTGAGACCTAAGTAGACACTAATGCATCCTTTGACAGAGAGTCAACTAGGGAGTCAACCTCCCTGGTTGCTCCAACGATGGCGTGAGGAAAGGGAAGCAATCCCTAGAGGGTTTGTCCTAGAATAACCACCAAGTATGCATGATAAGCCGATTCACAACACAAGGGTATACACGTCTGTTACCCTTTATTGCAGGGTAGCTACACTGGAAGCACTTGGCTGAGGTGGCATGAGCCTGCTGGCTTGGCCCGGTCCCACGACCCCGAGGATAAATATTCTTTTTGTTGACATGTCGAGCTAGGATTGGTCTAATTACACTTATATTGCAATTAACGTAACGAATAATTGGTAGATCACAATATATTGAACCTGCATATGGAATTTCTTAGAAAATAAGTAGAATCTGAATAAAATATAATCAGATCTTGATTACAGTTCTTGTTCCAAAATTATAGCTGATACATGTATATAGCACGATTCATGCATAAAAATCTTATATTTCGTTAATATGATGATTAAATTAGTAAATCCGAATATCTTGCGATAATACCTGATGTTTTTTAACATAATGATAAAACAAAATAATGATGGTGAAGATGATGTATATTTAGGTTGCTAAAGTTGATAATCATACATATGATGAATTAGGATTATTAAACCAATGTTCATAACATGCTATGACTATAATCCATATGATCTGATCTAGATGTTAATAATGATAAGATCATAATTTCTTAGATCATAGTCGGGCATGATCTTGTAGGTATCCTAATCCATAAATAAATTCATTAGGTTTTTAGGGACAATGATCACATATCTTCATATGCATAATCCAATGTAGCCATTCTTAGTGAAATCATATGTTCAATCTATTAATTAGGGTCCAATGTCCAATTAGGATGCCTAATTAGGATTTATAATACTTAGAAGTCATGATGCTTTGGAATTAGGGTTTTATGCCCTTATTATTCACCTAAATCCGAGACAACACCAAAACCCTAGATCTGATCTAAGTTATGATTAATCTAAATAATGTGAGTATAGGGTAACACATTGGTAGTATCATACATGCAGATAATGCTGATTGAATATGGATTTCTTGATCTACTTTGGATGATTGGATTTCATTCTTAAATTACACTTGAAGTATAATTTCATGTCTTCTAGCATGGAAAAGGTACATGGTTACACTTATGATTACATGTATTGACTTTTGAAGTTTGTCGAGGTGTCTTGAAGATTGAATGAATGATATCTGCTTGCTTGTTTATTCATTTCATGCAAAATGTAAAGCCCCTATGAGTATCACATAAATATAGAATGTTATGAACACTAGGTTTCACCCATCAAGGGGTAATGCACATAAGTCCAATGATGGACAATGATTACATCAGAGAGGGCATCAAGCATGGGTTAGAATATGAAAGAAATACAAGTTCAAATGTGTTGTTAAATATTTGTTGAATATATGTATATGTGATGTTTAAATGAACCCATGTACCAATATTGAAATATGTTGACCACATTTTTTATTCTTCGGAATTTTAGGTATTTGATACACACGACAAAGAACATGAAGATAAAGATTCAAATCTCTTGAAGATATTAAAGATAAGGCAAGGAGGATTAGAATGTTTAGCAATTCTTCTTGTATGTATTAGTTAGTTTTCTTCTAAAATATTCATGTAACTCCTTAGAGGAGAAGACTTTCAAATACATGTATTCATTCAAGTTCAAATTAGTGGAAATTATCTACTATCATTTGTTATTTGCTAAATTTGATCCTAGAATTTAGAGTAATGATCCTCCACTTTAAGGTCCTTCCTTAATTGGGGGACACTCAAAAGTGGGGGTTGTTATAACAACTGTTGCTATTTGTGCAAGTAAGAGGGACATTTAGAGACAACCACCCACTTCTTCCTCCAATTTAGTCTAATAGGGTGACCACAAGACAAACTGTGTCTTGACACTGAATGTATATGAGGAAAATGCAAATGAGGACATATGATAGAAGATATATTTTATTTTAAATTATTTCCATAATGTATGTATCATAATTAACTTATGCAAACACCTTACACCAAGTATATTTGTATGTATAGGCATGGTGCAACTACAAGATCATTCTATTGTCACATTTTTTTACTCAGGGTCAGCACACACCTTCATGCTTAAGAGTCCAACCACCATTCTTAATATGAAAAAATGGGACATAGGGTACATACTCGATGTAACAAACCCCAATGGGAGAATGAAAACCTTCTCCTATGTTGTCAAAATAGTTCCTATATCTTATAGCAATATTTATATAGAGTTAGATTTATTCTCATAGACATGGAAGCATTTGACCTTATTCTTGGGATGGGTTGGTTGTACAAAAACCATGTTGTAATTCATTGACATGCCAAGAAAGTTATGATTTCTATGCCCAATCTCCCTACTATTGTGATTTATGGAAGAAAAGATAAAAAATATTTTTTTTTTCATTTCCTTGATTACACCCCAATCGATATCCAAAGGGTGTAAAGCATACCTCTCAATTGTAACATCAGTCAATTTTGATAGGATTGCCCTAGAAAATATTGATGTAGTTCATGAGTATCTAAGTGTCTTTCCTAAGGATCTTCATGGGCTATCACCTAGTCATGGTATTGAATTTTCTATCAAGTTAGCATCAGGTACCACACCCATTTCTCAGGCACCCTTTCATATGGCTCCCATTGAATTGACTAAACTAAAAAATAGTTGCATGAGTTGTCAAATAAGGGTTCATCTATCCTATTAGATCCCACTACAGATCACCCATTTTCTTTCTCAAGAAAAAGGATGGGTCTCTTTGCATGTGATTTGACCATCTTATTATAAACCAACAAACTATAAAAATAAATATATCTTGCCCAAAATTGATGACATTTCAACTTCATTCTTCTCACATTTTCTAAAAGTTTGACCTTCAATTTGGATACCAACATCTCGTGGTTAAGAATCAAGACATCCCTATATCTACCTATTGAACGTAGTATGGGCATTATGAATTCATGGTCATTCCATTTGGGTTCACCAATGTCCATGTTGTATTTATGAACTTGATGCATAATGTCTACCAACCTTTCATAGACATGTTTGTAGTGGTCTTCATTGGTGATAGTATAATCTAGTGAAATAACATGGAGTCACATCATACACATCTTCATAAAGTTATTGATATCCTCCAAACCAAGAAATTTTATGAAAAATTATGTAAATATGATTTTTTTATTTTTTAAGTCATGTTTTTGGGCCACATAATTTCTAGTGTAAAAATTTATGTTGCCGTCAAAGTCTCTATTGTTCTCGAGTGGCAAGGCCCTAAGAATGTTTCTAAAATCTGGAGTTGTTGGGTCTTTCTGGTTCTTATTGGTGCTTCATACCCAACTTCAGTAAAACTACCTTGCCCCTCATCAAGCTCACAAGGAAGAGAGAATGGTTTGCATGGTCAAAGGAGTGCAAGTCCTGTTTTTATGAGTTGAAGATAGAGTTGTTTGTCACACCCATCTTGACACTTTCTTTGGTAATTGATGGGTTTGTGATCTTCACTAACACATGGAGGTCCAATCTAGGTTGATTTTTTATGCCTCTCGACATTTGAAGGCAAATGAGGTCAACTGAACCCATGATCTCAATCTTATTGCCATCATTTATTCTCTAAATATTTTACAAGACTATCTATATAATGACACCTTATACATGCTCATTGACCACAAGAGTTTAAAGTACATCCTAACTTGGAAGGATCTCAATCTCATACAGAAGAGATGGCTCGTGTACCTCAAGGAGTAGGACTTCATCATTGCCTACCACCTTGATAAGGCAAATGTGTTGGCCGATGCACTGAGTAGGAAGCAGTCTAAGTGTTTTGTAGTTTTCACCATCGAGTAATGGAATATGGAGGTCATAACACCATGGGACCCAGGCGTATGTGTGACATTCTTATATTGACCATCATTAATGTCAAACAAAGCCTCAAGTTATATATCTTGTTAGCTCAGAAGAATAGATAGAATCTTCAGGAGATGACTTAGTTACTAGAAAAGCCCCATAGTATCTTTTGGTTGGTATGTATGGTGGAATATGATACAAACAACACATTTGTGTCCCAGAAGATTCACATATGACCTAGAAAATGCTACATAAATCTCTCCTGTCAAAATACTTTGACACCCCTAATCAACTAAAACGTACAAAGCTTTGAAAATGCACTTCTGGAAGAGGAATATGAATACCAACGTTGCTACTTTCATCTTAAAATGTCTTATTTACTAGTAGATAAATGTTAAAAATGAAAGTACATGGGGCCTTCTACAACTCTTACCTATACCTAAATAGAATTAGGAAAAAAATCACCATGGAATATGTGAGGGTTTGCCTAGGACTAGGAGGGAGCGATGCCATTTGGGTTGTAGTCGACTACTTGATTAAATCAGGATGACCAAAGTTCCAAAATTAATAGAACTTTATATTAATGAGATAATAAAATTTCATGGTATACATATATCCATTACGTCAGACCGCAATGCAAAGTTCACTTCTCATTTATGGCGATAGGTTTAGAAAGAATTGGGGATTCAATTGAACTTTAGTATAACATATCATCCACAAACTGATGGACAGTTTGAAAGAAGAATTCATGTCTTAGAAAGCTTGTTGAGACCGTGTGTCCTTTATTGGGGTGGTTTATGGGATCACTAAATCCCTATAGTAGAATTTTCCTACAACACCATCTGCTAGTACGATATAGGGATGCCTCCGTATGAAGCCTTATATGGAAGGCCATATAGATAAGTGACAAAAGATGGATCTTGAAATATGAGGAGCTATTTCTTTATTTTGACATTGTCAACATGATCAAGAAAAGATTGAAAAGGGAACATGATGGTTAGAAGTCATATGCTGATGTAAACATGATTGATGATACTCACTTTCTAGTGGTTGACCACATGTTTCTAAAGGTTCAACCAAATATTATGAAGAATAAAGAAAACTCATTCCCAAATATGTGGATCCCATTTAAAATCTTGGACTATACTAGAGAATGTGCATATATGTTGGCCCTACCTAACACAAGATAGCATGATCCACAACATTTTATAGGTGTCAAATCTAAAGCGGTATGTCAAAGACTCCAACCATGTTCTCAATCATGAGTCAATTGTATTGAAGAATACCCTTGTATACTTCTAGTCAAGATACTTGAGAACTGAAACAAGATGTTTAGAAATAAAAATACCGATTTGGTAATGTGTTGTAGAAGCACCTCAACAATGATGATTTTATGAATGCATACTCATACTAATTTTAGTTGCATTTTTAGTCTAGTTTTGCATTCATTTCCATCATTTTATCTTAGAACTGGCTTTATTTTAGGATTTGTTTATTTATGACAATTTATGTGGTTTTGATCCAAATTCTTTATTTTCATGAAAGACTTGAGCTTCATTGCATGGTAGGAGTGTAGGAGACAATAATCCTATATAAAACTTTTGATAAAATGGGAAAGAGTTACAATAATATGAGCCTTCATCAGGCTACATCATCGAGGCACGTTCCATCAGCTAAAAGTTCCATCAGCACATCCCCAACAAACCACACTATTAGCCCCCTTGGGTGGATTTGTTGTCCCTAAAGGACTATCATTGACCACCCCTATCATTTAGAATTCTTGTTGATATACCTCCAATGACAAAACCTCAATGGAAAATATTTGTAAGAGAGTGATGAGCCCTCTACTCCTTCATTGATCTACCCTTGATGGAAGCTTGACCTCTGCAACTTGACTAGTGCTCTACTAAAGACTTACAATGCCCAACCTTGACCCATGACGGGAATTCTACCCCACGAGATTCTTGCCTGATGAAGATTCTTCCTCATGCTCTAACAATTGGGAATACCATCATGCACTAATAGAAGTCTTGGACTACCTTTGGTGGTCGACTTGCCATCCGCTCTGATGCCTGACCTAGCAGTGATGGCTGGGTAGACCCCGACATAGATGAAGATACTGCAACTCACCACCGATGGCTGACACTTGATGGAACATCTTTGACTCACTCCTATGGGAGTAATGAAGGGTCACACCCCTTTGTATACCTCCAACTACTGAAATTTCATTTCGACAATGGTTGATACTCAAATGCAAGGTGGTTGTAAATTGTTTAAAACCCTAGCCACCACCTAGAAATAGAAGCCCACTGCCACCATGAATAAGATCTCTGAACTACACCCCAGGCTGCCATTTTTAGTCTGTAAAATCCACTTCCAACCACCATTGAACCCTTCCATCGACCCTCTTCATTGATCTACCTATCGGCAAAATATGAGGCTCCACTGTGACTCCAAAATCTAGACTTTGAAGGAAGCTAGACCAAGGACGTCTGTTGACATTGAATCATATTCATCCTCCACCTAATTTGTCTACAATGGAAAATCTAGTCCACAAGGAAGAGAGGTTGACAACTTCTAGTCCACCTCTCAAAAATGTCAAGGAGGTGTTCTTATGGTTGTTTGACACCTTTGTTCTAGAGTTTGTAGATCCACTTTTGCACACCACAACTATGATTCATCCTTCTTCTTTGACGATGACTTCTTCTCTCTACTTCCATATTGAGCTTGTATTTGCTACCATGAGTGAGTAGTCCCCTCATAAGGGTGTCAGGAGTAGCCCAACTACCGGATTTTGTTCTCTTTATGCATATAGTATTGTATGAAACATTATATGTTTGAAATAAATCATTTTTATGCTTATATTCTTGCTTGATGATCAAGTTTATATGTTAACCTATGATCTAGGATATCAATTGATTCATGTTAAACCTTGGATAAGAATTTTGGATAGGTGTTTTTCAAGGAGATAGATGCATGATATCTAGGTATCATGATGGAAAGCTTAGATTGATATTTGTCTAGGTCTAAATCCTAATGCCAAAAGGGGGATTTTTTCTAGCCTCAACATATATAATTTCATGCTTATTATGATGCAGTGAAGGAGTTAATGATAAGTAGAACTGGTGAAACCCATTCTACCCTAGTATCTCCAACTACTGATAACTAAAACCTCAATCTACCAGTTTTAATTCTTGAAATAATAGTTTAATCAAAACCAAATCAATATTGTGATAAATACTAGTTCTTGTAAAGTTATTTTGATTAGTTAATCCTTAAAAATGTTGTCCTTTGGGTTCAATCCTGAAATATACTACTATAAGATTTTTCTGCTTGAGGGTGGTGATTATTGTACTTAGTGTAAAACTAGGGACTATTCCCTAGGTGAATCTGTTTGTGCAATAACACACACTTCAACTTTTGGCATTGTTACTGGGGACAAGAAAATTTCTGATCATTTAATCAACTTGGTTTAGTTATGATTTTCCTTTTTGAATTGAGAATTATTGAAAAGCATCTTGAATCGAACTCATCTTCAACCATTTGAACTTGTTTTTTGCACTTCTCACATGATCTCTATTATGTATGCGATGCTCTTCTAGTGTCAACTCCATCGTAGACTTCGACCATGAGATCGAATGAACCTACTATAGGCTCTTTCGTGAACATCAAGTGAAGATGTATGAAGAGGAGATCAATTGTATAGTTGAAGCAGCACTAGCATCCCAAAGACATATAATTTTGGTGGAATATAGAGCTTCTCTGCTGGATGAACTATGAGAAACTGAGTAAGCAGAATAACATAGAGAACTATGATGTTTCTATACCAAAAGATGTAGATATACACAACCCTATCTGTAACATGCTATATTTTGGTACAAGATTTAATTATTGAGCTATTATACATAATCTTGTCAAATTGAAAATTCCCTTGTTAATTTTCATTCATATTTACACTTCATTAAATTTTCTTGATATTCGAGCACCAAAATGCAATCTGTCCCCATTTTAGTCAAATTATCCCATCTGGGACCCACAATTGAAAATTGAACCCACTTAAAGATTCTTGGCTTTGGATCACATAAAAATCCAATTACATAGTTATAATTGTATAATTAAGAGAGTAAATTGTTTAGTAATCTCATTATCATAATTTTAGAATTTAGACTAATGCAAATTATAGTTATAATCTTATATATTTACTTTTTTTTATATACATACTTTTGGATTACATCTGGATTACATGGACATAGAAGACAAGCGGGCAACAAGCTGCGCCGCTAGTTATAATTTAAATTTTGGGTCAAAAGGGTGCGTGACCTAAGAGCTATAAATACTTGAAGTTAAGGGGACTTAATAGCAAATATGAATCAAAACCTATTTAATTAATATAGCCAAACATGGCTTTGACTGTCCCTCACCCGTGCCTATGCGCTGGGTCATCCTCTTCACGTAAAACGGCCGACGACCGTTGCCCTGGCCCCTGACCCAAACGCCCCTCTAGATCTCCTTGAAGTTATTGCTCCCAACAGGCTAGTTCGATAGCTGAGAGACCTTGGACTCTACCGACACCTGCTTGCAATCCACCTGAGCCGCCTGGGCGGTCTCCTTGGTCAGTCAGTAGAAAACGGCCGTGCTGCCGTTTTATGAGCGTGGACTCCCTCCAGGCGTTACCTACATCGCTTCTGCAATGCCAAGAAAGACCGGAGAGAATCAGTCCCCTTCCTCTCCTCCTTGCTATATCTACCCAAAGAACCCTAGCCTCCTGCATACATGTGCTACCATTGCCCAACCACCCGAGCCGCAACATAGGTCTTCCTCCCCTCCTTGTCTTCTGCATAGCAACTGAGATGCGCCCAATGGTGGCGCTACAAGGGGATCGCCAAGATGGTTGGCAGTGGCGCCGCCACCAGGATCATCACTCATCTTGCTTCTGATCTCGCCAGCGCCCAGAACCACAGGAAGTCAGATCTGCAACTCGGCTAGTGCAGGCCCCGTCGGGTCGCATAGCTTCCCCACCTTCGACCATCTCTGGCCACAACCAGCAGCCGCTGACTTGCTACTTTCTTCCAGCCTCCTCAACACCAGCGCAGTAGATCCGCCACCGCTTCCTGACACCTCTCATCACCATCACCATCACCATCACCATCACCATCACCATCACCATCACCACTGCATTGCCCCTCACTCCACAGCTACCACCTTGGCCACTCAGACACCAGCTTCCCCCCTTCTCCTACATTACGCAGCCGAGTACCCCTAATGCGCCACCAGCGGCATTGGCCGGGCCTTGCCAGCCACAACGCCATTGCCGTCACCAACATCAGCCAACCTGCTTCATCTATCCCACACCCACGACAGTCCTCCAGAACCGATGATCTCTTGACACCAGCCTGAGTTTCACAATGGGAGAGCATCTGCCATGGATTCCAGGAAGGTAGGGGAATCCACATCATGACTCAGGTCACCATTAGTGCCACTAACATTGCTGCTCGAACACCACTCCGTCACTACCAGTTTCAGATGATCTGTCCCCATGGCTGTTAGCTTTCAGGTGTCGTAGACCTATAGAGGAGAGCATGAAAATCCAATCCGTCGGCAGATCATCTGATCTTCATGTTAGAGATCATCACGCAATGTTATTAGATCCAGAAACCAATAATGCAATGGGAACTACAGATAAGTACATCTGAGTAACTAGTAAATCTATGGGTCTCAAATTAATTGTCGTAGTATATATATAGTAGTACATTTATAATTATACACAAAGAATCTAGTATTTGACATCATTACATTATTCACTTTGTTTAGATAACATATTACCTAATAATATAAATACTTCATAAATAGTTATATCGATTAGTCAAGTTACCCTAGCCCCTAGATATATATGATTGCGTTAATAGCTAATTAACTATACGATAGTAGTAATTTACAAATTCAATAATAAGGACATTGTCAGATATGAATCTCCATCCTTGTTTTGAATATGAACCCCTAAACCTATTATATATTACAAGTAGAAATTAAATACATCTACATGGATTGGTCTATCTAGGGTACAATTTTATGATGAATGAAAGAATATGTATATACATGGTTTATGTATGCCTATATATACACATGCATGACATGTATGCATGTATTACATTGGGTCGAAACTATAATGCATAATATATATGACCCATAAATCCAATGACTTAAACACAACCATAAAGTAATGATTATTATATCATATGCGTATAAAGATTTCATCTATACTAATGAATATGAACTTAATGATTTTAGAATGAGACATTGATCAATAAATATTATATCCACTAAGGGGAAAGATGGTAATTTCACCTAATAAGAACTTAGAAAGTGATTCCAATCCAAGAAGCATCGAATAACCCCTAATACATTCTTTCTTGCTAGATTTGTGATAATTGACATCTTGATCTTCGTGCACACCTTGACTTGGAAATGCTCAATTTGAAATAGGTAGTAAATTCTCTATTCTTTTATTGAACTATTTGCCTCCCTCTTGAGTTTCATATAAATAATTTTGCAAAGTGGTGAAAACATTTTATTGTTACCCTTTCCCTTTTGTAGAAGTTCACCATGACTAACTTGAATGTTGAGCATTGTTGAGAAATTGAAAATATTGATTGATTTTGATATTGGCACAAAAATTCAAAATCTTGGCTAAGAGTTGTGGCTCACTACATTCGGCGGGCCACGACCCCCAACCCTACACAGTGGATAATGGACAATTAGAGCCCCCCCCAGTACTTCTTATCCCCACAGTCAAAATTGTTGTTCTCTCATAGAGGGGAGAGCGCTAGGCACCGCACTAGCAAAGACAAAATATTAGATTGATTGTGCCAATTGAAAAATCTTTGTATTTTGAATAAATCTGATATCTTGATATTAGTTTTGAGAACAATTGTTTCATTTTGAAATCTTGATATTAGTTGAGAATCTCTTTATTGTTTTATAGTTACCACTTTGTATTATTGTACCTTTTTGAAACTAGCATGGTAACTATAAATTTTGTTATTACCAAAGTCCACCAAGCAATCTTACCTAGATTTGATCTCGTAACTCTTTATTTTTAAAAATAGCTCAAAATTGAATTGAGTACCAGCCTAGTTGAACTTTATTTTCCCTTCAATGAGGTCCATGTGTGATTTTGTTCCTTCGGGAATTCATGGACAGGTGATGCAAAGAGACACTAGAAGAGACGTGCAAGAGCTGTCCCTTGTTGAAGACTAGGCAGGAGTCAGTTTTTATTCTTAACCTTGTAATCTTATGTTTAAAGCTTCCACGAATCTGATGTAAAAGCACGATTATAATAAAGATTTTTTATAATTTTGATATTATTTTGTAAATATTTGACCGCAAAGATCGAGTCTTTACACCATCATCTAAGCAGCCATCAAAGCTCAAAATGTCAAAATCAAGACGCAATGGGTCAGAATAATGCAAAGTAACAGTTTTGTGGAGTGGGTCGGTGAGAATGTGCATGACCACTTATAAAAGTTCATAGATCTCTATGGACTAAGCTAGCAAGTTGTGGTGTCCAAAGAGGCCATGAAATATTCTGTTATTCTCTTACCAACAAAGCTAGGGTGTATTACAATTTCCTATACAATCGTAGCATCATAACTTGGGAAGAACTTTATAACCAATTCTTTCCACTCTCACTCATCAAATTAGAGGGCAAATAACACAGTTCAAACAGCTCCCAAAAGAAACCCTCTTAGAAGCCTTGGAACAAGTCAAGGAGTTGATGTACAAATGCCCTCATCACGACATTCCCCCTCTATAACTTATCAATCAATTCTATAGGGGAGTCGATGAAGACATCAAGAAGTTCCTTGACACTACTTATAAATTAGACTTTATGTAGCAGAGCTCTGAAGATGCATGGAAGGTCGTTAGCAAGAACAGGAGAACCAGGCTAATTGGGGTTCATCACATAAGAAGGATGTTCTCACCATTTCCATGGCAAATGACTAGTATGCTCTCAAAGCTATTGATAAATCCTCATAGGCCCTCGCTCTCAAGCAAGACAGCCTCAAGCCTTCTTTCTAGAGTTATGGGCAGAGAGTCCCATCCTCTTTTCCATCCAAGATAGCCCAAGAGGTCTACCAAGTCTTTAGCACAAAGGCCACATGTGTCTAGAGTGCAACCACCTTTACCAAGCTACATTGAACATGCACCAACCCTAGTTCAACAACAAACACCTCATTGAATAAGTCAATGTTCTAAACTTTATTCCAAGATAGTGCTACTATGTCCCCAATAGATCAAGGAACCATCCAAGTTTTCATTATAAGAATCTAGACAGAGCATCTAACACTCATCAGCTCAAGAAAGGACCTAGTAAAAAAGAGTTTGAGGTCCTCTTGGCTTCCAACAGTAACAAAACTATCATCAGAACAACTACAACCCTAGAAAATATCACAACAATTCTAATCTGGGTTAGCAACCCTACAATCAACAAGGACAACTTCTCCTAAGGCAAGGTAGCCAACAAAATTGTCTGCCTTCAATGAACAAAGTCATTTGGATACCATTGAGAAGATATTAGCAAGCCAACAAGCTTCCAATAAATCTATGAAGGCTCAACTTGCACAAATTGCTACTGTAATTCATCCTCCAACATGCTCATTTGTAGGTCAACCCAAAGGCAACCCCAAGCATCAAGATGTTGTGACCAGGAATTCTATATGTGTGCTACCAGAACCTTCAACCCCATCCATCGACAACAACAAGTCATACTTGAAGATGATGATGATGAAGAAGTCACTCCTGTGTCTATACCTATAGATATACTAGGGGAATATGTCATTGTAGCTCCTACGACAAGCACCTTGCCCAAACTTGAGAAGGCACCTAAAGCTGCACCAACCTCTCCTCCCATTCCAGTGGTTCCACTCTACAAATGTGCGTTTCTTACGAGAGCCATCTAGGTCAGGCATGTCTAGACTTAAGATTCAATAAGTTTAAGGAAGCAATGAAGAAGATACATGTTGGCATCCCTTTCTTACTCTCTATCTAAAACCCCTTATAAACAAAGTTCTTTAAGACTCTCCTCACTTGCAAATACATAACAGAGGAAGTTGAAATTAGCACATACGACGTCAAATATTGTCCAAAGAAATATGCCCAAAAAACTCAAAGACCCACAATCTTTTGGGATCACTTGCTTTGTTGGGGACTCCACATGCCTTAAAGGCCTAGACAATTTTGGGGCAAACATTTCTATCATGCCCTATATCTTGTGTAAATGACTAGGCTTCACCACTGACATCCTTCCTACCAAAATTATGATTCAACTTGTTGACTCCTCTATGATCACCCTGATGGGTATCGTAGAAGACATCCCAATGAGTGTGGGTTCAAAATCCCATTGTCCTTATGATTTTTTCATCATGGATATCAAGGAGGATCCTAGATATCCTCCCATATTCAGGTGCCCATTTGTAGAAACTACTAGATCCTTTCGATATTGAAGCTAGAATCTTGACATTAAGGCTTGGGACATACATTATTGACTTTAAGGTCTTTGACAGTCTAAATGGGCCCTCTTTCCAGGTGTAATGCTATATGAGTGATTGCATTGATAAAATGGTGCAACTACAATAAGATATGCCTACCTATGATGACCCTCTTGAAACAATACCCATTGACCCCAATGCTCACAAATTGAACAATGAATAGATAGAGATAATATTCTTCCATCTAAAAATGCTGAGGAAGACCCTAAAGTAGAGTTGGAAGAGCTTAAATTTCTCTATAATTGAAGAACAAGACAAGGAGCCCACACATTAGAGATAAATCCTCTACCTATGGGGATAAAATGTGTCTTCCTAGATGACAGGAAGGTCAACCCAATCATCATCAATCCAAATCTTACTAGTAAGCAAGAAGAATGGCTGTTGATAAATCTGACAAAGAGACAAACACACTAGGTTGCAAAATGATAGATATGACTAGAGTAATACCAACTCTTTGTATGCACATGATTAACATGAATGACAACTACAAGCCCTCCATCAAGCCTCAATGCAAGTTGAATCCAAGTTTGAAGGAGGTTGTGTACAAAGAGGTGATAAAGCTGTTGCTTTCTGGGATCATCTATCCCATCTCTGATTCACTATGGTGAGTCATGTGCGAGTTGTACCACATAAAGGAGGCTGTATTTGTTGTGATGACCCACACTTTGACATGGTGATGCATGTTTATTGTTTATCACATGCTCAACAATGTCATCAGAAGGACCATTTCCCACTCCCCTTTCTAGATCAAGTCATGGAGAGGCTTGCAAACCAGGAGTTATTTTGTTACCTAGATGGGTACTCTAGCTTTTACCAAATTCTCATACACCCCAGCGATCAAGAATAGACTACCTTCACCTTTGGCACGTATTCTTTCCTCCAGATGCCCTTCAGACTATGCAATGCCCCTGCCACTTTTTAGCATTTAATGTCCACCATCTTCTATGGTCATACAAAGACGGTAATAAAAATTTTCATGTATGACTTTTTAGTCTACAAAGATTCTTTTGATGCATGCCTACACCATCTTTCCCTTATCCTAGAATGTTGTGAAGAATCACATATGTTGCTTTATTGAAAAAAAATGCCACTTTATGTGAAGGAGGGCATTATCTAGGGCACCCTATATAAGTTATCAAAAAGCTATCTCCTCTAGCCAATGTTAAAGAAGTTCCAGCATGCTAGGACATACCGGATTATACATGAGGCTTATACATGGTTTTAGCAAGGTAACCAAGCCTCTTAAAGATCTTCTCCAGAAGGATGTGAACTTTAACTTTGACTTTGACTACATGAAGATATATAACACTCGAGGGAATCTCTCATCTCAACTCCCATCCTTTATTCCCCAGATTGGTCTTGTCCTTTCCAAATCATGTGTGATGCTTGACATTATGCTATAGGGTTAGTTTTGAGGTAGCTTGTAGACAAGAAACACCACACCCTTTATTATGTAAGCAAGACGTTGGATTACACACAGAAAAATTATGTGACCACCGTAAACGAGCTTCTCTATATTGTCTATACTTTTAAAAAGTTTTGCTTCTGTATAATAGGTTCTTAAGTGATTATCTACACTGATCATGTTGCCATCAAGTATCTAATGTCAAAGAAGGATGCAAATCCAAGGCTTATCACATGGATCTTACTAATGTAAGAGTTCAATATAGAAATCAAGGACAAGAAGGAAACTGAAAATGTCATTGCTGATCATCTTAGCAAATTGCACATCTAAGATAGTGACATGCCCCCCAACAATGATTCTCTTCCTGGTGATCACTTACTGAAGGTATCTATATTCATCCCGTGGCATGTTGATTTTGTGAACTACCAAGCCACATGAGTCCTTCATCCATATTACTCTAGGAATGAAAGGAAGAAGTTCTTGTCTTACATGCACCATTACTATTAGGATGATCCTTATCTATTCTGATGGTGTTCAGACGGCCATTACCGCCAGTGCATATCCAAAGAGGAGGCTCCTATTATTCTATAACAATGTCACTCTGACCCAACTAGGTACAACATGAGCTCTAAGAAAACTACATTTAAAGTCCTCCAATTTGGTTTCTTCTGACCTACTATCTTTAAACATGCTCATAGATACATCAAATCCTATGTTCAATGCTGACGATCTAGAAATATTTCTAAGAAGGATGAGATGTCCCTTGGTTTTTGGCAAAAAATGGAGAATTATGACGTTTGAGGTGTGGACTATGTGTATGGATGTCAATGGGTAAGGTTAAACCCATTTACCCTTCACCAATACTCTATAGGGGAAGGGTAAGGATAAAGTATTTTCTTACCCTTTACCAGCCAACTTGCTACCCTCTAACCTACTGCCTTTGTGGGTAAGGGTAAGGGTAAGCCATTACTGATACCCTCTAACCTGCTACCGACCAATGTTTAGGTACGATATATTAATATATATTCACTGTGTTGTTTAAGTCCATAAATTATTCAAAATTATGTGATTATGATTTAATAATTACATGTCAGTCTTATCTACTTCTTGTGTAGATTATTTATTTGTCTATACAAAACCATTTTGAAGGTGTAAGACATACATGTATGAACTAATAAGATTTTTTAGTTTATACACCACTTTATATTTTTTTGTGTGGTATTTCTCTTGGGACTTATTTGATTGGGAAAAACTTCAAGATGTAAGACACATAGATAAATTATAACAACGTTTAATCATTAATGTATCATTTACATATATGTGGTGGTATTATCGACTTCATTTGTACTTAATTTTTTGTATACCAAAATATTATTGGATGGTGTAAGATATGTATGTTTGCAGCAATAACTTTTTGTGACATATTTTCATTTAATACCATTTTATTGTAGTAGTTGTTTTTATTTTGGGGGTGTTTTATTTGTACATATACTAATGTTAAGAGTACTACTATTCTCATATACAACAACTATTGCCTTCATAATATATTATCAACACAATACAAACTATTTGTATATAGTTGTAGAAGATTACTTATAATCATTTTGAATAGCACATAGACATTTTGGATCATCTTGACATTTTCACTCAAATATAGAAATATGTTAGGTAGACCATAATTATAAATATTAGCACAAAATTTTAGAATATGTTTGTATACCCCACTTCACCCTTATCCTCACCCTTTACCTTGTGGGTAAGAGGGTAAGGATAAGTGGAGGGTGAGGATGTTGGTGGAGATGGGAAATTACCCATACCCTTACCCACCACACTTGGTGGGTAAGAGTAAGGGTAAGCCCTTAACCTTCCCATACCCTCCCCATTGACAACCCTAACTACATGGGTCCATTCCCCCTATCTTATGGATTCCTCCTGCATCCAGATAGCTATTGATTATGTTTCCAAATGGGTTGCAACCATCCCCATGCAGTGTAGAGACTCTAAGTTAGTATACATATTTTTAAGGACATCATCTTACCATGCTTAAGAGTACCCCACACTATCATTTTAGATGTAGGATCACACTTTCTTGAATGCAACTTTAAAGCACTTCTTTGCAAGCATAGTGTCACTCTTCATGTGGCCACTCCATATCGCTCCTAGGCGATTGTCCAAGTAGAGGTTTCTAACTTCCAAATCAAAGCCATTCTTGAGAATATGATCGGAATGAAAAGGCAAGATTGGTATCACAAAATGAATGACATACTCTAGGTGTATCAAGATACGTACATGACTCCCATACACACAACTCCTTTTTGTCTCATTTATGGAAAGTCCAATCATTTACTAAAGGAGCTTGAACACAAATCTTAATAGACCATCAATCATCTCAACTTGACATCCGAGCAACAAAGCGAACCTATCTACTTCAAATATAAAAGATATAAGAGTTATGGATAACAACTTATGAAGACACACACATCTACAAGGAGCACACACAGACGTGGCATGATGCCCACATGAAGACAAAAGATCTACATGTCGGAGATCAAGCATTATTGCACAATTCTCATCTTTATCTCTTTCCACGAAAGCTCAAGACCCGATGGTTGATCCACTCATTATCAAGCATATCTTCCCTGATGAAGTTGTTATAATATGGAGCGAGAAGGATAGAAAATTCACAATCGATGGCCAATGATTCAAACATTCTTTTGCTATTACTGATGTGCAGTCCATGCTCACACTTCTCCCTCAAACATATCATGATAGATTTTTATGTGTCAAGCTGTCAACGTTAATCAAAGGTGCTTCTTAGGAGGCAACCTGATGTTACTTTCATTTCTAGTTACTTTTCCATCTTATTTCATATTGCATTTAGTTGGTTAGTGAATCTTATGATAAGATCACTAATTCTAACAATTTTATTGTAGAAGAATGAGTTTTGCTAAATGGAGAGCAACCGTGTCTCATGATCCAACCAGTAAATTTCTTCCCCTCCATCTTGGATTCCATTTTTGCTCTGGGGCAAGAAAATATCTAAGTTTGGGGGTGGAGGGTGGGTGGTATGTATTCTACTCTCTACCCAAACTATATCTGATTGTTATTTATGATCTTATTGCATTCACACATTGCATTCAGATTAATTTTTTTCCAAAACTTTATTTCTAGAGTAATTAAAGGGATTACTTATATGTATTAGATTTAAATTTGAGGCTTTCAACTATACATGTTTCATCACTAACTCCCTTAACTCAAAGAAAAACCTCACAATGACCAATTTGTGAAACAACCAATGGCTAGAAATCATCCTATATACCCTAGACACCAAAACATCATGTTTCTTTGGAAAAGATGGAAGGTATTTGAGGAACTGAGAGGGATCACACATCGTTCTTCGAACTAACTAGTGAAATAAATTCATGAAATCATCACTGTTTCCATTATCATGTCACTGTTTGAGCATAACGGGACTAGGAGAACAATCTGGTGTATTGAATTGTAAATCAAGTTGCACATTGATCTCTTCTACACCCCTTCTTCAATATTCTTACCCTCCATCCATAAAAAAGAAAATAAAAATCCATAAAAAGCCAAAAACCCATGTTTGGGGTGGCACACCCCTCCCTACTCTAGACGCTTCTTCCATGCCCCTCTCTATGTAATAGTGACTTACCACAAAAAAATGCCAACATGCAAAAATATGCTACAATATATGTATTTGCACAAATAAATGAAATTTCAAGTCAAATAGAGGAGATATTCACAACTTCCTTGTGCACCCCTTCTCCCCATTTTCTACCCATAGACACAATGAATGTCTCATTTTGATATCCTTTTCATTCACCTTAGTGTTAGATCATAGGCATACTTGTTATTTTGTTAGATTCTTTAAACTTTCATTAAAACTCTTATGTGTTACTAGTATTGGGGATAGTGATGAGGAAATGTTTTTGGGAAGAAAAATAGGAAACAAAGACATGGATAGATGTGTTCTATGATCTTAGGAAGTTGGTAAGGTTGTCCATATCAGGTGGTAGGCAAATGAGCATGATGTGAATGTAAATCAATAGCATGGGTTGAAAGTATTCATTTGGCAAATGTTTTAGATATCACTTTACTCAAGGATGAACAATTTGTGAGTTCGGGGTTATTTGATGAATGCATATTCGTCCTAGTTTTATTTGTATTTTAAGTCTAATTTTGCATGCATAATCCTCATTCTAGATTAGAACTAGATTTCATTTAGAATTTTTTTAAGTTTATGATAATTAATAAGGATTTGATAAAAAAATTTGATTTTCATGGATGACTTGATCTTCATTGCATGGTAGGAGTGTAGGAGATGGTGGTCCACCAAGAAACATTTGATAAAATGGGCAAAAATTTCAATGATCCATGTATTCATCGAGATACCTCATTGAGCCATGTTCCACCCATCAGAAGTTTCATCAACGCAACCCCGACGACCCACACCAATAGCTCCCTCATGGTGAAGTTGTTGTCCCTAAACTAGACTAACATCACACATATCATTCAGAAATCTCTTTGGTCTACCTCTGAAGAGCGACCCTCCAATGCAAAACATTGATAAGAGATTGAAGACCCCTCTGCTCCTTCATCGGTCTACCCCCAATGGAACCTCTACCTTTACAGTCTTACTAGTGGCTTTGCTAAAGCGCTTCAATGCCTGACCTCAAACACTGTTAAGAATTCTTCCTAAAGAGATTCCTGTCCGATGAAGATTCTTACCGATGCTATGATGGCTGGGAAGACCATCACTCACTGACAAAAGTCCTATGCAACCTTCAATGGTTGACCTTCATCCACTCTGATGCTCGTCCTAACACCGATGGCTAGGTAGAACCCTACATCAATGCAGATACTACACCCCACCACCAATGGATGAACTCGGATGGAACATATGCCACCCATTGTAATGCCCCTCTAAGCACATACATGACATCAGAAGAAAACTCAATGTTGTCCATAACATTGGCCACTCATCTTGGAGGAACATTACAAAACATGATATACATTGCAATAAGATAAATGAAACACCATGCATTAACTCAAAAATAGTTTCATACATTGTTCTTTGAAAGGGAAAACATAAAATTTCTCAACTTGATCTCAAGCCTAATATATGCAGTCTAAGCAAATCTAAAACATGGAATAATAAACTAGACTAAAGGATCTACTAAGTGGTAGATGGAACCCCACCAAGCTAAAGTCTCCTTGACGTCAGCTACACTTGAAGGATCACTTCAATTCCCTCTTGCTCCTTACTCTAGGGACATCTCGTCCCACATCCATGCGAAATAAAGCAACAACATAAGTAAGAGACACTATGCATGTTATAAGAACTAAAAAGTAAGCATATATCCTTGAACTGAAATAGACTTGACATGGATTAACATTATGAATTACCATTACACTCTATCTTTCATTACATGAACAAATCAAGAAACATTACTATATGTGTTTTCTCCATCACTACCCACATAGTGCACATCATGCTCAAAAAGCCCATCATTGCTAGGAAGCCCATAATGACCATAAAGGTCCATCATTGCAAGAAACATATAATAAGTTACTTAATTCTCTTAACTTAATCATTAACATCATTGTTCTTATCTTTCCATCAATGTAAATTGTCCTCATCCAATAATTGCACCAAAGTGCTCATCAGGCCAGTTAAGGATCATCTTAGTTGCACTAAAATGCTCATCAATGCCATAAAGACAAAATCACATAAAGAGGAACAATTTACAACTTAAGTGCATTATCTTAATCATTATGGGATTTCTCCCTCTTAATCTTGATATTATCATTACATAAGTTACATGACTCTTTCTTCAATGTCTTAATCATTACTTGATCATAGCATTAAATTAATGAGCATAAGTGATAAACAAAAGACTTTATGATTATAACAAACAACATGCAATAATATGATTTGAGGTGTCATCATTATCTTCTTTTCATTCATCAACTAGGAATTTGAAACATAATCCTAAATCATACATAAAAAGCAATTAATTCAAAGTACATATGCATAGTGGCATGACCCTCTTACTTGGAGCAAGACAACACCTAATATCATCTCCCAGGTCTTTAAAAATCCTACGTTCCTGAAATTATGTGATTTATATCATTTATCACTTTAAACACCAGCCTAAACCCTAATATGAGTCTTTAGGAAAACATAGTTAGAAACTCTTGAATTAGTGTTTGAAAACCTAAAATTCAACCTCCTTATCAAAAAATCTTTCCAACGAGTATTTTTGGGTATTTTTCTGATCATCCTATGATTTACAGTGTATTATCAAATCATTGGCAAATTAGAAAATGAGATAAATCCATGTTGGCAATGCTATATGGGCAGAAGCCACTTGCCTACCTGGACCAATGGAACACAACCATGTGGACCGATTCAGCTTCCAACCAAAACTCATAATAAACAAAAATGAGGTGACTAAATCACTGATATGCCCATATGGGCGTGATAAGAAAATTAATGGATCAAGGGTGAAATTGGAAATCCATTCCCTGGGACCTTCGTCTCCTGTGCGATGAAACAAATGTAAATGACACATAGGTGCAACTTGTGATGAACCTGGGGTTAAAATCATGATCACTAACATATCGAGGAAAACTAAGGTGTTGGGCACCTTCCTCACCGTTGGTCAAACTCCGCGAGCCAAGGAAGAATGCATGGGGGTGGCCTAAGGTTAGAGAAACTTCCGTTGCCATAACAAGCTATGCAATTAGCAACAGGAAGCCAAAATAGATCATCAAGATAGAAGAAAAACCCATGGCTCACTCTAGCATTGATCTAGAACTTCTAGGAGAAGCAATTCACAAAGAAATCAAGGGAAATCATGGCGAGATACTCCAAATTGCTCACATGTTCCGAAAATAGGTGCAAAGGGAAAAAATAGAAATACCTCACAAGATGCCCAATTGGCGATGAATAAAACTGTGAGGAGGTCTAAGAAACCTTTATACAGTGATGGTGAGCTTCAAGGTTGGTCTGTCTCTTGTCACGACCTTCCAGTGACAGGTGCACAATGAATTTCACAGATAGGATTGTGGGGAAACAAGAGGGCAAACCAACAATGGCCTTGGGTTCCTAAGATTTTATATATCATTTGAGAGGGGTTTCCATATATAGGGTAGGGTCTGTGATGCCAAGAAATCCCACAGTAGCTGAAACAAGGGAGCAGTAGAGGTTCCTGTTGATCGGGAACTATAGGGCATGAATCCCTATCATATATGGTATGGGGGAGACCGGCCCGAGGTGTAGATTGCAAAAAGGGAGACCGCACGTGATGATATGATATGGAGAGAGATATCGGGAGGGGAGGGGATTTTGAGAAATGCAGAGTCTGGAAGACTAGGGATTTCAAGTGAGAGAGGCAAGAACGGGGGTCTGTGAATCCTCCCTGGGTCGTGACTGAGATCCACATTAAAAACAAATGTGTGACTGTGGGGTCTGATTTATAAATCACGAGGTAAACTCAGTGGAAGCGGTCGATTAGCAGCGGAATATGAAAAATCACTAGAAATTAAAACTTTTTGGAAAGAGATCTTTAAACCATAAAACTCTTTTATAATAAAACGAGATAAATAGTTTACAACATGTTCTGATATTACATCTTTGTGAAATCACCTCTCGAGTGATCACATACATCCATTGCCCTGTTATCTGTACAAGGCAATATACAAAAATCTCGAGGCTTAAAGATAAAAACCTCAGACCTACTGACTCCTAGGACCTGAGAGTATAGAGACGACATAAGACACACTATCTACAAGACTTGACAACCAGTATCTCCACCTGAGATTCACTGCTGCCCCTGGTGTTGCTGCTGCTGATACTGCTCACCCTCGGATTGGTTCCTCCGTCCTCGACATCAACCTAAAAAGTCGAAACCTACGGGTGTGAGACCATTTGAAAAATTGTTCCAGCGAGAGTTATAACTCTCCGCCAAAAGCTTTGTTATAGCAATAAAAGGATAACATAAACAAATTATTCCTTAAGACATTCAACAGTAGGTTTGGTACTAAGTAAGACAACATTTACTTAAGCAATCATTTTAATAAGGAATATGAAGAACATGTGTACTAGTTACTTGACTAGAACATTTATAAACAACATAACATCAATCATTGTTTCTCGTAGTTCAACCTAAGCAGTTATGCTACACGACTGATTATGTTTTACAAACATTATTATGCCCTGCGGAGATGAGGTATACCGCTCATACTCCAACCGATCATTACTAAATCGCATTGGTACCATACATAGGTCATCAAAAGAGTCAGATTCTTATGACCTCATCTTCCTCAGTCAGTGTGAGGACTAACATGCAGGACATCTCATGTCTCTGCTATAATAGCTTTCCAGGGTATTCTAGAAACTTCGCTATTAGAGTCACAGTGGCATTCTGTACTCTCTTCATCATCGAAAGATCTCTTGTTTATCTCTCATCGATGCGACATTAAAGGTTCCCTTGGGAGATTAGTGATACATCACCCCGACATAAACATATAGTGAAGGGTTGATGGATTAAAGTACATCTTACATCATTTCCTACACTAGGACGTAAGGATATTCGCGTCCATAATCCCCCACATACTTAAAAGTATGTGATCCAGGAGTTCCCTTAGGAAAACCTATTTCACCATCATTTGGCTTCTGACAATGATGGATCTATGATCAGGGCTCTATATGATAGGATTATACTTGATTAATTAAGTACATTTCAGCATTCTTTTAGCATCAAACATGTTTTCAAACATTTAACTATTAAAGAAGCTGCTATGAAAGAAGAACACTAAATGTATCAAGTTTAACTCACATCATTTATCATATGGATGTCAATTCTTAACCATTTCATTACTATTATTCAAGAATAGGGGTGTTCAAACCCTTAAATCATCATAAGTCATCTAATCAGCACGACCTTGATGTTTCTCATGGCTCTTACAGCCCATCACTCTCATGTGTTGTTAATTAAACTAGGCAACATAGTATATATCACTATTCATAAAGCTTATAGCATGCTTTCAATGAATATGATATCATAACCCTTACCTGGCTATGATCATCTCTTAATATCAACCTGCATGAATAATATAATTAAGGACATGCATATATAACATTATAAGAACAATAACAAAATTTTTCAGTTTCTTCATAGAACACCACGGTCGTGCTTCCTTGTAAGGTCGTGCAAGGGAAAGCTACCATGGTCGTGCTCCTTAGCACGGTCGTGCTATTATCAACATACTACAATTGATTTCTAGAGTTAAGGTTTATTTACTTTAATTAGGGTTGTCAAACCCCTTTAGCTTACAAGGCATAAGGTTCCTTACTTTATAATTCATTCATAGGGTTTCATGCTTAAAGGTATAACCCAGAATTATTCCATTCATCACATTACCCTAAATTAGGGTTTACTATTCACATCACATGGTATTACCCTAGAATTAGGATTTGCTATTCACTTCATAGTGAATTGAGCTCATAGCCACATCATGTATGAAGATTATTATCATTAATGCCTTCAAATTAGGTTAAGATTCATCAATCACCATAATTAGGGTTTCCATGATCTCATTATGAAGGATCATACCCTAATCATGTGCATTCATACATATCGAATGTATTTTATTTGATTTCCATCCATATTAGGAGTCTTCTCTCTCCTCTCACTATTAGATGATGTTTACATCACTCTAGATTAGATTAGGACAAGTCAATTGTGATTAACATAAGTCATGACATCACCATTGTGGTCATTAGGGTTTACTTGGTCAAGAGGTGTTATCTACTTGAACCCTTCAAGAGTACCTTGGTAAAGTTCACCATTAATCATAACATACATCAACCAACTCATTACTTGTTCCCTAAATGTCTTTAGGTATCATTAGGATTTAGGTTAAACAACCATTGAATCATCTAAGCCTTTAAAGCATTAAGCATTCTTGACCTTAAAAAACCCCAAATAGTTTTGAACTTTCAACCTCCAAATGGTTTTGAAAACGCATGGAAGGGTTAACCGTTTGGTACCTTTGACTTTCAAGACCGCATGGACAAGTTCATACTCAATATCGTTTGCCCCTAAATGGTCTTGAGACCATTTGGTCACGTTGACCGTTTAGCCAAGTTTGACTTTGAAACCGTTTGAGCAAATTAGCCTTGAAACCGCATGACCATAAACGGTTTTGAAACCACATGAATCCAAACGGTTTTGAAACCGTTTGGTCCCAAATAGTCTTGAGACCATTTGCCCCTAAATGGTCTTGAGACTGTTTGATCCAAAGACCTCAAAACCGCATGGACCCAAAAGTGTATCAACACTTGCAATTGAGTTAGGGTTTTCAATGTTGAACCCCTCAATTGTTCATGCCAAGGTTAACCACTTATCAATTGAGCCAACTAGGTTTATCCTTAACCAATTTGACACTCAATGGATCCTTAATTGGTCACCAATTAGGGTTAGGACCAATTGGATTAGGGTTTGAAATCGATCAACCTTCAACATTCATCAACATGAGTCTAATTGAAGTTGAACCCATTGAACCATCACCCAATTGGGCCATGACCTGACCCCAAACGGTCTTGGGATCGTTTCGACATCCTCCAAATGGTATTGAGACCGTTTTCCCAAAGTCTCATAAAAAAACTAAGTCAATTTGTTAAGGATTGAGCCCTAATTAGGTCACCAAATCAACACTTTGATTATTTCAACAACCTATTATGATTGGACCTTCAATTGATCAAATTCTCTTAACCCTAGATCTCCAAACGGTCTTGGGTGATCACCAAACGGTCTTGAGACCGTTTGGGTGATCCCCAAACAGTTTTGAAACCGTTTGGGACACTCAACCCAAACTTCAACATGATTGGTCCATTGAAATCAGCAATGAACCCGATTAGGGTTTAGGTGATTAAAGTGCCTTCAACTTGAGATTTGCTTGGAATTAGTTAATGATTCTTTGTAGGTGATTAATTCATAATGTGTCCATAAGACCCTCAAATGGTCAATGCTTGGTCAAACTATCCAAACGGTCTTGGAGACCGTTTGAATCTAAACGGTCTTGTGAAACCGTTTGGCACCAAACGGTTTTGAAACCGTTTGCTTTCAAACGGTTTTGCAAACCGTTTAGGCACAAGATGGAGACCGGTTGGTAAAGTGACATTGGTATTCATGACCATCTTCTTATACCTCAAGATGAAGGTCTGTTCTTCACGGTTTTTCTTGCAAGAATGCAAAGAAGGGTGGAGGGAAGAAGAACAATCAACTTTTGCAAGAAAGAAAGATGCATAACAAAGTTTAAGGGTTTAGAGTTATAAAACCCGCCTTAAAGTCAAATCTAGAGCTCCAAGCTTCAAAGCTTTAATGGCGTCTTGAGATACATAGGTCGTCCAAGGTTACTTCTCCAAGAATTGGTAGGAAGGATGGCTAGAAAGAAGAACTAAGTAAGAAAAGCTAGCAAACCAACCTTGCACCATGATTTTCCCCACAAATCCGAGCTAGATGATGATCAAACCTTACCTAGAACTGCTTGGACATTTTCCTTTGCTCCAGATCTCCATCCTTAGTCAGTCACAGCAGAAGATAAGTGAAGAGAAAGGGGAAACGATCCCTTGGTTGTAAAAGAAAGGTGACTATATACTTTGGGGGTATTTCCAAGATAAAGACAACTATTTCTCCTATTCTCAACTAGGTCCTTCTCTCCTTCTCCTAGGCACGTCCCTACTTATATATACTTAAGAAAAACTCTTTCTTAAACCAAGGTCTAAGGGATAAGAAGCCAAACCTCCTACTAAGTTGTACACATAAAAGGGGTCATTTCGCTTACAACTTGCTTATTTAATTACAAGGGTTATCTTTCTTATTTGATTATTCAAATGAAGATCCGTCTTCATCATACTTACTATAATTGATGCCAAGAGTCATGAAAGATACTCTAGAAGGTATATTTTACATGTTGCACCCCATATTTTGGGTAAATTGCACTTTACACCAAAACTAGTGTTTAAAGCACAAGGATTGCTCCACAAGCTGCATCTTGGTGCCCAAGCTTGGAGAATCCATATCACTTCATCATATTCAATCTTATGATGTATCAACACCAAAGGAACATCTAAACATGTACAATTTGCAAGTTAACCCCTCTAATTGGGTAATTTGCACATAGGTCCATGTATTACAAAACAATATTACAACATTGTTCAAAAAGGACAAGAAAGAAAATATATGTTCCTTAGAAGCTTTAATTACATACCAAAAGATAATCACAAGCATCTAATTACATAATTAAGCAAAACACCTAGGGTTAGTTCATAACCCAGGTCAGGGATGTTACAAATTATCCACCCCTTACAAGGATTTCATCCCCGAAATTAACAAAACATATTAAGAGAAAAGAGCAGGGTATTTCCTTCTCATCTCTTCCTCTAGTTCCCATGTGGATTATTCAACACCACGATGATTCCAGAGGACTTTCACAAGACTTATGTCTTTCTTTTTCAGCTTTTTAATTCTGTTATCAAGGATTGACACTGGTCCTTCCTCATAAGATATATCATCATTCAATTCTACCTCCATAGGTTGTAGAACTGACTCAGTATCAGGGTGACATTTCCTCAGCATAGAAATGTGAAACATAGGGTGTAACCTCTGTAACTATAGTGGTAACTCTAGTCTATAGGTTACCTTTCCAATCCGTTCAATGATTGGATAAGGCCCCATAAATCTAGGAGCTAACTTCCCTTTCCTTCCAAATCTCAGAACTCCCTTCCAAGGCAAGACCTTGAGATACACTCTGTCTCCAACCTGGAATGTTAAGGGTCTATGACGTCTATCAACATAAGACTTCTGCCTATCTTGTACAGTCTTAATCTGTTGTTGTATCACTTTAATCTTCTTTGTGGTCTGCTGTACAAGATCAAGACCTAATAGTTGATATTCACCAGTTTCATACCAACATAAGGGTAATCTACAACGTCTACCATACAAAGATTCATAAGGAGCCATGTCAATGCTATGTTGATAGCTATTGTTATAGGCAAACTCTATCAAGCTTAGGTGCAGATCCCAACTTCCTGTAAACTGAAGAACACATGCTCTCAGCAAGTCTTCCAAGGTTTGTATAGTCCTTTCCGACTGTCCATCAGTCTGTGGATGAAAGGTTGTACTAAACCTTAACTGGGTGCCTAAAGCTTTGTGCAGTCGCTCCCAAAAACGACTCATAAACTGGGGTCCTCTGTCTGAAACTATAGTGAATGGAACTCCGTGCAGTCGCACTATCTCATGAACATACAACTGTGCTAGCCTCTCTGCAGAATAGGTTGTTTTGACAGGCAAGAAATGTGTTGTCTTTGTCAACCTATCAACTATTACCCAAATGGAATCATGTCCTTTGCTTGTCCTGGGTAGGCCAACAACAAAGTCCATGGTCACATGATCCCACTTCCATTGTGGTATGGGTAAAGGTTGCATCATTCCTGTAGGCTTCTGGTGTTCAGCTTTAACCTACTGACACGCAGGACACCGCAGAACAAACTCAGTAACATCCTTCTTCATCCCAGGACACCAATACATATCTTTTAGATTGCGATACATCTTGGTGCTTCCTGGATGCATATCATACATCGAAGAATGAGATTCTTCCAGGACTAACTTCCTCAAGTTATCCACATCCGGTACTATCATCCTCCCATGATAACAGGCTACTTGATCATCTGAGTCATGGAAACCATCTCGTTTCTCATCACCATACTCCGATCTGATCTGTTGAACCGCAACATCAACTTGCTGTGCCTCCTTGATCTGCTCTCTCAAGGTAGGTTTTATATGCATCTCAGCTAACAACCCGGCTAACAATGACACCTTCAACTGTACATTGTCTTGCCTTAAGGAGATAAGCATATCTCTCCTAGAGCATACTAAAGAGTTTAGTTGTGCTCTATCTAAGGCTGGTGTTGCTGATTTCCTACTCAGAGCATCTGCAACCACATTGGCTTTCCCTGGATGGTAATCAATTGTACAATCATAGTCCTTGATTAACTCCATCCAGCGGTGTTGCCTCATGTAAGTTCGTGCTGAGAGAAGATGTAATTAAGGTTCTTATGATAAGTGAAAATCTGGAATGTCTCTCCGTAGAGATAGTGTCTCCAGATCTTCAAGGCATGAACCACAACATCTAGCTCCAGATCGTGTGTCGGATAATTCTCCTCGTGTTTCTTAAGCTGTCGAGAAGCAAAAGAAATCACTTGCTTATCCTGCATCAACACACATCCGAGTCCATTCTTGGAGGGATCACAGAAAACCACGTATCCTTTGCCTTGCTCAGGTAACACAAGTACACGTGCACTT
Source organism: Alisma plantago-aquatica (assembly GCA_963693085.1). Lineage (NCBI taxonomy): Eukaryota > Viridiplantae > Streptophyta > Magnoliopsida > Alismatales > Alismataceae > Alisma > Alisma plantago-aquatica. The sequence goes on from OY856409.1 coordinate 1,284,234,273, forward strand.
GTCAACCTCTCCTTCAACAGCTGGAAAGATTTCTGACACTTATCACTCCAAACAAAAGGAACATGCTTCTGGGTCAACTTGGTCAAGGGTAAGGCTATAGAAGTGAAGTTCTTAATGAACCTTTGGTAATAACCAGCCAACCCTAAGAAACTACTGATCTCTGTCGGAGTCTTCGGTTGTTCCCATTGTAGAACAGATTCTACCTTTTTAGGGTCAACATGAATACCTGAGGCAGATATCACGTGTCCAAGGAAAGATACTTTGGGTAGCCAGAACTCACACTTGCTAAACTTAGCGTATAGCTGGTGTTCTCTTAGCAAAGTTAGAGCCTGACGAAGATGTTGTTCATGCTGTTGAGCATCTCTACTATAGATCAAAATGTCATCTATGAAGACAACAACACACTGATCGTGGAAAGGTCAGAAGATTCTATTCATGAGTTCCATAAATGCAGCTGGTGCATTAGTTAGTCCAAATGACATAACTGTGAACTCATAGTGACCATACCTTGTCCTAAAAGCAGACTTGGGTATGTCATTGTGCTTAATGCGGAGTTGATGATATCCTGACCTCAAATCTATCTTTGAGAAGACGGTTGCACCACACAACTGGTCAAAACGATCATCAATCCTCAGCAGATGGTACTTATTCTTTATTGTTGCTTTGTTTAGTTGTTTGTAATCAATGCACAACCGCATTGATCCGTCTTTATTTTTAACAAAAAGGACCGGAGCACCCCAAGGTGAAGTACTTGGTCGGATAAAGCCCTTCTCAAGCAACTCTTGAAGTTGTTTCTTGAGTTCTTCCATCTCGGCATGCGCCATCCTATACGGTGCCTGTGCTATAGGTTGTGTGTCTGGGATCAAATTGATTTCAAAATCAACTTCCCAAGGCGGTGACACACCTGGAAGTTCTTCAGGAAATACATCTTCAAATTCCCTGACTACAGGAACTTCAGCAGGGTTACGACTCTCCATGGTAGTATCTACCACATGGGCTAAGAATGCATAACATCCTTGCCTCATCAGCTTCTCAGCAACCATAGCTGACACAAGACAAGTGGGTAGAATCTTTCTCTCTCCTTGAAAGATCCATGTGTCACTTTCATCAGCAAACACAGCTTGCTTGGATTCACAATCCAAAACAACCCTATACCTTTCCAAGGTATGCATCCCAAGGATTATATCAAATCCTTGCATCTCAAGTGGTATAAGATCCACTTGAATGCGATGATCAGAAAAGAAGAGGATGCAGGGAGAGCAAACCTCCTGCAACATGGCAGACCCTCTCAACAGAGTCTCAAGCAACAAGCTATCTGCCCTATGACTGACTGTCATATTGTAGTTACGAATCACTCTTCGAGTGATAAAGGAGTGTGTAGCACCCGGATCAATCAAAACAGATACAACGCAGGGTGTAGACATATCAGAATATAATAATTTCATCTGACCTGCCACAACCCGAGGGTTGATCACTACATCAGGTGGGTTCATTGCATAGAACCTTGCTGTTGCTTGTGGTTGATTCGGTGCTGACGATCCAGCTTGGGACACTTGCCAACATCCTCTAGCTGCTTCTGGAAACTGCCTCCTCTGGGATCCTTGCTGACTCTGCCTCTGTGGTTGTGATACACTTGCTGGTCTAGCTCTGTAGTCTTTCATCAAATGCTCCATCTTCCCACACATGTAACAACTTCTGTCTTATTGTTGTGGTCTGGGTGGTCCTGTGACTGACATAGATGTTGAACTACGAGCCCCTTGTAGTGGTAGGCTTTGTCCTCTACCTCTACTCGGTGTCCACTGTGTCTGAGCACTAGGTCTAGGTGGTGGTGGTGTAGGCGCAAAAAACCTAGGCTTCTTGAAGTCTCTGGATGAAGATCCCTGGAACTGAGGATACATTCTTTTGTGGGTTTGCCTCTTCTCATCTACGGACCTCTCTATCCTTCTGACAGATTCTACGAAGGTAGCAAACCTTTCTCGGTTTTCTAGGGTAGACACAGGAGTAGTCAACTCAGCGTTCAACCCCTTCTCGAACCACCTAATCCTTTCTTCTTCTGTAGCAGCCATATGCGGATAGAACCGCATCAACTCCATGAACTTAGCTTCGTATTCGCTAATGTTCATCATACCTTGCCTTAACCTCTCGAACTGAGAGATTTTCTCATCCAGGAACGTCTTAGGGAAATATCTGTTGATAAATTCCCGTCGAAAGACTTCCCACACAACCTCCACACCAGGCCTCTTCTGCTCTTCCATGGTCCACCAGTGACCGGCACTCCCCTTGAGAAGATAGACAGCGTGTCTAACCTTCTCAGCTTATGGGATGTTCAGGATTCTAAAAGCCTTCTTGAGCTCGGTTAACCACATGTCGGCATCTACGGGATCAGCTGTTCCAAAGTACTCGGTCGCTCTGACTCGGAAAATTCGTTCAAACATCTTGTCGATTCCTTGTCCTTCAGATTGGGTAGGTGCTCTAGGTGTAGGCATGGGCATCCTATCTGTTATGTGTGTCATGGCAGTCATAAACTACCCAAACATAGTCTGAACTGCTGGATTCCCCATGTCAACTGGGTTGAACTGGGGTGGCTCAGGTACAAACTGCCCAAACATAGTCTGAACTGCTGGATTCCCCATGTCAACTGGGTTGAACTGGGGTGGCTCAGGTACAAGTTGCTCTATCTCCTGGTTCCTTGCACTTTCTCAGGGTGCAGCAACGCTACTCTCTGCCACATACTCCTCGAGTGGTCCAGACATCCTTAACTTATCTTCTTCTCCTGAGGAGCAGAAGACACTATTAGATATACTGGAAGACACTAAGAATAGACTCGACATCCTAAGTACTATGTCTCTGTAGACTCAGCGAACCTAGAGCTCTGATACCACTTAACTGTGGGGTCTGATTTATAAATCATGAGGTAAACTCAGTGGAAGCGGTCGATTAGCAGCGGAATATGAAAAATCACTAGAAATTAAAACTTTTTGGAAAGATATCTTTAAACCATAAAACTCTTTTATAAGAAAACAAGATAAACTGTTTACAACATGTTCTGATATTACATATCTGTGAAATCACCTCTCGAGTGATCACATACATCCATTGCTCTGTTATCTGTACAAGGCAAGATACAAAAATATTGAGGCTTAAAGCCAAAAACCTCAGACCTAGTGACTCCTAGGACCTGAGAGTACAAAGACGACATAAGACACACTATCTACAAGACTTGACAATCAGTATCTCCACCTGAGATTCACTTCTGCCCCTGGTGTTGCTGCTGCTGATACTGCTCACCCTCGGATTGGTTCCTCCGTCCTCGACGTCCACCTAAAAAGTCGAAACCTACAGGGGTGAGACAATTTGAATAATTGTCCCAGCGAGAGTTATAACTCTCCGCCAGAAGCTTTGTTATAGCAATAAAAGGATAACATAAACAAATTATTCCTTAAGACATTCAACAACAGGTTTGGTACTAAGTAAGGCAACATTTACTTAAGCAATCATTTTAACAAGGAATATGAAGAATATGTGTACTAGTTACTTGACTAGAACATTTATAAACAACGTAACATCAATCATTGTTTCTCATAGTTCAACCTAAGAAGTTATGCTACACGGATGATTATGTGTTACAAACATTATTATGCCCTGCGGAGATGAGGTATACCGCTCATACTCCAACCGATCATTACTAAATCACATCGGTACCATACATAGGTCATCAAAAGAGCCGAATTCTTATGACCTCATCTTCCTCAGTCAGTGTGAGGACTAACATGCATGACATCTCGTGTCTCTACTATAATAGCTTTCCAGGGTATTCTGGCAACTTCGCTATTAGAGTCACAGTGGCGTTCTGTACTCTCTTCGTCATCGAAAGATCTATTGTTTATCTCTCATCGATGCGGCATTAAAGGTTCCCTCGGGAGATTAGTGATACATCACCCCGACATAAACATATAGTGAAGGGTTGATGGATTAAAGTACATCTTACATCATTTCCTACACTAGGACGTAAGGATATTCGCGTCCATAATCCCCCACATACTCAAAAGTATGTGATCCAGGAGTTCCCTTAGGAAAACCTGTTTAACCATCATTTGGCTTCTGACAATGATGGATCTATGATCAGGGCTCTATATGATATGATTATACTTGATTAATTAAGTACATTTCAGCATTCTTTTAGCATCAAACATGTTTTCAAACATTTAACTATTAAAGCAACTGCTATGAAAGAAGAACACTAAATGTATCAAGTTTAACTCACATCAGTTATCATATGGATATCAATTCTTAACCATTTCATTACTATGATTCAAGAATAGGGGTGTTCAAACCCTTAAATCATCATAAGTCATCTAATCAGCATGGCCTTGATGTTTCTCATGGACCTTACAACCCATCACTCTCATGTGTTGTTAATTAAACTAGGCAACATAGTATATATCACTATTCATATAGCTTATAGCATGCTTTCAATGAATATGATATCATAACCCTTACCTGGCTATGATCATCTCTTGGTATCAACCTGCATGACTAATATAATTAAGGACATGCATATATAACATTATAAGCACAATAACAAACCTTTTTAGTTTCTTCATAGAACACCACGGCCGTGCTTCCTTGCACGGTCGTGCAAGGGAAAGCTACCATGGCCGCGCTCCTTAGCACGGTCGTGCTATTATCAACATACCACAATTGATTTCTACAGTTAAGGTTTATTTACTTTAATTAGGGTTGTCAAACCCCTTTAGCTTACAAGGCATAAGGTTCCTTACTTTATAATTCATTCATAGGGTTTCATGCTTAAAGGTATAACCCAAAATTATTCCATTCATCACATTACCCTAAATTAGGGTTTACTATTCACATCACATGGTATTACCCTAGAATTAGGGTTTGCTATTCACTTCATAGTAAATTGAGCTCATAGCCTCATCATGTATGAAGATTATTATCATTAATGCCTTCAAATTAGGTTAAGATTCATCAATCACCATAATTAGGGTTTCCATGATCTCATTATGAAGGATCATACCCTAATCATGTGCATTCATACATATTGAAGGTATTTTATTTGATTTCCATCCATATTAGGAGTTTTCTCTCTCCTCTCACTATTAGATGATGTTTACATCACTCTAGATTAGATTAGGACAAGTCAACTATGATTAACATAAGTCATGACATCACCATTGTGGTCATTAGGGTTTACTTGGTCAAGAGGTGTTATCTACTTGAACCCTTCAAGAGTACCTTGGTAAAGTTCACCATTAATCATAACATACATCAACGAACTCATTACTTGTTCCCTAAATGTATTTAGGTATCATTAGGGTTTAGGTTAAAAAACCATTGAATCATCTAAGCCTTTAAAGCATTAAGCATTCTTGACCTTAAAAGACCCCAAACGGTTTTGAACTTTCAACCTCCAAATGGTTTTGAAACCGCATGGAAGGGTTGACCGTTTGGTACCTTTGACTTTCAAGAACACATGGACAAGTTCATACTCAAGATCGTTTGCCCCTAAACGGTCTTCGTTTGGTCACGTTGACCGTTTAGCCAAGTTTGATTTTGAAACCGTTTGAGCAAATCAGCCTTGAAACCGCATGACCATAAACAGTTTTGAAACCGCATGAATCCAAACGGTCTTGAGACCGTTTGGCCCCAAACGGTCTTGAGACCGTTTGATCCAAAGACCTCAAAACCGCATGGACCCAAAAGTGCATCAACACTTGCAATTGAGTTAGGGTTTTCAATGTTGAACCCCTCAATTGTTCATGCCAAGGTTAACCACTTATCAATTGAGCCAATTATGTTTATCCTTAACCAATTTGACACTCAATTGATCCTCAATTGGCCACCAATTAGGGTTAGGACCAATTGGATTAGGGTTTGAAATCAATCAACCTTCAACGTTCATCAACATGAGTCTAATTGAAGTTGAACCCATTGAACCATCACCCAATTGGGCCATGACCTGACCCCAAACGGTCTTGGGATCGTTTGGACATCCTCCAAACGGTCTTGAGACCGTTTGCCCAAAGTCTCATAAAAAACTAAGTCAATTTGTTAAGGATTGAACCCTAATTAGGTCACTAAATCAACACTTTAATTATTTCAACAACCTATTATGATTGAACCTTCAATTGATCAAATTCTCTTAACCCTAGACCTCCAAACGGTCTTGGGTGATAACCAAACAGTCTTAGACTATTTGGGTGATCCCCAAACGGTTTTGAAACCGTTTGGGCCACTCAACCCAAACTTCAACATGATTGGTCCATTGAAATCAACAATGAACCCGATTAGGGTTTAGGTGATTAAAGTGCCTTCAACTTGAGATTTTCTTGGAATTAGTTAATGATTCTTTGTAGGTGATTAATTCATAATGTGTCCAGTAGACCCTCAAATGGTCAAATCTTGGTCAAACTATCCAAATGGTCTTGGAGACCGTTTGAATCTAAACAGTCTTGTGAAACTATTTGCCACCAAACGGTTTTGAAACCGTTTGCTTCCAAAGGGTTTTGCAAACCGTTTAGGCACAAGGTGGAGACCGTTTGGTAAAGTGACATTGGTATTCACACCCATATTCTTCTACCTCAAGATGAAGGTCTGTTCTTCACGGTTTTTCTTGCAAGAATGCAAAGAAGGATGGAGGGAAGAAGAACAAGCAACTTTTACAAGAAAGAAAGATGCATAACAAAGTTTAAGGGTTTAGAGTTATAAAACCCGCCTTAAAGTCAAATCTAGAGATACAAGCTTCAAAGCTTTAATGGTGTATTGAGCTCCAAAGGTCGTCCAAGGTTGCTTCTCCAAGAATTGGTTGGAAGGATGGCTAGAAAGAAGAACTAAGTAAGAAAAGCTAGCAAACCAACCTTGCACCATGATTTTCCCCACAAATCCGAGCTAGATGATGATCAAACCTTACCTAGAACTGCTTGGCCGTTTTCCTTTGCTCCAGAGCTCCGTCCTTAGTCAGTCACAGTAGAAGATAAGTGAAGAGAAAGGGGAAACGATCCCTTGGTTGTAAAAGAAAGGTGACTATATACTTTGGGGGTATTTCCAAGATAAAGACAACTATTTCTCCTATTCTCAACTAGGTACTTCTCTCCTTCTCCTAGGCACGCCCCTCCTTCTCTATAATTAAGCAAAACTCTTTCTTAAACCAAGGTATAAAGGATAAGAAACCAAACCTCCTACTAAGTTGTACACATAAAAGGGGTCATTTCGCTTACAACTTGCTTATTTAATTACAAGGGTTATCTTTCTTATTTGATTATTCAAATGAAGCTACCTCTTCATCATAATTACTCTAATTGATGCCAAGAGTCATGAAATATACTCTAGAAGGTATATTTTACATGTTGCCTCCCATATTTTGGGTAAATTGCACTTTACACCAAAACTATGGTTTAAAGCACAAGGATTGCTCCACAAGCTGCATCTTGGTGCCCAAGCTTGGAGAATCCATATCACTTCATCATATTCAATTTTATGATGTCTCAACACCAAAGGAACATCTAAACATGTACAATTTTCAAGTTAACCCCTCTAATTGGGTAATTTGCACATAGGTCCCTGTATTACAAAACAATATTACAACATTGTTCAAAAAGGGCAAGAAAGAAAATATATGTTCCTCAAAAGCTTTAATTACATACCAAAAGATAATCACAAGCATCTAATTACATAATTAAGCAAAAAACCTAGGGTTAGTTCATAACCCAGGTCAGGGATGTTAAAGTGACACATGAAATTGAAATGGAACATTACTAAATCGACTCAAATAAATCCATATTCAATTAATAAAAAATTAGAATTCTTTCTTAATTAATTTAAGTGATCCAATAAAGCCCAAATTACCTCAAATTTTGACCATAGGTGGATTAAGGAGTCTAGAATCTATCTATCCAATTAGATCTAGGTTTTGATAAACTTTTGTCCATGAAATTTGCATAGGTCATTATCTAAGTGTATATGTATTAATATATAAAGTGAATTATCCATTCTGTAAGAAGCTTGTTAAGTTAAATTTTGAGATTGAGAGTGTCCACCTCTTTAAGAATTTCATATTATTCTTTTTTTAATGCATTAATAAAGGGATCACTAAGAGAGAGAAAATAATGTTATTTATCCTTTTTGTATATTGAGTTCTTTTCAACCATAATGAAATAAAAGAGGAATCATATTTCGTTTTCTTTTTGCATCAAATATCATATAAAGTATTTAATATTTAGGGTATCTTGCATTAAAGTATAACTTTTAAAATTTATGGTTGCAAATTTTGCAATTAAGATCCTGAACTTATTTTATTTGAAATTTGGGATGTTACACCCACTCTGAAGGAAGTACTGAAGAGTCACACCCCTTCATCTACCTCTAGCTTCTTACCTTTTTTTCCCATTGTGGCTTATACTCAATGCAAGGTAGATGGGAAGGGTTCAAAACCCTAGCCCCCACCTATAAATAGAAGGCCACTACCACCTTGAAAAGTATCCACAGACTACACCATCAGACTGCCACTTTCAGTTCATAACATCCACTTCTAACTACCATCAACCCTCTCCATTGATCTACTTTTTGATGAGATACCAAACCCCCATTGTGACTCCAAGATCCATACTTTGAAGGAATCTAGAAAAAGGACAACCGCTGACATTGAATCATCTTCATCCTCCACCTACTTTGTCTCTACATCGACAAATCTAGTCCACAAGGAAGAAAGGATGACAACTTCTAGTCCACTTCCAAAGAACTTCAAGGACATGTTCTTGATATTATTCTATGCTTCGGTCTAGAGTTTGAAAAATCTCTCTCAGACACCACGAGTGTGGTTCATCCTTCTTCTATGATGATGGGTTGTTCTCTCTTCTTTCCTTTTGAACTTGTATTTTCTACCATGAGTGAGTAGTCCCCTCACTAGGGTGTAGGGAGTAGTCCTGCTACCCCATTTTGTTCTCTTTACTACATATGTTATTGTATGAACCATTATATGTTTGGAATCAATCATTTTTATGCTTATATTCTAGCTTGACCATCAAGTTTATATGTGAATCAGATCTGGGGTGTAGAGAACTTTGAACCTAGGATCTAGGATATCAATTGAATCATGTTAAACCCTTTATGAGTACAATGACAATAATCTTAGAGTAATATATATCAAGGTCATAATCCTAATGCCAAAAGGGGAATTTTCATGACCTCAACATATATACTTCCATGCTTAAGATGATGTAGTGAGAGAATGAATGATAGATAGTGGTCATGAAAACCATTCCACCCTAGTGTCTCCAACAATTGATAACTAGAATCTCAGTCTACCAATTTTAGTTCTTGGAATCTTAGTCTAACTCAATATTGTGATAAATACTAGTTCTTGTGAAGTTAATTTGATCAGTTAATCCTTATAAACGTTGTTCTTTGGGTTTGATCCTGAACTATACTATATAAGATCCATTAAATTGCGTGTGGTGATTATTGTGCTTATCCCATGTAAGAAAGTAGGGATGTTTCCCTAGGTGAATTTGCTTGTGCAATAACACACATCATGATGCCACATGAGAGCTGAATTGAGGTATTAAAGGAGATCTCTTGATCTTTGTATGGAAGCTTGAATTTTAGGTACACAATTCCTTGTAAGGATTAAATGATGTGATGAAGTGAGTTTTTGCACTATTCTATTTCAACTTACTATTTTGCCCTTCATAATGAAATTCTCGACCTCACTTAATTATTTACAATGCTTGATCAATCATGACTATAAGTTTGAGAATATAATGTGCAATTAGAAATATATATGCTTTGTGACATCAAAACTTATCTCAATCAACTCACTTAATTAATGATCTAACTATACCATTTGATCCATAAACATTTTTATGTGTTATACTCATAAATATGATCCATATTTCAGATCAATTAAACATTTCTTCTAATTAATATGACTTTCCTTAAGAAAATGAGAGAAAAATCATTTATTTATCCCTTTTAAAACCCTCTTTGACATGCCAGCAATCTACTCACTTAATAGAGAGCTAGTGTCAACTCTCAGTCAAGAAATCATGGATCTGGGCCTGATCGAGTAGCCCATGCATCATCTTCAACCTCCCACTAGCTGTAGGAGGTGATGACGAGTTTGATCAATGTGCCAAGTGGCTTTTGGCGACGTCACATGCTATTTTCTACCAAGATCTCTCTCTCTCTCTCTATCATTGTTTTGAGACCAATAAAACCTTAGTTGATTGGGTTTGATGCTCAGTTGAGTGGATTCAATAAACCCTCCTTCCCAACTCTTACTCCACCATCTTGAACTTTTACCAAACCCTAATCTAACCTAAAAACCCTCCTTCCACATAATAAAAGTCATAGTTACCTCCATCACTCCTTTCTATTTTTGTGCCACCCTTTTGGACCATTGATTATGTCTCCCTTCATAATAGCCTCCACAATGCCATTGTGGGTGGTAGTTTAAATCTCCTCCATTAACCCTCTTTGGATCACCCCTCCAACCTCGTGAAGGTGCTCTGAGGTTATTTGGTACATCATTGGGATCCTAGGAACCTCTGTCCTCCACTTGCTCCAGGAATTGACCAGGGACATTGCCACATGAGCTGTTTAGTTTGAGGGATTACATCGAGCAAGGAAGACAAGCCCCAGCCACCCGTAACCTTTGGTCAAAGTGCCACCTTGGCTCAATGGTTCACATCGTAGGAGACCCTCTTACTCTCTCCCTTGATTGTGTTAGTGGTGGTGTTCCTCTACATCCCTCTTATCCACCTAGATCCATGATGAACCCTCATATGAGGGTCTGAGCTTCTCTCGATTTAAAGGTATTTGTTTATCCCTTACAAAAAACCATTATTTGCCTTAGTCGTAATAAATTCATAGAAAATGTATATTAACTGCAAACATAGCAAAAATGTGGTCCATTTTCATCAAGAAAATGTGATTAATTTAATGAAATAACTGTCGATAACCTACATCATGATTTAGTTCTTTTGTAGTTTTAATATGACTTCTTCATGGAAAATATATGATCATTTCTTGCTAATCTTGATCTCCTGAACTAACATTTGATTCTGAAAGATCTCGAAAATAATATGAAATTTGTATCTTGAATATTATATTGATGATGACTAAATATCATGAGTGTAAGTATTAGGTTATTATTGTTTTTTGTTCTTGACACGTTGATGCATGAAAAAGGATTATACTATCTAATAATGCTAAACCCTATTATTTTAGAAATTCAATTAGACACTTATGTAACATATCAAGCTTTGTTGACCCATAATAATGGTCTTGGATACTGATAATAAAAATCTATAAAACTAATGATCATAATGTAACAAGAATTTTCTAATGATATCTCAGACTATATGCTTAGCGTTGTTTTCCTATATATAACCTAGATAGAACATTCATTGATCTTAGAAGTCGTTGATGATGAAATTGATAATGAAACATGGAATACTTCTATAGTTTAAAGATCAACGAGCATAATCAAGTCTAAATAGAAATTAACAACATAAACTTTAATAATGGAACAATGACATTTAATATCTTGATCTTGATCTTTGATATATATCTTACTTGACTAGGATCGAAATCCAAACTCTAGTGGATATTTTGGATTATGAAATAATTTACAACGTATGCTTATATTTCCTCTTTGAAAGACTAGAGAAATTTAAGATACTTGTATGTAGTCCTTTGAAAATATACATGAATTTGAATTTGTTTGAACTACAACGTTCCCTAATGAATAATATTTTGATTTGCTGTATTATATCTTGTAAAAGAACTTGAATATAAATGATTTTGTGCATTATGACTGCCGGAATGATACTATTGATATTGGGTGCAAGTGATCTTTACAATCGGTAGCCTCCTCCTTTTGAATGGAGAGATGGATCCAGGACCAGGCCCATATTGTTGGGGAGGTGGATCCATATAATTGTTGATATAAAAATAATGGAAAAACCATAATAAAATCTTGTAGTGTAAATTAAGTTTGAATCACTATTTATTTATTTCAATAAATATGTCCAAGTATACTATTGTTCTATGAATATGTTTTCATTGTTTTTAAGTGTACTAATGTATCCCATTGACTATCTGTTGACTTCAACAACTTTAGTTAATGCATGGATTATTTCAGCCAGACTGTCCATTATGAAATTCAACAGGATCATTAGAAACCTTCTATATTCACAAATAAAAAGATAAAACACTCACACATGTGTTTTGCTGATGACCTAATCTTGTTTAGTGAAGCATCAATCTCACAAGCAAGGTATATTATTAGATGTTTACACAATCTTGAGAAGGCTTTAGGACAACATATTGCTTAGAAGAAATAATCTGTTATCTTCTCTGAAGGTCCTCTAACTACTACATGCATAGCCATAAGTCAACGACTGAATATACCACATGTTTATGATTCTAGGAAGCACCTGGGTATCCCTATTGTGCATATGAGAGATGCTAAGGGAACATTTCTTTTGTTAGATGTAGCTAGATTGTAATGAGTATAGAAGTTAGCGAATACATAATCAACTAATTTTGGGATTCTAGAGACCCGACAGATTAATTTTTTATGTTTAGTGAACTGGATGACTCCAGGTGGTCCGGGTCGTTAAGAGGGTGGCAACAACTCACAGAGGCTAGAAGCATCGTGCAGAGACAGTTGGATGACAACGTCCGACCCTTTTGAGATGGAACTGCAAATACAACAACCATTGTATAACTGTGGGTGTAGGATATTTGACAAGTATCTAATACAATTAACCAAATGTAGTTTTTTTGTAATTGGATTCCAAGTTACAGTCCATTACAACTAAAAACAAGTAACCAAACATGCCCTAAAGCACTTTACCTGGATCTTGACGGTAGTTTTCCAACCAAAGTGAACTCTTGGGCAAATAAGAAACTATCATTTGGATGGTGTATTACCCTATTCAAGAACACTTTGACTCCTAGAGCCACACATATCATGTAGTCATCCAAGCTTTCGATCTCCATATGTGATAGGTTGGACCAGATCACTACGAACCTTATTTGGAGTGGTCAAATGGAATGAAAAAGCACACATTTGACTACCTAGAACAAACTACTAGCTTCTCTATAGGATTGAGGTTTGGGTATTTGAGAAACAAAGGAATTAAATTAATCCCTTCTTATGAAAACAACTTACAAATTTTTTGAGCAAAGTCAACACAATTTGGAAGCCTTGATTTAATGCTAAATACAAAAGGATGAATGGATATTGGGGATATGGGTCAGAAATTTGGCATGGGATCAAACCTCTACTATCATAAGATACAAACATCACAGCTGTCTCAGTAGCTAATGAGCATGAAACCTTAGTGTGGAATGACAATTTGCTACAGGATACTAGAATTCTAGTCCTAAAAATGAATGTTGAGATACCAAAATAGTTAAGTGATCTAAAAGTGTTGTCTCTTGTAATAGAGGGAATTTAGGTTGTAGATGTCCTATCATATTACTTTAAGGAAGATAACATCAATAGCATCAAATCAAGGCCTACTCGATGGATGCACGTGGTGAGGATGAGGCCTACTTGATTAATCATCCACATGGATGATACTTGGTGAAAGAAATGTACAAGAATATTAGTAATGTCAAGGTAGTTCATTCAAAAGGTGATTGGAATGTTATCTGGAAATAGAATATAAACCATCACATAAAAATGTTAATCTAGATACTCAATCATGAAAGCATCCTCAAGAATGAGTTGAGAAATAAAAGGAATACAACCAATGATGGAAATTGTGAAAGATGTAAGTATGCATTGAAACTTGCCTTCATGCCATTCAAGATTACCCTATGATCAAACCATTGTGGTCTTGTATTAACTTGGATGTGAGTTCAACTTTCTATAGAATTGGGGATGTCTAGGATTAGATTGAAATGAACCTGAGGAAAAATAATAATCCAACCAATTGGAACATCATGTTCATGATGACATGATACAAAGCCTAGAAGGCTAGGAACTCATTTATCTTCAATAAGACATTCCTACCTATGCATGACATTATTGCAGATATACAATCCTATGTTCTCAATATTCTGGAAACTTGGGATATAAATAAAGTACCAGATCACCACCAAGGACATGTACAACTTGTAGGTGGAAACCGCCTCAACCTGGATGTGTTCATTGAAGCATTGATACTGCTCTAAATAGTCAATGTAATTTAATGAGCACAAGTCTTATTGCACGTGATGATAAAAGAGAATGAGTGTTAGGAGGGTAAAAACATTCTATAAAGGATCCTCTTGAAGGGGGATTACTTGCCATTCTCATAGGCACCCAAGCAGTCAACAATCTTCAATGGAGGAAATGTGAGGTAATATCATAGTCTAAACTATCTATGAACTACTTGGAGAATACTCAAAAATGCTTGAAAAAATATAAGACCTTTGTAAGGATTAATATCAAATGAAGGTATTTCCATACATATATCATTGCCAAAATAAGAAATGATTCAAATCGGCTAGCTGATAAGCTTGTGAAATGGTTTTTGAATATCCCATGAGAAGCTTTTACATCCAATATGTGTCCTAAATAACTGAAGGAGTTGATGTTTCAAGATAAGGAACATGTAATCCATTAAGTTACCACATATTGATTACCCCCCCCACACACAAAAAGGACTCATACATGCTGATATGTTGTTTCATCTATTATATGTTGTTATAAAGGATGCTACTGCACATTGGAATATCACATGGAATTTTATGTACATCAGATAATGTTTGCTAGATAGTTTATTTCATTTGGTCTATTTCTTTCCTTATTGCCTACATGGAATTTTGTATAAACATTGTGGTTCAATTTTAAAAAGTGGAATGTTATTTCATTTTTGCATATGACTGTCTATGATCTTTGGGCCACTCAGAGACATGCACTTTATTACCCTTAACACTGTCCACCTCAGTATCATGATTAGGATTAGGGTAAAAACTAATTTGTGACAATTGGGTTGGAGAGACATACATAATAGTGGAACAACAATATATATATATATATATATATATATATATATATATATATATATATATATATATATATATATATAAACACACACACACACACACATATATATATATATGGTTGATGGTAGCCAATAAATTGATTCAATGTATACTAACACAAAAACAGTCTTATGTGGTCGTTTCAAATGACTTTAGGTGACATTACAAGTCACATGCATATGGGTACCACAAGAAATTTGACATATGGCGGTGGTTGAAAAATTGTCATATTAGAAGTTTCATCACCTAATTCAAAAATCTAACCACCATTATGTTTATTTTAGAAAATCATCAACACAATAAACATCATGGTGGTTAGCTTTCTGAATTCCGTGATGAAACATCTAATATGACAATTTTTCAACCACTGCCAAATGTGTAATTTCTTGTGGTACCCTATCTACATGTGACTTGTAAATTGCTACCTAAGGTCTTGTATAACCACCACATAAGACTACTTTCACAGTAGTATACATTTAATTGATGTATTGGCTACCCTCATACACATTATATATTGTTTAAGTTGGTGGCCTACTTCCTGGGTCTCCTGGTTGGTGCACCCTTAGTGCTCGACTTTTTTCCTGTGTGAACGTTGTGTTGTTGGGTGGCTCCTTGGTCGACTTGTTTTTCTTTTTGTTTTCTTAGCTCGTAGTTGTGTTTCTAGTCCAGTTTTGTGTGGTGTTATGTTTGTGTTGTTACATTGTTGTCGAGCTCTTTATTAGGTGATCATTCGTTGTCTTCAAGATGGTAATCTCTACAAGCGGTTATGCAAACTCCTCTCCTGATGTACTCATAGGCTCTTGTAGATTGATGAATTCCAGCCCAGATAGCTATTTTAGACAACCACTACAAGAGGTGGACGGTGCTGAAATGCACCTATCACATCCCAATCTGAGCCTTGTGCTATGCCTTTCCGAAAAAGGAGTTGTTGCTTGGTTACTTGATGAGAGATGTCTATCTTGTAGATGACGTATGGCTTACTTTTAATGTTATTGAGCTATTTCAAAAAAAAAGTTGGTGATTATAGCATTACTACAATGGAAGTTTGGGATTTTTTACAGTACCGATTGTAGAATTTTCAAGCTACTAAAACAAAATTCAGCAACCCCACATGTTGTAACCTGCATACATATTGAAAAAAATTATCCAGATTGACATTACAATACTCATCGACAGATAGGCAACTAGTATATACCATAACTAATGCAATCATTCATCAATATCATAGTACAATGAGTACCACAACCATCCAAGTATTTATTTCATTTTCAAATGAATTTGTAATTCTTATTTCACTAGCATCACATTACTTGCATATATTGAAATACAAAAAATATTCATTGATATGCCAAAAATTTGACAAATATCAACATCATAGACTGACTTTATAATAGTCATTTCTATGAAAAAATGTGCTATAAGGAGTGAGACCCAAGATGGGATCCACTCGTTACACAATCGAATAAAAGAAATAATTTTAAAGTAAAACAACAACATCTTTTTTTGGTTGGGAATGTGTTCCAATATATTCAAATCAATATGCTCAAAATATCAATTACAATAGCAAAAAAAAAGTAAAGAGTATTACATGATTGTACACCCACACGGTTGAACACATGAGGCAACAAATATAATACTATGCCTAGATATAGAGGGTACTTTGGATACTTCAACTCCATATCCTAAGGAAACTCAACCACATGTGTGCATGTTATGGTCAAATTGGTCATCCTTCCAAAATCTTCTTTACCTAAGTGGTAGGCAGCAAATCCCAAAAAAAGAAGAAATAGTGGAAATCATCAGGAAATGCTGGTATGTGAATATTATAGGGAATTGGACAATAATGAGGAAAAACAATAACAACAACTAATATAACAAGTACCACAACACAAGAGACATGAAATCATACAATATATGTCGTAAGAAAGTATTAGAAGAAATTGACGAATCAAAAGATCGGAAACATTCAATAAGTTCAAATAGAAAGCATATGCGAAAGACATCTGTGTGCTTACATTTGACAAACTATAAATCATGGAGTTTGAAAATAATACATCTACCATAAATATTGGGTGAACATGAAGAATGCACATCCACTTTATCATATGGGATGAGCAGGGAAAATACACATCTACTCTATAATATGGACTGAGTAGGGAAAGATACACGCCCTTATATAATATGGAGTGACCAGGAAAAGATCCAAATCTTTTCTGAGCAGGACAATATAAACATATTATTTTTATATTCATTTGCATGATTATCACCTCTGCACAAATATAACGTGTGAGAATTCATCACATCCAAAAAATAGCCCACTTAAAAAGTTATGCTAGTAAGTCACCACGTGATGTGTTATAAAAGGGAAAGCAAGTTCATAGTACATGTAAGGGATGAGAACATCCATGCATAACTATTCTAGGTCAAAAGAATCATAAATAAAGATTTAAGACTTGTAGATGAGAATGAATAACAAAGAGGGATGTTTCTATATGATTTTTAAAAAATATATAAATAAAACTCATATTAGGGTTTCAAGTTAACAATATATATTGAGAGATAAAAAATGTGATTGCCCAATATGGAATGAAAATAATCGAAAATATTTTATACACCATCCTAAAATCATCCATGGTCAAACCCTAGTTCCACAATAAGATTTCAGGCCACCTATGAAGAATATATATATATATATATATATATATATATATATATATATATATATATATATATATATATATATATATATATGAAACTAGGGTTAAAATCTGATAAATTGCATACAACCTAAAATCACCTTGTGTATATGATAAAATTTGGTTACATAAACCATATTGTCTTATTCAGTATTTTATCACGTTTAGGTATATGTTTCTAAAATTTTGGAGCTAAAAATATTTAGTTATGAAGTATTTATTCAAAATGAACTAAATTTTATTTTCATAAATAAAACACGGTGAAAAGATAGAGACTCCCCTATATAATGGGCTATTACCATAGTTTCATGATCAAGCATATCAATGAAACACCTAGACAAAACTTGCTGCACTTGGGACTAAAAATAGAGGGTGCAAAGATCACTTGGTCCCCATCACATGTGATAATAAAAACAATGGTCATGGGGCATCTACTAAAATAATTCATGTGATTCTTCTTCTTTAGTTCACAAAAAATTGGACATTCTAGAGGTCCAAATCTTTGGATCAACCCAAATTCCTCTGTAGATCCTATAAGGAAAGTATCACAACTGTCTTCCTTGTGTTATCCAAGACTCAAGCACTCCTGACTCGAGTCATTAGAAATCCAAGAATGGACAAAGACTCTCTATCATTACAGAGAGGAGAGTGGAAGATCACTAAACAATAAATCAAACAAAAGTAGGGAAAACAAATATTGCCAGTGATTTTCACTAAAACACAAAGAAGCAGTTCATCCAAAACTACAAAGAGAAAAGAAATCTAAAGTGAGACATTGCATATTGGTTTATAAATAAACATGAAGAAAGTCAAGATGGAAGCCAAGGGATCACTAAATTTTGAGGCAAACTATCATTGGAGAAAGCTTCAAGAGTCGACCACATGCCTCTTAGTTTGCTTCCTGGGTCAGAGGATAGTACATGATATTCTGTCAAAGAGACCGTGACAAGTTGCAACTCTTGTAGCTGGTGAAGACCAACTCGTACAAATACATGGAACATGAAGATGTTGGACAACTTCATGGTGATGTAGGTAATATTTCAGAGTAGTTAATTGGAAAACTACACCCTATGTAGGGAGAAGTAACTATAATGATCATAAGAAGATGGGGTTGGTACAGAAATGATATATAGCTTGAAGGCAAGTTGGTTGGAGAGTATTAATGTATAGGGGTCAATTACTATTTATAGAGCATTAGATCTACATGGATTTAAATTTATAAGTCTTATGATGGGCGTCACAAAAAAAGAAGGATGAGGAATTGGGTTTTTCTATATATGGTTCTTGGAGGGCTTCAATTGGGGATCAAATGAATGGTAAAAATGTGAGAAAAACAATAGGGAATAAATCTCAAAAAATGGTGGGGATATGAGGGAGAAAAAGTGGAGGGAAAATTGTGAGGAACACCATGGTGTATAGTGTGATAAAATAGGAAGTCGATCAAGGTATGTGACAATTGAGAGGTTGTACAATTCAAATATGATGTATGGGAAAGATAATGCATATTGTAAAATTAGGAAAGTATTTGTGAAAGAGACAAATCAACGAACTATACAAAAAGGTCTATATCAAATCAATTATTTGTCAAATTAAGTTTTAGCTTTTTTTTTCAGAATTAGTTTAGGCCTTTAGCAGTGCCCAATCCCAATGAAAATTGACACACATGACAATTAAGGTATGTGCAATCCAATTTTTCATTTAATTTATTCTTGAGATCATACATCTTGCTATGTCCTAATAGTTCATACCCTAAACCCTAGATATGATGTTTTTATAAGGGATGATCCAATATCTGATGGATTATATAAGTTATATGCATATGACCTAGTTTTAGGCCTTATTGAAATAATAGGTTCAATGAGGTCAAAGTTGCAATTAACCATCCCATATTGAAAGCCAAGGAGGAGGATTGGAAGAAATTGTTGTATCTTATTCCATAAATTTAGGAAAGCTTTATGATGTTGATTTAAGATTGTATGTAAGTTTGAGATTATTTGAATGATCCTAGCCCTATAATTCCTAGGTAAGGGCATTTTGGTCCTTTCACCCAAGTGAGGTCTTCAATAATGTTTTTGAATATATCAATAGTTCAATAATTAAACTCCATTATTATGGAGTTATATCTTGTTTTTGAATTTGTTTAATGAACATTTGAATAATGATAAAACACATATGGGCCAAAATGATAGTTTTCAATGATAGTTCTATTGGATGTCCAAACAAACTTATCTTTTGATGAAACTTGGTGGAAGTGTACTTTTATGATGCTAAAGATAAGTTTAAAATTGCAGAACATTCAAAGCTCATTTCATGGTTCAAATTAATTATACTAGAGCCATAGAAAAATTAATTTAATGATTAACATCATTTACATTATTCCAATAATATGGTGAATGCTTAGTATCTTGATATTCTTTTTTCTGAATGAGATTAAATTTGACACAGATCTTTATGAAAATAAGATGGATTTCTGGTGATTTATTGATGATTTTTAGAAAATAGTTGATATGTAATTAATTAGGAATTTATTAATATATTACAAAAATATATGGGACTTGGATTAATGATTCATACCCCTTTTTCCAAACAAAACTAGGGTTTCTCTAGACCCATATATAATAAAACCCTAAACTATGTTTGGTGAAAATGTCTTTTGTTTGACGACCACCATAGTGCACGCGTGATGGATATCCAAAATTGTCATATGTGGAGATATTATTCATCCTCCAAACTTGGATTCCCAAAACCCTTAACCTATGATTTGACACCCCTCTCCTAGCCTTTTTCACCTATGTGATATACAATGGAGATTTAGACCCCCATAAAATCTATGATGACCTCAGATTGGATTTGTTAAAGTTTGACACCACCTCCACATCGATGACAAGCGATAATGATGGATGCAGGATGTGTGCAGCAACCACACACAGTCACAACACTAGCAGCAACTAGGAGACGAAGAGAAGGAAGAGACGGTATATTGGGGGCCATAGGGAGGGCTAGACATGGTGGCCCATGGTCGTGAGATTTCACAAGAGGTGTCGCAAGCTCAGGTGACATCTAGGAGGTTGTGTTTTGCCCCCACACATAGTGGCAATGGTCATAGAGCCTACTCGCATGCATGAGAAAAGGAAAAAATATGTAATATTTTTAATTCCATAAAAAAACTAGTTAACCATTTTGGACATACAGCCTAATGTTGGAATTGAAAAAATGATATCTATCTAGTGCTGGAATTAAACAATACTATATATTTAATGTGGAATCATGCATGTTGTAACCATAATGCTAGTATAACTGTAGTTAAAATAATAAAGAAACTTGTGAGACAATAAGCATATATGATGTGAACATGGATCCTTTCTTTAGTAACGTGTGACAATGAATATGGTATGGGTTTAGGTTTGACCTGATCATACTAGAAACCTAACTAGGATTAATAAAAAAACATTTCAAATATATGTTGTGGCTAATTTGTCTTTTCTAGGAGTTGACCAGAGTCTAGTTGTATGTAGGAGGTTTTGACATGACTTTTGATCATGTAAGTGGTTAAATATCCTCTTGATATGTGTGTATTCCAGTTGGATTATATGCATAATATCCATGTTCATTAGATTAAATATTTGATTTCACAAAATAAATAATTTATTATATATTTACTTCTTTGAATTGCATGCATATGAGTATCCTATCTTGATTCCTATATTATATTACATCTCAATGTTGATTTTTTCAAATCCTGAACATAATAATATAAGATGATCGTGTGAACTATAGGTGTAATCCAATCTGAAAATAAAAATCATACCACCCTCAAGTAAAAGTCCACTGAGGAATATCTTGAATTGGTATCTCCATGATGGAATAGCCATATATGATGTTGGGTATGGTTCCACCTTAGTAATATAATGAAACTAAATATGTAAACTAAAAGATAAATCTTGAAAAATAAAGAGGTAACTGTGAGTTGTGATCTTGCAAAATATATTGAATATCTACTACCATATATATTACTATACTATATTGGTCTTTGTTCCCACATACTCAACACACTTGTGTTGATCCATAATTGCTTTATGATTTTAGGTTTAGAGCATAGAAGGGACATGCAGATGAAGATGTGAGAAGTTTATTAGGTTGTACCTATTGAAGATATTTATAGTTATCACATGTACACTTTTATTGTAAATTCCAATTGTAGTTGTAAATATTATAAATCTTCTTTTAATAAATGTACTATTGTGCATAAGATTGTTGTTTTGTTGTTTGCATCAAGATTATTCATGTGTGTGAAATTTTTTCTTGATTATGCATTCAAAAGAGCGCTTGCTATACTAGGATAACAATTTAGAAGTTTATCCCTTAGGGGCGAAATGTGATAATGTTACATGTATTATCAGAGCATGACCAATAGCTAAGCCTAACAATTTCTCATTGCACAACCCATATATGAAAACCTTGAATATAAGCCCTAGAAATCTAATGATGTGTCTCTTACAGACTGGATTTGACCTAGCTTCTATGTTTGAACCTATATGTCTTAGAAACAAGTGTAATCTAGTGCTTATAATTTCTCCTATTCCTTTCTCTGGTGTCTTGTGTTATGGGGCATAGTATTGCTAGAGTCGGGTTAGGGGAAATAGTAAGTTTTGAGGCACCTTCATCTCTTCTAATGTGGTGATATGACACTGCATTATGGATGATGATAAGTATATCAAGAGAGCTCACCTAAACCATGCAGAGCTAATATATTAGGGAAGCTACTTTAGTCTATACACATTGGATACTATATCTCTAGGTTTATATAAATTGTTTGTTTAATGTGAGTGAATAGCTAGATTTTGGTTTGGTTTGTCAAACATGAACATTGTGATTTTCAAATGCTTGTTTCATCAATGGATAAAAAATATTCCTATACCACACACAAAAAGGCAAAGAGTCTTTGTGAGATCTTAAGGAAATAGAGTGACACCATCCTAGATGAGAGGTTTGTAGAAGTTAGATGTAGATCTAGATGGCTAAAGCCAAATATGAAAGGTTATCCTAGATAGATAACTTAGATGACGTAAGATTGACCTAGATGACCTAAAAATGATTTACATGATGAAATATTTATCATCATGATGACAAAGCCAGCTTGAGGATTTAAGTTAAAATTTGATGATCTAAGACTTGATGGTCATGCGGACCCTAGATAGTGCAACTCCATCTATGTTTATAAGCTACATTTGTCTATGTTGGCAAAATAACAAGCTGAATTGCCTTAATTTCACATATCTAGTGGTCAAAAGAAGTAAGAATGAAGAAAAACATCTAAAATAATTAGGATTATGAGCCATAATATTATACAAATAAGTTCATATCTTGTTTTCTCTTTATAGGTCTCAATCCTTGAGTCTAAATTATCATGATTCAATATATATATATATATATATATATATATATATCTGTGTGTGTGTGTATGCATATATGCATTGATGCATGTGTGTGTATTTATATATACATATATATATATACATATATAAAGAAAGGCATTCTCTCCCCCTCTCCCATGTCCTTACTAGAGATCAAATACCCAGGAGGGTGGTAGACCAAGGTGGAAACTGAGAATTGAACCCGGGTCCCTCTATTAGGGGATGTCTTGCTTGAACACTTGATCCACTCCTTATTGGCGATATATATATATATATATATATATATATATATATATATATATATATGTATATATGCCTAGCTAGTCATGCTAGAATACACTTGAGTGTACAGATTGCACGAATACACTCAAGTATGTTTGCATATGAAGACTATTTTTTTTTGCAAAATGTAACCATTAATCTTCACTGTCATACTATAACTAGGCTACATACAAATTTTGAGCCCATTTGGATAAGTGTAAGTCACTCATCCAAAGGAAACAAAATCGATGTGTGAAACTAATTTGAAATGCATAATTTTTGCGGTCTTTATAACATGACCTACAAATGTTCAAATGTGCTCAAATTTTGTATATAAGCTATTCACAAGATGTTTAAGAATATCAATGGATTAGATTTTTGAAAAAAAATATTGCATCACGAAAAACTACTTGAGTGTATCTGCTCTGAATACACTCGAGTGTATTCTAGCCTGACTCTCTCTCTCTCTCTCTCTCTCTCTCTCTATATATATATATATATATATATATATATATATATATATATATATATATATATATATATATATACATAGACACAACAAAACACACATCTATCTTCTAGGGCTCCGGGTAACAGCCTGTGCAATCCCTGGTGACCCTGACGCCCACGCCGCTGATCACCCCAATCGGTGGCGTCCACCTTCCTGCCAACCACCTCCGACCACCAGCATCATCCCACCGGTGACCATGACCACTCACCAGGCTACAGACGCATGCGGTGCGGGAGCAGCAAAACCTAGCGACAGCGACGCCGGTGGACAACCGGAGAGCAACGAAGGCATCGACGTTGCGGGAAGACCTGAGAAGATCGCGTGGAACCTGGTGCTAAAACGACCGTGATCATTGGACGAGGAGGACCTGGTGTTTGCTAAGGCACGTGTTGTTGACAGCGCCATGTACGTGGATTTGGAGGCAGATGAATTCAACATGATGAATAATGTATGGGAGCTCACAATGCTGCTATATACTCTTAGCAAGAGGCCTTTCTATCCCCATCTCTAGGCATGGATCCGTCAGACTTGGCGACCGAAGGGGTCCTTTGAACTGATTTCGAAGGAAGATGGAATTTTCCTAGTTTGGTTTGCAGTGGCCGAGGACAAGAAGGCCACATTGGACCTTGGACCAAGGTTCTTTGATGCACAACTCGTCGTGGTGAAGGACTAAACGTACGGTGATGAATTGCGGAAGAGCCTCTTCTCCTCGGTCCCAATATGGATTATGCTACATTTGAACGAGAGATCATGGACTCACAAGGTGGCTGGCACCATACTGGCGGGTGTAGGCATGGTGTTGCATATAGATTGGTCGCTCCCTTGAAGGTGACAATTCTAGAGCCATTGTGGAGCTGCATGCGGATAGCGTTGAACATGACACGGTTTGGTTGAATGTTAACGGAAAGGAGCCTATTCCTGTTAGCATTAGCTACAACTTTGTTCCACCGAGATGAAAGAGATGTTGTGCATTTGGTCATGGGATGGTCACTGTCGGATGAAATCTCATGCTGGAGAGAAGAAGGTCTGGCACACACAGACGGAAGGAAAGACCAAGGTCTAGCATGCTCGGCCCCAACACCAGAAGGTGGGTGGAAACTCGGTCACAAACACTAACACTAAGGAGAAGGAAGAGATCAGCCAAAGCAAAGGGGCAGCTGAGGTCGTGGCTACAACCAAGAGAACGCAGGGTTCAGAACAGCAAGAAAAAGACGAAGAAATGGGGACGGCCACACCCAAGCTGGGTGAGGTTGTGAACAAAGAATCTGGCGGAGCAAAGGAGGTTAATGTAGAAAGAACAATGTATGACTTCACTCCAACGTCAAGCAAAATTGGATCTCGTAGGATAGGTATCCCAAAATCTTAAGGAGTAGGGTTGGTTCTTGACACTACAAATAGCTTTGGGGTACTTACAGACTCAGACAAAGAAGAAGGGGAGGTTGTGAAAGAAAAAGGGGCAAAGAAGAAGGACTATAAGAAGGAGCCTAGAAGGAGGACGAGGTCTACAAAAACCCTTGATCTGTCCATGCTTCTTTAGAATATTAAGGGTGGGTGTGACAGGAATAAGAAGAAGGAGATTCATGAGTGGATTGCAGCTAGTGGCTACTCGTTAGTTGCTTTGGTAGAAATAAAAATAAAGATCCTGAACAACAATAGCATAAAATACCTATTCCCACAAGGATGGAATCACGTGTCTAACGTGGAGTATGGTGAGGTTGCTAGAGTCTGTGTGGCGTGGAAGACCAATGCTTGAAAGGTGTCAGTGATACAAATATCAAATCAGCATGTCCCAGTTTATTGCAAAAATAATGGTGGACTGCAGATGTGGATGACGACTATCTATGGTCATAATGATGGCAGATCCAGACTTGACTTATGGAGAGATTTGGTTTCACTTTCCAAACAGGTGCAAACTACATGGCTAGTTATAGGTGATTTCAATACTGTCTGGCTACAGGAGGAAAAAAGGGGGAAGAGACTTGCTACTACTGCTAAAGTGGACACATTTAACCAGACCATTGATAAAGAAGGTTTATATGAGCTACCTATGGTGGGTGGTGAGTTGTTCACTTGGAACAATGAAAGAGCGCCAGAGTATAGAATAGCAAGCAAACTTGACAGAGATTTGGTGAATGATGATTGGCTGAAATTTCTTTCTAATGTCCAGGTAAAGGTGGGGGATCTGACATTAGAGATCATGCACCTATGTCAGTTCAGATTATGGAGAAAAAGTAGAAAAGGAGGCCTTTCAGATTTCTAAATTACTGGGCAAACTGGAAAGGTTTTGATGATGTCATAAAACAAAGCTGGAGCATTCAGGTGACTGGTAATCCTATGTTTGTGTTTGCTAAGAAGTTGATGAATACCAATGCGGCTCTTAAAAATGGGTAAAGGAGAAGGTGAATGTCCCAAATCTACTGAAGGAGGATAAAATAGAGTGCAAAGACGTTAGAGAAAGATTATTGATTGATCCACTGAATCCTAATCTAATAGAGAAAGATAGAGAGATGAAAATGATGCTGGAAGATCTAAAAAAGGTAGAGGAAAAATTCTACTGGTAAAGAAGTAAAGAAAAATGGATGGAGGAAGGGGACTGGAACACAAAGTTCTATCATACTACGGTTATAAGAAGAGAGGTAGGTAATATTATTTTTGAATTAATTAATTATGAAGGGATGGTTGTCAATAAATAGGAGGACTTAGAAAAACAAGCAATAAATTTCTACGCTTCTCTGTATAACAAAAATTTCTCCAATGACATTGATGATGAGGAGGAAGTTGAATGGAAGTACATACTTACAATCACTCATAATAACATTCTCACAAAGAAAACCAATGAACTGGAGGTCAAGGAAGCGGTATGGAGCATTGGCATCAATAAATCACTGGGGTCTGACAACTTCAATGCTTTCTTTTATAAGAAGACTTGGGAAATTATCAAAGATGACTTGCTTGCTTATGTGAATTGGTTCCTAGAAGGCGGGAACATGGTGAAACGGGTTAATCATTCATTTCTTGTTCTTATTCTGAAGAAAAAAGCATCTCCTCTCTTGTTGATTTTCATCCTATTGCCTGCTGCTCGGTACAATATAAGATTATTACAAAAATTTTGACTGCCCGGTTGAAGACAATCCTTCTTTATTTGATTTCTGCAAACCAAGGATCCTTTGTAACAGGTAGAAGCATCAATGATTGTGCTCTTCTACCTGGAGATTTCTTCTGACTATAATGTCATGAGAGGAAGTAGGAAGGCCTACCTAAAGCTTGATATTTCCAAAGCTTATGACAGTGTGCGATGGGAGAAATTATGGTGGATCATGCAACAGATGGGATTCAATGAATAATGGATTGGATGGATGAAGCAATGTGTTGGGACTACTAGCTACTCCATTCTGATTAATGGCACGTCTGCAGGTCTGTTTAGAGGGGTAACGGGTTGCGCCAAGGTGACCCCTTATCTCCTCTTCTTTTTGTGATCGTCATGGAGTATTTCACAAGGAAGATGCAACAAGATGAAGAACAAAAGGATATAAAGCCTTACACTATTCATGGGATGAAGGTAATGACACATTTAATTTTTGCAGATGATGTTCTGATTTTTGTAGAAGCCAAACAACAATATCTGGAAAATCTTAAAAGTCTCATGGAGAAATTTGGGAAGTAAACATGACTGTGTGTTAAACTGTTAATGCAAGTAAAACTCATATTTTCTTGTCAAAGAACTGCTACCAGATGGAGGATAGACTTACTCAGGCTATGGGGGTAGAGAGGGGTGAATTCTCAACAAAATATCTGGGATTCCCTCTCGCTGGTGGCAACCTTTATATCAAAGACTTTACCGATTGCATTGATAAAGTGGAGGAAATGATTAACAGGTGGCCAACACAAAAGACATCCATGGCAGGACGCAGGACTTTGATAAAAGATTCCATAGAGGGACTCCTTATCTTCTGGGTACAACAAGGTGAAATCCCCAGATCCATTCTGGATAGAATTGAAATGAAGATGACTTTCTTTGGGGAAGTGAACACCATCCTATGAAGTATTCCAGATTCGCTTTTCCTACAGATGAAGGAGGGCTGAATATAAAGACCCCTAGAGACATTGCTTGATGGTGTACCATGAGAAGGATCATTGATTTTCAAGAAGGCACGTCTACTTGGGAAAAGTGGATGAGAGACATATATCCTAGAGGGCTGGAGTTTATACCAAAGACTAGAGAAGGACACTCTAGAACCATCAATGTTATGAGGGAAACATGTCCACAAGTCAAACACCTGTTTGTAGCTAATGATTCTAGGAGATGTCAGCTTAAGAGATGGCAACTTAAAGACAAGAATATTTGCTTATGGGAGGTGACCCATACAAGGGGCATAAAGAACCTACTGGGAGATCAAATATGGGCTGGTAGGTACGTGCCGAAATGGAGCATGTGTGTTTATAAATTTCTGCATAATGTTCTTACTACCCTGGATAGAATAAAGAGATGTAATTATGATATCTCTACCATTTGCTTGCTATGCAGGGACAAAGATGAAAGCCACAACCATCTTGTAGGAGAATGCATCTTCACAAAGGAGATTTGAGAATATCTATGCAGTGAATTCAAATTACAAATTTAACTTTCTACAGATCTGAGAAGAATGCTTGCTAGGTGTGGCGGTAATGAAAAGAAGAATCTCTTATTTGATGGCTTATGCTACCATGTTTGGGAGGAGAGGAATGCTAGAAGACACCAAGGAAATTCCAGGAATACTATAAGCATTACTGTAAAAATATGTAAATGTGTTAAACGTAGATTACGAATTAGCTAGCTGAGTGAGTTGTAGTTTTTCTTTGGGTGTATGGTGTTGGGCCTACATGTAAACTCGACCTCCTATATTTTTAGGGGAAGCGTCGAAATATACTTACCTGATTTCGATACATAGACATACATACATACATACATACATACATACATACACAAGGAGTGACTCAAGTGGTCAAGCATGGTGTCCCCTAACAAAGGGACCCGGGTTTGAATCTCAGTTACCGCCTTGATTTACCACCCTCCTGGGCATTCAGCCACCACCACGGGCGTAGGAGGGGGGGAAATCTTTCTTTCTTAATCTCATACTAGTATAGGCACATGATTTGCATGATGCTCTTATGTATAGTTTGTTTAACGAATTGTAGATATATACTTTGTGGACATAAGTATAATTAGTTGTAATTATTTTAGTTTATCTCATTATTAATATAATATAATCAAGAGCGTCCTTTATCTCATATTTTTGTGTAGGAAACATTTAACATTGTAATGTTTGTTGCTGATTCAGATGTTTGTTGCTAGGTAATGTTTGTTTCTGATTCAGATGGTAATGTTTATTGTTGATTGCACTATATATCCTAGTTTTAAACCCATTATGGAGTCAATATTAAGTAGTTTAAAAATAACATCTATTTATTTCTATGTGTTCTTGTAGTTGGACTGTGATTCCATTGTCTACTTGTGATATATATAAATATTGTTTGTTTGTCTCCCAAACCTATATTCCACATTTTATGAGGAAACACAAGCAACTACTACTCAGCTGTAGGATGTCACACTTAAGAAACCTCTACTAAATTTTATGTCATTTCCACCTATTTCTACCTTGGGATAATCATCCTAAAACTTAGTTCCACATGCATGCCATTATATATATTAAAATTTTTGTTTCAACCTCCATTTGGTCAGAGCATCTTCTAGATAGTTCTCTAATTATAGGAATGCTTCGATGTAGTATGGAGTGTGCTACATAATATTGATAGTATAAGATATAAACCTAGCCACGATCATGCTTCTTGTAGACACTACATTTGATAGTATAACTTATATTAACACTTACATAAGTTACTTCAACATTTATCTTATCCATTGGTTGTCACATTTATTCATGAATATTACATCATAAAACTAATATCAAAGTTTGTACATCTCTATTTCTATTCATCAATGTGCTCACAAGTAAAATGATTTGTATGATGTAAAATATTGTTCTTAATGAAGTAAAAGATTACAAACAACACTTCTTATTGTTATATGTTAAAGGAATATGTTCTCTATTTGTTTATATTTTTCTTATAAAATATGCCTATCTGGATCTGATATGATTAGATATCTTAACTCATAGGAAATGGCCATGTTGGCTCAAAATCTATAAGTGACACATTACTATAAGAAGAAAATAAGATTGTCAAAGTTTTGACATTAACTATATAATTATATGTGCACGATAAAAACTAAATGCTCACATGCATGGAAATATTTCCCATTATTTTTTCCTTTTGGTAATAAATGAAAGAAAAAAATTCAACTTCCAAGATGAATAACATGATCTAATATTTTTCAAATATTATAATTTGCATAAATAAGTAAGAGAATTGCTGGTGAAAGAAATAGGACATGTTATAGTTAAGCTCAATCAACTAACAATCTCAATGTTTTTATATTTATCATTTGCAGGTCGCGCTACGCTAACACGTTCAGTGATGAATGCGTCCTTAACGTACTATATGCAAGCCACAAAGATACCAATATCCGTATGTGATAGAATTGATCAGATCACACAAAATTTTCTGTGGAGCGGCAGTGAGGAGAGGAAGAAGATGAACTTAGTGGCATGGGACAAAATAATCGCAGTAAAGGAGCACAGAGGGTTGGGGCTGAAGTCGATGAAGGAACAGAACGAGGCGCTCCTTATGAAGGTCACTTGGGACTTTGTTAACAACAGACGGGTTGGATGGAGGGAACTTATGGAAGGCAAGTATAAACGGGGAGCATCCTACTCAAAGACTGGTTCGCCGGTTTGGATGACCATACAGAAGCAGATACAAATGGTCAAAGAGAACTCGGCAATGACAACAATAACAAGAAATAAAATGAGTTTATGGCACGATGAATGGATCATTTTAGGAGCAAAACCTCGACTTAAACAAGGAAGGATGATCCCTGAGGAGCTGGAGGGTTGAAAGTAAATGAGGTAGTGATGGATGATGGAAAGTGGGATATGGATTTCTTTGAGTACTGGTGTGACGTGAGAACCTGTATGGAGATCAGGAGCATGGAGCCACCAAACGAGAGTTATGGGGAAGACTCTTATAGATGGAAACTGAACCAACAGGGTGTGTTCAGTACCAAGACCGCCTACCAATTACTAATCAAGGAGAAAGAGAAAAGAATGGAGGGAGATTGGAACTGCATCTGGAGCAACCAAAGCACACATCGGATAAATAACTTCCTATGGTGTCTCAAGCATGACAGACTATTGACTAATTAGCTAAGATGGGTGAGAAAAATGACAGAGGTACCTACGTGCGGAAGGTGTGGGGAGGCTGAGGAGACAAGCCTACATGCAGTTCGGGACTGCCAAATAAGCAAAGAAACATGGAAATTGGTAAGAGGAGCGAGGGGAGATGATTTCTTCTCAATGAACCTTAAGGAATGGATAGAAAACAATCTGAAGAAGAAAGGAATCTGTGATCAATGGCAAACACTCTTCTCGGTTGGCTGCTGGATTCTGTGGAAAACGAGCAATGAGAAGATATTCAATAAGAGCAAGACCGGCATATCAGTAATAATAAAGAAGATTAAGGGCCTGGTAGAAGAAATACAAATGGCGATCAGGAAGGAGGAAAAACAACAAAAGCAGACCACAAACAAATGGGAGGAACTAGGCGAAGAAGATGGACTGATCACTGTCGACACAACAGTCAATACGGGCAGAGCTATCACAGTGGCGGGCTACATAGCAAGAGATGGACACAAGAACTGGATACGAGGAGGTGCATAATGATACACAGGAAACAATCCTCTTTGGGGAGAGATGAAGGCGCTACTGTTAGGATGCAGGAACGACAAGCAAATGCAGAAGAGGAGGATCTTTGTGCAGAGTGACTCCAAGCAGGCTGTAGAGACAGTCAATGGCAAATTCGATTGTCCCCCGAAGCTCAGGAACATAGCCGGAGCGATAATGAAAGAATTGAAGGAATACATTCAGATTATGTACAAATCCAGAGATTTTAATATGCTAGCTGATATGATGGTTAAGAAGGTGCTGAAAATAGAAGAAATAAGCATCACCTTTCAAACGTGCCCGTATTGGCTAAGGGCGCAATACCATAAAGAAACACAATGCTTTGAGGAGGTTGACAGAGGAGGAACGGAGGAACAAAGAAGGTAGCCGAAAAAGATGACTATACAAAAAAAAATATTTACCTTGATAACTCAAATGATGGATTTTTTGACTCCTCATAAAAATATTTTTATAGTATTTATCACTATGTTGTAATTTCAAGTGGGTAAATTATCGAAGATAATTAAATGCTTGTTAGCAAAGTATACTCCAAAAAATAATATAATAACTGATTACATAAAACCTTTGTAAATTTATTTAAGAAATTAGTCTCAACACTGTATTCATTCTTTCTTAAGTTTGGACAGGTCTACAATGCATTTTATTCAAAGTTGTTGCTTGTAAATTATTTTTCAAGTCTCAAAAACAATACAACATAGATGTGCACCTTTTTAATATAATTTTATAACCATTATTACATAAACAATATATCTGCATATACGCATTACAATATGATGAAAATCTTTCATTCTGGTTACAATTGTAGGTTATGTGTCACTAAAGAGCATAATAGAAAGTTTGTAAAATCATTTTATTAAGAACATATGATTTATTATTTAATGGTGGAATAATTATTTTTGATGGACCTCTTATCACCAAATGTTGAGATAGTTTATGGGTTATATGAGTCTTTTAGTTTATTTTCTTTGAATTATTTTTGCACCAAATGTAAACAAATTTGTAATATGTTTGTTATTTAGGTTTCCTTAAAATTAAATTCAAACACATCATAAACCTAAAATTCAAACTATTTGACCAGTAGATATCAAGTAAGCATTTACCATATCTTCTATGCATTCACTTTCAATTATTGAAGTTTCCAATATAGTTGGTTGTTTGACTCAATAATTACCAAAGAGTCAATAGTGATATCATACTACACATTTACTTAACATGTCATACAAGACATTGTCACTTATATAACAATAAATTTTATCTAACTCATGGATTTAATGTTGTAGTAAATTTGATGTCAAATGGATCTAAGATATCTAATATTTAAAAGCATTTCCTAATGGTATGCATAGATACTATTATGCAAATCCTATATAACATCAAATGTAGTGTATATATTGAACTTAAAATGTATTGGTTCTAGGATTTTTTTCTACCCCAATGAGACTTGTTATCATCTTGCAAGACCAACTAACACATCACACTACATTTAAAAGTTTAGACTTCAACGTTCACTCTTTGGATTTTCCATATTTTCATTTGTATTTTTTTCTCTTAAATAGAAGTATATCACAACTTTATTGTCATCTATCCTAATTTAAAAAATAGTTCACTATTAAAAGAAATAATCAAATAAACAAAATCATATAGGTAGTAGAAAGTGATAACCAATAAACAACATTGCAAGAAGATAGGTATTATGTGATATTATCATAAATGATGTCCCTTGATGCATTACAAAGGTGACAAATAATCATCTAAATCTTGGTGAGCTAATCCCGTAATAATATATGTAATGGATTGACTATGAAAATATTCACTCTTGGTTAAAACTTTGGTCAATCTTACATTATTACTTTTCTTATATTTATTCAATATCATCATTTATAACTGGCCATATTCATTGAATAGGTAATTTTATTCAATAGGATTGGCAAACCGCCAACCCTTGAGCATAAATGCTCCAGAGTACAAGATTGTTTTATGAGATTAAAAACTATCCTGTCTAAGAGGCCCATAGGCCATGACCCGCTAAAAGGTCCTAAGGAATACCTGACTTTTATTTTAGAGAATCCATCCCCACTAGGTGGGTTCAGAATTCCCCAAAATTCGACCAAGTATTGACCAACA
The DNA here is from genome assembly GCA_963693085.1 of Alisma plantago-aquatica. Taxonomy (NCBI): domain Eukaryota; kingdom Viridiplantae; phylum Streptophyta; class Magnoliopsida; order Alismatales; family Alismataceae; genus Alisma; species Alisma plantago-aquatica. The sequence goes on from OY856409.1 coordinate 1,284,268,183, forward strand.
AGATGGTCCAGAAACAACCCTTAGTACTAATTCTGGTCGACCGCCCCACTAGGTGGGTTTGTCCATACCAAAACAGACTAAGTGCTGGGATGCTTGTCCATGGGTTGGGCAAGTCATCAGAGGCCCGACAACAAAGACACCGGCTAACATGGACTCAGAGTGAAATCCATTGAAATTGTCATTAACTGGCTATATTCAGTTTTAAAAGAAGGTGGTCCAAATAACTATATGCAATAAATGTCTGAAATTGTCATTCATTGAAAGTTTTCAATGCATAAACAACATTAAAAGAAGTTCTTTTCTATTCATGCCATCTATCTTACTGTAGGAAATTACTTATAAAAATTATAAATATTGTATTATTTAGAGTTGATAAGTTTTAATATCAATATAGTGGTAAAATTTAACTTTTTCTTATTTATGCACATATTTGTTATACATCTGATGATACACAGAGGAGAGAGGAAGAGAAATGCTATTTATTTGTGTGTGAATGTGGGTGATGACTGCATAAACATGGAACTCTAGTTCAAGATATCAACATGTTTTTTAATAATTATAGGTGGTACTTAAAACTTTTTGGTTATAAGAAATCAATTTTATCTTAAAATATATGCATGTATAGGCTAAATTAAAATAATTTTATACCTTTCAAATTTGGGTAACAAAATTAAAATTCATATATAGTTAATAAAGAATTGACCAAGAATCTTAGAAATAGACAACAATAACCAAAATTTTGAAGCATTCAGTAAATGGATGTTCTCTAGTCCAATCTCTTAAACCAATGTTTGTAGAAAATACTTAAAATGACAAAAAAGTATTTGTAATCTATTGTAGCATCTTTTGCATATAACATTCATACAAAATGTACATATGTCAATTAATTCATTAAAAATAATTTGGAATGACGAATTTTAGAGAATTTGAAAATCCATAGGAAGTGTCTAGTCTTTTCAATTAAAAATATTACATATTATCGTTTAATTTTTTTTAATATCAATGTGGTTCCTCTATACTCTATCTAGGTTGTGAAGTCATTGCCTATTTATGTGAAATATTGCAAATGTAGTTCTAGATTGTTCACATAAGTAGAGTCTTCACAACAACAACTTTATAAACATATAGTACTACATCGAGAATTACACAGATGGGTCTAGAAGTTTTCCCTATTTTTAACATATAGAAATTCTTTTGTGTTCGATAGTGTCGAAAGGTCACTTCAGCATCAAGCTACCTATATCAAGAAGACAGTGGAGCATTGTAAGATTGCTTGGAAAGCCAACATGAAGAACAATAGGCTTGACAGGAGCAGCAGGTGGGCTCGCCCTCATGAACGTCAGATCAAAATGAATGTTGATGTAGCAGTTAAGGAGAAGGTGGCCACTTGTGCCGTGGTTTCTAGAGATGAGAATAGCAATTGGGTGTTTGGAAAATGCTGTAAAATTGGGGTCAAAGATGCTTTAGAAGGGGAGATCCTTGCCATAATAGAAGCAGCCGAAATTGCCAATGAAAAATCCATCACCAATCTACAGATTGAAAGTGACTGTAGGAATGCTGTTACAATAGTCACTGGTGAAGTACATAACTATCCTCGGTTTGCCAAAGAAATTATGAGAATTAGGAGGTTATGGAAGAACACCTGGATTTTATCACATATTGCACGGGAGAAGAATACTGTTGCAGACAAGTTGGCTAAACACCACCAAAAACAAAATCAGTATGTTACTCACTACGTGAGACCCCCTGAGCCCTTAGGACAATTACTTCTAAACGATTGTAATGGAAGTAGTACTGCCACGTTTAATTCAGTTCATGATAATTATCAGTGTAATTCAATTGTTTTTCAGCTCGCAAGAGGAGGGCGGGATGAATAAGATAGCCTCCTGACTTTTCAGTAAAAAAAAATCATTTTAATTCAGGAGGATTTTGTGTATATTCAAAAATACATTTTATAATCCATGTTTATCCCCATATCATTGGAAGAAATCTATCTAGACCATATTTATTGGTGAGGCACTATGGCTTGTCGACAATTCAATGTCATATCTCATGTTCAAGAACACATTCCTAATTAGATTAGAACAATATAGATTTATATTTCACAACATTTGATTTTAATTTGTTGTTAGTAATGATATAATATATATTTTGAATCAAATTTCATGTAAATATTTTTCTTTTAAAAGTTAATAATAGTTCAGTATACTATGTGATTAAAAGATAGTATTTGAAATAACGTAAAATGTTGTTTATATTCTCTTGAATAACTTTTTCTAGCAACTTCAGTAAATTAAAATAAAAAATAGAAATATATATGATATGTCAAATGATGGGGTGTTTGAAATTATAAAATTCAATAAATTTTGGTTACAAAAAAAGTGACTTTCTAGTTTAACACATTTTGGATGCAAAAAAGGAGCAAGTTTATATATATATATATATATATATATATATATATATATATATATATATATATATGTTGGATCAATGGGCTCTAGAAGGGGGGGGGGTTGAATAGAGCTTCACAAACTTCACAAGAGTGATTAGACCACCAAATTATATTAAGTGCAGAACTTAATTCAAAACAGCAATTTGATGTCCTAAACTAGCATACAAAGCAAGGATAAGAGACAAGGAATAGCATGCACTTGGACAGGTGGTTTAGAGTGGTTCCATGTCCTAAACTTAGGAGCAATGTCAGTCCACTACCTAGAGTTGGTTAGGCTCTAGGATTTGTAACTTGGTTCTCTTATATATATCACACAATAAGATTACAAGCTACAACAACCAACCATCCAAGGACTTATATATCAAGCCAAGATCTTCTACCTCACCAAGGACTTACCCACCAAGCAAGTAGTCTTCAGCCTTCTTCAAAGGACTTACCCACTCTTGCTCTAGTCTTCGGCCTTGCAGGAATTACCCATCTTGCTTGAGCTTTGCCTTGCACCTCTCCTTCACTTGGAGAGCTTTAGCACCTTCCTCCTTCACTCGGAGGCCTGGAGCAGCTAGCCTTCTTCTCCTTCACTCGGGGAAGAACATCAACCTTCTTCTCTTTCACTCGGAGAAGAAACTTCAATCAATCTTCATAGAGAATGGAGATGGGAGAAGTGGAAAGGAGAGCTTTATAAGATTACAAATGATAGCTCTCATACATGGGATCCTAACTCACTCATACTCACGAATTTGCTTTGAAGGTAGAGAGAGAAAGGGGCTCAAAGGATTAGAAACCACTCAACTAAGGCTAGGACCAAGCATATGTGAATGAGCAACCTTGGAATGAAGTCCAAGAGGTCCTATTTATAGTTGAGGGTGTCCCTTTGAGGTTGGGAGAGTTAAGGGGCACAAACTAGCCATTTTACAACTTGCAACGGATCTATTTTGAGTCCCACCTACTCCTCCAATGGTTAGAATTGCTTTTTCTGCATTTTAGTACAGTCTGATCAGCCGAGTTTCAATAAAGGCAACTCGGCCGAACCACTAAGCGACAAGTCTGAAAGATAGACTGTCGGTCGAGTTCCCTTGGAGAAACTCGGCCGATCGGTCGACTTTCAACTTGGACCGATCAGTGGATCGGCCGAGTTTCCCACCATAGAAACTCGACCGAACAGGGATCGGCTGAGTTGGTAACTCGGCCGATTGCCCAGAAAATTCCAGAATATATGGATCGGCCGAGTTTGGAATTCGGCCGACAAAATCCCTGTTATGGGTATTTTGGAATTTTCGTAAAACTGTACAAACGATGGATTTTTGAGTCCCAATCAATTTATCCATCTTAGTTACAATACAAAACATGAGTATAAGTGATTACATCAATTGTTCTAAGCCTCTAAGGGCTATATTACAAAACGATCAAAAGTCACATGTTTTGCATGTGCTGGATGAGTAGCTTTGGAGTTGAATGTGATTCTTTTCTTGTACCTAATGTCTGAAACAATCTCAAATAGATTTTTTAGATACATATGAATGGAATGGTTAAGTCATTATCAAAATATGGGCAATGTGCGACACCTAGGTCAACATTCTCCCCCTTTTTGACAATGACAAACCATTCATCAACATATTGAAAAGAATGTGAAAATTATACCTTTTCTTAGGGAATTGCAAGGGGATGCAAAGATGATCAATTTGTAATGTTCCCCCTCAATTCATGCTTACTCATCCCTGCATGGTTAGTTAAAAAACAAGCAACCACAGCACATATGTATATTATATGATTCTAAGCAAGTCTAGATGCATTTCAGTTATTAGACAAGAAAAGAACCATACAAGCAATAAAATCAATATGATTGAGCTTTTTCTCCCCCTTTGTCATCTCAAAAAGGCAGGGGGGTAGAAGAGCATAAAAGCAAGGTCTTCTCCAACAAAAACACTCAATCAAATCACTCCACAGAAAGACAGAGGAACACCAAGATAAACCATGAAAGCAATGCATGTCATTAATCAAAATATGGAAAACACTACAAGATAAACCATACAAAGCGTTTCCATAAACCATAAAACAAAAACTACATGGATAGCATAGAGTAGAAATAGTACAACTCAGATGATGTGCCTAATGTATATAGTACAATCATAGTCCAAAGAGATATAACATGGTCATCTGAGACTAAAACTAGACACATCAGCCCCTAAGCTAAACTACTCTATGTCGATATCATCAACAGCAGCATCGATGTCCTCGTCTGGCCGGTAGTCCTCGTCGCCATCATCAGAAGGAGGAGCAGCAGCCGGTGTAGCCTCGGCATCATGATTAGCATCGTCGTCATCATCCTCGTCTTCAGCATCCGTCGCAGTAGCCTCATCAGCATCAGTCTCAGCATCCTCCTGGTCAGGCATATCCTCGTCTGGAGGACCAGAAGCACGCCCGGGCCACCTCGCACTCTGCTCGGACCAAGACATGCCTAGAGCATGTAACTCATAGGCAACCTCAATGGGGGGAGCAGAAGAAGTGTACTGGGCCAGAAGCTCAGACAGACGACCACCTGGGAGCGCCAGAACCGGGGAAGGGCATCCACCTGCAGAGGGTTCAGCGGAAGCAGAAAAGGGTGGAGCAGGGTAAAACGGGCTATACGCGTAAGAAGCGTAGTCACCACCGGGGTAGGGCTCGTAGGTGGGGTAAGGCTGAGGGCAGGATAAAGACATGGAGGACATGATGTGGCACAGATCCTGATGATGGTGTTGCTGGACCTGCATGTTGTACGCTTGCTGGTGCATGAGATACCCCATGAGGGCCTCATTGGAAACGTGGAAATCAGCAAAGGCAGGCTGCGGAGGAGGCTGGAAGGAAGGTTCAGGTGGAGGAGGGGCAGCTGTGGAGGGTGGAGGTGCATCTGAGGAGGGTGGAGGTGGAGGTGGAGGTGCAGCTGAGGAAGATGATGCACCAGGGGTAGGCACACTCTTTTGGAGAGTGGTCTCACTGATATAAACTCCTTTGCGATCAGGGCGGTAGAGAAAATCGGCAAAGAGAGATTTTCCAGTGGCATGCTGGAAAAGACCACAAATAAGGGCAGGATATGGAAGATGTGTGCCCTTTGTGTTCTTTCCCGAGTCAAAATAGGTCATATGATGAAGGATGTAGCGGGCCCATTTGACTCCTTGATTGTTCAACAGAAGATACATCATTATCGCCGTATTCTCGGCAATGTCCGTTTGATTCTTCTTGGGATGGACATTGCAGCTGAGAATAAATGCCAAGACGCGGCGAGGGGCAGAAAGGGTGGAGGAAGGCAAAGTACCCCTTTTTCTATAAGGAAAGTTGGGTTGCTTGAGAAATTTGTGGATGTCGGTCAAGTCAACCTCAATTGTCTTATAGACATCCTCGGGGTAAAGAAGATCAAGATAGAGAGGATAGTCGGTGATCCAAGATGCCGTGCCAACATTTCCATTAAGATAGAGATTGAAGGAACGCTCAGTAATATGGAAAGGTTGTCCGGCGATCATGGACGTCAACACAATAGAGGTGTCCGCGGATGGGACCAAAGAGTCATAGTTCCACCGCAAATTTGCGTAGAACTCACGGACGGCTTTGGAACTATATTTCAAATTATAGAAGCGGGCATCCTCTATGCAAAACGCCTCAAGGTGATGGGTGCGAAAGATTTGACAAGCTTCAAGGAGGTCAGCGTGAAAGCTGTTGGGTTGATGAAGAGCTCGAAAAGGGAAGGGAGAGCGAGGAAGGAGCTCTTTGTAATGAGAAACAGCAGCATTGTCTATAAACGAGAGATTGTCGAACACCATATACCTTGGAGCAAGGGGAGTCGCCATGGCAGGAGCAGGAACGACTCGTTTCCGGCGTTGGGACCTCATGGAGAGGAGAAAGAAGAAATAGAGCCGAGCCGCGTGGAGAGAGAGAGAGTAGACGACGCCCCTAGAACAGCAAGAACGAAAGCACAGGGTCGATCGGAGGTGAAAACGGCTGGAATGAGGGAAGAGAGGACCAGGGTTAGGAGGGGTCGGGGTTTACGGCTAGGGTTCGGTCGACTTTGCTCTAGTTGAGAGGGAGCAAGTCGGCCGAATCCTATATATATAAAACCAGTCTACCGCCGATCGGTCGAGTTTGGGAAATGGAAACTCGACCGATCAAGTGCACAGGTGCCCTGTATCTCGACCGTTCGGCCGAGTTGGAAACTCGGCCGACCAAAACCCTGATGTGGAAAAACCGAAATTCTAGCCCTAGCCTCAAATGACCGAATGCAATTTTTCTTTTTGGTCTAGATTGTATATTAAGCATATTTAGGCACATTCCCATCATCATAGGGTACTATTTGTCGATTAAAACCCGATTTGCGAGAAAAGCCCGAAAAAGAGATAGAAACTAGAAAAAAATTAGCAAAAACAAGCATTTTGAGCAATTAAAGCATTTATAAGCAAGAGCAACACATATAAGATGTAAACAACTAATTAGAGAGCAATTCAATATCATCAAGAGAAATTATGAGTAATTTTGATCTAATAAAATTAAATTGTTCTCTAGCAAGCGGTTTAGTGAAAATGTCGGCCAACTGATTTTCCGTATCCACATGTGTGATATAAATATCCTTTTTGACAATGTGGTCACGAAGAAAATGATGGCGAACTTCTATGTGTTTAGCTCTACTATGCAAGATTGGATTATAAGAAAGATTGATTGCACTAGTATTATCACAGTAAATAGGAGAAGCATCAAAATAAATGTTAAAGTCTTGGAGCATTTGCTTCATCCATAGGACCTGGGCACAACAACTTCCGGCTGCAATGTACTCAGCTTCGGTAGTTGATAATGCCACTGTGCTCTGTTTCTTGGAGAACCAAGACACCAAGCATGGTCCCAAGAGGAAGCAAGTGCCACTTGTGCACTTTCTATCAATCAAGCAACCTGCGTAGTCAGCATCACTATATGCCATAAGAGTAAAGTCCCTCGACTTAGGGTACCATAGTCCAAAATTTGGAGTTTTGGCTAAGTACCTCAAAATCCTCTTGACAGCAATAAGATGTGATTTCCTAGGGCTTGATTGAAAGCGAGCACACAAGTCAACACTAAACATTATATCAGGTCTAGAGGCAGTTAAATAAAGTAAGCTTCCGATCATACCTCTATAGAGCTTCTCATCTACCTTCTCACCTTCTTCATCCTTGTCAAGTTTTGCGGTGTTTGACATGGGTGTGTCCATCGGCTTCATGTTCTCCATCCCAAAGCGTTTGAGTAGTTCAGTTGTGTATTTGCCTTGGTTGATGAAGTTTCCTTCCTTTGTTTGTTTGATTTGAAAGCCGAGGAAGAAGGTCAGCTCACCCATCATGCTCATCTCAAATTCACTCTGCATAAGAGAACTAAACTCTTTGCAAAGATCAAGGTCAGTTCCGCCAAATATAATATCATCAACATATATTTGAATTATGAGAAAATGGGTAGAAGTGTGGTTTAGAAATAAAGTACAATCAACTTTGCCCATGATATACCCGTTATCTAACAAAAAGTTCTTTAGTTTCTCATACCAAGCTCGAGGTGCTTGTTTGAGTCCGTAGAGAGCTTTTTGCAAGAAATATACATGATTGGGTAACTTATCATTTTCAAAGCCTGGAGGTTGAGCAACATATACTTCCTCCTCGATTGTACCATTTAAAAACGCACTTTTAACATCCATTTGATAAAGCAAGAAATTTTTATAACTAGCAAAGGCAAGTAGCATACGAATAGATTCTAATCTAGCAACAGGAGCATAGGTTTCATCAAAATCAATACCTTCTTGTTGATTGTAACCTTGTGCTACTAACCTTGCTTTGTTCCTTACCACTTTTCCTTGCTCATCAAGCTTGTTGCGGTAGACCCATTTGGTGCCAATGATCTTTCTATCATTTGGTCTTGGCACTAAGGTCCACACACGGTTCTTCTCAAATTTCTCAAGCTCTTCTTGCATGGCAAGGATCCACTCATCATCACCTAGGGCCTCTTTGATGTTCTTTGGCTCCAGTTGGGAGATGAAGGCACTATATGCTTATTCTTTGTTGTGAGCATCTCGTGTCCTCACTCTCTCAAACGGATTGCCAATGATCAACTCCTTGGGGTGATTCTTTGCAAAGCGGGGAGTGGGATCCTTCTTTTCTTCTTCTTTTTCTTCTTCTTCAACCTGCTTACCTTTGTCTTTGATGTTGAGCTCTTTCAAGATTGGAATGATTTCATCTGCAACATCATCATCACCAATATGCTTGCCAATAACAGGGTTAGTTTCAATAAATTTAACATTTATAGATTCTTCTATTTTGGATAGATCAATGTTAAATACTCTAAAAGCCCTGCTAGTAGTGCTATAGCCTAGGAAGAAAGCCTTGTAAGATTTCGGATCAAACTTGTCGAGAGAATCCTTGGTGTTTAAAACAAAACAAGGACATCCAAAAACATGAAAGAAATCAATAGACGGCTTCCTACCACGCCATAGTTCATAGGGGGTTTTCTTAAAAGTCGGATGTGTGAAAACTCGGTTTTGCACAAAACATGAGGTGCTAACGGCTTCAGCCCAAAACTTCTTAGGAGTATCATACTCAAGAAGCATGGTCCTAGCCATCTCTTGTAGCGATCTATTCTTCCTCTCAACAACTCCATTTTGTTGGGGTGTGCGAGGAGAAGAGAAATTGTGCGAATAATCGGATTTTTCACAAAAGCATTCAAAAAGATCATTTTCAAACTGTCCCCCATGATCACTACGGATAGAAACAACATGGCAAGATGCTTCGTTTTCAACTCGTTTACAAAAGCTCGAGAAAACATCATGTGTATCGCTTTTAGAAACGAGAAAGAAAGTCCAAGTATATCTAGAAAAATCATCGACAATAACAAGACAATACTTGGAGCCGCGAAGCGTTTGTGTTCTCATTGGTCCGAAAAGATCAATATGAAGAAGCTCTAGAACTCTCTTGGTACTCATGACTCCTTTGGATTTGAAGGAGGATTTGGTTTGTTTCCCTTGTGTACAAGGTTGACATTCCTCATCCTTTTCAAAATCCAATTTAGGAAGTCCTCGAACCAAGTCCTTTTTGTTCAGTTTCTTCATTTGATGCAAGTTCACATGACCCAAACGACGATGCCAAAGCGAAAGATCGTTTTTATCCACAACTAAGCATCTATTTAGTATGGGCTTTAGAGCATCTAGAACAATCACATAGAGATTACCATGTCTAGTTCCCTTATATATAACATTGTAGGACAGGGAATCTAGAAGCAAGCATTCTAAGGAAGTGAAAAGCACAAGATAACCATTATCACATAATTGGCTAACACTAATTAAATTGTGATGTAGGCCATCAACAAGCAAAACATTCTTAATGCACAATTCATTGCCTACATCACCCTCACCTATAACCTTACCCTTTTTGTTGTCCCCAAAGGTTACCGATCCTCCTTTCTTCTTCACAAATTTGTTGAAATGGCTGATTTCTCCAGTCATATGATTAGAGCAGCCACTATCAACAGTCCATTTCTTTTTAACCTGCAAGAAAAGAGGATGTCGGAACCCAACTCAAACTTTGGGGTCTGGGGTTAGCTTGGGGACCCATTTCATATTTGGGTTGGTCCCCTTGGGCTTGTAAGGACAATAGGTAGAATAATGATCATCACATTTGCAATAAATACATACCATTGGGTTTTTAGAGCCGGAAGACTCTCCATTGAAAATTGGAGTTTCCACACTCTTTTTCTTACCCTTCTTCTTCTTCTTCTTCTTACCTTTTGGAGTAGTCTCATTGTATCCTAGACCACTAGTACCAACTTGTTTGGTAGAGTGCTCTAGAACATCATTTAGGGATTTCTTACCCGAAAGAAACCTTTGCAAAGTAGATCTTAATTTAGCATTATCCTCACTAAGATTTGTAATGGTAGTAGATAAACTAGCAAGATCTTCTCTAGCATGCAAAAGGTCGGCCTCAAGACAGAGGGCTTTAGTAAGAAGAGAATCTTTTTCAAGAGTTAAATTTGCAACTTCATTTCTAGGCAAGATAGGTCTAGAAGATAAATCATTTGTTTGTGCAAGAAGTTTAGCATTTTCAGATTTAAGGACAACAATTTCTCTTTGATAAGAATACACTTCATCTCTCCTAGCATCATCAATAAGCTTAAGTTCAACATTTTTAGTTTTTAGAACATCTAGCTCATCTAGGAAATTATGGTTTTCTATCTTAAGATTTTCAATAGTTTTAAGATAAGTACCATTCTCAACCTCTACTCCATTATATTGAAGTTCAAGGTCTAGAAATTGCCCTTGCAAGGAATCTATGCTATCAAGATGTAATTTCTCATTTTGATCTAGAATATCAATCTTGGCATAGAGATCATCAACTATCTTTCCTAATCTTTTTCTTTTAGCTTTAAATTTAGCAAAAGATGATTGACAATCATTAAGCATTTCAATGAGGGTTTCCTTAGATAACTCAAGTAAATTTTCATCACTTACCTTGTTTACCTCACTTACCTCAATAACTTCTTCACTAGTAGATGCCATGAGTGCAAGGTGACATTCTCCATCCTCGGAGCTTGAGGAACTTGAAGTAGAAGACTCCTCCCATGCCGCATGAGCTGCATCTTTGGATCGTCTCTCCTTCTTGTCCTTCTTCTTGTACTTGGCTTCTCTTTTGTATTTGTCATCCTTCTTGTGGCTGCTCTTATGATAGCCCTTCTTGGCTTTTGGGCAGTCATTCTTGTAGTGGCCCTTTTGACCACACTCGTAGCACCTAGGAGTGGAGGAGGATGGCTTGCCCTTGAAGTGTCTTTCTTTTGAATAGTTGGCTTCATGATCATTTGCACCTTCATCTTCGCTTGAGGAAGGGCAGGGAGACTTCATGGCAAGTTGGTTTTGCCGCATCATTTCTTCAACATGAGCTTTGAAGGCTGTGTCCTTCATCTTCTTGGACTCCTTCTCTTCTCTTTTCTCCTCTTCCTCTTGCTTGTCGAGCCTCGGTTCATGTGCTTGGAGGTTACCAACCAGCTCCTCAGTTGACAACTTGCTCAGCTTGTAGACTTCTTCAATTGAAGTGACCTTTGGCTCCCATCTCTTTGGAAGAGATCTCAAGATCTTTGCATTGATGGTACCTCTATCCATGACACTCCCAAGGGCTGCAAGGCTGTTCAAGATGACATTCAACCTTGTGTACATGTCCGCAACTCTTTCATTCTTCCCCATCTTGAAGTTCTCAAGTAGGCCGCCGAGCATATAGACCTTGGCCTCCTTGACTTGCTCCGTCCCTTCATAGGTGACACACAACTTATGCCAAATCTCATGCGCCGTGTCCCAAGAAGAGATGCGGTTGAACTCCGATGGTGAAAGGGCGGCGTAGATGATGCTCACGGCTTTAGCATTGAGTTGAGCACGCTTCATCTCATCTTCCGTCCACGTGGTGATGTTCCCCTTTGGCTCTTCATACTTGAGATGGACTATCTTCCACATCTCGTAGCTCACGCCTTGGATGTAGAATTGCATCCTTCTCTTCCAATATAGGAAGTTTGTGTCGTCGAAGACCGGGGGTCTCATGGAGAAGCTTCCTTCAAGATTGAGTGACCCAAGAGCTGAATCGCCCATCTTCTCCTACTTGTTGAAGTAGCTTGGAGAAGACCTTCTTTGATACCACTTGTTGGATCAATGGGCTCTAGAAGGGGGGGGGGGTTGAATAGAGCTTCACAAACTTCACAAGAGTGATTAGACCACCAAATTATATTAAGTGCAGAACTTAATTCAAAACAGCAATTTGATGTCCTAAACTAGCATACAAAGCAAGGATAAGAGACAAGGAATAGCATGCACTTGGACAGGTGGTTTAGAGTGGTTCCATGTCCTAAACTTAGGAGCAATGTCAGTCCACTACCTAGAGTTGGTTAGGCTCTAGGATTTGTAACTTGGTTCTCTTATATATATCACACAATAAGATTACAAGCTACAACAAACAACCATCCAAGGACTTATATATCAAGCCAAGATCTTCTACCTCACCAAGGACTTACCCACCAAGCAAGTAGTCTTCAGCCTTCTTCAAAGGACTTACCCACTCTTGCTCTAGTCTTCGGCCTTGCAGGAATTACCCATCTTTCTTGAGCTTTGCCTTGCACCTCTCCTTCACTTGGAGAGCTTTAGCACCTTCCTCCTTCACTCGGAGGCCTGGAGTAGCTAGCCTTCTTCTCCTTCACTCGGGGAAGAACAACAACCTTCTTCTCTTTCACTCGGAGAAAAAACTTCAATCAATCTTCATAGAGAATGGAGATGGGAGAAGTGGAAAGGAGAGCTTTACAAGATTACAAATGATAGCTCTCATACATGGGATCCTAACTCACTCATACTCACGAATTTGCTTTGAAGGTAGAGAGAGAAAGGGGCTCAAAAGATTAGAAACCACTCAACTAAGGCTAGGACCAAGCATATGTGAATGAGCAACCTTGGAATGAAGTCCAAGAGGTCCTATTTATAGTTGAGGGTGTCCCTTTGAGGTTGGGAGAGTTAAGGGGCACAAACTAGCCATTTTACAACTTGCAACGGATCTATTTTGAGTCCCACCTACTCCTCCAACGGTTGGAATTGCTTTTTCTGCATTCCAGTACAGTCTGATCGGCCGAGTTTCAATAAAGGCAACTCGGCCGAACCACTAAGAGACAAGTCTGAAAGATAGACTGTCGGCCGAGTTCCCTTGGAGAAACTCGGCCGATCGGTCGACTTTCAACTTGGACCGATCAGTGGATCGGCCGAGTTTCCCACCATAGAAACTCGATCGAACAGGGATCGACTGAGTTGGTAACTCGGCTGATTGCCCAGAAAATTCCAGAATATATGGATCGGCCGAGTTTGGAATTCGGCCGACAAAATCCCTGTTATGGGTATTTTGGAATTTTCGTAAAACTGTACAAACGATGGATTTTTGAGTCCCAATCAATTTATCCATCTTAGTTACAATACAAAACATGAGTATAAGTGATTACATCAATTGTTCTAAGCCTCTAAGGGCTATATTACAAAACGATCAAAAGTCACATGTTTTGCATGTGCTGGATGAGTAGCTTTAGAGTTGAATGTGATTCTTTTCTTGTACCTAATGTCTGAAACAATCTCAAATAGATTTGTTAGATACATATGAATGGAATGGTTAAGTCATTATCAAAATATGGGCAATGTGCGACACCTAGGTCAACAATATATACTAGTAAACGCACACGTGCACATGCACATGACATATAAAATTTGTTGGAAATGTACGGGGAGAGGACTCGTCCAAAAAGGGTCCCTACGGTAAAAGATATTTGTGTTGGTTGTTTGAAAAGAGACAATTAAGGAACCATTTCCGTGGGATGGAGAGAGAAATATAAAATTAAAGATAATAAAAATTAAAAAGAGAGTGTGAAAATAAAAATTTATAGGAGCAAAATTCCTTGAAAAAAGGAGCGAAGAGAGTGAATCAAGGAGAGTGCATCATCAAACTCGCTCTTTTTATAGTAGTAGTAGTAGTAGTATATATATATATATATATATATAATGCTAGTCAAAGAATGAAGTAGAATTCACTATCATTTAAATATAATATATTCAGTAGTAGTAATGAATTTAATAAAAATGAGACACTTGCTTTGGATGTCAGAAAAGTTTGCCATGGACTAAAATCCCAAGTTCTTAATAATGTATTCTTGATTTTTATACAACATCATAACAATTTTCAAATTTAACCCTATATTCATATACAAGAGTAAATGCAATTGAATCAAAAATATATCGATGTTTTGTACTCTTTTATTCAAGTATATTTTATAAATTAAATAATCAGAATTGATGATATATGTATGCAAAGCTAATTTTGTAATAATCAACACGTTAGATCATTAAAAACATGCTTAATAAAATACATAAAAAAATCTAAAAAAAGATCGATATGTATTTTAGGGTTGCTAAGGAGGGAATTCTAGAATATGTTTTTAGAACCAATAATTATACTTGACTTAAATGAAACACATGCTGGCTCTTTAATGAACAAGTGTAATGAATAAGAAAATTATACATGCACCACATGAAAATAATAGTTCGTCTTTTCGATGGAAACAAGTTGTGATAAATACATGAGAACCATGAACTCAATATGTACACTTAAATAAGCATTGGTTAAGTATTCATTTTGACTTCTCTTGATACATAAAATAAGCATCTAGTAGTCATCAGTTAAAAACTGCAAAACAAAAAAATGATGTGAATAGAACGTTATATTTTTATGTTGATTCTAAATATATACATGACAACCATCTAATAAATCATTGTTGATTCTTCTCGTCCTAAATAATCTATTTATGTACCACATGTGCGCATGACACACTACAATGTTAATTAAGAAATTTGAACTATACTCACAAATACTATCACTTTGAAAAACTACGATTTGGTATTAAGGAGCCATTAGAAACAACCTAGATGATCAATACACATATCAAGGAGAGACATCTCCTTCGTTAGTGCATTGATCATACATATCCCATACAATATAGATGACAAGTTTGCTAAAAATAATTTAACCAAAAAATACACTAAAAACATCAGACATAAAATAGCAAACTAACGTTAATCTTCATAAAAGTCAAGAATGTATGTTTAATATCTTACTTGCATGACGATATTTTTGTTTGATTTTTTTACGTGCATGATGCATATGTGGTGGAATGTAGACCTCAATTGCAAACGGATACTTTGTAGCTGCCACTGGGGAATATGAAGAACTGGCTGTCTAGGAGGAGTTGTGGCTGTCGTTTAGATGTATATGTTCACGGAGATTGCTTTTTGCCGCTATGAATGGAGCAGGTAATTCAGAAAAAGTTCAATTTGTTGCTAGCCATAATGATTGGAGCATCGCAGGGACGGCAGCCGATACATCAAATCCATTGTAGGGGCGGCAGCCGATACATATGTCTTCCCGTCAGGAAGACTATTTTCTCACTCTCAATGTGTCTTTCTTCACATTGTATTAGATAGTACTGTCATCCGGGTGCACCTTTTCGCACGGTTGACGAGAAGGCATACGTACATATGTATGAAGCAAACATATATCATGCGGATTGTCCTCTAATTTAAGCACCTGCGAGTAACCACAAGTGCTTGCAGACATCTGACTGGATCAGGAGGATAAGTTATATAAGGCGACACTGTAACTAGCAGATAGATATTAACTAAGCAGATAGATATATCTAGATTTTTGCTCATCTGATAAAATGCGCACCAACACTTCTTTCCAGCACCTAGTCTCCTTTTGATGCTAGTCAAATTCACGGATATGTACTGTTATAGCAGGTGGAACTGGCATCTGTTGTGGGTTGGCCGTTAGCTTCTTCAATAATTCTTGTACACTGATTAGCACCATAAATAAAAAAACAACAATGATGAAAGAAAAGCGTCTCGTCCACGTTCTCGCTACCAGACGTACGTGCAGTGCTCGGAGAAGTCTCCTTCACATCCGTGGTGTTCTTTTGTGTGTTGCCGTAGAAGATGTCAACGTAGTTCTATTCTCATCGCTCATCTACGTACCCTGCAGCCCCATCTCAATACCACGGCAAGGAGAAGCAAGGGATAGGAGCCCCACCTTTAGTACGATCTCAACTGAAACGGAAATAACAAGAGTCCAAATTTTATTGAACTGGAAATAGCAACGGATAAAAGTCTCAGTGTCGCTTGTGATTTGTAGGCCGAAAAGTAGTGTTATCTCACAAAGCACCATGTAAGAGTCTAAATATAATAAGATAGGTGTAGGATGGAGACGAGTAGTGATGTTTAATATGGTAGGATAGTAGATAATGAGAGAACTTCTACACAATTCTGATTCTGAAAATTGTTGGGGACGCACTCAATAATCTTATTTCATGAATCAAACATTTAGTTATGTTGAGATGTAACTATGTATACTCTATTATCAATATTCAAGTGAATTTTAAATGATCTCTCAACTGGTTGGTACAGTCTACCTTTTCAAAATATGTCATTACTTTATTATTGCAAACATATATATGCTGTTGTGAACTTGCAAGTGAATTTACTATATGCTTGTAACCAAATTTATATATGTTATTGTGAACGTCCATTATGTAACTATTTTATTATTGTAATATATATATATATATATATATATATATATATATATATATATATCTATATCTATACTACTATAAAAAGAGTGAATACTTTGCAAAAATTACAACTGTGCCATTTTGTGTTGTGTCTAAAAAAGCCAGCCAATCAGATTGTAGTATTCTGAAAATTCTGTCTTGTCCTTGACTCTCTCTCATCTCAGGATTTTTCTCACTTTTACTCTCATTTCCCAACCGTAAATACCACGGTCACACTTCTTTTGTGCCGGTTAGAATGGGCTGCTACGTATTCCGAAACTGATCGCAGAGGTCGTGGAATCGTGGAAGAAACGTGTCCTTGTGGGAGTAGTTTCCTGATACGTGAATGGACTCCTATGAATGATCTCTAACTGAATTCAATCCCATACACATCTCATTTATCAGTTTCGACTCCCACATTTATTTCAAGCAACGTTACCCACAACAACCACACAAGATGGGATGGGTGAAGATGAGTCCATCACCGCAACCGCAACGCAATTCTTGGTTCTTCTTGGCTCTCCCAACCTCCAAATTCTTTGGAATTCTTGCGGTGAAGAGGAGCATCCTCTCGCCAATTGATCATCCATTGTCAATTAAACCAAATCATGTATCTGAATAATCACGACAACTTAAGGAAAGAAGACCCAGTCGGAGTGATCTGGTAAGTCATACTTCAGTTTATTCGCGTTCTTGGAAAGGCATTTCTAGTTCAGTCTAGGAGCAGATTCACTGACTTGTGTTTGAACGAATTGTGTTTGAACAACCTGAATCACGACATTCATGGGAGCATTTCACCTTTAGGTACATCTTGCTTAGCTTCCATTATTCCTAGATATAGATCAACGATATCTAACGTCATATAACTATATCCAGGAAGATAACTCGGGATTACTAGACCAGCACCACACCCTCCTCTTCCCAGGCGTAACCGCGAGCAATTCAACAAAGATAATATCGTTAGCAACTCCGGAAGCGTGTGAGAAACAATTCTGAAAGAATAGGGACAACGGGGCTACTGAATAAGCGGGCATTGGTCGCAGCAAAATCTGACGCCGACGATGACGATGTCTCACGCGCAATCAATTCTATCTCAAGACTCAAGTGGTTATGGCCCCTTCACTGGCCAGACTTTCCCAGCTGCAGTCGCAGTCAACAGCACTTCGCCGGTCTCTCCACCGCTTCTGCTTTCTGGTATCCGCCGCGGACGAATCCACCTCCTAGAAGCTTCGCGAGAAGCAGTTGGAGTTGGAGCTTGACCGCCCGTTTTCGAACCCGATCCGAGTATCCGCCACGTGCGCCGCATGGTAGGCCAAGGCCAGGCCAGCAACGCCGCAATCGCCACACTCCGGGCCCAACTCGATCGACTGCGCCGCGGCTGATCGGAGGGCATCAGCACGCCCATACGCACGGCGGTGGTGTCGCAGACGGCGGCCCCAATGACATAGAGAAGGCGGGGTCTGATGTGGCATCAGCGTCCGTGGACTGGCAGAGGGAAGAGATTGAGCGTCAGGCTGCGGCGGCGGCTGCAGGTTGATATCTTACGGGGCCTACGTGTGGGTCGGCCGTGCAGTGCAGGCCATATGCGCTATTATGGTTCTCCTATTCTGCCATCACCTGTGTCTGTGTACATCATGTTCCTGAGACGCGGCTCTGTCGACCGCGTGCCCTGTGTGCTGCTGTGAGTGGAGCATTGCCGTCGACGTATTCTTCCGCTAATGCGCCGTGAGAACCATCCTCAGGCTGGAGCAAGGAGATCCGGATATTAATCGTTGGAAAAATAGGGATAAAATGGGCATTACCTATGGAAGGGAAAAAGGAAAAATGTGCGCGAGAATGAGGGATTGTAAAAGGACAAGGAATTGTAAGACAGACGATGGAGAGTTTGAGACTACTATTCCCCTTCAGCCCTTCTCAAATACTCAACTATGAGTGGTGGGGGCATGCTTTTGAGATAATTTTGCTGTATCTTTTTTTTGATATTTAATTGTGAAAGGGAATATATATGGAATTAAGAAAAACGTCGTATGACTTTTTTGACCATTAATATATTCCTTTACTCAATGCAACATATCTTACTAACAATTCTACTGTCTCTCCCTTCTTCATTCATACATCAAAATATACTACAAGTCTACAAGACTACAAGAGCAGAACCAACATTTCTGTGAGATACAATGGTTAATAGTACACGTGCACCTTCTCCTCCAATTATGTGTTCCTTCACTGTTGGCGTCTTCTCTTTGATTTGTTTGTAGTGGAAGGAAATCCATTTCTGATTAATTATGTTTCGTTGTAATCATTATATATATTTTATTAATAGTGTTCGTTTATAATGATTATTTTTTTCCTTCAAAGAGTTAAATGTTTGCTTCTCGCAGCAGAAAGTGATTCTTTACATTGACTTCCATTTCTGGATATCACCTGGTAACCAGATGAATACATATTATCCTTTTTGTATATTCTCAACTCATGAGTTAGTTTTCTTCGTGTCCAACATTGAAGCAGCTACTCTTGCTCTACACAGAAAGATAATCATATATCCAATGCATTACTCCTACCCTCACCCCATCACGTGCATCTGATTCTTTGTTCGTTGATGGGATAACTGTATCTTTTCCTATAGAAATCAACATTTATGTTAATACGACTGATTCTGTTTTTTAGCTCTGTAAGTGATAAACAATGCTTCATGTTTAATGGGATCCGTTATTTGAATATAAATTAAAATATTCAAGAGATCTAAGAGTATATATCTATAAATGGACGAGCAATGTTTTTCATTACATAACGTGCATGAACCGTCATTATGGAGTCAAGACATGAGACAAGCAACTCCAATTTACTCTATTAGGCATTCACTCAATCCTATTCGCAAAAACTTTGCACCGTTCCAATTCAATTAGAATATAGTTTAATTTTCACATGCAGTACAGTAACTACTAAGTTCAAGTTTTAGTTGCATTTTACTTCGTTTCACCAAATAAAAAAATGGAATAATTTTATATAAACATATTCTCTAATTATTCTTGTTCGTTTCTTAGTATTTAGTTATCAAGAATAATTATTTTTTGTTGAATTATCCATCTTTCCTATTGTGATTAACAATTACAATGACAAGACCATCGAAAATTTTGAACTCATTAAATGATATATTGTGTTTCACGTTTAATATGGTCCATGATTTTATTCACAGTCAACATGTTAAAGAGATCTAAGACTGTGTATCTTTACTTTAGGAGCATTGTTATTTGTTTTCACATGGCTTGTAGGCACCATTGTTGTCGTAAGACGAGGACCAAGACATGAGAGGGCTGGTGCCAATAATAGACAGTTATGACAATTCACTCAATCCTATACACTGCAACTTTCCTACACTTCAATTTAATTGAGATTTAATGTTTTGTAGATGCAGTACGATGATAATAGTTTTTAAGTTTGAATATAAAAATTAAAATTGAAGTTTGATGTTTTATGTTTCTTTCTTTCTTATGACGTCGATGTACTTTTTACCTTTTATCTTCTACAGACTTGAATACAAAATGTCAAAACACACTCTATGAAATTATGTATGTATATTCTTTGCTAGCATTCAAAACGAGATTCGCTATTAAGAATTGAAGTGTACATTCGAATATTTACGCATGTATTTCCTTGGGTGGGGGTCTTGTTGTCATATGCTGCAATGCTATTCCAGACTTATCATTCTACATTTCAATCATAATTTAAAGAGCGTGCTATCCTAATACTTCATTTATTTTTATCTTGTAAAATTGATAAAAGGAAATTTATATATAATATATATTGATGTCAAAGTATGAATTTATCATATCACAATAATTGATGGTATAAATTCATAAAAATAGTTACTGAAAATTATATAGAAATATTATTATGAAAATATCTTGCAAATTAAGATTTGGTGTTATTTCTACAACGATAAAAGTGTTAAAAACTAACAAATACAATATGTTTCACTCAAAGATTTTAGTTGTATACTAGATTTGAAGTTAGCATACTTGTAAAGTATTTATTGTACCCATTATTCATAATTGGTAGGATATCATAATGCACTACTTACACTTTTTTGATCTTATAATAATTGATAATAAATCTAAAGATATTTAGTATGTATCAAAAGGTCAATATAAATTGTTAGTAATTACACTACCTACAATATTTATGTTTGAATCTAATATTACATGCATGCAGTAGTGATTGTTATTATAACGAGTTTCAACTTATTGTTCGTTTGAGTATGTTCTAACTTTTTTACTTCATTTACTCACAAATTTGCATAAACCTTGCCAAAATATTTTTTGTTAACATCCTACCTAAATAAATACATATCATGGTTATTTTACGTTACATAAAGACACATTTTATAATTCCATCACTGTATTAATATATATAATATATATAAGTTATTAATGTAATATTTCACAATGTTTCTTTCTAAATTCCGATCTCCCCCAAAAATGGCATATATTTATTGTATATATCAATTTTAACGCATACATATATCTGATCTATTAAAGTAACTTCAATTGAAATTAGATGTTTGTTTAACTACTTAATAAGTAAAATAAATGTCTTGCTAGGTTACTTCTATAAGTATGTAAAATAACACAAGCATACATTAATAAAAAAAAATTAATACAAATTACATTTCATATAGTTTTCACGTGCATGTCGCACGTGTATGTTTACTAGTATATATATATATATATATATATATATATCAAGCGAATGTTAAATGATCTCTCAAGCTGTTGGTATAGTCTACTTTTTCAAAATATGTCATTAATTTGTTATTGCAAACATATATATGCTGTTGTGAACTTGCAAGTGAATTTACTATATGATTGAAACCGAATTTATATATGTTATTGTAAACTTGCAACATGTAACTATTTTATTATTGTAATATATATATATATATATATATATATATATATATATATATAGGGAATTCATTCGTTGCCCGAGCGGGTAACTTGGATTTTCGCTACCCTGCAGCCAAAAAAGTAACTCTCCTAGCCAAAAAAGTAACTATGTTGTCAAAAAAGTAGCTATGGTGGCCAAAAAAGTAACTCTGCTGGCCAAAAAAGTAACTCTGTATAAAATATACAGCAGATATATATAAGGACGGGTTTTTTTATTTTGGAGGGGCAAATGATATTATTTTTGGTCAAAATTTTTTGGAGAGCTAGACAAAATAGTCCTCTACAATTGTGAATTTTTTTTTTGAAAAAAAGTTATGGGAAGGGTGGCCGGGTAGCTACCCGCACGGGCAATAAAGATGGGACTATATATATATATATATATATATATATATATATATATATATATATATATATATATATATATATATATATGTGTGTGTGTGTGTGTTGTGAACTTGCAACACATTGTTCATATTAAGGATGCAACTAAATTTTACACCTCCTCATAATGATACTAGGGTTGTGCTGAATCCAATTGGGACTTGTAGTGAACATTTTTTCTCACAAGGATCTAAAGGATTTTTAAATTTTGTGATGTGACCTTATCATCAATGATATTTTTCGTAGTGGTTTCATATGGAAAAATTTTGTACTATAAATAATATGACCATTGATGATAGACTCACATTAAGGAGATTGAAATCTTCATGAAAGGTTGGTGGGTGGTATGTTCATATAAGGATTGTAACATATTCCTAAAATGTTGTTAGTGTTGTGTTGAATTCATATAGAACTTGTAATGAAACTTTGTCTTACTAGGCAGCATAGGAATTTCAAATTTTGTGATGTTACCTTATAATTAGTAGTCAATTTCTCTATAAGTTCACATGGAACAATTATGGGATTGCAAAGAATATGGCCATTGATTACATAGTCACATCCTAAGGCTTGAAGTATACTTCAAATATTGGTGTGTGGGATGTCGGTAGTAGGGATGTAACTAAATTTACTACATCCTTGGAATGCTATCAAGGTTGCGTTCGACCTAGTTGCAACTTGTAATAAACATTTGTCTCACTAGACTCTAAAAAGAATTTCAAATTCCTGGATGCAACCATCTCTTCAACATGAATTTTCTTTGTGATTTATGATATAACAATTATGAGATTCCGAAGTATATGATCATTGATGACAAATTCGTATCAGGGATCTTGAAATCTGCTTCAAAGGTTGATTTGAGGGATGTTCATAATAGGCCTACAAATAAATTTACGACCTCCTTAAAATATTATTAGGGGTGTGTTCAAATCAGTTAAAACTTGCAATAAACATTTTGTCTCACTAGGCTATAAAGATGTCTGGGATTTAGGAATGTGACCCTATCATCAACATCATTTTTGAAATGCAAGTATATATGATATAAGATAAGATAGATATGTGAGACCAACATGAAATTTGAACTCTCTACAAGGGAGGTCATGTAGTGAAGGAACAAAAGTTGATGAGCTCATTAGTGAGACATACACATGGAGGAGAGTGATCCCAATTTGTGGGGCCAAGGATTGAGGTTAGAGAGCCTTACCTATAGATATACATGAGATATGTGATGCGTGAGTTCTATCTAACTACTCCAAGGTAGATGAGTAGAGTGAGATTGTGTTGGATATGATGTTTGAGACAACCCTAGATGTCCTAGAGGGACATAATCCTATTTATAGAGATAATACAAGGCTCAAATACGTGTATAATCAACCTTTGATCTAGATGAGGAAAATACTAGGATCCTAGAGGAGGTGGGTTGATAAGCCTCATACTCAGGTTGAAGGTTTCCTATGTAGGAATCTTGGGGTTGTACCAAAAAAAGAGTTGGGTAATTTGGGATAATCATGGATAGAACACATGAAATTAAATTCATGTCTTGACCTACGTAGATATTAGTTTTAGTGATCAGATCAACGTAATCTTCTTGCTAGATCATATACGAAACCATAAATTTGTGATAAGGACATATGATATTAGAAGAGACAAGTCATGCATTTCCCTCAGAGAAGAGATGACGACATAGAGGTTTTACATGAGATATGGATATTTTATGATAGATACAATGAGATGTAAGTCACACTTGAAAGATATAAACTAGTGTTCCCTTATAGTAGTAAGATCTAAGTTGAGATTATGATCTTGGATTTAGATGATAATCTTGGCTTGATGATATAAATATGGATCGATCATAAAGTGCATGATCAATAATATGGATGTATAGCCCTTCCCTCTTAAAACATATGTGCAGACCTTTTTTTCTCCTATAAAAAGAAAAATTAAAAGGAAAACATTACATTCATAACATGTTAGTTGGGTGCATATACTTTGAGTATAGAGGAAAATCCTTATGACCAATGGTGTTTTGGCTTTTATACCCTTATACACAAAAAGGAAAGAAGAAAGTTTCAGACCTCATTTTTTTAGAATGATGGAAACCATCTTAGTATGTTGTTAACATTATTTTGTTAGGGCATGACCATCACAAATTTGTCATAGAAACCTTATATGTGGGTTAGAATATGTGAAGCTAGAGCTTTGACCATATAAGTACCTCTTTCACATCTATGTGCATAATTATGAACCTTTGTATTTTCATACAAAGGAAACCACAAGATATGTTTTGATATGAGTTTAGAGGTAGACTTAAACCCAAGTGACCTTTGTTGGTAAGTCAAAAACACTATGCTAAAGGCATATGACCTAACATAAACCTAGTATGAAGTTGGGATGTTATGTACTCTTACTGGAAAATAAGAAAAGTTGAATTTAAGGATGAAATTCCTTTAAATAAGGGGTGAATATTATGTCCTAAAATTTAGGTTCCCTAAACCCTATCTATGACGTTTGATATAAAGTATGATCCAATATGTGATGGATGATATAGGTTACTTGCATAAGACCTAGTTCTAGGCCTTAATTTTAATACTAGGTTTTGTGAGGTCGAAAATGCAATTAACCATCCTATGAAGAAAGAATTGTTACATTAGTTCAAGGTAGATATACGAAAACATTTTTAAGGTTGTGCCAATGTTTGAGATAATTTGGATTATCCTAGTTTTAGAATTCCTAGGTAAGGGCATCTTGGTCCTTCCACCTATGTGAGGTTTTCAATACATGTTTTTGGATAAATTGACTGTTCAATAATGAAAATAACACTATTATAGATATATGGCTCATTTTTCAAATTTTTTGAAGAATGATAAGATTCATATGGGGCAAAATGATAATTAATTGTATGATCAAACATATTTATCTTTTAATTAAACTTGGTGGGAGATCTATTTTTAATATTGAAGCTTTATTTAAAACTGATAATGATAATATCTCATATGACAGTTTAAACAAATTATACGAGAATTATATTCAAACTATTTAAATATTAAAGTCATTTACATTAATAATATGATGAATATGTAATATATCTAGATTTCCTTGTCTGAATGAGATAAAATTTGATATGGAGTTCTTTTGAATATAATATGCATGTTGGTGATTTATTAAGAATTCTAGAAAATAGTTGGTATGTAGTTAATTATGAGTTCCATTATTATATTGGCACAAATATATATGATTTGAATTATTATTCATATCCTTTTTGGCCACACCAAACTAAGACTTATATAGACTCATATGTAATAAAATCCTAACATATGTTTTTTGGCTATTGTATTTAATTTTATAGTCACTACAATATGTGCATGATGGCTATCCAAAACTTCCATACACATAGGTCTTTTTCAACCTCTAGCTTGGGTTCTCAAAACCCTTAATATGTGGTTCCACACCCCTATCATATAATTATTCACCAATGGTATGTACCAAAAAGATCCTTAGACCCTCATGAGTTTTATAATGTCCTTAAATTGGAGTTTTTGTGAGGTTTCACACTACCTCCACATCGATGAAAATGAAGGTCGATAATGTGCAACAAGCCCATGTATCCACATCAACAATAGTGACCAGGAGATGAGGTGGAGGAGGTAGATGTATTTCTACGGTCATGGTGAGGGTCATTGGATGTGGCACACAACCAAGAGCATCCACTAGAGGCATCACAACCTGTGACAATGTTTGAGAGACCATTTTGTGTCCCCACGTGTGACGCCGACAACCATTAGGACTTGCTCACACACACTAGAAAAGGAAGAAAATAGTTTATGTTTTGAAATTAATAAAAAATCAACTCTTCATTTTAGACATATAAACCATCATTGAAACTAGAAAAATGAGGGCTATCTAATTGGACCACTGCTATAATAGTTTCGACTAAGAATCAGAGGCTCGTGGATAAAGTTTAACATGATAACTTTTGCACGAGAGATTCTAGCTTGACGTGTTTAAAGATTATAGATACTTTTTGGCACGTTGTCAGTCACTTGAAGCATGTATCTTCATATTTTTAATATTTTAAATGGCACAAACTATGCATATGTGACTTAATGATCTATATGCCTAATCCTTAGGGTTTGATCATACTAATCTCTGTATATCAACAAGTCATGTAAGTATTTAGAACTATGATATGAAATGATTGTTAAAACATGCTAGTTGTCTTGTGGTTTGTAACATTTACGAGTATAATTGCATACTATTTTGGTAATCTTGTACCTAAGTGACAATAATATATCTTTTATGTGAAATCTACATGTTGTAACCATGATGCTAGTGTGATCCTTGTAAAAACAATAATGTAACACATGTGACCCTAAATATACATGATTTGA
This sequence comes from Alisma plantago-aquatica, assembly GCA_963693085.1. Lineage (NCBI taxonomy): Eukaryota > Viridiplantae > Streptophyta > Magnoliopsida > Alismatales > Alismataceae > Alisma > Alisma plantago-aquatica. Next base: position 1,284,294,477 of record OY856409.1, read on the forward strand.
ACATGGAACATTTTCTCAATAACGTGTGACCATGAACTTGGTGTGGGTCTAACTTTTATCTAATCATACTAAGAACTTAACTAGGCTTAATAAAAATAAAAATACATTTAATATATAACTTTGCCTTTTCTAGGAGTTGAACAGAGTCTAGTTGACTCCAGGATGTATTGATAGGACTCAAAATTAGGTTTGTGAGTCAATATCCTCTTGATATGTTTGTAGTCTAGTTGGATTATATGTATGATTTTTTTCTTGGTTGTATGAAATATTTGGTTCTACACAATAATTACTTGTCATATATTTACTGATTTTGGTTGCATATATATTGATTCCTTATGTTGATTCTTATATTATATTATTCACATCACTTATGTTTTCAAATCAAGAACATAATTATATAAGGTGCGATCCTATGGGGATACACTACTTATCTTAAATTGGCAGCTCCAAGATGGCATGGCCAAATATGATGTTGGGTGTGGTTCCATTTTAATAATATAATTTAACTAACTATGTAAACTAAAATATGAAGTATGAAAAATAAAGAAATAAGCGTGAGTTTTTATCTTGCAAAATATACAGACTCTCTACTGCCAAGCATATTATTATACTACATGTTTTTTGTTCCTACATACTTAGTATAATTGTGTAGATATGTACTTGTTTTCCAATTTTAGGTTCAAAACATAGCATGGGCGTGAAGCTGAATATGTGAGTAGCTGGTTAGGTTGTACATATTAAAGATCCTTCTAGTTAGCACATGTACACTTTTGTTGAAAATGCCAAATTGCAACTATAAAATGTTGTAGATCTTCTTTTAATAGATTTATTGTTGTGTATGCGATTTTAATTGTGGTGTTTTCATTAATATTGTTCATGTGTGTACAATATTTTTTTGGTTCCGCACTCAAAAAGCACATGTGATATACCAGGATAGAAGTCCAAGATCCATCCGTTATGGGGTGAAATTTGGGGTCATTACACATCTAATCATTTATTATTCTTAAGTTTAACTCTACTATTTCATATATATTATTATACTTCATATGTATCAACAATAATTTTAGAAATGGTTTGTTGAAATTATCTTCCCATAAAACACTTCCCAAAAACCTACTCCCAAGTATCATCGATCTTATACCCAAGTTTATACTTTTTGATATTATCTATAAGGTGATTTCTTATGTTATAACTTTTTTATATTATTACAACAAGTATCATCTGAGTCAATATCTTTCTAGGATATTTTGGAAAGTGATTTCATTTATCATTGTCTTCTGATGTAACACTTTCCTTTATCCCTATTTACAACTTATCTCATTATCTACCCAACTTATCCTTTTTAAGTCATTTAATCTTTTAATATACTTTCTTCTCCTTTATGCATGTTAGGCATTTAGAATCATACCTAGTGGTTTGGATAATTCTAATCTTGTCCTAGTCAATATTAAACATATTAGTTGGATTACTTATTATAGTAAGCATTTAGAGACATTGATGCATTGATATACATGTATTAAGACTAATGATTACATTATAGGACCCTCATTAATATGGTGGTCTTCAATTTATATTCTACACTTTATTAGTGTCTTTATCAACTTAAGTGTAACGACTCATCACATCAAGTGAGTTGGGGTCTAATATGGAAAAAGTCCAATTATTATTTATCCATTAATGCTACTCATCTATTCGCTACTCTAACTATCATCCCAGTAAGGTTCAAAGGGGTATGACTTACACCATGTTTTGGGTTTATCTTAAACAAATTCTAAAGGCTTCTAATCCTTAAGATTAGGGTTTTTAGGGATAACGAGTCAAGTTTCAATATCTTACAACACTCAACCCCTTAAATAGGACCCCATTCTAATCATATGTGCAATACCAACAAACTACTCTCCCACCATTAAAAGAGGGCTAACCTACTAATCCATGCTAAACAACTTGAAATGTATTAAGGTTCTATATAAATCTTGTAGTTGTGTTTACCAAGGGGTGTCTAGATGTATATAGGTCATGATAACCAACTAAATTATCTCTACTAACTAGGGTTATGTTATCATGTCTATAAACCACCTTTAAATTCACATAAGCATCTAGTATGTCACATGTGATAACCCTGCACATCCTAAAGGGGTACATATATATGGTAGGTCCACTAAACCTTAGGTGCAAGACACATCTTCCTCGTTATAAGTTCATTATCAAATCTAGGGTTTGATATGTATGTTCTAACTATTTCTAGGGTTTCCCTATAAAAACTTCATAGAATCCTTCATTGTGACTTAGTTCGAGAAACTTTCAATAAAATCTTGAAAATATGTTTAGTAACTTTTGGCGAGAAAAAGTATACAACGTAAAATGAAAGATGGACCCAAAATCAATTTTGAGAACCACATATATCCCATATTAAGATCTCCTCATGATCTTAATCTACCATTCTCATACCCAAATTCTACCCAAAATTCCAATCTCATAACATACCAAGAGCTATATCGACACCCAAGCAACATTGTAAGGTCTAGACACATAGGGTCTAATAACATCATGATTACTTACTGGAGGCCCTTATGGGTACCTCATTTGTGTTGAGAAGGTATGCCCATAGATCCAATCATGTGATAATTGACATGGCATAAACCGCAAAGGATTTGATTAACACTCATAAAGGAAAGCTTCTAATTCTTTATGTTTCATTCAATTATGAGATAATGAAGAAACACTATGAATGTCTAAACAATGACAATACTCAATGACATATGTATTCAAGTACGTGACTTCGAAGAATGAGATCATACAAATGCTAAGAGTATGTAGATTCTTATTATGTCCCTAGTCGATTGTTACTATAGCTGGTAGATAGACACCAGTAACACATAAGACTAGAGTTTAGGTTGGTTGATGACATAATTTCATTAGTCATGATATGGCAATATCAAACCAAGCACATAGATATATGTTAGGGAACAATGTATCAAACAGACCCACCTTGAGAGTGATACATGGAAACCATGATATGGTAAGTGATAATCATCTCTCACAGTGATGATGGTGATTGTGATTCTTAGACCTAAAATCATGGCACTCGTCACATGTCGTTGGGTACTCTTTGACATCATCAAACACAATCTTGAAACATGGGTTGTTATAAAGGTGATGATTGGGTGACTTTGACACATGGGGATATACTATGAGTGATAGATATGGGATTTGTCCCTCCTACTAGAGTATAATATCTTGGCCACTTGATAAACGAGACTGAGAAATGTATGCACATGCACATGTGAATCAATATATGATATTGAGGTCATATTATCTCAGACAGTCTGCTCTTGGTTCGAGAAACATGGATTGAACATTGAGAGGTTGACGAGTCCATGCCTCTAGTTCACTCTAGAGATCGATGACAAAGGAATTATACAATCACTACAACACCTTGCATAGATTGTAGGTTGAAGTTGTTCTCCAACTTTCCATTCACTTGGGTAGTATTGATGTGAGACTAGGCACCACTCCTTGATCTTGATGTCATAAGCCAGTTATAGACATAAACTGCCAACATGATATGGGACCTACAAGGTCACATAAATAGGAATTAAACTAGAAGAGGAGTTTATCTTGAATGATGACTTGATTGATTACTAAAGCATTTAGGTATTCAATTTACACAACAGATTAATGGATTGACTGACTGAACTGCAAAACAACCATCTCACTAGGTGAGACAGCCATTTGGGCAGCCAGACGAGCGCCTCAAGTGTTGAGACTACTGTATGGATTGTCAGGCTAATCAGAGTTCAAATTGGCTAAGTTCTTTTCTTGATCGATTCCATATGATTGAACTGACCGACTCATCTCAAACTCACCAGATGACCGTCTGGGTGAGTGAGATGGGCATATCACCTAGGTGAGACAGCTCGGTTGGGCCGTACAAAGATTCTAGATGTTTCTCGAATTGTTTTGGTTTCACTTTACTTGTGGTGTAAGGATTTAATATGTGATATTAATTAAAATTGGAACTGCCAAATTCTTATGCGATTGGGAAACTGCCAGACGACCATTTGGCAGTGTGAGATGACTGTCTCATGTGACCAGACAGTCGTTTCTATTGTTATAGGTTGTGAAAATTCAAAATCTACAAACCCCTTCCACTCCTGCACAATCCCATACATACTGGGAACTCTGACCCTAACCCCGTCTATAAATAGAGGGGTACTGGGGGCTTCACAGAACACAACACAAATAACTGAGAATTGGTTCCTGTGATAGCTTTTGTCCTCTCTGATTGTGGTAAATGAGAGAGCCCAAGAAAGTCCTACCCGATAAGTAAGGGATAGGTATGAGAGAGAACAATTGAAACTTATCATTGTGGGAGAGCAAGTTGGTGACTAGTACGCAAATAGGAGGGACAACTCCTTCCTATCTATTCTAGTTGATCAAAAGGAGTTATAGTTGGTCCATGTAGACTAATCTAGAGGTAAGAGTCCTTTGGCTACTGCTAGGAGAGAAAAGTCATCTTGCAGTCTGTGGTGAGACCACAAGAGTCTCTACAAAAGCTATTCATGTTAGTAGTCTGTGGTGAAGACCAGGAGTTGCACATCCACCGTCCAAGAGCAACTAGAAATAATTGTCATTAAAGTGAGTAATTTTCACTAGACTTGCTCTAGGACCAGGTATAACTTGTTAAACCATCCATCCTATCTTATAGTAGTTGACGTGATCTTGCTATTATAGGAATACAGATAGATATAATTTTTCTTTTCGCTACTATACTATGTGCCCATATTTCCCAAAAGTGGCATAAGAACCACGTCAATTTACTATGTTTTAGCATAATCTATATGATTGGATTTTGGTTTAATCATTTATTTAATTCATGTGATGCAAATATTTAAACATCTCATATGAGTATCCAATCAAAGACCGCATAATTTCAAATATATATATATGTATGTATATATATATATATATATATATATATATATATATATGTGTGTGTGTATGTATATGATACATATCCAATTTACACACATCACTCTAAAAGCAGTTTTGATGGTGGATGTGTAGCGTGGTTTTGGCCTAAACCCTATATTTGTGTGTGATTGGATGGTTTTGTTCCTATTTATCTTATTCTGTGTATTGAGCCTCTACCTCCCTCTTCCGAATGTAAAGTTAATTCTTTCATACATTTGATCCCCTCAAATGTAACTTGAGGTTTCTCGTATTCAATGTAATAAAGTAGAAATAGGATAGTTTTCTTTCTTACAACGACGAAGAAGATGATCATTTCCAGTTGAGATGACAAGTTTGTGAGATGAGACGACTGTCTAGGGGATCGTGGAGGATAGGATGATGGAAATATATGACCTCTAGGTGGATCCAATCAACCATTTGGAAGGAGTCCAAACATCAACTGGACTGGAGGCTAGACAACTGTCTGTGATGACCAACTAGCTGGACAAGAGGCGAGACGACCAGTTTAAGGGTTGCACTGATCTACCCAGATTGACAAGCACACATCTACACCAAAAGTAGGTTCATACATGTGATGTGATAGTTGAACTAAGTGGTAGTAATTCCTTGTGTCTCTAAGGAATTACAAGTAGACATGGCCATAACCGTCACTTTTTATTTTATACTGCATGTTTACGTTGTGGGATATAGCATGTATATGATACATAATATATATGTGGCGATTGGATATGATATATGTATATATGATGTATCTAAAATCTCTCAATCAAACATATTACGTCTAAGATTATTTCCAATAGCAATACACATGAAAAACTTGTTCAACCAAGCGTAGGTTACGCCAAAGTGTGATGCGCCATCTACCTCATGGAAGTGTGATGGTAGTAATGTAGGTGCTGCCAAAGCGGGGTACATTATTATCATATTGGCTTTTGGGTCAGGCTTAACTGGTGACTCTTAGAGAGTCTAAGCCCAGAAGCATGCAAATGATTAGCAAGGAGTTGCGCATATCATCTATCCAAGAGTTGCATATGACGCAATTGACATGATTGACTACCTTAATGGCTAATTATGGATGCTGGTGTAGGCCGGGTAATAATTGGATCATTTTAGATCTTAGCTCATTAGAAAACTAATTTGCCACAATTTTCCAAATTGATACTTGAAGGTTATCTATTTTAACAAAATAATGAAAATGATAATAAATTAAAGACCTAATTATTATCACCCAAAATTTTAATCAAATCAAATCAAATAAATATGAGTTTTTGACAAAATTGCAAATTCTTTTATAGAATCAAATGGAAACAACCAATAGTCACTTTTCTTTATGATCAGTCCTTGAGAAGGACCAATATATTGGGAACAACTTCCATGATTGGTTCATGATCTTGAGAATTGTTCTCACATAGGAGCACTTCTCTATGTCCTGGAGACGCCAAAACCAGATGAACCACCTCAAAATGTGCCAAAGGCTTACAAGGATGATTACAAGAAGCATACTAGAGATGTTGTGGATGTCAAGTGTTTGATGCTATGCTCCATGAACTATGAGTTGCATAGGAAGCATGAGAACATGGATGTGATTGAGATAGTCACACATCTCAAGAACATGTTCCAAGATCAGACAAGACAAGAGATATATGATGTCTCCAAGGCTCTGTTCAAATGTAACATGACAGAAGGAGATCCAGTAGGTCCTCATGTGCACAAGCCGATTGGGTATGTGAAGAACCTTGCTATATTGGGATTCCCCTTGTCATGAACTACAACATGAACGACTTTGACAAGTCATTGATAGAGTTGTTGAGCATGTTGAGAACAGTTGAGGGATAGATGAAGAAAGACAAACCCAAATCTTTGATGATGATTAACAAGATGAAGGGGAAGTCTAAAGGCAAAGGAAAAGCTAAGAAGGGTTCTAAAGCTAGATAGAAACCCAAGTCTTTAGATCTCAAGGAAAAGGGTGGTGTGAAGTAAGTAAGAGGCGATTGCCATCATTGTCACCAACTTGGACATCAGAAAAGAAATTGCCCACTCTGGTTAGAGGAACTAAAGAAGAAGAAGGAAGGCACTGAGTCATCCACTTTAGGTATAAATGTTATAAGATAAATTTGATTACTTCTTCATTTGGCATGTGATACCAAATAGAGATTTGACATATTGATGTGCAGGAACTGACAAAAAGTAAAGGCCTTCATGCAAGGATAAAGATGGACAAGGTGGAGCAAGAGTTGTGGAAGGTTCAGTCTACATTTAAATTTATCTTAGCCCAATGGTCATGTCATAGAGTTAGTAGAACTGCTATTTCATTAAGCCATAAAATAGAAACATTTACTTTAAAGCATCTTGTATGACAAGGATGATATATCAATAAATAAGAAATTAATGTTTCTATTTCAAAAGATATGATCTTGCATGGCAATGCTCAAACATCTAATGATGTTTGTATGAAAGACTTTGAGATAAATGTCTATAATGTTAATACTAAAAGATTATAATTGATACGTAGAATTAGTCACCTTAGATGCATATGTAAGAAATGCATATTAATGTTAATCTAGATTCCCTTAGTTATTGAACCTAAGGAATATGCAATTCTTGCTTATACATAACATGGCATAACATTCTTCAATAGTGGGAGGGTAAGTCTTCCATTAGACCTCACACATATGATGCACGGAGATCTCATGGAATGAATGCTATAATACTCTGTTTCTATTACTAGTAATATGATGATATGGCTCAGTAAAGTAGAAACATAAATCTCTTGATGCTTTCAAGGAGATTATAAATGAAGTATGTCTTTGATGAAAGTATTAAGAAACCTTGATGAGATGAAATGTTGAAATACTTCGCATCAAGACCTTGAGTACCTTCAAAGAAAGGATTGTGATAATGTATCACAAGTCAAATACATCTGAGCATGATGATGTGTCATAAGAAGGAATTATACCATGATGAGTCATGATAAAATTATCTATTAATATAGTCTTCTTACACCCTTATAAAATATAAAGCTATCACTAAGTGATGTACCATCTGAATGGTTTATAGGACATCATATATGATATGACTTGGGAATGTCCCAATATGTCTAAGGGATTGAAACCTACATTAGAAAAGTAGTTTCTTGGAAAGGTTTATACACAATCCATAATTGATGAATGCTACTATTAATCCCAATCCAATAAAAAAAGTGTTCGTTGATAGGATAATTGAGCTCCTAAAGAATCAGTGGGAGTAAAAGTAAGACTCGAAATGTTTGAGGTCAACAAAGAGGTACAATGAGAACTAAGAGAATCACAAGTTTTTTGTGGAATCTTGAGTTCATCATGTAACACATAACCAAATAGTTCTAGTAGAAACCATCTGAGATTGGAAGGTTGTGAATCCAACAATTCAGATGGGTTGGTCATGATAGGATGAGCCAACTTGTCAACTAGAAGTTATTAAGTACCATAATCTGAGTAATGGCATAAGGCCATTATGGGATCCATGTAAGCTAACAAGGTAGGACCTTGATAGTGCCACCTGAAAGCGTAACACCTAGACGGTGCAATTGGGTCTTGTGGCAAATACCTACATGGAAACCATAAAAGGACAAATTGGTTGAATAAGTTTTTCAAATCAGTTCAAGATGTTGAACATGATAGAAATTCTTTTACCAATCATCAAGCTTATTGTTGTAGTTAAAATAGACCAAGATATTTGGCATATGAAGATAAAACATGATTACTTAAATGGAATACATCAAAGAATGTGAACGTGACACAACCTAAAATGTTTTATAAATTCAAGAATGCAAATAGAGTCTATGAACTACAATGTTCAATATGCAATTGAAACAAGCAACTCAGATGAGGAGGATCTTTTGATCTTAACAAAACAGTCAAAGGGTTTGATTTGAGTCAAAATAAAAGATGAAATCTGTGATTACAAAATATTAAGTGGGAGCATATATGAATACTCCACATATGATGAGGAATAACATCTCAATATTATGAATATTGGGATCTGGCATGGAAATCACCTTGAATAATGAAGGATAAGTGAAACATCTTATGAGATAAGGATCAAGACCTATAGAGATAGTACTTGAATGTTTCACATTGGAAGTTTGAGCACTACAATAGCAATGTGTTGAAAGATTCAACACAGAAAGGTTTCAATGAGGGAAAATATGGATTTGTCTCTCATGAACCATAAATTCCAATTCTTGTGAAGAATGAAACTCACATGATTAAGATGCCATATAATGTAGCAATGAAGCTATCATGAATGCTATAATTGTACTTATCCAATATAATCTTGTATGTATCAACCATGACAAGATGATTCCAATAAGGGTTATTGGAAAGTCATTTAAAGATACCCATGAGTACTTGAGAAGTATCTAAGGATGGATTGCTAGTCAATAAGGATAGTAATAAAAGGAAGAGTTGGATGTAAAGGGTTACATCTATGCAAGATTCCATAATGGCAAAGTGATCACAATACAAGATGTTTAAAAGGAGAAATGTTGTTGGTTGGAAGGGCTCCGAACTAATAGCCATTGATTCTATTCTACAATAGATGTCGAGTATAGTTGTGTTTCAAACATAGAGTGATATTATATGGATCTAGAACTTCATATGATGAATTTATAGATGTACCAACCATTGATGACTCAATAAAAGTACTATGACAACAAGGAGCTACTTGTTAGGCAAGGAATATCAGGTGTGATATTATGACAATTTCATCTCATACGAGAAATTGTACAACAAAGAAAGAAGGAAACATGAAATATACCGGCCATAAGCAAAGTGTTGCTAACCTGCTGAATTGGCACTAGCACAACAGAAACATGGTGGACATGTTTAGATCACCAAGAATATGATTCATGGGTGATTGGCTCTAAGTGAAAGTGGGAGTCTATTGGTAAGGTATGCCCATAGAGCCAATCATGTGATGATTGACATGGCATAAACCATAAAGGATTTGATTAATGCTCATAAAGGCAAGCTTCCATTTCATTAAGTTTCGTTTAGTTATGAGATAATGAAGAAACATTATAAATGTCTAAATAATGACGATACCAAATGACGTATGTCTTTGAGTACATGACTTGGAAGAATGAGATCATATGAATGCTAAGAGTATGTGCATTCTTATTATGTCCCTAGTCAGTTGTTACTGTGGAAGGTAGATAGACACCAGTAACACATAAAACTAGAGTGTGGGTTGGTTGATGACAAAATCTCATAAGTCATTATATGGAAATATCAAACCAAGAACATAGACCCACCTTGAGAGTGACACATGGAAACCATGATCTGGTAAGTCATAGTCATCTATCATAGTGAGGGTGGTGATTGTGATTCTTATACCTAAAATCATTGCACTTGTCACATCTCGTTGGGTACGGTTTGACATCATCAAATGCAGTCCTAAAACATGGGTTGTTATAAAGGTGATGATTGGGTGACTTTAGCACATGGGGATAGACTGTAAGTGATAGATATGGGATTTGTCTCTCTGATTGGAGTATGATATCCTGGCCACTTGATAAGAGAGACTTAGAAATGCATGTGCATCACATGTGAATCAATATATGATATTATTGTCACATTATCTCAGACAGTCTGCTCTTGGTTCAAGAAACATGGATTGAACATTGAGAGGATGATGAGTCCATGCCTCGAGTTCGCTCTAGATATCAGTGACAAAGGAATTATACAACCACTACAACACCTTACATAGATTGTAGGTTGAAGTTGTTCTCCAACTTTCCATTCACTTGGGTAGCGCTGATGTGCGACTAGGCACTGCTCCTTGCTTGTGATGTCATAAGCTAGTTATGGACATTCACTGCCAATGTGATATGGAACCTATAGGGTCACACACACAAGAACTCAACTAGAAGAGGATTTTATCTTGAATGATGTCTGGATTGATTACTAAAGCATTTATATATTCAATTAATGCAATAGATTAATGGATTGGCTGACTGAACTGCCAAACAACCATCTCACTGGGTGAGACGGCCATTTGGGCAGCCAGATCAGCGTCTCAAGTTTTGAGATGACCGTTTGGGTTGTCACACTAATCTATATTTGAATTGGCTAAGTTCTACCCTTGAACCGACCAGTTTAATATGATTGAACTGACCAGCTCATCTCAGACTCACCAGACAGATGTCTAGGTGAGTGAGACGGGCATCTCACCTAGGTGAGATGGCTCGGTTGGGCTAAACAAAGATACATGATGTTTCTCAAATTGTTTCAATTTCACTTTACTTGTGGTGTAAGGAATTAATATATGATATTAATTGGAATCGAAATTGCCAAATTTGTATGCGGTTGGGAAACTACCAGACGGTCATTTGGCAGTGTGAGAAGACTGTATCATGTGACCATACAACTGACTAGGTACTAGACGACCATTTCAGTTGTCGTAGGCTGCTAAAATTCATGATTTTTCAGCCTTTTCCACTGCCACACAATCCCATACAGACTGGGAACCCTGACCCTAACCCTGCCTATAAATAGAGGGGTATTGGGGGATTTTTAGAACACACCACAGACAAATGGGAATTTATTCATCTAACAACTGTTGTCCTCTGTGGTTTTGTGATAATTGAGAGAGCCCAAGCAAGTCCTACCCGATAAGGGAGGGATAGCTACGAGCGAGAACAATCGAGAGTTGTCATTGTGGGAGAGCAAGTTGGTGACTAGTATGCCAACAGGAGGGAAAACTCCTTCCTATCTGTCTGTTCTAGTTGAATGACATGAGTTCTAGTTGGTCTGTGTGTACTAATCTAGAGGCATGAGTCCTTTTGTTGCTACTAGGAGAGCAAAGTCAGCCTATAGTCTGCCACGAGACCACAGGAGTCACTGTAGAAGCTGTTCATGTTCGTTGTCTGTGGTGAAGACCAGGAGCTGCACAACCACTGTCCAAGAGAAACTAGAAATTGTTGTCATTGAAGCTAGTTTTTGTCGCTTGACTTACTCCAGGACCAGGTATAACTCGCTATACCATCCTTCCTATTACATAGTAGTTGATGCGATCTTGTTGTTATGGGAATACAAATAGACAATTTTTTTGTTTCTGCTACTATAATTTGTGTATATTTATTTAATCCTCACTTGGTCAACCTGTGTAATTTATAGGGTAAATATTTGATCTCTAAAGTTTTCACATAGGGTAAGAGTCCTATAAGGTACTTATTAGAGATAAAATCAAAATACTAAGATTTAACCAACTCTCTTGGATATGATACCATACTTGTAACGAGTGAAACCCAAGAGGGATCCACTCCTTACTCAATTGAATAAAATGAATAATCGCAATGCCAAAAACAACATATTTTTTGTATGGAAATGTGATACAATATGTTCAACTAGTATGTTAAAAATACCAAAAATACAAACACTCAAGAGTATTCAAACTGTTGCAGTTTTACAAGATGACATGATTGTTCACCCACATGGGTGAATATGTGAATACATATACATAATACCATTCCTAGAAGCAAAGGGTAATCCGACTACTTCAACTCTATATCCCAATAAACCTTAACTACACGTGCATGTCCTAGTCAAATTGTTCATCATTCCAAAGTCCTCTTTACCTGAGGGGTTGGGGTCAGAGAAAACCCCTATAAAGAAGTAAAATGGAAACAACAAACATTGGTATGGAATATAGTATGGAATTGGACAATAATAAGGAAAAGGAACAACAACCAACATATGAAGTCTCCTAACCAAAAATAGATATGAAATCATCCAAATGAATGTCTAAAGAAATTATCACATGAAAGTTACTTACCAAAAGATGAGACATCATCAAATAATTCATATGAAAACTTGCCAAAGATTTGTGTATGAGAAACAAGTCTATGTGGTTACATATGATAAACTATAATGCATGTAGGTACAAAATAATGTGTCTACCATATTCATGGGGTGAGTAGTAAAAATAGGTGTGTAGAAAAAATGCACACTCTCTATAGTATGGGTTGAGTAGGGAAAAATATATTTGCTCTATAATATGAGGCTAGAAGGAAAAGACACACATATTCTCTGAGAAGGACATGATACACATTTGATATTTTAGATTTATTTGTTTGAATTATCACCTCTTTACAATAATAAGGTATGGGAGTTTATCACATCGACACAAAAGCAAACATAACAAATTATGTTGGTAATCACCACATGATGCATTATAAAATAGAGAGCAAGTATATTTCACATGTAACATATGAGAACACCAAAGTATAACAATTTGGGGTAAAGGGATGGGTCAAATAAAAATTCAAAATTTTTGATGCTTTATGAGAGAGAAATAATAAGTCTTTCAAAAGAAATAGACACCAAACTCAAATTAGTGTTTTAGTTAACAAATAGATTGAGAGAGAGAATGATAGGTGATTACCAATATGGAATCAAGAGAATGAAACATACCTGCTACACCATCTTGAATACATCCATGATCAAGACCGAGTTCCACTATAGAATTTCAAGCCACCTATGAAGAATATATAGGAAATCAGGATTAAAATCTCATCAATAATCTAAACCCTAATTTTTTTTTTGTAATAATAAAATTAAGTTATATAAACCATACCATCATGTATAACTATCCAAGTTAACTAAATTTAATTGGACTTCTATAAGTAAAATATGACAAAGACATATATGGCCCTAAATCATATACTATTACCATATTCACATGACATCATATCTTAATAAAACACCCAGACAAAATTTGCATCATTTGGGATTAAAAATAGAGGGCAAAAAGATTTCTATATGTCAATCACCTATGAAAACCAAAACATTGGTAAGGGGCCATCTAGAAAAATAAGCTGCAATTGTTCTTCTTCAGTTCACGAGGAAGTATAAATTTGGAGGTTCAAAACTTTGGATCAACCTCTGACTCCTATATAGACCTTTTGAAGAAAGTATCACAACCACCTCGAGTCAATTTGGACCCAAAGACTCCTGACTAGAGTTAATTTGGACCCAAGGACCCCAAACTCGATTCATTAGGTGTTCAGGGGTGGAAGATTGCTCCTCCACCATTATAGAGGAGAGGGTGGAAGATTAGAAAGCAACAAAGCAAACAAAATTAGGGAAAGTGGATACGTCCTTGAATTTTCCAAAACATAAATAATTTGTACATCTAGAATCACAATGCAAAAAGAAAGCCAAAGAAAAACATTATGTATTGGTTCATAAATGTAAAAGAAGAAATTAGAGATGAAAAGTCAGGGAAATACTAGATTCACTAGTACATATACCATCTATAGCATCAGTTAATTCCTCAAATAATGTCGGTTTTGTACTGAAACCTAAGTGGGTGACACTAGAACTAAGGATATTTAGCATCAATTTTTAGGCAAGCTAAAACTGATGAAGTAGAGTCAATATCGGTTGCTATGAATACATAAACCAATGACATGTGACAATATCAACAACAATTATAAGATTGTTTGAGGATTATAGGAGTCATTTCAATAGAAAAGAACTAAAGCTAGAGATTTGGGTCATTGATTCTAAGTAAAGAAATCGACATAAAAGATTGTATCATACTCATCTGTTTATGGATAGAAACTGACGTCCCATGTGTATTCTTTTATAGTAGTTCTACAGACCTGCTGTGTCCTCAGTTTGTCTTAGAAGAACTAATGATGTAGAGTGATAACACGTGAGCATGCTGGGAAGCAAAACCATGTTGTGTACTGGGTGCATGTCATGCTAGGTGGCACAACCATTTTAAAAAAGCTTGTTGTCAATTTTCTCACAAAACTGATGATATAGATCTACATTGTCAATTTTTTAATAACAACCAACCCTACATGTATGTTTCTTTTTAGGAGGACTACAAACCTACTGTCTGGTTATCTAGCAGGATGCAAAACTTACAATTCACTTGAACTGTAGGTTCCATCTTGTGTTTATCTTTACAACATGCCAACATACATGCCAAACCTGCAATAAAAAACACATTCACAATTCATCCACCCACATACATCTCCATTCTCCAACATTATTATTTTCAACACTTAATTTCATTCTCATGCACATACACAATTTAGAAAACACACATACAATTTCATTCTCCAATTCCATTCTCATGACATGTAAAAATGTAATTCTCATTGTATTCATTCCTCTTCACATTCATCCACACACATTCATATACACACATCATCCATGTATGCACCAAAAATTCACTTGCATCAAATTTAAAGTTGCAAAAAGTCATAACCATCACATGTATATAGAAAAAATGACATCAAGGTTTAGAAAACTCATATTTTATCCAAATACAATATAGAGTTCACTTCCTTAACAAAGGAGTGTGCCCAATCTTCTTGTATTGCATCTAGATCTTCATTTGTATAGGGCTCTATCATGTCAAATAGCTGCAAAGAGAATGACATAATTCAATAGTTTGATTTGATTTTTTATATATTTTAAAATGAGATTATTTACTTATGATGATCAAGACTATATAGATTACCTTTTGCATATAATGGATGTCTAGTGCTGCATGTGTGTCAATTAGGTCCATATACTACATCATGTAGTATCCACATCCCCAATTATTATTTTTTAATGAGAACTATAAATTCATAGTTACAAAAAATGTTGATAAATAAAAGTAAGTATAGTTGGCATATATATATGTATATATATATATATATATATGCATTGGAGTAAGAAAACTACCTCAACATTCTTTTAACTTAATTTTTTTGCTATCTACCTTTCCTCTGACCTTTTTGAATGCTTTTATACCCTTATAAGTTAAAGTAATACATATATCAATTTAGTAAATAATCATGTAATGATGCAAACATTAATATATGTTGACAAATATACAAATTTACTTACATAACTAGTGCCATTTTCATTACGTGTCACCCACTTCATACTTTGTTACTCGAAGGATCTAGATTATACACACTTAGAATCTGGGGGACACTTACCAACAACTTCAAATGCTTATTACTGAGTGAAAAGAAGGCAAACAAAAGAAAACCCAAATTCTTCAATGGAATGTAATTCACATGTCAAAATTTTAAGAAAAGTGCCTGAAACTTACCCAACATTGAAAGAAGCTATAATCATGCTCTTTCTTGTAATGCCAAAATATATTTAAATGTGATAGAGAAGTAATCCTAACAAATGTTGGGTCTTTATCTACATTGATGATCAATGATGGAACTAGAAATGCCACATTGGTTAGTGTGAACTATCCACACACCCTATATAAGTAGTTGCAAAACATATATGTATGCATTAATATATAAGAGAACGGATCAATAAATAATTTCACTTATATAGAATGAGGTATTTAGCCATACAATATCACCATATACAAAGTTGTATCACAGTTCAACCAATCATAAGTAAAAATATCTACAATATCTGGAAAGAATACACTGTTATTGTGATCTTGACCAACAATGTCCTCCTAGATATGGACCGTCATAGTCAACCCTTCTTCTAAGTCACACAGCCATAGTGCCAACCCCCTACACTTAGGACCTAGAAAATCAAATAGGTCCTTTGCAATCCAAGTGTGTAACTAAATATTTGGAGGAGGAAGTGGAGGAGGAATTATAGGGGGTTTGTTAGGTGCTATGATCTACATATATTCTCATATCAGCTACCAATTATATACACAAGTAGAAAAATATCACAAATACAAATTCAATGAAAATTTAGCACACATATAAATAGATAAATCTCACTTTGGGCCACACTACCACACCATCACCGATAATTTTGAGCTTTGGATGGCGACATGGTAGTGGTGTATGCTTCCAAGCATTGTATATAAGCCTGACAGATACACAAACCACATCAGTAGGCATTAGAGCACCATGAATCATGTCACCTAGAAAGGGTGGCCAAGTGTCGCCCAGTGCAATGACATAGAAGCCATGTTCTAGTAATGGAAGACATCACAAATTCAACCCCTATAAATTTATATATTACTCTAAACATAAACATTTAAATTCAGCTAAAAGACTATTATATCACAAAAAGACTTACAAAGAGCACACCGACTGGAGGGTTTATGGGATTACTCCCAACCACCTCTGTTGTTGGGGGCTCCACCTCGTAAGAAGAGCGGGGTGACACATGTACTATATGAGGTGGTTGAGACCAAGAAGCATGAAATTGTCTCATTGCTTCTTCTATTCCCATTACAATCAAGTCTTGTAGCTACTGTTATGAAAAACCTACTGTCTTCACAGGTTTTTTCTTATGCTCTAATGATTCAAAAATGGATCTTATACTGACACCAGAACCAATGGCCCTCACACATATACGATGCTCTAGAGTACCCAAAACAACCGTCAATTCATCCCATTGGTCCTCAGGGATGAAACTACCTTCTCTTCTTTTCTTGTAGAGCTCCCTCTAATCATCATAAATAGTAATTGGTCACTAAAACATAATAATTAAGGTAAAAAATGAACATACACTCTGAGAGTTAAATTTTACCATTTTTGCAGACACCTCAGTGGCAGTGGGGTTGGGTATTTCTCTAGATTGTCTAGTCCTTGCAGCCATCCACTCCTCATGGTGTAGTAAAGGTGCATGAGTAGTAGAAGACTTGATAGACCTAGGAGTAGGCTGCTTAGAAGAAAACACTTCCAATCTCTATTGGTGACACCTTGTGTATCCACCTGGACCCAACTTGTGGATGTGCACATTATTTGCACACTTTTCTTTTTTAGCATAGTGTAAAGCTTAGTTAATCCAAAACATATGTTAATTACATAATACATCAAATCTATCCAATTAATAATAAGAATTTATTTTAAAGCATGAAGCTTAATACCTTGAATATATTGCTTTTTATTGAAGTAGAACCACACCTTTGGGTTAAGATATTACTTTCCCAGTGATAGAATTCTTCTTCTTGCAGCTCTTTATGTACTCTCTTGTCAGATTTTTCCTACAATTCCTTAATTTCCTCCCACAAAGTTGCAACAACTTTTTACGATGTTGTTTTTCATCAAGTTTAAAGATTCTCTACAACATTTCATATACTTAATGACATATATTGAGAAATAGAATTGTGAATATCTGTAAAAATCAGAATATCTCACAACTATGTTCTACCATATGTAGTTTTTCATGGAAGGATCAACTTTGTGCCAAGAGTCTATTATTATTTCCACTTTGCTATGAGTAATAACCCCTAGATATTATGTGAAAGTACTTTGATTCTTTCCAATAGGATTTTCTATTTCATCAAAGTCAATGACTAGCTTTGATCCTTTACCCCTTTGTGCAAATATCTTATTTGTTAAGGTGATGCCTCTTTTAGGTGCATGATCACACTTCTCCTCACCAGACCCAACATAACCCTCTAGGTGCACATCCTCATGTTTAAGACCTATCAGATTTAGATCCTTCATTGATACTAATCTATGGATATTGGAAGAGTATCCCTATGGCACCTTAACATTAGGCAAGCACTTGAAAAATGTTCTCTTCCCATGTCTAGACAATATGTAATAAGTAGGAGGTAACTATGTTTTTAGATCAATGCTAACTTCTATTGTTAATTCTTTCTTTATACCCATATCATGTAAGTTTATTTTGTATTTGATGCCATCTTTTGTCTTACTTGGTATGTTCATAGTACCAATGACACCATCACAAACATTTTTCTTAGCATGCATGACATCGATACAATGTACAACTACTAAACAAATCCAAAGAGGAAGATTCCAAAATATTGACCTCTTATTGAATAAATATTTGTCACTCAATGTGGAAATAGTACATTGTGATATCTATCAAATGTATTAAAAATGTATTTTACCCTTTCATAAACAACCTTCCCTATTATAGGTTTAGGGGCACTCTGTTCCTTAATTGATCCATTGAATGCTTTGTGCAACCTTTGGTGATGATAAACTTTTGGAAGAAACCTTTGAAGACCAAGATATAGAATCTTGGTGCCATGTTTTAGTTGTATTGCATCATTTTATTCCTCACATATATATAGGGCATGATTTGGATCCCTTTATGTTGTATCCAGACATATTCTCATATGCTGGAAAGTCATGAATAGTGCAAAACAACATAGCATGCAAATGAAATGTCTCTCTACATGAATAAACATATGCCATCACACCTTCTCCCTAGAGTTTCTATAAGTCATCAATCATAGGTTCAAGAAAAACTTCAATATCATTGCTAGGTTGTTTGGGGCCCAATATCAACAAGAACAACAAGACACACTCATTTTTCCTACACAACTAGGGAGAAATATTGTATATAATAATCGTAACAGTCAAGTGCAATGTTTGATTCTTAATGGGAAGTATGGATTCATCCCATTGGTAAAAAGCTCAAGTCTTAGATTCCTAATTCTTCACCAAATTTTGGTTATAATAAATCATTTTTCTTCCATTGTGAGGAATTAGACGCATACTGTAGAATCCCATCATTCTTTTCCTTTGACTCTACATCCAAAGATAAACTCTATGGATCCATGTTATTGGAGAACAAGCATTGAACCATGGTATATAGGTAGATACCGAGATCACCTTGGAGAGACAATTTTGGACTTACCCGAATTCGTCATTTTGTACCCTGACATCCCATATTTTGGACAATCTTTCAAATTGATGTAGTCCTTTTGAAATAACACACAGTAGTTTGGGCATGCATGTATCTTATTATCTTCATTCCTTTTGGACACAACATTTTCTTTAATTCGTATGTTGAGATTGGAAGCCCATTAACTTCAGGAAGAATTTCTTTAGACAAAGACAACAATATTGTCACTCCATCTATTGTTAGACTTTATAGTGTAAAATCTCAACAAAGTGCTCAGCTTCATAAATGTATTAACATCTATATAACAATCTATCAACATCATGAAAAATGTTTCTATATAAGGAAGGTGGATGAATAAGATTTACCCCAAAACTATCTATCATAGAATCAACCATGTCTATTGGAATTGGTTCGTTGACATCTACATTGTTGGAAATTTCTTCTTCAACACAAGTACTTATATCGACATCCACTGATCTCATAGTAGGAATCTCTCCATGTCAGTACCATTATGTATAGCCTGCACAATGTCATTGCACATGACTTGAATTTTGATTTTGTCAACAGTGTTGACTTTCAAGTTGTTACTGAAATTCCTGCATGGACAATATAACCTATCTCCAGGTTGTTTCCTATGTTCCTCCCAAAATCTTATAAAATGTTCAAGACTGGTAATAAACTCTGGAGTGCAATGATTTGAAATGTACATCCATGATTGATCCCTTCTATGTTCAGAGAGAAAATGAGTATTGAATCATATGTTTAGAGATTAGGGATTTAGTGATTAGGGTTTAGATATTAGGGTTTATAACATAGGGTTTAGGTTTTAGTAATGAGTGTGTACCACCTAACCCATTCTTGAACACCTAATCTCACAAGTAAGTGATAATGTGTATTCACTTTTCAAGAATATTTTGACAATAGTTCCCCATAGTTCTTCAAGTACACTTATGTAGATGGGAAAATACCCACCTACATTTGTACTTGGAGAACAAATGCGGAAGTGCTGACAAAACATCTTGAAAACTGAATGCACATTATAAACTTACATCATAAGTGAGATTAAATGTTTAAGAACGTTCAAAACCAGGAACTATCAAAGATTTACTTGAGTGGGTTTCTAGGACAACACCGTGATTTAGAAATTAGGGTTTAAAGATTAAGGTCAATCTCTATGACACACATCTATCCTTCATTTATTAGAATTTATATCATTATAAATTAGTGGGGGGTTGGTCTCATAAACAATGCTAGATGTATATAACTTACATACCAAATATGCATAATGATACAAAACATAATATTCAAAGTTTATATGAATTTTTCTAAACAGATAACTATACATGTATTTTAAAAATTATAGCTAAATAAACCAACCAAAAAAATAACAATTATAGCTAAAAGAATAAAAAAAGTAAAAATACATTCCTTAAGCACCAAGAGTAGGGGAGATGGTATAAGCAAGCACCTCAAGTAGCAGCAACCACGACGGTGGTGGTGGCAACTCAAGAAGCAACAATACGAGCGGTGAAGATGACAACTCAAGCACTAGAAGCAACAATGAAAGTGCCGCTCGCAGCAACAATGATAGAGGAAGAAGAGGAGAGATGATAACACTGGTGATAACAATTGTAGAGGAGGAAGAAAAGGAGAGGTTGGGATGGTGGAAGTAGCAGAGATGAGACAATAGCAGTGATGATAGAGAGCAGTGACAAAATAGATCGCCAGAGCCCAACCAAATCATGCATTGGAAGTAAAGAGAATGGGGAAAAGAAAGTTTCACAGGTGTTGTTAAGTAGACCTTAGTAGTCAGTTGATTAAAAAAATTGATGATAGAGGCCCTCATCGCTGGTAAGACAATGAAAACTAACAATAGAGAAAACATTTTGTCATTAGTTGGATACTTGAAAACTGACAACAGAGGTCCTTATCCCTAATAAAAAACACCAACCTCACTAAGTACTTCATCGTCAGTTTGATAATAAAAATGACAATCATCAGTTAGATACTTGGTAATCAATGATAGAAGCCCTTATTCATTAAAAAACCAACATTACTAAGGATTTAGTCATTGGTTTGGTAAGAAAAATTGAAGATAGAGGACATAGTATGTTGTCAGTTGGATACATGGACACTGACAACAAAGGCCCTTATCCCTAATAAAAAATGCTAACCTCACTAAGGAATCATTCGCAGATTATAGAACCAAAACCCAATTTGGCGGACAATAATTTTTCACAAGGCACGTGGTGGGAACACTCTGTTGTCAGTTCTTTACTAACAAACCAACACGACAAGATTTTTGGAGGTAATTTGTTTTGTAGTGTTACCTAACCTAATATGTCAATTTTCTAAAGAAAATCTAATGACAAAGTTGTTTTGGAGGCCAAATTTTATTTTGTGAGAAGGGGTGTGTTGTCATTTTCTTAACAACCAATGTTAAAAGCCAATATCAATTTTTTCCCATTAAAATTGATTTAATGGACTTTATTAGACGTCTATTTTTCACAAAGAATATAATAAAAGTGATGCTCATGTTTTTTATTAATCAAAAAGTCTTGACCAACAATGACACTAGTGTTTTACCAACAGTCATTGTAGACATGTAGTGTCAGTTTTCTATTAAAACCGACGTTATGAAAAGTGACACCAGAGGTCAAAAATTTACTAGTGATTCCAAGGCAATCTGGGATTGAGGAAAGATTTAAGAGTTCAATACATGCCTTTTGATTTACTTCCCGATTCATAAGAGAGTTTAGGCATTCTACTAATGGGACGCTAACTAGATACAAGTATTGCCATTGGGAAGTCCAAATTGCCCAAAGCCAGGGAACATGAAGGCATTAGACAACTCTGTGGTGATGTAGTTAAGGTTTCAGAGTAGTGAATTGGAAAAATATTGTGTTCAGGGAGAATTCACTTTGAAGATTGGAGGAACAAAATGATGTAGGTTGGGAAGGAGGCACAACATGGAGGCAAACTAGTTTGAGAGAAATAACATTTATGGCTCAATGGTTCCTTATGAAGCATTTGGTCTTCATGGCATTTAGGGTTTTATGTCCTATGATCAAAGATATGAAAATAGAAGGATGGTGAACTGGGAATTTCTATAAATGGTAGGAGGGATTCAATTAGGATTAAAATAATTGGAATAGTGTGTGGAAAACAATAGGGAAGAAATCTAAAATAATAGTGGAGAGATGAGGGATAAAACATGAAGGGAAAAGTGTTAGGAACATAATGGTTCATGGTGTGAGAAAAGAAGAGGTTCTACAAGGTAGAATATAGAAAAGAGATTGTATTTTTGAAACCCAACAATAGGGGAAGAATATGAGTTTTGTTAAATTAGTAAAACCACCACAAAAAATATAAAGTCAACAACTATACAAAATCAGCTATATTAATTTAGATTATTTATCGAATTAGAGTTTTAACTTCATATTTTTGTTCCAAATTAAATTCAATTTACTAGAAGTGTCCATCCTAATGAAAGTTGACAACTAGGCCAATTAAGCTATGTATACTTTGACTTTTCAATTAATTTCTTCCCTTGTTATCATTAACTAGTTTTAAATATTTTTGTGTTTAATGCTTTTATCTCCCTATACACTAAATAATATCTCATTAAATTATTTGGGAATTGGTTTGTTTTAGTAGTATCTTCTCATGATACTTCTGCCAAAAGCCTTCTCCAATGTATCATAAAACATGATGCTCAAGTTTACACTTTTCAATATTATCTATTAAGTGACATATTATATTAGAATTTATTGATATTATTACCACAAGTATCATCCTAATAAATATCCTTCTAGAATATTTTGGAAACTAATTTGATATATCATTATCCTCTCATGACACACTTTCCTTTTTCCCAATTTACAACTATTCTCTTTATACAACAAGCTTCCCCTTCTTAAGTCATGTAATCTCTTAAATATACATTGTTCTCCTTTATGATTATGAAAGTATTTCACATCATACCCACTTGTTTGTATACGTTCAATATCTTCCTGGTCAATATTAAAATTATTAGTTGGACTATTTATAACAAGAAGGGTTCAGAGACATTGATACATCAATGTACATGTGTTAAGACTAAGTATTACATATTTGGCAATGATTTATATGTTGATCTTAAACTTATATTCTACAGTTTATTGGTGCCTTTATCAACTTAAGTGTAATAACTCTTTACATCAAGTGAACTGGGGTTTAATATGCAAAAAATCTATTTATTGTTTATCTATTGATATTATTCATATAAACCTTACTATTACTATCATCGTATTAAGGTCCAAATGGGTATAACTTACACCATATTCGATTTTATCCTAGACTAAGCCTAAAGGCTTCCAACCCAATGAAGGTCCAAATAGGTATAACTTACACCACATTTCCAGTTTCCATATGAACTAAGCCCAAAGGATTCTAATCCTTGAGGTTAGTGTTTCTAGGACTAGGGAGTCATGTTTTAGAATGTTTCATGTGTTATACCAACAAGTTGGCAATTATCAACATCCCACACTAAACCAACAACAAAATGATCAATAATATTGAAGTTAACAATACAATATAGGGAATTCAATTATAGTCCTACTATGAGCATCCCACATGCCAACCATTTAAGTAGGTTTTATGCACACTAATCTGACTCTATCCTGTACTATTATACTCTTTGCAATCCCAAAATTGTTACATATGGGATTGCAAAGAGAATGACTATAAGTGAAAGGGTCACATCCTAGAATTTGAAACTCTTTCATAGCCTAGTATGAAAAACATTTGTTACATGTTCATATTGAATTGAACTCAAACCTAATAACATTACAAGGAGGTAATAAATTTAGTGGATCCCTACAACGAACACCCTACACACCAAACTTTGAAGAATATTTCAATATCCTTGATGTGACTTTATCATCAACAATCATACTATTTGCAATGGGGAGCCAGTTGCTTAAGGTGAGTCACTTGAGCCAGTGATAAAGCATGAGGAAAAAACCAACGCTTGAAAGTACTAACCCGACTAGGTCCCATCCCATACATTAAGGGAGACCCTCTTTTTGACCCTTGATAAGGAACTGGGCCTAGATAGTTTGTCTACCATATAGCACTTTGTGTTGTAAAAGTTGATATTGTAAAGGGACGGACAAGGTGAATTGGATGTGGACAATCGCTCCACATTCCTACATTGGATTGTCATATTGTCAACATATCAAGCATATTAAGGCACATACATAACCTCTATAAATTATCAATAGGCAAGTATTTGTTATATAGATTCTTCTAGGAGTATTATATTCCTGACTAGAGAAGAACGACTTGGTTCCTCACTAACATTGTACAACATGCCGTTTCATACTTACAAAGCTTTTGGAATGAAATGTTAATTAACAAGTAATATTATTCTATGTCCTTGGTGTTTTGTCACAATCACATATTGCCTTTGTACAATTATGAATGGATCATGGAACAAAAAGGTGGTTAGGGGTCCCAATTGAATTTTAGTCTGAAAAAACCAAAAAAAAAACCAATAAAAATGATTCATGCACGGATAAGAAAGGAATATGAATGATATTTTGAGTTCTACATACTATTTAATGGATTAGGAGAGGGTGATACACATGTACCATAACTGTAAAGAGGCGAGATCACCTCCTTACTAAAATTAAAAGGAAGTACAAAACATCCATCTTTTTAGAAAGACAAAAAATATTGAGGGATGCATGTATAATATTCCAAGTAAATAAGCACACACCAGATACATTATAAAATGTCAATAGCAGCGGAAATAAAAGTACTAAGCCTATTACATAACTTTCATTGTTCATTACATGATTGTTCCCAAAAGAAAAAGATAAGAGAAAAGGATCTAGCTATAGTAACCTAGACATCCTTTTAGATAGCTTGAGATCTACTCCTGAGATGACTTCCTTCTAACTTGTCCTTCTCCTTGCTCAGCACCAGCACCTGGGTGGTTGGGAAAGCACCCAACAAAAGGGGAAAGAAAAAAAGTATGTGTCACAAAACTAGTCTAGGATAATAAGATAAGTAAAACAAATAACAACGGGCTAGGGTTCATCATAAGATGAATATAACAAGAGTATGAGGCTATATTCAAAAGAAACTTGCCATTAACAATTATATAAAAAAGGATTGGCATGTAAGATAATTATGTCTACCTAACTAAGTAGGGTTGAGGCATCTACCAGACCTCTAACCTATAGGTGAGGGGAGAATAAGACATTCCTAGTCACCTACACAATTATATAGGGGAGAATAAAAACATTCCCCAGGGAGATTAAATACATGCCCTCTGTGGGTGGTTGTACATAAGTACCGCAACTTTAAATTAAATAGAACATAAATCTACATGCTAGAAAATTAATCATGCAAGAGTATTCATAATATTCAATAAGCATGGAAGTGGGGTATAAGACCCAAACAAGAAGAAATCATAATCTTATTTGAGGAAGGAACAACATTAGGATTCAAGAATAGAAGATTTAGGGTTAATTTTAGCCTCATTAGGGAAATATAGTGTTTGGCTGAAATTATCCGAACATAGGGTGTAAGGAATGCACCTACCTCTCTTATTAACTTTCACCACTTTAATTGAGTCCAAGTTCCACTTTGCCGATTTTCAATTTATTAACATGTATTAGAGTACATAGTGCACAATAATGTATAGAAACCCTAATTTTATAACTTTTTAGCAAAACTCAGATTTTGATTTTTAAAATATCACCAATGAACTTATTAGGTTCTCCTGATGAAGAAAACATATTTTTATGTTAATTTTGGAGTTTAAGATGTAATTTTTATGGATTTTATGCATTAAATTCATTTTACAAAAATCACCCTTCATCAAAGCATGAAATCAGACCTTGAAAATATTTTTATTAGATAGAGATTAATTTTCCAATTCTAAAACATATTTATTTGTCAAATTTGGATAAGCAGATTAGAAGATATGAATTTTTCAATAGTAACCAATAAGAAATTGCCACATCATTAAACCGATCGAGATAATTGAAGAGAGAGGGAGAGGAAAAGGGAGAAAACACCATTTGACCCAAGACCAGGTTTGAAGTTGCATAGGTAACCAAACTAGAGCTTCTACAGAAGGTAAAACAACAAGAAACTAAAACCCTAGAAGAACATGGTAAAAAGAGATGAAAATCATCGATTTTAAACATCAAGCATGAGTTTTAAGCATGTACTAAGCAATATATGAGAAGGGGGTTAACAAAACTTGCCTCTAGGAAGGTAAGAAGGTCCAAACAGAAAGGATCCCAAGATTAGAAGGTCTGGTTGCTCCAAGCCAAGATCCTTTCTTGAGCAAAAATCACCTTCTCCACTTTAGAGGTGCAAACCCTAGCAAAAGAGCATGGAGCTGAGATGTTTTAGGGTTCTAGGTGGAGTTTTACCATGGAAGGTCATGGTTATGACCTGGTAGAAGGTGGGAGGAATACTAACTGTTGGGTTTTATCGAGAAAACATGTGTGGCAGAAGCAACAAAAATTCCACGCAACCAAAATAGGATCTCGCCGACAACAATGTATTCAGAAAGAGTGTTTGTGGGATATACCTTATCGCAGAGAAAGTCCGGCGATGTACCACTGCCCAATGGTGTACAATGATGTTGGCCTACATAGATAAAAAATTCTCTTCCATTCATTAAGTGCATCATAGGAAGATCCGACGGTGCTCCTTTTGTGTGGTGATGTACGCTGCTCGTAGCACATACAGATGGTTGTAGATGTCTTCTGAACGCAGGCATCTCAACGTCTGTGTCTCTACTTCATCCATGCAGATGGAATGGAATTCTACGTCATACTTTCTAAGCCGGCGGGAAGGAGTCGTCTCTATGCGGCAGAGTGCTAGCATCGCTGTGCTCTCCTTTCTCTCCTGAGGATGGTGACAGCTAGAGTTTATGTACGTTAGCGTAAACTGAAAAGCCTCTCTCAATATCTTATATAGATACTGACCATCAAGCTCCATTAAATAGGAGATGAAGGGAAGTAGGGTTTCCTAAACCCATCGGTAAATAGAAACATTGCATTAATTAAAATGCTCGTGGATTAATTAGAATATTCTGGAATTCATTAATTAACCAAATAATAACATTTATTGATTAATTAATATCTGACTCCATGAAATCGCTTGGGATGGATATATGGGCATATATACCAATAGATTCCCACTTGTACTTAGAGCCAGTCACTCCAATAATATTCTAATCGATTACATAAACATTTTAGTAATCAATGTGATTCAGAGAAATTCCAATCAAATCCAAAATTATACTCCTATTCCAACACATCCTATGTGTGTGACCCTGTAGGCTCCAAATTACATTGGCAGTGATATCCATAATCATATTATGATTTCACAAGCAATGATTGGGATCTAGCAAGACTTCATTGCCACCCAAGTAATTGGAGAAGTTGGAGAACAACTTAACCTATCATTCATGACTGGTGTTATAGTGATTGTATAGTTCCTTTGTTGCTGATATCCAAATTGAACTCGAGTCATGGAATTGTTATCCTCATCAACATTCAATCCATGTTCCTTGAACTAGAGCATATTGTCTGAGATATATGTAAGCTCAATATCACATATTGACTCACATAAGCATGGCCATGCATTTCTCAGTCTCACTTATCAAGTGGCTGGAATAGAAAACTCCTGTAGGAAGGACAAATTCCATCTACATCACTCACAGTCATCCCCATGTGTCACAGTGCACCAAGCACCATCTTTATGGCAATCCTTATTCAGGACCACGATGGATGATGTCAAAGTACACCAAATGACATGTGATAAGTGTAGTGACTTCAGGTCTAAGAACCACAATCACCACCATCATTATGAGATGTGACTCTAACTACCAATCATGGTATCCATGTGTCACTCTCAAGGTGGGTCTATCCGATACACTATTCTCTAACAAGTATCTATGTATTTGGTTTGATATCTCCATATCATGGATAATGAGATTCTTCCATCAACCAACATACATTCTAATCTTATGTGTTATTGATGTCTATGGATATTTCCACAATAACAACCGATTAGGGACAAAACAAGAATACATACTATTAGCATACATATGATCTCACTGTTCAGGTCATCAACCTGAAGACATATGTCATTGAGTATATTATTCTATAGACATCTATAAATTTTATGGTCATCTCACAATATAAAACACAAACATATAGATTGGAAACTTGCCTTTATTGATATGATCAATGTAGTATTATAGATCGTTTACATAGTATCCCATTACAATCATCAAATGATAGTCTCTATGGGCATACATACCAACAGATTCCCACTTGCACTTATACCCAATCACTCATGAATCTCAATCCAAGTGATTGAACATGTCCGTCATGTTTCTGCTGTGAAAGTTCTTTTGTGAGCGGGTCAACCACATTGCTTTCTGTAGGTACTCTGCAAATCTTAACATCTCCTCATTGTACGATCTCTCATATGAGATGGAACCGTCGTAGAATATGTTTGGAATGTTGGTGTGATCTTGGTTCTTTAGCCTGTGTAATTGCTTCATTGTTGTTGCAAAACAACTCAATTGCATCACCATCTCTTGGAACCACTCCAAGTTTAGAAATGAACTTCTTGATCCACACAACTTCCTTTACAGCATTAGATGCGACAATATATTTGGCCTCTGTTGTAGAATCTACAACTATCTCTTGCTTGGAACTCTTCCAGCTCACAGCTCCGTTGTTCAGGCAAAACACAAATCCAGATTACGATCTGTAGTCATCTTTATCAGTTTGGAAGCTAGCATCGGTGTAACCTTTTACCACGAGCTCTTCCTCACCACTGTATACCAAGAATTTATCCTTAGTCCTTCTCAAGTACTTTAGGATGTTCTTTACGGCTGTCCAGTGACATTCACCTGGATCTGACTGATACCAGCTCATCATGCTCAAAGCATACGACACATCAGGATGAGTACATAACATCGCGTACATGATAGATCCAATTGCTGATGCATATGGAATCTTACTCATGTGTTCATGTTCATCACATGAACTAGGACATTGGAATTTAGAGATCGTATCCTCATGGGACATGGGCAAGTTACCTCTCTTTGAACCCTTCATGCTAAACCTCTTTAGCACCTTGTCAATGTATGTGCTCTGGCTTAGGCCTAGAAGCCTTCTAGATCTATCTCTATAGATCTTGATCCCTAGTATATAGAATGCTTTGCCTAAATCCTTCATAGAGAAGGTCTTTCCTAGCCAGCCTTTTACTATTTGAAGAGTAGGGATGTCATTTCCCATCTATAGTATGTCATCTACATATAATATGAGAAATACGATTGTGCTCCCATTAACACTTTTTCAAACACAAGTATCATCTTCATTTTGACTACAGCCAAACTTTTTGACTACTTCACCAAAATGTAGATTCCAGCTCCGAGATGCTTTCTTCAATCCATAGATTGACCTTTGTAGCTTACAAACTTTATTGGATTCCTTTGGATCGATAAAACCCTCAGGTTGGATCATGTACACATCCTCGAGTAAATTCCCATTAAGGAATGTTGTTTTAACATCCATCTGCCAAATCTCATAGTCATGATAAGTTGCAATGGCAAGCATGATCCTGATGGATTTAACCATGGCAACTGGTGAGAAGGTCTCACCATAATCAACACCTTGAATTTGACATAATCTTTTCACAACCAATCTACCTTTATAGGTTTGAACATTTTCAACCATGTCGGTCTTCTTCTTGAAGACCCACTTGCACCCTATGGGTTTTACCCCTTCAGGTGGATCCACCAAGGTCCATACCTTGTTGGTATACATGGATTCCATCTCAGATCTCATGGCTTCGAGCCATTTCTTAGATTTTAGTCCCTTAGTAGCTTCTAGATAGGAAGTTGGCTCAACTGCTATGCCCAATTCGTCACTGTCTTGAGTCACGAGAAATCCAAATCTCTCAGGCTCAAGTCGTGTCCTGCTAGACCTACGAGGTTCCTGTGTGGAACTTGAAATTCCACAACAATTTGTGAGTCTTCATGTTCCTTATGTACCTCCTCATGTTCTTTTCTTTCTTGTTGGTCTCGAACTTCTTTGAGCTCTACATTCCTCCCACTAATTCCTTTGGAAATAAATTCCTTTTCAAGAAATACAACAGTCCTAGCAACAAACACTTTGTTGTTAGTTGGTGTGTATAAGTAGTATCCCCGAGTTTCCTTGGGGTATCCAACAAAATAACATTTTTCTGATTTAGGTCCAACCTTTTCAGGAAATTGTTTCCTAACATAAGCTTCACATCCCCAAATCTTTAACATAGACAAATTGGGATGATTCCCATTCCATATCTCATATGGTGTCTTTTGAACTGATTTGGAAGGTACATAGTTAAGTGTAAACGCTGCAGTTTCAAGAGCATATCCCAAGAATGATATTGGAAGTTCGGTTGAACTCATCATTGATCGTACCATGTCTAATAATGTAAGATTCCTTCTTTCGGACACACCATTATGTTTTGATATACCAGGTGGAGTCCATTGTGATACAATACCACTGTCTCTTAGAAAGTCCTCAAACTCTTGGCTTAAGTATTCACCGCCTCGATCTGAACTGAGTGCTTTAATACTCTTACCAAGTTGCTTCTCTACTTCATTCATGAAAGTCTTGAACATTTCAAGAGTTTCTGACTTGTGTTTCATAAGATATACATAGCCATACCTACTGAGGTAATCAATGAAGGTAATGAAGTATTGATAGGCTCCTCTAGTATTTGATCTAAAAGGTCCACATACATCAGTATGTATGATCCCTAGCAGATCACTGGCTCTCTCACTGTGTCTAGTGAAAGGAGTCTTGGTCATCTTCCCTAATACACATGCCTCACATATCTCTAATGATTCAAAATCAAAAGAGTCTAGATAACCATCCTTATGGAGTCTAGATATGCACTTCTCGTTTATGTGCCCAAGATGACAATGCGATAAGTATGTTTTGTTTGAGTTGTCAAGTTTTAACCTTTTAGTATTTACATTGTATATGCTAATCTCAAGTTCTAACAAGTAGATACCATAAGGCATAGGGTCATTGCCATAAAAGATCTTATCTTTAGAAATAGAAATAATTCTATTCTTAATGTGAAATTCAAATCCACTCTTATCCATACAAGATATAGAAATAATATTTCTATTAATGGCAGGTACATAATAGCAATTCTCTAATTCTATTACAAGTCCCGTAGGCAAAGATTAACTAATAACTCCAACTGCGGTGGCAACAACTCTTGCTCCATTAGCGACCCACAACTCGACTTGGCCCTTTTATAAAGGCTTACTTCTTATCAGATCCTGCATATTAGAACATATGTGAGATCCACATCTGGTATCCAATGCCCATGATGAAGAAGTATTTAAGTTTATCTCAATAATGTATATACCTGAAGTGGATATCTCTATCCCCAGCTTCTTCTTCCTCAGTTCCTCCAGGTAGAGATGATAGTTTCTTTTCCAATGTCCAGCCTGGTGACAATGGTGACAACTGCCTTCTTTGGAGATCCCACCTTTAGCTTAGAGTGCGGATGACTTTGGATTCTTCCCGGCTTTAGAACCTTTCTTAACCTTGCCTTTGCCTTTTGACTTTCCCTTTGTCTTGCTGATAATCATCACAGACTTGGGCTTGTCTTTCTTCATTTGTGCTTCAGCTGCCCTCAACATTCCCAACAATTCTGACAACAACTTGTCAAGATTTTTCATGTTGTAGTTCATGACAAAATGACTATATGATTCAGGCAACGATTGTAGAATCACATCAGTGGCCAACTCTTGACCTAAAGGAAATCCTAGATTGGATAGGATTTCCACATACCCAATCAAAGTGAGTATATGGGTGTCAACTGAGTCACCCTCTTTCATCTTGCTCCTGAACAAAGCCTTGGAGACATCATATCTCTCCTGTCTTTCTTGATGTTGATACATGTTCTTGAGATGTGTTACCATCTCCATGACATTCATGTTCTCATGGTGCTCTTGCAACTCATAGTTCATTGAGCACAACATCAAGCACTTAATATCCACAACATCATCAAGGTGCTTCTTGTTAGCATCCTTTTCAGCCTTGGGCACATTTGCGGCGGGTTCCGCTGGCTCTGGTGTTTCAAGGACATAGAGCTTACGCTCATGTGCGAGAACAATTCTCAACGTCCTAAACCAGTTTTAAAAGTTGATTCTGATAAGTTTATCCTTCTCAAGGACCGATCACAATGAGAAAGTGTGAGTGTTGTGTGCCATTTGATTGCTATAAAAGAAAATTTTGCATTTAGTCCAAAACATTTTGACTTGTAAAGATTTGATAAACGAGATTAATTAGACCTTTAATTAATTACGCTCCCACTATTTTATTCAAATTGATAGCCCTCACTATCAACTCAGAAGATTACAACGTACAACCTTCTAGTGAGCCAAGATCCAAAACAATTGGATCAATGCCCAGCAAACGTCGGCGTCAAAGACCAAATACTAAGGTAGGAAACTTTAGCCAATTGCATCATATGCAACTCTTGGATAGATGATCATGCACAACTCCTTGCCATGATGCATATGTGTGCCTCTAGGTACTTGATCCTATCAAGGTTCCCTGGTTAAATCCAACCCATAAGCCAACACGATGAGTGTGCACCCTGCGGAGGCAGACTCACACACCCACCATCACACTTCCACGAGATAGATAGTGTACCATGCAGAGGCATGCCCACACATAGTCGATCAAGCTTTTCATGTGTGTTGCTTTATGGAAGGAAATTAAAACTTAATATTATTAATTGAGGGGTTTTATTAATACATATACATATCCAAACACCACATACTTATAGTACATAGCATATACTACTATATTCACAAAAAAAAATAATAGACATGTAATCAAAAATGCAAATACATCGGTTATGGCCATACTATTGTAATTCTTTGGAGCAACAAAGGATTACGATCCACCTATGGTCTTATGCATCTCATGCAACACTTGTGAATCAACCTGTAAGACTGTAAGCCTGTAAGGATCAACATTACAATGAACAACTTCATAGATGCTTCATGAGGTTGGAACTTCAAGTTGCTTCTTGGAATTGGATCTTCTTGTTGCTTCTCCGTGGACGCTCCTTGGAGTTAGATCTTCAGGTTGCTTCTTGGAATTAGATCTTCATGGTGCTTCTCCATGGAAGCTCCATGGAGTTGGATCTTCAAGTGGCCTCCTTACATCAAGTTTACAAAGACTAAAACTATTCCTATCTCTATTGCATCATATGAGTACCAATATAAAGGGAAAGAATTAATTACACTTTGAAATAAGAGATGAGGCTCGACATGAAAGATGAATACTTTATGTAATGGATCCATATGCAACCATTATACACCCATAGCATTCACAAACAAGCATATCCACAAGATTGACATCCACATTCATTCACAACATTCACAAAAGGGGATACTAGGCCATAACCGTGCATGCATTCATCACATAAAACAACATTTTAATGGCGATGTGTATGTTATCATAGGTATATCTACATATATGTATATACATATTAAAATTGTAGTACTTTTAATGTGGAACATTCCCCATTAAATAAATTTTTGACTCCCACACAGACAATGCGAGATACACAGGGGCATCGCCCCTGTGCGGGGATCCCCATGAAAACATAGTGCCATTATGGGACAAAACAAGCTATGTATCAACTGTCTAAGCTTCCTCATTATTGTACACAAACCATTGATGAGGGTGACTGCCATTTGTCACCCAAATTAATGGATATGTGAATGATTGAAACATGATGACCATTGTGGAATTTCCTCTGGTTGGGGTAACACATTAGAATATGTACATCAACATGAGAAACTTGAGCACGTAAAATTGACTTGGAAGACATTCTCACATACAAAGAATCAAGTGGTGGGGGACCAAAAGAATTAAAATTACAATATCTTTATATTTGCATTTTTAACAATTTTAGGAGTTATAGATCTTAGATTGCATATTAGTTCATGTTATGTGTGAATTTTATAATTAAAAAATATGTTATCACACAAGAATATATATATATATATATATATGTGTGTGTGTGTATACATACTACATATATACATGATACAATACAAAAAAGCATGTCTTCCCTTTGGGCTCCGACTGGGCGACCGTCCTGGCGACCTCGACCCCTAGGGCATGGAACCCACACTACCAGCCAATCTGATAAGAGGTATCCACCCCCAGACTACCCACCCCTCCTCATCCACTTCTTCACCACCACCCAACTCAACACAGGACAAAAGAGAGAACTTAGAGTCTGTGAACCCTAACCCTAATGGAAGGGCAGACAGGGATGATGACACATTGAAGACGACAAGGCAGAAAGGCTAGATGCAAGTCCTCAAGCAACCGTCGATGAAGAAGGAGAAGGATATGGAGTTTCCAAACCCGATCGTTAAATGTGGAGAAGTCCTTGTCAATCTCAATGTGGATGAGTTTGATTGGATGTGGAATATTTGGGAGTACACCATCCCGGGGTACGTCTTGGGAAAGAAGCCGTTCTACCTGCACCTGCTCGCATGGATGCGACACACTTGGAGAAGGAGGGTCAGAACTCATCTATACTACAGGGGAACATGAAGAGGGAGAGTTTACCTCTTCCACCAAGAGAAAAGGATACAAAAAGATAGGTATTCCCTAGACCCAAGGGGTGGGAGACATCCTAGACACCACCAATAGCTTTGAAGATTTGAGCGAGTTTGACAAGGAGGAAAACATGTTGGAAAAGAAGGAACATCCAAAGAAAACCAACAAGGAGTCGGAAAAGAGGACCAAGGCACACTCCACCCTTTAATATGTCCATTCTACTATGGAATATCAAAGGTGGGTGCGATTGGAGTAAGAAGAAGGAGATTCGAGAGTGGATTGCTACTAGTGAGAATTCTTTGGTTGCCTTGGTGGAAACATAAATAAAGATGCAAAATAAAAATAGCATTAGATACTTATTTCCATTGGGATGGGAGCATGTGTCTAATATAGAGTGTGTATAGGTTGCTAGAGTCTATGTGGCATGGAAGACAAGTGCATGGTAGGTGTCAGTGATACATATGTCAGATCAACATGTTACAATTGATTGCATAAACAATGGAAATAAGTATCTAACGCTCCCATCCCTATGGAAATAACCAATATATATATATATATATATATATATATATATATAGAGAGAGAGAGAGAGATAGAGAGAGAGAGAGAGAGTCAGGCTAGAATACACTCGAGTGTACGGATCGCACGAATACACTCAAGTGTGTTTTCATATAATGACTATTTTTTGCAAAATGTAAACCATTGATCTTCACTGTCATACTATAACTAGGCTACATACAAATTTTGAGTCCATTTGGATGAGTGCAAGTCACTCATCCAACGGCAACAAAATCGACGCACGAAACTAATTTGAAATGCATAATTTTTGCGGTCTTCATAACATGAGCTATACATATCCAAATGTGCTCAAATTTTGCGTACGAGTTGTTCACGAGATGTTTAAGAAGATCAACGGATTAGATTTTCGAAAACAATATTACATCATGAAAAACTACTTGAGTTTATTCTGCTCCGGATACACTCGAGTGTATTCTAGCCTGACTATATATATATATATATATATACATTATATACATTATATATATACATATATATATATTTATATATATTTATATATATACAAATATATACATATATATATACGTATATATATACATATATATATATATCTACGTATATATATATATATATATATATATAGGCTAAAAGAATTGTGTACCCGAGTACATGTAGCTTACATGTACCCACCTTCGTTTATGGTTATTGTAAAGTTTAACTAAATAATCCAACCTTATGGATGTAATTTATACCCCTCAGATAAGATGTGTACAAAAAATCACCACAATCTGACATTCATAGATCATTTAAAAAAAGAAAATATGTATTTTCTAATCAACGGTAAGTTGCAGAAATTGTAGAAAGCATTGAATGATATATTCTTATATCTCATGATCTATATGAGACATGGTTATGATTTTTTAAACACATGTAATCTATATAGTGTTGAATCAATCCATAAGGTTGGATTTTATAAGCATACTCCATATGTGCTATTTTAATGGCCGGTACACATAAGTTACATATATCGGTCGGTAAACACTTCCTAACCTCATATATATATATATATATATATATATATATATATATATATATATATATATATATATATATATATATATATATACGTATATATATTTATATATATATGCATATATATATGTATATATATACGTATATATATATATGTATATATATATATATATATATATATATATATAGGATATATCTTCGCTACCCGTGCGGGTAACTAAGATTTCGCTACCCGTGCATCAAATTTGTAATGGGATGACACATATATGTAATGAGACAACCAAATTTGTAATGAGACAACCAAAATTGTAATAAAAAATCTCATTTTGTATTACAGCGCTGTTACAGTAATAAATATATATTTATTACTGTAACAGCACTGTAATATAAAATGAGTCTTTGTATAACAATTTCGGTCGTCTCATTACAAATTTGGATTGTCTCATTACAAATGCATACCTTCCCATTACAAAAGTGATGCACGGGTAGTGAATCTTAGTTACCCGCACGGGTAGCGAAGATATACCCATATATATATATATATATATATATATATATATATATATATATATATATATATATATATATATATATATATATATATATATATATATATATATATATATATATACATCCGTGAGGGGACAAGCCATCTAGCCTACGGTGATACTTCTGTGTGCCTACCCGCAAGGGGTCCCTCAGCCTCAATTGGATGTTGTATCTTCATAGCCTTAAGTGAGTGATCCAGAGGTTGACGAGTAACATGATGCCTAAGGTGACGCTTACGTGAGACTATCCTCGCAGAGGGTTCACAGTAGCTCCATTTGATAGTTAGATTCTTGCCTGGATGTTATGTGTTTGGATGTGTTTGCATGTGCAGTGGTGGTGAAACCCGATACCATCCCAGCGATTCCATATCATTAATCTAGAACAAACTTTAATTCTACTCTTTTACTTTCTTGCAATTAGTTTAATTAACCACAAACCAATCAATCGTTCTAAATATTAGTCTTACTTGGGCTAGATTTGACTGACAAAGATTCTTAAAAAATGTTTTCCTTTGGGATTCTATCCTTAACTATACTGTTATAAGACCCATCCATTTGTGGGTGGTATTATTGCACGAGGTTTTGGTAAAAGCTCGGGTATTTCAACCCCGAGTGAGTTTGTTAGTGCGATAATATTCCACGTCAAATTCTGGCGTCGTTGCTAGGGACAACGAAATCAGTTCGTCAAATCTAGTTCTTTTAAGGCTAATATAGGATTTTTATTCTTTTGATACAATCAATAATCAATTTGAATTTCATTCCACTCCATCAATCTTACTTCATATCTTTTCATTTTAGGTACCCCCAAGACTAGTGTATGCACAATTTGAACAGTCCCAGACTCGCTGCCAGCTTTGATCCTGAAATAGACATGACCTTTCATCGTCAAAATAGAGAAAACCATGCAAGAATGGCTCAAGAGGAGGAAATAGTCCAAAGGGTGGCTCAAGCCATCAATGCACAGAGAGAAAGGCTCATGCAAGAAGTCATAGCCGCAGTTCAAGAAGAAATCCTTACAACACAAGCAGCAACGCAAGTAGTCGAACTGCAAAAGGATCTTAGGGACTTCTCAATCCCTAAAGCTGCCGATGTTCATCACCCAGTTCAACCTCCTCCTATCCATGCTCCAAATTTCGAGATACGAGCACATTGGATTACCTTGCTTCAAAACAGCCCATTCTATGGTGAATAAGAAGAAGATAGCCAAGAACATCTCCTGAGGTTCATCGATCTATGTGCCATGACAAAGCAAAATGGAATGTCTGACGATGTCATTAGACTCCATCTTTTCATGTATTTGCTTGTTGATCGAGCTATAAGTTGGTAAAACTCCTTGCAATGCGAGCCCATCACTACATGGGAACAACTACAAAACATCTTTTTGGAAAAAAAATTACCCTCCTTCTCTCACCTACGAAATTAGGGGTCAAATAACAATGTTCACTCAAGCCCCTGGAGAAACCCTTTGCTGAAGCATGGGAAAGATATAAAGATCTTCTACGCAAGTATCCACACCATGGAATCCCCAAGAATCAACTCATCGAGATCTTTTATAGGGGTGTGGACGATGATATCAAGAGATTCTTAGACTTCTCATCTGGAGGGAATTTCATGCATCAAAGTTACTACAACGAATGGAGAGTCGTCACCCTTGGGGCTGAAAATCAAGCTAATTGGGGGAGATCTGTAGGTAAAGTAGTATTGAAGGTAGCTATGGCTGAAGTTATTCTTGAATACAAGTCTATCGCTGAGACCCTCAAAGTCTTAGTTGCCAAACAAGACCATATCG
The DNA here is from genome assembly GCA_963693085.1 of Alisma plantago-aquatica. NCBI lineage: Eukaryota > Viridiplantae > Streptophyta > Magnoliopsida > Alismatales > Alismataceae > Alisma > Alisma plantago-aquatica. Next base: position 1,284,333,616 of record OY856409.1, read on the forward strand.
AATGATTCGTTACTGCACTTGGAAGAGGACGTTCACTCCCTCAACAACAAGAACAGATCAAGTCAGCTTGATTGTTCTGCGAAGCATGTAAAGGTACTGATCATTCCACTTTAGCATGCAATGTTCTATATGATGTGGTTTTAAGCAATGCTTATGCACAAGGATATAATGTTTAAATGGAAAATCTTAATGGTGTCAACACCATTATTGGTCAAGGATACTACAATCCAAATCAAAATAGGAACCATCCTGGGTTTCAATACAGGAATCCTTCAGGAGCGGAAAACTAGCGACAACTCAGTTCAAACAATCAACAACGTGGCACACCAGGATTCTAGTATAATCAACAACAAAGTTTTGGGAATCAAGGAAGCTTTAGGGGCAACTTTCAGAATAGGAACTATAACAATTACCAGAACAATTCTCAATTCCAGAACCTCAACCAAGCCCCTTACCAGAACCAACAACAAGGGCAACAAGCCGGTCTCGTCTCTTAGGATGACAAACTAACAACCATTGAGAAGATGTTGCAGTCACAGCAGACTATGATAGCTAACCAGCAAGCTCATCAGAAGGCTATTGAATCTCAACTAGCTCAACTTGCAGCTAGCATGAAGCCACCTGCTGGAGCCTTTACTGGCCAACCAGAAAATAATCCTAAACATCCTGAGCAACTGAAGGCTGTCACCGCCAGGTCTGGAAAAGACTATTCTGATCCTCATGTTAAGACACATGTCATTATTATAGACAAGGGCAACTTCATAATCGAACAAGACTCTACCCCATCTGAGTCTCAACCAAAAGAAACAAAAACTGCCGATAAGACAAACAAGCAAAGTTTTGAGAAATCAACTGTTGCAGAAACAGAAACACTAGAACCAGATGTTCCTGTGTATAAGCCTTGTATACCTTTCCCAGCTCATTTGAGGCGGACCAAACTTGACACTTGATTCAACAAGTTCAAAGAAGCTATGCAAAAGCTTCATGTTGATATTCCCTTTTTAGATGCTCTGGCTGAGATACCAGCCTGGAAAAAGTACTTAAAGTCACTTCTAACAAGAAAATATATAACTGAGGAATATGAGATAGTAAAGTTAGCGACAACCACTTCAGACATCATCCAGAGTATGATGCCAAATAAACAGAAAGATCCAGGATCTTTTAGAATCTCTTGCCATATCGGTGATTCTTCATGTAAGAAGGGATTGGAAGATATTGGTGCTAGCATTTCCATCATGCCACTTAGCCTCTATAAAAGGCTAGGGTTTTCTGAACTACTCCCAACCGGCATGACAATACAACTTGCATATAACAATGTCACTCTACCCTTAGGAATTATTGAGGATGTATCTGTAAAGGTATGGAAAGATTCCTATTTTCCGTGTGACTTTGTCATCATGGATATAAAAGAAGATACTAAATACCCTCTTATCTTTGGATGTCCATTCCTCTCCACTGCAAGAGCCCTAATTGATGTTGAAGCAGGAACCCTGCTGCTCATATTAGGTAAAGAAACTCTCGAATTCAAAGTTTTTGAAAGTATGCGAAGACCAAGTATGCAAGAAGAAGTCTACTTGATTGAGTGCATAGAGCAGCTGACACTACTTATGTAAGAGTATTATGAACAAGATGATCCTTTAGAAGTGTCTCTAACAACACCATCTGCTAATGATTCCATTGATGAACAAATAAAATATTGTGATCTCCAACTCAACACTGCCAAGGAAGATGTTGAAGATAAATTTCAGGTACTCAAAGATGTAGATACTACTGAAGAATCAACTGAGGAACCACAAGTTCTTGAAATGAAGCCCCTACCCAAAGGATTAAGGTACACATTTCTAGATGACCTCAAAGTCTGTCCAGTCATCATTAATTCAGATCTAACAATAGAACAAGAAGATAAACTCTTGACGTAATTAAAAGAAAGAAGAAAAGCAATAGGGTATAAGATGAGTGATCTCGCTGGGGTCAGTCAAGCATTGTCTATGCAAAAAATCCCTATGATGGAAGATTACAAACCAACCGTTGAACACCAAAGGAAACTTAATCTAAATATGAAAGAAGTTGTCCGCCTTGAAATTATAAAGTTGCTCAAGTTAGGAATTATCTATTCAATCTCCGATTCACCATGGGTAAGTCATGTGCACGTTGTCCCCAAGAAAGGTGGAACAACTGAAGACAATGAACTCATCCCCACTCGAACAGTCACGGGGTGGAGAATGTGTATTGATTATAGGAAGTTGAACAAGGTGACTCGAAAGGATCATTTCCCAATGCCTTTTCTTGACCAAGTCCTAGAAAGGTTGGCTCACCAAGAGTATTTATGTTATCTTGATGGTTATTCTGGATTATATCAAATACCTATACATCCAGATGGCCAAGAGAAAACAACCTTTACTTGCCCGTTTGGAACATATGCCTTTAGAAGAATGTCGTCTGGTCTCTGTAATGCGCCTGCAACTTTCCAACGTTGCATGGCGACTATTTTGGTGGTCTCACTGAAACTATCATGGAAGTTTTTAAGGATGATTTTTCTGTATACATGGATTCTTATGACTCATGCTTGATGCACCTCTCCCTTGTCCTCAAACGGTGTGAAGAAGCAAATCTCATGTTGAATTGGGAGAAGTGTCATTTTATGGTAAAGGAAGGCATTGTCCTTGGTCATAGAGTGAGCAACCGAGGTATCGAGGTAGATAGAGAAAAATTGAAGTGATTTCCAAACTCGCCATCCCAACAAGTGTAAGAGAGGTTTGTGCATTGTTAGGTCATGCAGGTTTTTACAGACGATTCATAAAGGATTTCTCTAAGATAACCAAGATGATGACAAAATTGTTGCTAAAGGACGTTGAATTTCATTTTGACGAAGAATGTGTCAAAAGCTTTAATAACCTGAAACTTGCTCTTACAACAAAACCCATCATTAGAGCTCCCGATTGGGATCACCCCTTTGAAATTATGTGTGATGCCAGTGATTTCACTATGGTGTTGTTTTAGGTCAATGTATAGAGAAGAAACATTATGTCATCTACTATGCATCGAAAACCCTCGATGAAGCTCAGAGGAACTATGCTACTACTGAGAAAGAACTCCTTGCAGTAGTATATGCCTTTGACAAGTTCAGATCCTATCTCATTGGTTCAAAAGTCATTGTCTACACAAATCATGCTGCCATCCGCTACCTCCTAGCTAAGAAAGATGCTAAACCCAGGTTAATTAGATGGATTCTCTTATTGCAAGAATTTGATCTGGAGATAAGAGATAAGAAAGGTACAGAGAATTTCGTAGCAGACCACCTCAGTCGCATCCACACTCTAGAAACCGAGAAGATCCCTATTAATGATTCTCTTCTGGATGACTAACTAATGACAGTTTTAGAAGCTACCCCTTGGTACTCGGACTATGTGAACTACCTCGCCACTGGTGTCATCCACCCAGAATGCATCAGAAATGCATTAAAGAAATTCATGCATGATGTGAAACAATATCACTAGGATGAGTTGTACCTCTTCAAGATCTGTGTTGATAGTCTTTACAAACATTGTATAGCTGAGGAAGAAGCCCAACTCATTTTACAGCAATGTCACTCAGGCCCAGTTGGAGGCCATATGAGTTCTAAGAAAACTACTTTGAAAGTTTTACAATGTGGTTTCTTTTAGCAAACTATATCCAAAGACTCCTACAACTTTGTTCTATCATGTGACAAATGTCAAAGAACATGTAACATTATGAAAAGAAATGAGATGCCACTTAAACTATGGAAAGAAGTTGAGATATTTGATGTTCAGGGTGTGGACTACATGGTTCCATTCCCATCTTCTTACAAATTTTCCTACATCCTAGTCACGGTCGATTACGTCTCGAAATGGGTTGAAGCTATTCGAACCATTACTAGCAATTCCAAACCCATCATCAAGATGTTCAAAGATATTATCTTTCCCCGATTTGGTGTTCCACGCACTGTGATATCTGATGGAGGTTCACATTTTCTTGAAAGAAGCTTTGAAGCATTGCTGAGGAAATATGGTGTAACACACAAGGTAGCCTCAACCTACCATCAACAAACAAGTAGACTGGTAGAGGTTTCTAACCTTCAACTCAAGGCTATTTTGGAAAAGACAGTCATCCGCAATTGAAAAGATTGGCCAATAAAAATCAATGACGCATTGTGGGCCTACCGAACTACTTTTAAGACTCCCCTTGGAACTACACCATTTCATTTGATCTATGGAAAGTCATGCCACCTGCCTGTCAAACTCGAACACAAAGCATGGTGGGAAAAAAACAACTGAATTTTGATATGAAGAAAGTAGGCCAAGCCAGGATTCTGCAACTTCAGGAGCTGGAAGAACTTCAGATGATAGCTAATGAAAATGCACAAATCTATAAAGAACATACGAAACTTTGGCACGATGGTCATCTGAAAAGAAAGGGCATACAATAGGAGACCAAGTTCTATTGTTCAACTCAAGACTGAGGTTATTCCTAGGAAAACTCCACTCTCGGTGGTCTGGACCTTACATCGTCAAGAGCATCTACCTGCATGGTGCTTTCGTTTTATGGAGTGAAACGTCAAGAGATGTTGTGGCTAATGGCCAACGTTTGAAAAGATATTTAACCTCAAACAAAACAGACATCAATGCATCACTAGAACTCTCCAAACCAGATTACATCCATCATAAAAGTTGAAGAAATAAAGTCGATCCATCGACGTAAAACAAAGGCGCTTGTCGGGAGGAAACCCGATCAATAAATTCATATTTAATTTCAATTTTGAATTGGAAAATTTTCTTAATTTTGTTTTTACTTTTTAGAAATTTTGCACCAAATAAAAATCACATCGCGAGATGCTATCTTGAATTCTGATTGGTTTTCATTTTTGAGATTTTTAGATGAAGGATGCATGCTGATTGGAATGCAACCATATCTGGTGGTCCAACCGACATGAAATTTCCCCTCCATCTCAGATTTAGAGTTTGCTCGGATGAGAAAATTTCTAAGTTTGGGGTGGAGGGTGGGTGGTACGTATCTTACTTTCCACCTTCACCCATCTAATTCATACTTAAGATTTCATCATTGAATTTTTGACCAAAATTTTTAAAAATTTTAAAAATTTTAAATGAAGTTTTGACACTTTTCAATTTGATCTCTATGCATTTTGGATCATTATACCCTCCTTATTTGAAGCAGATCCTCAAAAGGACCTTCTTTTGAAAACTAGCCTTTTGATTGAAATCATCTTGTGAAGCGTATGAATCCTAACATCATGATCTTTACACAAAAATGGCAAGTGTTTGTCGAACTGATTGGGATCAAACAGGTCGTTCTTCCTAACTGACTAGTGGAACAACAACATGGAATCCCCACCGGATCCTCATCAAGTCAATATTTGAGCAGAGTACGATAAAGAGAACAACCTGGTGCACAGAATTTTAAATCAAGTTGCATTCTGATATGAACTCTCTTCTACACTTCTTCTATCATCTTCATACCTCTCCATCCATAAAAAAGAAACAAAAATACCAAAATAGTGCCAAACCCTAAGTTTGGGGTGGCACACTACTTCCCTTTATATCCACTTATTCCATACCCCTTGCAAATTAATAGGGGCATACCACCAAGAAAAGATGCCAAAGCGCACACAAAAAATGCAATCTCGTGTAGAATAGAGGAGAGATTTGCACAAAAAATGCAATAAATGAAATTGCAAATAATATAATAAAAATCTTGAGTCCAATAGAGGAGAGATTTATTTCTTCCATCCATACCACCCTTCACTCCCTTTTCTACCCAATGGCATAATAAATGCATGCAGTACCCTGAAATACACCAGTGTCAGATCAGATGCACACTTGCTGTTCTACGGGTATCTATGGACTCGTATGAAACTCATTGACATGCTTGTTGTTGGAAAAAGTGAGGAGGAAGTGAAGTTGGAAAGCAAACTCAGGAATGAAGATATGGTACGATGTGTTCAGTGGTCTCAGGAAGTTGAGATGCTTAGTCATACTAAGTAGAAAGGAAACAATCGTGATGAGAAGAGGAGGCAATCACATGATCAGAAAGTATTTATTTGGCGACTGTTTCAGATTTTGTATTACTCGAGGACAAGCAACGTTTAAGTTTGGGGTGTTTTGATGAATGCATATTCATCATGATTTTCAGTCGCCTTTTTGGGATCAATTCGATTCAATACTTTCATTTTCATGTCCTAAATCTCACAAAATGTGAGATTTCTTAACTAATTCAATTATCAAGATTTTTAACCAGATTTATATTGATTTTGTGTAGATCTTGACTAGGTTCAACCATCGCATGGAATTCGCTCGAGATCCCCTCAACTATGGTCTTGACCAATCAGTCTTGACCAAACGGGTTGCCCTAACGATCTACCCATACGGTTTTGACCTCTCAGTCTCAGACATTCACCTACACGGTCCTCCTCTCACTACTCTACCTAAACAGTCTCAAGACCATATGACAGATAATGATTTCAAAACCATTTGGACCAAGGACCGATTGGTACTGAAGACCGTTTGGACACTCAAGTAAAGACCGATGAAGATCAAGACCGTTTGGAACCATACGGTTCCAAGACCGTTTGGATCCATACGGTCTCAAGACCGATAGGAGACAAAGTTCCAGGACCGTATGGGTAGTCCCTTCCCAAGACCGTTTGGAGCCATACGGTCTCAAGACCGATAGGACAGTCACCCTCAAAACTGATTGGATCAAGACCATTTGGACACTCAAGGAAAGACCGATGAAGATCAAGACCGTTTGGAGCCATACGGTCTCAAGATCGATAGGAGACAAAGTTCCAAGACCGTATGGGCAGTCCCTTCCCAAGACCGTATGGTCACTGATTTCTCGAAACTATTTGGATTGATCAAGTGAAGACCGTATGAAGGAAGAACCCCAATACCATTGGGAGGCCATCGGTCTTCAAGACCGTTTGGCCGTCAAATGGTCTATAAAACTATTCGGCCATCAAACGGTCTCCAAGACCATTTGGCCACCAAACGGTCTCCAAGACTATTTGGATGAAGACTGGTTGGAGTTACCTTACCCCAAACTGTTTGGACTCCAAATTGTTTGAAGAAGAATTCACAGCAAAAACGTGAGGTCCCCATCCAAGCCTATAAATAGGACCACTAGGGTCCTCATTTGGGGATCGATTCGAGAATGCCGAGAGGTTGCTTGAGCAAAGGATTGGTCTCCCTTCCATGCCACCGCCACTCCACCATCTTCACGCCATTGTCACGCCACCCACACCTCCTCTTGCTGTGAGCAAGGAGGCCAAGAAGAGAAAGAAGGTGGAGAAGAAGGTCTGCCTGGTCTGCCTTGGTGGTTCTTGCTTCTCATCTATATCTACCCCGATATGACATAGAAGATCGCATCATCTTCACTGAGCTGCGACTACCTTTTGCATCATGCTCATGGCAGAACCTTCCTTCTCTCTTGTTCTTCTTGTTTCTCGCATCATGAGTGAGTAGTTCCCTTTTGCTGGGGTGGGGGGACTAGACCCGCTGCCCATGCTTTCATGTCTTTACATTTAACTTTCCAAGGCAATGTATATAACTTTTCATTTCATTATTAATTGATAACATTTGTAGTTAGATTATCTTCTTGCTTTCATCTTGTTCTTCCCTATGCTGTGAGAACTTCTATATGTAGAGTAGGATGTCGATTAATGAGGTCGACTCCCAAACAAGAATAGAATGGGATTCCTTGGAGTCGTGAGTGTATGATCCGTGAGGGGATGAGCCATCTAGCCTGCGGTGACACTTCTGTGTGCCTACCCACAAGGGGGGCCCGCAACTTCAGTTGGATGTTGTATCTTATTTGTTAATCGTCGATGTTTGCTTGCAGACTAATCGCCTACCTACTTGTTGGTTAACACGGTTGACTCCTTGATGAGAACTTATGATAGGGTTCCTTGAGGTCGTAAGTGTCACTACTACAGAAACAATGATCAACATCGCTTTTAGAGGTGTCAGTTATTTACAGAAACTGACGCTAGACACCTTCAATGTCGGCAATTTAAGAAATCCGACATCTATGTTTGAAGACCATCCAGATACGTGTATGGTTTTTAATTCAGCGTAGGCTGATGAAAAGAAACTGACGCCTAAAATAGCCCGTGGAATCCAATTTTTCAAGCGAAAAAAAATTGCCCCCAAAGTGTCACATACAGCGTCGGTGTTTTACCTAATAAATGACACCTAAAGAAGCCAAAAATTGCACACAAAGTTCCAATATGGGCGTCAGTTATCTTGGTGTAACCAACACTGATAATGGTTCCCGCCAAAAAATTTAGGGTAAAGTTTGTCCAATTGAACGTCAGTTTTTAGTAGCAACCGACACTTATTCCATTTAGGTGTCGGTTTTTTAAATAACTGACGCCCATTGTTAACTTAACACCACCCGCTCAAGCCATACTCTCCCCTGTCTCTCTGTTTCATTACCGAGAACATAGGGCTTGCGATTTGCAATTCTCCTGCCACCGTCGTCGTCGCCTGCTTGTTGTGCTCCTATCGCCGTCGCCTACTGCCGCATGCACCGCCGCCACTTTCTACCACTGCCTCCTGCTACCGGCGTTGCTCCTGCTCCCAGTGCCATCATGCTCCTGCTCCCAGCGCCCTTTCCTGCCGGTCCTTCTCCTGCCCTGCTCCCGCCTACCGCACGGCCGTGCTCAAGCCATTGCCGCCCGATCAAGCCTCCGCCCCTGCTCCTCACACCGTCAGAGCTCGAGCCTGAGGTTGCCAGAGGAGCTGTTGCACCGTCGGAGCTTGATCCTGAGGTCACCGGAGCTAGCTTCTACTTCCCCTACTGCTAGGTAGGTTACATATCTTGATTTTATTGATTTCCATCAACTAATTAGTATTTACTTATCTACTGATTTGTATCTACTCATTTGTATTTACTTATCTATTGATTTGTAGTTATTATTTACTCATTTTTATTTATTTTTCTACTGATTAGTAATAATGTACTATTTTAACTTGTCTAATTCTCATGCTTGACCTAATTCAGTAAATTTTGATGCATGTTGAAATAAGATTCAAACTTGTCCATTCTAGCATCCTAATTTGATTTGATTATGTGCTTTGAACCCTTGAAACATGCGTGTAAAATATACATTGATGTTGAATGTCAAAATTAACTCACATGTGGGTCTTCTAAATGATTATGTGAACTCCTAAATCAGTAACATATATTATTCTTTGTGCACCCCAATACCTTGTGAATCATGTATGCGTCGTAAGGTGATTAAATGCCTAAATTTTGACTTGAAATATGACCTAGTATGTATGTTGATATATGAAGCTCTAGTTAAAACTTCAAGATTGACCCCTAATTCAAATCTTTGATATATGGAATCAAGGTTTATTTACTGTTTAGTATTTACTAATAAGTATGATTAATGATGTTACACAAAACATAGGATATGAATGATGAAATTAGGTTTGTAGGTATAATATGACAACATACACGTATTTGTTGGCCTAGAAACCCGTCCAAGATTTACTCATTAGGAGTAAATCTTGGATAGTCCCTGGTTTGGGACTGTTCTTGAACACCTAATCTCACTTAGGATGTAAGTGTATAATGTGTGTTGGGTTTTCAAAAAAAATTTAGTAGCATTTCCCTGTTTGTTCTCTAAGTACATATGTACTTGGAGAACAGCGGGGAAATGCTGCCAACATTTTCTTGAAAACCCAATACACATTATACACTTACTAGTGAGATTATGTGTTCAAGAATGGGATAGGTGGTACGCATTTATTATGTATAAGAATGACAACATATGTATTTGTTGGCCTAGAAACCCGTCTAAGATTTACTCATTAGGAGTAAATCTTGGATATTCCATGGTTTGGGATTGTTCTTGAACACCTAATCTCAATTAGGATGTAAGTGTATAATGTGTATTGGGTTTTCAAGAAAATTTTGGTAGCATTTCCTCATTTGTTCTATAAGTACATATGTACTTAGAGAATAGCGAATAAATGCTGCCGAATTTTTTTTTGAAAACCCAATACACATTATGCACTTACTAGTGAGATTAGGTGTTCAAGAATGGGATTGGTGGTACACATTTATTATATATAAGAATGACAACGCATGTATTTGTTGGCCTAAAGTTTTAACCATGCATAAACTCTAATCTGTTAACCCAAGACCCTAATCTTGTTGTAATATATACTTATTTTCTCTTTGATCATAGAATGGATAGATCATGGATGTCCATTCGCAATCGCTGCACCCCAGAGTTTATTTCTGGTCTTGACCAGTTTATTAGATTTGTCGAGGAACATAGGAAACAACCTGGAGATAGGTTCTACTGTCCATGTAGGCATTACGGTAACAACTTGAAAGTCAGCACTGGTGATGAAATCAAAAGTCATGTCATGTGCAACGAGATTGTACAAGGCTATACAGAATGGCACTGGCATGGAGAGATTTCAAACCCAAAACCATTGGATGTCGATAGCAGTGATTGTGTGGAAGAATAAATTGCCTCCGATGACGTAGATGTGAATGAACCAGTTCCAGTAGACATCATTGATGTGATGCTAGATAGTTGTGGGGTAGAGCACACCAATCCACCTCCCATGTTTAGAAACATTGTGCATGATGCTGAGATACCGTTATACACAGGTTGTACTAAGTTTATGAAGCTTAGAGCTGTGTTGAGATTGTATAAGCTGAAAGCTAACAATAGATAGAGCGACAAAAGCTTCACGTCATTGTTGTCTTTGTTGAAAGAAATGCTTCCTGAAGGAAACGAGCTGCCAATCTCAACATACTAGGTAAAGAAATTATTGTGCCCAATGCGAATGGAGGCCAAGAAGATACATGCATGCCCGAATGATTATGTATTATTTCAAAAGGACTATGTGGATTTGAAAGATTGTCCAAAATGTGGTGTGTCACGGTATAAATTGATGACTTCGGGGGAGTCCAAAACTAGTTCTCCTGCCAAGGTGATGTGGTATCTACCTATAATATCATGGTTTCAACACTTGTTTTCCAATCTGATAGATGTGAAGAATTTGAGGTGGCATGCATATGTTAAGAAAAATAATGATAGGATCCTACGACATGCGTCTGATTCCCTACAGTGGAAGAAGATTGATCTATTGTACCCTAAATTTTGTGAAGAAGTCAGGAATCTAAGACTTGGGCTTTTTACAGATGGGATGAATCCGTACGGGACATTGAGAAGCCAACATAGCACTTGGCCAATCATGCTTGTTATATATAATCTTCCTCCCTGGCTATGTATGAAAAATAAGTATGTAATGTTGTCATTGTTGATATCGGGCCCTAAACAACCTGGAAATGATATCGATGTTTATCTTGAACCTCTGATTGATGACTTAAAGAAACTCTGGGGTGAAGGTGTGATGACCTATGATGCTTCAAGAAGAGAGACATTTCGTTTGCATGCTATGTTGTTTTGCACTATTAATGACTTTCTAGCATATGGGAATTTGTCTGGATATAGTGTTAAAGGAGCTAAAGTGTGTCCTATATGTGAAGAGAACATTGATTCAACAAGACTAAAACATGGTGGTTAGACTTTATATTTCGATCATCGAAGGTTTCTTACAAAATTCCATCTGTATCATAGGAAGCACAAAGCATTCAATGGATTGAATGAGGAACGGAGTGCACCTAAACCTATACCAGGGGAGGTTGTTTATGAAAGAGTAAAAGACTTTGTCAATAAATTTGGTAAGAGATCACAATGTACTATGGCCACACGGAGTGACAAATCTTTATTCAAGAAGAAGTCAATATTTTGGGATCTTCCTTATTGGAGTTCTTTGACAGTCAGGCATTGTATCAATGTCATGCACGTTGAGAAAAATGTCTGTGATAGTGTCATTGGTACTTTGTTGAATATACCATGTAAGACTAAAGATGGGATAAAATCCACACTGGACCTATGTGAAATGGGAATAAGGTCAAAATTAATAGAATTACATGAAATGGGAAATTGGAGAACATACTTACCTCCCGCTTGTTACACATTGTCTAGACAGGAGAAGAAATCTTTTTGTGAATGTTTGGTAAATGTTAAGGTGCCACAGGGTTACTCATCCAACATCCGTAGATTGGTATCAATGAAAGATCTAAAGTTGATAGGTCTTAAATCTCATGATTGTCACACTCTAATGCAACAAATATTACCTGTGGCAATTCGATCTATATTGCCGAAGAATGTAAGGTTTGCAATCACCAGACTTTGTTTCCTTTTCAATAGTCTTTGCAACAAAGTTATTAACCCTTTGCAAAGAGAAGTGGTTGTTACCCTATGTCAGCTTGAGATGTATTTCCCTCCTTCATTCTTTGATATCATGGTACATCTTGTTGTCCACTTGACTAGGGAAGTGAAAATGTTGGGACCAGTTTTCTTGCATTGGATGTATCCCTTTGAACGATACATGAGCAGTTTTAAAAGTGATGTTCGAAACCGTTATCGGCCTGAAGGGAGTATTATTGAGGGTTATGTGGCGAGAGAGGTTATGGATTTTTGCAATGAGTTTCTCAGTGGTAATGACACTCCTGGTAAAGACAAGAATATTGAGGAGCAATTTGGCAAAGGAATTTTGGGATCACGGGTGAAAGTAATCAGCCGTGATCAGTTGGAACAAGGTCACTTGTATACTTTACACAACATGGACGAAGTGATTATTTATATCGAGGAACATACCAATTTCATCAAGAGATAATTTCCTCAAGCCAATACAATGTGGCTTGCTAGAGAGCATAACAAGACATTTATTAAGTGGTTTGAAGATAAAGTCTTACATCAACTATCTCAAACACCAGATGATATTACTGAAACTATCAAATGCCTTGCCTTTGAACCAAAATTGAATGTTATGTCTTATGAAGGGTATGACATTAATAGATTCACATATTACACAAAGCGCCAAGATGATAAGAGTGTCGTCCAAAATAGTGGGGTCACCCTTCAAGCGTAGACTATGTTTTTTGCAAGTGTAAAGGATAAGAGTCCACATGAAGCTAACATGTCATATTACGGTGTCATTGAATACATATGGGAGTTTGACTACATAGATTTTAGAATTTTGCTCTTCAAATGTAATTGGGTTGATAACACCAAAGGAGTTATAGTGGATGAATTGGGTTTCACTTTAGTGAACTTTGAAAAGATTGGCGAGAAGGGTGAATTAATATACATAGTATTAGGTGTCACTCCCAATTTAATTAATATACGTTGTATTCACATATTCAAGATTAACATTTAGTGTTACTAACCAAATCAATGTGCATACTAACTAGGCCCTCAGTGAGGCGCAAAGAGCAAGGCATGCACTGAATGTGCATGACCACACAATGGGTCCAAAGGGATATGCATGCATTCACCAAAGACTACAGGATGAGTCTACTGCTCAGTCTGCTGCTACTGAGGAGTCATCTACTATAGGTACCACACCTCTGCCTCGCCATGATGTCTGGATAGCTGGGAGGCAAAATAAGAAGGGAGAAATAAGGAGGCCCGCAACTGCTGAGGCGATTGCAAAAATGGTAAAATACAAATCTTAGAGCAATCATTCAAATATTGATTATTTGTGGTGTTTACTTAATTACAATTTTTTTTTGGAAGTTAGAGGGAGCTGCACAAGCTGAGGAAACAAGGCAAGTTCATCCCTGAGGGCACAAGGGATGAATTGACAGTTGTTCTTGGTAACCCAGAGCATCCTGGATGTGTTAGGGCTACAGGCGCTGGTGTGGGCATCAAAGTGTTCTTTGGGCCATCCCAGTGAAAACATATCCCAAAAGTGGGAATTTCACTAAATGAGGTAACCTATTCTGTGATAGAGCTATGGATAAGGTGAGATCTTCTTTATACATCCATATACCTTGTGTAAGATCTGGTGATCTGGTTTCTTATATATTAATTCATACGTAATATATGTTTTGTAGCTACTTAGACAAGATATGTGTAGATATTTCATTCGAACATGTAGGATTTTTGATTCCATCTTTGATTAGTCTAGTAGCTAAAGACCCTTCGTCAGTTCAACAATACTGCTGTGATGCTTTTACAAATTTTGCTCAAAATAACAAGACGGTGATAATAGCTCCATTCAATGTGGAGTAAGTTTACTTTGCTTATAATTTGGACTTAAGAAAATTATATTTTTATTGTGGATTTTGAGTTATTAATTTTTAACTTTTTTACCCCTAGGGGTATGCATTTTGAGTTACTAATTATTGTCCCCGAGACATTCACTGTCTATTATCTAGATCCTAAGGGGACTAAATTGAATTCAATATATGGACACACAATGAAAATGACATTATTCCAGTGAGAAATATTTCATTTTCATATATGTTAACATATGTTATTACATTACTATTTAATTATGCAATGTACTATGTTACATTGACATGCAGGGGTTTAGATGAGTTCAAAAAGGCTGGAGGAAAGGTCCCCAGGAAAAAGAACCAGCCAATAATTTGGAAGAATGTGGAAGCAAGTTCCCGACTCCAATGTATATATTATTTATGTGAACAGTGCTTAATTAGTTATATTTTTTTAATATTTTGTATGTTTCAATTTATAGTGTGCTACACAAGACAACAGATGGGCATGTGCATACTATGTGATGCGATTTATGCACATGATTATCAAATATTACGCAGTGGACATCAATACCATTCCCGAGGTATTATATATAGTCTCATTAGATAATATGAAATATATCAATCTTATTTATATATTATTAATTATATATATACATCATTCTCTTTGTAGGTGTTTAAAACTGACCCCACTATAGGAAAGGCCTTATTAGATATGCATGCTCCCTATACGACGAAAGAATTAAATGATGTAAGAGAAGAATGGGCAAAAGTCATACAAGTAGTGGGAGTTTTAAAATATAATTGGGATGTTGATAGCGAATAATGACTAAAGAATGATATTTTATAAATGAATTTCTGAATTGTAATATGTGTGAATGTTTCTACATGTCGGAATGTTTCTATATGTGTCTGAATGTTTATACATGTGTGAATGTGAAAATGAATGAAACTGATGGTTTCTATATGAATGTTTCTACATGTGTGAATGTGAAAATGAATGGAACTGCAGATTGCTACATGAATGTTTCTACATGTGTGAAAATCGAATGGAACTGGAGGTTGCTAAATGTGTGAAAATTAATGTTGTTAATTTTGCAGGTTTGTGGCTCATTGTTGGCTGATATCAATGGATGTCGTAAAACCTACAGTTCATAACTGAACTGCAAGTTTCTCATCATGCGACCAGCCACAACAGGCCTGCATACTGATAAAAAAAACATACAATAGGCATCAGTTATTTAAAAAAACTGACGACAAATGCTTACAACATCGGATAATAGCTAAAACCAACGCCTAATGAGGCCAGACACCACTGTCGTGCTGGCCAGCACGACTGTGGTAGCAGGTGATATGGCGTCAGTTATCAATAATAAACCGATGCTGATGGTGGCGCCCTTTCTGTAGCGCAAAGGTTTATGGTGTCAGTTTCCGTAGTAATAACCGACACCTATATCCCCCTGCTGGTGGGTTTTCAGTGGTGCGGAGAGGTTTCTGGCGTCAGTTTGGAAACCGACGCCTAACAGTTTTCCTTTTAGCGGTGCCCACATAGGTGTCGCCTTGAAACTGACACTAAAGGACTTAAATAACCGACACTAAAGGTGGGTTATGTACTAGTGTGTGTGATCCATGAGGGGACGAGCCATCTAGCCTACAGTGATGCTTCTATGTGCCTACCCGTAAGGGGGGCCCTCAGCCTCAGTTGGATGTTGTATCTTTGGATTTGTAAGTGAGTGATCCAGAGGTTGACGAGTAACCAGATGCCTAAGGTGACGCTTACGTGAGCCTATCCTCATGGAGGGTTCACAGCAGCTCCATTTGATAGTTAGATTCTTGCTTGGATGTTATGTGTTTGGATGTGTTTGCATGTACAGTGGTGGTGAAACCCAATACCATCCCAGCAATTCCATATCATTAATCTAGAACAAAATTTAATTATGCTCTTTTACTTTCTTGCAATTAGTTTAATTAACCACAAACCAATCAATCATTCTTAATATTAGTTTTAATTGGGCTACATTCGATTAACAAAGATTCTTAAAAATATTGTCCTTTGGGATTCGATCCTTAACTATATTGCGATAAGACCCGTTCGCTTACAGGTGGTATTATTGCATGACATTTTGGTAAAATCTCGGGGATTTCAAACTAGAGTGAGTTTGTTAGTGCGATCATATTCCATGTCATACACACACACACACACACACATATATATATATATACATATATATATATATACATATATATATACATATATATATATATAAATTTATATATATATACATATATATACACACACAGACATATATATACATATATATACATATATATATACATATATTTATATATACATACATATATACATATATATACATATCTATATATATATACATATACATATATATATATATATATATATATATATATGTATATGTATATACATACATATATATGTATGTATATATATACATATATATGTATATATATAAATATATACATATACATACATATATATATATATATATATATATATATGTATATATATACATATATGGGTATATCTTCGCTACCCAAGCATCTATTTTGTAATAGGAAGGCATGCATATGTATATATACATATATATATGTATATATATACATATATATATACATATATATATATATATATATATATATATATATATATATGGGTGTTCATTTGTTGCCCGTGAGGGTAGCCTGGATTTTCGCTACCCGGAAGCCAAAAAAGTAACTCTCCTGGCCCAAAAAATAACTCTGCTGTCAAAAAAGTAACTATGGTGAACAGAAAGTAACTACACGAATAAAAGAGTAACTCAGTACAAAATATACAACAAATATATATAAAGATAGGTTTTTTGATTTTGGAGGGGCAAATGATATTATTTTTGGCTAAAATTTTTTAGAGAGCTACAAAAAATAGTCCTCTAAAATTGTGATTTTTTTTTGAAAAAAAGAGGTTGGAAGGGTGGGCGGGTAGCTACCAGGGCGGGCAATAAATATGGGCCATATATATATATATATATATATAATCATGGTCCACTTTGGGGGTTGGTTCCCAAGTCATTAATATATATATATATATATATATATATATATATATATATATATATATATATATATATATATATATATATATATATATATATATATATATATATATATATATATATATAGACACACACATGCACACACACAACACAACACACACAAACACACATACATATATACTTTTATATATATATATATGTTCATGTATGTATGTGTATGTATATTATATATGTGCGTATATGGATTATGAATATATATGTGTGTGTGTGTCTATGTATATGCATTGTAAATATATATATATATATATATATATATATATAAATATATATATATGTGTTCGTATATATGGGAATTTCTTCAATGCCAGCGTAGATAGCAAATTAAGTTACTCGTGTTTTCAAAATATAATGGCATCTGATGTAAATAAATAAAATACAATGTGACTCTGGTTCCCACTTTTGTGTGTTCTAGATCTCCCATCCAACATCCATAGAGGCCCGTCGCAGTGCCGCCAACACTTCTCTAGAAAACACAACTCCAAAGAAATTTGACATTTACCCCACCTAGGGGACTTGTGGCCCTCACAAAACATCATAGGCCGATGCAAGACCAAGTAGACACTCTCAGAGCATAGGAAAAGCTAGGGTTCACATCTTCCAACGATCTACCAATAAAGTTCAACATCTACCATGACTCACCATTTGTGATGTCACTAAAGATGATGTTTCTCAAAGTTTCCCCTTTAGAAATTCTTCCCAGGGACATCCAACCCAGTGTACTTGACTGCATCCAAATCCAGGACAACATGTGGCTCCACTTGGTATGATGAACTAGAAATATACCCCTCAACCAAGCCACATGCTTCTATCCTGCATGTTAATGCATGCACCAGACTTCCCACACTTGTAGCACCTGACCCTAGCTTTAGCAGTGTTAATGATGTCATCGATGATGATGAGGACACGACAACATGAAGGACATGATCACTTAGTATTGAGCCCCACATTGACATAGGAGGCATGGAAGCCATGTCCACACTATAGGAGGGTGTAGACCTTGTTCCTTCAATGAACTCTGTGAGGTAGATGATGAAGTTGGTGGTGATGGTGATCCACTTTCATGTTTTATGGGCATGTAGCTTTGGTTGGGGCAGATGCTTCCATGACATCTCCATCTCATCACTTCAATTGACGTAATTGGGAGTGTCATCCTCCTAAGAAGTAGCATAGATGAAGCTTATGAAACAGAGTCTAGAACCGAAGGTGTTTTGTGAAAGATCATCGGTCAAGATTTAGGCATGAACTTGCTGGATAGAGGACCATTTGAGTGGGGAAAAGTCATGGATTTGGTGGGCAATGTAACAACGATGTGTTGGGCTGGAAGGCAATGAGTGTCATAGCCATAGATAGGAGACTAGTGAGGGTCATAGGTCTAGAGAGTGGAACATGGTAGCCGAAGAAGAGACTATATAAAATAGGTTATGCATAGGCCCATTAATTGCCTCCTATAGATTAACAAACCCCACTTTTATCACAATATTGTCTTACAAATTCCAAGAAACTCATGCCTTCATTGAAGCTCATGGAAGGGATAATTTCTTTCCACTTGATACTTCACAAAATTTCCCATCTTCTCTCTTTCCATCGTGTTTGATTGTATAGGTCCATTGAATATGTAGAAAATTATATGATCTTATAACAAGCTGTTTGTACATACAATGATGGATGAAATGTATGAGATATGGCCTTATAAAATATAGCTGAAATCCATCTCTCATTACAACACTTATACTTATTGTCTATGGATTACAAATATATTTATAACATATAGAAATTGGCATTACATTAATCCATAAGGAGTTTCAATTATTGGCCTTCCTCTTTGTGGTCATCTAGTGATAGTAATGTTGTTGATGCTCTATCCTAAATAGTAGTGTTAATGAGTTAGAAATCAATTTGTCTTTTTTATGATCAAGCTTTACTTTTTGTGTGGAATAATTACTTTTTATACCACAACTAGTTTCTATGTCATGTAGTTACTTTTTATATTTGATAGTTACTTTATGTGTCAAAATCCTAGCCGCCTTATGAGAAGAGGAGGAAAAGCCCGAGGATCCAAGCTGACTAGAAGACTCAGGTGGACAACTTAACAGAAGGAAAGGAGAACCAAGAACTTCCTAAGAGCTTGCAGTAAGCTTTAGTGTTCCTTACAAAACCCTTAATATTTGTTCAATGATGGATACACTTTGTTGGAATACAAGAGGGATCGACAACAAGGATATTTGCCGAGTCCTAAAGGATATTGTATCCCATAGGAAACCAAAAATTGTATCTATCTTAGAACCTAAAATTAGTGGAGAGGAGGCTCTTAACACTGTATGCAATCTCGGGTTCTCTAAGTCCCACCGCGTGGAAGCAAGGCACTTTCTAGGAGGTATATGGGTCTACTGGAAAGGAGAAGAATGCAAAATATAGGTTATCAACAACCATTGACAATTTATCACTTGTCTGGTCAATAACACAACCTACATCACTTTCATATATGCTAACCTGCATATCCAAGTCAGGAGCTTGCGTTGGAAACACTTACTCGACATGAAAAAATATTTGACAAACCTTGGATAGTAGTTGGCGACTTCAATGCTACCATCAACCCGAGTGAATAATAAGGGGGAAAGAGATATGAATTTAATACAAATATGTTTAACGATACATTAATGGAAGCAAACCTCTCTGACCTAGGCTTCTCTTGAATGAAATTCACCAACAAACATGGAGCTCTTCAAGAAAGATTGGACTGTACTGTCACAAACACAAACTTCATTTTGAAATTTCCTCAGTTCATTGTTGAGCATTTACCTAAGGTCCGGTCAAACCATTTCCCTATACTCGTCAGATCCACAAAAGAATACCACCACAACAGAGATTCTTCATTAGAAGTTCTTGGTCAAAGAACCATGATTTTCAACAGATGTTGCAAAACAGTTGGCGGTCCAATCTTGACTTCAACATGGCGCTTGAAGGAGTGAGAAATGAAATTAAGAGGTGGACATCCAACCATACTTATAAGAAAGGAAAGGAGAAGATAATACTTATGGGAAATATCAACTGGCTACAAACCAACCTATAAAATCACTATGATGAGATTACTAATCAAATGTGTATTAAAATGCAAAGAAAATATGTTGACCTGCTATGAACCGAAGAGGAGGACTAGAAATAGCAAAGCCATATTCAATGGATCACATGTGCTGACCTTAATACCCATTTTTACAATGCATATGTCCAACAACAGAGGCGGTTCAACTCAGTAACAAAGCTGAGAAACCCCCATGATGAGTGGACCACCGAGGAAGATGAGGTACATTATCTTATTGTGAATCATTTTAAAAACCTCTTTACTGAAGCTCACCAGGTAGAAACCAAAAAATCAATAATTTTACAGGTCACTTTGAGAAACTGGCTGAGCATAAAAGCCATCAACTGAGTGCACTAAAGCTTGATGAGATCTACAAAATCTTGCGGTCTATGAACCCATATAATGCTTATGACCTGGATGGGATTGACAGTTCCTTCTTCTTAGAAAATTGACATAATGTGAAGCACTCTGTGCTTCTAACTATTTCAAAATCCCTTGCAGGAGATGCTCTAGATAATAAGATGTGTGATGTTGATATCGTCCTTATTCCAAAAGTTCCAAAGCCTGAGAGATGCAACAAGTTTAGACCAATATCTATGAACAACCTATCCCTCAAGATCTCTTCCAAAGTAGTTGTTCAATGATTGAAACCATACCTAAAAAACTGGATATCTATAACACCCCAATCTTTAGAGCATAACCAAGTGATTTATAAAGGTATTGATGATACATTTGTAGGTTGAGATCGAGACTTTTGACCCAAAACATAAATGTCATTTCACCTGAATGTGATCCCTTATGAGTATGAAACCAATGGGTGAATATGAAAATTTACTAACTTATGGTGCTAAAATGGTTCTAACTAATTATATTGTCAATTTTGTGTAGACATAATGTCACATCCAATTTAGCAGATACTCAGTTTCACCCGGATAATAGTAATGAGGAAGACGATTATTTGTGCGATTCGACCAATCTTGAGGTTTAATAATCTTTTATATAATTTGGGATCTGATTACTATCAATAAGTTATGATAAGAATGTTTGGTATGGTTGGAGTTGTTAAGTTATATAAACACTATAAGAAGGGACAATATAATAAGTTGCATAATCATGAATTCGTTAAGATAGGATAATTAGGAGGAGTGAGTTGTCTAGATAAGAAATGTTTTAAATAAAATCATGACTCTATGATGGTCAATATGAAGGAAGTAAGTGTGGTTCGATTAAGAAATTGAGGAAAATAGTATATATTTCCTTTTTGTCTTATTAATGGTAGGAATGGAACTCATGTTAATTAGGGCCTATTGTTTGAATTATGCTTAATATAAAGTTTGTCATGATGAGGATTACACCATGTGTGGATATTTCCTTATTAGATTAGATGAGACTTTGTGGCATAGACATTTTGAGAATCTCATAATGGAACTTTCCATGTTCCCATAGATGAGAGGACTCGAATCCCACTCATTACAAACTCCAATTAGGGAGTCTAGAAGATAGTAGAATAGATGCCTATATAAGGGATGTATTTGGCTTTTGGAAACTAAACAGATAAGGGGAGTTAGCAAATAGATCTGCTTCAACAATTTGACAATAGGGCGATGTCTGATCCACCTCGTGGAAAAGAAAGGTACACATGTGAGGACATGGTGAGGAAGTTGGCAAGGATACATGGCACCCAAACTAGGCACCTCGATCTACCAAAAACTTAGGGTCAGAACCAATGACAATGCTTGGTTGCATCTTGAGAACAAATCAAGTAAGGAAATCATGATTTATGGGTGCCTTATGGAGTGGAGAGCGTCATAGAAGACTCGTGCTGAAGGAGGTTTCCAGAGCACCAAGGCCACCCCGCCCAGTGTGCCCCAAGGCGACACTCTATTTTACAGAGAAAATAGAGGCACGCCCTCCTATATACAGCCTGCGGGAGAAGAGAAGGTGAGAGGGGTTATTCAGTTTTGGCCTCCTCACCTAGAGCTCACTAGTGGATTTTCGTTGTCTGTCCAAGAGGTAGTGTGAACTTACATGTCCCTCAATTGGTGTTGCGGCAGTTCCGGTTCCAGGGTGGGTGACGTTTGTGTGCGGAAGTCACTAGGTGAGAGGAAGGAGATGGGAGGGCATGTCCTGATTCATCACTCATAGATAATCTCCATGGGAACCCCGCTCCCAATTTTCCTTGTGGCTGTGGGCCTTTAGGGTGCGGCCCAATAGGGTGAGGCCACCAAGTCTAGCGATTTGAGGTATTATGATTTTGTGTCATCAATCTTTCAAAAATCTTAGAATTTTCTAGGAATATCCAATATGAGCAAAATTATATAACAAATCGATCAATAGAGCAAGAGGAATCCAATAAACTTAATTTCAATGCCTAATTATTATCCTATCTAAATAAGTAGGTTAATTCATGAATATAAGATGATGAATACAAGTAAACCCTAGAAACCAAGTTGATATTAATTATTAATGAATGATTATTGAATGAGCAGGGTAATTAGGGTTTCTTAACCCCAAGATGATTAGACTTTTACCAACCTAAAGAAGCAACTAGTATTTTCTCTAAGTTAGAGCTAAACGGGTCCATGCACTTTGAGTATTAAATATTGGTTTTCAATTGCTTTAGTATTATTGTATCATCATGATCAAGTTAAATTATATGCATAGTTATGTATTCATATTTTCATAAATTCTTGATCTAATGCTCTCTAAAAGTTATTATATGATGTTTATGCTTTCAAGTTCTATTTCAAGAATCCATGTCATGTTCATGTCAAATCCAAGTAAATGATAATTATTTCAAGTGATTGATGAATCATAAAATTGGTTGTATTATTTTGTCCTCATTATGTTAATGTTGAGACCTCGGGCCTTATGAGTTAAAATGGAACATTATGGCACTTATGTGCAAATAATGAGCTCAAGTGTAGCATTATTAATGGCACTTATGTGAAAATCATGAGCTCAAGTGGAGCATAGTTAATGACACTCATGTGCAAATCATGAGCTCAATGGGAGCATAGCTAATGAGACTCAAGTGCAAATCATGAGTTCAAGTGGAACATCAGTTGAGCCTATGGGCCTTATGAGCACAGTTGGTGCATCATAGTAAAGGACATTATGATCAATCACTACGACCATATTATCTGAATCTAAGATTTATTTTTCAATTAGTTTAATGCTTCTCTTCTCATTGCCAATTATTATGTTGTTATAACAATACTCAATGTCGCTTACCCTAATGTGTTTTCCATTTTGAATGCATGGATGGGGATGTGATGTACGTAGGAGGAAAGAATAAGGGAGCTTAATCAAGAAGCAAATGAATTCGAAGTGAGTGTTTCAAAGTAGAATTTTCCATGACTTATCTTGGTGGGCTGCCATCTACACTTTAGAAGATCCAATTTTAAGTTTACAAAGAAGATTTATGCCCTAGATTTGGTTTAACTTTCATGTACTAGATTTTAGTTCAAGAATGAGACAGTTTATCTTATTAGTTTTCTCCTTCAAAGAACAATGTATGAATCTATATTTCTAATTTATGCATGGTGTTTCATTTGTATTTTTGCTATGAATATCCTATTTTGTAATGTTCCTCTAAGCCAAGTGACCCATGTTATGGACAACATCGGGCTTGCTTCTACTGACATATATATGTGCTTGGAGGGGCGTTACAATATGGTATCAAAGAAAATAAGTAGATGACCACCAGGCAAAATCCAGATTCATATGTTCTAAGCCCTAGGTATAGAAGATTAAGTTAAAGATATTAGAAACCAAAGTAGATATCTAGATATGAGACAAAGGTTTAGATAGAGATTAGAGTTATGTGCCTAGATGTTTTGGACTTTTATGTTAACTCTAGAACTATATATAGCATGCTCTCTCTCTTTCCTACATAATTGTGGTATGGGACACAAACTTATGGGATTTTGTAAAGAGTATGTTATATGCATAATCATGCTTGTCTAGTCCTTTCAAGTGCATGTGGCATGGGACATGTGCATGAAGGAGGTGCTAATATAAGTGTGATAATGTATGCCACCTTTGCATATATGAGCGTCTGACATGTATCCAAAGGCGACAAAGAAAAAAGAGTTGCATTAAGAGTTTGAGACAAATAGTCACGAAAACCTAATCAAACACATAGTAAAACCAAGCATGCATACAAAGAGTAGATATTTGATAAGCAAGTAAGAACCATGATAGAATCTAAAATTCTAGAGAAAAGGTAAGATAGGTCTTTTGTCATGTCAATGACGAGGTGTAATAGAATCATTAGGATTGTACCAAAATGTTGGATTTAATAATGAGGTCTAGATAATGTTTTACAATGAGAATGAAACTTTAAGATGATATTAGAAAGTAGTGTACATAGAATATGTAAAACTCTAAGGTGGGTAGTATGAGAAAATTTCAAGGATGAAATTTAATTAAGGTGGGTAGAATTGTAACACCCCAATCTTTAGAGAATAACCAAGTGAATTATAAAGGTATTAATGATAATTTGTAGGTTGAGATCGAGACTTTTGAGCCACAACATAAATGTCATTTCACCTGAATGTGATCCCTTATGTGTATTTTACGAACCCAATGGGTGAATATGAAATTTTACTAACTTATGGTACAAAAATGGTTCTAACTAATTATAATTTCGATTTTGTGTAGACATAATGCCACATCCAATTTAGAAAATACTCAGTTTCACAAGGAAAATAGTAATGAGGAAGACATTTATTTGTGCAATTTGACAAATCTTCAGGTTTAATAATCTTTTAATTAATTTGGGATTTGATTACTATCATTAAGTTATGATATGAATGTTTGGTATGGTTGGAGTTGTTAAGTTATATAAACAATATAAGAAGGGACAATATGATAAGTTGTATAATCATGAATTTGTTAAGATAGGATAATTCGGAGGAGTGAGTTTTCTAGATAAGAATTGTTTTGAAGAAAATCACGACTCTATGATGGTCAATATGAAGGAAGCGAGTGTGTTTGATTAAGAAATTGAGGAAAATAGTATAATTTTCTTTTTGTCTTATTGACGGTTGGAGTGGAACTAATGTTAATTAGGGCCTATTATTTGAATTATACTTAATATAAAGTTTGTAATGTTGAGGATTACACCATACCTGGAGATTTCCTTATTAGATTAGATGAGACTATGTGGCATAGACATTTTAAGAATTTCTTAATGGAGCTTTCCATGTTCCTATAGATGAGAGGACTGGAATCCCAACTCCAATTAGGGAGTCTAGAAGGTAGTAGAATAGATGCCTATATAAGGGGTGTATTTGGCTTTTGGAAACTCAACAGATAAAGAGAGTTAGTAGATAGATCTACTTCAATAATATGATAATAGGGTGGTGTATGATCCACCTCATGGAAATGAAAGGTACACAAGTGAAGATAGGAAGGGGAAGTTGGCAAGGAGACATGGTGCCCAAACTAGACAACTCGGTCTACTACAAACTTAGGGCCAGAACCAATGACAGTGCTTTAGTTGCAGCTTGAGAACAAATCAAGTAAGGAAAACATGCTCTATGGGTGCCTTATGGAGTAGAGAGTGCCAAAGATGACTCGTCCTGGTGGAGATTTCCAAAGAACCATGGCCGCCCCACCCGGTGTGCCCCAAGGCAGTGCTCTATTTTACAGAGAAAATAGAGGCACACCCTCCTATATATGACCCGTGGGAGAAGAGAAGGCAAGAGGGGTATTTAGTTTTGGCCTCCACACCTAGAGCTTGCTAGTGGATTATCGTTGTCTATCCAAGAGGTAGCGTGAACTTATAGGCACCCTCAGTTGGTGTTGCAGCGGTGTCGGTTCCAGGGTGGGCGACGTTCATGTGTGGCAGTCGCTAGGCGTGAGGAAGGAGATGGGAGGTTGGGTCCCGATTCAGCGCTCATAGCTGATCTGCAAGGGAGCCCCGCTCCCAATTTTCCCTACAGCTGTGGGCCTTTGGGGTGCGACCCAATAGGGTGAGGCCATCAAGTCCATGGATTTGAGGTATTATGATTTTGTGTCATCAATCTTTCAAAAATCATAGAATTTTCTAGGAATATCCAATATGTGCAAAATAATATATCAAATCAATCTCTAGAGAGAGAGAGGAATCCAATAAAATTAATTTCAATGCCTAATTGTTATCCTATCTCAAAAAGTAGATAATATTAGTGAATATAAGATTGATGAATACAAGTAAACCCTGGAAACCAAGTTGATATTAATTATTAATGAATGATTATTGAATGAGAAGGGTAATTAGGGTTTCTTAACCCCAAGATGATTAGAATT
Organism: Alisma plantago-aquatica; assembly: GCA_963693085.1. Taxonomy (NCBI): domain Eukaryota; kingdom Viridiplantae; phylum Streptophyta; class Magnoliopsida; order Alismatales; family Alismataceae; genus Alisma; species Alisma plantago-aquatica. Next base: position 1,284,360,253 of record OY856409.1, read on the forward strand.
TTACCAACCTAAAGAAGCAACTAGGATTTTCCCTAAGTAAGGGGTAAGAAGGTCCATGCACTTTGAGTATTAAATATTGGTTTTCAGTCACTTTAAGTTGATTGTATCATCATGATCAAGTTAAATTATATGCATAGTTATGTATTTAGATATTCAAAAATTCTTGATTTAATGCTCTCCAAAAGTTATTATATGATGTTTATGCTTTCAAGTTCTATTTCAAGAATCTATGTCATGTTCATGTCAAATCCAAGTAAATGATAATTATTTCAAGTTAATTATGAATCATGTAATTGGTTGTATTATTTTGTCCTCATTATATTAATGTTGAGCCCTCAGGCCTTATGAGTTCAAATGGAAGATTATGGCACTTATGTGGAAATCATGAGCTCAAGTGGAGCATTATTAATGGTACTTATGTGCAAATCATGAGCTCAAGTGGAGCATAGTTAATGGCACTCATGTACAAATCATGAGTTCAATTGGAGCATAGCTAATGGCACTCAGGTGCAAATCATGAGTTCAAGTGGAACACCAGTTGAGCCTACGGGCCTTATGAGCAAAGTTGGTGCATCAGAGTAGAGGACATTATGATCAATCACTACAAGCATATTATGTGAATTTAAGATTTATTTTCAGTTAGTTTAATGCTTATCTTCTCATTGCCAATTTATTATGTTGTTATAAAAATACTCAATGCCTCTTACCCTAATGCATTTTACATTTTGAATGCATGGCTAGGGATGCAATGTCCACAGGAGAAAAGAATAAGGGAGCTTAATCAAGGAGAAAATGATTTTTAAGTGAGTGTTTCAAAGTAGAATTTTCTAGGACTTATCTTGGTGGGGTGCCATCTACACTATAGAAGATCCAATATCAAGTTTTCAAAGAAGTTTTATGCCCTAGATTTGGTTTACCTTTCATGTACTAGATTTTAGTTCAAGAATGAGATAGTTTATCTTATTAGTTTTCTCCTTCAAAGAACAATGTATGAATCTATATTTCTAATTTACGCATGGTGTTTCATTTGTCTTTTTTCTATGAATATCCTATTTTGTAATGTTCCTCTAAGACAAGTAACCCACGTTATGGACAACATAGGGCTTGCTTCCAATGACATATATAAGTTCTTGGAGGGGTGTTACAATCTCACCATCACATAGTGCTTTTGTTCTGAGTCATAGAATATGGACAATATCATTGTGGTCTAGCTAGGAGTTAATACACAATATGTGCATGAGAAATGTGTCTAGCACTATGGCAATAAAAATCGATCTCTCAAAGGCATATGGTAAGATGACATGGCCTTTCATCACAGATACAGTAGAGTACGTTGGAATGATAGAAACAATCATCAAGTATATTATCAATTCTATAATCCGGAGGCAAGCTTCTATCATATGTAATGGAAAATTGGCTGGTAGTTTCAAACCTACTAGGGAGCTACAGAAAGGAGACCCCCTATCTCCATACTTGTTTGTGTTAAGTCACGTCTCAGTTAACATATAGAAAATAAAGTCCAAGCCAAACTATTGTCGCCTACTATATTAACGGAAAAGGGTCCATACGTCTCCTACCTTTGCTTTTTTGATGATATAATCCTATTTGAAAAGGTAAACTCTAGTTCAATGCAAGTAATTCTAGACTGCTTCAAAGACTTTGGAGAGGTATTCAGGCAATCTATATCCATCTCCAAGTCATGCATATTCTTTGCCAAAACTGTTCCACAAAGGGGGATGAGATCAATCTGTAGGTTAAGTGGCATCCCGGAAGTCAAGGACCTTGGAAGGTACTTTGGGGTCCCCTTGATACATGGCAAGGTGAAATAATACACTTACAGAGAGGTTTTATAGAGAGTAACAACCAACATAAACTCTTGGTTAGTGTGTCGCCTCTCACTTGCAGGAAGAGTAGCTATGGCTAAATCTACCTTAAGTGCTATCCCGAGCTATGTCATGCAAACTGCAATCCTACCTTTGAAAGTTTGTGACATAATATACAAAAGAATTCACTCATTTTTGTGGGGTGGCAATCATAAAGCACACCCTCTATCCATTTTCGCCTGGAACAAGATCACAAGCTGCAAAGAAAATGGCGGGCATGGAATCAAATCCATGCGAGAATGGAACCTCACCCTCATACGTAAACATTCCTCAGAGGTGCTATCAAGAAGATCGTCCCTCTGGTGCAAAGGTATGCACACAAAACGCAAGCAGGCTTCAGTCTCCAGCATATCGAACGTCTCTACGTTGGGGCGAGCATTTGTCAAATGTTAGGATTTCATTGAGGAGAATTCCACCTAGATATCAATCAGAGGTAATGATATAAATGTTTGGCATGATAAGTGGTGGAATTTAGATCATACATTGACCAATAGAACCAAGAAACCGATCCCATCTGTCCTCAATGACCTCTAGGTTTCAAGCATAGTGAACTTGGAGAACAAATGCGATGTGGATTTCCTAAAGGAATGGATTAATGATGAAGACCTCTGAAAAATAAAACGCTCCCCAATGTCTAATTTCCCACAAGGCAAGGATATTAAAGCTTGGAATCATACGGAACCCAGTAAATTCACAACTCATAGTTCTTATATCCAACTATGATTGAACAAAGACATCAACACAGAAGGCAAATGGAACCAAATATGGAAGGCTAAGGTGTCAACGAAGGTTAAAACTTTCATGTGGCTTGTTGGGCACAATGCTATACTCACCAACAGTGGTAGACTCGCTCGTCATATGATTAGTGAAAATATGTGCCCATGCTATAGAACATAGGAGGAAACATTCTTACATGATCTAAGAGACTGTGAGAAGGCCACAATAGTTCAGAAAGGAATTATAGAGCGCCCACACTGGAACACCTTCTTTGGAGAATATAATCAGTGGAAATGGATGGAAACGAACTTGAATTCTGATCCTGCACAAGCTTCCAGGTTCATGATTGGATACTACTGCAATTGGAAGAAAAGAAATTTGGAGATCTTTGAGAAGAAGAATATGACCATCAAACATCAAATAAAAAAATCAATAAAGAAAACCAACTCAATAACCTTGCTTAGGAGAAACCACAGATAGTGAAGTCACAGCAAAGCACGATCCACTGGTCCAAACCCCAACCTCACACTATGAAATTCAATGTGGATGCATCATTCAAAAAAGTCAATGCTTGCATTAGTATTGTCTGTAGAGATCACAACAGCCAGTGCAAGGGAGGTAGGGGGATGAAGGTAAACACAAAAAATGTTCTAGTAGCAGAACTTATGGCCATTAAGATGCAGTTGACATGGCAACTGAGATGGAAATTGAACAAGCCATTTTTGAGTTTGACTCTTCCTCGTCATGTTCTGCGATTGATATACAACCAGAAAATTGTCCTAGGGAAGCTAGATGGACCATGGAGATAAGAAGTAATTTGAAACTGGAGTGGCACATTTCACATGTGAAAAGAGAAGGAGATTAAGCTGCTGATATGTTAGCAAAGTTTCATTAAAAAACAATTTATAATGAAAATTTCAATATTTACTTTAGTATTAAATCAACAAATACTAGTTCTATATGTATTGAGTTACACATGATCATCAGAGGATGTAGAAATTCTACAACAACCTAGGATAGAAAAATGTGCCAACTTTAAACTGATCACGATGTGTTCAAATGTATTCTTCATAAGAACATAGTTGTGCAAGGTGGAAGAGTGTACCAACATATGGTAGTTTAAGGACTCTACCTGATACTTTATCGGTTATAGTATCAAAAATAACTATTTGACACAGACAATAATTAGATGGTGCAAAAAGTAACTATTTAATAGAAAAAGTATTTTGAAAAGAAAGTAACTATTTTACATAGAAAGCATCTATTCCTTTTAGAAAGTAACTATCTTGTACAAATTAAACTATGTAATAATAAAATTAATTGAATTGCATTGGAAAGTAATTATTTTTCACAAACTATAAGTACTGTTCCTCAAAAGTAACTATTGACACCTATAGAAATAAAAGTAACTATATGAACACATTAAGTGTGTTTTGAATAAAGTATAACTATTATACACAATGTGACCAAATCACAAGTTATAACACCTCGAGGTCCAATATTCACAGATCAAACAATCAATTATTGCATACAACATGGTCTTATTCATGTTCATGATTTTGCATGACAACATTGAACCGCCAAGTTGACTTATCCACATTTTGTCCCATATAATATGATTTCATACAAGGTTGTTCCTCATGTCTAGTTGGCCTTCTCCTTATAGTGAATGTTCTATATCATATTAATAATTGGGACACCTAAACACATGAAGAATGGAGACATATGACACGACAAATCACAATTCATATCATCAAACATATTCAACAATAAAGACAACACATCATTAAGGTATTTGGGGCCTCCAAGGTTCATAAGAAACACCATAACTTTATCATGGACACCATGCAAAAGTGTTCTAAGATTTTTTTTTCCTACTATAGGTAAAACATTCATTAATAGGGGGGGCTTGCTTTGGTCACTTGCTTGTTCTTCTGAACTAGAAGTTTGAAATTGTATTTGCACTCTTTGTCCAATCAACTAAATTGATTGCTTGTTCATGTTGATAAAGAATATAAAATCCTTCATAGAAATGAATTCGTAAGAAAGCAAGTGCTTGGATATATTATTTAATGTCTCAAACAAAGTTGTTGTAATCGGGTAAAAGGATACATAATCCAATTCCAGTAGAGCACTCAACTCCAACTTTATGTCTCGTTGGAGCTCTCAGAATAGCCATCAGGCATTGTGTTGCTCCTCAACATATAAGTATTGTTCCTCAAAAGTAACTATTGACACCTATTGAAATAAAAGTAACTATATGAACACATTATAGTACGTTCTGAATAAAGTGTAACCATTATACACAATGTGTACCAAATCACAAGTTACAACACATCAATGTCTAATCTACATAGATCAAACAACCAATTATTGTATACAACATGGTTTTATTCATGTTCATGATTTTTCATGACAACATTGAACCACCAAGTGGACTTATCCACATTTTGTCCTATATAATACGATTTCATACAAGGTTGTTCCTCATGTTTAGTTGGCCTTTTCCTTATAGTGAATATTCTATATCATACTAATAATTGAGATTCCTAAACACATAAAGAATGGAAACATATGATGAGGCAAATCACAATTCAGATCATCCAACATATTCCACAATAAATACAACACATTATTAAGGCATTTGGGCCTCCAAGGTTCAGAGAAACACCACAACTTTATCATGGACACCATGAAAAAGTGTTCTAAGATTTTTTTCCTACTATAGGTACAAAGGTCAGCAATAGGGGGAGCTTGCTTGGTCACTTCCTTGGTCTTCTGAATAAGAAGTTTGAAATTGGATTTGCACTCTTTGACCAATCAACTGAATTGATTGATTATTCATGTTGATAAAGAATATAAAATCACTCATAGAAATGAATTTGTAAGAAGGCAAGTGCTTAGATATATTATTTAATCTCTCAAACAAAGTTGTTGTAATCAGGAAAAAGGATACATAATCCATTTCCAGCAGAGCACCCAACCCCAACTTTATATCCCGTTGGAGCTCTCAAAATAGCCATGAGGCATTGTGTTGCTCCTCAACATACATGAATGTCTAGAGGTAGTTCACAACCTCCCTAATCAAAGAGTGCATCTCAATAGAACATTAGACAAGTTTTTGTGGTTGTCCTCTAATGCAATGCCAACATCTCTGAATGTCATTGCATCCCCTGAGACACCAATGAAAGTGTGATGCTTGACAACTTCTAAATCATCGTGCCACATTCCTCCCTCCAAACTATCAACATCCAAACACTAGTAGAAGATATGCACCTTCCCCGTCTACCAAACTGACAGGCATGATCTAGTGGTAGTGGTCATCTAGGCTTGGGCCTTTCCTAATCTTGATGTTTATCGCATCCATGCCACATTCCCCTAAGGGCAAGAAAGTCACCCTTACCACCCTCATCCCTAGAGGGAACACCCTTTGCAACCTCCCACCTGTACTTCCACCGCCACCAAAGACACCTCTCTGTCCTACAACTAAAGAGACCCATATGTCTATGGCCATTGTGCCTCTTAGCCTAGGTTTTAGTGCACGTTGAATTAAGTAAAAATGAACTAGAGTATTGAGTAGAGAAAAATGAAGATTATAAGAAGAAAAATTATATGACTTACTGGATATTTCAACTTTCAAGCCGTTTGGGGAAGATTCTTGGGTTGAAATATTTAGTTTTCCTTTAAATTTTTCTTGATTCCACCTTATAGGAAATATTATATAAGAGATGTATTTACACTGAATAAACATAGACCTAACCATTTTTGTGTCAAAATGATTACAAAAACACATATATAAGTATGTTTATAATAAGCATATATATACATATACACATATATAAATATACATATATGTATACATATATATTTATCTATAAGCATATATATATATATATATATGTATACATATAAATAGAAATACATGCACTCATATATATATATATATATGTATATATATATATATATATGTATATATATATATTTATATATATATATATATACATATACATACACCATATTCAATATCCGTGTGGGTAGCTATATGCCCCCTCTTTTGATTTTTTTAGAGTTTCTTGCTTTACACATGTACAGGATTACTTTACCTTTTCAACTATTACTTTTCAAGAATAAACAATTACATTTGTAATGACTATAATAAATATAAAATTACATATATATTTGATGTGTATTCTATCTGGTTTTACTTTTTTAATTGTATAGTTACTTTTTTTATCAAGATAGTTACTTTTTTTTGTTCAGATAGTTACTTTCCTGACCATATGGTTACTTTTTCGGATGCATCGGGATACCCGCCAGACAAGGAATGAGCAACCATATATATATATATATATATATATATATATATATATATATATATATATATATATATATATATATATATATATAGACACACACACACACACACACACACATATATATATATATATATATGTGTGTGTGTGTGTGTGTTTGTGTATGCATATATATATGTTTATATATATGAGGTTCATTCATTGCCAACACATGTAACTAAGATTCTGCTATTTGTGTGGTCAATAAAGTAACTACCCAGACATGCATTTTAGGGCTTGCCAGGTCAGGCGACTCGGTAATCTCCCCGACGGGCGCTCTCTACTCGGGGGGGGGGGAGAGCTGCTGGAGCTCGGCTGGCTGGAACCCTCTCCCCCTGGGATCTTTTCCACCCCCTCTCTCCTTCCCGCTCGACTGACATTTATTGTTTCTCTAGGTGTGAGCGGCCTCCCACAGGGTCTCCGTCTCCTCTCCATTTTCTGTGACGCCTGGGTCTTCTGCTTGTGAGCAGGTGCCATGGGTGGTCACGCATCTGGCTTGCGGCCTGGATCTAGGTGGACGGCGATCGGAGGTGGTGAGCTCTAGGTGGCGGCGACTTGTTGGTAGAGCACCCTCTCTTTTTTTCGTGTGTCTTCTGCAAGTCGTGGTGTTGGGTGCTACCTCTAGAGGGAGGGAAACTGGGATATGTGCGTTGTGAGGATGATCTCCCCCTGTTCGTAGGGGTGCTTGGGAGTGGTGGTGGGGTTTCCCGGAACTTTCTACCCCTCACATTCCATCTTTGCAGGCTCTCTCTCCTCTGAGTATGTGCCAATAGAGTTGTTTGCCCCCTCTCCAGCTCTTCAGAGTGCTGCACCATTGGTGGGCTTTTGGCCCCCTTCTTGATTTCTTCCAGGGTGTGCTCCCTACCTGTTCGAGGTTGTTCCTGTGTGAGGTTTTGTTTCCTATTTGGTTTAGTTTTGTGCTGGTGTGTGTCTATTGATGGCGGTTGCTGCTGTGTTTGGTTGTGCTCTCTTCTCTGCTGATGGTCTTGGGCATACTAGAGATAGTGATCTTATTTGTCGGTACTGTCTCCTACACTGATATCCTCAAGGGCTCGCATAGATTAATGGTTTCCCTTATAGATAGCTACTTTGGACAACCACAATGAAGAGGGTTCACACATATAATTTACCTATCGCATCCCAATCTGAGCCTATGTATTACGTCGATCAAGCAAAGGAGTCTTGTTTGGTACCATGTTGTGAGATTATTATCTTGTAGATGACGTACGACTTTCTGGTAATGAATTGAGCTGCTTCCTTAAAAAAAAGTAACTACTCAGACAAAAAAGTAACTATTTTGTCAAAAAAGTAACTATTGGACTGACAAGGTAAAAATGTGCAGCTTACACTTTAAAAATCCTAGATAAAAGATGTAATTGTACATATGTAATAAATGTAACTACTATGCATGTAATGTAACTATTTGAAAGGTAATGTAACCTCGTACACATGTAAAGTACAAAATTACAAAAAGTAATTATTTCTGAAGCGGGTAGCTACCAATGTGAGTGTATATATATATATATATATATATATATATATATATATATATATATATCATAGTTTTTGAGGCGGCCAGGCGGTGCCCCTCCTCACTTGAACGCCCAGGCCGCCCAGGCCGACTAGGTCGCCCAGGCGGCCGCCCAGGCGGTGGTTTTTTTACCCCCAGAAAGTGTATACATATATAAATATATACCTATATATATTATTTATATACTATGTTATGTATATAACTATACATATATGTATGTAAAACTTATCCAGCCTTCGTATATTTACTAAAATGACAACAAAACAGTAAATATTTGAGAATTGAGACATTCTATACCTCAAACTGATCACTGCAAGCCTGCAACAGTGAATTGAAATATAAGAAAAAAATACATAACACACAATTCATTGCTGAAAATGAATATAAAAGTTGCAAAACATTCCAATATTCCATAGTTCCAAGCAAGTTTAATTAACCTATGTAATACTAAATAAATGAAAATGTCTCTTGTCTGAAAAATCTAAACAAATATAAAACTAATTTTAAAACTCAAACGGATCTTCATCATTGTCTTCTGCATCCTCTCCATCACCAACTTCATCATCATCTAGTCCTGCATCATCATCTATTTCTTCATCCTCTTCCTGAGTATCATCATCACTAAGTTCCATTGGAGCTCTGTTGGTTGATCTTCTTGGCCTGCTAGGCCCAGCTTGATATTCAGTAGCACCCATTGCATCATCTACTTGGCTCAATCTAACACCTTCAACAACAATGGGATCTTCTGGCACACCTGTCATCCATTCACTACTCCAGTTTAATTCATCTAGAGCTATAGGGTCGTAGCTCTTCTCTAGGTTCTGAATCCGTCTACTTTTGAACCTTTCATGAAGTTGTCTGTTATATTGAATATAGACAAGTTTGTCCATTCTCTTAACCTCTAGCTTGTTCCTCCTCTTTGTGTGAATCTACATAATAAAAGAACTATTTAGTAATTTTAAGTGTCATATATCAAGTGCAAATTCGTAATGTCTTAGTTCCTCTTACAAAGTCAAATGTACTCCATGCCCTCTCCGCAGCAGAAGAGGTACAACACAAGCCAAGGATACGCTTAGCAATCTTTTGAAGTGCTGGTGTTTGCCCCCCATATGAATCCCACCAAGCAACTATAATAAAATACAATCTAATCAGTAACAAACTAAAGCTCAAGTAAACAAGTATTATTTTATAAATAATAAAGTACATAACTTACGTGGTGTTTTCACTGTCCTATGGAGAATGGCAATGTCTTTGCCGAACATCCCACGACTCTCCTTGTACCAATCCAGCTCATTAGACACTTTGTCTTGTTGTGGGGTGCCATCAACCATCGTCTCAAGACAGTCAACAAAGTCAGAATCATAACTCCCGAGGTTTGGGTCCTGTTGAAGTCTAGCTTCATAGTACAAAGATGGATTTAACAAGAACCCTGCACCGTATAGGGGGCGGCTCATCTGAAATGCCCATCTCTTCTCCACTATGTCAATGATAGGCTTGTACTCTCTTTCTCTATTGGCAAAATTCAGCATGATTTCTTCTTTTGCCTTCTCAATACTAGCTGCAATGTATCCCATAGGAGGCTTCTCATCAGCATCTACAAGCCTCAAAATCTGCATTAGTGGTTGAGAAGCCCTAAGTAAGTCTTGTACGCAGTTCCAAAATGGTCTGGAATGTACAATAGCAGAGACTTTTTTCCCTTGAGTGGTCTTCGCCCAACTGCTTTGCTCCCATGCAGTAGAATTGAACAAAGCAAACAATGTCTCTCTGTGGCCAAGCATGCTTTGAAGAGTCAAAAATGAAGTAGCAAAACGGGTTGTCCCAGGACGCATGATCTCTGTATTCCCTTTGCTTTTCTTGATAAACGCATCATGGAGGCGTGTATGCTGGTAAATGTAAGTAGTCATCTTCCTTGCCTTTGTGATTATTGGGGCAAACTTCTTCATCTTCCCGATGTCTTCAAGCATCAAATCTACACAGTGTGCAGCACAAGGGGTCCAAAACAAATGTTTGTGCTTATTCATCAACTTCTTGCCTGCACTCACATAATTAGTGGCATTGTCTGTAATGACTTGTACCACATTTTCAGCCCCAATTTTACATATTGCCTCATCAAGTACAGTAAACATGTATTCAGATGTATGAGTTGCAGAAGTAGCATCGATGGAGTACAAATAAAATGAACCTTCAGGAGTGTTAGCAAGAAAATTGATTAACCCTCTTTGTCTCCTATCAGACCAACCATCAGACATGAGAGTACAACCAAATATTTTCCAATGTTTCTCATGCTCTCTCTCTAGTTCCTTTGTTTGTGCATATTGCCTCTCCAAGAGGGGCAACCTGATTTGATGGTAAGAGGGGGGAAGCAATCCTCTTCCATATTGTCCAACTGTTTCTAACATAACCTCAAAGGAAGTACGATTAACATCATTAAAAGGTATACCTGCTTCGTAGAACCAAGCAGCAATGCTATCATGGGCCACCTGTAACGCCTCCTTCTTGTATGCAGATTCAATCGTCTTCTGTACTTTCCCACCTGCTTTCCTTTGGGCTACAACATCCGCAGGGCTAGGACACACAAAAGCATCAACAGAACCCTTTACTTTGAATCCAAGGCCTGAAGTGCCAATGGGATTGGCAGGTGAAACAATATTGCTAACAACATCAACAGCGGGAGCAGATGCATTAACATTGTCGCCGTCCAAGTTAACAACATTCTCATTAAAACTTGTATCAACTTTGCGCTTCCTGGTAAGTTCTCTATACTCCTTCAATTCAGTACGGATTGCTTGAGTAGTTCTACAACATTTTGCAGTGTCGGGAAAGCCGCCGATGATGTGTTGTTTCAATCTGTTGATCCCACCATTGCTAACGTGCCCACAAAATCCACACTGCAACTTGTTCTTGTCCGCCGGATTAGGCCAAAATCCATACTTCCACCCCGGGTCTTTGGATTTTGCCTTTCTTGATGGATCATTTACCAAGTCGAGGAACTGTGGTAGAAACTCTCCAACAGGTGTCACAGGTTCACCATCTCCTTCCATACTTGACGCCGATGTAGACGTAGACGTAGACGTAGCGTCGTAGACGTGGAACAAGAGGATTGGAGAAGCAATGAACAGGGTTTCTTTCTTTTGGAGAAGGAGATAACAAGGAAGAAGGAGAACCGAGAAGAATGATCCTTGATCGATCACCGGAAGGCGGAACCGGAGAGGCAGCACCAAGCACCACGGCCGTCCGGACGGCGGACGCTTTCCGTGCGGCGGTTTGCGTTTCACGTAAACAGGGAATCGGGGGGATAGGAGGGTAGCGGGTGGGGAGTCCAAGAGTCGCGGGAGACTTGTACTTTTAAGTTAATAAAAAAAAAAGAATTAACAGGCGGGCAGCAAAAAAGCGGCCGCCCGACCCAGCCGCGACTCGCCCAGTCGGACTAGGCGGCCGCCCAGCCGCCCAGTCGGGCCAGGCGGACGCCCAAAAGGAGAATCACAGTAGGCGAGTGTCCAGGCGTCACCCACCTGAGCGCCAGGCCGACTAGGCGGCGACTAGGCGGCGCCCAGGCGGGCGCCTCAACAACTATGATATATATATATATATATATATATATATATATATATATATATATATATATATATATATATATATATATATATATATATATATATATATATATATATATATATATGGCCGTTCATTCATTGCCCTCGCGGGTAGCCTGGATTTTGCTACCCGGCAGCCAAAAAAGTAACTATTCTGGCCAGAAAAGTAACCCTACTATCAAAAAAGTAACTATATTGATTAAAAAGTAACTATGCGACTAAAAAGGTAACTCTGTACAAAATATAAAGCAGATATATATATGATTCCATGTTTTAAAATCTGCTGTTGCAAACGTAACTATCTATGCACGAAACTTAGCAGTTTGCAAGGTAAAGTAACCCTCTACGTGTCAAAAGTAACCAACTTGAAAAAAAGTAACCGAAATGGTGGGCGGGTAGCTACCCGCGCGGGCAATAAAGATGGGCCATATATATATATATATATATATATAATCAAGGTGAAAACTGGGATCCAAACTCGGGTCCCTTTGTTGGGGACACCGTATATATATATATATATATGTATATATATATATATATATATATAGGGTATATTTTCGCTACCCGTACGGGTAACTAAGATTCGTTACCCGTGCATCAGTTTTGTAATGAGAAGGTATGCATTTGTAATGAGACAATCCAAATTTGTAATGAGACGACCGAAATTGTAATACAAAGACTCGTTTTGTATTACAACGTTGTTACTGTGATAAATATATATTTATTACTGTAACAACGATGTAATACAAAAAGAGTTTTTGTATTACAATTTCGGTTGTCTCATTACAAATTTGGTTGTCTCATTACATATATGTGTCATCCCATTACAAAATTGATGCACGAGTAGCGAATCTTAGTTACCCGCACGGGTAGCAAAGATATACCCATATATATATATATATATATATATATATATATATATATATATATATATATGTATGTATATATATAAATAAATATATATATATATGTATATATATGTATATATATGTGTGTATATATATATATATGTATATATATAGGGCCCATCTTTATTGCCCGCGCGGGTAGCTACCCGCCCACCCTTCCGACCACTTTTTTTCAAATTTTTGTTTAGTGATTGTAGAGGACTATTTTGTCTAGCTCTCCAAAAAAATTTAGCCAAAAATAATATCATTTGCCTCTCCAAAATAAAAAACCCGTCCTTATACATATCTGCTGTATATTTTGTACAGAGTTACTTTTTTGGCCTGTAGAGTTACTTTTTTAGCCACCATAGTTATTTTTTTGACAGCAGAGTTACTTTTTTGGCCAGCAGAGTTACTTTTTTGGCTGTCGAGTAGCGAAAATCCAGGCTACCCGCGTGGGCAACGAATGAATGCCCATATATATATATATATATATATATATATATATATAGGGCCCATCTTTATTGCCCGCGCGGGTAGCTACTCGCCCACCCTTCCGATCACTTTTTTTTAATTTTTTTTTTTCGAAATTGTAGACGACTATTTTGTCTAGCTCTCCAAAAAATTTGAGCCAAAAATAATATCATTTCCCCCTCCAAAATAAAAAAACCCATCCTTATATATATCTGCTGTATATTTTGTACAAAGTTACTTTTTTGTCCAGCAGAGTTACTTTTTTGACACCATAGTTACTTTTTTTACAGTAGAGTTACTTTCTTAGCTAGGAGAGTTACTTTTTTGGCTGCAGGGTAGCGAAAATCCATGCTACCCGCGCGGGCAATGAATGAACACCCATATATATATATATATATATATATATATATATATATATATATATATATATATATATATATATATATATATATATATATATATATATATATATAGATAGAGAGAGAGAGTAAGCCTAGAATACACTCAGAGTGTACAGATCGCACGAATACACTCAAGTGTGTTAGCATATCAAGACTATTTTTTGCAAAATGTAAACCACTGATTTTCAACGCCATTCTATAACTAGGCTACATATAAATTTTAAGTCCATTTGGATGAGTGTAAGTCACTTATCCAAGGGCAACAAAATTGACGCATGAAACTTATTTGAAATGTATATTTTTTGCGGTCTTTATAACATGATCAATAAATGTCCAAATGTGCTCACGTTTTGCATATGACCTATTCACAAGATGTTTAAGAAGATCAATGGACTAGATTTTTGAAAAAAAAATATTACATCATGAAGAACTACTTGAGTGTATTCTGTTCCGAATACACTCAAGTATATTCTAGCCTGACAATATATATATATATATATATATATATATATATATATATGCTTTTTATTTAATACCTACGTGGGTAGCCTGGATTTCGCTACCCGACAACCAAAAAAGTAACTGTTCTGACCAGAAAAGTAATTCTTCTATAAAAAGTAGTAATTATGTTGATCAAAAAGTGACTATACGACTAAAAAAGTAATCCCATACAAAATACACAGAAGATATATATGTAATCGTGTTTTGAAATCTACTGTTACAAATGTAACTATCTATGCATGAAACTCAGCAGTTTGCAAGGTAAAGTAACCCTCTACATGTCAAAAGTAACAAATTAAAAAAAAAAGTAATCGAAATGGGGGGCAGGTAGCTACCCGCGCGAGTATCAAAGATGGGCCCATATATATATTTATATATATATAAATAAATATTTATATATATATATATATATTATTTATATATATAGTCAGGTTGGAATACAATCAAGTGTACAGATCGGATGAATACACTCCAGTGTGTTTGCATATCAAGACTATTTTTTCATAAAATGTAAATCATTGATCTTCACTGTCATACTATAACTAGGCTACATATAAATTTTGAGCCCATTTGGATGAGTGTGAGTCACTCATCCAAGGAAAACAAAATCGATACGCCAAACTAATTTGAAATGCATAATTTTTGCGGGCTTTATAACATGACCTACAAATGTCCAAATGTGCTCAAATTTTGTACATGAGATATTCACAAGATGTTTCGTGTGTCGATTTTGTTTCCTTTGGATGTAAAAAATTTCCATCTAGCGGAGGTGTATGCACCACCATGCGCCCTTTAAATGCTCCAGAGCCCAAGGTCAACCACAAGGTTGACTTCGGCTGGGCACTACTTCACAAAGTAGGGGCTCCCGAGGTTGAAGATGCAGTGGAGGAAAAGACCTCCATGCCCGTTACCTTGGTGATGATGAGGAAGGGAAAAAGGGGTTTTGCCGTATCAAAGAGGGAGAAAGTTGCATCCCAGCGTGGCACTAGGTGTCGAGCATCCACTGGTCCAACTGGGATCGACGTGGACCCAAGGATAAAAAGGAGCCTGATTGATGACGTGTCAGTTTCCTATTGGTCCAAGTAAGTTTTTCTGATGAAAATCATAGTAATGAGTAGGATGGTCCAATGATAGCATTTATATATGAAACTTGATAAAAAATTACTAGAAATCAATTAAAAATATAATTGGAGCCTAATTCTTCTTTCAATTCAAAAAGTGCTCAAAGTTATCACCTTTAATGTTATTATTAATGAATAATCCTAATTTGATGTTCTATGAAGTTGGAAAGATTAAGATGGATGATCTATGAGCATATTAATCTATTGATAATAAAAAGGACGTTTTGAGCCTAAAAGGATAATCCATGTGCTTAATTTAGGATTCCATGTACATGAATATGCATTAACGGGCCTAGAAACTGCAATTTTCATAATTATGAGTTTTAACGATTTTAATTGTGCAAATCCATGATTAAGATAGAGATATGTTGTTACAAAGCCAATTTGAGTATAAAAGATCCTTCATGTGGATAATTTGAGCAATTAGGGTTTTTATGAGTAGAAAAAGTATTTTAGGGTTGGTTGACCTAAATGGATAAAGTTTGAGAAATTGATCTAAGAAACCCTAATGCATACTAATGAGACTTAGAAATCTTGGAAAGGTGTCCCAAGTCAATAAGGACTTATTTGGGTTATGTTTGTGAGAGTTAGACATTATACATGTTTTGATATGCAAACACACTTGAGTGTATGTTTGTATGTAGCCTAATTATAATATGAGAGAAATATAATACTAATATTTTGGAGCGTAATACCCTTGTTTTGGATACATTATCACATTTTGGAGGTGCATTACTCTCATTTTAAAGGATACAATACAAATATTTGTTGATGACGTAATGTACCCCAAAACATGAGTATCATACCCCAAAACACAAATATCATACCCAAAATAACATTACCATACCTCAAAACATAAGTATTGTACCCAAACATGTTAACATACGTATTGTACCCAAACACACTTGTCGTACCCCAAACATGAGTATTATACCCCAAATACAAGATATGTACCTCAAAACAACAATTAAACATCAGTGTTGCTCTCCCATATCGGGAGTAATTTATTCCAATCACGAGTATTACACCTAAAATATTGGTACTATATGTGTGTACAATACCCGTTTAGGGGTACATTACTCCCAATTGAATGGTATAGTACAGATGTTTGTTGATGACTATACCCCAAACACGGGTATTGTACCCCAATATATAGATAGTGTACCTTAAAATACGAATATTATACTTCTCTTATATCATTATTTCTCTAAAATTGTCAACATTGATCTAGTTAAAAAGTATTTTTCATAAAGAATCTAATGTTTTTTATTTCGATATAAAATTCTTTTGAAAATAAAAATTATGAACAAAATCATTTTCTATCTCTTCTTCTTATACATTTTTATCTCTTATGTGGGCTTTTCTGCCACATCAGCCCCTACCCCCTCCCAACCATCAGGTGGGTGTCCGAGCGGGGGAGCGAGGGTGTGTAGCATTACTCTTTACAACAAGCCATCTCTATTCCAGAGCACGAGTAGCATAACTAAGATATTTTTTCCAGTAATATAAATACTATATATATATAGAGAGAGAGAGTTGGACTAGCAATACTCGACTGTACAGATCGCACAATATATTCAAGTGGTGTTTTCATATCAAGACTATATTCTTACAAAATATAAACTACTTATATTCATTGTCATACTATAATTAGGCTATAAATAAATATTAAGCCTATTTGGATGAGTGTGAGTCAATCATCTGAGGGAAACAAAGTCGACGTACGATCCTAATTTAAAATATATTATATTTGTGGTCTTTATAACATGACCTATAAATGTCCAAATGGGCTCAAATTTTATGTATGAGCTATTCATAAGGCATTTAAGAAGATCAAATGATTATATTTTTTTAAATAATATTACAACATGAAAAACTACTTGAGTGTATTCTACTCCGGATTCACTTAAATGTATTATAGCCCGACTCTCTCTCTCTCTCTCTCTCTCTATATATATATATATATATATATATATATATATATATATATATATATATATATATATATATATATATATATATATATATATATATATATATATATATATATTCAGGCTAGAATACACTCGAGTGTACAAATCGCACGGATACACTCAAGTGTGTTTGCATATCAAGACTATTTTATGCAAGATGTAAACCATTGATCTTCATTGTCATACTATAATTAGGCTACATACAAACATATAATGTATACCTAAACGGGTACTGTGCACTCACGTATAGTACCAATGTTTTAGGTGTAATACTCGTGATTGGAATAAATTACTCTCGATATGGGAGAGCAACACCGATGTTTAATTGTTGTTTTGAGGTACATATCTTGTGTTTGGGGTACAATACTCATGTTTGGGGTACGACAAGCGTGTTTGGGTGCAATATCTATGTTAACATGTTTGGGTACAATACTTATGTTTTGAGGTATGGTACCGTTGTTTTGGGTACGCTACCTGTGTTTTGGGGATATGATACTCGTGTTTTGGGGTACATTACGTCATCAAAAAATATTCATATTGTACCCTCTAAAATGAGAGTAATGCACCTCCAAAACGTGATAATGTACCCAAATAAGGGTATTACGCTCCAAAATATTAGTATTATATTTATCTCATATTATCCTTTTTCTAAGGTATGTCAACACTAGTGTTGTTGGAAAGTATATTTTGCAAAGAATCTAATACGTTTTATTTTATTAAAAAAATCATTACAGCTTAAAAATTGTGAGAGATATTGTATCCAAAATATGGATATTGTTTCCAAAATATGGACTATTGTACTTCAAAAATATAGTTTATATATTTTTTCAAAATATGTCAATATTAGTCTTATTGGAAGATACTTTTATAATGAATGTAGTGCTTTTTGTTTCATTGAAAATTTATTTTGACATGAAAGTTATGAAAAATACAATTTCTCTCTTTCTTCCTACTTTCCTCTTATTTAAAAAAAAAACAGTCTCCACATTAGACTTTGCAGCCAGCCCAGCGGAACTTGAAAACGGCGGACACTAGAAGAGGAAGCACGATTATGATGGCATTGGCGGCTGTGGGGATTCCGTATTCGTCGCTTCCGGTGGAAGCAAGGTCATTAAGAGATAGATGACATTCAGCAGGTGTGTCCTGGTCTTGCCGTCGTGCACTGTGACTCGACGGACCTTGAGCCACATAAGGAGAAGCCGATCCCAATATTCATGGTGCTTTCTTCCCGCTTGGCCACAAACATGTGTCCGTCAGGTTACCAAGTTCAATTGGTAGAGAGGTCTCTAAAGCTCCCATTTAAAATGAGTTTATCTTGTAGCTATCATCATTCATCTGGTTCAGAATTACAAATCCAATTTTCTATTTTGGCAATTGTCATTTAATTCCACCATGCACGCCACATTTACCCAATGAATTCCAAATGCCGTGTTATCGTTGTTCTAAAATGATCGTATTTAAAGCCATAGGAAAGTACAAAAGGCTTCGTTGCTGGCGGATTTTCTCATTTCCTCCTCCAGCCCTGCCACCTCCAGCCCCGCCACGCTCAACATAACCAGGTCCTCCTCGACGCTCATGACTTCTTCACTGCAGGTGTTCGTGCTCCAGGTGTCTAGGGCGGCACAATAGTTTCCTGATGACAAGAGGGGTGGGGAACAAGGTTGTCCCCTTCGAGACTGACTATGCGCAAAGGTGTTTGATCTGATGTCTGCAAGGACGAAGTCCTCCTGGAATTCCGTGATAGCCATCTGTGCTCCCCTTATGGCACATTATGTACTGACCGGGGAATGGAAAAAGTAGAAATCTTATTTGAGGGTATCTGCACACGAGGTATTATGTCATGGAAAACACCAAACTTTTGTTGTACTATCGATAGGTTGCATCATAAGACACTATAGTTGTTTCTCGAGTTGCTCACAAGCTGTAATTTGGTGCTTGATCATGTAATTTATGTCACCATTCCCTTTGGCTTTTCTCTTTTATGTGATGTTCAAGCTGGTACAGTAATTCATCATGCTGTGGAAGGAAACCCACACTTTGCCAAAATGTAGCCACTGGGAACGCTCTCTCACTAGTAAAAAAACACATCGTCAACTACTCCAATACTTGTAGCAAATTTTAAAACAACTACGAGAAAACTGGTAGCGAACTGAAAGTATGTGGCCAATTCTTGGTAGCCATTGCCTTTGTAGCCGATTAAATATTGCTACAACTCAACTTGTAGCGGGTTGGTACTTTGTAGCGAATTTTACCTATTATATTTTAATATAAAAATTAAAATTCGCTACCACAATATATGTGGCCTAACAACATTACTGCATCACAAGATAACAACAGCATATTGTAGATTTCATCTCCAAACCCATATATCGGATCTAAATACCTGTTACATCCAAGGCGATGGAAGTTTTAAAAATGGTACAGCTGATTGTAATGTTATTTGGCACAGTCACGTTATAGTCTACTTTATTTCTTTAGTAGTGAATCGAAAATGATATATGCAAAATATATAATCATCTGCATTTGTTTGTATGCAACATATAGATTGTGGATCATAAATTTTCTGGAGTAAAAAACACCATATAGAGTATTAAACAATATGCATTGCGGGTCATTATACATTTTGACCAACACATCATAAACATGTCTTCTAGATTTCTTACAAAAGAAAGGGCGTCTAGAACATTGTACATCCATATTATTTTTATTTGCTGATCATGTACAGTTTTGACCAACACATCATATAACTGACTTCTTTTCTGGAGTCAGACAAAACTAGAAGCTCTGGGAACCATATCTACACCAACACCTATTTTACACAACATATGGACAGTTGATCCTTGAAGTTTTTGACGAAAACATCATGCAAACAGCTTCGTTCCTGGAGTGGGTGACAAAAAGTTGCAGCTCCAAGAACATGAATACAAGCACCAAAAAGAGACATGTAGAATTTCCTTCTGTCAAACATGAATTTCATACAAGAAACTACACATAAGAATACTTAATAGCTCATTATATGCAACATTTATTCAGAAACTATGAATATAAGCTAAACTTCTTGAATTTAGCACTGAATCAACAAGGTCGTGTAACATGTTCCTCAAGCATGCATTGTCCATCAAGCTAGAGATAAAACAACATTGAAAGTGGAATAGTATCAAGATATGATACTCAAAGACATATAATACATAAATACATTATAATTTACTATTAAAAAAAGGAGATTTGTATAGTTCTAGTTGCATAATAACAGTTCTACAGAGATATCTTAACATAGTAAGACTTCAAGAAATCTTAGGGGTTGTTTAGGTGACGTATTTCAGCGCAATATTGTATTTAGTTTTAGTATTCTAAATACTATCATTAGAAAGATATCATTTGGATGGCCTGAGTATGTATTCATCAAATTCCGGTAATCTGAGGCCCGGTATTTTTCTGTATACTCGACGAGCTTCTTAAAATCCGCCAAAATTGGCAGGATTTAGAATACCACACTGTCTCTTCTGAACATGAAACCCCCGATAGCCTTTCTCTACCGCAATGCATCTTCTAATTTCCACTATGCATGGTCCACCTTCCACCACCGTCTCCGTCTTGTTCCCGTTCCCGTACATGATGGGAGGCTTCCACATCGTGTCGCTTCTAAATCTGGGCGTCGCCTCCAAACATGGCTTTGAGTAAAGGATGGGGCAAGCAGCAGAGGCTATTGCGGTCTAGCTAGATCTGCTGTGGATTTTGGTGAGGACCATGTCGGCGCTCGATCGTTGTCCTCATTCAAGTCTCGTTCAGCCCGCCACTCTCATCTCTGTTCTATAACTAGGAGGGTTGGATGGGTCCTCATCGTCCACGACGTCCGCTACCTAGAGGTTTTTGGCATCATCGTCTCTTCGAAGGGCGGCGACGGCACGTTCCCAAGGAGGGTAGAGTGGGAGATGATGTTCCGGTGGCGGAGGCGCCCGTACTGCCTCTGTTGGCGTGCCTAGCGGCAAGCATTCTGGCAGATCCCATTATTCCATGGCTTTCTGACAACAACAGTCGGCCAAAGGTCACCGAACTTACCTATGCCACAACATCAAGCAATGGCGTGTCTGTTTCAAGGAGCAGATCCATCTCAATGAGACCCATTGTTGCAGAAGGCATCCCGATGCCAGTAGAGGTCCAAACTTCAACCTCCTCTGATCTGGGGAATAGAGGAAGTGTTTTCGATCTGTCTTGTACATCTCACCTCCGGTAATCAGTCCTCCAAGCCGCCATTAACTGCTTTAGGCTGTCATTGATCAAATGATATAATTTGGAACTGAGGCATTCATTAATTGCTTCAGTTCAACTCCCACAACTTATAATTACAACTGTAGTTATGAAGCTATCATCCAAATGACTCCTTAGACATCCAATCTTTCCCCTCTTGAAGTTCCAAGCATAAGAGAGAATATCTTCTTATAAGACAAGTCTCTCAGGATGAATGTTCTTCGCATTTTTGTGTCATCATTATGATATAAACATCCTTTCTCATTCAGAAATGCATCATTGTCATAACAAGGGCACACATAAGAAAACGTCCATTCTAAGAAAGAATGGCTTTCACAGTTGGAGAAGTATCTCAGAGAGTCTTTGACCTACATGGACATGAAGCAAATGAAGATTGAATGATAGGTTCATCTTTACAAAGACACAAATCAAAAGCAGTAGCATCTCTAATTTGAGATGACAAATCAGATTCCAAAGTACCATCTTGTCTTGAAGGTTGGGAGCATGGTCAACAACAAGAACAATCGAAGGCATCAAATTTATGGGAAAATGTCTTACATAAATTTATGTTTCAAAATCGATCATTTTTTATTGAAAACAATCATGAAAGTTTAGCTTACGCAAATATTCAAATTGTAGTGAATTTTATAGAAGGGAGAGTGAGGAAAACATCGATTTCAAATACCAAACAACCAAATATACAACATTGTATATGTTAAATTCAATAGTGTGTGGTGGATTAAAAGATATAAGTTTGTATTCTAAAACATTCAAATTTAAGAAATATCAAAGGATAGAAGGACAGACAAATGGTGTAGACATAAACTCAACACACCAAACAACCAAATATAGCATTTGCATATCTCAGAACCAGTTATCATCTACTATAGATTGAACATCATAATAGAAAAAAATGGATAATAGTGACCAATGTGTGGTGGAAAAATAGACAATTAATTTGGCTTATGTAAACATTCAAATTGAACAACTTCTATAGATGGAAGGAAGAAACAACGGTGCATGAGGATTATCAATCAACAACGTACATACCTTAGACTTTGCTAACACCTAAATTAGTAAAGTTCCAAGATTATGCCAGCACTCAACCAAATGAGGACTTCACAAAACTCTACTTTTGTTTGAAGTAGGTGTCTTGAAGATTTTCCACAACCTATGAGGATTGCATAATGAAGCCAGTATAAGAGTCAAGAATTAAGAGTATAACCAGAAGTATATGAGAAAATACGTTATGCATCATGTATATTAGGAAAAGAAAAGAAATTTTCATGTCATCCATTTTATTTTGGAATCAAGCACATAATTGACAATTTTTAAAATCTATCGTAAGATTACTAACTCCTTTGTTACATCTATTTTGTTCACCAAATAATAATTTTTGAACGTTATGGTTTTTTTTGCATTTGCAACTAATTTTTATATAATAGAATGACAAGCATGAGAAAGTAATGAAGAATAAATTATTCAAGTAATGTCATAATAAAGAGGATAACATATGAAGAGAATGATCAACAACACTGTTTTATTTCTTAGTAAAAGAATTGGTTAGGATTCATGGATATTTTCCCATTAGGGTTTTGTGGATACTAAAGAAGGCCCAACTATTGCATACATGTAACAAGAAGCAATATTAAATTTTAAACTTGTTATAAGGACATTACTAAGTCATGTCCTTAAAATTTGTTCTAATGTAGATGCTCTTATTCCTAGTGTTGTTTTGCTCAAAACAAGTAACATAATCAAAGAAAAATAACTGAAAACAGATCAATAAAAGGCACAGTACAAACATGTAAAGTGGCAAACATGTAACATGAGCAAAAAAAGAGCAAATATGTACCCGTTATTAATGACAAACTCCTAAAATTAGAAAATGATGTTTATAGGATGTGCAATGCTGTACAAGAAACTATATTGTGTGCACTGAATGACAGTACCAATTCGCAAAAGGTTTGATCCTATAGTGATTTGAACTTAGAAAATGACTAAAATGCAAAGAGAAAAGGTTGATGAAGCAACTAAATCCACTTGAGTAGCCTGGAGTTTCCGTTTTAGAAGGAACCTCATGGCATTTCCTTAGTTGGCATGTACCAAAATTTGGTCGCTGACTACTATGAGATGGTGGAGACCACCACTTATGCTAGTGAGCTAAATTAGGATATAACATTTAACATTCACGAAAACTCTCATCATCATATGTAAAGGAACTAATAACATGTATTACAATACATTTTTGTCTTCAAAAGAACAACTTTATGAAAAATATGTAAACTAGCCACAAAATAGTAGTTTATTTTTATTTTTTTACGTTACGATGAAAGCCAATCAGTATACGTGAAGTAGTGTCATTACAACGATACATCCTACATAATCTTGTAGAA
The DNA here is from genome assembly GCA_963693085.1 of Alisma plantago-aquatica. Classification (NCBI taxonomy): domain Eukaryota; kingdom Viridiplantae; phylum Streptophyta; class Magnoliopsida; order Alismatales; family Alismataceae; genus Alisma; species Alisma plantago-aquatica. The sequence goes on from OY856409.1 coordinate 1,284,384,330, forward strand.
AAACAACAACAAAATTATGCTGAGGAACATAACGCCCTGAGGCTACAACAAGTCAACATTGTAAACCAGACAACATACTTGGACCATGAGGTTTTACGACATTATTAGTCATACTAGAAAATTTATAATCAAGATGAATGTTGCAAAACAAGTTTATCATACTGAAGGAACGCACCTGGGCCAGGAAGATCGATCTCCAAACGGAATCCCCTTTTCTTACTTTGCGGCAAGTGAGGAAGCTATATTTGTACCTCCTGCGATGAGTAACTCTAGGTGATGTACAGACGGCTCTTGTAGAAGTTGTTCAGCCTCCCTGAGATATGCAGGTCCTTCCTTGCACTAAGCCTCTCTACGGAGAGAAAGATGGTGACGGAGGTGTCGGACCAGAGGAGCACGGATCTAGAGTGGGAGCTGGTTGGGGACGATGAATGGGGTTTGGGCGCTGCAGGCTTCGCAGCGGTGAGCAAGGTTCGGCAACCCCTGGCGCTGCCACGACGAGCGGGTTTATCGGGGGCTAGGGATTCGGGAGCAGGGGAAATAGGGAGACGGTTCCAGAAACTAATTTGTACTGCGGAATGCCAATGTCTAATTACAAGGGTGGGGACGGAATGCCTGCCCAACCTTTTTTGCAGCCCGCCCAAAACAGGTCTGTAGCAAAATGCAAATATAAAATTGGAAAATTTTAACTGGTAGCTAATGATTTGCTGGGTTTGTAGCGACTTTTTGGGCTTGTAGCAGAAGATGGGCTTTTTTCTAGTGAGGGATGTCCCTACTGGTCATCATGTTCAAGGTTTTTATCAGTATAGCACCATTTGTCCGACCACACATTGATGTCGTTTATATTAATATGTACCATAAAAGAATTAGGAAAAAAACTAATTTAGCACACTTTTATTAAAATATTTACCAATATAGCACACTTTGTAACATATTTCCCAAAATAGCACACTTTGTGTAGAACCCGCCACACAAAATGACGTTTTTCGTATCTGAAACTGAAAAATGCCAAAAATATTAACATGTTTACTTTTAAATAAAAAGATTTAATTTTTTTTTAATGGAAAGCACCACTTTAAGTGGAGCTTTTAGCTTTGCGTTGGAATTAATATCAAAGATGAAAACGCCACTTCAATGGCGCTTTTGCTATTTTTTATTTTTTTTCAAAAAATTTTATATTTAAAATAGACACGCCAATATTTGTGGTGTTTTTCAATCCTAGATACAAAAACTCTACATAGAGTGACATTTTTAGACTAAAGTGTGCTATTTTGAGAAATATTTTGCAAACAATGCTATATTGGTAAATATTTTTGTAAAAGTGTGCTATATTGGTTTTTTTTCCAAAGAATTATCTAGTATGAAGTCGTTGCACTGCATTGCAGCTTTACCAAGTCTAGAGACGTTAGGTATCTTGTTTGGAGACATTCTAACGTACTTTCTTCTTAACCCACAAGACCAAATGGATGTCCTACTGTTGTTCATCTCCCAAGCATGCTTCACAATTTGAACCATGTTCCATTCATGCATGCATTTTATTCTGAGTCCTCCATAATCCTTAGTGCCAGTCACTTTGTTCCAGACCACCAGAGAAAGGGGGGTACCCCTTGTGGTTACCTCCCCACACGAAGGTCCACATATTGCTATCAGTTCGGTCACAAATCTTCAGGGGGATGGAAGTTGTCTACATCACGTAGCTAGGGATTGTTTTTAATGTGGACTTAGCAAGGCAAACCCTACCTACCAGCGAGAGGGTTCTAGCTGTCCATGCATTAATCCTCGATGTAACCTTACAAATTGTCTCCTCATAGGTCTTATTCTTTACTCTGGAATGTAAAAATGGAACACCCAGATCCGTAGCTTCCTTGAATCTGCTACATCTGCAAAGTTGTTCTCGTGGTTTGTGGGACACTTGTGGGAAAACAAATGTTAGTTTTATTACTGCAAGGGTTTGGCCAGATACTGTTTCAAATTCTTTGAGGCAGTCAGCGATGACTTTCATTTGCTTTAAAGTAGCTTTGGTAAACAGAAACATATAGCTGGTTCTAGGGAGAGGTTGACTTGTAGGTGTCTTCGGTCGTTACTTGGTTGGGTTTTAGCCAATCAGGAAGCTAACTTAGGTACTCTTATCGGGACAAACACCTTTTTCTGGTTGCTAGCTATTTGATGCCTTTGATTGGTTAGCGGATGGATAACGATTCTACCTGCTATTTATAGAGCTCGAAGCATGGAGTCCGGAAGTACAGTTACACTAGTACCAGTTGATCTAGTTGCGTTTCAATCATTATGAAACTTAAAAATTTGTCCGTCCTTTTTCTCATTATAATATGGCCCTATAATTGTACATTACATGTATTCCAACCAAATGATTTCATTTTAACTTTTTGACCAACTAGATCCACATTGCTGCTATGAATGCTTACCCCATGAGGTGGAATGTTGACTTGTCAAAAACTTTAGGAACAAGCTATATGTTGTCAGTTTCATTCATTCGTGCACAACATACTTTAATTTAAATAAATATTAATTGATCGACATGTCCATGTCATATCTGTATCCTATATTTTCAAAAATTAGTGTATCCAAGTACCGTACTAGTACCCGGATCCAAACCCATATATGTATCAATGCTTCATAGTCATCCAAGTATTCATAGGAATCCAATAGTTTGATATAGTATCTCTATTTACTTTAAATCATAATAAATTATTATATATTTATATTTACAAGAATATCATGTAGGTAGGCAATAAGACATATACAATGAAACACAATAAGGTACAAGATTAATAATGGAGAATAGTACAAGATATATGTCCAAAAGATTAATTGAAACATAGAACAAGAATTATATATTTTCTAGCAAGGTCCTAAGAAGGGTGTCAAAATTTAATGGAAATATGGTTTGTCTTATGGAAATATGGTTATAATGCAGAAACAACATTAGCCATAATGTTTACCATCTTTTTACGAGACCACTAACTCATCTCCAATAATTTGGCTTGAATTTCCACTATCTTGTCTCATCCTAGACATACGTATGGCAAAAGAGACCATAAACAGGTACAAGTAAAGCAAAAGGCAAATATATTTCATTTGGCAATTAAATGGAAAATGAAAACTAAAAGGGAGCAAGTAGCACGTACATTCATCTAAGACTGAAGTGAGGATTTGACAAAATGCTGAAAACTAATTCAAAAATAGTGAATCAGTAAACCGTGCTAGAAATTGTCATACCTAGAGAAAAAAGTTGACCAGACACAATGCTCCACTCCAGAGCATCTCCATGTGGAGGTAGGCCAACCTCTGCCTTGTGCGCCACCAGGATATAGGGCAATAGAAATTTGGGATTATGTTGCCGCTATTGCCTAATGAACGAGACTACGTCTTGGGAAATTAGGCTCTACAGATTCTCTTGGTTGTCGATGACGTTCAGCTATTTTGATGGAAGATGAGCACCGTTGTAGGCTTATTTGGCTTCGGCTGAGAGATCGTGAGGACTGATCTATTGGGGGAAAAGAGGGGTACGGTAGGAGGGTTTGGCAGGAAGAAGTGACGACGAGAGGCAAAACTAGGGGAAAATAGGCATGGGAAACAGAGCATGAGCCGGTAAAAGGAAAATGCGAAGGAGGAGTACGACCAGGGAGTTGAAGGGAGCCACCAGGAGCAGAGTTGAAGAAGGGAAGAAGGGGTTAATGGAGGAGGGCATTAGTAGTGGAAGGGGACAGAGGGGGTGAGCAGCTCCTTGATCGGTCGGCGATCTAGGCGTTGAGACCACACCCGAGGCGTTACCAATCGCTCCAGGTTGATCGAGCAGTGTCGCTTGGTATTTGATAACCGCTCGAAGAAGATCGATACGAATCGGGAGTTGGAGGCTAAAGCCGGGAGTCGAAGCGTTCTCCGTTGTGTCGCTCTCTCGGGTTGCAAGCTTCGCAATATGCTTCTTTTACACTAATAAGTGGGGTGGTAAAATTTCGTTCTCGCGCCTTATATTTTAGGAGCCCGCTCAATTGCATATGGTAACCAATGCCTACTCAATGGGCCGAGATTTCAAACCCGTGGCAAATAACTTATGTGGCTGGTAGCTATTATTTGGGCTTGTAGCCATATGAGGGTTGTGTTCTAGTGTTTGTACTGAAATCTGGGTATCTAGACGATGTTGTACAAATGTATTAAGAGATTCAGCATAAAGATTTAATATCTGCTTTTCCATGCTCTCGGCTTACGTAGATAATCATAGAAAAGAAGCCACATTACTTTTCTTCAAAATACGATCAAGAAAGGTAAATAGTATCGTGTTTATTACAACAATTGAGATCAAACATATATATACAAGGGAAAAAACCCGAAATAGCACGCTTTAAGAAAAATATTTACCCTAATAGTATCTTTTCCAACTTATTTCCAAAAGTAGCACACTTTCAGTTGAAAGCACCACTTTAGTTGGCGCTTTACTACTGCAGGGATTAAAAGTGCTCCTTTAGTTGACGTTTTACTAATGCGGGGATTAAATGTGCCACAAAAATGGCGTTTCTAGGGAAAACGCCACATGTTCTGACGTTTTTACTCCAAAGTACTAGAATGCCACATTGTTGGGCGTTTACTACATGCTATTTTTTTTACGCCTCGGCTCCCACATCTTTTACAAACAGATTGCCGATCAAGAAGGGCGGTTCCGGCAGAAGCATAGGACGGAGGGTCCGTCGACTCGGCCAGCGTCGATCGGCTTCATCACCGGCGTCCTCAACAGCAGCATCAGTAGCTACTACCACTGCTACTGCTCCTGTGTCGTTAGATTTCCCATGGTGGGTGACACAGATGCCCTGTAGCACCCTGACGGCGTCGTTCGCGTGCAGTGCGGGACCTGTTGGGTGACCGGCGTGGCTGATTGAGGTCGCCGGTGAGGCGTTGGTAGGGTGGAGTCCCCGGAGAGCCAGCTCGTTCCAGAAGCTCGATAAGGTATGTTGATGATGATGATTATTATTGTGTTGTTTGGGCGGAGTGTGGGGGTGGGTGGGGAGGTTGATGTGGCGTCTGACACCGTACAATTAATCTTTGCCAACTACCCACCTCTGTGGTGCATGCTGTAATGTAATGTCACACTGCTTCGATTCGTGTAGAAGATCACAGAGCCTGTAGCTCTGTCTCTCTCTAGTTTGTCTCTCTCTCTCGAAACCTCCGCTGCTTTGCTCCGCCATGTCTCTCTTTCCTCGCGACCCCCACCTCTGTCGATCCCCAGACACCATCCATCTCCCGGCGCACCCTCCAATTAGTAATCACTCAGCTTTCTTGCCCACCACCCTGATGAGAACTCCGCGCCGCAGATCGAGCACTCGTGTGCGCGAGGGCCGACGCCGCGGCTGGGGCGGGAACTGTTGTTGCGGACGGGGAGGTGGATCGGTGAACACGAGGAGGAAGTGGACACGTTGTCGGGAACGGATGCAGGTGCCGTGGCAAGCAAATGTTTACTAGTTCCGAGCATGTAGTAAACATTTAAAAAAAAAACAGCATGCAGTAAACGCCCAACAATGTGGCGTTTTACTCCTTTGGTATCTTTTATGACTTTTTTGATCCCCGTAGCAATAAAACGCCAACTAAAGTAGTATTTTTAATCTCCGCAACAGTAAAACGCCAACTAAAGTAGCGTTTTCAACTGAAAATGTGCTACTTTCGGAAATAAGTTGAGAAGAGTGCTATTTGGGTAAATATTTTTTGTAAAGTGTGCTATTTCGGGTTTTTTTTCCTATATACAATTTGCTAGTTACTCGATATCTCCATCTAGAAAGTAGGTATGAGGAGAACAGCGACGTCACCTGACCCCCCCAAATACTACCCCATCACAACTACAAAAGATATGGTCGGCGGCCATAACTCTCCACATGACCACACAGTCTTGAGGTGTCATCCATATCCCTATTAGGTTCGAGGTATCCCTGAGAAAGGACACAACAACGTCGTAACTTATAAAATGTGAAGAATGCCAAATATTCATTGAATGTGTATAGTGGAACACTGAATGTAACTATATAGTATGAAAAGTAAAATTTGGCACACAAAGGTAGCGCTTGGTATTAAATAGTAATTATTTGACACAAAATGTAACATTTTACTATAAAAACTAACTATTTGACACAAGAAACAACCTTTGTTTGCAAAAAATAATTATTTAAAATAGTAACAGTTTGTCATCCTACACATTGGGGTGGAAATATATGTGAACTCCTAACATGGCACAACAACAACGCACCTAAATAGTTATAAATAAGTGGTCATAACATAACAAAAAAAAGAATACAATTTAAAAAATGAGCAACATATCATCATCAACATAAAGTAATTATACGGTCTACAAAGTAACTATATCGTATGAAACATAACTAATTGTTATAGAAAGTAAGAACAAAATAGAAAATGCAATAAATTATTAATTTAAGTCATAAAAAATAGATGTCACAAAAGAATGGTATATGTAAGGTTAAATAGCTTGTTTTATGCATAGACTTTAATTTCATATTGTACTCATTGGAAATCACTTACTACTGGTCATAGTACAATAATTCAACAATTATCCCCAATATTTAGAGTATGACAAGTATTGTGTCTTTTCCTATCAGTCTATGCCATCAAACTCATGACTTCCAAGTAGAAGTTCTCTTGAAACCCAAGTCACTAAATAGATCGGGTCACCTATGCTGGAACTAACCTACGATGAATTTCACTCACTTCATCCAAACATTGAGTTAATCTAGGCACAAATTTTAATCAAACCAAAATTGATCAGATTCATCAATAAATCATGGAAAGCAAGTGGTCAGATCAAACGAGAATGACATGCTCATATTACTCACCAAGAGCTTTCCAGGCTTCGAAAAAACAAAGCACAATCCAAAGACAATAGAGAAGATTATGGTCTAATGGGAGGCTCTATCCACAGATTATGGTACCAATTGTATGAGTCAGTATTGATAATGGATCAAGCTTGACAGTTTAGCTTCTTTGAGCAAGATCATGGAGGGAAAATGTAAATATTTAGACAAAAATGTAACTATCTTGACAAAAGTGTAACTATTTATGAAAAAATATAACTATTTAGATGAATATGTAATTCAATGAATGTACTGTATAAAGTCTACAATATAAAGTATGAGAATACATACTTGATCTATCTAAGGTCTTATAACATTCACCAGACGAAGTGTAACAACTTGGAAATTAACATTTTAGAGCCAAATTGTAATTGTTTGGAATCAAACTGCAACAATAAGGAAACTTGCATGAAAATGAACCAAACACAATCCATTCTTCTAAACAATCAACCCAATTTGTCCAAACCTTCATTACACAAAAGCATTGTAGTACGAGGCAACATAGAGCAACATCTTCTAGAAACTCTTCTTGGAAGTCTACAATTGGTAGGCTCTTTCTTTGTTTCTGTGCATTATCAATACTGACTCATAGATATGTTATACTGACTCATAGAGCAACATCTTATGGAAACTCTTCTTGCATATATATTTAATAATATATCTATGCAAAGGATTAGTAGGCTCTTTCTTTGTTTCTGTGCATAGGACACTATAGATAGTTGCCAAAAATATAGAAGTTGGAGGTTGCAAAATGATCTCCATGAATAAAATAAATTGTGTGGTTAATTAATTATTTACTTTTAAAAAACCTTCTTAATAACACAAGACAAACACAATATAAGGGTGTTGCGAATCTTGTGTGTTATCTAGTCATTCTGGATTGACTGCTTGGTAATGGTACCAAGTAAAAACATGTTTACAACAGTAGTGATGTTTTCAATAATCAAATAGAGGACTAGTTCTAGTGTGTCATTTCTTTTAAAATGATTGAACGACTATGAATTTTATTATTGTAGAGATGGGTGGTAACTTGTAAGGAGCGTAAGAGAGTCTGTTGGGTTGTTGTGGTTTTTTTATTTGTTTCTATCTCCCCAAATCCATAAATAGATTGATGGATCATGGATGGATAGCAAAACTATATTGAAGATGTCTTCAGTGACATAGAACTAAATCTTAGAATCATGCTTGTAAACTTTCTGAGTATTTAAGTATTTTTATTATATCATTGTGTCATTCATGTTGGGGATAATGACAATAATCTATCGTATTTGAACTTGCTACAAGATGTTGGCTGATTGGATGTTTCAAGGATAAAAAAATAGTAGATTGAACAAAAATACAAAATCAATGTCACTTATATCTACTTTCTCCTTACACTTTTAACATGTCTTTGCATGAAAAAGGATGATGAATGAATAATCATATATGGATCAGATCTAATCTAATACCAACAACGAAATCATAGGAGAAAAAAATGAAGCACAAAATGAATGAAATGACCATGCAGCTGAACTGATAGGGATAGGAAGAGTCAAAGGGTAAAAAAGCAAAAAAAAAGATATTGGGATCAAATTGGTGCTTCTAGTCATTGACATGTATTATGTATAAGTAAATGTATTGTAGAAGAAGTAATTATATTGTATTGTAAGTAACTATAATATATAACAAGTAACTATATTGCCCAAAATATAACTTGTTCTTAGATCCCTCCAATAGAAGAAACAATACATAATGATATTATTGTCTTCTCAGATCCCTTCAATCTTGGAACATGATGCTAAATATGCAACGTGGGGCACATAGATCCAAGAAACTAGTCTAGTGTTTAACTATCCAGCCACTGTTAAAACGTAGGAACATGACTGAAGTAGAAAACTGCACATTAACTTTTAACTTGGTACAATTAAGTTACAGTTGAATTCATTATGAAGTAGACAAATGCAAATTATTTTTAACTTAGTAAATTTAACTTATAGATGAATGAGAACAACAAATATTATGACGGACAAAACCAGTGATTTCATTCGAAAAAGACTAGAAAGCTAATCCTTCTGTCTTTTCATATTACCAAATTGTGGTATCTTAGGCTCCATGAAACAAAGTAGTAGTGTCCTCTGTAGACATAATTCAGTGAGCATCTAATTGGTTTTTCAACTCATCAATATTAAAGATTGATAGACATGAATCAACACTTGTCTTTACTATTCTCAAGAATTTGGTTTCAATAGGGTTGGGTATCACCATCCTCCTGATTTTCAACCCTACCATTAGTTTTATTAAAGAAAACAACATTGAGAATGTGTGGTTAGACTCATGGTTGTGCTTTCTCCTAAGGCCATGATTGTTTTCTACCTACCATTCATATTGCTCTACTCTTCATTGTATAGTACCATTAAAGCAACATAGATTCTTTATAATTATTGCTTGTTATAATAATCCAAACTAACTATTGAGGGGAAACATGTGGTCTCAGCAATCCACAAGGATCCTAATCCATAGAGACATAATTAGCATCAATCTTGACGACATCATCCCTGTTGTCGCGTGCCTCCTTAAATATACCATTCAACCCTCAAGCACGAGTCCCTCTTCATAACCAAGCACCTAAAGGATGATGCTTCTATGTTGATTGAAGATTTAGTTGGGACACACCAAAGGGTAGTAGCCATTAAATGATGGGGACCTCCACAACAAGAGGGCAGGCAGTGCAAAGGCATGGAATCTCTAGTGTTGTGGATTTCTCTATCTTTAGATTTCTGAAGTGGCTCACCGAGACATTCAATTCCATGATGTCGGTGTGGGTGACTAGATCCATTGTGATGCTGACAAAAGGAGGAACATATGAGTACATGGCATGGATGAGGGTCGGCTGCAATAGAGTCAACGTCTATAGTCTATGCATTCAAGAACATGATCCACATCCTATCAAGGTTACCCCCAATTGATTCCCCTTTTGGGATGAAACTCAATGTGGTCGATCTGTGTTTCAGCTGGCATCAAGAAATTTCTTTCTATAACAGATCTCAGTTGATGATGGGGAGATGGAGAAGCTAGTGACAAGGTGGATGGTAATGACAATTGGATAATGGAAAGGTCTTCATGATAGCTACTTTAGACTAGGGTAGAGAACAAGGGAGAAGGAGAACAATAGAGTTGGGACTGTGGATTTTGGATAAAGGAGTACCTTGTGTTGAAATTACATAAATTACAATAGGTCTATCGTGTCTTCAAAACACAGGTAGCAATATTAAAGTACCATGCATGCATTGAATGAATAACACACACACACACACACACACACACACACACACACACATATATATATATATATATATATATATATATATGTGTATATATATTGTTGGGTTTTGTGGAGGCGACAGGCAAACCAGAAGCAAAAAAAAAAATTCTCCACACATACCCTACCAGAGGATCTCATCGACAATGACGTTGTTATGAGCACATTTGTGCTTAATTGGAAAATTAGGGTTTACCTGAATGATTACTTGCTTGATCAGACTGAACATCGTTAACACTTGATTCATGATAGTAGCTCAATTGTGATGTTTCAAACCTAATAAGAAACTCTAATTATGATTTTGCTTTGAAGAATTAGGGTTTGAGAAATGTAAACCCTAATCGGCAAAAATTAGGGTTTTGATAGTACATGAATGTGGAATTTGATCAAGATAGTAGTGTGGTAAATGATTTTTCATATTTCTATATATTTATATTTAATTGAATTTCAGATAAGATATGGATAACTCAATCATGCATGCTAGGGAAAAATATCAGAATATTTAGATGTTCTTTGAATGTGGTTCTCGGTCGAACTATACTTCGACTGATCATGCTGACAGAGTGTTGTTCAACAATGTAGTATTTGATTTTTAGTTATTTATTGGTAGTTCTGAATGATTTGAAATTTATATTAGAGGTATGAAATTATACTTCAGACGTCATGCTAAATTTTCATAATTTTTCTTAGGATGTCTAACCTATGCAAAATATAAATTAAAATAACTTTTTATAAGAGAATAATCTACTGAAATAAGAAAAAGTATAGTGAGGGGTCAATGTGTAAATTATCCAAGCACCTCAACCGCTCTATATGAGCAAGCTAGAACCCAAGGAGCTCTCATTTTTTGTGATCCATTTCAAAGAAATGAAATTCTAGAGAGAGTGGAGATCTAGGATTTTGAGAGGAGAAAGTGGTGAACATGCTGACTTAGGGTTTCTATATCTGAGATATGATGAAATCAAGTAAGTTTAGCTTCTTTGCATATCCTTTCATGGTGAATCTTCTCTAACATGTCAAATTCCGTCCCTCCTATGATTTTATCTAAAATAATATCAAATCTCTCCTTTTTCTCACAATTTCTTCATAATCCCCCATTTCTAGGGTTTCTAGGTTGAAAGGAAGAAGAAACTGCTGATTTGCTAGGGTTTTGATATGGATTCATCAATTTTAGAGACATGGTGCTTTTTTAAGGTGTTTTCACACCTTAGTGTGAGTGGGAACTTCCTTTAAATAGTATATTGCACAAAACTGAGTAAATTCATCAACAATCTTCAATTGCTTAGTATGCGACTACATATACTAAATTGTCTTCTTGATCCAGTTTTTGCAAAAGGATATGAAATGGTTTCTTCCTCTATTTTGATAAATTTTAGATGATAAAACCATATTAGAAATGGGTACAATCCATCTTAATGAGAATTCCCTAAGTATTTGCAGAGGTTATAAGAGTAAACTGAAAGTTAGGGTTTTCGGCTATGAATGAAATTATTGTATAATTAAATAGAGAAATTTGTCTATCTGAATCTCATTGATTATGAATGATTGTTTATCTGAATGCATAGTACATATATGTCAGATACTATCTTGGATTTTGTGTGATGTGAATAGTGTTTGCTTGATATGCCAGTAAAGAGGGTGAAACCCTAGATGAGAGGAAGTAGTCTTTATTTAATGAAAGCAGTCTTTATTCAGCTCAGTTCTAGGGTTTCATACATATGTCGATTGTACATAATTTGTTGAAAGCAGTCTTTATTCAATGAATGTTTATGACACATTAAATCCTTATGAGAGTCATGTGATAAGTGAATCAGGTAAATGAAACCCTAAGGACAGTATGTTCAGTGAATCAAGTATTGTGATGTTAATGTTTCTCAGTATGAGATGTGGTGATGCTTAATAGTTGAGTTGTGGTAAATATTATCAGATGATCTATGAAATGAATAGTTTACAAATCCAAACTATGATATGTTGATGTGATTATTGAATCATGAATTTAAAGAGTGAATTAGACATGTAGATGCCATGAACACTGTAGAATCCTCATAGGGTGAGGCCTGTGCTGTGGGGAAGAAACGATTTACCAACCGGAGGTAGTCTAGATCGAAGTAATCCGGAGTGCACCAGTAGGAAGCTGGGGTCTTGACTAGTAGGGAAAACTCCTTACAGTTGTGTGGTACCCAACACCAATCAGGGATGTCGGTGGTACATGTGTTACATGTTGTAGTGATCTTTGGTCAGTAGGTCCACCGATACACAATAAGCCTGAGGAATATGAATCACTACATGGGTACCTAGGTTGAGAGGTGGAGTTTGAGATATCTGACCTCTCCCATTATCCACTGAGAGGTAGATGTGTCATGGGCTGATGCAGACAGGGTCTTACTCGAGAGATAGGCGTAGGAACCTGGGAATGCTTTTAAGACTTACATAGTGAGATCATAGCTTGCTATGATTCTTTTACATGTTGTGGTACACCTCATGTGGGTTTAGGACATAATAAGAAGAATGAGAGGTTAACTAAGTGTGCAAAATTATTCAATTATTCTTTGTATGTTTCTGAATTATTAGTTTTTTTTGTGATTAATCAAATATGTTCATATATTGATTCACTCTTGTAGATATCTAGAATATCCTACAATTGTTATGTTTATGAATGATTAGTCTCTTTAAAGCTTACTTCTATTATAATTGATATCATTTCCTCAACAATATATCTGTAATTATATAAGTGATTTAAACTGTTTCATTGAAGTACTCATTCACTAAGCGAGTAGGCTCACCCTTCCACTCACAATTTTTTAGAGATAACTTGTGGATTGAAGATGTCAATGCATCATAGTAGATCTACTACATGAGTTAAGTATGAGACTAGTTAAGTTCAGTCAGTCCCTATCACTCTAGGTCCTTGTATAGAGATGAAAGAGAGTTGTAAATAATAATGTGTAACTTTGTTTCCTTAATAATAGAGTATATATCTGGTTATTATGTTATATATACGTGTAAGTGTGAGAAATAGAATGAATGTTTGGATGTATATCATTAATGTTGAGATCATATTAGAGTAATTTAAGTTTAATTCCCTTATAAAGTTTGTTTGTGTGATTGAATGCAAGAAAGCAAAGAGTTTGAAATAAATAAAAAATTTGGGACTAAACTTTTTATTAAGTATAATCCTCAAACTTATGCCCTAATCTCATGATTAGTGGTAATCGTGGGATGTGGGTGTAAAAGACATATTTGGAAAGAGGGTGTAGGGATATACCTCATCCCGGAGAAAGTTTGATGATGTCCCTTAGTGTGGTAATGTGTGTCGCTCCTAGCATGCACAGACATTCATCACCCGTCCTCCAAACACAGGTAACTCAGTGGATGTGTCTCTACTTTGTCCATGTGGATAGACTAGAACTTCACCTCATGCTTTGTAAGCTGGAGAAAAGGAGTAGCCTTCTACTTGACAACATGCTAGCATTGGTTGCTTTCCTTATCTCTCACTTGGGGGCGATGACAGCTAGAGTTCACATACAAGAGCGTGTATCTAAGTGTGTATTTAATATGTCTGTCATGCCCCTGTAAGTAACATAATAAAGGAAGTAGAGTTTCCCAAAACCCTTAGATAACAAAAGGCTATAGATGCCTTTAAAACAAGTCGGTCATGGGCAATTAAAAGAATATCCAGGAATCACTTAATTAATGAATTAATCATATTGATTGATTAACTAATTTCTATTACCCATCTATAGTTAATCTCTCTAGATCAGCCAGCCAACTTAATAATGAAATCTAAATAATTGGCATAAATAATTTAGCTAATTAAATCAGATTATATTCCAATATTATAGTAGATTACCTAAATGTTTTAGTAATCAATTTGATTCAAAAAATTTCCAATCACGTCCATAGTTATACTCCTATTCCAATTGCATCCTATGTGTGTGACCAGGTAGGCTCTACATTATGTTGGTAGTGATATTTATAATCATATTATATTTTCACAAGCAATGATTGGTGTTTAGCAAGACTTCATTGCTACCCAAGTAATTGGAGAAGTTGGAGAATTACTTAACCTATAGTCTATGATTGGTGTTATAATAATTGTATAGTTCTTTTGTCTCATATCCAGATTGAACTCAAGGCATGAAATAGTCATCCTCTTCAACATTCAATCCATGTTTCTTGAACTATAGCAGTCTATTCAAGATACATGTAAGCTCAATATCACATACTGACTCACACCAATATGGCCATGCATTTCCTAGTCTCGCTTATCAAGTGGTCAGGATATTAAACTCATGTAGGAGGGACAAATCCCATCTACATTATGAAAAACCACTAGAGGGGGGGTGAATAGGGTTTTAAATTAATTTAAAAATAATTTAACTCAAACAACTACAAATGAGAAATCAAGAAGGAGACAAGGGATTTAGAGTGGTTCCAACCTTAGTAAATACTAAGGTTGTCAGTCCACTACCCAGTTGCTTACCCGACCGGGATTTTGAAAGTATCAATTTTATTACCTTCACAAGGAATTACACAAAATATAATACTTTCTTACACCCCTTGAACAACCTTCACTTGAAGTAGATGCACCAACCCGAGGTAACCTTCTTGAAGTAACTCCAAGCTCCCCCTTGAAGTAGCCTTCCTCTTTAGAAGTAACCTCCGGTTGCACTAGCCTTCTTGAAGTAGCTCAAGGTCCCCTTCTTCACCAAGAAGGTCTCCAACCTCTCCAATCCGCAGCCTCCAACCTAGGAGTAGCAAGGAGAGTACAAATAATAGTGAACAAGAAAGGAAAAAGGAAATTACAACTTATCCTTTGAAGCAAAAGGCTTGATTTGCCTAGATCAAGCGTGTAGATCTCCTAACCAATGTGTATGGAATTGTGATTGTTGTGGATAGGAGATGCTAGCCTATAGGACACGAAATTTGAGCTGAGAGAAGAAGTAGCCAGTTGTCAATATGCTCAATTGCTCACAAACAGGTTGCTCAATGTAAGTGTATGCTCAAAGATTTGCTCAAGTGTAAAAACAAGTGAGTCTAGGTGTCCTAAGGCATGTCCTATTTATAGGAATGTCCTACAAGTGCTTAAGGACGTTCTAGACACTTTCTAGGGGTTTCTAAGTGCTTAATTAGCCGTTAGGTATAAGTTAGTTGCTTTAACAACGGCTAGTTAATTAATTCTGTAGTTGCTGTCAGAGTCCATCTCGGTCGAGAAATGGTCGACCGAGACACCTACTCGGTCGAAGTTTTGTCGACCGACAGGCTCTCTGGATCAAATGTTTTGCAACGTTTATCTCCAACTGCCAACTACCTTGTCAGCTGTGTCTAACAGCTACTTGGGTCTTTCTCGGTCGAGAAGTTTGTCGACCGAGAGTGTCTCGGTCGAGGATTTTGTCGACCGAGATAGACCCTGTTTCAATGTTTCAAATAAAGACATTAAGTGTGTGTATGAGTGTGCATATGTGACACTATTGAAGGAGATGACCTATCTAAGTGTGGTGTTTAGCTAGGGAAGATCTAACGCTTGATTTACATGAAGTCTAAGTACTTGTACATTATATATTTGTACAAGTTTACAATTGATTACATTTCATGACATTTACAATCATTCAAGCATATAGATTCCCTAGTGCTTTGTCATTCACCTTATTCCTGCAACACTCAAGTAGCACGTTAGATCAACAAGAATGAAATGTTTGTCATTATCAAAACAAAGGGATTTACAGATGTCCATTTAGCCAACAATCTCCCCCTTTTTGAAGATGACAAACATTTCCTAAATAAAATAAGAAAATATACAACATGTGAGTTTCATACCTGAAGATTACCTTTGTAAATTTCTTCTCTTGTTTATAAAATGTGTGCTTATTATTCCTCATGAATTATGGAACATGAAATCCAATTCTTTAAGGAATATAGCAACTTTCAATGTAAAGCCAAGAGTTTGTTTATGAAACTCATTGATTGAGTTTTGCATTTATATTTATTTCCCCCCCTTTGTCATTTCAAAAAGATATCCGTTTAGGAATAAATATTATATGAAAAGTATTGCTCCCCCTTAAATAGATATCCCTCTTCAATAGATGGTCAATTTAGCCACAATTTTAAATTTCAGGTATTTGCAAAGATTTCATCCTTTTTATTTATGACATATTTATTACTCCCCTTACTTTGTATGCTATACTAGAATGGTCTTATAAGCCATGTTCAAATGATTCCATAGAGGAATATCCATTATAATCAGTAAAGATAATCAATTCATTAGAATCATGGAATTATTACAATCATGCAAAGATAACCAAGTCATGTAAAGATAATCATTTCATTACAATCATGCAAAGATAACCATTTCATTACAACTAATACAACAGACACTCCAAATCTCACTAGAAAGACTTAAGTATTACATCAATATCAGGGTCGTTTCCAAGAAATGGCTCAGCTCCATAATACTTGACTAAAGTTTGCCACTCCAAGGCACCTGTCTTGGTTAAGGCATATGCTTCCAAGAAGGTAGGAACATGATCAAAGCGGAAATGAGCAGCAATGTCTTGTAATTGTATTGAAGAAAACTGAGTATGTGTGAGATCTGTAGATGGTGGAGGTGGAGTTTGGTAGTAGTTGTAAGAGGGATTATATGGGTTGAGCATGCCAGGATTTAAAGAATAAGGATATTCATCTGGTTGATTTGGAGAGAGGGTTTGCATCCTTTGATTTAGGTAGGTCATGGCATGGTGGCTATAATCTAATTGTCTGCTTAGATGATATTGTGACCCAGAAACATAGGTTAGGGTGTTTTGGATGGGATCATAGGATGGGTTAGTAGGAGGAGGTGGTGGTGGTATGTCTTGACTAGATGTCTCACCTCCCGTCCTAGCCCTCTTGTGACCAAAATCGATTCCCATCTTCTCTACTGTGTTTTTGCTTATTTTTTGTGGTCTTCTTTCCCATGTGTATCCCATGTCCTCAATTTGTGTCTTAAGAAAGTGTTGAGTGATTTGGCATACGAAATCAGCATATGGGGGATTGCCAGAAAACTCAAGCATATTCTTAATGATGATGTAGATAAAGTTAATGGGAATGCGTTTGATGATGGCATAGATTAGATACATGCAAAAGGTAGGGACTTCAGACTTATTTGCTCTAGGATGTATATTTGTGGAAACAATAAGGTTGATAATCCTAGTTGCAGGTTTGAGGTTAATGGCATAGTAGGTCCCTCTATCTTCGTGACAAGTTGTATTATATTGAAAAATGGTTCGTTTAATCTCACTAAGATTGACGGTATTGTCATCTTGGGAAAGAGTATTGAGTGGATTTCTAGTAGTAAGGTCAAGAGTGTCTTGGTATTCTTCTGAGTCTATGTTGAGCATGTCAAGAATATCCTCCTCAGTAAATCGAAAGCTATGCCCATTGACCATAGATTAGAAGAAGTTATTTTCATTTTCGGAATGGGAGATTAGGTTTGAATAGAACTCATTTACCACTTTGGAAGAGTAGGAAGGGAAGGAAGGGTTAAGAAATTCTTTCAAATTTTGCACCTCAAAAAGATCCTCCAGGTCGACGATGCTGAGGAAGTCCATGACGTCAACCGGCCGTCGTGGAAGAGGAGTTTTGGAGGAGAGCCTGAGATAGCGATCACCAGCATCTGCGTCGACGAAGGGGATGTCGTTGATGATCGTCAATGGTGGAGTAGCCGCCCTTTCTTTCCTGCTAGCAACTTTCTTCTTTCCACGTGTTGATGATGAAGCCATTTCTTGTCTTTAAGGTGGAGAAGAAGCAAGAAAGTCTTGAAGATGGAGAGGCTAAAGAGTTGCACACAAATGCACTAGAAGGAAGCCAAGGAAATAAGAATGTGAAGGTGTAATACAATGACCCATTTTTGGTCCTTTTTATAGCAATCCAGTAACCTGGTCGGTCGACAAATTGTCGACCGACGACCGGCAACGGTCATATCCTAGGCGCGCCACTCGGTTGCCCAACGGTCGACCGGCAACGGTTATATTCAGACGGTTAGATTCCAACGGTCATATCCCAACGGTCAATTCTCGGTCGAGCAATTGTCGACCGATATTGGCTCGGTCGAATAATTGTCGACCGAATGTGTGTCTGAGTTTTGCCAATGTAATTTTTTTTTATTTGAAGTCTGTCGGTCGAGAGAGATAGGTTGACCGAGATGTTTTCAGTCGAGAAATTTGTCGACCGACAAACTTACTGTGGATGAATTTATAAGCTGATTCTTAATGCAAATGATAGACTTAATTTGTAGAGCATATATATGTTTTCTAAGGGAGTAATATTGTGATTATTATTACCAATCTTTGAACAATTTTGTGGTCATAATTTTAATTGGTCTTTTGATCACAATTTTTATATAGAGAATGATATTCAAATAAGTATTGTGCCAAACTTATTTTAGGTCGACTTTGACTACGACCATAGTGCCCCTTGGTCAAGCTTGATTTTAACCAAGAGGCAATTTTCGAGTGATACTCAAAATGAAGATTTCTATTCGTAATTCTCCTATAAGCTTTGTTGTAGGTACATAAATATCAAATTCTATTTCTTCTTGTACCCTTGTTTTCATGTAATATTCTCCAAGAAAATATATATCCTTGAAAGCAATATCTCACGTTCTTAATTGAGAAATTTTTATCTTATGTGTTGCAAGCCTTAAAGTTCTTTTTCATATCACAAATGAATCATTTTGCTTGCCAATGTGTCATCAAGGATCCATGTATACAATAATCATTTTCTATCATCTTTATGAGCTGAATAGTGACAGCATGTCCACGATGTAATGAACAACATATAATAATAATTTCATAAAATACAATGATCATTTATACTAGATGTCATAACACATGATGGTCTTCAACTTGTAAGATCAGTCATAATAAATCGATAGCAATTTGATCAATTTGAAAACACATTCAGCAGTTTTATCAGAGACTGGATCGGTCGACCATGTCTTCGACCGACTGTCTTTCTCGGTCAAAAGATTCTCTACCGAGAAAGGTTCTGTACTATTTCAGAGCTGTTTTCAGTAAGTAAATCAGAATTGTTTTTGTAGATTTAAAGGAATTATATATTAGATGTTTTAAATACTTGAATTAATTTGTTAAGTTGAGATAGACTTATAAATATGCAATTTGGGTCCTTGGTCATATCTCAACTTATTTTTGCTCATTTAGTTTGGGGGTTTTGGGACCCAAACTAACTCGACATCCTTTTTCTTGTAAGGACATGAAAAGGAATAGTAACCAAGACGCAAGCAGTAATGGCAATATATAGAATCAACTTCATATCTTTTTCTATGATTTTGTTCTAGGTTGTTCTTGAGTACATATGTATTTGTATCTTTAGGTACATACATGGATTGACTCTTTGGCGCTTGTGTTCTTCCCTTACTAGGTTGTTGATAAAATTTTCCTTTAGGCTTGTAACCTAGTCCTCTCCTTCCAATTTGACGATAAGGATCATTTAGGATTTTATCAAGAATGCCATTGTTACTTAGACTACAAACTTCTTGTTGTAGCTTAGCAATTTCCTCCATTCTTTTCTTGATATCTAGCTTTGCTTGTTCTAGATTAGATGATAATGATTTTCTTTCTTTCACGATAGTATCATAATCTAGATGTGAGCACAAGATGGGTTGTTTTTGAAGATCGTTCACTTGAGTTTGCAAATTTATCTTTTCTAAAGAGAGAAGTTTGCAATCTGCCTCTATAGATTTTATCTTAATATTATGATCTTCAATGATCTTTTTAAGATCTTCATTTTCAGATGTAATAGCAAGAAGCTTAGCATGTAATTCATTATTTTCTTTATTAGATTTCTTTAATTTCTTCTTGCACTCAATATATTTATTATGTGTCTCTTCAAGACTAGCAACTAGCTCATCTTTAGATAAATCAAAAAGACTTACCCCTTCTTCTTCTTCACTTGTTGTAGCAATAAGACAATCTTTGTGCTCATCTTCCTTCTTTGATCTCCATGGGCAGCTAGATGTTGTGTGGCTTGTTCCTAAACACCAATTGCAATATGTTGTAGATTGATCCAGGTTGCTCCTTTTATTGCGGTTGTAATCACCATCACCCTCCATTCTTCAAGACTCGATTAGAGCTCCTTGAAGCCTACTATGATACCAATTGAAAAACCACTAGAGGGGGTGAATAGGGTTTTAAATTAATTTAAAAATAATTTAACTCAAACAACTACAAATGAGAAATCAAGAAGGAGACAAGGGATTTAGAGTGGTTCCAACCTTAGCAAATACTAAGGTTGTCAGTCCACTACCCGGTTTCTTACCCAACTGAGATTTTGAAAGTATCAATTTTATTACCTTCACAAGGAATTACTCAAAATACAATACTTTCTTACACCCCTTGAATAGTCTTCACTTGAAGTAGATGCACCAACCCAAGGTAACCTTCTTTAAGTAACTCCAAGCTCCCCCTTGAAGTAGCCTTCCTCTTTAGAAGTAACCTCCCGTTGCACCAGCCTTCTTGAAGTAGCTCAAGGTCCCCTTCTTCACCAAGAAGATCTCCAACCTCTCCAATCCGCAGCCTCCAACCTAGGAGTAGAAAGGAGAGTACAAATAATAGTGAACAAGAAAGGAAAAAGGAAATTACAACTTATCCTTTGAAGCAAAAGGCTAGATTTGCCTAGATCAAGCGTGTAGATCTCCTAACCAATGTGTGTCGAATTGTGATTGCTGTGGATAGGAGATGCTAGCCTATAGGACACGAAATTTGAGCTGAGAGAAGAAGTAGCCAGTTGTCAATATGCTCAATTGCTCACAAACAGGTTGCTCAATGTAAGTGTATGCTCAAAGATTTGCTCAAGTGTAAAAACAAGTGAGTCTAGGTGTCCTAAGGCATGTCCTATTTATAGGAATGTCCTACAAGTGCTTAAGGACGTTCTAGACACTTTCTAGGGGTTTCTAAGTACTTAACTAGCCGTTAGGTATAAGTTAGTTGCTTTAACAACGGCTAGTTAATTAATTCTGCAGTTGCTGTCAGAGTCCATCTCAGTCGAGAAATGGTCGACCGAGACACCTACTCGATCGAAGTTTTGTCGACCGACAGGCTCTCTGGATCAAATGTTTTGCAACGTTTATCTCCAACTGCCAACTACCTTGTCAGCTGTGTCTAACGGCTACTTGGGTCTTTCTCGGTCGAGAAGTTTTTCGATCGAGAGTGTCTCGGTTGAGGATTTTGTCGACCGAGATAGACCATGTTTCAATGTTTCAAATAAAGACATTAAGTGTGTGTATGAGTGTGCATATGTGACACTATTGAAGGAGATGACCTATCTAAATGTGGTGTTTAGCTAGGGAAGATCTAACGCTTGATTTACATGAAGTCTAAGTACTTGTACATTATATATTTGTACAAGTTTACAATTGATTACATTTCATGACATTTACAATCATTCAAGCATATAGATTCCCTAGTGCTTTGTCATTCACCTTATTCCTGCAACACTCAAGTAGCACGTTAGATCAACAAGAATGAAATGTTTGTCATTATCAAAACAAAGGGATTTACAGATGTCCATTTCGCCAACACATTACTCACTACCATCCCCATGTGTCACATTGTACCTGAGCATCACCTTTATGAAAACCCTTATTCAGGATCACGATAGATGATGTCAAAGCATATCGAATGACATGTGATGAGTGTAGTGACTTCATGTCTAAAAATCACAATCACCACCATCACTATGAGAGATGACTCTGACTACCATCATGGTTCATGTGTCACTCTCAAGATGGGTATGTCTGATACACTATTCTCTAACAAGTATCTATGTGCTTGGTTTTGATATCACATATCATGACTAATAGGATTATGTCATCAACCAACGCACACTCTAGTCTTATGTGTTATTTTTGTCTATTAGTCTTCCACAATAACATATGACTAGGGACATAACAAGAATGCATATATTCTTGACATCCGTATGATCTCATCGTTCAGGTCCTCAACCTAAAGACATATGTCTTTGAGTAATATCATTCTTTAGACAATTATTATGTTACATCATTATCTTATAACTGAATAACAAAATAAATTGGAAGATTGTCTTTATTATTAATCAAATTATTTATAAGATATGTCATTACTGTCATGATATGATTGTCTCTCTGGGCAAACATACCAACATATATATAGACCTACATTCATTTTCCAAATAGATATAAAGTTTTTCACAAACAACACATATCATACAAAAATTATTCTTGATCCTTCAAAAATAAATGTGTTGAAATATATGTAAAATTTCATTATACCATTTCTATGTTTGATTTTCTTGACAAACATTACGGTGAAGATCAAATAGTTAGTTTGCAACAACCACTAATATATGTCATCACATAGAGTTTATAGTTTATGACTTTGTTTGATATTTCTTTTGTTATTTCCACCATGAGACCTATCTCTGTTCTGATTAATGATTATGTCAAGGGGACTATCTTGATTATCCTAAATGAACAAGTATATGAATTAAGTGTTAATTTTCTAACTCAAATTAAAATTTAGAAAGGACAAACATGGAAATTATTTCAAAATACGTCACAATTTGCTATATAAAAATAATATTAGTATTTTTTTATTCATGTGAAATTTCAAGATAAAAAACAAGTAACTAGTTCGACACATGCCCCTAGTTGTAAATAAAGTTTAGAAAATAATGACATTGTTGTCCTCTTATTGTATACAACATTTACAAAGGGTATACATGTGATTTTTTATGTGCACAATGTGTTGAAAGAAATAGTTTAGAGAGAAGTATACTACTAATATTTACTCTTTCAAACAAATATTTAGAAATTATCAATACACAAACTGGATATGGACATGCTATTTCATGGAAGAAGTTGTTTAGGATAATTTATATAACATTTTCTTATTTGAGGTGATAAAAGAAAATAAAAATCGATATATCTTACATAATGATGGTTTAATTATTATCTCATAAGAAAAATATGTAAATTGGACCATCAAACATGACTTGTTGAAATACTAAATGTTACCATAACTAATGGGGTTCAAAATTTGTGGGTACACCTGATTACAAGAAGGCCTATTTTATTGATATGAGTACATTTATCCATTGACACTTAATCAAATGGAATACTTTGTAAATTATTTTTTATCCAAGTAAATATATCATGCATAATTGAGACACAATCTATATATGTAATTAGATCCTTTCTTAAATTAATAACATATTAAACCTAAGGCTATGGTAAGTCTTTTACATCCTATGTATAGGAATCCAATGATAAGTAGAAACCACATATTTGATTGACACTATTAGATCATCTAATGAGTGAATGACTTAGTTACTAAGATATCAACTTAAAATGAAAAATGTAAAAACCTACTTGCATAGTTGATTGTGTCAGAGGATGATCCAATTGATTCTGTTGGTGTTCCTATTCCATTGGAGATCAATTATAAGTTAAGAACAATATTATGCAACATACTATCAAAATGTAATAATACTTGTAATATGGAATGGACCGAAGTTATATCATATGTCATTCTTGGGACATTTCACTCATCATATTTTGGGATATTTCATTAATAATGTCTCTTAATTATTTCTTGATTCTTACATCTTGATTTATATAATCTCAATAGTTTCATGTTAATGTGTAACAGAGTCAAGATAAAAGTAATTTTAACAATGAAAACTATGTGATTTAACCTTATAGTTCAAAAGATACACATTATATCTTTTATTTTACTTCCATAAAATCTCATTTTTGATCGTATAAAATAAGAGTTAAGAGTACAAGAGTGAGGTCTTCTCCTAGCCTTGCATGCACATTGTGTGTATAAACTAGCAGAGCCACCATACTTGTTCGTGGCCGTATTTTAAATCTAGATAGAGTTGAACAATTAATGAAGTCTTGTCAAGTTGAATACATATTGACCATATACCTACTTAATCAGTATAGATGGAAGAATGTTAGTATGTATTGTATTTAGAAGTACAAATAATATACTAGAGATGTTCATCGATGACATCATGAATTCTATAATGGAATCAAAGCCCGAAAATGATAAGAATAGAGTTTTAAAATAAAAACAGTTACTTAAGAAAAGTGGTGTTATACAACAAACATGAAGAGGAGGTCTTGCCGTAGATAAAAAATGTTTGCAAATGGGAAAGGAGAGATGAAATTATGTGTAGATGAGGACATACATAGAATAAGAGAAGGGGGGATGTACACACAAAAAACAAACAAGTTCAAAACATAGAGGAACAACAATGGATAAAGGATGAAACTAAACGTTGGAGAAGGAAATAAGAGAGAAGGGTGGTTGTCGACAATGTACTTTGGTCTCCATCTGAGAATTTTTACCTCAAGAGGTGTATGAAGAAACAATTTTATGATGTTAATATTTTAGTTTTTCTTCCTTTGAAGGCATTATACATGTTTCACTCGATGCATGTTTGCGGTACCTTATTTTCAGTAGTTTCCAAATGTTCATGATATATAATTTTTTTTGACATCTTTGATTCTGATCTAAGTGGTCGTCTTTACATGTTTAGCTGACTTGTGATTTCTGTCAGTTAGCAAGCTTCCTCCACCTTCTAATGTGAACTTTTCTTTCAAAAAAGCCAAGCCAAATACAACAACAACCTTGATGAGGCTTGTACAAAGTAGATTCAAATTGGTATTAATGATATCTTAATAGGGATCATGTATAGATAGAACAATAACAAACCTTATATGTAATACTATGGTGGCCTTGATGACGAATGAAGATAATTCTACTTGTAGTGGAACTTGTTGATAAAAAAAGAATAAATACTTGTGGACAAGCTACACACGCTCCTTTAGCACATTAGTCTGGTAAGAGAGAAGGTTGTGTTCAGCTCCTTAGCATGGCTTGTGAATCGAAAAGTAGGATCGTAGGCCTACCACCTACACACATGATCGGCGCTGGAGGCTGCCACAAGGGGGTTTGGAGGCTGCTGCAAAGTGAAACGGGTAGGGTTGTAAATGAGTAGGATGTCATGCAGTTGTGGTCATATCAACAATTATAATTGTTTAGTTAAGTAGGTATGATATGAGTATATACTCAAATTTTCAAATGCTATAACCATTACATATCCATACCCACATAACCACTGGGTATATGGATGGATAATTGGGTATATGATTATGGATAGACTTGTTACAATAACACACCACAAACTTTGGGTACAACAAACACCAGACTAATTAGGTGAAATTGGTACTAATATGTCATCAAATGCATGTATTTTGTGTGAATATAGTAGTTGATGACTAAATAATATGTCACCTTATAAAGTACAACTAAGAATGACATGTTGATACAACTAAATTAAAATTAAAAAAAGGAATGATGATTGTTGACTCTGTTGGTGAATATTATAGAATTCGACTATACTATTATTGAAATAATAAACTCAAAAATTGATCTTAGACATCATGTTGGCTTGACTTACATTGGAGAAAAAGTGCGTTCAACAATATGTAACTGTAACACCAGGGCCCACTGCCCAAGGCTCTAGTAGGGTTTCAGGAATGACGACTGGCCCCACAAACCACCACTAGCCTTAACTGCGCACTTTGTCCACACCGATGCGCAAGCCAGGATCAACTTCCTGACTGGTCACCCATCCCAGTACTACTCCAAGCTGAGCACGCTTAACTATGGAGTTCTTAGTGATGGGCTCCCGGAAAAGGAGGTGCACCTTGGTGATATAGGTAGTCCAATCATTCCTTTTAAGATCATGTTATCCTAGGCCTCAAACCTGGGATGTTACAGTAACATATCCCAAACTTGTTGTGAAGAAATATCATTCAAGGTAAGAAAAAAGGAGGAAAGGAATGCGACAATAACTTTATGGCCTTGATTTGATGAAATGTGCACGTGTAGCTATGAGGATGTGTGAAGTTTAATGGATTTATTTATTTTAATATTGAAAGGTACTTATATTTACTAATTCTGAGTGCTTCAATACGAACTATTATATTCTAATATAAAATTTTACTATTGTAAGGTACTTACACTTGCAAAACGTGAATGTTAAAATGCGTACCATTATATTCTAATGTTAATTATCGATATAAAAATATAACTAAATGGGTATATGGGTATATAGGGTATGGGTACATTCATAACCATAAACTTGCCCAGTGATAGACGGGTACACGAATATAAGGGTAAGCGGTTATTTATACCCGTGACGGGTTTAGAGGGTATGACTTTGAGAGTATGTGGGTGTACTCATATCCTTTTATAGCCTTAAAAATATGGAAAAGGGATATATAGGGTGGGAGGAAGTTACACACGAGTGAGAGTGATTTAGGCATGATGCAAGCAACATCTAGGCCATTGGGTTTTGAGTATGATGAGAGAAAGAGAGAGAGAGTGACACAAGAAAAGGGGTGATGTCTTGGACAAATTGGGATCTTTTTGTGGGAGTAATAGAAAAGTAGTTGGATGGGGGGAATTGAGAGAGAGAAAAAAATTCTTTTGGTCAGAATTTATTTTAATATCTATAAAGGGTAATTTTTCAAGAATTAATCAAATTTGGACACGACTTTAATTCTTAATTGATTATCTTTGCCTCATACCATGTTTTGTTATAGTGACAACTTGGAACAACAGATTTAAAGGCGTCAAAAAAAATCTATTAGATGTCAAACTCAATAACATTTTCAGTAGTAACAGTTTGCCCGCTCTCCATCATCGTCTATTTATTTCAAATTTGGTAAAATGAATATTGGTCCACAAACATACATCTAACTACAAAAGCAAGGCAAACAGAGTGCAATTGAAGCCAACTTAGAGTTTCCTATAAGTCAATTGATTTCAAACTCAATCAAGATTGATCATCTAGGAAAACTTGAGTTTCGATTTTTCCCACATTTTATAACTAGGTCGTCATATTATTGTAAAATTTGCAACAAAGTCTACAACTTGTAAGTTGAAATGAAATTAGGGCACACAAATTGTAAATTGAACCAAATTAGATTATGAAACTTAATCGAGTTTTTGAATTATGAAAATGAAACATGATTAAAAATAGATTAGAGTTAAGTTAGACCAAGACATATCTGTAAGGCTTTCATAAGACAATTTTGAAATACTCATAAAACTCACATGATCTTTATTTTCTTTTCCTTTGTACAATTATGAATGTAACAAATAGTTTGCCTAGATGTCCTAAGTAATTATACTTTGTTAGATGATTTCTATTTTAGCATGTGAAATACTCATGACAAAGGGTTCAAAATGTTTCTTAAATGATCATCAGAGTTAGGAAAATCACATATGAGAACTAAAAGATGACAATTGAGCAAGTGACACGGATGAGTATCAATTTTACTGCAACTATAAGCATGAATTAGTAAACATGTATGAGTAGAGATCATACGAAACTTCTAGTAAGCATGGCGCCAAATAGCGGCTTTTGGTGAGGGCATGATAAAAAGTTTGGCCATTTTAATGGGCGATCTTCCCCTGTCACCCTGGTCTGGTCATAAAGTGATTCGGAAATTGTTATTCTAGTTGGTGTCCCCTTCTAATCTTCATTGACTTTTTTTAGGAGAGAATTTCTAAGTAAATGTATGATTAAGATTTTTCTGCACACGAATTTGAACGACTTAGGACAACAGATTTAAGGCGTCACAAAGATGCTGTGAGATGTCAAATTCAATAGCGTTTTCAGCAGTAGCACTTTCCTCGCTCTCACCGTTGTCTATTTATTTCAAAAGAAAAAAGGACCGTCCACTTACCGGTCAGCTGTCGCTTACGGTCCGAGATAGCTGCATGCCGGGCAACCATCCCACTCAAGATATACCGGACATGCCAGTCACCAACATGTCCACTGCATCTGCAAAATAAGCCACGAGAAGACAGTAGGTTGCTTGCTTGCCTCGTCCAAACACGTAACTAACTATTGCCTCATCCACAAGCAGTCCGAGCAGGTTGCTTGCCTCGTCCCATTACATGCGAATTTATGGCGTCTTGGATTGTGTGCGTGAGGTGTAATGAGCTGCTGCTCTACCGTTGGCTGCTGGCTGTTGGGAATACGAACGGGACGAGGCGGCGGCGATCGAGCCGCACGACCTTCACTAAACGGCAGGTCGCCGACCCTCCGCGAGGGATAAGGGCAGTTGTATGTATCAGCAACCTCCCAACTCGACAACTTGCCCGCGCCGCCACAGTGCACAAAGAAACAAGCCTCTCCGACTGCTGCTGAGCCGGGAGAGCGCGGCGAGCGCGCCGCGACACTGACTGACAGCGGTGCGGCCCGCCGCGCACCTGCCAATGCTTGGATATGCACTGACGTGCTCACGTCACGTCGCGGCCGTTCGAGAGTTCCAGCAGGTACGAAGGGCAGGGACGACACTAAAAGTCGACGTGTGTGTGTGTGGGGGGGGGGGGGGGGCGTATGTGATTAAGCCACCTGTTAGATAAATACCATCCACACCCTACAAACCGGTGGGTAGTGACACGTGCTGATTGATAAACGTAGCAACAGCCTGCTCCTGATAATATCAGGAACAGAAAATCTGCACTCGTTTTGACCAACCGATAGCATACTAGAGAATACAAATTTCATATACCAAATACGTTAGCATATGGGCAACACAAACTAGGAAGAACAAAATACAAACAATCAACATCCAATACCCATAATAGTAGTGCGAGGATTTATTCCCTGGAATGGACTAGTTTGTAGAAGAAATACCGCATCGAGTGGCACCTTTACCCACTCTTCCGCCCATGTTTGTCTCCCTGGCACCACGTGATGAAGAAAGAGTGAAACCAAAGGTTGACCCACCCCCTTCCCCTCTCTCTCAAAGAATTCACCATCATAGATGTTATTCTTGTCTCCTCTCTGATAAAAGTCAAATGCATTGGAATATATATCCGGAATTACAATGGCAAAATCTGAAAAGAAAGATGTTGACAAAAGATAAAGATGACTACCTTTGCGATTGGGTACCAGAAGTACCGTAATCATAAGGACAGTGGCTAAAAAGTTTGTAAACTAAGGGGGAGACACCCCATAACAAGCCTTATGCATATCTTGTAAAAGATAAAACCGAGTCCATAATCAGTCTTCATTTTCTTCTTCGAGGATTTGTTGAATCTTTGTCAATCCTCACTCTTTGTGAAGCTCAATAGATGCATTGATTTTGCTTCTGTGATAATAGTTCCAATGCCAACGTGAGCTGCACGACGAAATGTAGTTATTCTATAAAATATGAACTTCATTGAAAAGAAAGTACAAATGTAGTTTTTCAATTTTTGTATAATTTCTTTCAGTCTAGATCATTCATAAGATGGTGGTAGCCATAACCTTCAATAACAAGATTGTGTGTTTTTTATTTTAAATAAATTGGGGTTAGGTTGTTGATTGAAAAAGGTGTTCCAAAGAGATATGGTGAAGGGGGAAAGGAAGAAAAGGTCTTCTATAGATTCTTGTAAGGGTCTACAAAAAAGCAGGCAGACAGATGGTTCTGAGTTGACATCAATAAAGATTTTGTCATGTCCTATTAGCCAAATAAGGATTTGTAATTTAGGAGGGCATTTAATTTTCCAAGTAGACTTCTATTTTGATTTGATACCTACATTAATACAATGTGAGTATTCTTCTGGATTATAGCTCTTTCTCATTTCCTATAGCCATTGTTTGATATGTTTATTTCAAGTTGCTTGGTTGTCTTATTAATGTCAATATTGGAAAATAATCGTAGACAAATATATTAAAATGGTTTGATCTATTTGAGGCAATGAGAAGGAGAAGATCTACCCGTGTTGATGTTATTCATAGATTTTGGAATAAAATGTTCAAAAGCGTATATTTAACACATCTACCTTCAAGCCAAGGGTCAAACAAAAAATTTGACGTTTCCAGAAGAGCGAGGTGGAATGATGAAACTATGTTGAATGATGTATAGATATTTTTGATGTATTTTCAATGAGGAGAATCATGGTGAGTTTGTCAATGTAATTCTTACCTCCTAGTTCACATTTTCTCACCATTACTCCCCTTACAAAGGAAATTCAAAATAGAAAATCATTGTAAGTGCTTGTCACACCCTAGTAATTTATATGCTCTCATCTTAATATCCGTGAAAATAATGATAATATTAAAAAAATGAACATTACATTTCAATATTTTCAAATATATGTTGAAGTAGGAGTAGACATCAAGAACCATAACTAATAGATCCTTTCAAAGAAAATCACTACAATTGAAAATTAGGTAATAAAATAAGAAATAACAATTATAAGAAATATAAAACTGTGTTACTAATTAATTATAGTAGAAACTTCCAAATTGTTGACTTTGTGTGGTCTGACTCAATTGTATTTCATCACATATATAGCCTAAAGTATGCTATGGTACCCTCAAATAAAATACATGCAATTTATGATGCAACATGCTTTATTCCTACCCTTTTGGGGTATGTACACTCATTCATGTTAAGATATATTATAGAAAAGGTTTTGCGAATTTTTGCTACATGAATCAATATATTGGACTTAACAAATAGTTCATAGATTAACCCCTTGAAATATTTCCCTATTCCTCATTTATAACTCATTAATTACTTATTACTTCATCTATGATTTACTATTTGACTTTATATCTAAACATTTCACTTCACTTGGTATGTGATGTTACTTCCCGTTTGAGATTTTTAAAACCTTCACTTAGCTTTCATTCCTTCATGCTAAATTTGAAGCATTAAATTTGAATAGCCTACACCAAAACCAGATTTGGACTAATTTCAAAATTAATTGGTCATTTCTTATCATTACCCGACTCAATCCACCTTTGCATCCACTTTGTTTACCTCTGAGCATTCATATTCCACTTATTTTTATATCTAATGGCATTCTAGCATATAAGTGAAATATTGTTTACTTTTATAACAGACCAAAATTTATTAGGGAAGAAAATTTGAGGTTAATTCTATTAATATCATAGTCATTCTCTTCATTAATATATGGTGTATAACTAAAAGTTGGATTTATGTGGGATATCCCAACTTAGCCAAAAAAATGGGCCATAAGGAAGGCATTATGGTTGAAAGACAGTAATATGTCATCATATATACACCATGAATTAACCTTAATGATTTATACTATCTTGTGATTTATCTATTCATTACAGTTGTTAAGGCATGATTTGTATTTTGACCGCAATGTGCACCGTAGGGTTTCATCGTAATAACTTGGTCCATATCCCTGTCATTGTCACAATTAACTATTTTCTAGTCATAACCTCTTCTAAAGATATTATCCAATGATTTATTTACACGTGAAGTACTTATAAATCCAAACATCTATTATTGTGTATTACATTCTTCCAATTATTAGCAAACTACATATGTTTTTGGTTGAAACTGCTAATTTTATGCCTAACTTAGTTTAAAATATCAATTCATAATTAAATATAAAAAGGGTTCTTCTTGTCTTTAAATTTTAATACATGATTATTTTGGTTGAATAAGATATTGCTAGAATTGAGATCCATCCTTTATTTAACCCTAAGTTGGGTCATTATGCCCCCATAATTATCTATTAATTATATGTCTGCTCATATTCCACATATATGGTCATTTCTATACAACATATAAGATAATACTCATAAACACTTATAGTACCATATTCTATTCATAACAAGTCATCATGAAAGTTTTCATTCATAATTATTCATACTCAATCTTACAAACCCTAAATTAGCAAAAATTATCAAATCTAGAATAATCTGCATAAACATGAATTATCCAAACAAAAATCTTGGATACTCTAACATTAACTTCAAATAAATTATACGTTAGGAAAACTGTGTAAGAAAACAACAAATTAAAAAAAGTCATTCAAACATATTTGTATTTTGATAAAATGGCAAAATTGAGAATAATTTGGCTAAACGACATAAATCTAGAAGAACATGTGCTTTATATCAAGGTTCACTTCAAATAGGTTAAATGACATTAAATGATGCTAAATTAATGAAGCTCAATCTTAGATTTAGAAGTTCATCTACATTTATTCAAATTCCCCAACATCACCAAGTTTCCCGATATAGGATTCATTAGCATTTACTTAGTGCAAATGATTTTCAAAACATGTTAAATTTCAAAAAAGAAAGTTAAATCAATCGTCTAAAGAACAAGTATGAAATTCCTAACCATGAACAGAAAACTTCATCCAAATTTCTCTAGGATTGGTTTTCACTAAAAAACATTGTTGTGATACCAATCTACGTTAATGAAGAAAGAGAGTACAAGAATTAGGGATTCTATTTGAACTACACTTTAGTTTGAAAATTGCCTCACAATATAGTGAAGAACCCCAACTGTAGATTGAACTAAATGAAATCTCTCAAAACCAGTTCAATTCACTCCTCTACCTTCAAAATTGGAATATGATGTTACTATAAGAGTTAACTATTATTAAAATTATAATTATCTTATACAAATCAATAAGGTCCTTATTTAATTGGCATTTTGCACAAGATTTTTTTTTTCATTTTCTTCCGTAAGCCAAATTTGTTAACATTGTTGAAGCAGTCTGCATCTCAATCCCAATAAAATATAGAGTTTTTACTCTTCTTATATAGTTTCATACTAACCCAAATA
Source organism: Alisma plantago-aquatica (assembly GCA_963693085.1). Lineage (NCBI taxonomy): Eukaryota > Viridiplantae > Streptophyta > Magnoliopsida > Alismatales > Alismataceae > Alisma > Alisma plantago-aquatica. Next base: position 1,284,417,163 of record OY856409.1, read on the forward strand.
TATGTGCAAAACCTACACATTGAATACATTTTTCATCATTTATTACACTAATCAGTAGAAATACCCCATAAATTGGGATCTAAAAAGCTAGGGTTTTGCATCATCCACCACAAGCTAGCTATCATGAAAATAATTTGAACATATATCAAATGTTATAAGACTAATTTTAATATCATAAAATGAAACTAAGATTGGTATCCTATCACTTTTGAAATACACTTTGTCATCAAAGCACATTTTACCTCAAAAACCCCAATTTAACACAATCCAAGGTTAAAATCACCAAGCCCTAACTAAGTTTAACCAAAGCATGTTTGGAATATATAAATAAGTACAAAATATAATTTAAATACTAGTCATAAAGTTTGTCAGAGAAAACATAAAACAAGAAAAACACAGAATTAACCAAGTAAATCCTAGTTATTTACTAAGAAAAAAATCACATCTTTACAAATTTCTACTTAATTTAGTATTTTTCTCAAAATCTCATTAAAGAGAAAATGGGTATCACATATTTAGTGTATCTTTCATATCATATTCCCTATCAAACTTCTATATAAACCCAATTTATCATGATATTAAAATGTCTTTGTTCTTAGTCATTTACCAACTCAAATTTAGATTTGCCATTTGAAGAAGGATTTTCATTTCTTATCGTTATCATATTAAACTCAATCTATATTATGGAAATCAACTACAAATGTAATCATTCCTTTTTCTATGTAGAACAAAGGGTTGGTGGTATGTTGATAGCCAACCTTAATAATATGTCACTTTATTATGACATGGATCAATATAAGAACTTCATTGGATCATCACTACCTAATGATGTGTTGCATTTCCAGATGATTGTAGGGATAAACATGCAAGGGTGTTCGACACAATTATCTCCAGTTGTGTTGAATGACAAGTAAGGGATGTTGTACCTTGGACGAGTGTGGATCGCATCATTGCAGATATGTAGTGAAAAATGTGTCAAGAAAACACTTTCAACAGAGGGACAAAGAACAAAGTTTAATACATAAGTATTAGGGTGTGATCTTGAAATGTTGGATCTTTGAAATGAAATTTATTTAGAGACAATGGATACCATGTACAAACTAAAATTCAATATCACTTGCTTCCATGAAAACAAAAGGTCTAGAAACTTGTTTCATTTAATCATATTGCATGCTTTACATAGTAAATTACCTCCAATATTATATAAGATCATTAATTATCACTATCTTTAATATCAATATTTTTTTTATATTCTTGATATTTATTAAGATTATTTCATGGCTCATCAAGTGTTAATGTTGAAGAATTCAAGAAAAGAGATGTAAGGATGGGAATAGATCTTCATCAACCAATATAGGGTTCCCCACACTTCCAAAAATGATAACATGAACCTTGGTAATCATCCCATCCATTTTAAAAGTCAAACTATGTACTCTAAAAATGTCACAATACCTCTACTCACCAAACTAGAGGGTAACTATAATGAAAACTACCAAAAATGAAGTTAGCATTACCAGAGACCTTCTACCATTCAACTAGGATGTCAAATTTTTTATATGAAGACATTTTTCCTCTAGGTCATCGACTAGAAGTTCAATTTATTGATTGCAAAGTCTATTTAAGTTTTACATACATGCCAATCAATCAAATGTCTTCCCAGTTGACTGGTTGGGCCATGGGGCGTCAAAAAATACATTTTGGGTTTGGTCGATAAAAACAAAAATTACACGTTGAGCCTTCAAAAACTATAATTACACTTGCTTTGTAACATGGGAGGATATCCAACATCACGATGTCAAATGTAAGTTCATGGGATGAAGAAACAATCACATGAAATCGAAGAATGAGAAGGAGCAGATCCATGTATATTTGAATCTCTTCACCGGATGGAACAGTAGGACTTGAGAGATTCCCTCTTGAGACCATAAACCAATCCTAATCTTAGTTTTCTATCTAATCTTGGTTCTTTATCAGATGGTTTAATAAGAATTGGTTATCAATTTAATAAGTTCAAACCTTATTTGAAATCAATTTGCACTTTGGATGTCTAGATTTTGAGTATTCCAAAGTTGACTCAATTGCAAAATCATTATAACATGCAGACTTAACTTCATTGCATAAAACATAGTTTTAGTTATATATTTAATTCTTGGATAAGTTTTACAATCAATTCAATAAGAGATAACCTAATTTAGTTTCAATTGCACTCTAATTGGTTTGATTATGTAATTTCGTGAACATTTGTGGACTAATTTGCAATTTTTCCGTAATTGGGTTTTAACTCAGAAATTAAGTACATATAATCTGTCTCCATTTTTTTAACTATTATATGAAATTTTAAATCATTTTAACCTCGTTTGGGTGACCATAGACCAACGATGTGGGATGTTCAACAGTTTGGAATCTTTTGCTCTAAAAAATGTGATGGTATAGAGGTATTTTCTCCCTATGGCTGTATATGAGACCTTTAGCCTTTGATCCTTTCTATTATTGGCCTCCTTGGACACTTGGGAGACTTATGGAAAGAGAGTAGAGGAAGAGGGACGAACATGGGTTGGGAGAAGGTCATCCATCTATGTTATTGATGCACGTTGAAGAATTAAAGTCTTTTGGATGCTTTTTGGGTAGATAGCTTCATACCATTTTCAAACCAAGTAAGATCATTCTTCTTATTCATTCCCCTTTTTTCCAATCATTCTTATTCTTCCTATTTCTGAGCTCCATGGATTTACATGGAACAAGGTGGCTCATCTAGCTAAAGGACCCTCCTTTCCTCTCTCCTTGCCCTACGAAATGCTAAAGTATGCTAGATAAATCTTTGATAAAGATTTTGATGGATATTAGATGTTGAAATAGGGTAGATATCGAATAGGAAGGATTTGTTCTCTAGTAAAGGAAGCTTGCTTGCTCCTTTCATGATTTAAACCTACTTTATGGCTTAATTTGATGGGAAAATGCCTAATTTTGAGTTCTATGCCTAAAAGGTTGAATCTTTGTGCACCAGTTAACCTTTTCATCATGTAATCACGAAATTTTAGTCTTTATCATTCTTGTTAAGATGCTTCTTGATCATAATACCATTTTCTCCTAATCACATGAGAACTAAAAAATTTAAATCTAGTTATTTATGCCTTGAAAAACCTAACTTGTTCTTAAAAAGAGAAGAGAACCTAATTTGTCTCAGAGGTGGATCTTTGTGATTTATTTTGGTAACAAAATAGTGCAACCACGAACTTCCTTAATTCTACTATTATTACTACTATTTTTTCATGTGGATAAGCTGATGTTATCCTTATCTCTTATGGGTTGAAAATTCGAAATTTATGTTTGTATGCCTTAAATAAGGAACTTTTAGGATTTTTGAGTACCCTAGAGATGGAATTCGAAATCTATCACTCTTCTTCTTATAAAATGGTAATCTATGATGCAAAGAATATTATTATTGAACTGATATTCTACTGGAACCTTACAAAAGGTTGAATAAGGTTAAAATTGATATCTTTAAATCCCAAAACAGCTCATTTATGTAAAGATTAACTATTCAAAATCCCAAATCTTGAATAATGCACAACTTTCTCATAGATTGGAATTTTAATATGAAATTGGGTGGTGTTCTATATCTGTTATAAGAAGACATATGCAAAATCTTAGGTCATTTTAAGCTTCCTATGTGGACTTAATATTATTTTGGCCTTTTTGATGTTTTGGGTATTTTATGCCTTAAATAGGTACCTTGATTTATCTAATGAACCATATTATAATTTTTAAAGTAGTGTATTATAAATTTAAGTCCTTAAAGAATCTGAATGTCAATTATGAATAAATATCTAAAACTACTAAAATATGCATGTCATTAGGGAAACAAACAAGGTGTATAATACAGGTTGGGGGTTTCTTAATTACATATGAGTTTCAACAACATATTGTAGTTTTTTTATGATAAATAATATTAATGTACTAGTTATTTAAGTCACATGTGTAATATGTCCTCCATCTCTTATCTGTATATAAATTAATAAGAATGTGATAAAATGTGACACAATAAGATGGATCTTGTATATGTGATACTTATATATAGGCTCATTTGCCATGTGTTTGATGCCCTAAATGCTATGGTACGAGTGTCATTATCAGGATGATAACATGTCCCAAATATTTAGTTTAATATGTGTCCTGGTTAAGAGATAATATGATGGATAATATGGTAAAAATTTTCACTTGGAAGATGTAATATTATCTTATGATTTAATAGCTTTGCTCTTAAATGATTATGTATGTGCTTCATTATAACCAAGTGGGCTCTAAAAGAGATATGAAACGAAAGATTGTTGAGATGAATTAATTGTTCATAGAAACAATCTAATATGATAATTCCCCATTAATAACCTTGGAACTAGAACAATGACGGTTAGATTTGTTGCATTACCATGCTTGATCTAAATGATGTTTATGAGAAATTATAATTATGCATCAATGGCTTGTATTTTTGTGTTCCTATATGCCAGATGGAAATGACATATATGTCTAGAATAAATATTCCATGTTGTTGCCTTATTCAAATCTTATGTGACTTGACTTGATAATTTGGACCTTGTTGTGGCCAAGGTTTACAAGCGGTGCACAATGTAATGTGTTGAGACCTTGCTATGGTCTTGAATGATATATGAACTCTACTTTGAGTAGCTGATATATCTAAATACCTTTTACATCTTGTGATGTTGTTATAATTGCTTAATTTCTACAATCACATATGTGAATCTTATATGTAACTTGACTGATGTAATTAAAAAATGAGTAATTAGATTATTCAATTAGGTGTGACCATAATCATGTAATTACCTATGATCGTAGAGATATCTTATTGTCAGAACTTGCCGAATAGTAAAACCAGTTTCCTTGTAGCAATCTCATATTGTGAGAAGGATCTCAAAGTCATATATTATTGAGTATATGTGGGTGCAATGAGGTTTTTATCTATCATCCTAACTTCAAGGTATTTGAGAAGCAATGTATCTCATATTTTATGGGTGTATACCTTGGTTTTTGGTGTTGTGGCTTCTGTACCTAGGATGGACCCAATTTTTACTAGGATGGCAATTGTACCCCTACTATTTGTCACTCATACCGACTGAGGAGAAGACATTTTTAGGGGTACAACCATCCTAAGATATTATATAGGGCTGATTGTGACTTCACAGTGGTTAACTAGTAGTTAGAGTGGTACACCTTAAACTACCCAAGACTTAATAAAATAAGTAAATTAGTTATGTAGTGCCTCTCTTTAGGATTTTATTGGTGAATAACATTGGATGTTGCTATTGTTTTCTAATAATGTGAAACTTTTATGATGATTTATAAATTGTTAACAATTACAAGGATCATTTGGAAGCAATGTAAGTAATGTGATCTGAATTGTAGTTAAGATGTTTGTACTCTGAGAACCATGTTATGTTGGTATGATATGTCTTATATATCTCTAGTAAATATGTGACAATGTGAGTTAAGAGATGATATCAATAGTTAAACACTGGAATAAGAAATAATTTTTCTCTCAATTATCTTTAGTTCATCTCCTATGGCATGCACGTAAGTTTATATCTTGGTGGGAGTAATCCTCCCTCTAGGACTCTTTTAGAGTCTCATGTGGTTCTTCCACAATTTTTTAGTATGCTAGCACAGAAGAAAGGACGTGGTACTCATGTTGTAATAAGAAATATTATAGTAATGTCAAAAGTGTCCATGCACTTTCACTTTCCTAAATGTTAGGTGGGTAGTTGTGAATGTGTATGATCATATGTTTTATCTCAGTGTCTCTTTATAAGACCACTTCGTTCTGTATAAATTTCGTAAATCCATAGATATGGACCCTCTTGTAACCTTGGTGTCATTATTAATAAATTTATTCATTTTTACTTCACTGTCTTGTCCTCTCTATGATGAGTTTTATGTGGCATATTCTGATGTTTCATTTAGATTTTTAGACCTATTTTTTGTTGGTTCCTAGTTTTAGGTCGGGTTTTGTTTGAGGATTAGTCCTAGTGATCCATTTTGGATTTGATCAGTGGGACGGGTGCTCACTCCCTTTCTCTCTACCATAAAGTTTCTTCTATATTATTCTCCATATCATATCTTGCATTATATCTCCAGAAATTTCACATGTACTTCATTGTAATCATATCTAGGTGTGACTATATAGTTAGTATAGGGTGTAAACCTATGAAATAGATTTCATGTATTATATAAATATTCATTAATGGACATGATTATATATACTTTTCATTACTCTTTATATATTGTATGTTTGGTCACTATGTATTTTATTAAGATAACCAAAATAGAAACTTGAGAGAGTGATTTTGGGTTATGCCATGGAGATAAAGTGATCTACTCATATATGAAAGTAGAATTGAGAATCATGGATAAGTACATGCAATGGATTATTGAGAGTTTATCCATAGTGAGAGTTTATGTTTCTCTCAGACATTACGTGTTTCTTATATACTTAAAAGAGGAATCAAGAACTATCTAAGTCATTTCCAATATATTGATAATCAAGGGTTGTGATAAGTTATTCACTAGAAATTACATGTTTGATGGTGATAAAACCCCATACCTAACTATTATCTGATTGATTTGAATCCTAAAGTTACTTTTAGTTTCATCTTTAGTTGTTCACATTAGTTTAATAACTCAACCCCTTAATTAATCATAATCTAATAACAGTTTAATATGGCTTCCTCTCTCACAATGGGATTGATGCTAATGTACTTCATTAATATGTTCTCTATGGGTAGATTGAGGTTGAGTAATACACTTCCATTTTATGGTTTGATTGGTCAAGATCCACAGTCTTCGTCTCATCCAAATTCTAGAACCTAGTTTGGAGCAGTATATATTTTTTCCTAGACTAGGGAACTAGTAAATTGTAGTTATATATTAGTATACATATATAGTTTCTTTGTTTCATATTATTGATTATATGTTCTACCTATATGACAATCTAACTTTTCTCTCTCCTCCATGGTACTCCTTCTCTCCCATCTAGTGGTATTTTACTTAATCAAATGTCAACTTTGTATTATAAATGTGATGATGGTCTATTTTAGTGACCTCAACGATCCATTTCACAATATGTGACATCAAATTTCAAATCAATCTAATGTCATTCTTAAAAGCAACCCTCTCTTGCAACTTTTTTTTGTACATACCTAATGTGACTCTCTTGCCTTATAATGTACATTAAGTTGTAGAGGGTTCAATTCTGAATCCAATGACACCAAAATCACATCTTTTGGACCTATGAAACTCTAGATATGGTGTTTTAAAGATTTTATGTTTTAATCTTTCTCTTTATGTGTTTTATGTTGTATTGGGCCGATTTCGGTCGCCCTAGGCCGAAATGAACTTTGTGGCCCAACAAATTGTTCCCTCCTCCCCTTCTGCTTTCTAGAAACCACCGAACGATAGGGAATGAGCTTCCCCGCCTCCACCCAGATTGGGTAACGGATGACACAACCCTAGTTTGCTCCTTATATACCTCCTCCTTATATTTCCTTCTGCCTTTTGCCCTAGTCTTCTCGTGTCACCGACTTTCCTTCCCCCTCCTTTGTTCTTTATTTTGCTCAATGGTGCATGGTTGAATCCTATTGTTTCCATTCGGGGGCTTCTGGGGAGCTCACCCACACTCTTCCCTTCTCCACCAATCAAGCTTGAGTGAGGAGGGCGATGAACGATGGTGGTGTGCCCTACTCCAACCCCATTCCTACGCTTTTTTAGGCTACTTCAAAGGCAGCAGTCGTCGGGATGATGGGGGCATCATCCCCTGTCTTTCCTTTGTTCCTGGGTGCGGAATAGGGGGTCGCGTGCAGACTGCGGAAGGGGGGCAATGGGTGGACAACTCTCCCAAGCATGAGCTCATCGGGGGGCAGGGAAGGACCTTTGATCCCTCATCCATCGGTGACCTGGCGGGCAGCATGGGCCCGAGGTAAGGAGATGTGATGGTGAGCGGTTGATGGCTGGTGAGAAGACATTCGGCTTGTTTGTTTAGTCTTGAAATCTTTTCAAATTATGCAAAGCTTATACATATATATGTATCTTTCTGCCCCATAACACCTCGTGTGTTGACCCATTTCTCGCATTTTGTTTTTAGGTTCAGAGATGGCTAGAAGGTTGATGGGCTTGGTGAGCTATGTTAGGTGTACTTATTGTAAGATCCAGATTTAGTGCACATGAATGACTTGTACCTTGACTCTGGAAATATGCAACTGAATTCATGAATATAATGCATTTTGTATATTTCATACTTGCTGAATGTTGAGACTGTGTCAGTGCCTTTATCTTGTATTTGTTCATGTGTGCTAAGCTTTAGGCTTCTGCATGTTGCCTTTGGTATTCATTTGGTTCATGGGACTGGGATTCCAGTTCTGTGACAGATGGTATCAGAGCATGAACAACAAATACATCAAACATTTCTCACATGAAACACAAACTAAACTCACCTTACATCTCATCCCTAGAAACATAATAAGATGTCCTTTGTGGACTAGGTGGACTTAGTCTCTAGTTTAGAACCTAGATGTTCTAGAACTAAGTGTAAACTTGTGTAAATTTCCTCCCTAGACATATGATTTGTGACATGTGCTTAGGGTGTCTACACAAGTGTGCACCATGTTCTTTCTAGTTCTATAGGTGTCATGGTACTAGAATGCCTCATGAGTGTGGTAACTCGTTTTGGTTTTGGTTTTATTCGAATGGATTATGGTGGTTTTCATCGCCTATTTAAACATTGGAGAAAACATATTTCAAGTATTATTATATGTATACATGAAAAATGTTACCACACACAGAAAGGCAGTGAGTTTCCATGCAACCTAGGAGAAAGAGATGTAACATCAAGTCTAGATGAGAGAGTTTAGATGATAGTGATAGTCTCTAGAGTTGTCTAGATCCATGATATCGGTTAGGCCAGTGAGTAAACTAGATAACCTAAGATGATGATGATGATAATGTTGATGATGTTGATGTTGATAAGACCCAAGTTTGTCCTTGAGAGGGCCAAGTAGTTTGATGATATGAAATGAGTTTGACCATGCATCACTAGCTAGACCTAGCACCTGGTTGATACATGTGACTTAATTGATGTGCTAAACATAGTTGGTGGGTTGGCATGCTTGCTTGTACCTAGTCTTTTATATGTTGAGATGTGATATATGATATATGGTTTGGGACCAACATGGGCCTCAATCTCTTCACAAAGAAGGACCTCTAGCATGGGACATACATAAACTATGACCTCTTGATATGAGTCAACTCGTCGTGGGAGAAGATCAGAGTACTTAAACTCCAGAATATTTGAAATATTAAGCATATGCATGATGAAATACATGATGATGGGTTCCTATCTAGAATACTTCTAAGTATATGAGATAAGTCTCCTAGTTTATGGTCCCTTGAAAATGTCGAACCCTAGATTTCCTATTGAAAGACCTAACCCTAGAGAAAGAGGCAATTGAAAATTTGATGCTTGCTACATAGGTGAGGGAGGTGTCCCAAGACCCTAAGATGATGTACATGTTGTGTGATATCCATGACGAGCCTCATAGTTGGGTTAGTGATTATATATAAAGGAATCTAGTGGTTACCCTTAATTCTCAGAAGATGGGTAGAAATTGTGTTACAGGTAGAATATTGTGGTTAACATGTCTTGTTGGACACATATATTTCTTAGCTTGAGTGGCTTGAGATTGTGAAGCTCTTTCTAGATACAAGTGAGAAAGTTACAAAACCTCGACGTTGATGATAATGATTTTCCTTGAATGATGCTCGATACATGAAAGAATATCACTTAAGTTCAAATTTCGATAAATGTGCAATAGCCACTCTCATAAGCTAGAACTAGCATGAAATCCTACTATACATAAAAGATGTACCCTTGAAATCATGAACTTGATATGATGATGTCTAGAGGTCTTACCTTGAATAATGAGGGTATCATGCCTAATCTCATACCCAAATGAAAAATGATCAACTCGATATGATGATACTCTTGGAGGCATAACTCAAATAAACATGTTGAATAAATTGTTTAATTTTATATTTGAAAGGAAAAGTATATGAACATAATTGATTCAAGTTTGTAGGATTTTGAAAAAAAACATGCAAGAAAGCTAGTGTAATGAAATCATACACATCCAATGATAACCTCCTTTAAAAGAATGATGAAGAAAATGCTAATTTGAGAACTTGAAAACATAGTCTTTTGATAAAATATGTGGAGCTTGTATGAAGACTTGAACAAAACCCTAATGCGGGGACGATGAGGGAGGAGGAAAACCCTAAGAACATGATGATGTCATAATATGATAAAAACACCAAGTGACATGTATGATTGAGATGAGTATACCCTTCTATGATGATAACCTAAGTTGCACCCCATTGTGGAGAATGCCTTGACAACTATGGTTGGATACCTAGACTCCATTCATTTTGACTTTGGCTCTTAACTATGATCTTGGGTTAATTTTGGGGATTAAATTCCTTGTAAGGAGGGAAGGATGTGATAATCTAACTTTTCTCTCTCCTCCATGGTACTCCTTATCTCCCATCTAGTGGTATCTTACTTAATCAAATGTCAACTTTGTATTATAAATGTGATGATGGTCTATTTTAGTGACCTCAACGATCCATTTCACAATATGTGACATCAAATTTCAAATCAATCTAATGTCATTCTTGAAAGCAACCCTCTCTTGCAACTATTTTTTTATACATCCCTAACGTGACCCTCTTACCTTCTAGTGTACATTAAGTTGTAGATGGTTCAATTTTGAATCCAATGACACCAAAATCACATCTTTTGGACCTATGAAACTCTAGATATGGTGTTTTAACGATTTTATGTTTTAACCTTTCTCTTTATGTGTTTTATGTTGTATTGGGCCGATTTTGGTTGCTCTAGGCCCAAATGAACTTTGTGGCCCAACGACTTGTTCCCTCCTCCCCTTTCACTTTCTAGAAACCACCGAACGATAGGGAATGAGCTTCCCTATCTCCACCCAGATTGGGCAACGGATGACACAACCCTAGTTTGCTCCTTATATACCCCCTCCCTTGATTGCCCTTCTGCCTTTTGCCCTAGTCTTCTCGTGCCGCCGCCTTTGTTCTTTATTTTGCTCAATGGTGCATGGTTGAAGCCTGTTGCGGCCAGACGGGGCTTCTGGGGAGCTCTCCCACACTCTCCCCTTCTCCACCAATCAAGCTCGAGCGAGGAGGGCGGCGAACGACGTGGTGTGCCCTACTCCAACCCCAGTCCTACGCTTTTATGGGCTACTTCAAAGTCAATAGTTGTCGAGATGATGGGCGCGTCATCCCCTATCTTTCCTCTATTCCTGTGTGCAGAATAGGGGGTCGCGTGCGGACTGCGGAAGGGGGGCGATGGGCAGACAACCCTCCCAAGCATGGGCTCATAGGCGGGGAAGGGTAGGGCAGGACCTTCAATCCCTCATCCAGCGGTGACCTGGAAGGTAGTGTGGGCTAGAGGTGAGGAGCTGCGATGGTGAGCAGCTGATGGCGGGTGAGAAGACATCTGGTATCGTTGGCTGTTGTGACTAAGTGGCCCAGTGATGATGGGCATAGGTGTGCATCGTGGACCACAAGATGGTAATCCACAGTTGCGGGTGGTGCATAAATGAAATGGTAACACTCCTCTAGTTCTCTAAAGTTCTAGATATAAACTCTCAAAAATGATATCGTGCTCATACTAATACCAAAACATACGAACCTACTTACCAAATTGATCCTCTCGAAAAGATCTACAAAATGAGAATAGTTTTAGACCCTAAAAGCTCTATCTACATCTCAATTTTGCCAAATATGTAATCTTTGAATTTTTTTAACCACTTCTAATTCATGATTATAATGAAGTTTGAATTTTTGATATATTTATAGCCTCCTAAGCATCAATCAGTAACTCTTATGCTCTTATGACCCTAATGAATGTCTTAATCATCCCAATTGCTCTTGAATGTCCCTAATTGCATAAGTGACATATATTTTGGATTATAATGATGTACCTTGCCCTAATTATATAATCATGATCCTCGATGATATATAATCTTGATCCGACCTTGAAATCAGTAAGTATAAACCTCTGTATGATTGTAATATCATCCCCTAGATCCCTATTTTCTATGTCTATTTCACATGACACTTATTGCATGTATGAGTGAATGTTGGTACCCCATGTTGGTGGTTTTATGCCTAGACCCTAGTGGACATCACCTTACTTTAAATGTGTTTCTTATGTCCTATTCTTTCCGATCTAAACCATCCCTTATGTTTGGTTCTATTTCATTGATGATCTTTGACCTTGATTACTCTATTATGAGTCTTGTGGCATAATTTGAGCATAAGTGTCCTAAATCTCGTAATGTCTGCATGAAACCTCGAAATGATATGAAACTTGAACCACACTCTTATCATGACCCCTAAATCATTAAGAGATCACTAATCATGTAATTAACCAACATTGAACCTAACTTGGCCAGAACTCTAAAATGCACCTAATTAGGGTTAATGATGAGAATCTAATGTATATATGCAATCTTGTTCTTAATCAGGTTTGGCATGTGGCTAGATGGTGAAGGATATTTTAGGTTATGAAATCTCTGAATTTAGTTATATGAATATCGCTTTCTTGCTTGAAAATACATGTATTGTATGCTTGTTTGTTTACTTGCTCAAATATTGCCATGTAGTATTGCTATGTCTTGCTCGATGTTTGCCTTGTCAGTTTTATAACTTGAACACACATATATACAGAACTCCATTATAATATTTTTGATAAAGGGTTAGCCCTTGGCTATGGCCTTGATGTCCCTCTCATATAAAAGGGTTGGCTAATCTTGAGCACCCTTACGGACCCTTCCGATGGGAAGATGGTCAAAGGCCTTAAACATGCTTGATATTGTTGGTATAATGGAGTGAAATGACATAAAATATGGTTTCGCATTTTGTTAAATAATTAACATGATTATTCTTGTTCGTTTACTCTTGAAAACTTTTCAAATTATGCAAAGTTTATACTTATAAATGTATCTTTCTGCCCCATACTCAACACCTCGTGTGTTGACCCATTTCTTGTATTTTGTTTTTAGGTTCAGAGATGGCTAGAAGGTTGATGGGCTTGGTGATCTATGTTAGGTGTACTTATTGTAAGATCCAGATTAAGTGAACATGAATGACTTGTACCTTGACTCTAGAAATATGTAACTGAATTCATGAATACAATGCATTTTGTATAATTCATACTTGTTGAATGTTAAGACTGTGTTGGTGCCTTTATCTTGTTATTTGTTCATGTGTGCTAAGCTTTAGGCTTCTGCATGTTGCCTTTAGTATTTGTTTGGTTCATGTGACTGCGATTCCTATTCCATGACAGCCTCATTCACACCTACATGCATGTTGATACTTAACATTTTCTCTCTAGTGAAGGTATCCCATGCGTGAGTGCTCCTCAATAAAAGGAACACACTTGCATCTAGTTATAAAGATCAAACACTAACGATGTCACATTATACGGGAGAAGAAGAAAAGATATTCAAGATGGTAGGGATGAAATAATGTTGTGACTATTCCATACTAACCATCATGTACATCATCTTGTTGTTCTTGAAGTTAGAAATGAAGGCCAAAAAAATTGATATAAAGACGCACCTCATCTAGATTATCTAGTAAATCAGTTTGCTGGCACGACCAATGAAGACTTGCATGAGCATATCCAACACTTCATCGACCTATGTGATTTTTACAAGATCAAAGACCTACCAAACATGTATATTTGAGTCCATATATTCCAATTTTCTTTATGAGATCAAGCGTGCCATTGGTACGCTGACATTCCCATGAAAAACATATATACATGGGAGACGTTTTGTAAGGTAGCCTCTTCAGCTATTGGAGGATCTAAAATTCATATTTCAAGCAAGTAAGAAGTTGCTATATGAATAATTGGAAAGATTCAAAGAGATGCCCTAAAATGTTCACATCATGGTTTGGAGTTATGGTTGAGTTTTCACATATTCTACAACATCAACGTTATACCCGGTGAAGACCCTTCTACACATTGTACTAGGTGGTTGAATACTAAAGAAGAATATTTAATAGGGAATGAAGATTATACAAGAGATGAAAAGAAACCAATATATTTGGGGATGAGAGAGGGAATTAGTTCCTCTTGCAAATATTGTTTTAAAATCCAATTCCATATATGATAAGGGTTTCAACCTCAAGCTTGATCAAATGATGAATCTCATGAAAATCTTGACTCTTTATCATAAGGACATAACAAGACTTAAAATTCATACTCCATATTAGACACCCGAGTGATTTTTAGTTCAATACGTTTATTCCATAATGAAGAATCATTCATGCTAATGTTACTTAAGTGTTGATTAAGCATGGAACACTATTGGGACAGATTGCCACATCCATTAAATACATTCAAGATCAACTTTCCATTATGCAAAACAGCAACTCAGAAGAACAGTGCAAGGACATTACTATGAAAATTGGGAATCCATCTTCATAGGCAATGTTTGATAAGGGGAAGGAACCACAAGCCAAAGACAATAGTACACCAACTAAAGATAGTGAGAAGTACTCTGTTATAGATCTAGATACAACTCAAGATAAGAACCAAGGATAAACATATTCTCCTTCACATTCCTATCACAATTGCAATCAATTCCTAGATCAAATATTGAAGTCTCACCTTGAGAAGTGATTCAGAGAGTGAAGTGACATCCTAATTAAGATGTTTCTCAACATTACTGGCATGGATGTATTAAATGAGATTTCCATATACTCAAAGGTATTTGAGAAAATGTTGATGAGGAAGTATGTGATAGATGACTACATGATGTGGTCGAGTTTTCATGAACACAAATGATTAAGTTCAAGCCAATATGCCCAAGAAGATTAAGAATATGGACCTCAAATCTAGTATAAGAATCATGCCATTATCCTTTTTCCAAAGGTTTTCATCAACATAAGTTCTAAGGGGGCTATGTTACAAGTTTAAGATCTCACCATAGTCATCCCCTTGGTAAATATTGAAGACATGCCAGTATAGACAGGGAAATTCTATGTCCCTTGCAATCTTTTTGTGTTGGATATAAAGGAGGACCCCAGATACCCATTAGTCTTTGGGCGTCCATTCTTATCCATGACTATAGACTTATGCATTCGTCCTTAGAGGTAAGGACAAACATCTAATAGTGGATTATCTAGACTAACCAACTACATTCAAGGAAGAGTTTTTTAGTAGGAAATCGATCAAGTCTATGATTTGTTTCATCCCGAAGGAGTCTGCTCTCCAATGTAACAATAGGTTAGATAAAACTCTTTCACATTGGACTAAGTGCATGTCTTCTATTTCAATTTTAGTTGACCTAGGTGCAACACACTTGTATCTTCATGATAGACATGGTATCTTTGTATAGTTTTCATGATAAGATTTTATCTTGTTAGTTCTTTACCGAAATAAAATATTAAAGTAAACTTGTTACCTCTTGATATAAATGGTTTGGATGTGATCCTAGGGATGGATTGGGTGGAGATTACATGATAATAATGAACTACTGGTTCAAGGTATATGAGTTCTAACATGTTAGTATCTCTTGAATTCTCGAATGAGATAGGAGGATCCTCTCTACATAACTAGTGTCTACTATATAGCATAAATGTTGAGAAAGAGATGCAAAACTTATACATTTTATGTAGTTTTAATAATGTGGATATTCCTATGATAGAGGATTAACCTATAGTAAGCGAATTTCAAATATGTGTTTCCTAAGTATTTATTTGGTGTTACACTGCTAAGAGAGATTGATATTGAGATCAACTTGGCACAAAATGTTCATCTAATAGCACAAGCACCCTACATGATGTCTCCAGTAGATATAAGGGATCTGAAGACACATATTCAAGATATGTTGAATAAGGGCCTCAAAATTCAAGTATGTCACTATGGGTCACATCTATTCTATTTGTTAAAAGGGATAGGTCTATAATATTTTGTGAAAATTGAGTATTGGTAATTGAATAGAGTAATATTTAAAACAAGAACCTCTTTATGGACTGTTCGCTTGATCAATTGAAGGGATCTATTCTCTTTTCCAAGATTGGTATAATGTCAGGATATCATCAATCGAATACTAAGATGGATTACATACCAAATACATATTTAAAAGGAATGAAAACTAAGAGATTGTGGTTGTTTTGTTTGGGATAATTAATGCACCTTCCCCTTTCATGGTTCCTTTAAGCATAGTGTGTAAGCTTTATCGATTAGTTTGTGAAATTTTTATAGATATATCAATTTATCTCAAGAATACATAATAGCACGAGAGAACCTATATATGGCCTTATAGATATTCATGAATCATAATTTTAATGTAAATTTTAGTAAAAAAAAAGTAAGAAAGTTCTAGCTGAACCACACAAAAAAATCAAAATCTACATGAAATGCAATGCATGGCGTGGAATGAAAAAATAGGGAAAAAAGTGAATAGTTATGCAAAAATGCAAGAACATGAACTATATGCATGTATGTAAGCAAAGTTTTTAGCAAGTTTATCAAAATAGAAAGTAAATGACATGGTAGTAGGACATGAGTGAAAAGAGGGTGTACCTCCCTACCACCCAAACTTTTGAATGATGTTGTCCTCAGCATGACATTAAAGTCTATGAGTGATAGGATAGAAGTCATTGTTTTGTAGAGTCTCTTGTGGTTCTCCATGTGGTGGAGGATACAGATAGTAATGTCCCTAATAGTTTGCCTATGGAGGCGAGTACATATCCTCATTTTCATATGGGGATCCCCATAAATCCTCCCCGAATGGGGGTTCCTCTGCACCTAGACATGTTTATAGTTATATATGTGGTTGATTTGATGATGCATCTATTTTTCCTCCAACCACATGTCCTTCTATGTCTTCTACATGCCCTCTAGATGCACATGTATAGTGGACATGTCATAGGAATTCATTGTGATATGGTATTGTGATGATGTAGCATCTTCTCTCCTTCTCACTTGGCATAGCTCTCTTTGCTACTCTTGTTGTTGTTTCTCTCCTCACTACTACTCTTCCGCATCGATTTCCTTAGCCCCTTTAGTTGGAATGAAATTAGGATCTCTGGAGGTCTCTATGGGATTCTCTTGCTCCCAAGATCATATGCATTCAAGTACTTCAACATAGGGGCCTATTCCATCAACAAGTGGTGGACTATGATAGGAAGATCAAGGGTGATTCCAAGGTTGATTTCATAATCCATCCCCTTATTGACAATGGTGATCATTTGGAAGCGAATAATGTATTTTATATCCACATACTTTTCTCCCTCTACCTTGGTCATCATTGTCATGTCACATTTTAGGGCTAGAGCCATTTAGGTCACAATTCCTCCCATGACAAAGGGATTTTCACTCTTTGATGGAATAGACCTCATGTTATCAATCATATGCATGCCTAGGTTGGCATGCCAACCCTTTATCACCCAACCAAGAACAAAAATATCCTTCTATGAATAGATCCCTTGAGTGTCATAACGAGCAATTATAATATTTGCAACAACTTTTTGTGTATACCTAAAAAAGGGGTTATAAATCCCACTGGTCTTTGACTTCCCTAGTGTGAAGGTAGTTTTCCCAGTCAACCTTACCCACCTTACAACATAATTAACGGTTGAATCTTCTTAGCATGGCCCTCATTGGAGCACTTGGCTTGCTTGGAGCTAGAGGGACAACTGTTGTTCAACTGGGAGGTAGTGAACACATGTATCTCATTTTGCAGCTCAAACCAGATGGCATACTCCTCTTTATATTTGATATTCTTTAGAGTAGAAAAAAATTAGTTCAATGTATGAATCATGTCTCATGGTGAGAACCTTGAATAATCAACAACTTTTCAAGTGTGTCTCAAACACATATTTGATACTCGATGATTGAATTGTAGTGTTCCATGCATAGTGGGTATCAATCACCTCCTGATCATACAATTTGGATAAAGAGGCTTCAGTATGATCTTCCTTTAGCTGCCTCTTCCATACGAAACACCCTCAGTTGCCATATGAATTTATTTTAATCTATCAGCCTCAAGCCTTGTCATGATGTCAATAGGATCTTGCCAAAGGTACTCAATTCTTGTGTCTCTTCCTTTTCTTCCTCCTCATATATGTGCAAACCTGAACTAGGTTGTCCAAGTTGTGTGACACCATGCTTGTGGTCTTCTCCTCTTGTTATCTTAATCACAATGAAGAGATAACCTCCTTCGAGCTTGTGGTTGTGGTTATGGTCGTTGAATTGCCGATGAAGTAGAATGACTTTCCGTCATGGGCTATGGCAAAGCACACAAAGAAGATAGGGAAGTACTTTTGCCTTTTTGTGGACATGTAGTGACTTACGTCTCCATAGAGGGCATGATTGGTTTCATGGATTTGCCATATTGGATTGAATTTTGCCAGCCATTTGTATAAAGTTTATGTTAGGTTTATAGGTTTCATGAAACAGAGCTAATCCAGAGATTTCTGGACATAATAGGAATCCCACATTTTAGTTTTCATCAAAATTCTTCCAGACGCCAAAATCCAGTTGTGGTTGATTGGTGGATACAAAAAAAAACTAATCATGTACTTTATAAGTTCAGGGAACCATACATAAAATTTGTATTTACTGGATTTTGAGAATGCATTATTTTACAAATTCAAGATGACATAAATGCATAATTCTTAAAAATCTAGCAAACCAAAGGTGTCCAAAATCGATCATGGTGTCAGTGTCCACATCAGATGCTTCTTCCCTCTTCGTTGTATGTAGCATCTGAGGTGTGGTTCTGGAAGAAGAGTGGATATGATATAGACTCCCCAATGTTATGTGGGTATGGGAGCTAGAGATGGAGTTGGAGGGAGATGGGGTAGGTCTGGGGGAAGGTATAGGGATGGTGGTAGATGCTTTTAGGAGAAATGGTGGTAGGAAAGGATGCACTTATCTCCCTCCTTAAATTTCTTGCCAAACTCCTTCATTTTGGTGGAAGATTGGAGGTGGATCTAGGTTTTTGGTTTTAAATAGAGGTGGGGCTAAAAGGGGCTGGAGATGTATAAAAATTAATGGGAAATGAGAGTTGGAGGTAGGAGAAAGGTTTTTAGAGTGGATCAGACTTTGATTCAATATCAAGGACAAAGAAATATAGCTTGGGAGGGGCTGGAGAGTCGTATCTTGGTCAGATGTATGCACCACAACCTTGGAAATTGTGAGAATGAATGGGTGTGGTGTGGAGATGCGCTCCCTTTCTTACTTGATTTGGTGGAATCGGATCCACCACAATCGTGTTGGCGTCCATGCTCATGGTGGCTGGTTGGCGCCATGGTCGTGTTGATTTTCATGCATGTGGTGGTTGGTTGGTGCCATGACCATGTTGGCTTCCACGCCTATGATGATGATGGTGCCAACTTTTCAATTCCATGTTAAAATCCCTTGTAAACATGAAAAAACCACCGTGTCCATTTTGATGTACCATGGCCATGGTGGGTGTTCTACTGACTAAAATCAACTTGAACTTTCACACTCAACAAAGTTTTGAATCAAAAGATATTTCATTAAATCTCTTCTATAATTCAAATGGTGTGCCTCATTTCATCACTCTCCATTCCATGCACATCTAGAAACTAAACAAAAATTATGAAACACAAGTGTGTGTATTTTGTGGAATGTGTCAAAATAACCAAAAGTATCAAAAAAAGAAGATTGGGTACACAATTTCTCAAACCTAGGTGGGTTGCCTTCCGCTAGCACTAGGTTTTATCCCTTAGATCGAGCTTCTTGTTTCTTGAGTGACTCAACCTCTTTAGAATCTCAAACATAATCACTATAGTAAATTAATTTCTCACATGCATTCAAGCACATCTCTTCATCAAAATGAACTTCATCAATCAACTTCCAATATTAAAACTTTGATTAGCCCTTGATGGTCCCAACCTCAACAACTACCTACAATATTTAACCATTCATTGGAATTTCTTTTTACCTTCTTTCTCTTATATCATGACTAAAACAAACAAATAGGCATTCTTTACTTGATAAATACCTTCTCATATTAATCTTAGCTTTCCAAGGAAAAACTTCATTCTTGTCATACCCATTTACTAGGATCAAATGTCTTTTTCTTGATCAACTTGTCATGTAGGAATTTCGCTCTCTCCTTGTGCATCATAGGCTTCATGCTTAGTTTCTTCTAATTCATTGAGTTGTAGCTTTCTTCTTATCCTGATGCACTTGATGTCCATTGCCACAGATTTCGAGGCCCATGGTGTCTTGTATTGTAGCTCTACTGGCAAGTGGCAGCTTTTACCATATACGAGCTTGAAAGAAGAAGTACCAATCTGGGCTTTGAATGTTGTCCTATAGATCCATAAAGCCTCATTTAGATGGAATGACTAATTCTTATGGATGGTCTCACTGACTTCTCAAAATATTTATCTCTCGGTTGACTAAATTAGCTTGTCTAGTCATTTGAGGATGGTAGGGAGTGTCTACACAATGATTCACACCATGTATCTTCAACAAACCTTCAAAGATTCTATAAATGAAGTGTATTACACAATTACAAATCAATTCTCTTGCAACTTCAAAGTGGTTGAAGATGTCAGACTTAACAAAATCAAAACCCACCTTGTGGTCTTTGTCTCTTGTAAAACTATCTTCCACCCATTTGTAAATATAATCTACAACCACATAGATGTACACAAAACCAAAAGAGGGAAGAAATGGAACCATGAAATCAATGTCCCACACATAAAGCATGTATACCACAAGAATAGGGGATAGAGGCATGATGTCCCTCTTTGATATTGTTCCCATCATTTGGCACTTCAAACAAGATTTTGCAATAGTCATGTGAATCCTTGAATAAGGTTGGCTAAAAGAAGCCACATTGTAGAACTTTTACTCATCTTTTCTCCAAAATGGCCTTAAAATATGTCAGAGTGATACATGTAGAGTATGTCTTCATGTTCATTCTTTAGAATGCATATATGTATGAGCTAGTTAGACTAATACTTGAAAATATGTGAGTCATCCCAAAAGTAGCTCTTTACTAGAGAAAACAATCTTCTTACATGAATACTTGAAAAGATGTGCTTGTACCATGTCCTTTAAGTAGAATCAAGTAACAGGAGATGCTCATGAGCCATTGTCTCCTTGATTTCTTTCACTTCATCATAAGGTTCTTCAATGTGTGAGATATGATCTTTTGTTGAACTTTTAACCCCTTTCTTAAAAACTTAAACATCAAACTCTTGGAGGAGAAGAATTCATCAAATCAGCCTTGGATTGGAGTTCTTCTTTGATATTAGATACTTAAGAATAGCATTGTCTATATAGATAATGACTTTGTTTTGGATCACATAAGATTGAAGCATTTAATGCATTTGTCATCAAAATTGAACTCAATGGCTTTCTCAAGTAAGTTGCACAATAGTTTAGATATCTTATAATCTTTATGAAATAGTGACTGAAAGCTACATGTCCCAAGAAAAATGGATATCTCTTACGGTAAAAGGAATAGTCAAGGTAGAAAAGAGGCCCACTTTGGACCTATCAACTTCAATCTTAACTTTAGATACTCGGTATCCAAAAACAATTCCCTCGGGGACCATGAAGTGTCTTTTCTCCAATGATATAACCAAATGAACTTTCACACGTCTTTCTAAAATAGTAGTTAGGTGAGACAAACAATAATCAAAAGACTTCCCAAAGATCGATAAGTCATCCATGAACACTTCCAAAGATGAATCAATCATGTCTACAAAGATTATTATCACACATACTTGGAAAGAGGAGGGACACTACAAAGCCTAAATGGCATTCTTATATAAGCAAACTTCCCTACTAGACACGCATATGTAGTCTCTCTTGATTAGATAGGAAAACTACTGCTTGGAAATATCCAAACTAGCCATCAAGGAAGAAATAGAACTTTATTATGCCAATCTCTCTAGAATATGGTCAATGAATGGTAGAGGAAAGTAATCCTTGTTCGTAGTGGCATTAGGCTTCCTTTAATCCACACACATCCTTCACTTGGATTGTTCTCTCACTGGCGTCACTTTTCCAACTTTGTTAGTTGCTACAATGATCCCACCCTTTTTGGAGACAATTGGATGGGACTCAGCCATGGATTGTCAGAAATGTGATAGTTGATCCTGACATCAAGTAACTTTACAACTTCTTGAGTCAAAACCTCCTTTAGCTTAAGATTCCACCTTCTTTGCAATTCACATATTGGACTTGCATCATCCTTAAAATAGATTCTATGCACACAAGTGGAGGGGTCAACATATCTCAAATCAACAATCAACCACCCATTGGCTTGATTATTATTCTTTAGGAAAAAATAAGTGCATCTTCTTGGCTTGGAGAGAGAATAGAATAAATGATCACTATGAGGGTGTCATTGGGACCAAGAAATGCATACCTCAAATCTTCAAGAAGTGACTTCAACTCGAGGACAGGAGGTTCTTCAATAAAGCTCTTCAATGGCTTGGTAGAAATGGAAGGTAAACCTTCACTTGCAGCCACTAGTATAAGATCATTCTTCTGATTGATGTCATCTTTTGCAGCTCAAAAATGAGATCAACTCTACCTTTAGTGGAAGTCACTAAAGCAAACATACTCATTAGCGGTCTTTCAGAAAAGCCACTAAAAAAAATAAAAGCTAGTAAACAGGTTTAGCGGCATTTGTTGACATTTAAAAAAATGCCTCTAGCGCCAATGCCACTAGGAAGATAGCGGCTTAAGTTGTAAAAGTCACTAAAGGTTTGTCTTTAGTGGCTTAGAATAAATGACACATAAAGGCCACTAAACCATCATTTGGCATTTATAAAAAAGCCATTATTCATCAATTGGCTTTTATACAAATGCCACTATTTTGGATTATGTTGGTGTATGAAAATGTTCTTATTGAGTTTAATGGCGTATAAAAAAAGCCACTAATGACTACTAGATCTGTATTACTACATTTTCATGGCTTTTAGTCATTCAGTTTTCAACTCATTATCAGGTTTTCTAATTGAATGCCAATTGCAACCAAACTCAGTTTTTTTGAAATTATGAATATTTTTTATTTATAAACAAATGACAATTACATGGGGAGGACAATTTACCTTGCCCCTTATATTGAATACAACACCAATGACATACTTTCTTTTTTGGGGAACCCTAGAGCTTATCATTTATTCATCCTGTGATCTAGAACAGGCCAAAAAGCAGAGAAATTCACATCTAGTTCATACTCTAGCCAAGCCGGCTTATTACAGAAAGAAGAAAAGGAAGAGCGAGTGGATAAGGTTGTTTTTGCAATTTTATCAGCTGCCTTATTGAGGTCCTTAGGGACATACATAACCATTAAAAGTTATAGGCTAGCTTTGTTGACAAGGAATTTCCTCCAAAGGTTTTGGAGACTCGGTGAGTTGCAGACTGTCTGGCTTGCTAGCTTCACCGAAGAGCTAGAGTCAATAAGAATGATTGCCGTCTTGATATTGTTGTGTGTACATATATTGGATGTAGTGACCACAGCCATGAACTCAGCTTGTAGAGGTGAGGTGGCATGCATAGGAACACCTTCAAGTCTACAGAATGCACAGTTGATTCAGCAGCCCATTCAGCAAGCACCTTCTCGATCTAGATTAAGTAGACCTACCAAAGGACTGAATCAAGTTTCTCAATGGCCTCCCTTCATATGCACCTCTACAAAATACAAAGCGAGCATTAACAAAAATAAGTATCAACCACTTCATTTTACCATCAAAATAACGCCATACATGCTATGGTGCCTATGATAAGCACACTGAAGCCCATGACCAACTTTCCTTCAGGATCTATCCGGCTAAAGGTCACTGAAGAGTGGAAATTATAAGCATCATCTGGAACATTCAAATCTGAATAACAAATTGATCGATGTATAGCCTCTTGACTTAGAAAAAGAAATAACAAATCAGCTGTAAACCAGCATCTAGAATAACAAATCAGCTGGAAACCAACATCTAGAATAACAAATAAAATGGAAAACCAGCAACTAGAAATGCAGCAAAAAGGAAGGGATCTAGCACATGAAGATACCTCTGCTGATTGGAATGACTTTTGCTTATCAGGGAGCTCAATATTAGTTAGCCCCCCAGATTTCATTCTTACATGGCAGCAAAGGGTAGATTACAGATAAACAAGCAGCCATTCTCAAGAACTAGCTCATTTTCATCCTACAAATCCATTAGAGCCTACAACATCAAACCGCCACTATCAATTTCAAGATTATCACATTTAGCACCATGTATAGGAAATAAACAAAAAAAATCCATACCTATAGATCAAACTATTGGGCTCGGCCATCCCTCATTCTCATTCTTGAGCTTCATTCACATCATCAAGAGGTATTTGCACTCGCTGCAACCATCCTTGAACAGTACAAATCTGTTGATAATCACACCACTAACACATAAATATACCACATATGCTCAATTAATAGATGTGTAGAAACAAATGTGATGATCCTTGTAGAAGCAAATAATTTACCTGCTGACTCATCTCAACAATGCCACCTACATTATCAACAATAGGTCCAAACATATCCATAGTCAATACATATGCAGCAGTACTCAACATCCAGGTTGAATCCACCAAGTCGCCTAATACAGAGCAGCTGCAACGTCCATGTCGAATCCACCAACAGACTAACTGACAGTACATTCGTTCATCAAATTAAAAATAAATGTACATTCCATCTCTATCAAAGCAATGTTCATGTTTGCTTATTCATCAAATTAAAAAGAAATTTACATTCCATCTCTATCAAAGCAATAAGAGAACTAACTTCAATAACTATGAGTGATGTTTGCTTATTCAACAGAGAACAATATAAAAACTCCCAATAGATGAAATTCCCTTGGCATTATGTATGAAGGCATGTGAAGAATGAGACATAATAACAAGGTAAATAATGGTTCCTGCTCTACAAAAAATGTGTGGAATATGCAATGGTAAATTCATGAGTTAATTATTAAACAGAGATGTAGAAAAGATGTGCACCAAACATATATGCTTGTCCTACAGGGAAGCCGAGCATACTCCTCAGAAGCATGTAGTTATTAGCAAAAGATGTTGCTTTCATAGCTCATTGTACAAAGTGCAATGCTTCCCTCAATGCAGAAGGAAATTCCACCATCTGACTTATAAACCAGTCATTATCTCACATATTTGACAAGGCTGCAACTGGGTTGTCTTGGATTGTATTCAGCCACTATAGTCCTCCCTATAGCTAAAAACTAGTTTGGTCTTGGTTGGCTCCACTTCTAACCTGATCATGTCCAGTTCAAGAACATGAAAGTAACTATACATAAAAAGGCCTGGAAAGTTTGTATTTTCCTCAATCCACCACTTTGGGTGCACCTTTGGAGTTATGTGTGTTAATCAGAAAGAGATCAGGGATAGGAATGCAGAACTGTAGGGCTTTTGGCTGTATTTGGCTTAAATTAGATGCAAAATAGAGCATTCACAATTCATATTATATACAGAGGAAGCCTTGTCACCCCGAATGGTGCAAGCCTCATAGACAGATGGACCTCCAACAAAATCTAGCATATTCAAAAATACATGTGATTGTTCAACTATCACAACAGCTCGAGTGGTCACTTGAAGGCAATTTATAAAAATTACAATTACACTTACAAAGTTACATGTTGAATAACCTTCCCTCTTCAGCTCATCCTTCTCTTCTAATTGAGCACTCAACACAATTTTCTCCACTCTAAGATTCTCCAATGGAAACTGAAATGATATGTAAATAAGTTTTGTATCTTTAAAAATCAAATGATGGGCATAGAAGCACTAAAGCATGGGCAAAAAAAATGATGGTAACTTCTGGTTCACTTGTATGATATGTATCATTATAAGTTAGTAGCATACCATCTTTGTGCACACTTAGCATCAATAGAATGTCTGTCATGCCCATGGAAAGCTTCAGACATGCATTCAACAAAAGGAGTCTTTGAAATTAAATGCAACTCGATCTTTACAAAAATGTACATGTATACATGTCCCTTTCCATCATCAAGATAGAACTGTAACACAAAGGGGTAAAGATCGGCCTCCAATTCCAAAGTGGATTACATAAAAACAACTATTCCAAAGTGATAGTATCCAAGAATGCATAGTATAGCATGATGATTTCGTTTTAGCTTAATGACACTGAAGGACACCAAAATAAAATAACTTCATGGATGACAAAGGAAAAAGTGAAAAATGTACCTAACTCTTAAATTATGGTTAGGTTTTAGTTAACTTGTATCTCTTAAGCATTCAAAAACCCATACATATGCTAAGTAGTCAAAATTCAAAACTTACATCAGCTATTGATGGCTTGTCTGACTGCCCAGGGCTACCATGGGACGGATCCATTCCTAGTATAATAGTTGGCTCTTACGAGATCTTTGGCATGGATGGAGGATGCTCAGCTGTGGTGAACTTCTCTGCAGGCTTATTCAAGATCTCATTCGTTGTGGAAACATTAAGTGCGTTGTCAGTAAAAAAAATTTATATATTTCGTTCAACTAATTTAAACGAAATACATTAAAAGATTTTACTTACAATGCCCTTCGTGTTTCCACAGCGAATGAGATCCTGAATATGCCTACGGGTGTCACATTGCGCAGAGAAGTTCACCACAGTTGATCATCCTCCATCCATGCCAAATATCTCCTAAGAGCCAACTATTATATTAGGAATGGATGCGTCCCATGGTAGCCCTGGGCAGTCAAACAAGCCATCAATACAGAGGTTGTCAGCTCTCGAGATAGGCCTTTAATTAATCTCCAAGTACAGAGCTGCAGTTAGCAGAGGATCATTACCATAGTTATTGGCTTTTAGGGCCTGCATCACAACCACATGTTACAGAAAGGGTATTATTTTAGATGGAGGGGGTAAAGGAAAAAAGACAAATATACAAATGTTGTTTTAACAATTAAGGGAACAAGGAGGAACCCACATTACTAAGAACACCCATTCTTTCTTGAGGCTTCTGCCTAGACTTCTCAACCAGAGAAGACCTTTGAAATGTTGACAATGACTTAGTGTGCCTATGCAAAATGCAAAAACACCAGGCTATATTATACTTAGTACCAAAAATAAAACATTCAAAAACAACGCAGTGAGAAAATAGAACAACACTCGTACAAGTAACGCACCTCATCTGTACCCACAAACAAGAATCTAAAACACTGCTCATAGCTAAAAACCACAAACCAATCATAATGCGTGTATCATCCATAATACTAAGATTCTCCATAACAAAATTAAAAGTAGGACAAAACAAAATAGGATTGTTATTTGGCAACATTGTCTATGAAAATGGACATGAAACACCATTACTTTGTATCAGCATGTACAAATAACAAAGTGGATTACATAAGAACAACAATAGCTCTCCTCTCTTTAGATAGTATCAGAGAATGCAATTAAATTTAAACTTCATGTCATGCAACAAATGGAAACGACTTTAGATACTACTTTTGTTTTCAATTATGTAACAGTATAAGCAATACTTTATGCTCACCTTAGAAACATATGTGTTTTTGGCCATGCTATGACGTTGCCAACAGCATCATCGACAGATTGATATTGATCACAAGGTCTAACTAGAGGATCGTTGCCCAACAAAGCAACCTCTACATAAACAGCAACAACTGATGAGCCTAAAATTGCACCTCCCACCCTTTTCATGGGGTCAACCTCAAAGACTCAAGCGAATGCAACTCTAGCATCTGGATCTGTAAAACTCAATAGATACACATCCTACAAAAAAATACAGTTGACATAACAAATTTATATAAACGTAAAATGAAGTGCAATTCACAGTAATACAAACATACTTGTCCCTTCTGAAATGATGAATGTCTTATATGGAGTGGAGTTTGCATTGATAAGTTTGTCTGCACAATTATTTTATTTTTGTCATAAGTCCATAAAAGTCAACATGGAAAATAATTGATACCACACATCTTGTATAAAAAGTATTCATACTTGGCTAGTGCCAACATGTTGTGCTTGACTATTTCCTGCTCTAGTTACGACAAGTAACTCCTCTAATTTTTGGTTGAATTCATCCTTTTGTTGTTGAAGTTTTGCATCAAATTCTAATCGTTGTTCTTCAAGCTTATCCTAGAAATGCTTCCTTTGTGCTTCTTCAGCTTCTCGGGATTTACGGTTCTTGCCCCAGATATCAGAAGGTGATGGTCCAAGTCCATAACCACGAACATATCCTGGTCTCTCTTCTCCCATAACATTCCTATAAGTTTCATCTGAAGTAACATCAGGTTGTTTTCTTCGCAACTCTTCTCCTACCTCAGAAAAATTTTCCTATCTACAACAAATCATACGAGATGCAATTTATACCAAATATATACCTCTATGAAATTAGTAAATGTAACATAATACTATAGGATATTATGTGTTGTACCAAAATTTTGGCGGATTCAACGTCAACTATGATCCCATCTTTTTTATGATGAGTTTTCTCAAAAAATATTATGGGATCCACTTCTCCGCCTATTTTCTTCTCCATCTTTATCATTCAAACAAGGTTATTGTAAACATCAAATTAACGGATGCCATCAAATTATCTAAATGGATCACAAAAATTACTAACTCACATCATATTTCAGACATGCAAACGACTTGGTTCCTGTTGTGTGGCTACCCTTTTGAAATTTTCTGCTTGTCTTGTTAGTTATAGACTTCCTCTGTGGAAAACATTGCAGTATTGTGCATAGTAATTATCTGTGCAGTACTGTAAGTATCAACAAATAGAAAAAATAATATTACCTTTCCTTTATTACTCCTCCAATAATCGACAAGAAATTTCCAATGAGACTTGTCCACGCGGGGAACAACTTGTTCAAGCTTTTGTTCGTATGGACTACCTTCTACTAAGTATAGTCTCCTTAAATCGCACTTGTGGTCCTTCCATTTCTTTCCTAGTCTCTTCATTGTCCACTCCTTCAGATCTGAATCCATTATGAATTTACTCTACCGACATAAAGGATATCAATTAGATGCTTCATTTAACCATTTAAAAATAAAATTTAATAATATACCTTCACAAAATTCCATATAGAATCTTTTTTATTGGCTGGAAATTGTCTCCAATCCTCATAGTTTAGTGGACAAAGATTGGGATCGCTTGCAATGGTTGTCAGAAAACTTGATAAGTGACTTTGGTTTTCACCTACTGGTTGTCCAAATTGATTTTTCTCAATGGGAATTGGATCGTCGGGCTTTCTTTTCCAAACTTTCAAACATTGTGTTCGGCCACGTGCTCAATGTTTTTGATCTAAGCATTCATTCATAAAGGATAATATATATATATATGCATAATTATATATGATTAAATGCAGCACTATAAATACAATGATATGAATGAAATGATTACCTAGCCCATCAGAAGGTGTTGTTGTAACATTCAATGACTCAACATGGTGATCAAATATGTTATTTTGGTCCATGTTATCAGCAAATACATTGCTATTTTGGTTACTGGCAGCTCTATTCTCTACAATTCTTGAATGAATAGACACGGAAGCATTGACATTAGGCACACAGGGTAGCTGTGAAATTCTTGATCTTGTAACTTTATCGCCACTTTCTTTATTTTGCTGATTTTGGAACTTTGTTCCCATCTCCTTTTCAGTTGTGCATGTTTGAGAGTCTTGGGGATGCGTGGCTGATTGGGCATTTTTGGCAGAGCTAGCAGCAGTTTTATTGAATTTGTTTGCTCGATGTTTTTGACCTAAGCATTCATTTATAAATGATAATATATATATATGCATAATTATATATGATTAAACGCAGCACTATAAATACAATGATATGAATGAAATGATTACCTAGCCCATTAGAAGGTTGGGCATTTTTTGCCATATTAGAGTATTGGGGAGACGTGGTTGATTGGGCATTTTTTGCAGAGCTAGTAGCAGTTTTATTGAATTTGTTTGCTATATCATTACGAATTTTAGTTGGAAGGGAAGCTAAAATTTTTTGGAGAAGTACTCATTGTCCCAAAAGGATTAAATCCGTCAGTTGCAAGTCCCAATCGAAGGTTTCTAGCGTCTACAATAAATTCTGGATGCATCACATCAAATGTTTTCCATGCAGGTGAATCAACCGGGTGTCTTAACTTGTCATCTTTTTCATATTCTTCTGCATGCCACCTCACTAAGGATGAGGTTTTTGATGACATGAATAACCACATTAGGCGGGGTATAAGTGGAAAGTGTCTGAGCACTTTGATAGGTATTCTCTTGGGTTTTTTTGCAAGCTCGTCATCAGCATCTGGGATTATAATCGGTTTCCATCTTGATGCTCCACATGTATCACAGACGTCTTTATCAGCAAAATCCTTCCAAAATAACATGCAACCATTTGGACAAACATGAATCTTCACATAATCTAAGCCCAACCCCGTAATCGTATTTTTTAGCTCATAAAATGAATTAGGTAATTGTTCTCCTTCTGGTAGCATCTTCTTAAAGAACGTAAGAAACATAGATGATGCTTTCTTACTCAAGCCATTAAGACAAACCAGGTGATAGAATTGTAGGATGCAAGCAAGTTTGCTATATTTCTTACACCCTGGATATAATTCTGTCTCAGAATCCTTTAAAAAGATATAAAATTTTTCAGTATTGAAATGTTGATCACTAGATGGCTCCACTCCTTCTGTATTTCCATCTTCACTGAAACTCGGAAAAGTATCATGCAACATATCTTGTAAATTTTCAGCATTAAGGAAATCTCCCTGATCAGTAGGAGCATCCATTTGAACATTGGCATCTTCACCATGAAAAGCCCAAGAAATATAGCTTGGTAAGAAGCCATGCCACAGTAGATGGCTCAATGCAATCTTTCTGGTGACCTGTTATACATTAGCACACTTTCTACATGGGCATACAATCTTGTCTCCAATCGATGAATGTTCAAAAGCAAAATCCAAAAATTTAGATACTCCACATAAGTATTTACTACTGGTTCGGTCATCCTATGCTATCCAAGACTTATCCATTCTATAAAAATAGTAAAACATATACCATATGAGTAAGTATGTCATATTAAAATAGACTATACAATATGAGAAAATACTAATGTAATCATGCAAATGGGAACATTCATGGGAACACACACTTCAGTTATAAGCATTCATGTAGCAACTTTCAGTTCCATTCATTAATCTCTTTTTACATCCACACACAGGGGTGTACCCCTAAATAGTAACTAAACAAAGGGGTTGGTGTACCCCTAAACATGCTCATAATTAAAAAACTATTAATACAGACAAGTCTAGATAGATAGACAACTAAATACTACACCAACATGGTCCCGCATCAGTAACTTCGAGGACTTATCATTGTTGCGATCTTCTCCTAAAGTTCAGAATAGAAAGCAGCTATGAGTATTGATTTCTTTCAAACAAAAAGTGTAAACACAATTTTTTTGTCTTGACAATTATATTTGTTAATTGGACTTACCGTGGTCTTTTTTATGATGAAGCTGTGTCACGAAGCTCCTCACTGTATTTAGACGAATCTGAACTGACAGGGGCCTCAGATTCAGATTCCTCATAGATGATATCCGACGTCGTGC
This sequence comes from Alisma plantago-aquatica, assembly GCA_963693085.1. Classification (NCBI taxonomy): domain Eukaryota; kingdom Viridiplantae; phylum Streptophyta; class Magnoliopsida; order Alismatales; family Alismataceae; genus Alisma; species Alisma plantago-aquatica. Next base: position 1,284,448,901 of record OY856409.1, read on the forward strand.
GCTCATACCGCAGTAGATGATCGGGGGTCTCGCAGTTGCTGTTGGTTATCCAAACTTTGATGGAATTATGGCCAACTGGACGGAGAAAAAGCATGTTGCCACAGACCACATGCATCTCTCCAATCCAATCACGCCAACCGGATTTTGATACAAGATTTCCCGCCAAATCATACTCAACCTCGATAACATGTGAATAATTGCCAAAAGTTAGGGTCACTTTACTAGGCATGTAGTGTCTTCCTTTTAGAAAATGCCAATGTTTGGGTATGACCAATTGGTTTAAGGAACGATCATCTAGGATGATGTCTAATTGTTCTTCAATAGGGAACGTTAACATTGACATAGATGCCCAGTTCATAGTGACTGTTATGGGTGGACAGAGACTGCATAATATTAGTATTAACAAAGTATAAGTACATATAACGATGTTATATATTTTCAGAAAAAGTTGTATAACATCAGTTAACCTTTTATTGCTTGTCATAACCAACTTTATTGTGGTAGACATGATAGCTTGAAAAGAAGTCTAATAGAGGAGATCATGTCCTATATCTTTGCAATCAGTCCAATGTTCACTAATCCTTCTTTGAGAATTTCAAGGAAGTAACTAGTATTTTCTATAATTTGATGTATCTTTTTTTTTTTGCTGAATCATGCGTGCCTCTTCCTTTATTAAAAATAACACCAAAACATAGTTTAACTCTTTACAAGCTAAGAAGCTAGCAACTGTACAGAAAGGAAAACTATAACTATCTATTTATGCTATTGACATCACGTATACATAGGGTCCAAACCCCTTTGGGATCACAGACATGAAGGAGCATGACCGTACTTAAGCTTGAAGAAGGACCAAAGCTCAGTGCAATAGAAACAGTCAAAGAAGAGGTGTTGTCCATCTTCTTCATGCTTCCAACATAGATAGCAAACAGAAGGGAGCTGGAAGTTAAAATTCTATAAAGTGTCCTGAGAAGGTAAGTGTTGAAGGTAACATTTCCAAAAGAAAATAGAGATATTCCTAGGAATCAAGGATGCCCACACATCGGCAGTCCAGTTCAGAACTTGAGACTTGGACCTGCATAAGTCCCAACACTCTTTCAGCGACAAGGACACCTTACCATTAACAAGAATACAATCTTCAGTATTTGCATTGGGAACAACCAGATTTTGAAGGATCCAGAGAACATCATCTCCTCCACGAATATTACCAGGGATTGCCCAATTACCATTACTCCAACCTAAGTTAATGATTCTAGAAACTCATGATAACTAGTGATCCAAATGATTTATTGAACATGTAGGCTATAGACAAATGAAAACAAAAGATGGATATAGACATAATGGGGAATAATGAGGAAACAAAACAAAATTGTAGTCGTGGGGTACTGAATCTTATTGTGGGCCTCATCTTCACTCTACATGGTGGTGATGGTGGCAAGGAAGGATAATATAACTTTCCTTGTCACAATGACATGATTTAAGGAATCACACCAGTGGATTTGGACTGTTATCATCACAACTGGTGAAGAGTGATGATGAGTTTGGCAGCACTTCATGGAAGAAGATGGGCCCTTTTTTGAAGGCTTGGGGTCCCTATTTATAGGAATTGGTGTGTGATCAAGGCACATGAGCATATGAGCATTTTTCTTGCACTCCAAGAATCATGAGAGGTTCCTTGGGCAAACACTTAACTAATTAGGTAGGCATAGGGGTTAAAAGGATCTTTGTCACTGGACGAGATCTTGTTCTGTCTCCATTGATAACCGGAGTCTGTCCTCCACTACTGGATGTGTTTCTTCATTTGGTAATGAATACAATGTTCTCATTAGTGGGAGATAGAAATAATTACATAGGTAGGTGAGGTATGTGATCCCATCAATGGACTCTTATCCACAAGTATGTAGGAGGATTAAGGAAGCTTTTTCATTATTTTGTGACATACTCTTGTCATCGGTCTATGGATACTTATGAAAATGCATAGTCTTTGAAGTCTAAGGTTTTTGGAGCATGAGGACCATCAATTTATGGATACCAATGAAAATGTAAATAATACATCATTAGTTGGTTAATGAATAAAGTTCCAAGTCTTCAAGTTGGTCACCCACCTGACCATCAGTTGATGTGCTTAGCACTTTTTGTAGATTTCTATAGATGAGAAAGGATTGAGGTTTTCCATCGATTGATGAACCAATGGTTTTTATAATATTGATTATAAGTGTCCTTTTATCGACTAAGAGGTCATTGGTTGAAGAATAATCTCAACTTATGAAATTTCTTCTGCTCCAAAACTCAGTAATTTTCTACAAAATGATTGAAAGTTATTACTAAATGGTGAAAATATCATTTAATGCAGGTAAATACAAGACTTATATTTTAAAGAATAGAATAAAAAGGGAAATACAGGGTAAAATATGCATATAACACCAAAATCAGATTTTATCCAACCTTACATGTGGTATGACCTATGTGTTACCAAAATATTAAGTGTTTGGCTATGTATGTACATTGTGTTCATGCACCACCCAAAATATTGTCTATTAACTATGAAGCCCCTAAAAAAAAGAGTGTCACTCTCAAATACACACACAAAATCTATCCCTCAAGTGTATGAGTTCGGACACATTCTAAATATTTCAGTCATACATAGGTCACTCCACCTTCCACTTTATCCACATCGTGCCTGAATAATATGACCCAAATTGGGCTTGTTTGTCGTGGCCATCTTTGGTGATCTGGACTGGAGGTTGGCTTCTCCTAGAGGGGACGAGATGGGGGTGGGAGGCGGAGAAGATGGTGAGAGTGTCACCAAATTGGGAGGCAGAGAAGAGGTGAGAATAGGGTGTGAGAAATAGAGTTTGACCATGGGTGGGATTTGTGGGGGTGAAGGGGGCTAGCGGAGTGAACGAGGGAAAAGGAGAGACACCTGACGAGCTCATTGAGTTATTGCATGCGGGGAGGAGAGGGGAAGCACCAACATACCTCTTTAGAAAGTTGCAAATCTTGGGATGATTGGAGTCCCTCGAGCTCGCCGGCGCCTGAGGCGGTGCTTTAGGTTGGCTAGGTCCAAATCCCATTGACGTACACAACCAGAAACTCTCCTTGACGTGTCGGTTCCAGGGACTCACCATCGGCGTTGGACGGCAGCTTCTCTGGAGCTTCTCTGTGGCCGATAGCTTCTCTGCGCTGGCTTCCTTCTAGGGCTCGTCGTGAAGGAGAGAGTGGAGAGGGAGAGGAAGTCGATCGCAAGCTTGCGAGAGAGAGCGCGGCACAGGCTGAATTAGGGAGAGTTAGGGAAATTTGGAGCGCGAGTGAGTGAAATTTGGAGCGGGAAAGGCAATATTGCCTTAGCAAATTTGGGTATGGCAATTTAGGATTGCCGCTAATTAAAAATATAAATGTCGTTAATGTTAAGTGCTTTTTAGAAACTCTATAATAGGAGGTTTAGTGGCATTTTAATTAAAAATGCTTGTATATTAAAAAGGTAGTGGCTATTTTTATATAAATGCCACTAGAATAAATGCCGCAAATGGGCAATTTTGCTGTAGTGAGTTTTAGCCTATGTAGGAAGACATTCTTCTACAATCTCCTCTAAGAAATCAACAAGATAATAATCTTCTTCAATGGCGCATATTACCATGGATTTGTTGGATGCTCTTAAGATGTTCAACCAGATCTTCATGTGCATGAAGATCGCATACATTGTGCCAATCTTCAAATGTGACATTGCATCAGTTGTGTCTAGGAAGGGTTTTCCCAAGATGATAGGTACTTTTCTTATGTATTTCTCCATTTAAGCACAATGAAATTAAGGAGAAATATGGAAGATGTGTCATTATCAAGACTTACCAACACATCATCAATTCACCCTTGAGGTGTCATTACAGAACTGTCAAACAATTGCAAGGTGCAGTTGGTCCACTCCAAATGTCCCAAATTCAGCTGAGGATACACAGAATGAGGCATCATATGTACACTAGAACCCAAGTCAAGAAGAGCTTGGCCTATGCGGTGCGTGCCTATTTTACAAGGAATAATGCGGTCATAAAGGTCTTTCTTCATCTTAGGAGTGGTGTGTTGTAGAATGAAGATCAGTTGCTCAGTGAGCTTATCTTTCTATGGCATTTTTTTCGATTGACTTCCTCTTAGAAGTGGGCATATCCTTAAGGAACTTTTCATTAGAGAGGATTTTCTTAATAGCATATAACAAAGGAATATTCATCCGCACTTGCTTGATTTCTCCATGATGTTTATAGTGTGCTTTTGCTTGCTTTTGAAGGTGGATGGTTCTTCAATTACATCGGGAAATGGAGGTATTTGTGAACCTATCTTGTCAATATCAATAGGATCATCAAGCGATATCACAAAAATCATAGTATCATCATTCACGATCATGATATCATCTTGATCACCTATCATAATACAGTCACCATGCATCAGAGTATCATCCCTTTCTTCACTCACAATACGTCAACTGCTTTTTTCCTTGACTTTTCAAGACTCTTTCCACTCCTTAGCACCACTACAACCTTCACTTGCTCATGAGAAGAAAAGGGAGCTTTTGGTAGCTATTGTGGCCCTTGAGGTGGTGGCCTTTGTTGTGACAGGTTGGAATTTTGGAGGATGAAATGTGTTCGTTGTGGTTGTAATGGAAGTGGTTGATATTATATTGGTAGTGGATATTGATGTGGTGGTTGCAGAGAGTATTAGAAGTTGTATGGAGGTTGCAGCGGTGGAAAAGAGCATGGGTTCGGAGGACCTTGGTATTGTTCAAAAGTTAGCATCTGCCCTCATGGTGGATGTAGGTTTATTGAGGAGCACCCATTAACCCGTCACCATTGTTTGAGTTAGTCATTGTTTAGGAATGAAGTCTCCCTCCTAACAACATTGAAGTGATAAAGAAATATGATCCAACCTTTGCTCAAGATGACTAATGTTTTGTCCATGGGGGCACACATCTTTCTTGACTTCATCTAGGCTTATGAATCTTCTAAGGACTTCTTATTCAAACTTAGAGTTGTACCATTAGACTTGGTGTTGTCTTGTCTACCCTTATCCTTCTTCTCCTTTCTTGTAATAGACTTTGGGATGATTTCTCCATTCTGGAGTATAAGACCTGAACATGGAGTCATGTTTGTTCCAGCTTCCATAAGACTAAAGATCTTGCATTTCTTCACTACGAGTCTCCACATAATGGATAGTTTGGCTAGAAGATCCTCCCACATGTGTCTTTATCAGATTCATCATGTCAGATAATATTTTCAAAATTTGAGGGTTGGTATCATCCTTGGGGTGATAAGATACAACTCCCACATTTCTATAAGTATGGATGTCCACACTAGAAGCACAATGGCTTGAGGTTTCATCCAAGTGTACACAGAGAAGCCAAGATTCGTTAGGAGGTTTGTCCATGAATGCACCGCAACATGATGAGTCCACAACTATTTGACCCATATCAGAAAGCCTGACGTAGAAGGATTGAACAAATTTTTATATATGAACCCGATTACGTGAACAATCTCTGAACAACTTTTGAAACCTCTCCCATGTCTCATAGAACTGCTCATTCTCCTTATGACTAAAATAATAGATGTACCTCCTCATCTTTGTAATCTTAGAAATAGGATAGAACTTTTTTGGAAATTTGTTGTCCAGGGCTTCCCAAGTAACAATCTCTATCTTTGATGAATACCACTCCGTTACCTTATCCTAGTGAGAGAAGGGGAACAAGGTCAGCTGGATGAAGTCATATGTGATTGCATGTGTCTTGAATGTAGAACAAGTTCCATGGAAGGAATCTATATGATTTTATGGGTATTCATTATCAATCCCATAGAAGGTGGGAAGATGTCCAAGAAGAGTTGTTGGAATTGAGAACTGTTGCCTTGGCATTTGATCAACTCTAGTAGCAAAAAGTAAATAGTAATCGTCGGGCATGAAGTAGTCATGAAATGGATTGTGGGGAGGTGGAGGTGGTGGTGGTTCAAGTCCATCCTCATAATATATGTCTTTGTTTGCCATTTAACCTCCAAGTGTTGGTTGTCATGGTACCTTTCCTATGCCTCCCTATCTTTGGATCCTCAAAGAAGGAATCAATATAGAGAGAGTGATGTTTGAACACGCACTAAGTGTCATCTACACAGGCACAAAGAAACAATAGGATATAAGTTAGCAAACCAATATGCAAATAATAACTCAAAGAATAATGAATAACAATGATGTTGGAAATAGGAATAGTCAAAGCTAAATGAACCATAGTTTTAGAAAGTGGTATGCATTGTACGTACGGAGAGGTTACTAAATGGAGTATATTGGTTTTGAAGTTTAATTATTTTTAATGATTATATCTATATAATATACAATAAACAAAAAATTATATATTTAATTTTAGAATTACATATTTTAGATGCAATCATGCAAATATGCAATCAAACACAACTTAAATATATACAAATATATAATGAGTTAAATGGATAACAATCTCAGGTGAATGTAATGTAAAAAAGGAAATGGAAGTAGAAGGTAGGCTGAATTTAGTTGGTGGTTTTAGTTACCAAAGAAGGAATCAAAACAAACTCACCGATGCGCTTGCTAAATTCTGCTTAAAACAACCATCCCCAGTAACACAATGACATGTGTGTCCCCCTCAAGGGCTGCATTTTTATCTTTCAGACATTCAATTGTTTCCTAACTTGTTCCCTACTTAGTAGTTTGACCATTTAAAAATGGGGGATTAATCAGCCTTATATGGGGCTATGCAGACTTATGTGGCCATGGTCCATTTTAGGCACCAATTTCCCATATGGTTTGGCCAAGGGTCTAAACTACATATACGCCCGCATGAACCAATTTTTGAAATAGTGAAATAAATTAGTTAGGTTGAGCACCGCTCTCCCCGACAATGACACCAAAAAGCTTGATGTATCCACAACTACCCCTTAGACAATTAAAGTGGCTAGATGTGCCTTAGGCACCCACCTAGGTCTTTCGACATTTATAAAACCTTTGTCACACACAATCTTAAATAAATACAAAAATGCACAGGCTCGGGGTTAGTATAGAGAATGAAAAGTTGGGATCAAACCCAAGGGGACAGGGGGAACTAGAACTTAGTTCTTTTAGGATAGGTTTCCAATATGGATTCCATGTTTCAAGGGTTTAATCTTGTTTTTGCGAGTTACACTAGTTTGAACGATCAAATAAGAAAAGGGAAAGAAGTAAAACCTACTTTAACCCTAGACAAGTTAGATCAATGTCACAAAGTAAGGAAACAAGCAAGAAAATAGAAATTAACCTAAGACAAGCAAGAAATAGATAACACTTGAGAATAAACTAACAAAGCAATCCTAACTACCAAACTAGAGATGAAAACTAGCTTTACTAAGCAAAAGAGACACTACACTAGAAATTTAGGAAAAAGATCAAGGGATGGACTAAACTTGCAAATGATTAAATAAAGTACGCACAAGCAATTATAAAGGAACATTAACTACACTAGAAAGGTTTATATACCATGAACAAGGAAAGAAACTAAATAAGCAAGTAAAGAAGCTCATTTAGCAAGCATTAGCTAGGAATGAGATAAATTAGGATTTTAAAGCAATTAATGAAGATGCAAGTTTTTTGGTGTAATGCAACTAGTACCGAGGTTGGAGGTCATAACATGCAAACACTACTCATAACATGCAAACACTACTCATAACAAGCTCTTCCTCACCGCCGTATACCAAGAATTGATCCTTCATCCTTCTCAAATACTTTAGTATGTTCTTTACAGCTGTCTAGTGACATTCACCTGGATTTGACTGATACCGGCTCGTCATGCTCAAAGTATACGACACATCAGGACGAGTACTTAACATCGCGTACATGATAGATCCAATTGCTGATGCATATGGAATATTACTCATGTATGCATGTTCATCACATGAACTAGGAAATTGGGATTTAGAGATCGTAACCCCATGGGACATGGGAAAGTTACCTCTCTTAGAACCCTCCATGCTAAACCTCTTTAGCACCTTGTCAATGTATGTGCTCTGGCTTAGGCCTAGAAGCCTTCTAGATCTATCTCTATAGATCTTGATCCCTGGTATATAGGATGCTTCGCCTAAATCCTTCATAGAGAAGGTCTTCCCTAGCCAACCTTTTACTGTCTGAAGAGTAGGGATGTCATTTCCCATCAATAGTATGTCATCCACATACAATATGAGAAATATGATTGTGCTCCCACTAACCCTTTTGTAAACATAAGGTTCATCTTCATTTTGACTAAAGCCAAACTTTTTGACTACTTCATCAAAATGTAGATTCCAGCTCCGAGATGCTTGCTTCAATCCATAGATTGACCTTTGTAGCTTACAGAATTTATTGGCTTCCTTTGGATCGATAAAACCCTCAAGGTGTGTCATGTACACATCCTCAAGTAAATTCCCATTAAGGAATGTTGTTTTAACATCCATCTACCAAACCTCATAGTCATGATAAGCAGCAATGGCAAGTATGATCCTGATGGATTTAACTATGGCAATGAGTGAGAAAGTCTCGTAATAATCAACACCTTGAATTTGACAGAATCCTTTCGCAACCAATCTACCTTTATAGGCTTGAACCTTTCTATCCATATCAGTCTTCTTCTTGACGACCCACTTATACCCTATGGGTTTTACCCCTTCGGGTGGATCCACCAAGGTCTATACCTTGTTGGGGTACATGGATTCCATCTCAGATCTCATGGTGTAGATGGTGTACATGTATTAGTAGTATCCCTGAGTTTCCTCGGGGTATCCAACAAAATAGCATTTTTCCGATTTGGGTCCAAGCTTTTCAGGGAATTGTTTCCTAAGATAAGCTTCACATCCCCAAATCTTTAACATAGAGAAATTGGGACGATTCTCATTCCATATCTCATATGGTGTCTTTTGAACCGATTTGGAAGGTACACGGTTAAGTGTAAGTTGTAGTTTCAAAAGCATATCCCCAGAATAATATTGGAAGTTCAGCTGAACTCGTCATTGATCGTACCATGTCTAATAATGTATGATTCCTTCTTTCTGACACACCATTATGTTGTGGTGTACCAGGTGGAGTCCATTGTGATATAATACCACGGTCTCTCAGAAGGTTCTCAAACTCTTGGCAGTATTTTCCACCTCGATCTGAATGAAGTGCTTTAATACTCTTACCAAGTTGCTTTTCTACTTCATTCATGAAAGTCTTGAACATTTCAAGAGTTTCTGACTTGTGTTTCATAAGATATACATATCCATACCTATTGAGGTCATCAGTTAAGGTAATGAAGTATTGATAGCCTCCTCTAGCATTTGATCTAAAAGGTCCACATACATCAGTATGTATGAGCCCTAGCAAATCACTAGCTCTCTCACTGTGTCCAGTGAAAAGAGTCTTGGTCATCTTCCCTAATAAACATGCCTCACATGTCTCTAATGATTCAAAATCAAAAGAGTCTAGATAACCATCCTTATGGAGTCTAGATATGCGCTTCTCATTTATGTGCCCAAGACGACAATGCCATAAGAATGTTTTGTTTGAGTTGTCAAGTTTTAACCTTTTAGTATTTACATTGTATATGCTAGTCTCAAGTTCTAACAAGTAGATACTATAAGACATAGTGGCATTGCCATAAAAGATCTCATCTTTAGAAATAGAAATAATTCCATTCTTAATGTGAAATTCAAATCCACTCTTGTCCATACAAGATACAGAAATAATATTTCTATTAATGGTAGGTACATAATAGAAATTCTCTAATTCTATTACAAGGCCCATAGGCAGAGATAAACTAATAACTCCAACTATGGTGGCAGCAACTCTTGCTCCATTAGCAACCCACAGCTCGACTTGGCCCTTTCGTAAAGGATTACTTCTTATCAAATCCTGCATATTAGAACATATGTGAGATCCACATCCGGTATCCATTACCCATGATGAAGAAGTATTTAAGTTTATCTCAATAACGTATATACCTGAAGTGGAGATCTCTATCCCCTGCTTCTTCTTCCTCATTTCCTCCAAGTAGAGAGGATAGTTTCTTTTCCAGTTTCCATCCTAGTGACAATGGTGACAACTTCCTTCTTTGGAGATCCCACCTTTAGCTTTGAGCGTGGATGACTTTGGCTTCTGCTCGACTTTAGAACCTTTCTTAGCCTTGCCTTTTCCTTTTGACTTTCCCTTTGCCTTGCTGATCATCATCACAGACTTGGGCTTGTCTTTCTTCATCTGTGCTTCAGCTGTCCTCAACATGCCCAACAATTCTAACAACGGCTTGTCAAGATTGTTCATGTTGTAGTTCATGACAAAATTATTATATGATTCAGGCAACGATTGTAGAATCACATTAGTGGCCAACTCTTGACCTAGGGAAAATCCCATCTTGGATAGGCTTTCCACGTACCCAATCAAAGTGAGTATATGGGTGCCAACTGAGTCTCCCTCTTTCATCTTGCTCTTGAACAAAGCCTTGGAGATATCATATCTCTCCTGTCTTGCTTGATGTTGATACATGTTCTTGAGATGTGTTATCATCTCCATTACATTCATGTTCTCATGTTGCTCTTGCAACTCATAGTTCATTGAGCACAACATCAGGCACTTGACATCCATAGCATCATCAAGGTGCTTCTTGTAAGCATCATTTTTACCCTTGGGCGCATTTGCGGCGGGTTCCACTGGCTCTGGTGTCTCAAGGACATAGAGCTTACGCTCATGTGTGAAAACAATTCTCAGCGTCCTAAACCAGTTTTGAAAGTTAGTTTCGATAAGTTTATCCTTCTCAAGGACCGATCACAACGAGAAAGTGTGAGTGTTGTTTGCCATTTGATTGCTACAAAAAAAAATTGCATTTAGTCCAAAACATTTTGACTTGTAAAGATTTGATAAATGAGATTAATTAGGCCTTTAATTAATTATGCTCCCACTATTTTATTCAAATTGATAGCCCTTACTATCAACTCGGAAGATTGCAACGTACAACCTTCTAGTGAGCCAAGATCCAAAATAATTGGATCAATGCCCAGCCAACGCCGACGTCAAAGACCAAATACTAAGGTAGGCAAATTTTTCCAATTGCATCATATGCAACTCTTGGATAGATGATCATGCACAACTCCTTGCCATGATACATCTCTGTGCCTCTAGGTACTTGATCCTATCAATGTTCCCTAGTTAATTCCAACCCAAAAGCCAACACAATGAGTGTCCACCCTGCAAAGGCAGACCCACACACCCACCATCACACTTCCATGAGATAGACATTGTACCACGTGGAGGCGTGCCCACACATAGTCGATCAAGCTTTTCATGTGCGTTGCTTTATGGAAGGAAACTAAAACTTAATATTATTAATTTAGGGGTTTTATTAATACATATACATATCCAAACACCACATACTTATAGTACGTATCATATACTACTATATCCACAACCACAAACAATAGACATGCAATCACAAACACAAATACATCGGTTATGGCCATACAATTGTAATCCTTTGGAGCAACAAAGGATTACGGTTCACCTATGGTCTTATGCATCTCATGCAAAACCTGTGAATCAACATGTAAGCATGTAATGATCAACATTACAATGAACAACTTCATGGATACTTCGCGAGGTTGGAACTTCAAGTTGCTTCTTGGAATTGGATCTTCTTGTTGCTTCTACATGGACACTCCTTAGAGTTAGATATTTAGGTTGCTTCTTGGAATTAGATCTTCATGGTGCTTCTCCATGAACACTCCTTGGAGTTGGATCTTCAAGTGGCCTCCTTACATCAAGTTTGCAAAAACTAAAACTAATCCTATCTCTATTACATCATATGAGTACAAATATAAAGGGAAAGAATTAATTACACTTTGAAATAAGAGATGAGGCTCGACATGTAAGATGAATACTTTATACAAAGGTTCCATATGCAACCATTGTACATCCAAAACATTCACAAACAAACATATCCACAAGATCGACATCCACATTCATTCACAACATTCACAAAAGGGGATACTAGGCCATAACCCTGCATGCATTCACCACATAAAATAGATTTTAAAGGTGATGTGCATGCTATAATAGGTATATCTACATATAAGTATATACATATTAAAATTGCAGTACTTGTAATGTGGGACATTCCCCATTAAATAAATTTTTAACTCCCACACAGACTATGCGGGGTACACAAGGGCAGCGCCCCTGTACATGGTACATAGGGTCTACGGAATTTTGCTTCTGTGCACTTAGGAAAATCAATATTTTCCATAGTCGACCCCGTCTAAAACGTCAAAAATAGAAGCCTATGATGTATGTGGAATTAGGTTTAGATTTACACATTAGCAGTTTTAATTTGCATCGTATGCAACATAAAAACAGTATACAGTGATTCGCTCATATTGAAACGAATCCAAGTACGTCATAGATCGACACTGCTCTGATACCACTGTTGGGTTTTGTGGAGAAAATATGCACAGTGGAAGTAACAAAAATTCCACTCAACCCGAAACAGGATCTCATCGACAACAGCGTATTTGGAAGGAGTGTTTGCGGGATATACCTTATCGTGGAACAAGTCCGGCGATGTCCCATTGCACAAAGTTGTGGAACATCGCTGGCCTACAGAGACAGAACTTTTCTCCCGTTCATTATCGCAGGAAGATCCGACGACGCTCCTTTCATGTGATGATGTATGCCGTTCGTAACATGCACGGATGGTCGTTGATGTCCTCCGAACACAGGCGTCTCAGCATCTGCGTCTCTACTTCATCCACGTGGATGGATTGGAACTCCACGTCACACTTCCTAAGCCGGTAGGAAGGAGTCGAGTCTGTGTGGCGGTGTGATAGCGACGTGTTGCTCTCCTTTCTCTCCTGAGGACGGTGACAGCTAGGGTTTACGTATGTGAGCGTAAACTAAAAAGCATCTCTCAATATCTTATATAGATATCGACCGTCAACCTCCTTTAAATAGGATACGAAGGGAAGTAGGGTTTCCTAAACCCATCCGTAAACAGAAACATTACGTTAATTAAAACACTCATAGATTAATTAGAATATTCTGGAATTCATTAATTAACCAAATAATCACATTAATTGATTAATTAATATTTGACTCCATACAATCGCTTGGGATGACTCTATGGGCATATATACCAACAAAAACTAGTACATATCACCCCTTATCCAACCTTACAAGGCTCATTTTATTAGGATTTAGGTGAAATTCAACTAAAAATCCAATAAGTCTAGGTTTCTAGAGTGGAATAACTAAGGGAAATTGGGGGCCAAGGGTAATGGTGTAGATAAGGGTTTCACACCTCATGACACCTCCCATCTAGCCTTTAAGTATCTACAAGCCAATAACGCTAAGTGTCTTCAAGCGAGATACACAGATCTCACACTTAGGAGTAGGAGGGTGGATATATATGTAGGAATATGGGGTATCTAGTTAGGGATCCACTAGTTGGACCTAGGAGCAAACCACAAAATAGCCACATATAAGCCATTTCCCTAGAACCTAGGTATTTTCATGCACAAATCACAAAATAATCCATGGGAAATGACATAGAAGTAGATTACAGTCATTAGTAAATTAAATTATTGGGTTTACATATCATCTTCCCTCAACATGGTATCGAAGTCCCATTTTCAACCCCACGTAGGCCACCTAAGGGGCTTAGCTACTCACAGAACAAAAAATGGGAGAAAGATGAACAAGTAGACGGGTAGAAGTCCATGGAAGATTGGTGAAGACTTCCTTCTTCACCTCTAGTTGTATAAGCACGTCCTCCTCCCTCCTTGATGGATGGTAAGCATAGAAAGATGGATGCAAGTGTCCTAAATCCTACAAAACTAGGGGTTTTGGGCTAGAAGATGGTGGAAAATAGAATGGGAGTAGGTGGAAGAGAGTAGTAGGATCAATGAATACTAGGGTCAGTGGCAATAAGTGCTAAACCTTGCTCCTAGCTGCCACCCAAATATATATAGTGGTTTGCGAAGCATAGGGTTATGTGGGGTACAATATGAAAATCAGTGGAAAAGTGAACTTGGGTAGTTGGCCACACAAACAATTTTAGGAACCATGGCCATAGTGTATGGCACAGAAGCTGGCCATGGAGGGGTAGAATGGGCTAGGTGGAATGGGTGAACTGGACATGTTGTTTCAGGTTGTTGGGTTCTTGGGTACCACGGTCATGGTGAGTAGGTGGTAGCATGGCTATGACGAGCACAACATTCATTTTGGAGGGAGGTGGACTTGGTTGTTTCTTCAAACTTGATCATCTTGAGAGATTCCCACCATGACCATTTTTTCTGACATAGTTGTGGTAGATCTTACACACCATGGCTATTTTGATGCTATTGTTGTGATGTATAGCTTTTTGTAGCTCCTCAATTCCTTGGTTTTTTCCTATGATCTAGAGCATTGTATTGTGGTTGTGTCCATGTACCACATGCCATTTTTAGGTCTATGTTTTGCAATTCAACTCCAAAATCCTTCTCCATGATGGTCCTTGCTTTGGATCAATTCGTGTAAAATGGGGTAGATTGGGTGATGATCTAGGGCTCATCTGAGGGTATAGAAACCCTAGGATCCTCCTCTCTATCTCCCTTCCATCCAAAACATGGTTCAAGTACATAAAAAATATGCAAAGAACATTCATAACTGCATTTGACAGTATTACGCTTATTGAAGGAAATAACATGCATTCTATTATTTTTAGATATGATTTAGCTTATAAAACAAGAAAAATACCACAATACACATACATATTGTGCCATACCTTATGTGAATAATAGTCATAGAAGTTACAATGTCAACAAAAACCCACATATTCATATCATCAAAATGTGTAACAGCTACATAACTGACCACATTGAGCATGACAAATAAGAATATATACAAGGGCAATATTGGCACTTTGCTAGCTAAAATGTTGATTTAGAAAATGAACAAAGAATAGGGAGATCCAATGAAAGTGGAGGTCCAGTCTTAATATGAACCCCAAAAATGATGAAATGGATCATCAGAGGACCTCATAGATGATTCCCCAAGCCAATCTGGCCTCAATTACATCTAGAAAGAGCCAAGTGACGTCAAAAAGCTCCCAGACTTGCTTCTATCATTAGAGTAGGCATAACCATGATCAAGGAGCATCAAATTTATTAAGCCTTAATCAATGCATATTGGTAAAAAAAATCATAGAGAAGCTAATGGTGAAGAAAGAAGGTCAAACAATAGTCTAGGTCTATAGAATTGCTCTTAGTATTTAAACAAAGTGAAAAGGGGGATCATGGGAATTACTAATTGTCTTTCCAAATCGACATAAAAGAAAGATATGATATGATCCTATGACTGGTTTCATTTTCCCCCCTCCAATTAGGGATAACAATGGCTTCAGGATTACCTTTAGTTGTAGTTTAATGGAGAAGGGTTTCTCTAAGGTAGTAATCGGACAATCAAGATATATTACATATTGGGATAAGCTCCTAGGAGTTGACTGCTTATTCAAAGTGGGTTCGATTTATAGGTTGTGTTTTGAGTAATTGTTGGATGTTGGGTTTAACAAAATTGGGAGTTTGAGTTTATTTTCAATCACATGGTAGTGGAAACAACACAAAATGGGGCTTAAGATCTTCGTATCAAGGAGCACATAGTGAGATTAATCACATGGAGAGGGATTGAACTAGAGATTAAGAGTTGAAGGTGAGAGTGTCTCATATCCCTCATTGATGTAGAGACATGAGTGAGGTGGGAGGCAAGGGAGATGTCCCTTTATCTAGATCCAATGAGCTAAATTGAGCCCATGTTCATAGAAATCATGCCTGACACTTGACCTAAGTTAAAACAAATTGAAATTAAAGTCTATCATGATCAAGATTATCATATACGAGATAATCAAATTATCTAAGTGCTTTTTTACTAAAATGTATTGGACATCTAGAGTTATCCAAATCTAACCAAATTTGGTATATTACCTAATTAGATTATGAGGGTTATAGAAATAATATTATATATAGGTATTAAAGTCACAACTATCTAGATTTTCATTTTAGGATAAATAGGTATTTAATTATTTGTGATTACCTAAAAACATTAGAGAGCCATATTTTAAGGAGGTCGGCTTATTATTGTATTAAACTCATATAGATTTTATTGGGAGCAAACTAGGAATTGTAGTTTGGTCACTTTCACTTTAGATTCCTATCAGTCACTTATAAATCACTTATCACTATTTTTTATGCAATGAAGCTACAAAAGAATTACATATTGTTGAAATCTTGATGAGTATAGTGTTATAGTACAGTTGGGTCAAATTTAATAAATTAAGGTGTCATTGATACATGAAACTTGGGAATTTAGAAATTAGGGGCTCATGTTAGGGATTATTTGTCACCTGAAACTTTAGGGTTGTGAAAAATTGCCCCGAAAGTTTGTGAAGAAGCACTCTATTTAATTTGGTGAAATCTCCCAAAATCACATGTACTCCACTATTCCCCTTCAAAATGGTATCTGATGTATTTTACTTTTATTTTAGGTTCTTATGGTGGTAACGAATTCATTTAGACCATTTTCTATTCTTGGATAATTTTCATATTTTCAAAATTTTATAATTTCTTCTATTTGGCTCACATACAAGGCAAAACCTCTCAACCTTGCAAAAGCGACATCCATTTCAACCCTAATCAGTATTTATAGTTTACAACATTCTAGGATTTCATACTAGCCTAATATATTAAAAAATTATAGAAATGTTAAACATAATTACATCATCCTTTTGGAATGTTTAATAGTTGAAATTACCCACATACCCTAGTCTAGAAACCAAGGGTTTTGCATCACCCCATCCCAAAATTATAGTTATCATCAAATTTAATTCGAGTTGGTTTTAGTCTACTTTAGCAATCAATTCATTACATTAAGTACATTTCATCTAAATATCGTGATTCAACCAAACTAGATTTAAAAAACCAAAACCTTCACTAGTTCCAATCAATGCATGTTCAGTGTATATAAACAATTTCAACACATCTAGTTAAAATATCTCTCATCAACTACAAAAAATTAATGATATAAATAAGAAAATCATATAAGTTGCCTAGTAATTATAACATACACCATGCTCTACTTCATAGGAGTTCAATAAAATCAACTAAATTCAAGATCCATTGAAGGCATGAAAAATCATACTATAATATATTTTCTGTTCCATTTTAATTGGTATTCTTGGATAAAAAGGAATGCAATATTCTCTTTAAAAAAATTGCACTAAAATCAAAATGGAAATCCATTAGGAATGAAATCGAGTTCAAATCCCTTGTCTTTCTCTCAAATCTAATATGACTAAACACTATATCTCACCTCTATATAAAAGAGGAAGGGAACAAGTTAAATATGCAACAAAAGAAAAAGTATTTGATTGATGGCCTTTAATCAACAAATACATTTTGATTTCAGGAGAAGAACCAAGTAAAAATTAAATGAGGGCATTGAGATCAGAGTAAGAAAACTTACTTAGAATTGACACTGCCTTTAATTCTCTCTGTTAATCACCACTTTGGCTAACCATTTGATTTTAGGTCAAAAAAAATTAGTTATCTCATCTTTTTATACCGAGAACAAAATTGAGTTTCTAAGTTCCATCTAGAGGTTGAGTTCTTACTTAGATATCCCATTATTTCATGTTTTATTTTTCATCATTTGATATACAAATCGATCTACTACCAACTTAATCAAAGTTTCAACCCACATCGATCAATCCAGCCTCATATTGATAAACTTGATCCAACAGATTGATTAATATGGTACTATATTGAACAATATGGATACATAGATCAATCCCTCAGGTCAATCATTGTGCCTCGACCCATTGACTGATATGCACCCAAAAATCATTATTCTTTGTTGATTTTTCATTTCACAATTATACTCTATGTATATATTATGTTACAAAACAAATTTTTAAGATTTCAAGTCATTTTCATGGTCAAAACTAGTTCATACAATATGTAGTGTTTTCACCAAATGCACAGTTAAACAACCTAGATTACATGCCTAATGGTTTTGAATTGAATCAATTTGTTCTGGTCTATTGTTGTACGAGTTCAATGTTAGTTCATATTCTAAATACATCTAACTTTTGTCATACATGTCGATCAATTGCCAATAAAAAGGTATATTCATGTTTGTACTTTCAATCAACTTCAATTGAGTTCTATATAAATCTTGGTTATGATAAAGAAGGTCAAGGTTTTTCATAATTTTAAATATTTATGCTAAATATAATATTGCAAAATCAAAAGTAAAGACATGTTTGTTAAGATTTCAACTAAATAATAACTACTTGATCATGGATAAAATATCCAACTACATAAAACTTGAGAAAAATGGAGCGATTAAAAAACAATATCAAACTGCCAACACGATCAATATCACACAAGATTAACTAGTAACTAGGAATTTGCATACCAGTTTTATAATGGATCATGGCATATCTCATGTAAGATATCATGTTTAGATATCTTAGCAGCATCAAAAATTGTTCTTGCCCCTATCCTAATGTTGTCTTATATCCCTATCAACAACCTTTACATTGTTGGCCGGTCTATTTTATGCATTTGCTAACTCCTATCTCTGATATGTGAAAATTTTTAACACAATTCCATGTCATGAGTAGGTTTTACATCTTCATTTCAATGTATTTACGTAAGACTCCACTATTATGTATCGAACATCTATTGGATAAGTGTCAAAATGTTTTATTTAAATGTTGTTTGTACCAAAAAATCATATCAAATCCTACCTTTTATAATATCATCCCAAACCTCATGTAAGTAGTCATATAGTTGGGTGTCTTTCATGTGCCTCAAATCCTTATTGGTCACTTGACTGCCTTAGAAATTCCTAGTAGCACACCATGCTTCCAATCTTCCCACACCAAAGATATTTATGTACAACTTTAGTATACTTCTAAGTTATTGTGCCATGATTTCCACATTATCTATGTTGAAACGATTAAGTAGCTCACCTTGGAATAGTTTGCTAATAGTATGTTGGGTAGTTGAATGGGTAGTCATTGTATTTCAATTTCTTAATTGTTAACATAACGCATAATAGTGTGGTACAATGATTTGTTTTCTTTTCCAACTATGACCAACTTATTGGTACTTCATCTACGTTTATTTGGCATAGGTTTTATATGTTACTAGATGGGCTTCTTTAAATCCAAACACGAATGGGAGTAAATTTTGACTATGATACGCGACACAGGCTGACCCGGATATACCACATTGGGTGATTGGGATGACAAGTTGTAGGTCGTGAGTTAAATTGGATTGAATTTTAGATATGCATCGAATAATGACAACTCTACAAAAGCTATTGCATACATGAAAAAAACTCAAAAATGCACTGCATTTTTCGAACTTAGGTTGGATCAAGATTAGATTGGTACAGTTTAGTAGATTCTATTCAGACCAAAGGAGCTCGTATTAGCCCAACTTTACCCAAAGAACCACTCAATAATCACATCCAGGATTGGGTTGACATTGCACAAAAGGGAGACCCTAATCTGGATCTGGTCCATAATCGCATAGAGGGATTAGTCCATTACCACGTTGCTGACACCTACAATTCCATATGGCTTTGTGGGATTCCTCAGCCATGCCAGCATCGTCGGGATCCGCAGAGACTGTCTCGAGGGTTGACATTGAGGAACTGTGGAGTGAGGAAGGACACTTCCCTAGCCCCTTGGCTCTCCGTGAAGTCTCTCGGCTGTAATTTGAACTTAAAAATCCAGCCTTTGGCTCTTGGGTGTTGGTAGCGTCCCACGGGAATCGCGTGCCCCAAGTGCGCAGATCTTTACAGAACCACCCCCACCTCGTGTGGCGTGTGCTGGGTCTAACTAGGGGTTCCTTGTCCTTAGCAATCACCCTGGTCCACCAGCCTGAGCCGTCCGTTTCCATCATTTCCCAACAAGAGATCTATAAAACGCCCGCCCACCCTCTGGTCTAGGAGAACAAAGGTGATAGGAGTGATCGCCGGACATCGTCGCTGTGCGTACGATACCAGTGCGGGAGGCTCTTTCGAAGTTTGACCGGCCGATCACGTAGCGGCGAGGAGTCGGGCAGGGACAGATTTATATTAATTACCATGGGTGCCGTCGAGGCGTTCACGGAGAGGCAGGAGGCTCTGGTGAAGGAGACATGGGAGCTGATGAAGCAGGACATACCGGAGCTCAGCCTCCGCTTCTTCAGCACGTATGTGTTATATATATATACCCACGACGCAGTTTTGTTGATTGTCCATCTAGCTACTTTTTATAGCCACGGATGCATCCTCCTCAGATAAACACCAATACATATCAATTTCACATGCGTTGTCGTAACTTGCAGTATCCTGGAGATCGCGCCGGCGGCCAAGGGCATGTTCTCCTTCCTCAAGGACTCCGACGAGGTGCCGCGGAACAACCCCAGGCTCAAAGCGCACGCCGTCAAAGTGTTCAAGATGGTAAGTGATGTTGTTTTCTTCTTTCACGAGAAGATTCCGCTCGGTGCTTTTGGTCAAACATCTTAATTGGTCGATAATTAAGAATCCCTGTGCTCCTTCTTTTGCTCCGCTGATCAATTACTCCGCTGGCAGACCTGCGAGTCCGCCGTTCAGCTGCGTGAGATGGGCGAGGTGGTGGTTGCGGAGAACACCCTCAAGAACCTCGGGTCCGTCCACCTCAGGAAGGGCGTCATCGATCCCCACTTCGAGGTAAGTTCGTGCTTTCGAGCAAAATTGTTTCATGGATTTTAAACCACCTGTGACTATTGTAATACCGCTGCAACTGTGCATACAACCACAGGTCGTGAAGCAGGCCCTGCTCCGCACCATCCAGAGCGCCGTCGGGGACAAGTGGACCGACGAGCTCGCCCAGGCATGGGGTGCCGCCTACGACAAACTCGCAGCAGCCATCAAGGCCGAGATGAAGGAGGAGGCCCAGGTCGCGGCGGCGGCTGCCGTCGCCTCAGCAGACGCGCCGCCCGCTTGATGCATCGTTCCCGGCGGATCATCCAACGACGATATATATGTTAGATTTGCCACAACCAGTCGGTGTACACTTGGCCACGTACCGTTGTTGTGGATGACTATTGTCGCAGTAGGTTCATTGTGATGTATACATATGGCGCGGCGCGTAGTACGTCTCTCCCGGTTACGTTGCGTGCGGGACCATACCATCTCAACTCCAAGGCGCTGCTACCTTTCATATGCTTCGGTTCGGATTCGTATCTTATGGGGGTCTATTTCTAGCTACCTCCATGTGTGTATGCATGTCTTTCTGCCCATCCATCTAATATAATAGCGATGATAAATTCAATTTAAAGCAGCTCTGCACAATGTTTTTCACAAAGCTATAAATCATAGTAAAACTAGCCTAATTGGTACTTAAGGCTTTACTCTCAACTCTTTTACTTAAGTTCAGCTCCATGTTAATGCAAACATTTTTATTGGTAAAGAGAGAGAAGTAGTACTTCTGTTGTTTCCTTTACTCCTTGTGAGTTTAACACAAATAGAAAAGCCAACGCAATTGGTATAATCACCTTTACTTGTAACTAACAGACATGAGTTCACTCTTTACTAAAATATATTTTTTGATCAAAAGATAGAAGCAACAACAGTCCTTCACTTTTTTCCTATTAATTATGTGAATGAAAGATGGAGACAGGAAAGGATAAAGGAAGACGTTCTAACTCTTTTCTAATGTTTTTGACCTTTGGAGTAGAGGGGTTTCTAAGAAGTCGTGTTATAAGGGTGTGGTATGGATTTCTTGCTGTCTTGGATTCTGATTATTTCTTTGTAGTTTTATTTCTTGAGTTATAGTTTAAAATTTATAGAAAAAGTTGTAATATTTGATTCTATAATTGTCTTATTTTTTAGTTGGCTCCTTGATTTTTCTTTCATATATTGTGAGGGACTTCCACATCAAATTTTGATTTTTATTATTATTTGGAATTATTTTATCTTTTGTTCTTTTCATAACTAGTATCGATTACGAGTTTGCTACGAGGAACATCTGGTTTGGATCGATTCAGTTTGGATCAAAATTCATATTAGAATGTGATTCAATACAAAGATTCATATTAGAATGTGATTCAATACAAAGATTCATATTAGAATGTAATTAATTATACACGATGTTTTAATAAAGGTGCATTGAAATCAAGTTATTGTTACGAGTTAAGGATCTACATGATGTAGGGGTCTAGGTTTGGCTTACACGTTCCATCCATGTTATACCATATCACATACACAAATATGTGTATATTCTAAAAAGTTAATGCGATGAGGAAACGAGTTTTGACTTATCTTAAAAAAATGGAAACGAGTTTTGACTTGTTACTATTGTTCGTGTTCCACATCTAGATGGTGGCTAGAAAGTGAATGGTTTGTGATTTAGTCATTGCGAATTTCTTAGTAGAGTCATGAGAACATTGAGCAAGAGGTGATTACATGAGTCGCATAGAAATATTATTTTAAAAATCGATGCCCCCCCCCTAGAACTTGAAAATATGCTTTTCCATCCTAATTTACCAAGCTACCAATACGAGAACATTGAGAACGAGGTGTTTACATGAGTCGTGTTAAAAAATACGAAATTTTCATATTTAAAAATTCATAGCACTAACGCTTTTATTATAATATGTTCTTTTGCTATTAGTTGTTGTCTTGTATGAAGAGTATATTTGAACATAAATAGGCAGGTAATATACACAAAATTTATAACATCGATCAACTTCGATATATGTATTTATTCAATACACCACTTTAATTAAGTACATAGACCCTAATCATTGAGCACAATCTTAATCGATGACTCATTTAGCTCACCCCTTTCCACTTACTATAACTTACGGGATCTGACACTGGTTGGTATATATAGTAACACTACTAGTAATATGATATATGGTTCTATTAAAAAATATAAAAGTGAAATCACAAAGTTTATAGTAACACTACTAGTAATATGATATATGGTTCTATTAAGAAATATAAAAGTGAAATCACAAAGTTGTTATATTACCTCAGGCGATGGGAGCTGCACATCTACAAGAGATAAGATAGGTCATTGGACAAGACTTGACGGAACTTTACAAACCAAGAAACACAATATTTGTATGACAAAGGGGCATGCACCCCTTTAAACAAGCCTCAAGGGAACCAAAAAGTCAAATTCTATAAGTCCAATAAAACCATGGATGTTGAGCTTCCGATCTTGCAAGCCTTGTCGCTTAGGAAGTCTGATCAGCCACTTTGTCAAAGAGATTTTCCGAATAGCATACACAATTAAATGGACATAAATATAGGCTAAATCTAGGGACATGCACATAAATATCCTAACAAGTAAACCTATGAACAAAAGTGACAATCAAGATTATGGCCTAGGGACATACACAAAATCATGTCAGCAAAGTTTTCCACAATAGGTGTCGACGATCAAATAACATATGTGGCACCAAATGACATATGTGAAATCATATGCAAGTGCTTAATGACTCAGCAAAAGGGGGTGTAATTAAAGAAGCTCATAAAACCTCATGTCCAAGATATTTGTTATGGGAGATGTGGCGTTTCAGTGTCAAAATGGATGGAAACCATGGGGTGGATGCCAACATATAGTTCATATGAAGAAGATTCATGGCGCCTTAACCACATTTATGTAGAAAATCAAGGAGAACTATCAATGACACACTTTAGAGAATTGAGTGGATAAGGCAAACAAGCGATAACTAGAAAAATGGGTAAGCTGTTAAGTTATATGTGGGGAAGGTGTAAGGCACCCCGAGAATGCCTTTGTAGTATTATAAATCACAATGAGGTTTAGGTGTTGCATTGTCTTTATATAGGGATTGTGTGCAAGATATAAGACAAATAAGAAAATACCACCTACAAGTCAAGTGTTAGAAATAATCATGATTATATTGGTGATCATCAGTCCAGGATGCTCATGTTCTCACACATTTCAATGGTTTGAAGAGGGAAGAAGAAAGGAGGATATAAGAACACAAAAATATATATAGAAATAATGTTACAAATATCATAATAATATCAGGTATCATCAACCCTTGATGTGCATGTCCTCACACCATGGGGTGGTGGTAAGGGAGGGAGGAAGAGAGGAGACTAAGTTATAGTTGATCCATGTGCTTACCTTGCTCATGTTTCTTTTCTTTGGGGATACTTTTGTAAATGCCCCTAGGTTGTCACTTTTCTCTTCTTTTCCATGGTGAAGAGGGATAGTGTCTTTATATAATGAAGCATATATGAGGAAGAGTGAGGGACTTGGATTTAAAAAATAGAGCCAAACAACAAATATTTGAAAAGGTATACATATTGCAGAAGTTATATGTTCAATAAGTATAGAGTTTAAAAATATAAATATAATTTTTAGTTGAAAATCTTGTCATGCTTTTTTGTATAGTTGAAAGAAAAACAAACTCTATACAAGGTCATTGTCTATAAACTATTGACTCTCCAGTGTACCGGAAACACTATTTTTACCATTACCACTGTAAAGTAATAAGAAATTTATGTATAACAACACTTCATAAGACCATACATTAAGAAATAGGAAGCAAAATTCCCTGAATAAAAAATCATACAGGTCAAGGAACACTCCAAAACAAAAAAAGCTTTAGCAAAAGAAGGATAAGCATGCACAATATTATAATTGGGAGCACGTAAAAAACAATACTCCAGAATCTGTCAAAAAGGCATCCACTAACATTAGAGCTTTCTCTACACAATAAGAAATGTGCAACAATAAAACCAAAATTGTGGCACGAGCACTATCTGTTACAACCCCAACTTTTGGGTTCATTTGGTGAGAAATGTTATTTCTCATATTAAAGATATTTAAATAAATAATGATATAATTTGTCTTGAATTTCGTTTGCAATAGCCTTGATGGTTGTTTTGTGGGCTTTATTGGCTATTGGGCCCAATAACAAGGAAAAGACAAAAGGAACTCCATTATTAATATGAAATTGAGAAAAGAAAAATGTAGAAACCTCTAGAAGGCAGAAATATATAATCCAAAGGTGGATTTCATGCCTCTTGGGTTCCTTGGGTTCCAAGGAGTCCAAAGTTGCAAAAAGAAAGCAATAAGAAAAGAAAAGATCAATTAAGTATTTCTTTATTAAGAAAGAAATTGAAAACAATGATAAAATGTGGAAAATAAGAGAAAAGAGGTATAATTGAATTATCTTTGGTGGATTTTCGTATTCAAAGGATTCTTAATGTTAAATGGAATTCCCATGATGAAAATAAAAAGAAAGAAAAAGAGAAATCCTTAAAAAGAGATATTTTAATAAGAAATAAACAAGATAATGTGAAATAACGAATATAGTTGCATCTAGAAGGATAATAAGTATCCTTATAAAGGAATTTCGAAATATTTGAGTTTCTTGGGGTCCAAGGAGCCCCAATGAAGAAGAAAGAAAGATAAAATACTAATAAAGCAAAATAAGAGAGTAATGTAATACATTATTAATGAATTTTGGTGGCATTGCTAAAAAGAAAGTATTTTCTACTTAAGGAGATATATTATTTCATGATTAATGAATTAAAAGGCAAGTATAAAAGAGAATAAGGGAGAAGATTTTCGTATTTCCAATTAACTAAGAAATAAAGAATATCAAAGAGATGTTTAGGAGAGAGAGAAAGGGAACTTGATTCATAATGAAGAAATCCAATTCCTATTAGGAAAGGACTCTTTTTCTTCAAGGGCAAGTGTGTCGGGGCATGGATACTCTCCCCTATATAAGGGGTAGAGCCTTTTGGCTCGAGTTGAAGTGAGATCCCATGTATTCCACCCTCTCTCCTCCTTCTTCTTTGTATACAAACCCTAGCGGAAAGGTTAGCTTGAATCCTGGTGCAACGAGAGACCGTGGAAGAAGTGTCATGAATGCATGTTGCCTCCACAACCACATGGGAAGGATCAACCATCACCTCCTCACTGTCGTCTTTGTGCAAATGTTGTAGGAGGTTTGCAGTGCGACCGCGGGTCACAGGTCCTGTGCCCCTGCACCCGGCCCTCTGGGCCACCGGTCGAAGCTTGGACTGGCGCGGAGGAGGATGTCAGAGGTAGGGTGACCGTCGACGATGGACATCGAGGTCCAGGGAGGGAGGAATAGTTGAGCAAGGTGCGGCTAGGGCAACATCAACACGTCGTCGTGAGGTTGAAGATGAGGGATCGGTCATTAGATCGTTTTGCCCTCCGAAGTACATAGAAATGAGCAGCCGCGCTGAGGGTACATTAGTAATTTGGTTATAAACTCAAATGTGGGCCATGTTACATGCATGAGGTGACGTGGCATCTTTCGGTTGGTCCAAAAAGGTATTTCTTACAAAAATCATATCTCCTCAATAGTAGCTCAGATGAATATGTATAAAATATGAAAGTTGCTCAGAAAAATGAGAGGAATCCAATAAAAATGCATATAGAAGCTAATTCTTCTTGTAATTCGAAAAGTAGTGTAACTTATCAACTTTAATGAATTAAATATTAGGAAACCCTATTTTGAGATGATTAATGAAATTAGTAGGGTTTAATGGATGATTAAAGTGGTATTAACCTATTAATGATGAAAAGGTACATTAAGAACAAAAAGGATGAACTTTGCACATAATTAGTTTAATTTAGAGTTTCTTGTGCATAAATATACTTTAATGGACCTTAAAACCCTAATATTGGTAAATACGACTCTTAATGGCTTTAATTATTCGAAATCATGAATAAAGTTAAGAGATGATGATTTAAAGCTATTTCGAGTATAGAAGTTCTTAATTGTGGATAAATATCCTTAATATGATAATTAGGGTTTTTCTAATGGATAAAGGCAGAATAAATAACGTTCATATGTGAATTAGACCATAATGAACTATGAATTGATGATAGATGAGCACAATGACTTTTTCATGGATTAAAAGGATAAAAATGGTAGATTTAATGAAAAAGAGGCTTAATGGACTTAATTAATGTTTAATTGTGTTGTTTCTGCAATTAAGGTTATATTGTTAAAAGGTAACCTTAATAACTTTCGTGAAGGATAGATGAGAAATTAGGGTTTAAAGAGTAAAATGAAGTAAAAACCCTAATTATAAAGTAAACCCTAAAAGAGGTAGAAATCCTAAATAGGAATAGAAACCTTAAGTAGCAAGATGGTTTGAATAGATTTTGATAAAAAGGAATTGGATGTGATTTCAGGATTCTTGCTTGATTGGATTTCCCTTATTGGATGATTCTGTCTCAAATCTTCCTGACAAGTACGTGGTTACGCTTATGATTATCCCGAATTAGTTTTTCGAGGTTTCCTGAAGTTTTCCTCAATGACTTGAATTAAACTATTGGATGAATTTAATTCATGCAATCTCTAATGTGGATATGACTATCACTTAAGATATGTGCCTACTAGCTCAGATTCTGGTCCCCTTTGTGGCTTCATAGTTTGACCTAGTACATGGCTACCTATGGGGTAGGTCCATCAGGTCATTGGATAACTTAGTACATGGCTACCAATGGGGTAGGTCCATCAAGTCACCTTGAGTCAGGGAGTGGGCTACCTATGGGTAGTGTCATGCGACTCTTTATCACCCCATGAGTTAGGGATTGGGCTACCTATGGGTAGTGCCATGCGACTCAACCCTAGATATTGATCTACCTGTTAGGTAGGATCATGCGGGGTTTAATGGGGATCTACCATGAGGAAGGTAGAATCTAAGTCTACTGCAGGGACAACACAGAGATAGGGGATATGTTAGGTACAAAGAAAAGAACAAACAGTAAAGTGGCATATATGGAATTTAATGAGGATTAACAGTCAAGGAGGATTAGTTAGAATATTCTCTCATATGGATAGAAGTTTAGTAATCCAAGTTTTTCAAAGGTATGCAAAAAGTTTTAGTTTATACCAGATTTCAATATAGTTGGTAGAATTTGATAATTGTTATTGATTATTTGTCGAACCTTTGATCCTGTTAATTGGGATAATGGATCTAACCTTCTGGTCTCCCTTAATTGGGGGTTACTGGGAGGCGGGGTCATTACACTATCTTTGAGAAAGAGATACTATGTAATACCCAAAAACTCAGAGATAGTCACATAGTAATTAAACTAGTGGAAAATAGTTTCATTAAAAGGCAATCAACATCTATTCAACTTTCTCAAACCATCCATTGTTGAAATACTAAAGATAGGTCTCATCTGAAACCCATCATCTTATAAGATAGACGTAGAACATCTCAAACAAGACCACATTATTGGCTTATTTTTAGACCAATAACTAAGAAATTGGATAATAAAGAATCCCAACACCACAAGATTATGAAGATTGCTCATCATAGTAAAGTCTTTCTTGATGATATTTTATAAGGATTTCCAAGGGACACTCTTGTCTCATGCATCCTTAAATTTCATTTATATTACTAGTTGTGTAACATAATAAGAACAAGTAGTGGAAGTGCATGCCCTTAAAGGTTGTGAGGTCCTTGAAAAGAATATTAGGGCATGAGAATTCCTTGATAGATTCACTCCATATCTTGATGGAATATTTACATAGGAACATGACATGGGAATCTTCATAACTATCTAAACAAAAAAGGTAAATTGAGGGAACTTGAAGCCTTCTTCTTCAAGCACAGTTATAACTAGGAAACCTTTATGACTGATTTACAGGCATGGAGTTGAATACTTCTAGGACATTTTAAATTCAGATCCATTTACAATTCAAATCTTCAAGTTATCTCCTAAACATTCCTTAGTATAATATTCTCTTTACAAGAAAATAGGTTACAATCATCAGCAACTATAGAAGTAGGTACATGTTGAAAAGAAGAAAAGAGGATCATCCATTCTATATTGGGGAACATTCCAATTCCCATCTGAGATAATGACATTCCTAGATTGTTCGTGTATAACACAAATGTACATACCAAAGTCATAAGGAACGTGAGGCTCAAGTTCTCAAACTCAAGGAACTATGAACATTAGAAACTATTATCAACTAGTTCTAGTAAGATAGTTCAAAGAAAAGTTTGGTTGGTTTGAATTATAACTAATAGTTAAACAAAGAAAGCAATTTGAAATTGTGAATCAAGATGGATGAAATCTCTTGATTTTCTAGTTTCACCAAAATGCTATATGTATTCAATTTGTATCCCATTATTTTTTCATATGAGATTATGACATTCCTAAATTGTTCATGTATAACACAAGTGTATATACCAAATCATAAGGAACATGGGAATCGAGTTCTCAAACTCAAGGAAATACAAACATTAGAAATTATTATTATTATTAACTAGTATGAATCATTTAGATCAAAGAAAAGTTTGGTTGGTTTAAATTATAACTAATGGTTAGACTAAGAAAGCAATTTGAAAATATGGATGAATCTCTAGATTTTGTACCTTCACCAAAATGATATTTGTATTTAATTTCTGCCCCTTATTAGAAAATATTGTTTGCTTTTAATTATAGAATTGAAATTAGTATCACCTTCTCTGAGAGCATCATAGCATATCCACTTTGGTCAGAATCTTACTTTTGTAGCAATTTCTATTTCAAATTGAAATAATGAAGATGTAACTTTTGATGATTCCCTCTTCACTATTAGTCCATTCTCATAACGTGTTGTTATTAAGTTCTTGAAAATTCATTAGATAGTAAATCCCTCTTTCAAAATAACAAAGTATCTTAAATATCATCTGTGTCGATTAGGCATAGACATGAGCTATAAATCTAAATTTGACAAAAACTATGCAACACAAATTTAGTTAATGAAAGTTGGTCATCAAATACATAATCACACTAATCTACTCTCAAGTTAAATAAAAAATTGAGAAAAATAAAATTGAAAATAACATATACGGAACAATGGAGACAACAATAATGAAGCCTCCTTCTGAATTTGAGTATTATCTAGTGTAATTTTCTTCACCAAATCCCCATTGGGTCCATCAAGAAGCACTTTGTCTCTGTGTTTTCTCCTATTCTCCCTTCTTGAATGTGTTGTGTCGAATAATTCAAAATCCTATGGTCGCACACGATGTTAGGTATAAAGTAACTAGGTTACATATCATCAAATGTGTGTGTTTAATTCTACTAATAAAATCTTGATGGTCCACATGTTCACAATGTCAATGCTACCAACTCAAAGTCATTTCCACAGACTTGATCATTGTTAGATTTGTCTCAATGGTACACTCAAAATCTTCATAGAAGTTTTGTCTCCACTAATATGCATGTCAGTGCCACTGACTTGGATGTTAGGATCTCTTGTTCGGTCTGGAACACTGTCTTGGTGCCACCAATAGGCTTGTCAGTGGTCTCAACTGGATGATATCGATACCACCAACTTGGGTGACTACACCAACTCTGATACAATGGCGAGTAGGATAATTATTATGAATTTGAGTAACTGAGACTGTATCTTTGAATTGAGGGTCAGTGTCATAGAATGTGTGAGTTTCTTCTTAAATAATCCTTTGAACAAATAAGCAATGTATTAGGCTAATGAATAGAATAATAAAATATGACAAATTATGTACAAGATGAGAACTATTGATGAACAAGTTTTTATACACTAATTTGGTGATAAATGAGTGAAAAACATACAACAAATATTTATCAATACATAAAGTCGCCCAAATTAGCATATAAAATAACTAAATTATGTGTGTATTGAAACCCCTCATATTGAATTCGTGCTCATCCATGATCAACACTATTCTTAGGTTTGGCCAAAGAAGTCAGCAGGAAGACATGTGTATTAAACATGACTCTCATCACCATCCTTCACAGAGAAGCCATAAAGTGATGCTTCAAAACATGTAGGGTGTAGATACTCTAAAAGAAATCAATCATAATAATAGTGGGAGTAGCAATAATAAGATCATAAGCAAAACAAACTGGTTGGAGCATAAAAATGTCATGGCTAGTAGAACGCATGCTTAGTGTATCACAAGATTGCCCTACCTATATTGCTCTAAAAAATATAATAAAATATATAGTAGTTGTAGTCCCTAAATAAAAATGCATGAGAGAAAATATCATGGCAGTGGCCGACCATGTAGAATAATGGGTGGATGGAATTGGGTTGCTTGAAATAAAAATTACAAAATAATTCGAATCATTACGCAATTGAGATGAAATCATGCACCTATATGATGACTAAAATGATATGTCTCCTAGTGGCTACAAAATTATTAGCAAAATGATGCATGCATGGAATGCCTTGTCCTAATGGAAGGGATGTAGGCGGAAGGTGCTTTTTCCGTAACTAGATACCACATTCTTCTTTCTTTATAGTTGAGGGAGATGTATTTTGAATTCCTAGATACCTTACCTCATTTGTCCACTTTCCTTTATTATTATCTATCTCAAATATAATTTTCTTTTTTATATAAAGGAGATGGATTAAGGACATCATTTTTATTTTTTTAATAAAAATATGGATCATATTTATAGTACACCTTAAGCAAATTGTATGCACATGCAATCTAGATGGAAATTGTTTGAAATTCTTATTGAATCTATTATATGAAAGACTAATATGCAAAGAAGGTTAATAATTTTTGTATTGATGATAATGTAAGAAAAATGACTTCTATAATGGAACAAAAGAAAACAAGCTTAATTCACCTATTCCTCCTATGGTGGTAAGGGAATGAGGGTGGATGGAGATCATGGGGCTAAGAGATATTGTTTTCCTAAACCATGGTATCTCTCTCTCACTGGCATCTTGTATCCTAAAGTATATTCTCAAAAGTAAATGAGAATTCATACTACATCTTAGTTGTTTATACTAAAACCACCATATCACTTCACAAGCCATGCAGATAAATTAGTTGTTGAGTTTATTATTAGTGTCTTCAAGCTGATGGGGTTGGGACAATTCTAAGTTTTTGTTACTCAAATAGAATAAACCATAGCTTGAAAGGTATGAGTGAAAGGTAGGTCAATTTTTATGAATACTTGATACCATTCCCACAACAAGGACTTATCTAACTAAGTTTTAATGTTTTATTTGCTTTTTCAACATTACAATTAAAGTAGACAGAGGACCCTAAAATAAGAAAAAATGTAGAAAGGAAAAACAAAGAACAAATATAAAATATAATCATGAAATGATAGAGGGTGTTCCTTCCCATCCCCCCTAATCTTGGATTTGACATTGACCTTGATGTCAAAATGTAAGGTTAAGAAATGAAATGGGTGTACGGAATGTGTTTCTCTTGTGGTGGGAAGTTGACTGGCTCAATAGGATTATGTGGGGAAATGGCCACTAGAGAATGGGTCATAGGTGGGCACCATTGGTGGTGGTGGATAGATCCCAACGCGACTGTTACTCTAGTAGGGATCATAGAAAAATTGGGAGAACATCTCTACTCTCCTCATACGCTCAACAATTTGTTTCTGATTCCTAAGAATTAGTCACTTATTCTCAAACATGACATGTTGATGTTGGAATACCTACACCTAGTCTAGAATATGTGATACTATTGGATACTAAACTAGGACATAGATGCATGGTACTACTATTTCTCCTGTTGGATGAATATGAGCATTTGTACATGCCCTTTGTGGAATATGTATTCCCAGCCCTTACTTCCAAAGATGAAGAAGAAATCGTGCCTTGAAGATATAAGATGAGGTACAGTTGGGCTCTCCTTGATATAGCAAGTGGGGCCTCTCCCAACCTCTCCTCCCTTTTAATATGGAGTGGTCCAGCACATATGTTAAACATCTCTAAGTATGAAGACTAGCTCAGGGAGAGCATGCTCCCGTGGTTGCACACATGATGTAATATGTCTCCATGCTTGAAGAAAAACTTAGATTGATGGAAATGCTAGACTTCGAGTGTGCCATTAGGTTTTAATAGTTGGATTTTAGATAGGTTGAGGATGAGGTGAGTTTTGTGGGAGTGTTCAAGCCTCCTTTGTGCCTTGGAAACTTGATTATAATGTTAATGGAAGAATAGGTCCAAGTTGACTTATTTCGCACCCAATGTAAGGAAACCATAGATGTGTGCAAATCATCTTTTTGTACCTTCCCTTGCCTTGGAGTGTATGAGGAAAATAGAGTGCTTGTCAAGAGGTGATGTATATATTGGAAAAAGGATGCTTGATGAATGGTGCCATTCTATGTCTCGCATGATAGTTACTATTTACTAGAGATTGATGTAGTTGAAGTTTTTTGGATCAAATCATTTTCCAGAATTAGCCCAATTAAAGATGTATTTGAAGGTTTCCAAGATAAGGTGGTGGTCTTGTTTGTGCATTCTACATGACAACCACCCTTCCTCTCAACCTTCTTTTGATCTGGGAAGGTAATATACCTTCCAAGATGAGAAAAGCTAGAGAACTATCTCAAAGTAGGTGTCCCACTCACTAAAGAGTGGATGTTCACCCAACATTTAATGGCATGCACAAATGCCTCATAGGTGGTTGATGAATCCAATGATGGGAGGAGGTCTCAATCTGCATACCGTGTTGCTTGTATTACCCCAGTGCTAAGCTTGGTATGTTTCTACTTATGTTGGTCATTGCCATATCTGATCTGAGTTAGCCTTGGCATGACTTAGTATGGAATGATGGTGATGGACGATCCTCCTTTCCATGGTTGCTTTGACATGATGAGAGAAGTATTTATAAGCAGAGCTTAGTGAAGATCAGTGTAGACCGGTTTTCAGATATCATATAATTATTTACTAGCTCTTACTCCTAAGGATAGCTTTAGGATAAAAAAATTTGGTGTGAGGAACATTTCCTCAAATACCCTATATAGACATGATCGTTACAATGTTGGTTCCACCAATTTGAAGTTGGTCTCACTGACATAATGGAACCAATTTATGTGCTTTGTTGTTGTGAATGTCAATGCAAGTCATTTGAAGTGTTAGTGCACCAACATGTGGATTGTGGTGTTGGTGCCATATATAGGTGTTAGTGTCACTACACGGCGGGAAGCCATGGATAAACACATGGCATTTATTGATGTATGTGTTGTGGGTCATCGATGGGTGTGCCATGCATCATTGCATCCATCCAAGTCGGTGCTATCAATAAAGTAGTTAGTACTACCAAGTCAATTTCTAGGATCTGCTATTGGGTTTCATCATTAACTCAGTTCCATTGAGTTGTGCATTGGAGCCATTGAGTCTAAAATTGGGTTTTGCTATAGAAATCATAGATCTCGTCAGTGCCACTAAGTTGGGGTCAATCGTACTAAATCTTCTAGTTTTATTTGTTGCAGATTTTGCAAATATTGTTGGTGCCCACCAGCACAAGTTTTGGTGGCATTGATGTCAACATTGAAGATTGATGTTGGATAGCTAATGTATGTTGGTATGACAAAGTCACAGTTGGCGGACCTACACATTTCCAAATTTTCCTTGACCTTGTAACAAATTGACCTCAAAAGTAGTTGGTGCCACTAATATTAGAGTCAATGGCATAGATGTTGGGATTCCTATTAATGTAGAGTTTAATGCAAAGCCTCAACAAAATATTGATGGCATCCATCGATATGTCGACTCCATTGAGTTCATGAATATTTTCTCTGAAGCATTGCAAGAGAAAGACAATGCACCGACATTGTGAAGAAAAAACACTCTACACACTTTAGACATTAAATGCATCTCAATTGCATCATGAAAAAACTATGAAACTTATGAAGAAGGAACATAATGGAAGTACCTAAAGCATAGATGAAAGTAGGTTTCCTCCATAGGCATCCTAATTTAGCATAATACATATGATGCAACTAGGATCAATTAACAATCTTAAAGTAAATTATGTTCCTTTTGTTCCCAAATTATCTGCCCACCAAAAAAATGGTTCAACACAAAAATTTTGTATCGATATGCCTTCTGGAAGTGCTCAAATCCATTTTGGTCTGGGGCGCTTCCCTGCACCCTGTGAGAGGCATCCTCCTCTCGACTCCTGCTCGCTGAAGGGAAGTGGGACCCCCTAGGAAAACTTGCTACAGAGTGATAGAATTCAAAACATGTAAAGGGAGTCAAAAAAGTATCAAATTCCTATAAATTATCATAAAAATATAAGTAGATCAAAACAAAGATATTCCTAATGAAAACTAACATATATGAATGCTAAAATAGACTAAGAATGCAACCAAAATTAGGATGAATATGCATTCATCACTTGGACGCATAGTCAACGTTAAAAAATATATAGAGATATCAATTAGAAGCAACAAAGGGTCCATGAAGTAAATATCCAAAAAAAACCTCAACTTCCTAAAAAATGTTCATGGGCATTACCTACCTCTTAGAGACACTGCATGTGCTTTGACATGAATTACACCTTGGAACATAATATGTACATACCTAAATAAAGTCAGAAATAGAAATCACATTTTAAGACCTTAGGCGTTGTCCTAGAACTGGCATGGTGCTCCCCTATAGGTAGGGAATGATAATAAACTGAGAATTCCATCGTACATATCATAAAATATAAGAGCATTATCCCAAGCAAGATATCTCACTAAATGAAGTCACTTCTTCTTCTTGTGATTTCAATCATCTATCATAAGCCCACAAGCAAGATAGTTCACAATATGAGAAAATCAAGGATTATGTGTCCCTATTTTCAATAGCATCTCATCATGAAATATTTCTTAAGTCATAGTTTGTGAAGCTAATCAATTTTTAAACCTTTATCACCTACTCACTTCAGAAAAGAGAAATGGTCAGCACCCATATATTTGGCTCCTTATGTTTGAACTTGATGCCAAGTTATTGTAGAAGCACAATCCATCTCATAAGGTGAGGGTTGGCATCCTTTTTCTACAATGATTATTTTAATGAGGCATGTTAAGTCCATACTATAACCTTGCCCACTATCCATTATTGGATAAACTTGTCAAAAGAAACAATGGTTAAAAGCTCTATTTTAGTGGTAGTATAATTTATTTGATGTTGTTGAGCATGCATAATAATAGTATATCACATATATGCATGATCATTATACTAACCCAAAACATCCCTAACTGCATAGTCAGAGGCATCACACATCAATTCAATTGTTTGGGTCCAATATAGAACCACCACTATTGGGTCTGAAATTGGGTTCTCTTTCATAAAAACAAATTCATTGTATTTCTCAAGTTATTTAGAAAGGTTTCTTGTAAAATTTGGCATGTCCTAGAAATCTCCTAACTGCCTTCACTGTTGTGGGCAAAGGTAGATTGGAGACCACCTCAATTATTTCAGATACACTTCAATCCCCT
Source organism: Alisma plantago-aquatica (assembly GCA_963693085.1). Taxonomy (NCBI): domain Eukaryota; kingdom Viridiplantae; phylum Streptophyta; class Magnoliopsida; order Alismatales; family Alismataceae; genus Alisma; species Alisma plantago-aquatica. Next base: position 1,284,485,196 of record OY856409.1, read on the forward strand.
TGTTGAACATTTTGTGTCCAAATACAATGCCTTCGTTGACCATCATATGACCTTTTCTCGATTGAGTACCAATTGAGTCTCCTCAAATCTTTATAAAAACTTCTCTAGACTCTCTAGATAGTCCTCAGATGAATCCATGTAGACCAATAAGTCATCCATGAAAACCTCAAGATGATGCTCAACTATGTCAAAGAATATGGAAAGCATGCACCGTTTAAACATTGTGGGTACATTATAAAGATCAAAAGCCATCCTATGATAAACATATGTACCATAGGAGTAGGTGAAGGTAGTCTCCCTTGATCCTCTAGTTCTATTTTTAACTAGAATATCAATCCAAAAAGCAAAAGTGGGAGCAAACAATGAGCAGTGCTAAAATCTAATCAATAAAAGGAAGTGGCAAATTCTTTTTGGTTGCATTCTTCAAACACCAATATCTACACAAACATGTAAACTAGTAACCAAATGGATATTTCATTAATGAGATTGGTTGTCACAGTTATACCCTCCACCTTAGGAACTAGATGTGAAGGACTTACCCATTTACTATTAAAGATTGCATACACAATATCTGTAGCTAAAAGCTTTATATCTCTTTCTTAAATACCTCCTTCATTTTTCAGTTGAGCCTCCTTTGTGGTTGTACCATCACCTTTACTTCATCCTCCATGAAAATATTGTACTGACATAGACTTGGATAGATCCCCCTTGATATCTATAATTGACCAGCCAAATGCAACTCAATGTTATCTCAAGATCACCATCAATTCATCCTCCATGCTACATATTATGTCAATAGTATTGCAAAATATAGCACCGATTTTATAAGAAAATCACCACAATAAACTAAAGAGTCAATTATACAAAGCAAAATGCATGTATGTGTGACATTTATCATTGATAAAAAAGTAACTTGAGTGTCATTTCACATGTAGTGCCAGCTAAGAACTAAATTTACCACAAGAATTTTTTGTCACAGAATATAGAATTAGACACCAAGAAACTTATGTAGGATTTCTATGAAGTCACTCGCAAAACATATATTTCCTCCAAGAAAAACATAACGTCATTTTTTGTCAAAAAAAGACGTGTTAGGCTTCTTATGGAGCTATCGAAAAAATAAATATTCCCTCCCATAAAGTAAATGTATTGTGTAAGATAGGCATCCAAAACCAACACTATATGGTTGTCTACAACTAGGGTTTATGATTCAAAATACAAAATTTCCTAATAGAACTAATTTTATAGGTTTGCCTACACAAGGATAATTTGTAATATAAAATATAGTGTTGGGTTTCTGAGTCAAACCGCCACTACATTTGTGAATTATTGCATCAATTGCCTCTTAAAGTCGGCGGTATAATATTGGGTATAACCAAGGTTTTTGATACAGTATAGCATCATTTTTGTTTTGAAACCATCACAAAAACTAGGAACTGTAGCGGCATTTTTTATGAAATTGACATAATTCTAGAAAACATGGGTGTTAGTTAAGTATAGCATTTAGTTTTGGATGCAAAAGAAAAACTACATTTCTAAGTTATACATCTTCGAAATTATTTTTTCTCCCACCTATGATATTTTTCTCCCATTGCAACATGCTGCTACTACTACAACTTCTCCTTATCGCCACCACCACCATTGATGTTGTTTCACCTCCTAGTCATTGATGTTTTTATTTCTCCTCCTGGTCACCGCCATTGCCTCTACTGCTATTGATCCCCCCCGCACACCTACCGCCATTGTTTCTACTGCTATTTTTCTCTCATCATTGTCACCACCTCCATCATCATTGTTCTTTTCATCCTCCATTATCTCAGTTGGTGTTGTTGTTGTGTCCTTCCTGAAGTTGTTCCTCTTTCATATACATTTACCTGCTTTGTTTAGGTTTTTTTAGGGTTTTGAGCACATTTTTCTACTCCATTTAGATACATGAATGAATGATGATACATGTAATGCTTTTTATTTAAAAACCTAGCATGTGTTACATGCATAATTTTATTATTAAATAATATATGCATGAATGAATTAACCCAAATGGATGAATGAACTTGGCAAAAATTATGTTATATTCATCTTTGATTTTTAAGTAAATCAAAATATTTTTTGGGTAAAATAATTAACCCAAATGGACTTAATTTAGACTTGAACCATGGGTATGTAACCTAAATTATATATGTATTTGATAGTTATGCATGTATTTTGTTGCCTCAAAACTCATCCAAAATTTACTCACTGGAGTAATTTTTTTATGGTCCCCTGTGACTATTCTTGAACACTTAATCACAATTATGATCTAAGTGTATAAGGTGTTTTGGTTCTCAAGATATTATGATAGTCATTTTTTTTCATTTGTTCATTGAGTACATATGCAGGTGGATATTTGCCCATCTACATCGATGTACTTGGAAAACTATGAGGAAATATTCTTTAAAATGAAACATATATTATAACCTTACTAGTTACACTAATTGTTCAAGAATGAGATTGGTGGTACACATGCATAAAAAATAAATAAGTTTGGCCTAGAAACATGTCCAAATTTTGAGTTTTGGATTGTCTCTGGATTGGTTTTGCTCTTGAACACTAAACCTCACTTAAAATGTGAGTGCATAATGTGTGTTTTACTTTGAACATATTTTACCAGTCAATTATGTTGGGTTTTGTGGGATGGAATAGGAAGCAGAAACAAAAATTATATCTTACCACAAACCCATAACCAGCAGATCACAACAACAACTATGCAATATGAAGGATGGTTTAGTGAGATATACCTGGTCCTGAGGCTTGCTCGACAACAATATCTCACAGCTAGTGCAGTCTTCAACCACCTATTCTTTGACAGTGTCTCTGCAGCTCCTGGTGTAGACCTGGAGTGTGGTGGACAGTCGTCCTCCTGAGCGGCAGAAACCTCCCGCCTCTATAGATAGTCCACATGGACAACTGGGAACTCTAGTCATCTTGAGATGGATAGACTAGAAGGATTCGTCCCCCTCTATTGGCGTACTAGTCACCGACACACTCTCCCACAATCAGTTACTTTTCTACAGTTGTCTTTCCCTCACTATTCCTTCCTAGACAGGTAGAACTTGCTTGGGATCCCTCGGTTACCACAACCAGAGAGGACAACAACTTTGTAGAGCAACTAATGTTCTGAGAAGCCCGTTGTACCCCTATATTTATAGTATAGGGAAGGGTCAGGGTTCCCAGTCTGTGTAGGAGTAGAAGGGTCTAGAATTTCGATAAACTGGTTGCACTACGGCAAATGAACCGGTCATTTCACAATTGAATCGGTCTTTTGGGCAAGTGAGCCGATCGATTCACTTATGAACTGGTTTGTTGGGAATGTGAACCAGTCAATTCACTTAGTGAACTGGTCATTTCACTTCCCAGACTTGCCCACAATTGACTTTTCCTATTCATTTCTAATTAATATAAAGATTAATTCTTGTCCCAATTAAATTGAACAAGTGAAATGAAAATCTTTTCTCACAAATCGAGAAACCCAACACTTGCTCGGTTGGTTCATGTGAACTGACAGGTTCACTAGAGTGAACCAATCATCTCACTTACCACGAGTCGATCGGTTCACCCAATGAACCGGTCGATTGGTAGCCCAGGTTGTGCAGAACTCAGTCGATGCAATTCTCAATCAATGTAACACTCTAATCAATTAGTTCAACACTTGAACTTGATGATTCTGAGTCAAGACTAATGATTGAATATTTAATTGAGTACTTAAACACTTTAGTAATCAATCCAAACATCATTCAAGGATAAACTCCTCTTCTAAGTTAATCCTATGTGTGTGACCCTATAGGTTCCGTTTCACGTTGGAAGTGAATGTCCATAACTAACTTATGACATCACAGACAAAGAGTGGTGCCTAGTTGCACATCAGTGCTACCAAAGTGAAGATAAAAGTTGGAGAACAACTTTCAACCTACAATTTGTTATTGGTATTATAGTGAATGTATAGTCCCTTTGTCACTGATATCCGGATTGAACTCAAGGCGTGCACTTGTCATCCTCTACAAACATTCAATCCATGTTTCTTGACTCAGAGTAGACATTCTGAGATATATGTAAGCTCAATGTCATACATTGACTCACATGTGCATGGCCATGCATTTCTCAGTCTCACTCCTCAAGTGGCCAGGATATCACAGTCTCTTAGGAGAGACAAATTCCATATCTATCACTCATAGTCAAATCCCCATGTATCAAAGTCACCCAATCATCACTGTTAGAAAAACCCATGTTTCAAGACTGCATTTGATGATGTCAAAGTGTACCCAACCACATGTGATGAGTGCAGTGATTTTAGGTTTAAGAACCACTATCACCACCAATACTATTAGAGATGATCCTGACTAACCAAGTGTGCTTTCCATGCATCACTCTTATGGTGGGTCTGTCTGATACAACGTTCTCTAACATGTATATGTGGGCTTGGTTTGATATCATATATCATGACTAATGATATTCTACCATCAACCAACACACACTCTAGTCTTTCGTGTTATTGATGTCTATGGTTATTTCTACAATAACAACTGACTAGGGACATTAGTGAGAATGCACACACTCTTAACATCCGTATGATCTCATTTTTCAAGTCACATACTTGAAGACATACATCATTGAGTTTTGTCATTCTCTATACATCTATCATGTAATACAATTATCTCAAAATAGTTAAAAATATATAGACGAAAATTGCCTTTATTATTATTCAAATCATTTACAAAGTATGCCATTACAATCATCACATGACTGGCTCTATGGGCATACATATCAACAGACTCCCACTTGCACTTAGATCCAATCACCCATGAACCTCACTCCTTGTGATCTATCATGACCATCATGCTTCTACTATGAAAGTGCCTTAGTCAAGGGATCAACAATATTTTCTTTGATTGGTACTCTGCAAATCTTCACATCTCCTCATTGTATGATCTCTCGTATGAGATGGAAGTGTCGTTGTATGTGCTTGGACCGCTGATGTGATCTCAGTCCTTTAGCTTGTGTAATAGCTCCATTGTTGTCACAATAAAGCTCAATTTCATCACAGCTGCTAGGAACCACCCCAAGTTCAGAGATGAATTTCTTGATCCACACAACCTCCTTTGTTGCATGGGATGCAGAAATATACTCGGCCTCTGTCGTAGAATCTACAACTGTCTCTTTCTTAGAACTCTTCCAGCTCACAACTCTATTGCTATGGCAAAACACAAATCCTGACTGCGATCCATAATCATCATTATCAGTTTGAAATCTTACATCGATGTAACCCTTAACCACCAACTCTTCCTCACTGCCGTAAATGAGGAACTGATCCTTAGTCCTTCTCAAGTACTTGAGGATGTTCTTCATGGTTGTCCAGTGAGCATCTCTGGGAACTGACTGGTATCTACTCGTCATGTTGAGTGCATACGAGACATTAGGATGAGTGCACAACATTGCGTACATGATGGATCCAATTGTTGATGCATATGTAATCCCATGTATGTGTTCCCTCTCTTCACAAGATTTGGGACATTGAGCTCTAGAGACGGGAACTCCATGAACCATGGGTAAGTTTCCTCTCTTTGAGTTCTCCATGCTGAACCTCTTCAACACTTTGTCAATGTATGTGCTTTGACTTAGTCCAAGAATCCTTCTAGATCTATCTCTATAGATCTTGATTCCTAATATTTATGATGCTTCTCCTAAGTCTTTCATTGAGAATGTATTTCCAAGCCATGTCTTTACCTTTTGTAAAGAATGGATGTCATTCTCCATTAGTAGTTTGTCATCTACATAAAATATGAGGAATGTAATCATGCTCCCACTAACCTTCTTGTACACACAATGTTCATCTTCATTTTGACTAAAGCCAAACTCTTTGACTACTTCATCAAATCGAAGATTCCAGCTTTGAGATTCTTGCTTCAATCCATAGATTGAGCTTTGCAGCTTACATACTTTATTTGCATCCTTTGGATTTATAAAATCTTTAGGTTGTTTCATGTACACATCCTCAGTAAGATTCCCATTAATGAATGCGGTTTTAACATCCATCTTCCAAATATCATAGTCATAGTAGGCTACAATAGCAAGCATGATCCTATCAACTTAATCATGGAAACTGGAGAAAAGGTTTTGTCATAGTAAACACCTTGAACTTGTCTGAAACCCTTTGCAACCAATCTAGCTTTATAAGTCTGCACATTGCCATCCATGTCGGTCTTCTTCTTGAAGACCCACTTGCACCCTATGGGTTTTACCCCTTCAGGTGGATCCACCAAAGTCTATACCTTGTTGGTATACAAGGATTCCATCTCGGATCTCACGGCCTCAATCCATTTCTCAGAATCTAGTCCATGAATATCTTCTAGATAGGTTGTTGGCTCATCATCTATGACCAACTCACTGCCTTCTTGAGTCACAAGATATCCAAATCTTTCAGGCTCAAGGAAAGTCCTACTAGATCTACGAGGTTCCTATGTTACTTGAGGAATTTGAGATTCTACAACAATTTGTGATTCTCTATGTTCCTCTTGTTCATCTATTGGTTGAATGTTTTCTTGTTGGTTTCGAACCTCTTCAAGTTCCACTTTCCTCCCACTACTTCCTTTGGAAATAAATTCCTTTTCTAGAAATATAGCATTCTTGGAAACAATCACTTTGTTGTCAGCTAGGTGGTATAAGTAGTATCCCCTTGTTTCTTTGGGATATCCAACAAAATAACACTGATCAGATTTGGGTCCAAGCTTTTCAGGAAACATTTTCTTGACATGAGTTTCACATCCCCAAACCTTCATAAAAGACACATCGGGACGCTTCCCATACCATGTCTCATATGGTGTCTTTTGAACCGATTTAGATGGTACGCGGTTTAGTGTAAACGTGGTGGTTTTAAGAGCATAACCCCAGAAGAGAGTTGGAAGATCGGAAAAACTCATCATAGATCGCACCATGTCCAATAATGTGCAATTCCTTCTTTCTAACACACCATTATGTTGTGGTGTTCCAGGTGGAGTCCATTGTGATACAATACTACGGGCTTTCAAAAGGTCCTCAAACTCTTGGCTTAAGTATTCTCCATCTCGATCGGATCGATGTGCCTTAATACTTTTGCCAAGTTGGTTTTGTACCTCATTCATGAAATCCTTGAACCTTTCAAGGGTATCTGACTTATGTTTCATCAAGTAAACATAACCATGCCTACTAAAGTCATCAGTAAAGGTAATGAACTACTGATACCCGCCCCTAGAATTTGTTCTAAAAGGCCCACATACGTCAGTATGTATGAGTCCTAATAGATCACTAGCTCTCTCACCTTTTCCTGAAAAAGGGAGCCTTGGTCATCTTACCCAATAAAAAAGATTCACGTATCTCTAATGATTCAAAATAAAAAGAGTCCAAATAACCATCTTTATGGAGTCTAGATATGTGATTCCCATTTATGTGCCCTAGATGACAATGCCAAAGGTATGTTTTGTTTGAGTCATTGAGTTTTTGCCTTCTGGTATTTACGTTGTCTACACTTGTCAGTAGATCTATTAAGTATACACCGTAAGACATAGGGGCACTGCCATAAAAGATTCTATCTTTAGAAATGGAACATTTTCCATTCTTAATAAGAAGTTCAAATCCATCCTTGTCTAAACAAGATAAAGAAATGATATTCCTATTTATGGCAGGTACATAATAGTAGTTCTATAACTCTATTTTCATCCCACTTGATAGAGATAACTCATAGGAACTGCATTGGCAGCAACTATTGCTCCATTAGCAACACGTAGTTCAACCTCGCCTTTTGCTAAAGGCCTACTTCTTTTCAGATCCTTCACATTTTAACAAATGTGTGATCCACATCCAGTATCAAGTACCCATGATGAAGAAGTAGTAAAGTTAATCTCAATCATGTATACACCAGAAGTAGAGATCTCTATCTCTTGCTTCATCTTCCTTTATTCCCTTAATCCTCTCCATATTTTGAGCGCAGAAGACTTGGACTTCAGCTTGGCGGAGAACACTTCTATGCCTTGCATGTGTCCTTAGACTCCATTCCACTTATCACTATCATGGAACTATCCTTCTTCTTTTATGCCTCAAATAACACCTTAAGTGTACATAGAGCGGATTCTACGACCACTGGTATCTTAGGAATATGCAGAACACTTCTCATAGTCCTTAACCAGTTATGGAAATTTATCTCAATTTAATTGTATGATTTCAACGATGATTTTTTTGTCATTTGATTCTACAAGAGAAAACAATTGCATTTTATCAAAACTCATTTGATTTGATTTGAATAAAGTTGATGATATTTAATTAGGCCTTTAATTAATTATCGCTCCCACTATTTTGATCAAATTGATATCCTTCACCATCAATTTGGAAGATTGCATCGTACAACCTTCTAGTGAACAAGATCCCAATTTCCTCTCAGTCACGGACCAGTTGGGGCTGTCACCCACACCTAGATTCTTTTAGGTAGGCAACTTTTGCCAATTGCATCATATTAAACTCTTGATAGATTCATGTGCAACTCTTTGTCATGTACATATCCATGCCTCAAGGTGCTTGACCTGATCATGGTCACCTAGTTAAGTCCAACCCAAACACCAACACAATGAATATGCACCCCGCTAGGGCAGACCCACATATTCACCATCACACTTCCATGAGCTAGACGGTGCACCACGCTAGGGTGTGCCCACACTTAGTCGATCAAGCTTTTCATGTGTGTTTCTTTTGGAAGGCATCTCAAACTTAATATTTACATTGAGGGGTTTGGTATTTATATACATATACATATCCAATTTCCACATATACAGTATGTATCATATAAATGCTATATCCCACAAGAAAACATGTGAAGCGATAAAGTGACTATTATAGCCATCCTATATGTAATTCCTTGAGCCACAAGGAATTATGGTCATCTAGGTATACATCACATGCAACAACCTATAGTTGATGAAAAATATATTCTTGGGTCATTCTAGGTTGATCAGCTCATCCTATGACTGATCGGCTCGCCTCATGGCCGGTTGGTTTGTTTTCACCAACCAGTCGTCTGGCTCCTCTAGACGGTCGGTTTGTTGGGTCGTATGGCTCCTCGTTAGGCCACCATCCACTCATATCGCACCATCAGCCGGTCATCTCAGTCCTCCAACCGCTCTTCTGGGTGCCCATTGATCTTCGACATAATAGGAAATAAAACTATCCTACTTTTACATATATCTTTGGGAAACTCGAGTTACATTCGGGGGGGAGCAAAGATAGAAGAGAAGGCTCGAGTTATCTCGAGCTACAATTGGAATAGAAGAAAGGACTCGGTATGTATACTAGGATGCAAACATCTACAACCATCCAAGAACACACATAAGGGTTTATAGGCCATAACCACGCTACACATCCACCATCAAAATCATTTTAGAGTGATATGTATCGATTGCATATATATACCATATCATATATGTATATAGGGATTTGTGGTGTTTAATCGGATATGCACATTAGCTAATTAAAGTATTCACATTGCATGCAATAACTAAATGGCAAAAAACCAAAATCTGATCATATCAATTAATCCTAAAACATAGTATGTTGACGTGACTCTGATACCACTATTGGGTTTTATGGGATAGAATAGGAAGTGGAAACAAAAAAATTTATCTTACCACAAACCCATAACCATCCGATCACATCAAAAATTATGCAATAGGAAGGATGGTTTAGCAAGATATACCTGGTCCTGAGGCTTTCTTAGCAATAATACCTCACAGATAGTGTGGTATTCAACAACCTATTCTTCGACGGCGTCTGTGCATCCTGGTGTAAACCCAGACTGCGGTAGATAGTTGTCCTCCTGAGCAGAAGAAACCTCCCGCCTCTATAGATAGTCCACACGGACTACCGGAAACTCTAGTCATCTTGAGATGGAAAAACTAGAAGGATTTGTCCCCCTCTATCGATGTACTAGTCACTGTCACACTCTCCCACAATCTGTCACTTTTTTACAGTTGTCTTTCCCTCGTTGTTCCTCCCTAGATGGGTAGAACTTGTTTGGGCTCTCTTGGTTACCACAACCAGAGAGGACAACAACTTTATAGAGCAACTGATGTTCTGAGTTGTGTGTTCTGAGAAGCTCCTTGTACCCCTCTATTTATAGTAGAGGGCAGGGTCAGAGTTTCTAATCTGTGCGGGAGTAGAAGGGTCTAGAATTTCCATGAGCTAATTGTACTGTGGCAGATGAACCAGTCGTTTCACAACTCAGTCGGTCATTTCAGCAAGCCGATCAGTTCACTTTTAAATTGGTCGGTTGGGAGTGTTAATTGGTCAGTTCACTTAGTGAATCAATTGTTTCACTTCTCAGACTTGCACACAATTGACTTTCCTTGTTCGTTTCTAATTAATATAAAGATAAATTCTCGTCCCAATCAATTGAACAAGTGAAATGAAAATCTTTTTCTCACAAATAGAGAAACCCATCACCTGCTTGGTTGGTTCATGTGAACTGATTGATTCACTAGAGTGAACTGGTCATCTCACTGACCATGATCTGATTGGTTCACCCAATGAACCGGCCAGTTGGTGGTCCAGGTTATGCAGAACTCAGTCAATGTAGTTCTCAATCAATCAGACACTCTAATCAATTGGTTCAACACTTGAACTTAATGATTCTGAGTCAAGTATATTGATTGAATGTTTAATTAAATACCTAAACACTTTAGTAATCAATCTAAAAATCATTCATGGATAAAATCCTCTTCTAGGTTAATCCTATGTATGTGACCCTATAGGTTCCATTTCACGTTGGCAGTGAATGTCCATAACTACCTTATGACATCACAAGCAAAGAGTGGTGTCTAGTCGCACATCAGTGCTACCCAACTGAAGAGAAAAGTTGGAGAACAACTTTCAACCTACAATCTGTTACTGGTGTTACAATGAATGTATAGTCCCTTTGTCACTGATATCTGGATTGAACTCAAGGCGTGGACTTGTCATCCTCTACAAACGTTCAATCCATGTTTCTTGACTCACAGTAGACTGTCTGAGATATATGTAAGCTCAATTTCATACCTTGACTCACATGTGCATGGCCATGCATTTCTCAGTCTCACTCCTCAAGTGGCCATGATATCACACTCCCTTAGGAGGGAAAATTCCATTCTATCACTCACAATCAAATCCCCATGTGTTAAAGTTACCCAATCATCACCGTTATAACAACCCATGTTTCAGGACTACGTTTGATGATGTCAAATTGTACCCAACCACATGTGATGAGTTCAATGATTTTAGGTCTAAGAACCACAATCACCACCAATAATATAAGAGATGATCCTGACTAACCAAGTGTGCTTTCCATGCATCACTCTTATGGTGGGTCTGTTCGATACAATATTCTCTAACATGTATCTATGTGCTTGTTTTGATATCATATATCATTACTAATGAGATTCTATCATCAACCAACACACACTCTAGTCTTTCATGTTATTGATGTCTATGGTTATTTCCACAATAACAACCGGCTAGGGACATTAGTGAGAATGTACACACTCTTAACATATGTATGATCTCATTGTTCAAGTCACGTACTTGAAGACATATGTCATTGAGTTTTGTCATTCTCTAGACATCTATCATGTAATACTATTATCTCAAAATAGTTAAAATATATAGACAGAAATTGCCTTTATTATTATTCAAATCATTTACAAAGTATGACATTACAATCATCACATGACTGGCTCTATGTGCATACATACCAGCAACCATTTGTTCTCCAACTACATATATAGTTGGATGTTTTCCCATCTACACTGCCATACTTGGATAACTGTGGGAAAATGTCGTCAAAATTTTCTTGAAAACCAAACTCACATTATACACTTGCTAGTGAGATTAAGTGTTCAATAATGGGATAGAAGGTAAACATTCATCAAAATCGATAAATTTGCCATATAAACCCATCTAAAACTTACTCCTTATGAGTAAACTTTAGATAATACCCAATTTGGGACTATTCATAAACATTTAACATCACTTAAGATGTGAGTATATAATGTGGATTTGGTTTTGAAAATATTTTGACAGTCATTTCTCCATTTGTTCACTGAGTACACATGTAGGTGTGTATTTTCCCATCTACATGGGTTTACTTGGAGAATTTTTGGGAAATATTGTCAAATATGCTTTGAATGAAACACACATTATACACTTAATAGTGATACTAAGTTTTCAATAATGGGATAGGCACTACAATTTCATCAAAAACCAATAAGTTCATCCTAGAAACCCATCCAAATTTACTCATTAGGAGTAAATTTCATATTTTCCCCAATTTTGGACTATTGTTGAATACTCAATCTCACTTTGTAAGTGATTGTATGAGTGTGTCTGGTTTTTAAGATATTTCAACAATTATTTTTTCATTTTTTTATTGAGTACATATGTCAATTGGTATATGTCCATCTATATCGATGTACTTGGAGAACTCCAAGGAAATGTTGTCAAAATATTCTTGAAAACCAAACACACATTATGAACTCACTAGTGAGATTAAGTCTTCAAGAATGGGATAGGTGGTACAAATTCATTAAATATAAATTAGTTTGGTCGAAATTAAAACATATTTGAACTTAAAATTAGCATATAACACCTATATTCAATGCTCACTTTCCTTAATTTTTGTGTGATTGTGGAATGGATTGGAGTTGGATATTTACTCAAAATAATTACTAACTAGAGTTTATAAGAGGTCTTGATAAGTTTATTATTTTTTTTGAGGATCATAAGTGATGTCTTGGAGTTAGATTATTTTGTCCCTATAAGGATTGTGGTAAAAAAATGAAATGTTGACGTTGTTAAGGAAATTAAAAGTCATGTTTAATATAAGGATACAATGAATGGTATTGTCATGGAGATTCTCCTATTTATATATCAAGAAATTTTGAGACTAGTACTTGTGTGTAAGAATAAATGTGGAACGATGTTAATGTGAATGCTTAACCAAATCAAAATAATATGGTTATGTGATGATAGATAGTTTTAGGGACAATCATATTGATCTGCCTTCTTTGTTCACATACATTGTACATGATGATGAGAAACCATTATATATGAGTTGTACTAAGTTTACAAGACTGAACATTAAGTTGTGATTGTATAATTTAAATGCAATCAATAAGTGGTGTTACAAAAGAATGACAGCTCTATTTTCACTATTGAAATATATTCTTCCTAATGGAAACAAGCTTCCGATCTCGACATACAAAGAAAAGAAAATTATTTCACAAATGGGATGGAGGCTACGAATATACATGCATGCCATAATTATTGTGTGTTATTTCAAAAGGATTATATCAATTTGGTCCCAAGTTGAGTGTGTCAAGGTACAAAATGATGACTTTAGGTAATACCAAGCATGGCTAACCTACTAAGCTAATGTGGTATCTACCTATAATACCATGGTTTAGCACTAATTAGCTAATTAAAAAGATGCATAGAATATATCTTGTCATGAAGAGGTAAATTCATATGATTATGAAGTCCCAAGACATATTTCTGATTCACAACAATGAAAGAAAATAGATTTATTGTGTCCCCAATTTGGTAAATAAGCAAGGAACTTAAGACTTTTACTTTGTATTAATGGTATGAATCCATATGGTACATTAAGTAGAAACATAGCACTTGTCCTATTATTATATTTATATACAATCTTCCTCTTTAGTTGGGCATTAAGAATAAGTACTCATGCTATCAATATTGATTTTAGGGCCCAAACAACTTGGCAATGACATTGATATTTTCCTTCAACATTTGATTGATGACTTAATGGAACTTTTGGAAGAAGGTGTTATGACTTATGATGCATCATGTGGAGAGATTGTTGTTTTGTATGACTAGTGACTTTCTAGCTTATGGGAATTTGTGTAGATACAATATAAAAGGATCTAAAGTGTGTCATCTATGTGAGGAAAGACATTGTTTCCATTTGACTAAAACCTGGCCGAAAGATCGTACGTCTTGGTCATTGAAAATTTCTCCCATGAGTGTATCCTCATTAAAGGTAGAGCAAGGCATTTGATGGATGTATAGAGGAATGAGGTTCCCCTATATATGTATAGGAGAATGATGTATGTGAAAGAGTGAAAGACAATGTCAAATATACTTGGTAGGAGAGAATATAGAAATCTTGCTTGTGATAAATATTTATACAAGAAGAGGTCAATGTGATGGGATATTCCTTATTGAAATTTTTTATAATTATACAATATATTTTTGGTATTCATGCTAAGAAAAAAAATTATTATATCATCACTGGTACGCTATTGTATATACCAGGCAAGATTGAAGCTGGCATAAACTCCAGAATACATTTAGGATCAATGGGTATAAGGAATGACTTATCAATAGAGATAAGGGGTTGCCACACATATTTACCTCTTGCTTGTTACACTTTGTTTAAATGGGAGAAAAATCCTCTTATGGGTTATAATGTTAAGGTGTCGCAAGGTACTCTTTCAATATCTATATATCAATTTCAATAAAGGATTTGAAATTGGTATATCCTAAATCTCATGATTGTCACACTCTATGCAACATAATTTAACTATGGATATTCGATATATATTGCTAAAGCATGTTAGATATGCAATCACATGATATTTTCTTTCCTTCAACAAAATATGGCAAAGCTATAAAATTTGAAAATCTTGAAAAATTGCAAAAAGATGTGATTGTTACTTTGTGATAGCTTGAGATGTATTTTTTTCTTCGTTCTTTGATATAATAGTTCATCTTGTTATCCATTTGACTAGGGAGGTGAAGACATTGGGTCTAATTTTATTATATTAGATGTATCATTTTGAATGATACATGGGTGATTTTAAGGGTGATGTTCATAATTGTTACCATCCTAAAGGAAGTATTATTGAGGGTTATGTGGCTAGAGAGGCAATGGACTTCTACAATGATTTTCTAAATTGCAATGAAACTAATGGCAATATAAAGTCCTGCCACATTCAATCCTATCATGACACGGGAACTCTAGAGCACAAGTGGAATGAATTAGTCATGGGTTGTGAGAACAAGCACACTTGTACATTTTACATAGCATATCAATCCATCCCTAAATGTGATCCTTCTTTATTCTTTCTTGGATGTGATCCCTTCTTTTGTTTCTTCCTTCTTTTTCCTTTTTTCACATCCCAAATTAATTAGTCGATTCTTTTTTCCTACTCTTCCTATTCTTTTTAGACAAAACTTTTGGTGACCATTTTTCTTAAAGTCGTCCATGAGTTATTTTGCAAGCAAGATTGCATTTTTTATTCATCTCCAATTAACAAAATGGGATTCAAAGTGATGAGGTTGGGGAGAATAGCTTGGAGGATATTTGAAAGGATTTGAGGGAGAATTTGTTACGAGTCCCTTGTCCCACACATAAGTACGAAAGTGACGTGTAGTTCATCGATTCTACCTAATGCTCCATTGTCTTAGCAAAGATCTTCTGATTGTGTAGTCTTTCTTCAGATAGTTATTTTTGAGGAAAATAGCATTCAACTGTTAATAAGTCAGTGTAATTATCTTTCACTTTCATCTCAAGCTTGAAAAGTTCTTGTGTACCGTATCATAATAGCCATCAAGAAGAATATTATTTACCATAGTCAGAGGTTAGAATGGATATAAATATCAAAAATAAGGTGTGTATCTATATTCCCAAATAGAAAAATCTTATCAAGATAAAGTATCTTCAATGTAGTTTGGTGTAGCTTCCTAGAGATCATAATCTTACATTTATTAGCTGGTTTGAAGATAAATTCTTTAGTCAGCTATCTCAAACACCAAATGGTGTTGCTATAAACATCAAATTGCTCTCCTTCAAACCAAAAATATATGTCATATCAGACAGAGAGTGTGATATAATGCAAGATTCTTTGTTGTATTTTCTAGTGCAGAGGATGAAAGGCCACGAGAGCTCATATGTCATGTTACGATGTCAATGAAGACATGTGGGATTTTACTACATGGATTTCAGGGTACCTGTCTTTAGGTGTAATTGGGTTTATAATAATAAAGGAATTCTAGTGTATGAGTTGGATTTGAAAACATTGGTAAAAATTATGAGACACTCATCTTGGAATCATAGGAGAAGAAAGTATTCTATATTTATGACATGGCATATGAAAATTGTTCTATCACACTTCCTGGAAAAAGGTAGT
Organism: Alisma plantago-aquatica; assembly: GCA_963693085.1. Lineage (NCBI taxonomy): Eukaryota > Viridiplantae > Streptophyta > Magnoliopsida > Alismatales > Alismataceae > Alisma > Alisma plantago-aquatica. Next base: position 1,284,501,431 of record OY856409.1, read on the forward strand.
TCATTGAAGATTCTATTAATAATGAAGAGTACTATGACAAGTATGATGACTCTGATTCATTCTCAGTTGTTCTATCAAGTATAAATGTTGAAGTTAATATCGATGAATATTATAACAGTCAAGACCATGCTAGAGGAGTAATAATTGACTGAAAATCATGACTACGGTCATGTGCTTTATTATCAGTCAAACATGCATGTTTGTGAACTTACATTTTATGATCAATCAAATATGTATTTCTAGATATCTAAATTTTGTTATCAATCAAACATGTTTTTATATTTTTCACTATTTTGTAGAATGTTATAGCATGACCTCAGTAGAGGATCACTTTAAGCATGAGCACTTTGCTTAGCAGCATGTTGAGCAGGTCGGTGTTGATGATGATGTTGATGCTTTTGGTAGTGGTAATTCTACACATAGAAGAGGATCCACACTCATGAATAGGTTATCTAAGATTATGGACAAAGGGGTGTAGTTGGTCATTAAGTTTGATGACACAGGAGCACCTATTGAACAATGCTATTACTTTTAGGCACAATGCAAGGGTATTTGTACACAGTAAGGTGCCAATAGATATATAAACTTGGCATAAAGTTTTAGTTTTCCTAAGAGAGATCTTGTTAATGGACATATATGTGAGTTTATGAATTTATACTAACTTTTCCAATTACAAAATTGATTTTAATTTCCAAGTTTTATAAAAAATATACCTTTTTATAGTCCTTTTCATCTAGATGAAGAACATTATCAAAAACGGTGATACAACAATGTGGCATACTATGGAGGGGGTTTTAGTTGATCTCACTAGAGAATACATAAATAGCCCTAAGGAAAAGAAGGTTGTCATCAATCAATAAAACTCTTTTAACCCTAAGGCACGGGAGACATTTGCTACATCTAGGAAATAAAGTAAGTTCAAGATATTAGCAGTGCACATACTACATGTTTTTTTCTTATTACACATACTACATAGATTTTAATATACTATGAGACCTTTTTTGTTACACAAAACATAATATCTCTTATTAATTAATCACACTATCCACAAGGACTAGAAAGAATGGAGGGATAAAATGTGTATGACCATTTATGGGAGTCTGGTGGCTATGCCTTCCGTCGCCAATCATAGAAAAACAATCCTCATCTGGGAAAAGTCAAGTACGACTTCACCCTGACACTTACTTTGGGTTGATGTTAGTAGAAACTATGCAGGAGAAATTCCCAACCCTACAATCAAATATGTAGTAGAGAAAATGGTAAAGTTCAACCCTCAAAACGGCCTAATTGTTTTCTTTTCAATTGTTACTGAGATGCATTAATTCTTAAATCCTGACCAGCCAAGGGGATGAACTAACAATTTCTCTTGCTACTAAAGAGCACCTTGGAAGTGTTAGGGAATTAGGTGATGGTGTGGAAATAACATTATATTTTGTCTACTCCCAACAACAATGCTAGATCTAGTCAAAGAAGCGGTATCGCACATAAAGAAATCAAGACTTTGTACAATAGGTTGCATGAGAAGTAATGACTTCATTTTATCCTTCCCGACCTCCTCAAATTGTACCCATAGTATGATGCTCTGATAATGAGGTACAAGATCTAGGTTTTACTCCATTCATTGAAGTTAGGGGAAGTAATCCCACTGATTTTCCAGAAGAATCCAACGTAAATTTGTTATCAATATAATGTTATGCCAAAATATATACATACATATATATTATGTTATCTGTATAATATTATATAAATTGTAGATGGGTATAAGCAATTGTCTTGTTGTTACAATACCTAAATAAAATATTATAACATTTTGGTGGTACATTGCACTACCTACCAATGCCCTTTGATGTAGTCTATGTGTCTATCATAGTTGAATATGATGGAGTGGGTGACGCACCACTATGGATACCTCATCCTAAATGTAATATAGTAGAAGAATCAGAAGGTGGTGTTGTGGTGGGGCGGCCTAAATAATTGTTAATATATATTGATGTCCATAAAATTATGATTATATTTTTATATATCTATATATAAACTCATTTGATATAAAAAAAATTAATCGATCCCAAAACCTAAAAGATAGAAGGAGATGATTGGTATTCCTCCAAGCCCTAAACCATCTATAATTTTGAAACACATATTCTATGAGTAGGGGTGTAAATATAAAGGCTCATGTTGATCCATAGCCAGCTCAACACCATTATCAAATATGGTGATCAATTTTATTGAGGACTTTGTAGGGAAAGCCTTTCAGATCTTCATCTAAGATATTCAAGAGTTGTTTCATTAAAAATGGATACATATATTTATAACAATAGTATGGATATGGTAATAGTTTATCAATGAATTTAGTTCACATAATCATACATCATCAATTGATTTCTATGTATTAAACAATCGGAACTGTTCTCACATCTACTTATATAAGGAGACTTTAAATTTTCAAATAAGAAATTGGCATTCATGTCTCCTTCATTAATTAGCATTTTGGAAAGAAAATGTAATTTTTTATTTGAATACTTCTCATCTTCTTTAAAAAAAATCGAGTGAGGGAAAGAACATTATTTTTTCTCCTTTCAATGTCAAGTAAGCTTCCATTATTTCATATGGTTTCTTAACTTATAAATTTGACTTATGAATTTTTCTTTAATAAAGAACATTATTTTGTTTTTGTTTGCCTTGTTCTCGCTCAAAGATAGGCATCGAGAATTGTTGGTGATTGTGTTGAGCTTAATGACTATGTATTGTCTTGACCCATCAGGTAAAATAGTAAGGGACCAAAAACTAAAATTGCCAATTATTGATAAGCATAAATATCCATTTGTCAATGCAATAATTAGCATGGCTTAATTGTGATATCTTTTCTTAGTAATATGTCTTTTTTATTTAACTTATAGGAGTATAAAAGCATTCTATGAATGTAGAGTATAGATGGATTCAAAGTTGAAGTCGATAACTAGGAACAGTATCAAGGTATTTTGATGGCTTGACATCATATATCAAGTCTGGTTTATTGTAGTGTACTAACATTTAATATAATTCTTACTTTATACTGCCAAATATAAGACAATGATTGGGCATGCAGATTCTATGTTATGAAGTATATAGATGTCATTGTCAAGATAGTATCACATGGCATTCAAAATATACAACAGATAGTAAAGTCTAGGATCATGCATTTATGATTGAATTTGAATTGACTTCATTATACATATACATTATCTATAATGAAACACATTTCTTTTGCAGGTCCTTGGCACTTAGAGTTATGCATGGGATATTCTAGATGACAACTAAGATGAGTGGGCATAGGCTTTTCTAAAAGAAGTGACATTTGAATTGAATGAATTAATATATTTAGTTCAAAATTATGAGTTGTCTTTTGTTCTTTATCTAATAATAAGCGAATACATTATTTTATGTCAATTTAATGTAGTCTTCTATATATTCTAAACTTCTACAGTGACATGGATGTGAGAATGTGTATGGATGTGTGATTTCATATGATATGTGAATGAAATAGTGTTTGTGAATCTGTGTATGATTCATATAGTAGATTTGGTCACTTCATGAGATGGAATTAGATATGTGTATTATTTGGTGATGAATGGATCATGTATTGTATTGTAGGTGTGAGTTATATTACAAGAACATTATTTGGTGATAAATCATGATTGGATGATGAATGAGTCATTTGTTCATGTGTGAATGATATCATTTTGCATTATAGGTTCTTCATTGCAAATGGCCTACAAAATTGTAGGTGTGAAACCTATAGTTTAGTTGTAAAAAAATATATCCATAGCATTAGTTAGTTATTAAAAAATAGAAGCTCTAAGAGTATGGATGAGCGTTTGGTCAAGCATACCAAATTTGTTGTCATGTACATAAATTTATTGATAATATTTAGTATGTGGCATCGATTTCGCTTTAAAAATTGAACCTACAATACCAAAGCATCTTTATTAAATAATATGACGATACAGTCGTACATAGCTATTGACAAGATATAATTTAGGGCTTTGGTTTAGAACAAAGAAACCAAGGCTACAGAGCTCGCCAAAAATGAAAGTATCAACTATTTGAAGTCTATGGTGTCAGTTTTTCTTCAAGAATCTGAGGCTATACACCTAACTAAAAATTAAAAGTGTCGATTATATGTAGTCTATCGCATCAGTTTCATAAAAGAAAAATGGCACGACATGTATTTATAACCTCAATATGTTTCCCTTTTACATGTGATGTTATAGTCATTGTGTCTATTTTCCTAAATAGCTAACACCAAAAATATAGACTTTTTACTATATAGTCACCCACCTCTATATCACTTTTTAGCAGGCATTATAGGTCATATTCAGATGCATCTACAACCAATTTGTGTACTAGTGCCTTCCCAAATGTACTCAGATAAGTGGATATGATGATGGGATGCTTTTCTCTATGAAAAACATACTTCAAGTGTGGAGGTAATGGTTTCAACTCTATATCTAGTGATCACTCAAGACATGGGTGCGGGAGGTTTCCCCAAATCTTCACAAAGACATGTCTTGTTAAAAGAAAGTATAGTCAGACAAAGAAGCACACTCCTCCAAGAAATCATCCAGGGTCAAATACTTTGTCAGATACATAACGCATGCATCAAGTGGTAGGCTTGTATAAGAATGAGTAATAGATGTCTCTAGTGCCTTTGTAATAGAAGAAGGAAAGTAAGTATTTTATGGTTCATGTGTGTGCTTCATAGACCTAGTAGTGTAAATTGTGCATACTTGATCCATCACTTCCACCTATAAGAACCCTCGATCAACTTGGTGATAATGTGGTTAGCCACATCTAGAAGTAGCTTCCCAAGAAGCAAAGAAACATATGCATCTAGGTGTTCCATAGAAAACATCATGTTGCACCCCAATTTTATCAGTTGCTCTGGAAGTTTGAACACCAATATATCACTTTTAATACCTAGATTAATATGTCCTCTACCCATCTCTAGTGTCACATCTATAGTGACTTGAGAGTTCCCAAAAGAATATTGGACCCACTCTTCTTACATCTTCATCACCACAATGTTAGCTGGAAAAATGAATATGTTCGGTTTCACAAGCACATCTTGACATATACCAAAAGTCCTTCTGAAGGATTTGTCATCCAATTGGGTTGTCATGTTGGTTTTCTTGGGATATTTTAGCCCCATCTTCTTGAAGGTTTTGAGTGGTGTCAAGTTGAGGTTAGCCTTAGAATCACATAAAATGTCTCCAAAATGAAAATTGTGAACAAAATAAGGAAATTGAAATGCCCTGGATCTTTCCACTTTTGTGGTATCTTCCTATTAAACAACATGATAAATTCCTCAAGGACCAATACCACATTAGAATATAAAATTTTCCTTTTCTTGTCTTGATGATATCTTTAAGAAATGTACCATAGAGGAATCTGTTGGCTAAATGGACATCTAAAAATCCCTTTGTTTTGATTATGACAAACATTTCATTCTTATTAATCTAACGAGCTACTTGAGTGTGCAGGACTAAGATGGATGGCAAAGCAACTAGGGAAAATCCACAAGCTAAAATGTTTATATTTTCATGCAATGTAATCAATGTTGTAAAACTTGTACAAATATATAATGTACAAGTACTTAGAATTGCATGTAAATCAAGCGTTAGATTTTCCCTAGCCAAACACCATAGTTAGACATGTCATCCCATTTTATTAGGATCACCTTTGCACACTCACACATATAATTAATGCTTAAATTGAAACCTTGAAACAGGATCATTCTCGGTCGACAAACTCCTCGACCGAGACACTCTCGGTCGACAATCTTCTCGACCGAGAAAGATCCAAAGTAGCCGTTAGACACAACAGATAAGTTAGTTGGTAGTTGAAGAAAGACGTTGCAAATCACTTGTTCCAGAGAGCCTGTCGGTCGACAAAAGTTCGACCGAGTAGGTGTCTCGGTCGACCATTTGTCGACCGAGATGGTCTCTGACAGCAACTGCAGAATAAAGTAATTAGCCGTTGTTAAAGCAACAACTTTGTACCTAACGGCTAGTTAAGCACTTAGAAACCCCTAGAAGTTGTCTAGAACATCCTTAAGCATACTTAGGCCATTCCTATAAATAGGACAAGCCATAGGACACTAGAATTCACTTGTTACACTTGAGAATACACTTGAGCATACTTGAGCAATCTATTGCAAGCAATTTGAGCACTGTGATCATTGGCCTACATTCTTCTTAGCTCAATCTCGTGTCCTATAGGCTAGATTCTCCTACCCACAGCAATCACAAGTTCACATACTTGGCTAGGAGATCTTACGCTTGATCTAGGCATATCAAGCCTCGGGCTTAAAGGATAAGTTGTAATTTCCTTTTTTCTTTCTTGTTCCTTTTTATCTTTTGTACTCTCCTTGCTACTCCTAGGGTTGGAGGCTGCGGATTGGAGAGGGTTGACTTCTCAGGTGGAGAAGGGGACTTCAAGCTACTTCAAGAAGGCTATCGCAAGGGAAGCTACTTCAGAAGGCTGGTGCAACGGGAGTTGGTGCATCTACTTCAAGGGAAGGCTGCTTCAAGGTTGGCGATTACTTCTAGGTGAAGGCTGCTTGAAGGGTTTAGGAAAAGAGATTGTATTTTATGTAAAATTCCTTGAGAGGTAATAAAATAAATTTCTTTTCAAATCCCAGTTGGGTAAGCAACCGGGTAGTGGATTGACGGCTATAGTATTTGCTATAGTTGGAACCACTCTAAACCTTGTGTCTCTTTGTCCAATATTTTCATTGTGGCTGTTTGAGTTCAATAATTGTTAAATTATCTATAAAACTCTATTCACCCCCCCCTCTAGTAGTTTTCAATTGGTATCAGAGCGAGGCTTCAAGGAACCCTAACAAGGTCTTGAAGAAATGGGTGATGGAATGCTCAACAACCTCAACATTGAAGGGACTCTTGTTGCTAGGCCGCCGGCATTCGATGGAACAAACTACCAATACTGGAAGAGAAGGATGCAGTTCTACTTCCAAGGCGTCAACTGGGATCTATGGAGAATGGTATCTACTCCTTATGCATTCCCTCAAAATGACTTTGCGGAATGGGATGCAAACACGGTAAAACAGGCCCAAATGAACGCAAAAGCTGTAAGCATTTTATATTGTTCTATTTCTGTAGGAGAATTTAATAGAATATCAAATTGTGATACAGCATATGATATTTGGCATAGATTGTCCATCACTTATGAGGGTACAGCCCAAGTCAAAAATTCCAAAATTAGTCTGCTTAAAACAAAGCTTGAACATTTTCGTATGGATCCAAATGAATCTATTAGTGAAATGTATTCAAAATTCTCTACTATTGTTAATGGTTTAAGTGCCTTAGGAAAACCTGTCCTTGAGGAAGATCAGGTATCAAAAATTCTTCGATCACTTCCTCCAAAGTACAAGCCAAAGGTGACAGCCATTGCAGAAGCAAACGACCTCACTCGCCTCAAAATGGAACAACTCATTGGTAATTTAGAAGCTCATGAAGCAGATCTAGAAGAGGAAGAAAGAAGAGAACGTGAACACCAAAGTGGGAAGAAGAAGGATGTGGCTCTCAAAGCCTCAAAAGTTGTCACACAAGAAAGTGAGGAGTCAAGTGAAGAAGAAGAAGAAGCCTTAATCGTCAACGGTAAGAAGTACAAAAGGTTTAAATCTAACAAAATTTCTAGTTCCTCAACTCCCAGGTGCTTTGAATGTGGGAAGAAAGGGCATTTCAAAAATGAATGCCCCAAAGCAAAGAAGGGAAAGAAAAGCTCACATAAGAAGAAAGGAGAAAAAGCCTATAAAGCTGCCTGGGATGAGTCAAGTGACAGTGAAAGCGGAGAAGAGGTGGAATGTCTAATGGCAAGAGAAGAAAATGAAGACTCTCAAGAGGTAAGCCTAGTTGATCTTTCTAAAGAAGAGTTAGTTACTAGTTTACAAGAAACTCATGATAAGTATGTTGATGCCAAGAAGAAACTAAAGAAGGCTATAAAATCAAATAATGAGCTCATTGCCAAATTAGATGAACTTTCTTATGAAAAGAACAACATTGATCTTGAAAATGTATCTTTAAAAACATCTTTAGATGATTGCACTAGAAAGCTACTCAATTTAGAAACCAATGTTGATCTTCTATCAAAAGAAAAGACTGATTTGCTAGCTAAACTACAAGATTATCAAACTCAACCTATCTTGTGCAACCATTCGGACTATGATAATATTGTAAAAGAAAAGGATTCATTGTTTTCCGATTTAGACCAAGCAAGAAAAGATATACATAAGAAGATGAATGACATTGCTACGTTGCAAAGAGAACTTTATAAGTTAAGAAGAAAAGATATTCTTGATAACATATTGAAAGTTGGTAATGTTTTCAATGGAAGAAAAGGTTTGGGATATGTTCCAAAGAAAAACCAACCCAAAAAGACCCAAACTATGTTTGTACCCAAGAACACAATGACTAGAAAGAGAAATGAAATTGACTCTATTACTTGTCATTTCTGCTTACGTCTTGGACATTATTGTTTTTCATGCCCCTACAAGACTAAGGAGTCCGACTTAGTTTGGATCCCAAAACCCCAAGCTTAGAAGAATGGAATGTAGTTGAGATATGACCAAATGCTTAATTTTGCTATTTATATTGTCTTATCTCAACAAAAGGTGCTATGCTTATTGTTATTATTTTTCTGCATTGCTGAAACAGAAATTCTGTCGGTCGAAGTATTGTCGACCGAGCTCTGGGTCAGTCGAAGTATTGTCGGCCGACTGGATGTCTTTAACAAATAAAAAATTTTTACAGCACCTATTTCGGTCGAAAATTGGTCAACCGAGAAAATTTTCTGTGTTTTTACTTGTGATACAGTAACCTGCTCGATCGACAAATTGTCGACCGAGAAAAATATCGGTCGAACAATTGTCGACCGACTGGTTTTCTGTATCAGAACTTTTATATACATAAGCACTTAAAAGGTTTCTAACCATATCGGACCATCACATGGGTACCAAAATCTACATTCTAATGCAGGAATGGGTAGTTGACAGTGGCTGTTCCAAACACATGACCGGGAACAAGGATGCATTTCAAACTTTTGAAGAAAAGAAAAGTGGAACGGTCACCTTTGGAGACAATGGTAAGGGAAAAATCGTTGGAATAGGTAATGTTGGAACAAATCTCGAAATTAAAAATGTTCTACTTGTTGATGGATTGCATCATAATCTAATAAGTGTAAGTCAACTATGTGATAGTGGTTATGATGTGTTATTTAACAAAACCTGCTGCAAACTATTGATAGAAAACACTACAAATGTCGTTTATGAAGGAAATAGAGTTGGAAATCTTTATATCCTTAAACCAAACTCTATGAAATCAGTAGTAGGTAAATGCTTGCTTGCAAATGAAAATACCTTACAACTATGGCATAAAAAGCTAGGACATGCTAGTTCACATGCTATTAAAAAGTTCATGAAATATGATCTTGTTCGTGGATTACCTACTTTGTCTTTTGATCAAGTTGAAAACTGTGAACCATGCACAATGGGAAAGCAAACCAAAACATCTTTTAAATCAAAACATGTACTTAGCACCAGTAGATCCTTAGAATTAATTCATATGGACTTATTTGGACCAATGAGGACACAATCTATTGGTGGTAAACGATACTGTTTTGTTATTGTTGATGATTATAGTAGATATACATGGGTACATTTTATTGCAACTAAAGATGATACTATTCATGTCTTTATGCAATTTTGTTCCAAGATTGAAAATCTTTTACAACATAAAATATGTACCATTAGAAGTGATCATGGTGGCGAATTTGAGAATCATACATTTGAGACCTTTTGTACATCTCAAGGGTATACTCATAATTTTTCTGCTCCACGTACCCCACAACAAAATGGTATAGTTGAACGGAAAAATCGATCTCTACAGGAAATGACTAGGACCATGATGCTTGAACACAACACACCTAAAACCTTTTGGGCTGAAGCTGTAAACACTGCTTGTTATGTGCTTAATAGAGTAACTGTTCACTCTCATTTGAAGAAAACTCCATATGAAATATTACACTCTAAGAAACCTAGAGTTGACTATTTTCATACTTTTGGCTCCACATGCTACATTTTAAATACCAAAGATGATAGAGACAAGTTTGATTCTAAATCACACAAAGCATTCTTCTTGGGATATTCCACTTCTAGCAAAGCCTTTAGAGTATATAACACTATCTCTAGAAAAGTTGAGGAATCCATTCATGTTTCTTTTCATGAAGAATCGAAGTCTGAAAATCTAGATATCATTGATCTCACTAATCAATTCGAAAATATAACCATTTCCAATGATAGTGAGAAAATTCCTATATCCGATCCCCAAGTTGAAACACAACCTACACCTAGGCTTATCAAGGATCATCCCCAAGAACTAATTATTGGAGATCCAAATGATAAAGTCAAAACTCAGTCATCCTTCAAAGATGTTGCAAACATGGCTTTTGTTTCTATCATTGAACCTAAGAAGATATCCGAAGCTCTTAAGGATGATTACTGGACAATAGCCATGCAAGAGGAGTTAAATCAATTCACTAAAAATGATGTATGGGATTTAGTTCCTAAACCACAAGATAAAACTATCATAGGAACTAAATGGGTATTTAGGAACAAGCTCAATGAGGAAGGAGAAGTCATAAGGAATAAAGCTCGGTTAGTAGCACAAGGATATAATCAACAAGAAGGAATAGATTTTGATGAAACATATGCACCCGTAGCTAGACTTGAAGCTATTAGGATGTTACTAGCTATTGCTGCCCATAAAAACATTAAGCTATATCAAATGGATGTCAAAAGTGCATTTCTAAATGGCATCATACAAGAAGAAGTTTATGTTGCTCAACCACCTGGCTTTGAAATACCAGAAAAAGGTGACCATGTTTATAAACTTAAAAAAGCACTTTATGGTCTAAAACAAGCACCTAGGAATTGGTATGAACGGCTCAAGACATATCTTTTTGATAATGGTTTTTCTATTGGAAATTCAGATTCTACTTTATTTTTCAAAACATATGCATCTGATTTCCTAGTTGTGCAAATTTATGTTGATGACATTATTTTTGGAGCTTCTCATGATTCATTATGCACACAATTTAGTGACATTATGCAAAAAGAATTTGAAATGAGTCTCATGGGTGAACTAACATTCTTTCTTGGTTTTCAAATTAAGCAAACACCTGCAGGAATTTTCATAAGCCAAGAAAAATATACTAAAGAACTTTTAAAACGTTTTGGGATGGATCAATGCAAACATGCTACTACTCCTATGGCTACCTCTATCAAAATTGATAAGGATGAAAATGGGGAACCTATTGATGATTCCTTATATAGAGCCATGATTGGTAGTTTGCTATACTTAACTGCTTCTCGACCGGACATTATGTTTTCCGTTGGTCTTTGTGCTCGATTTCAATCCCAACCTATGCAATCTCATTTTCTAGCGGTTAAAAGAATTCTTCGATATCTAGCTGGTACTACTTGTTTTGGTTTATGGTATCCAAAAGGACAATCCCTGGATTTTAAAGCATATACTGATGCGGATTATGCTGGTTGTCGACTTGATCGCAAAAGTACTAGTGGTGGATGTTTCTTATTAGGGAGAGCCTTAGTATCTTGGTTTAGCAAGAAACAAAATACGGTTGCCCTATCTACAACTGAAGCTGAATATATGGCAGCCGGGTCTTGTTGTGCTCAAGTGCTTTATATGCAACATGTATTAAGCGATTATGGTTTTAATCTTTCATCTACACCTATTTTTTGTGACAACACGAGCGCCATAAACTTAGCACACAATCCTATTTTACACAGCCGAGCAAAACACATTGAAATCCGTCATCACTTCTTAAGGGATCACATCTCAAAGAATCATGTTTCCCTTCATCATGTTGATACGGAAAATCAATTGGCTGATATTTTTACAAAACCGCTTCCACTAGATCAATTCAACAACATTAGGAAGCAATTGCTTATTACTCCTTTGGAAGATGTTTTCTTTGATATCTGCGGTTCTTAAAACGAATCCGTTTACTTGTTTCATTTTGGCTTTTCAATGGACATCTTTTTCATTAGATTTGACGGAATATCTAATTAAGGGGGAGTTTTTATCAAAACAATTATCTAATTAAGGGGGAGTTTTTATTAAAACGGTTATCTTTTTGAAATGACAAAGGGGGAGAGATATATAAAACTATAACTTAGTATTTATGAAAAACTCAATCAATGAGTTTCATAAATATACTCTTGGCTTTACATTGAAAGTTGCTACATTCCCAAATGAACTGGATTTCATGTTCCATAATTCATTGGGAATAATAAGCACACATTTTATAAACAAGAGGAAAAGATACATAAGGCAATCTAAAGGTATGAAATTCATATGTTTTATATTTATTTTGGAAATGTTTGTCATCTTCAAAAAGGGGGAGATTGTTGGCTAAATGGACATCTAAAAATCCCTTTGTTTTGATTATGACAAACATTTCATTCTTATTAATCTAACGAGCTACTTGAGTGTGCAGGACTAAGATGGATGGCAAAGCAACTAGGGAAAATCCACAAGCTAAAATGTTTATATTTTCATGCAATGTAATCAATGTTGTAAAACTTGTACAAATATATAATGTACAAGTACTTAGAATTGCATGTAAATCAAGCGTTAGATTTTCCCTAGCCAAACACCATAGTTAGACATGTCATCCCATTTTATTAGGATCACCTTTGCACACTCACACATATAATTAATGCTTAAATTGAAACCTTGAAACAGGATCATTCTCGGTCGACAAACTCCTCGACCGAGACACTCTCGGTCGACAATCTTCTCGACCGAGAAAGATCCAAAGTAGCCGTTAGACACAACAGACAAGTTAGTTGGTAGTTGAAGAAAGACGTTGCAAATCACTTGTTCCAGAGAGCCTGTCGGTCGACAAAAGTTCGACCGAGTAGGTGTCTCGGTCGACCATTTGTCGACCGAGATGGTCTCTGACAGCAACTGCAGAATAAAGTAATTAGCCGTTGTTAAAGCAACAACTTTGTACCTAACGGCTAGTTAAGCACTTAGAAACCCCTAGAAGTTGTCTAGAACGTCCTTAAGCATACTTAGGCCATTCCTATAAATAGGACAAGCCATAGGACACTAGAATTCACTTGTTACACTTGAGAATACACTTGAGCATACTTGAGCAATCTATTGCAAGCAATTTGAGCACTGTGATCATTGGCCTACATTCTTCTTAGCTCAATCTCGTGTCCTATAGGCTAGATTCTCCTACCCACAGCAATCACAAGTTCACATACTTGGCTAGGAGATCTTACGCTTGATCTAGGCATATCAAGCCTCGGGCTTAAAGGATAAGTTGTAATTTCCTTTTTTCTTTCTTGTTCCTTTTTATCTTTTGTACTCTCCTTGCTACTCCTAGGGTTGGAGGCTGCGGATTGGAGAGGGTTGACTTCTCAGGTGGAGAAGGGGACTTCAAGCTACTTCAAAAAGGCTATCGCAAGGGAAGCTACTTCAGAAGGCTGGTGCAACGGGAGTTGGTGCATCTACTTCAAGGGAAGGCTGCTTCAAGGTTGGCGATTACTTCTAGGTGAAGGCTGCTTGAAGGGTTTAGGAAAAGAGATTGTATTTTATGTAAAATTCCTTGAGAGGTAATAAAATAAATTTCTTTTCAAATCCCGGTTGGGTAAGAAACCGGGTAGTGGATTGACGGCTATAGTATTTGCTATAGTTGGAACCACTCTAAACCTTGTGTCTCTTTGTCCAATATTTTCATTGTGGTTATTTGAGTTCAATAATTGTTAAATTATCTATAAAACTCTATTCACCCCCCCCTCTAGTAGTTTTCAGAATCTGCTCAATTGCTTCCACCAATTGGAGATTGACGTGTAGTTTGCAAAAATTTCTGAGAACTTCCACAATTGATGATTTGTCTTGCATTTCTTATGGTTGTGGGGAAAAGGCACATGTACTAAAAATTGGTGTTGTAGGAGTTTGTACATGGACTTGGGTCTCATGACTTCCTTGATATTGCATCAAGAATATATTCCATTTGAATTCACACAGATGGCTATATAGAAGACACAGATTTCTTTTCCCTTACTAGATCATGTATAGCTAAAGATGACCTCGGCTACTATGTTTCATCATGTCATGTTGGATCTTCCTTCTCAATGGTATTCCCACTATGCAATGTGATAATATTTTCCTCCTTGTTGTTCTAGGAAATCTTTATATATCCTCATAACCCTCGTTGTGTTGTCTTTTTAGATATTCTATATTGATTTCCAATCGAGATATCCTTGTCAAGATTTCATCTTTGGAACCTGTATTTTTGTTTCTCCCTGAGGGGTTCATCAAAATAGGACTCGTTCATGTGCGTATATATCCCAAACATTTCCTATGTCATGTCCATGTATCATAGCATTCAAATAAATTATTGATATGATACATGTGATGTGAATGAGGGTGTCCATGGAAATCTTGAGCCTTCACCATTGGCACAAGACTTGGATCAATGTTGTAGAAGTCGATATCCACTATATGCCTCCTAATGGGACCATCTTGAGCTGTATCTAAAGAGGACCTAATTCTCTCCCATATTGTTTGTTCCTACTCAGCACCTAAACATGCACTATCACTGGACCTCTTCCTATATTGTTATTGTAGCTTGCATTAGGATTATTTTGATCCACCTCAATTTTCTCATCTTTTTATGTTAAAATGACAGTTGGAATGGATGTGTAGGAAGAAGCAGCAAATTCCCTCACTTAATATACTATATTCTCAAGATCTACAGTGAACCGTGTGTTTTGAATATAAGGAGTGGGACCTAATAGGGGAGCCACTCTCTTACTTGAGGGAATAATTAGAAAATCATATAATGTCAAATGTGATTATAATTATTCACAATGGATGATGAAATAAAACTCAAGTACCCAATGTATCAAACTACCAAAGGTGTAGCATCATAAGCTAAAAGTCTAACTATAACAATCCCCATTTACATCATGATATTATCACCATACACGATGTATAAAAAGGAAGTCTAGAGTGATGAATGTTAGTAATAGGCCGCATAGGCACCTTGGCTACTTTAATCTATGTTTAAGAAAATGGCTACTCTTGAATAGGATGCAACTCAGGTTTAACCAAGGTAATCTCCATATAAGGAGTTGTAAACACCCCATGAGAAGACAAGGTGTAAATCTATCAACAAATGTTGGTATGCACTTTAAATAGAGATTGGACAACATGTATGAGTGAAGTACGTAAAAAGTAATGTTAACATGGTTCCCAATAAAAGGGAGGCAGAACATCCAAGAGGATATCAGAAGAATGCTTATTATAATAAACCACAAATAATATATGAAAAAATGAGACTACCATTATCAAGTCTTGTCTTTGAATCTCAATTTAGAGAATAGCATCAAATAATAAAAATTATGCATGCAGATTATCATGATGACAACAAGTACAAAGAAATGACAAGGTATATGGCATCATCACCATAACCACATATTATGGCATCACCACCATAATATTCTAGGGAGTAGTGGCACCACCACACTATTACCGAGGGATAGGAATCACCATATAATCCCTCTGTTGGCAGTACACACAATATGTATCTAAATCAACCATACATTTTTAATGGAGAGGCAATCAATCCATAATATAGTATCCAATTGAGAAAAACATCGTCAATATATATATATATATATATGATACAACAGTTGCCAACATACTATAAATAGGGTTTCCATTGAATATGGATCAATAAATTCATCTAGATGAAAATGCAATGAAACAAAGATAAGATACAAGAATAGATTTCAATTTGCAATAAGAATGGTCCATAAGACTAATTTCAAGAGTTTGAACCCAATCAAGTCAAATAGATATAAACATGTGACATTCAAATGATATATTACTATCACGTCAAAGAGAGAGAGAAAGTATAAATTATTCGACTCATAAGGAGAAGCAACATAACACAAAGATGTGTTCCAAACCTAGCTCCAAGAAGTGTACTTCTTCACCTAATATTATATTCCATGTAAGTCATTAATTAAAAACTACTAATAAATCCTAACATTTTTACTCTTATTATGATTGGATTTTAGTTATGTAGAAAATAAGATAGAGTATTATTTGTTATTGATAAAAGGCATACTCCCCTCCTATATATAGGAGAGGAGGCAAGAACAAGGAAGCATAACTTAACCCTAGTGGGCTAAGACAATTAAGCCATGTACATAATAAACTAATTAATCTAACACTTTCCCTCAAGTTGGAGCATGGGTGAAACACATGTCCAACTTGCCAATACATCATAAAGGTAAAATGGCCATACAAAAATCAATCTCCCCTTGAAATAAATAATCTCTCCCTGAATCTTGTAAAGTAATAATTGAAGCACTCTAAAACTCCCCCTGAAGAAAATAGCATGTAGTAGCAAATAAGTCTTCTCCCCTTGATGATGATGATAAGATCATTACAAAAGTAGTAATTCTAGAGTGCACTTCCCCTTAATCGGACAATAAAAGTAATCAAAAATCATTTGCTGAGATCGTCGGACTCGTCGAAGCAACCACGATTGAACTTTCAAATGCTTAACAAACAACTGGAACAATGTAGATGGTGGAGAATATATATATATATATATATATATATATATATATATATATATATATATATATATAAGTCATCTAATTCACCATTGTTGTCAAAGTATTTTCACACAAGAAGCATCAACATCGGAATAGTACATGGCAGTTGGGATAAGAGCAATTCTATAGGAATATTGCACCATAGAAGGCGAGCACATGCTTGAGATGCACCACTACAACAATATGTGCTTTAGTATGTATCAACAACAAAAATGAATATGAAAAAACTAGGCAACATGATCGGATGATATGACTTCTTCTCTTCATCTTCTCTCCTCTTATCTCTTCTTTTCATATTCCTTTATTCACCCTCTCATTCCAACCACAAAAAGGTTCATGTTAGTGGTTGGGGTGGAGAGTAACAAATATTAGTATAGGAATTGTGGCACAAAAATAAGCACTACCATTATGAAGGCACGGTACAAGAAGAAATAAAAGAACTAGAATGTAGCATGGTACAAACAAAAAATAAAGGTATTGTAATATAGCTCGATACAAAGAATAGGACAAAAAACTATCGGAATGAGAACTCAACAAAAAGAGGAGAGGACTACCGAAATGGATGTCAGTAGGAAAAGAAAAGTACTACCGAAATAGGCATGGTAGGAAAATAGATTAATGTATCACCCCTTTATTTGTTTAAGTATTTTATAAACTAGCACGTGGTCTTTTGTTTTCTCTTTTTTTTCTATGTTGTTGGATCTGAGAATGTGAACCTGAGATTAACAATCATTACCACATAGACTTGTTCCCATTTTTGGATGAACGAACAACCAAGTATTGTGAGGTTGGTAGTAGGCATGGTGGAGGGTCGACAGGGCTACAAGATGGAAGAGCCTCCTGCTCAGTCTAAGATAAGCAGGAACTACATGTTGTAAAGATTGCATTATCATCTTGACAATAGTATTGAGCTGGTCTTTTTTGTCGAACTTCGACAAGTACGGAACAATGATTGTGTTTCCCTTTTCCGCAACAAGTTGGAATGGTCTGACCTCATAGTTGTAAGCTTTCTGCTAATATTCAATAATTCGACAATTAGAAATAGGGAGATGCACAACTTTTGTCAACGATAGACAATTATATAAGGGGGGCTTCATTTCCAGACATGAAAAAATCATCAGGGTGTTTAATTAAAACAAATGAAAACCAAGAGAGATAGAAACCATCAGAGTTAAAGGAATTTATTGGAAGGGGGTTTGACTGACAAATGGAATATGATACGAAACAATAATTAGAAGAGGGTAAGGAAAAAACAAAAATTGGTGTTGTTGAAATAGGAAAGGTTTGATGTGGAAAGCACAACTTTCGTCATGACTAGAGAGAATATGATCGCTCCTATAGAACCACCATGCATATAGGTCATCGGCTTTGAGACCCAATGAATCTCTGTGTCTGTGAAATTCAAAAAACCAATCAAGCAAATCAGTGGGATTTCAGAATGGGAGGAAGGACTTAGGATGGTTGATGGGTATGAATGTTGCTCACTTGACAAATATTGACTGAAGAACCCAGACACGGCAGGACATGTGATGGTATGAGCCTTACAGATTGAGGGTAGAACACAGAGGCCTCCACTTTGTTGAAAGACTGCCAACAAAGTTTGATCAATGGGCGTATGAACTAGAGTGTGTTAATGTACGGGGGACAACAAGATAGATAAACCTTAAGGACGATAGATAAATGTAGATGATGGTAGTCGGGAAGTAGAATGCCGAAAAAAGATTTCTTTTTATGAATTAATAAGAGATAAGTCGACCATGGTAGTTGGCATAGTGTTTGGTAGGCGGCCAGTCAAGAAAAACAACCACTCACAAGTGGAGGCTCTCTCTTTTTCTTACTAGGTCGTCCGCCCGTAGGCGGAGGCTCTATCTTTTTATTACTAGGTTAGGATCGATGTTCTGATACCATATAGAAAATAAGATGCTGGATATTTTTTTTGATAAAAGGCAAACTTTTCTCCTATGTATAGTTGAGGAGGCAAGTACAAGGTATCATAATTTAACTCTAGTGATCCAAGACAATTAGACATATGTACATAATAAACTAATTAATCTAACATGTTATAAAACATATTCTAAATGATGGGCTTTATTTTTTTATTCAATGACATATTTTATGTATTTTTCTTACAACTAGAGCATTAGATATTAATTATTGAAGCTAAATAAATTTACTAATTTATTAAACCAGTTATTTTGTCAATTACTGAGATGCCCTTGCATCATGCATCAATAATTTGATGCATGACAGGGTACATCAGACATTGATAAGGATTGAAAGATGCACACTAATAAATGAAATAGAATCAAAAGGGCTAGAATGCCCATGAATGTGTGACAAAAATCAAAGCAAAAATTGAGTCAAAAGCATAATACATATATGAATATCATCTTCTTTCTTACTTCTTTACTTCACCTTTCTAGTCATGAAAAATACACAAAGCTATATAAGCTCCAAGATCTAATCAATTTGGGATTATAAATGAGAGTTTATGTGAAGGAGAGCCACAATCATCTTCCTTAGCCATGGCTGATCTTGACAAACCATAGAAGAAGAAATGAGAGGGTTAGAATCTCTAGAGGAGCCTTCTACCATGCCTTCTCTTTTGGAAGAACTACAAGAGGCTAGAAGTATGAGGAAATAGCAAAAACCAAGACTGTAGTCAAGTTGCAAAACACCAAGCAAGGTTAACTGCAAAGGAAAACACATATATTGATCAACGGAAATCGGAAATCGCAAAGAGGCCCATGAAACAATACACCGGAAATCAAAAGGGGAGAAAATGACCACACACTTGGTGAAATGAAATCAAAGCTTTCCAAATCTTTCCAAAATCATGATAGAGAGATCCACAAGTTATAGAAGGTTTGAAGATCTTAGGAACTAGCCACTAAAACCTTACAAACAAACAACGACAAAGAGAGTTCAACAATCACGTTCAAGCATGGTCGAGCACAAAAAAGTTGGTGAAAAGGGTTTGATGGGATCTTCCAGAGGTCAGAGGAAGGTTATTTATAGGTGAGAAATCATGCTTTGTTGAGGAGACACAATGGAGGTTGCAAATTCGAGGAGGAAGAGGACTCCACTGTGGATAGTGATATTAGGGAGAAAAGACCTATCCAAGTCAAGCATATATGGACTTGGTTTCTTGTGAGGAACATGGAAATAAGGTTAGAATATATTGAGAAGTAACTGAGAGTGAGATATATAGAGGAAGAGGGGAAGAATCAGACTACAAGGAGTCTAGACATATGTGGATTCAAGGTGGAAGACAAGTTGTCTTTATGCAATGCAAATCTAATGACTGGCAAGGAGTCTACAACTTGGCAAGCACACATGACAAAAAAATGTGAGACTGAGAAAGATACACATGATAGAAAAAATTGGGGAACAATAATGAGACAAAGTTTCACTGATGTTAGTAATGCATATTTAGGTATTATCTTATCTAATTAAATTGGGATAGTTATCCTTATCTAATTACTAATTAGGTTGAATCTTGACATCTTAGTTGTTAGAACCAAAGGAATACAATTTTGAGGTTAGATCTAACTTTTAAGATTATCTTGTATGAATTATATTAGAATCAGGTTTTATATCAAATATCTAAATAATTATTATCACATGTTACCATTATCCTAAATTTTTAGGTTTTAGAGTTCTAATGTCCTTAAATTATCACCATCACTTCTATGTTAGATTATCATGCACAAAATACATTATTTTACTCAATTTTCATTAAGTCCATTTGTTTCAAAATAAACTCAAATAATCACACATTAACCGCTTCCACTTACCTGGAAAGTTCAATTACTATTTTATTATCAATATTAACAAAATTAGAGCCCACATCAACATTTGATTCATTTTAATTTACATACTATCGCTAATTAGTCATATCTTAGTCTTTATATGTGTACTAGTGAGCAAATGGAACATGGGAGACATACTAACTAAGATCACTTACATATTGAGTCATATCTAGGTCATTAGGTCAATGTTGTATGTAATAAAATATGTAATCTGATACATCACCTCATGTTACTGCAAGGATGCATATTAGGGCTAGTTGACTTTATCTTAGGATGAGGTCAAACCATAACTTCTAATCTATTGCTTTAAGCCTACGGTTATGTTACATGCATACAACCTATCATCATATTATGGTGTATTGATCCAAAGCATGTATTGGTTCATACAAAAACATAGTCTATGGTTTTGATTATTCTATAATTACGGTACTTATTTGGGTAAGTCATATATATATGCATTAGGTTACAAACATGTGCATTATTCATTATATGTAATTCTGTGTTCATTAGGGAACAACCAAGTGTATCAGGGTATACCTCTAACCTTGTTTGATCAATTCTAAAGATCCAAGCATACTCACCTCCTAATAATAGAATTCTGATTTCTAGACTCAGGCTATGTAGATATTGGTATGTTACACTTAAGTCAAAAACAAATTGTTAGTATCAAACACTATTAGAAGAAATGGATCAAAAAAATGTAAGATCATAGAATAATAGGATGACACCCAATCAATTTGCAATGATTAGGACAAAAAAATCATAACTTCTTGTGTTGTCCATTTCCAACAACTACATCAAAACTTGATACATCTAAATTATATGTGTATAACACAAGTGTACATGTCAAAGTAATAATGAAAGTGGGTCATAGGTTGTAGAACTCAGGAAACTACAAACCCTAGAAAAACTAGTTCCAATCATTACAACAAAGAAAATTTTGCTTGGTTTGAATTATAACTAAAAATTAAACTTAGAAACAAAATTTAAAATTGGATTATGAGTTGCACTAGTACATGTATAGGATATAGCATTGAATTTTAAGGCCTATAACATTGGCTAAAAATCAACGTGTAGGCGGGTGATGTTACACTAACAAGTCTACAACATTGATTTTAGTTGTTAAAAAAAATGACGCATGGAATATATTGATGGTTGTAAAAAGTAAATTAATCAAGGCTAAAGTTGCATATTGAATCAGTTTTCATACCAACCCAACACAACAGACTACAAATAGTATGCACTTTGGCATTTCTGATGAGATGTATAGCCTCAATTTTTTGTATGAAGCAACATTATATAGTATTGATAGTTGGAACCTTTTTTTTATTTTATATACGACTATAACATTGGTATGCTTAACAATAATTGACATTGTGGTGTTACAACTTCAGTTTCTAAGCAAATCTGGCAGCTCGAACTAAAACTTATCAATAGATTTTCATATATGATTACAATATGGTTTTCTTGAGCAAGAATGACATTATAAGATTGTTGCTTTGGTCCTTAGTTTTTAACATGTGCTAAAGTTATATATTTTCTTACATTTGAATAGTAGGTTTGAGACCTACATTTCTACAGGCTGTCAGTAATAGAAGAACCAACAACAAAAGAACTTGTAAAATGACATCATGCACACTTATAATAAATGATCCATTCATCACTCAATCTTGATATCATCAAATCATATACACACAATATCATTCACACCTATAATATCATTCACACCTGCAACATCTGATCCATAAATCACCAAATCATACATGTTCCGTTATCATGAACTGATCAAATCCACTTTTTGAGTCATACTAATCCAAAAATCATGCTTCACTCACATATCATATGCATTCACACATCCATATAATTCAAAAATTCATAATACATGGAAGATTGTATTAACTTGATATAATATATTGTATTTGAATATGCTTCAAATATGAAACAAAAGAAAACTCAGCATTTTGAACTGTGCAGTCCAATTAAAATGTCTCGTCTTTTAGACAAGCTTCTGCTCACTCCTCTTCAATGTCAGTTAGAATATCATTTGTGTACTTCTCAATGTCAAAGATCTAATAATGAATATATTTAATTATATGATAATATTTATATAAAATGAAGCCAATTAAAATTAAATTATAAATTTATGATCCTAGATTTTATTACCAATTGTATATTTTGAGGTCAAGGGATGTTGTTTTGAAAGTGGCACCCATATACTTTGTAACATAGTACTTTGACACTCAATTATAGTCTTGTATATGATATTAAAATTTAAGAATTATATAAAACAATTAATAATTACAATATGCAGAGTTTACATAATACTTTAAGCCAACAAACTAACTTGACATTCTTCCAAGTTATTGACTTCAAATCTGGATCCATTTGTCCTCCATCTTCACTGAATGTATTATACCCCTATAAGTTAAATTAATGATATAGATTACTAACTTGACATATCATGATGAATACTTATTAATAAATGTGTTGAAAATTGAATATCTATGCTAAATTGTAAAGAGCGGGATGCGAGAGTGGATCCAATCTTCACTGAATTGAGAAATATACTATCGTATTCCAAATATGAAGTAAATGAGGAATTTGATTAAATTTCAATTGTATATATATCACATATCATAAAAGTTTATAAGAAGAAAATGCAACACTCATACCAATTTAAAAGATGATTCATCTACATTATTCCTCACCATAGAAGGTGGCATAGAAAAGTGAAAAGGTACACATCAAATAAATTTAATACATTGCAAGGCCCATTTCAAAGGGCAACCTCATCATTCCAAGCTATCATAAAGTAGAAATTCCTAAATATGGTCATCCTAAGTCATTGTCATCTAATGTACCTATGCCTCGGTGAAAGGGGGCATCACCTGAACACACAAATTAGGGTAAAAGTCAACTACGGTTGAATATGTACATATAGTCAACAACTTGGGCATTAAATTGATTTAAAGGTGCATGAGAGATGTTCCCACAAATAGGGGTTATATATGAGGTAGGAAAGTTTGAAGGATTATACAAGATAAATGAGGCATATTAAATTCAGAGTACAAGTAGGGGGAATAAAGTGTCTTGCCATATGAAATAAAAATATGAAATTTGAACAATAAACCTTGAATGCATAATAATGGAGAATAAATATACCTAAAATAGGGGCATAACACTATAGGACCATGGCCTATATAGTAAATGTGGAAACATACACATAAGTATCATTGTATGTAAGTACCATTATTCTAGATATCTAGTCAAAAAAAATTCATGCATAAATAAAAAGGCAGTCCTAGCATGAGGATTCCAAGGACCCATTATAAAAGAGTAACACAATAATCATAAGACTTTCTTGAAATTTAAATCAGAAAATATGAATGTCAAACAATTGAATTCAAGGAGAAATAATTTTTCAAAAGATGCCTCATTGAATGAATTTAGGTTCCAATCAAATAATTACCAAAACAAAATAGAGAATGTATATACCTTAAAAGTCAAACCTGAGTATTCAATAACACTTCTTATATATAGGTTAGGGGGGATTTAACAATATAATTATCATATTTATATATTAAATTAGTATTTGTTCCATTAAATTAACTAATTAGAAAGTGTCCCTACTGTAAGTTGGAAATCAGGCATGAAAACCTATCTAATTAATTTCAACATATATTCTGATTCCAAAATATAATTATATGTATTATTTGAATAACAATAATTAGTTATGAATTTTATCTGTCAAACCCATTTCTAGATAAAAAGGACAACTAAAATGTGAAATGATTGACTAGCCCTCACATGAATCCATGACTTACCAATGTTATGTTGAAAATATAATTACATATAGCTATTGTGGATCCATGGTCTAAGCATGTCAAATTATAGAAAAAGATGAAGTTAACCCTCATTGATAACACTAGCGTACATAGAGGATCCCTAGGAATATTAAGGGTTTCCTCAAAAGAAGTTTCCCCAACTTCATGCCATGGATTTAGCAATGGGTCTTTGACTCCTTGGAATACAACTCAAATTTGGGGTCCTTGTGCGTGGAAATTTCTCCCAGTAGCATCATTGTGTTGAGACGATCTATGTAAGACTAGACATAGGGGGAAAGGTAAATAAGGGACATGGATCTTCTCATACCATGGTAGTATTAGAAAATATGATCATTTCCCTAGTAGGGATCTAGGATCTAAAGGCAGTGAATATCTTACTTTCCCAGCAAGCCCTTGCACTTGGAAACCCTTGTCAGCATGCTCTTGAGGACATTGCAATCCAGTCAAGCCCTTGGCCATGCATTAAAACCATTGGGGTTGGAAGATGCATTCTTGCAACATAGATGAAGAAGAAGGTCCTCACTGGTGTGCTAAATACACACAATTAGAAAAACCCCAAAGGTGGGAAGATCATTTTGGGAAAAGTTGAAGTAGGTGCACAAGCAAGGGAAAAGTTCATTCATGGCTAGAATCACCAAAAGGTTGACTAGAATTGATCATAAACTATCAAGTGAAGAGAAGAAGAAACATGGTGTCACGTGCAAGTATTCATCCAGTCAGGCTTCCCTGATATTTCTCTGAATATCCACAACGAGATTAGAATAGACTACGGGTTCTAGTGACCACTTAGTAGTCTTGTTAATGGATGGTCATAGTGAAGATTATGGTGGAGTTTGTTGTCAGACAAAACCAACAAAAATCATGAGAGGAAGAGAGCATAAAAGAAAATATGGTAGTTGTTTGGTGCTTTCCACTCAGTGAATTGGACAGCAATGGCCCTGTAGGTACCAAGGACCTCCAACAGTTAGAGATGAAGGTCAAGCTTGGTCATTTCACTCAGGTCACTACATGAGAAATTGAGGGTGGGGGATGATGATAGTAGATCGTAGAAACCTTCCTGTATACTTCGAGCATTAAGAAATTTAGGGTAGAGGGAATTTTTACTCCCTAAACATAGTGTGTAGAAATATAGGCACAGAGTATAGCAGTGGAAATAAAAAAAATATCTATATGTATTCCCCAATACAGTAAGATCGTGTCAACTACTATGAAATGGGAAGGATGGTTTTAGCAAGTTATACCTGGTCCTAGAGCAAGTCCAGTGACAAAACTTACTTCTTTGCAACTACTGACAAGTTTCTCTTGGATGGTAGTTGTGCATCTCCTGGTCTTCACCATGAACAACATTTATGCAACCTCAGTAGTGACTTATGTGGTCTCACCACAGACTACATGTTGACTTTGCTATCCGAGCAGCAGCCAAAGGACTCCTACCTCTAGAGTAGCCCACACGAATCAACTAGAACTCCTGTCGTTTACCAAGAACGGCCAGGAAGGAGTTGTCCTCCCCATTGTTGTACTAGTCACCAACCTACTCTCCTACTATGACAACCCTCAGTTGTTCTCTCCCATGGCTATCCCTCCCTAGTCGGGTAGGACTTGCATGGGATCTCTTAGTTTCCACAACCAAAGAGGACAACACTTGTCAGAGAAAATGATTCTCTATTGTCTGTGTAGTTGTTGTGTCTTGGGAATCCCCTAGTACCCTTTATATAGAGGTGGGGTAAGGGTTAGGGTTCCCAGTCCCTAGCCAATGCGGGACTAAAAGTAGGAGTGGAAAGGACTAAAAGATCTTGATTTTTTGCAACAATTTACAATCTACGATAGCCGAAATGGCCGTTTCGCACACCCAGATGGTCATTTGGTGCGTGAGACATTCGTCTCGCACTGCCAAATAGTCATTTGGTAGTTTCCAATCTAAATTGAATTTGGCTATTTCGAATCCAATTAATATCTCATATTAATTTCCTTGTTCATCAAGTTAAGAACTATCAAAACTATTCGGGAAACATCTCAAACCTTTATTCGACCCAATCAGGCCATCTCACCCAAGTGATACGCCTATCTCACTCACCCAGACGGTCGTCTGGTGAGTTGAGATGAGTCGATCAGTTCAATCATATTGAATTGGTCAGTTCAAGGGCTGAAATTAACCAAATCAATATTCGGTCAACCTGACCCCCAAGCGGTCATCTCACCTACTTGAGACACCCGTCTAGCTACCCAAACGGCCATCTCACATAGTGAGATAGTCGTTTGGCAATCCTGGTCAACCAATTAAGCAATCAGTTGTGTGAATAGAATATCTAAACAATTTAGTAATCAATTCAATTGTCATTCAAGATCAAACTCCTCTTCTAGATGAGTTCCTATGTGTGTGACCCTATAGGTCTCATGTCATGTTGGCAGTGGATGTCCATAACTAGCTTATGACACCACAAGCAAAGAACGGTGCCTAGTCACCCATCAGCACTACCCAAGTGAAATGGAAAGTTGGAGAACAACTTTAACCTACAATATGTGTAAGGTGTTGCAGCGATTGTATAATTCCTTTATCTCTGATGTCTAGGATGAACTTGAGGCATGGTTGGTCATCCTCTCAACATTCAATCCATATTTCTTAAACCAAGAGCAGACTGTCTGAGATAATGTGACATCAATATCATATATTGATTCACATGTGCATGCGCATGCGTTTCTCAATCTCGCTAATTAAGAGGCTAGAATATCATATTCCCATAGAAGGGACAAATCTCATACCTATCACTCATAGTCTATCCTCATGTGTCAAAGTCACCCAATCATCGCCGTCATAACAACCCTTATTTCAAGACTGCATTTGATGATGTCACAGCATACCCAATGACATGTGACGATTGTAGTGATTTTAGGTCTAAGAATCATAATCAACACCTTCACTATGAGAGATGACTGTGACCATAAAACCATGTGCCACTCTCAAGTTGGGTCTGTCTGATACACTATTCTCTAACATGTATCAGTGTGCTTGATTTGATATTTCCATATCATGACTAACGAGATTTAGTCATCAACCAACTCACACTCTGATCTTATGCGTTATTGTTTTCTATCAACCTTCCACAATAACAATCGATCATGGACATAATGAGAATATGTATATGTACTCTTAGCATCCATATGATCTCATCACAAGGATAGGAACTTGACAACATACTTCATTGAGTAATATAATTCTCTCAACATTCACTCAGTATCCTCATTATCTCATAACTGAGTGAAATAGATGAATTAGAAGCTTTCCTTTATATATGTTATTATCAAATCCTTTTAGGTAATTATACCATGTCAATCATCATATGATTGGCTCTACGCGCATACCTTACCAACACCTAACCCACCACATAAGGGTTATAGTGCAAATTGGGTGTTTCCTATCAATAATGAGATCGAAGTTGAGTTAGTTCTCATTTGATTTGGGAGGGAATGGTGAGGATAAGGTGAAGAAATTGTGGGAAGTGATTAAATATGGAGGGAGAAGGTCCAAAGGAACTAGTTGCATAGGATAGTTATGTGCGTCAGGAAGTTGGGGTGGGAGACGAAGTCCCCCTCCCATCTACCTGACTTGATAATCGGTCCACATGATAATCACATAACCTGGGACCTAGGTTAAAATCAGTGTTATATATAATTTGAATGAAATAGATCTATTGAACTTATATCCTACCTTATCCACACCATTAAGTGTGTATTTGATATCATATTAATGTCAAAACGGGTATGCTAGATAATTAGGATGTGAAGAATCCAAATTTGTTGTAAATTGTACCTTTTAGACATTTTTAGTGTTGGATTTCATTATTTGTATCCTATACATTTAGGTAACAGATTCACTCATCTTGATTAATGAATGTTGACCCTATATTACATATTAATTCAATTTCTTTCATCTTATACTCCTATGAATATTTTTGAATGTCAAGCTAAAGTTAATCACAGAGTTTTGTGTATTTGTTTATTTAGTCTATTGGATGTATTATAATTATTTAATCTTAAATATCAAATGTTAGGGGTAATTAGACACCAATGGCACTAATTGATTCCAAGGATTCCTAATGTTCTTGGTATTAGGGTAGAGATATATTATGTTAACATAACAAATAGGGGCCTATAAGAAAGGATGATTAACATGTATGCCTATAATTGAGTATGCTACACTAATCAAAATTTGAAAATTATAGTATGTCTCCCCTTGAAGTTTTATGCAATGGGTCAAGTTAATGCACAATCATTAATCTCGAGCAATCATCATCGATTGTCAATGCTAGATCTGAGCAAGAATAAAGAAAACAAAAACAAAATAAAGTTCTATATTGAAGGATAATTCATAAATCATACAAGATGGGACACCCCAGTGGACAGATCCTTAATTCTTTACCAAGAGGTTTTAGGTTCAAGCCTTGGTAACAACATGAATTGAATCACCAATAAAAAAAGGATAAATCATAAATCAAAATAACATGTTAAGAAGAATAACATAATGGAAACATACTCAACAATAAAAGGAGATAGAATAATGTTCTTTCCCACACTAACAAAAAGGTTAAATGAAGATTAGGAGTATTCAACTACAGAATTACATTTTCAGACCACAATGCTAATTAATGAAGGAGATAAGAATGTGATATTGCATATTTAAAAATTAAAAGTCTCCAGGGATAACTAGATATAAGAATGATTAAAAATTTTAGTATATAGAA
Organism: Alisma plantago-aquatica; assembly: GCA_963693085.1. Taxonomy (NCBI): domain Eukaryota; kingdom Viridiplantae; phylum Streptophyta; class Magnoliopsida; order Alismatales; family Alismataceae; genus Alisma; species Alisma plantago-aquatica. Next base: position 1,284,530,550 of record OY856409.1, read on the forward strand.
ATCAATCAAATATATATATTGAATATATTACATTAACAAACTCTTACCACGACCATGCTTCTATTATGGATATATTATCCCATCATAATCGAACAGGTCCAAAACATCTTGAGTGAATATTGAAGTATAAAGGCTTTCCCAATGTTGCCCTCATTCAAATTTATCATCATATTTGACTCTAGTGTTGACCAGGATAACTATTGGCATAAGCCTTTACATTTACTCCTCGACTCATGAAATATAGGTTGCAAAACTAGAGATGATTTACACTTTGGAGGAAGACCGATCAACATTCTCTTCCTTTCAGGTTTTTGGATCGGTTATATATTTTATGTCAAACAAATTCATATGTAGACAAGAAAATGTAGTCAAAATTTGATGAGCCTTGTTATAGATAACCAGGCCTTGGACAACCCCACCATAGCACTGCTATCTACTTCTTCTACTATGTTGTATTTAGGATGAGGTATTAATAGTGGTGTGTCTCCCATTACCTCACATACAAGTATGATGGATAAATAGACTATGTCAGAGGGCTTTGATGCACAATCAATGTTCTACTAAAGTGATAGACCTTGTGTGTTGCCATGGCATTATATTTAGATTTGCAACTACAAGGGGTAGCCTATACCCATATGCAATTTAAATATTCCTAGGCAAGTAATTTTCTTTTAGTTTGATCTTGATGTTTATAGTATTCACTAGTGTTAACTTTGACATCTATACTTGGCAAACCAACTAAGAATGGACTACAATTGTTATACTTGTCATAGTAGTCATCTTAACTAACAGTATCTGCATTGAACTACCTTTTCTATGAAGTATGATAGACTGGGTTTTATTTGTAGAGTCACTAATATAGAGTACTTGGTTTGTCTATTATTTCATGATGAATGCTCATCCTTCTTGCCCGTCTTTTTAAAGTTCACTGATGTGAAACCTAACTCATCCACTAGAACTTGTTTATTGTTATCGACCCAATTACACCTAAAGATGAGAACTCTAAAATGTGTTTAGTCAAATTCTCATATGTCTTTAGTGACACCATAATATGACGTGTTAACTTCTTGTCGCCTCTTATCCTTTGCAATAAAAAAATACAACAAAGAATCTTGCAGATTGACTCTCTATTTTTATTATACTACTTTTATATTGACATTGTGTAGTATAAAAATCCATACATGTCATACCATTTGTATTATATGGCATACATTTTTTGTTTAGAGGTGAGCCATTTGATGTTCTTAGAAACACCATTTGGTGTTTGAGATAACTGACTAAGTCTTATCTTCAAACCACACTATAAATGTTCAATTATGCTCTCATAGGAAGCCACATTGAACAATATCAAGGATACTTTCTATTGATATAAGTGTTGTGTTTGGTGCAATAGATACCCACTTTGTCATTATTATGTAAAATGTATAAGTGTGCTTGTTCCCAAAACTTATGACTAATTTCTTTCACTCATGCTCCTAGATTTTCCTTTCCACAATAAGATTCAGCACGTTGTGACTTTAGCTTCCCAGGCGTTTTATTGCCGCTTAGAAAATTATTGCAAAAGTCCATTACCTCCCTAGACTCACAACCATCAATGGTACTCCCTTCCGGATGGTGATGAATATCATCCTTAAAAATACTCACATACCATTAAAAGAGAGACATCCAATCTAAAAAAATTCAACCCAACATTTTGGCCTCCTTAGTTAGGTGGACAACAACATGAACCATTATATCAAAGAATGAAGGAGGAAAATACATCTCAAGCTAGCACAAAGTAATAATCACATATTTTTGCAATTATTGACATAGTAAGGTTTATCACTTTGTTGCTGATTTTGTTATATAAATAAACAAAACCTTGTGGTTGCAAACCTTACATGCTTCACCACTATAGATTGAGTAACCACTAGAAAAAATACATTACATTAGGAGTGACATAATGTCTTCTTCTCATAGTTTAATTAATTCATTAAATAGAAGTTGAAGGAAAACATTAATGTCATTGCCATGTTTTTTGGGCCCTAAATCAACATTGATGGCATGATGTACTTATCCTTTATGCACAACCATGGAGGAATCTTGTACATAACAATCATAATAGGTGATTTTCTATGTTGGTTGCTTAAAATATTGTTATGACTGTATCCGATCTTAATTGGTAAACTAGGATTTACCTGGATGATTATATGCTTAATTGGATTGATCATTTCTTAAATCTAATTAATGATGATAATTCAATTATGATATTTTAAACCTAATAAGAACGTTATGTGTTCTATTGTGAGAAATTAGGGTTTGAGAAATATAAACCCTAGTTGGATGAAATTAGGGTTTTGATTGTACATGAATATGGAATTTGATCAGGATAGCAGTGCGGTAAATGATTCATATTTTCTAAAAATATATATTTAATTGAATTTTGGATATGATATAGATAACTCAATCATGCATGTTGGAGTAAATTTTTAGAATATTTGAGTGTTCTATGAATGTGGTCTCAGTCGAACTATACTTCGACCAAAATGTTGACATAGTGCTTTTTAGCAGTGTAGTATATTGTTTTTAATTATTTGTTGGTAACTCGAAATGATATGAAATTTTAAATGGAGATCTGAAACTCAATAATAAATAACATGTAAAATTTTATAATTTTTGGATGCGTTTAGACCTTATCAGTAGATGAATTATAGTAACTGACATTTCTGTAGAATTTGGATAACAGTGCACTATTTGATTTTTAATTATTTAATGGGAGCTTGGAATAATCTCAAATTTTAATTTAAGCTTAGTACCTCAATTATACACAACATTATAAATTATAATAATTTTTGGAGAAGGTTTGATCTCTTAAATACACGAATTCCAGAAACCTTTTTATGATAGAAAAAATAGATGAAATAAGAAAAATTATAGTGAGGGGTCATTGTGCAACTGACCCAAGCAGCTCAATTTCTCTATATGTTCAAGCTAAAACACAAGAAGATCTCATAATTTGTGATTCAAATCAGAGAAATGAAATCCTAGAGAGAAGGGAGAGTTGGGGCTTGAGAGGAGAAATTGATGGAGATGCTGACCTAGGGTTTTGTGGTCTAAGGAATGATGAAATCATGTAAGTTTAGCTTCTTTGGATATAGTTTCATGGTGAATCTCCTCTCACATATCAAAGTTCCGTCCCTCCCCTGTTTGGATTCAAAATCATATCAAATCAAGTCCTTTTCTCACTCTTTCTTCATAATCCCTCATATTTAGGGTTTCTGAGTTGAAAGGAAGAAGAATTTGGTGAATTGCTAGGGATTTGATATGAGATCGAGATTTTCAGGTACGAGATATGTTTTTAAGGTGTTTTCACACCTTAGGGTGAGCGGGAACTTCCTTTAAATAGTATATTGTATGAAAATTGGTTAATTCATCCATAATCTTTAATTACTAGTATGCGACTACAAACCCTGAATTGTCTATTTGTTCTAAGTTGTTGCATATTGATATGAAATGAATTCTTCCTCTATTTGGATGAAGTTCAGATGATAAAATCATATTACAAATGTATACAATACATCCTAATGAGAATTCCTTAAGTTTTCACAGAGGTTATAAGAGTAAACTGAAATATAAGGAATTTGTCTATGACTGAAATTTTTTATATAAGTAAATAGAGAAAATTTGCTTACCTAGATCCCCTTTCTTATGAATGATTGTTTATCTAAATTCATAATACATATATGTCGGATACTATCTTGGATTTCTTTCAAAGTTAATAGTGTTTGTTTGATATCTTAGTATAGAGGGTGAAACCCTAGATGCGAGGAAAGTTGGATATTTGCGAATAGATATTGCGAAATCCACTTGAAGGGATTTTCTTGACATGATAGACTTTATTTATTCAATGTTATTATTGATGCATGATATTCTAGTGAATGGCATGGAAACCCAAATTCAACTCAGTTCCAAGGTTTCATACATATATTGATTTTATATGATTTGTTGATAGTAGTCTTTATTCAATGAATGTTTATGTCGCATGAAATCTTTATGGGAGCCATGTGAATAAGTTGTTGCCTGGTGAGAGGTGACAAGATGTGTTATGGCCTTGTGAGCCATGAGAATACTTGTACAACTAGTGAAATCAATACCTTAGTCTAAGGACCTTGAGGTAATGGTTACCTATTACAAAGGTAACAATGCTATGCGATGATCTAAGGGTTTGAATACCCAAATCCAGTAATCATGATAATGATGTGAAGGGATGAGAATTCCTAATAATGTGATAAGGGATTGAGATCCCAGGTATCATGTGTTTTAAAGATTAAAAAGTACGTGATAGATGTATTACACCTTTCTTTGTAGCATTTGTTGTGATTAAATAAAACCCTAAGGGTAGGGTGTTCAATGAATCAAGTATTGTGATATCAATGTTCTCAGTTATTATTAATAATTCTTGTCATGATAAGTAATTAACTCTTAATTAGGTTATGATATGTGCAACTCAAGATTTGGGTTGATATGCACGTTCTTTGAGAAATTACGGATAAGTTGCAGGTGCTACTGACGATTACTAATATGTGAAGTTATTACTCTTATCAGTGTAATAAGATGATAAATTGCACGATTCTAGTGTGTATGTGCCAAGTGGACATGTAATTTGTTTATTTAATAATTTTAGTCTGCCTGCATGTATAATATGTTGATTACTCAGTATATTACAATGTTTTTTAGTATATTGCTCTGTCAGGTCTAGAATGATATTCTATTGTGATTTTCTAGGAATAATAAAATAATAGACTTAAGGGCCCTGATACTATAGAATCCCTATGAGAGGTTTGTGCCTTAGGGATGAAATGACCTACCCTGGTGGTGCGTCCAGTATACAAGGGTCAAAACGCACCCACAGAGTGTGTGGGGAGACGAAGCCCTTGAGGAAGTCTCCTAAGAGAAGATACCCAACATGAAATGGAGATCCTGGTGGTAACCCAGAGGTACCCACAAAGCATACCAAGATGAGGCCCACAGAGCATATCAGACTCTCCTCCTGTGTGCTCAGGTTAGAGGAGGAGTCCAGTTTAGGCCAGAGAGCCATTTCCCTGTTGTAGCCCAGGAGAGTAGTCAGACTTAGCATTTCCCGGGTGTGTCTGCTAAGTCTTGTACGGTGTGATCGTAGTGCACTATGAGTCTTCATATGTAGAGTACACTGCATATGATCAGGGCATAATAAAATGAATGAGAGGTCAAATAAGTTTGTACAGTTATTGAATTGTTCTTTGTATATTTTTGAATTATTAGTTCTCTTTATGATCAATCAAGCATTTCATATATTGATTCACTCTTATGGATATTTAGAGTATCCTACCATATTTATGATTGTCAATTATTAGACTCTCTAAAGCTTTCTACTATTATAATTGATATCAATATCTCAAAAGTATATCTGTAATTATATCAGTGCTTTGGATTGTTTCTTTGAAGTACTCATTCACTGAGCGAGTAGGCTCACCCCTCTACTCAAAATTTTTAGAGAAAATGTGGAGATTGAAGATATCATTGCATCAGAGTAGATCTGCCACAAGAGTTAAGTTCGAGAATAGGTAAGTTCAGTCATTCCCTATCACTCTAGATCCTTGTATAGATCTGAGAGAGAGAGTTGTAAATGATGTTTTGTATGTTTGTTTCCTTAATAAGAGAGAATGCAAATGGTTGTCATGTCATATGTACATGGAAGTGTGAGAAACATAATGAATGTATGGATGTGTATCATTAATGTTGATTTTATGTGATTAGATGTGAGAAAACAAAGAGTTTGAAACAGAAGAAAAAGTTAATGGTGATCTTTGTATTATGTCAAATCCTCAATTTATGCCCTAATCTCATGATTAGTGGTAATTGTGAGATCAGGGTGTAACAACTTCGTATCAGAGCTTAGGCTGAGTCGTTAGGGACCATTAAGTTAGTGAGTTAGAGTCATAAGTGTGGAAGATAGGAGATGTTATGATGTTAGCTCTGGGGATTTGAGTATTTGGATATCTTGGCCCAGTATCTGAGTACTTGGATCAACCCGTATCAAGCTACTTTGTCTATTCTTTCATGTATATCCTGGCCAGGTATACAGTGGAAGGATGGTCTAGAGAGAAACCCTAGAAATATTAGGGTTAGAAACAAGATAAGTAACATGAACTAAGAGCATAAATATAAAATGAGATAGAACTTTCATTTCATATTGTTGTTTTATTGGAGATTAATAGAAAAGCTCTTATATGTTTGAATTGAGATATTCTGTATTTTGAAATATATATGGGTCTTTAAGATTTTTTGTACACTATGTAGTTGTAGCATTTATTGATTACATTGTTTGTATCAAGTAGACTAGAAATGATCTTTGAATGATCTTTCTTAAGTGGATATTCTTTCCACATATTTGAGATTAATAGGAGTTAGTTAATCCTGAGTAACTCTTGGCTTCAGGATTGCAGGTTTGGCCTGGTCCGGCTGGCAGGATGCATTACTAGGATTTAATGACTCCTATTGAAAATATAATAAGAGTAGACTCCGGATAAGTTAGACCCACATCATAGCGAGAATGTACATATAATAAGATGTTGAAACATATGAGAAGGATTAGAATAGCTAAGAATCAGTTGGAACTGATATCTGAGATCTAACTTTGAGGCCTCATATGTGAAACCCTTAATTGGGAATAAAGGAACATGACAAAAGATTCTAATTAAGTTTAATCATTAGTATTATATGAACTCTAAATATTAATAAGGAAGCTATGACTTCTATTCTTGATATGGATGAAGGTGTGCTACCTCAAAGGTATCTGGGTGTTCCCTTGTTTATTGGCAAGTTGAAAAGGGATTTTTGTGCTCCCCTTATGGATAGAATTAAGTCTAGAGTTTATGGGTGGAAATCTAAGCTCATGTCGATGGATGGTCGTTTGGAGCTAGTGCAATCGACTATTAGTGCTATGCAGAGGTTCTGGTCTGCAGTTTTTCCTCTTCCTTGCTCTATAGTTGATGATATTGAGAAGCTTTGTAGGAATTTCTTTTGGGGGGTTCTGAAATAAAGAAAAACATCCATCTTGTTAAATGGAAGCATGTTACTTTACCCAAGGACGAAGGGGGGCTGGGTATCAAGTCGGTGAGATCTACCATTAAGGCTGCCTCTTTTATTAATGTTTTGAATGTGGCTTGCAAGAAAGATAGTTTATGGGTTCGATGGATTCATGAGAAATATTTAAACAAAAATACAGTTTGGCAAATAGGAATCCATGGAGCTAACTCATGTCTTGTAAATCAACTTATATGTGTCAGGGACAGTATGATTTTGCATATTAATTTCTTTATTGGCAATGGTGAAGCTATTAGTTTGTGGGGAGATCCTTGGCTCCTTGGAAACAGATTTCTGTTGGATGTAATTGCCCCAAAGCTGATCTAAGTCTTGGAGTACCTAGTGGAGCTCGATTATATTATATCTTGAAAGAGGGCCAGTGGTGTACACCCATAAATCGAAGAAATAGTCTTGTGTTGGACATGCTTGGAAATATTAATACAAATGCTAGTATGGATGATAGAGTGACCTGTATGGGTCTGCAAAACTTAAAGTTTGCTGATGTCTTCAATACTTTAAGAGATTGTTTGGATGTCTCTGCCATTTTTAAATGGATTTGGAAGTTCTCTGCTCCAAGGAATTTTCAGATACATGCTTGGAAAGTAGCTCATTCTAAGCTCCTAACCTCTTCTTATGTTATGAGAATGGTGTATCTAGCACCTCTGTGTGCTTCCTATGTATGAAAGATGTTGAGGATACCAGCCATGTTATGTTCTGGTGTTCGTATTCTAAGGATATCTGGGCTAGATGTGGATGCTATGGATCTATTCCTAGATACTGCAATGATCTTGTTCAGTGGTCAAGTAAAGAAGCTCACATTGTTGCTCTTTTGATTCTTTATACCATATGGCATGAAAGGAACCTTCATGTTCATGGGAATAGATACACTAATACTGATAAGCTTTGGCTACAAATTCAGCATACGATTAAGTTGTTACATACTTGTTTATGAGAAAGCAGATAGATAGATTTTCAATCTTTCTATAGTGGTTGTTGTTTCACTCTTAGCCGTTATGGCTGTTTGCTGGTCAGCTAACTGTCTTAGACACTAACCCTTGTACTTTCTTTCCCCTTTTCCCTTAAAATACAAAAAGAGGCACAAGAGCTTTCGCATCAAAAAAAACTCTAAATATGAAATATGGAAAAGATATGAGAAAAGTATGTAAAGGCCAAGTTAGTAAGAATCAATCATGGGGAATGGATTATATAATCGAGTAAAATGTTTTTATGTACTCCAAAGCAAAGGGAAAATAGAAGAAAAGAGTTAAGTATTTGATAAGTACATAGAAGTGAAGAGTCTTTAGAAAATTTAAAGTGAGGAGAACTAGATGAGCATGTAAATCATAAAACTAGGATAAGAAACTTAGTTGAAACAAAGAGAAATGTTGGAAATAATGAGCTTGATTAAGGAATGAGAGTTATGATATAATTGAGAGAATGGAATGTATACCTTTATTATAAATTTAATACATTCATCCTTACTGCCTTTGGATTCTAAGTCTCAAAATCATATTCTCTTTCATATCTTCCTTAATTAGAGCAATGTGGGAATGAAGTGATAAGAAAATGAATCATATATGATGTATAACCACCACGGTAGAGGCATCTAGTGAATGTAATAATGACATGAAATATGATGATGAAACCCTAGCAAGGTAAATTGAGAATGTAATCTATCTGAATGGCCAAGTAAGAGAAAGAAAATTAAATTGATAAGATAAGGAAGATTTTAGTAAAACTTGTGAGATCCAAGTTTGACTTTCAAATTAAGGGAGCAAAGTTACACACAACAATGTCATGCTATTGATAAGGACCAAACCCTAGAATGTTTAGAGTTGTAGTAGTTCAAGGGATGTCACTAGTGATTTGACCTTGAATACTAGCATCTCTATAAAACAAGATCATGAGATTTTCACTATGAGAAGTAAACTAGCAATGATAGTAATCCATGGTTTAAAGATAGCTAATCTGAAAGGTAGATAAATAATATGGAAATGATTCGAAATAAAGAGTAAGATATAAATTTGAAATGTAACAAGTGTGTTTTTTTAACAAAAGGAGAAATACAATATGAGTGAAGGGTGATATGAGATAAATTCTTGCAGTGATAGCAAGAATGATGAATAATCTATTTGTACCTTATATGTTTCAATTTTAGGAATGTTTAATCTACATGATTAAAATGAGAAGGATAAGTAGAAAAAAGTAAGTAGTAGTGAATGAGGAGAGAGATAAGAGAAAACAATGGCTTTTAGTAATATGTGAATTTACTTTTATAAGTATAATTTGTTGAAGGTATATTAAGGGATGTAAATTGGTTGTACATATGATTTCAGTGTACATGTGCAAGTAATATGTTAATTAAAGGTGTTTGATAGTTGTAGTCATTCATACCAATAATCCATATTAGTATTGTACAATTGTGGTATGGTGATATGGGTCAAATTATGATAAAACAAATGGAGGGTTACCCTGAATAAGGTAGTCTTACCTATTCACTCATATGAATAGAAGGGATGATAACCATATTGTATTGATATGTAACCCTAATGGGGGTATAGCTTGTTATACCTAGCTTTAATATAATTAAGTGATGGTAATTCGGTATGAATAGTCCTTGAATGACTAATACAATCATGGAGTACTTTGTTACTATTGTTGAAACCCTAGTATGCTATAACCTGATGGTTACACCTTGAATTATGTGTGGGCTCATACTTGATAATAGTATGGAATGTAATGGTAATGCTTCATCTTATGCATCCGTGATCCAATGGAGATGTCGTGAGTAGTATTGTACAATTGTTGTTGAATCTAGTCTTCCAACTCAAGACAATTTTGCTATTTGAGTAGCATAATGGTAAAAATTCAAAACAACATGGTGAACTCTCTTTTGTGATTTAGAGGTAATACATAACAATAGTACATATTGAGTCGTATAAATTGAGATAGTTGGATCGGATTATCAATGTTGAGGTAACACCTCAAGAGTATGCAAATATTGAAATGGTTGTTTCTCTATCTATCCTATGATTGATTGTGACATAGAAAATTCATTTGTTATCATTGAGCGGTCATGATTTGACATGTTGTGATTAAAAAAGAAATAAAGGACTTAATGTTGAAAACTGCATTCAAGTATGAAATACAAAAATATAGTGACATATAAGATTTTAGAAGCTTAAAATAAACCTTGAAAGTACTTTTCTTGTACATTTATGTTTCGGGGACAAAACCTTTTAAAGGTGGGGGATTGTTATAACCGTATCCGAGCTTAATTGGTAAACTAGGGTTTACCTGGATGATTATATGCTTAATTGGATTGATCATTTCTTAAATATAATTAATGATAATAATTCAATTATGATGTTTTAAACCTAATAAGAACATTAAGTTTTCTATTGTTTGAGAAATTAGGGTTTGAGAAATATAAACCCTAGTTGGCTGAAATTAAGGTTTTGATTGTACATGAATATGGAATTTGATCAGGATAGCAGTGCGGTAAATGATTTTTCATATTTTCTACAAATTTTGTATTTAATTAAATTTCAGATCTGATATGTATAACTCATTCATACATATTGAAGAAAATTTTCAGAATATTTGAGAGTTCTCTGAATGTGGTTCTCGGTCGAACTATACTTCGACCAAAATGCTGACAGAGTGCTTTTTAGTAGTGTAGTGTTTTATTTTTATTTATTTATTGGTAACTCCAAATTATCTTAAATTTTAATTGGAGGTCTGAAACTCAATAATAAACAATATGTATAATTTTAATGATTTTTTGGATGCGTTTAGACCTTATCAGTAGACAAATTATAGTAACTGACATTTTTAGAATTTTGGATAGTAGTGCACTATTTGATTTTTAATTATTTAATGGGATCATGGAATGATATCAAATTTTAACAGAAGATTAGTACCTCAATTATACACAACATGATAAACTATCATAATTTTTGTATAAGGTTTGATCTCTTAAATACACAAATTCTAGAAAACTTTTTATGATAGAAAATTCAGTTGAAATAAGAAAAAGTATAGTGAGGGGTCAATGTGCAATTGACACAAGCATCTCAATTGCTCTATATGGTCAAGCTAACACACTAGAAGCTCTCATAATTCGTTATTCAAACCAAAGAAACGAAATCCTAGAGAGAAAGGGAGAGCTAGGGCTTGAGAGGAGAAATTGATGGAGATGTTGACCTAGGGTTTTGCGGTCCGAGGAATGATGAAATCATGTAAGTTTAGCTTCTTTGGATATAGTTTCATTTTGAATCTTCTCTCACATGTCAAAATTCCGTCCCTCCCCTATTTGGATTCGAAATCATATCAAATCAAGTCCTTTTCTCACTCTTTCTTCATAATCCCTCATTTTTAGGATTTCCGAGTTGAAAGGAAGAAGAATTGGGTGAATTGCTAGGGATTTGATATGAGATCGAGATTTTTAGGGATGAGCTACATTTTTAAGGTGTTTTCACACCTTAGGGTTAGTGGGAACTTCCTTTAAAAGTATATTGTATGAAAATTGGTTAATTCATCCAGAATCTTTAATTGCTAGTATGCGACTACAAACCCTGAATTGTCGATTTGTTCTAAGTTGTTGCAAATTGATATGAAATGGATTCTTCCACTATTTGGATGAAGTTCATATGATAAAATTATATTACAAATGTATACAATACATCCTAATGAGAATTCCCTAAGTTTTCACAGAGGTTATAAGAGTAAATTGAAATATAGGGAATTTGTCTATGACTGAAATTTGTTGTATAAGTAAATATAGAAAATTTGCTTACCTAGATCCCCTTAGTTATGAATGATTGTTTATCTAAATTCATAGTACATATATATAAGATACTATCTTAGATTTCATTCAAAGTGAATAGTGTTTGTTTGATATCTCAGTAAAGAGGGTGAAACCCTAGATGCGAGGAAAGTTGGATATTTGTGAATAGATGTCGTGAAATCCATTTGAAGGGATTTTCTTGATATGATAGACTTTATTTATTCAATGTTATTATTGATGCATGATATCCTAGTGAATGGAATGAAAACCCAAATTCAACTCAATTCCAATGTTTCATACATATATTGATTTTATATGATTTGTTGATAGTAGTCTTTATTCAATGAATGTTGATGTCGCATGAAATCTTTATGGGAGCCATGTGAATAAGTATTTCCTAGTGAGAGGTGACAAGATGTGTGATGGCCTTGTGAGCCATGAGAATACTTGTACAACCAGTGAAATGAATACATTGGTCTAAGGACCTAGAGGTAATGGTTACCTGTTACAAAGGTAACAATGCTATGTGATGATCTAAGGGTTTGAATACCCAGATCCAGTAATCATGAAAATGATGTGAAGGGATGAGAATTCCCAGTAATGTGATAAGGGATTGAGATCCCAGGTATCATGTGTTTTAAAGATTTGAAAAGTATGTGATAGATGTATTACACCTTTCTTTGTAGCATTTGTTGTGATTAAATGAAACCCTAAGGGTAGGGTGTTCAATGAATCAAGTATTATGATATAAATGTTCTCAGTTATTATTAATATTTCTTCATGATAAGTAATTAACTCTTAATTGAGTTATGAGATGCACAACTTAAGATTTGGGTTGATATGCATATTCTTTGAGAAATTACAGATAAGTTGCAGGTGTTACTGATGATTACTCATATGTCAAGTAATTAACGCTTATTAGTGTAAGAAGATGATAAATTGCATGATTCTAGTTTGTATGTGATAAGTGGACATGTAATCTATTTATTTAAAAATTTTAGTATGCATGCATGTATAATATGTTGATTACTCAGTATATTACAATGTTTTTGAGTATATTGCTCTGTCAGGTCTAGAATGATATTCATGTTGTGATTTTCTAGGAATAATAAAATAATAGACTTAAGGGTCCTAACACCATAGAATCCCTATGAGAGGTTTGCTCCTTAGGGATGAAACGACCTACCCTGGCGGTGCGTCCACTATACGGGGGTCGGAACGCACCCACAGAGCGTGCGGGGAGACGAAGCCCTTGAGGAAGTCTCCTAAGAGAAGATAGGTTACCCGACATGAACCGGAGATCCCAGTGGTAACCCAGAGGTACCCACAGAGTGTACCAAGATGAGGCCCATAAAGCATCTCAGACTCTCTTCCTGTGTGCTCAGGTTAGAGGAGGAGTCTAGTTTAGGCCAGAGAGCTATTTCCATGTTGCAGACCAAGAGAGTAGTCAGACTTGGCATTTCTTGGGTGTGTTCACTAAGTCTTGTATGGTGTGATTGTAGTGCACTACGAGTCTTCATATGTAGAGTACACTGCATATGATCAGGCCATAATAAAATGAATGAAAGGTCAAACAAGTGTGTACGGTTATTCAATTATTCTTTGTATGTTTCTGAATTATTAGTTCTCTTTATGATCAATCAAGCATTTCATATATTGATTCACTATTATGGATATTTAGAGTATCCTTCCATATTTATGATTGTCAATTATTAGACTCTCTAAAGCTTTCTTCTATTATAATTGATATCAATTGTTCAATAGTATATCTGTAATTATATCAGTGCTTTAGACTATTTCTTTGAAGTACTCATTCACTGAGCGAGAAGGCTCACCCCTCTACTCAAAACTTTTAGGAAAAATGTGGAGATTGAAGATATCATTGCATCAGAGTAGAAGTGCCACAAGAGTTAAGTCTGAGTATAGTTAAGTTTAGTCGGTCCCTGTCACTCTAGGTCCTTGTATAGATCTGAGAGAGAGTTGTAAATGATGTTTTGTATGTTTGTTTAATAGCAGAGAATGCAAATGATTGTCATGTTGTATGTACATGGAAGTCTGAGAAACATAATGAATGTATGGATGTGTATCATTAATGCTGAGATTATATTAGAGAATTAAAAGTTTAATTCTCTTGTAAAGTTTTTTTATGTGATTGGATGCAAGAAAACAAAGAGTTCGAAAAAGAATAAAAAGTTAAGGGTGATCTTTGTATTATGTTAAATCCTCAATTTATGCCCTAATCTCATGATTAGTGGTAATTGTGAGATCAGGGTGTAACAAGTACCATATGGATTCATCTCATCAGTATTGTAGAAAGTATGATGGGAGTCTAATGAGACATTTGTTATTCCTAGAAGGTAGCTTCCTCACCTATATTAGGAAAGGGGCAATTATAAGGGAAACAAACTTAACCCTAATGGGCCAAGAGAATGAGGCCCATATAACATAATAAATGAATTAACAATATTGTTAACACTCCCCCTCAAGTTAGAGTATAGGTGAAGCACATATCCAACTTGGACTAATGAGTCAATTAGACGATAATACAAATGAAAAATGTCACACATCATATAATATTTCCATTGCCCCTAAAACATGACTCTCCAACAAAGGGTTTGATGACTTCAACTTTGATGTTATGTTCTATAGGATGGAAATACTCGACCTTTAGATAAAACATTTTGAAGTGCAAATTGAATGAAGAACATCACCATCAATCTGGAGCAGATGATCAAGACAACATGACTATGCCACCTTTTGAAAAAGAAGTTGGATTGGAGTTAGTACAACCAACACATTCAATGATGTAGTGGTGGAGGTATCTTCAGACACAGATATGATGTGGTGGTGATGACTATAAATGGAGCCATCTAGATTGTGACTCTTGGGAGCTTGATCAGAATGGAAGACATCATCAAGGATAGCCCAAGTAGTTCACTAGAAGAACCATCTTGATAGGTTACAACTTTGAGAACACATGAAAAATAGCTCGTTAGAGATAAAATATGGAGGAAACATCAACCTTGAACATAAAGAATTTGTAGGCTACAACTAGACAAGCTTTTGAAAAGTCTTATGTAAAAAAGCTACCATCCATCTCGAGAATGCAGGAAGAATGATCAATTGGAACATCATTAACACCAGAGGGAACAAGCTAGAGACTAAAATGCGCGCATCAAGCACTATACTGACTTACATATTGTGGTACTAACTAAAAAATCTTGGTGTAAAATATTGCAGTTGAGACCTTCAACGCATGAAAGTGGTAGCTAATCAGAATGAAGTACAAATAACCAACCCAAGTGCATATTGTGGCATAAAAACGATGAAGCACAATGTCATTGGGAATGAAGCACCAAACATGATTCTTATTGGGAATGGAGCGTCGGAAAGACATAGGATTGTTGAATAATAAGAAGCTCCATGGAGATAAAAATAGCCCGGATTGACACATATCATTTCTCATGCTCTTTTTTCTCATACTCTCTCTTCTCTCTATTCACATCCCTCCAACATCACTTATAAGGTGAGTGAGTAGTTGGTTGAAAAAGAAACAAATAACCCCCACCCCCCACGTGAAAATTGATGCATACATGACGGGTGGTAGGGAAGAAATTTTCCAATTGAGAGGGAAAACGAAACAGCAAAATGCCCCCTTTATGATACTTTATAAACTAACATGGGGAGTTTTATTTACCAATATGGCGCAAAGACATAACTGATGAGTAGACAAATCCGAATAGAAAATTAAATAGATCTTTGTGAGACCTGAAAATGAGATTTGTCCAGCCCTTATACTGACAAATATAAGGGTGCAAAGGGGGAGCTCCATTGTATGGATTAGGTCACAAAATAGATCTGAATATAGATTGGATTCGTAAGCCTTGTTTCTATAAACGAGGCGGGTAGGGCTTCCGGACAGAGCAGTCTTTTCTTTTAATAAGAAGATGGTAAGTTGGATTGATTTAACTCATAGATGAAAAATGAAAATAGTCGACTCCACATAGAACACCATTACGTACATGTGCATCGGATTCTCCTCTCATTGCCCGGAAGGGCATGCAGGAAAAGCTTATTTTAAGACCAGTCTTATAATAATTTGGTAAGATCCAATTGAATTTGGTTATACAGTATAGTGTATACGTTTCTCTCTCCTTATTTTCTAAAGGATAGAGTTTTGAAGAAGAGAGAGAAGGAAATGTTGCATGATCGGTGGTAAACCCAAATAACACAGTTTCACATAAATAATTACCCAAATAGCACTCTATCAATCTTATTTTCCGAACTAGCACACTTTCGGTAGAAAGCGCCACATTGTGTGGTGTTTTACAGTGTCGGGGTCGTAAAACGCCAAGTTATTTGGCGTCTTTATTGATTTTTTTCAACATATTGGAACACGCCAACTGAGGTGGCGTTTCATATTTTTTTATCAAACCCTCGCCGCCGCTGCCGAGCTGCTCCTTCCTTCCCTTTCTTCCTCGCTACTCCTTGCTCCCGAGTTCTGAGATCCTCTTCATCTCACCCTCCGCGCAGCTGCCGGAGACGAAGGTGGCCGCCCCCTTGCTGCTGAACACGCAGCCACCGAAAGCATGCGCCCCCTGCCGTCCCTCCACGCCGTCCTTCTCCGCGCAGCGTCGGCCTCCTCCTCCAAGCCGTTACCCTCCGCCTTGTATCCCCTTGCTGCCATCCTCCTCTGGGCCGTCCACCTCGGCTTCTTCTTCCCCTCAGCCACCTCGGCCTCTTCTTCTTCCCCCGCCACCTCGGCTTCTTCTTCCCCTGGCCACCTCTTCTTCACCCACCACTCCTCCGTCTCGCAACCTCTTCTTTATCTGCCACCGCATCCTCCTCTTCCTCTTCTTCTGCCTCAGCCACCTCCTCTTTCTCTTCTTTTTCCCCACCACCTCTTCTTCGTCTTCTGCCCCGGCAACCTCTATTTCTTCTGCCCCCGCCACCCCCTCTTCCTTTTCTTCTTCTTCTGCCCCCGCCACCTCCTCTTCCTCTTCTTTCCTCGCCATGTCTTTTCTTCTTCTGCCCCCGCCACGGGCTCTTCTTCTTATTCTTCTTCCCTTACGTAATTTAGAGCATCAAAGTTAAACGCTACGGTAAACGCCAATCAATCTGGCGCTTTATTAATTTGAGCCAGAGAAATGCCACACAATGTGGCGCTTTCGGACTAGTTTGGAAAATAAGATTGAGAGAGTGCTATTTGAGTAATTATTTATGCAAAACTGTGCTATTTGGATTTTTTTTCCAAAAGTTATACCACCTGTCCTATAATAAGTTGTTTGGGGCACGAAGGAGCGAGGAGAATCTTTACGTACAAGTTGGCATGAAAAGTGAGCATCTCGCTGCCATTTTCTCGCGCTAGAGTCGTTTGCATATAAGACAACGCCGAAGAAAAGAAGTTGGGGATCAACACGTGAAGAAGAAAAATGTCGAGATAGGCACGTCTGCATTGATCTCATTCAGGATGACGTTCGAGGCAATTTTCTCGCAATTGCCCTTCATCTCATGACCTTTTTTTTTTTTTGAAAAAAAGGGTGCAACACGAGGACTTTTCAGGAGATTACCCATCCTAGTACAACTCTCGCCCAAGCACGCTTAACTGCGGAATTCTGATGAGATCTGGTGCATTAGTGCTGATATGATCGCACTTATTCATCTCATGATCATAAAGTCACCGGTTCACGCAGTTGTTGTGTACGAGTTTAGGATCAAATTTGGACTAGGCGTTGTCTTTTTGTGACACGTAGGCGCTAGTCCCGACTAACTCAGTTGGGATCCAGTCTTATTTTGTTTGGCAAAAATCAGACTCACGGGATCCGTTTTGAATTTCGTAATCTTCTAATCCAGACCAAGTCAGTTCTGCTATCAGTAGGATTTCGAGATCCCAGTCTGGATTTGGTTATGTCTTTCATGTTATTTTGTTTTATATATCAAATTAAAAAACACAAGTTACGAGGTCAGTCTAATTTAATGAATGTTTGTAATGGAATTGGATTGTCAAACAAAAATAGGTCTGTAACCCGGTCCGGATTTCCTAAACGGATCTTGAATCAAACAGGCACTTTAGTCTTCTTTAGTCCCACATTATTCAATTATATAATGAGAGGGTCCATTTAAATGGGAGTGGAGACCAAAGTCTGGGTCTTTCTTGAGACTTTTGAACTTAAAGCCAATTGGGTGTTTGAATGTGCTTTGGGCTTTAATGAATAAGAAAATACATGCCCGCGCTGTTCTCCTAGCCATGACCCGCCCCACCCGGATCGGCCCGGTGCGTTGAGTTGCATGTGATTTGGTATTTTTATAAAACAAATTCCTTTTTTATTTTCTTAATGGTATTTTAATTTTGTTATATGGAAATTTGAAAGTGCACAATTTTCTATTCCTTAATATCCTTAGAAAGATGATTTCCTTGAGCCACCCAAATCATAAATGTCTTTGAACGAAAGCATACTCTTTTTCCCATCTAGGTTTGCCGGTCTTTTGGTTGTTTGATTTGAGTCCCTTCAGATCCTATTTGGGTGAGCCGAACAAATAATTTTTTTGAGATCTAGTTAGCCTATAAATTATTGAGGGGAAATGGCTATATTGGGCGCCTATCCATGGGCTTCGTCCGTCTATTAGTCATTTCTGACACATAGAAATACAACCAAAACATTCAGAAACATACTGTGAATATTTGAGTTTGAGAGAGCTATTTTGTGTGAGACTAGTTCTCTATTATGTGTTGTTGTAGCTGTTGTCTGCTGCCTCCACCACCTTGTCATCAACCAATTACATCACATTCTTCCATCTCATTTTCTCCTTCTTTTACACCTACTACCACCCATTGTTGTGCATCTGAGTGAGATTCATGTAAAATATTTTTTTGGCAATATACGATGGCCAACAGACTATTTGACACTCCTCTTGCTAGCACCAAGAGGCAATACCTAAGTTGAGGGTGACTGAATCTAGACGGCAAACCACTATTAAGCTCCTACATCAAAGCGGCGGATTTTTTTTCTTTACAATAATGATCATCGTAATGTACCTTCACCCACATGCTCATCTAAACTCTACTTTCTTTGTTCTTTATTATTGGTCAAATTGATTGTTGCCATGTAAAAAATTGCTTGAACAATAACTTGAAATAGAATTATTTCCAACATAAGTGAAGACAAAATCACATTTCAGTTACTGCTTGTATTTGTTAGTCCAATTTTTTACCGTTTACATAATATGGACCCTAGAACCATGACAACAATGGAAGATATTGTTAGTCTTAGGCCCGAAAAATTCATGGGGTTATATTTTTTCATTTGCAATAAAAGATGAAAATTTGGCTCACTTCTTTAGGTTTAGTTCCCACTAGGACACCTCTTAAGCAACGTGAACTATCTGTTAGTTCCATTCCAAATGTTGTTAATTCCCTGATCGCAACATATAGTAATCCATCTTCTCTATATTCTCCTGCAAAGATATCTAGAGAAATAGATTATCTTTGTCATGGTAGGATCTTATCCGCTCTTTCTGATGAGCTTTATGGCATCTACCACAAACAGGCTTCTGCCTTTGAGGTTTGACAAGCTTTAGATGACAAGTTTGGAATACAAGATGTTCGGCTAGAATAATATTATAACATACTCGATTCTAGACACATAGACTAATTTCCCATTCTTCTAGGCCCCTAGTTGATTAGATGGATATCTAAAATCCCTTATCCCTTTTCTTTACTTGGCTACCTTTCGATGTCTATATTTCATTGTAATAGCATAGACCAAACCATATTAAGATCTGATAACCCTAATTGACTCTTTCGAATCACATGAACATGAAATCTTTGAATGAGATAACCCTAATACTTAAAGGATGAGAATTGGTGGATACTAATATTAAACTATAGCCTCAACCATTATTTAACATCCTGGAATAACTGTGGAATATTAGAGTGAGGAATGTGGAAGGTTTCACCATAATTGATCATTAGGCTATGATCATTACTTTTAGTGAATGATTTATGAACTACGGATAGGTAATAGCTAAGGTAACCTCAAAACCCAAATATAAGCCCAAAATCGAGTTCCTCATAGCTTAATTTGTCAACCCTCAAAATTTGGGGTCTTTTGGACATCAAATGCACCCCCAATTAGACCTTAATAGATTATGTATGCTTTTACCCTAAAGTTTGGTCGATTAATTGATTTTGTTTTGGTCACTGCCGGACCAAGGTGTTGGGCCGGGTTTATTTCCGATTTTATTTTGCTTGTGCGAGCGGGACGGGACGGGACCTAGTCGTCCCTAACCCCCGACTATAGCGCACCGCTCAGGCTTTGGCGGGCGATGGAGTCCATCGCTGATATCTCCTCCTATCTCAAACCGAATCAAACTATTCCTTCACCAACGATTTCCCCGTTCTCCGCCCTTCCCAACGATCCCTAGCGTGGGCCTCGGGGTCGAGCACTGACGAAACCCCTCTTCCAGGCCACTTGCAGCCGCCGCTACTCCTTCCCCAGTTCATCCACTTCTCGCTACGGAGCCACCACTCCTTCTCCTTCACTCCAGAATCAGTCCACGACGCCTCCTCCTCGGTTTTAACCGATCAATTGCTCGTGTGGGCACCTTGAAGCTGCTACTGACATTGGTCTCCTTCTCTGGCGAGGACGGCAGATAACTGCTAGGATCATTCGCCTCAGTTCAATTACTCGCAAGGTAACCATCTAGGACCCCCGTTCTTTCCATTGGTTCATTCGTATTAGCGTGGTTCGACCTCTTTCTCTGGGTCGACTAGCACCGCCGGATTTCCCCTATTTTGCCGCTCTGTCAAGAAGGACTCCGCAAGTCCTTGGTTCTTGTATCTCGGACAAATCTGTGCCCAGCGGTCTCGGTGGTGAGAATACTCCTACCGCTAGCAGTAGCTGGCAGAGGATCTGCAGGCTGTTGATGAAATATTTGGGGTAGTCTGAACCGTATCTTCTAGCCTTGGACCCATCACCGATTCGCTTACGTGTTGTTGAGCAGCTCCTTTCCGTCTTGGTCTCCTCTTGCCGTAGTTTCATTCCGGTAATCCCATCTCCAACTGGTGTCGATTCACTGCCAGTCATTAGAAGAATGGATATTAATCAATGGTTAGCAACCTTGCCTGACCCTCATAGCATCGTGAGGATGGCCAGGTTTGCACAATTACTCCTTTGGTCGACGCTGTCGTACTGCCATCGATCTGAAACTCTGCCGTGATTGCACCCCTAAAATTTCATCCTTACCCTTGTCGGCACTGCCTCCGGTGGTGGTGGCCTGGTGAGCGTCGTGGTTGGCTAGTGGGAGTCTAGGTACAAAGTGGGCCTCAACCAGGGGCAGATCTAGGGGGGTACTGGGGCTTCAGCCCCCCTCCCAAATTATTAAATGTTAATTTATATGTATTTATACATGTTTAGTATTATAAATATAGTATATATACGAGATCTTTAGATATATGACAAGACAAAGTTGTAGCTGTGTTGGTAGAAGTATATTGGTTCTAAATTAGGGACTCAGGTTCAAATCTCACTATAGGCATATTTTTTTTTAACTCAGCCCCCCTACCACAACTAGTGCCATGTATAGCTAACTCAGCCCCCCTTATGCAATTTTCTGGTTCCGCCACTGGCCTCAACGAGTGGTAAATTACTCAGAATCGCATTGTTGAACTGCCGTTCCAATTCTGATTTGCATAGAATTCAGTAAGTTTTGGATACTGGGAGTTGCCGGAATCCTGGTTCTGGTTACTGTTTCCTTTGCACCGAGTTGTGTTCAGAGGTGTGCATTCCAGTCATTCCTGGTATACCTGATATCGCATATTCTCCTGTTCATTTTATTGATTGCCCTGTAGTGTGCACGCGAGAGGAGTAGGTTGCCTCCGTGTTCGGAATCATGGGCATTATCTGATCATGACAGAGTGGGAAACTAGAAAACGAGGTTGTTGTTTGGCTTTTCTCAGTTAATTAATAGTCTCGATCATTAATAAGACTTAATCAGCTGTGTTCATGTATTAGAACTTTATTGGTCACGGGATAACATATATGAAGATTAGTTTTGGTTTTCATTGTGAATTGCTTTGACTGGTCACTATCACTACAAAAAACTGGGCCATTATTCACGGGAGAGTCCTGTCACAAACCCCTCTCTACAGGCCCTCAGAAATAGGGACGGTTGAGGGTCTGGCCCTCACAAATGGTCCGTGAAGAGAACTCGCGTGACAAATACCAGTGGCCCTCACGAATACCCTCACGAATACAATTGTGAGGGACTATTGAGGGACTATTTAGCCTTCATAAATACATTTTTGAGGGACTATTTAGCCTTCATAAATACATTTTTGAGGGACTATTTAGCCTTCATAAATACATTTTTGAGGGACTATTTAGCCTTCATAAATACATTTTTGAGGGACTATTTAGCCTTCATGAAACATTTTTGAGGGACTTGATGGTCCTGGAGAATATATTTTTGAGGGGCTATGTGGTAGCCATGAATGCAATTTTGATGGTCAATCTGGACCTTCATCAATATATTTATGATTTGGTTATTGATTTGGTTATTGATTATTGAATGATTTATTAAATGATAATTAATTGTTACTATAGTGAATATCAAATTTTAAATGAAAACTTTGTATACATAACCTCAAGCAATATTTTTATAAGAGTCACATGACATCATAAGAAATTTCAACACCAAAATGACACATAAAATGTTAAATGAACACAAACAAATTTCTATTAAAGAAGCAAAATATTATCCATACATTGCGTGCTCAACATTGATATAAATAACGAATACATATGATTCTAAAATTTGAGATTGATGACAATCAACATATCATGCTAGAAA
This sequence comes from Alisma plantago-aquatica, assembly GCA_963693085.1. Lineage (NCBI taxonomy): Eukaryota > Viridiplantae > Streptophyta > Magnoliopsida > Alismatales > Alismataceae > Alisma > Alisma plantago-aquatica. The sequence goes on from OY856409.1 coordinate 1,284,553,294, forward strand.
CTCTTAAGATCTGTAATGTCTCCATATTCCTTCAAATGGTGTGGTGCTCTTCATCAATGCCAGGCCTCATACGGATGGGTACTCATTTCATATGTGAAGTTGGAATGTACAACATTTCCGACACTGTCCACTATAGCAGATGTCGTCATTGAACATTCAATACAAAGTATAGATGTGATTGCGTCCAGTCTAGTAACTTCATTTCTGAACATGAGCCTAGCATGTGCTGGATGAAATATGATCAGGAATCACAAACCGATAAACTTTCAGTATAACTTACAAAGTGTTGACATCGATCTGTAATAGGAAAATTGCAGCAACAAGGTGGCAACAGATACCACATACCTTGGGCGAGCCGAATCAAACTCTCAAGCATGCGAACAGTGGTTCTAGCTGCAAATTTACTCCAGTCAGTTTTTTTGATACTCGTGACTTAAAAAAAGGAAATCGGCAAACCTACATTGTCAGTAGCCATCTTACAATATACTAGTTTGTACAAATATGGACAAAGGTTTCAACCCCGTCCCCAATGTGGCCTCATTCCGAAAATCACAGCAGATTCAGATAATATCACTGATAAAATCAAGATTTCATATAATTAGGCTCATCAATCAAGATCAAAATATTGACTAAGAAACATACAGTGTGTTATAATGATGCAAAATTAGATGGTATCTCCCTTCATTTTCCTATCTTTTCCATTGTGCAAAATTAGTTTATTTGTCACCCGTATGTAGAAGAAATATTAATTTGTTCAAAGTCAATATAAGTTATGACAGTTGCTAGTAGTTGCTGAGCTAGCAAAAAATAACTATCAGCGACTTGGGTTCTATTTGTACTGCAGTTAACGCATGACACCTTTCAACCCGTCATTATAATGGTATGTGCAATTTGGTTGAAATATGCAAATCACAAATATGCATGGTTGGGGACAGATTAGATACTGACATATTATTCGGACAGAATACTATAAAGTATACATCTGTATTTACTTAGTTCTTTGAAGCTGGTTGTATACATCTGTATTTACTTAGTTAATCATCCTGAAGTTGGTCGTATACATCTGTTGGGGACAGATTAGATACTTGTTAATCATCATGAAGTTGGTCGTATACATCTGTATTTACTTAGTTCTTTGAAGCTGGCAGCATACTATAAATTAGCAACATTCCTTTTCAGCTATACTTAACTGTTGGAAGATGAACTGTTTAGATGTAATCTTGTAAATTTAACCTGTCCTTGTTTATTTTCCAAAATGACTCACCTGCTTGGCAGTCGGAAACGACGACAGTTACCATCTTTTGCTTGCCAAGTGATATCCTGATTCAGATTTGCTACAAAAGCTGATCATTTTGGATTACTAAAGGTTCTCTTGATTATGTTGCAACAATTGATTCGTCTAGTGTCCTAGACAGTAAAGGGATTGCATTTCTTGGGCAGAAAATTACTTAAATTTATGTCGTCAACTTACCACTTGACCTGAACAATATCTCAAATTTCATAGAAAAAACCTCATATATCCCTGATATAAAGGAAAAGGTCAATTTCTTTGGGTTCACTCAAGAATAAAATAACAGAACAACCATCACCAATATATATATTCTTTCAAAATAAAATAGTTGTTTTCCCTAATATTAGACAAGTCAATTCTGCATTAGACTTTTATTAGAAAATGTTAAACAGATTTATTCTGAAAACCCTTCAGGGATTACTATTGGTAGTTCTCACCAATACCTCACTCTCTTGTTTCATGACTGTAACTAGGTTGATGATTTTATATGCAAGCTTCAAAAATGCTCACAGCTTTATTCAGGTATGAGTATCCCTCTGCAGTTATTAATTTGCAATTTTAGAATCATGCTCTGTGTACACTTCATTCTATTGAAAAGGCCCTGCTGAGCATAAGACATCTAATTTTATAATGGATGTGCTTTGTATTATTTCTCAAGTATTAAAGAATGAAGACAGTTAGGGTTTGTCAACTTCTGCTGTCACAGAATTCTGTGATACGCTTAAATGATTATCTTCATGAGATCCACTACAATTTATACAACCCACAGACCATATCTTTATGTGCAATATATTCTATCTCCCTTCTCATTCCACATATACCCATCATAGGCTCCTAGTTTCCTAAGTAGAAATTGAACTTGTCACGCATGTAAGGGACTTGTCGAGTAGAGTTATCTCTGACCAATCTTTTCGTCTGACTAGGGTAATAATGAGTACACTGTTCCTAGATCTTTTCTCTTATAAAGTCTTCATTTACCTTTGTAAGTTTCCTTCTTGTTAGGGTGGTTTGCTGGTTTTCTTATGTGAAGGTGTGTTTAGTTACATATTGCAGGAGTTAGGAGTTGTAGCTTACACTAACTCCTATGTAAATGCACACTTTATCATCAAATAACAATTAGTTCAAGATTACCATTTAACATGGTACTAGAGCATGACTAGGGTTAAGAGGACCCCGGTTCCATACTCACCATCCCTCTTTCCCTTCTCTCTTATCTCTTCCTTCTTCTTCCGTTGCCGACCCCTCCTTGGGCCATTCAGCCTCTATCGACATCGTTGATCCATGAAGCCTTAGCCGCCACCACCACCACAACCAAGCTCGGAGGCCTCTTCGGCCTTAGCCGACACTACAGACCCTGCGGCTCTGGCCACTACTTCCATCAGGACTTGCGACACCTTCTAGTTCTTGTCACATCTCTTGCTGCCACCACTAGCCTGATCCAAGTCGGCTCTAGTCGTTTCTCTTCTTCAATTTGCAACAACAAAGGACTTCCTACTATTATTTCAGTGTTCATCCTCATATTTACGCCTACGACCTATTCCTTAAGGTTGATTTAGGTGTCTTCTTTTTAATCATTATGATATATATCTACTCCAAGTATCTATCTCAAGTGGTAATTTCACGCCACTACGTGATCTCCATTTGTCTAACCAGAAAGAACTATGCCTTTTGGCATAAATTCCTAATAATCCATGCCTATTCTCAGGATAGGCGGCTAGGCGGTCCTTCCCACCCAGGGAAAGCCTAGGGGGCCTAGGCAGGAGCCTAGGCGTTTGTAGGCGTTCTTCATATTTTTTTATAATTTACATATATATAAATGATTATCACATATACAATTAGTTATATTCAAATATATGCATCACTGTGTACATTTGTATTGGCTATCCCTAAGCTTAATCAATCATAACTTCACCTACATCACATCTTTCATAACCTAGGCTAGACCTATTTGACCTTAATTGGACCTAATTTAACTTAGTCAGCCCTAATTTGGCCTAAGTTAGACCTATTTTGAACAGGGAGCCTGGATATATGAAGGCCTATGCGACCAGTTTAAGGCGGCCCTCCTAGAGCCTAGGGGGCCTAGGCGCGCCTAGGCAGAGCCTAAGCGGGAGCCTGGATAACTATGGTTGAACCTCAAATTAATGCTTGTTTGGTCCCTCTTAGCACTACAATCACTATGTGGGATTGTCTGGTCCTATGTATGCTCACAAGGAGAGCGCAAAACACGTTTAAGAGATATATCGAAGTTTGGCTAAACTCAAATATCTCATGGTGTAGATATAGATGACCTCTATGCTCACTTCATGTCTATGTGCGATGATCGAGAAGTGTATCATCCTCTGACTATAGATTACAACACTTTGCGAAAGCAAAGGAACTCCATCTTGTGCAGTTCATTTCTTTGCTGTCTTCTAGATTCTTTTTTGTCTAGCTGATCGAATCTTAGGGAGTGACGATACTAATTTAGGCGGCTAGGCGGTCCTTCCCACTCTAGGGAAGCGTAGGGGGCCTAGAGGCCTAGGCGGGAACCTAGGCGTTTCTAGGCATTCTTCATATTTGTTTATATTTTGCTCATATATAAATGATTTTGCATATATACTGTTAGAATATAGCCTATTTAGTTAATAGGTTATTAGTTTATTGTCTGCATGGGCCTGTTTCCCATGGCCCATTAGGGTTAGTCCGCTTCCTTTGTGCTTCCTTGTAATAGCCTCCTTTCCTATATATAGGATAGGGGTGTAAATATGAATGGAACAACACAACATTATCGTATACACTTCTTCACATGGTATCACAGCAGTAGAGAGGGAGAGAAAACCCTAGCCGCCGTCCCTCCTTCCCTTCTCTCTCTCGGTGCCCTTCCAACCCTAGCAGCCGCCGCCTCTTCCTCTCCTAGAGAAAGCAACAGGGGGAGCGCTCCCGCCAGCAGGCGGCCACCGCCACTTCTTCCATAGCACAGGCCAGCTGTCCGCTAGGCACTTCCGCCCCCCATGGCCCTTTCTCCCACTTTCACATAGATCCGTACGCCGGCGCCAACCTTCCCGATATACAATCTATGCTTTCCGATCTAAAGCTATCCGCTGGTGCCATCATACCCAATAGAGGAGATAGGGATAGAGAAGAGGGTATGAGGAGAACATGAGAGAGAGGATATGAGGAGAGAGGCATGAGATGATAATCCAGGCTATCTTCATGGAGCTTTGTATTGTTTAGCACAATTTTAAGATAAAGTGACATAAAATACTCTTCATCACCTCTCAATGCAAACTCAATGGTTACTGTCACAAATTTTCTCTTTTTATCCTATATTATTTTCTTTATGGATATAAATTCAATATACACTCATTTCAATTTCTACATTGCTATGGAGGATATGGCTTATGTGGAATGAGAATGAAAATAAGTTGGATTTTTTTGCAAATCCAAAAATAGTTTATACACTACTGTGTTAATGCAAGCAGGCTCTTATATGTTCTATGAGGTCCTAATATAAAGATTATAGGCACAATCCTATATATTTTATGTGGAAGTCCTAATCTGAAAACTACATGAAGACTATAGAATCAAGTAAATTATATTGACATCCAGTCTAATCAATGTTGTATCATAGTAGGATATTTAAACATATTGCTTAACCCTATGTAAAAAAGAGGGAGAAACCATTTCAGTAATAATTATACAAACCTATTCCAAGAAGAGATCTTCAGTAATAATTATACAAATCTATTCCTAACAACAAATGTTCCAAGGATGGGTCTTACCCGCGCTTCTGCAGTTTGGCTTTAGTAACAATGCACCACCGTTGTCACATCTCCATCCTATTTCACAAAGCACTAACAATTAAGAATAATCAAATAAGCAGTAACCTTTAGCAGGCTAAACTGAAACGATCAATGTCTAAGATTTTACAATCCAATAAAGCCGGATGCATGACCATCTTAATCAGCTCCTCAACAGTGTGTATAAGACTCATTTTAGATTAAATGAACTATTAACATTTACAAAGCATGTTTCATCATGCGATCAAACTCTCGTGGATTAAGGTATACACAAGCTACTGGGTAAACAAAAGCCAAGTCTGATAAGTAACTTGGATTAAGGTATACAAACATTACGTCTGACGTGAATTCTGCTTGGTCCACTCAGTGTGCTTCTACTTAACATACTATATCAGTGTCCTTTCAATTCTAATTCAGGGTTATGCCTGATCTATAGCTCTACTAGAAAAGATATGCTCCAGGCCCATACTATAAATTAAAAAAAAATGACACAGTTGTAGCATACTAAATCTATTGGTTTTCCTAACTATAAATATGCCAAGGATGGGTTTGACACACGCTTCTGCAGATTGGCTTTAGTAACAAAGCACCACCGTTGTCACATCTCATCCTATTTCACAAAGCACTGACAATTAAGAATAATCAAAGAAGCAACCACCTAATGCATTCTCTACGAACTACTTGCAGAAAAGAACTGTCAATAAGTACTCAGGCAACTGCAGATCAAGTGTTTTAAAGAAAAATCCACTTACTCTCAAAAACAAATTAAGATAACATGAACAGTATGTTATGATAGCACAAGGACACTTCTTTTGTAGACAATACCTCAGTAGACATACTGTGGATATCCATATTTATACGACAGTATATTACAATAAAATTAGTTTCAAATGATTAACACTACACATTTACATAATTCCCGCAATGCTACACAGAGCCTAGATAGCATACATCAGTTTTAAATTCTAAATGATACATTTAAGCAGCATCTCAGAAGGCAAAACACACATTTGAAAAATACCATAACAACCGACGGGTGCGCATTGAACTATAAAGAACCACTCCGCACAAATTCGGTCTTTTAAAACGACATACAATATCATTCAAGTAAATCAAACAAACAGATTTTAGTCATAATTTAATATTATTATGGATGTATAGATTCCATATTTCCATCTTACAAGCAAGTAGGTTAATTTGTAGAGTCTTCTGTAACTAGCTGTAGGGATGGCCAAGAAAAAAATTGTGCATAATCCTCGACCCACCTCATACCACTTGTAAAAAGACACATAAAGCGGATGTAGCTGGATTTCCATATCCCCGAACTCTCCAACCATTGAGTGGGCATTCTAAAACCACTGAACAACTGCATGCATGGTGAGCAATATTCCCATGTACCCATGTTAATTTGATTTAACATTGGTACAAGTGTCACGTTGAGCAATACTCTGATCCAATACAATCCAACAAAGAATTGTAATAAAGCAGAACCATATAAGTCCAATACAACCCTATCCCTACCTAAAGTGAAGCTAGGACAATATAAACTAAAATATGATGTAGCATCACATAAATAAACCGATACTGCAACAACCATATCTCAAACAGAACTAAATCTTACCATCTTCAGGTTGGCATCATGTACAATGGACACAAGCAACAAACATAGGTAACAAAGAGGGACACAAGCAAACAGCACTACAGACTAGCAACTGTAAACAAGTGGTGGAGGTGGGTTGACAGAGAACGCATGTTTGCATCCACTCTCAAGAACAATCATAGAAGCAGGCATCTTCAGCAGGCTAAACTGAAAAACAATCTACGTCTAAGATTTTACAATCCAATAAAGCCGGATACATGACCACCTTACACAGGGCGACCATTCTTCGTTTGCATCCAATCAACTCCCCAACAGTGTGTATAAGATGCATTTTGGATTAAATGAAATATTAACAGTTACAAGGCATGTTTCATTATGCAATCAAACTCATCGTGGATTAAGGCTGACATATGAGCAAGAATACAATAATACAATATGAGCAAGAATTCTGATGCCAGAAAGTAGAAAGTTTCAAAACCAAAAAGAGAAGAAGCGAAAAGGGCAATGTTGCATTACCTTGTCGGCTATCTTACTCTGCTCTCCCATCTTCTTCCTCGCCTGCATCCGCACAAACATGAGCTCGCCGCCCCCGGCCTTGACGAAGTCTTCCTCGTCCGCAAACGCCTCCCTGCCCTCCCGCATTCCGTCCACTTCCTCCATTTCCTTCAGCACTTCCACGCACCGCTCCCTCCCACCGCTTTCTGCTACCGCCATCGAGCAAAGATCCCACCTTTCCCGCTACAACAATCTGTACCTGAACCCTCCCCGTCAAACCCCCACCAGCATCCTCCGCCGGAACCTCGAGTCCTGGAATGATACCGAGAGCGCCGCCGCGCTCCCGTAGCCGATACACTCCATCCTTGCACAGGAGGCGACTCCCAAGACCCTTTCTCACTCGTGGACCGGCCGGACGCGCACGGCGTGAGAGGGGGGAGCACGGAGCGACGAGCTTGCGAGGGCGTCGGAGTGACGTCTGAGGGCTTGCGCGTAGAGCAAGGGAGGGCGGAGAGGGGAGGATCAGAGCGGAGAGGGGAGGGCCGGCCGGATGTGCACGGCGTGAGAGGGGGAAGCACGGAGCGACGAATTGGTTCTCGCGTGGAGGAACAAGGGGGTAGGGTTTTTTATTTTTTTATTTTGATTTACAAATATTGTGTTTTAGAATGGAGGGAAGAGTTATGAGATGGAGGGAAACATTTGAGATGGTATTTTTTACGGAGTAATTAGTGAGTAATGTATTTTTGAGGGATTAGTGTTCACATAAAAGGTCTAAGGATGTTAAAAACACGGTTGAGGGATTTGGTCCCATATTTGAAGGATGAGCCCTCACAAATAGACATCATTATTCACGATTTTTGGTTCCTCACAAATGTTCTTCAACAAAGGCCAATTTTTTTGTAGTGTATTATGGTTGGGAAACTAGGGGACATTAGTCGTTGTTTTCATGTAGCTTTTGTACTGATAGATACCAGTAAACGGTGTGACCAGATCAATCAATTTTGAGTTAGTGGATAATTAGAGTTTGTGTTCGCGATTTTGAATCAGGAGATTTTTAAGGCATTTAGTACAGGCATCTGAACCCAGTAATGAATTTTCACAGGGAGTGTTTATTGGATTAAAAATTACATGTAGAACAGTGTTAATACTAAGTATCATTTTATGCTTAGGTGGTGATATTAACTTTGACTGGGACCCTGGTGTTGTTTTATTTGACTTAAGCATAACATGAGGTATGTACACTCTCTATTTTTATTTTGGGCATTATTTGACTAAAATCTACATTCTTTTAATGAGGCATCTCTTGAACTGTTATTCTACTTGAAAATCATTTGCTTGGACATTTATTATTTTTCCTTCTCTCAATTCATGATATTCAATTGATTATTGTGATACCTTGTTTATAATGGGTTTTTGGACCCCTTCTGCTATAGTGTATTTTTATTTGAAATTGACTAAAATGCCAGTCTTGTCACTCTATTTTATGCATGCTACATGTTTGACTAGAATATCTAGAATAGTGGTACTTATGTACAACCATATTTATATAGGGCGTGCGTATTCCGCCCGGGGTGTGCGTTTCCACCCTTGTTTATTTTTAGGCCATGATCCTATGGTGTTATGGCCCTGTTTTAGGTATATTTAGTCTACATTGTTATACATGCAAATATTTGTTGTTTTAATGTGAATCTGTGGTTGATTGATATGGCAAGACACTCTTTTATCATCATGCTTGTAATCTGAATTTAATATGCCTCATTTCTTTTGTACTTTTCTCTTGAACATACCTAATTGCAAATAGCCCGTTCTCGTGGGAACATCTCTTTTTGCACTTTTAACCCTATATAATGCCCAGAATGTTTTATATATGTACATACTCAGCCTTTGCTGACCTCTTTATTGTTTCCTATGTTCTGGGTGATGTTCCTTTCCACCCAGGTTTATGTGCATTACAGATCAAGGTTGCTTGAAGATCATATAAAGAGATTTGTACCTAAGGATAGCTTGGAATGGCTAGGTTACTCTCTGCTACATGGCTTATTTGTAGTTATTTCAAGTTGTTGTAATATCACCTTTTATGGTGATGAGCAATTGTATAATGATACCCATTGTAACTTTGTAATAGTTTTGTTTCCGCTGCTTATTCTTTATCATGCTCTGTATTATGTACCATTTGAGAAATGAATGAAATTCCTCCGTTCCTCCTTACCTTTCTGGTATTTTTGGGATTGGATGGAATAATTCTTCAATTAAGTAAAGAGTGGATTCCCTATTGGATCTCACTCTTTACAAAATGGTATCAGAGCCTAAGAAGTCGGTAACTTGACTATTTCAAGTTATCCTAGGTTGACCCTTAAGTAAATAGGTGACTCTTAGAGGTTATTGATACACCTAATTGCTAGTGGTGGAATGCCAATTAGGGTTTAACCCATGATTAAATTGGTCACTTTCACTCCCCAAACCACTAATTGGCTGAGACATTGATTTTTAGAACCGTAGTTCACCCAACACCCCATATGGATAAATAAATCTCCTAGGGGTCAACTCTTTTGGTTATTAAACTTAATTTTTTTCCACCGCATGGAAATATAGTTTAGTGTTAAGATGTAGGTGGTCTCAAACACTAGTATATAGGCTTAACCCTAATTCCCTTATGGGCCCTATTCTAGTTGTTTGTCTAGCATGTCTCAGATATGCCCACTAGGAGGGCTTGGTAAGTACGGAAGCATGTATCGATGACATATGTATAACAATGACATGGGCGGAAACATGTTGATGATTACATGGATAGTAGGTGATTGAATTAATTAGCTATGTATACTTAGGAATGTCTTGACTTCAATATGGAGTATGTCACACATAGATCTACCTAAATCCATGTAAGAATTGGATACCATTTTCATTGAGCGTGTCATGCCTCATATTTATAGTTTACTAAGAAAGCTACAAGTTTTAGTAGATACCCATGAGTAATCATCTCTCTCATATCACATAGTGTGATTTGTTTATTTAATGATCGAAGATGAATAGCTTGGTTGTGTAGGGTTACATTATCTTCAGAAGGCACTATAAATGTAAACCGACTAGTATTGGGAAAATCTCAATTTTCTTCCTATAATGGTTGGATGACCTTATGACTCCCTTAGGTCTTGTGATGAGGTTGTGTCAGTTATACTTAGAATGACATGGGGAATGGTGGAATGTCATGCTTTCATAAAATTTTGTTTGGGGTTGACCGTGAGTAATAAGAAACCCTTCTCTCTCTCATGCTTATATATTAGAGAATAGTCATATGATCTTTTTGGAGATAGGAGGATCAAACCCTTTTGGAGGAGGAAGTGATGATAGGATAGTAGTGTTTGTGTCAGGTTGTGATAGGTGGTTGACTTGGTTCCCCGATTGTTTTTGGCGCCAATTTTAGATTTTTCACCACAAGTTTTGCATCGTCAAACTTATTTTCATTATCAATTTATATGTACAAAAGAAAAGTTTTCAGATTTTATCGATGGTTTTTGGAACCAAGTCGCCATCCCAAGGAAGTTGAGATAGAGGATCTCTTTAGTGAAGTACCCTTGATTGGTATGTTCAACCCTAATACCCTAGGCCTAAGATTGACATAGTTAGTTCATATGTATATATCAGACATAGTGGATCCACCCTTTTGCCGCTCTAGATTATGTACCAAGTTATAGTTTGAACCTTTTAAGGGGTGGAGTTTCATACAGTTTATTCATTAGGAATCAAACTAACTGTATACATGACCATGATTAATAGTGGTTACAATAAGTAAAACCTGGATAAATCCTAGTATTAATGTCAAACATATGTGGAGGCTACCAAACTGAGAATTCCAGACAAGCCTTGCTAATCTTACCGTCATAAGAATTACCTCGACAATTAAAATAGATTTTTAAAATTTATCTTGGGTTATCCTTGATAGATGTATGTATGTCAGAAAAAAAATCATTTAAAAGCTCAAGTCAATCTTCTGTACACCAAACTGCTAATAATTTAATGGTAGGGATGACTATATAGTATAGGCTGGGGTGAACATACTCAGGATGTTGGAATTTCTGAGCTTTTCCCACGTGACCCTTTTAGATAATAAGATGTTAATGATGTTTATGATTATGATGAGAATTAGGTGATGATATCGATGATAATAATGATACTGATGTTGTTGTTAAGAATGATGATGATGATTATGATGATGATGATGATGATGATGTAGATGATAATGAGTAGATGAGAAGGTAGTAACCATAATGATGTAGATGATGAGGACTGATGATGACGATGATGATGATGATAGTGTTGATAAGGAATTTCTCCTTAGTAGTAATAATGATAGGAATCATGGTACTTGAGGATTGATGATTATACGCAAGAGTATTACACCAAGTTAGCGGTCTCAATCTAAATGGTTATAATGGGAATGTTATAAATGAAGATTGGTTATTCATGCTTAAGCGATGGAAGATGAAGATCTGTAGAACAACTAGCACTCAGTCTAGCAGTGGATGGATTTCGGGGACGAAATCCTCTTTAAGGGGTGGAGTGTTGTAACATACTCGATTCTAGACACATAGACTAATTTCCCATTCTTCTAGGCCCCTAGTTGATTAGATGGATATCCAAAATCCCTTGTCCCTTTTCTTTACTTGGCTACCTTTCGATGTCTATATTTCATTGTAATAGCATAGACCAAACCATATTAAGATCTGATAACCCTAATTGACTCTTTCGAATCACATGAGCATGAAATCTTTGAATGAGATAACCCTAATACTTAAAGGATGATAATTGGTGGATACTAATATTAAACTATACCCTCAACCATTATTTAACATCCTGGAATAACTGTGGAATATTAGAGTGAGGAATGTGGAAGGTTTCACCATAATTGATCATTAGGCGATGATCATTACTTTTAGTGAATGATTTATGAACTACGGATAGGTAATAGCTAACGTAACCTCAAAACCCAAATATAAGCCCAAAATTGAGTTCCTCATAGCTTAATTTGTCAACCCTCAAAATTTGGGGTCTTTTGGACATCAAATGCACCCCCAATTAGACCTTAATAGATTATGTATGCTTTTACCCTAAAGTTTGGTCGATTAATTGATTTTGTTTTGGTCACTGCCGGACCAAGGTGTTGGGTCGGGTTTATTTCCGGTTTTATTTTGCTTGTACGAGCGGGACGGGTCGGGACATAGTCGTCTGTAACCCCCGACTATAGTGCACCGCTCAGGCTTTGGCGGGCGATGGAGTCCATCACCGATATCTCCTCCTATCTCAAACCGAATCAAACTATTCCTTCACCAACGATTTCCCCATTCTCCGCCCTTCCCAGCGATCCCTAGCGCGGACCTCAGGGTCGAGCACTGACGAAACCCCTCTTCCAGGCCACTTGCAGCCGCCGCTACTCCTTCCCCAGTTCATCCACTTCTCGCTACGGAGCCACCACTCCTTCTCCTTCACTCCAGAATCAGTCCACGACGCCTCCTCCTCGGTTTTGACCGATCAATTGCTCGTGTGGGCACCTTGAAGCTGCTACTGACATTGGTCTCCTTCTCCGGCGAGGACGGCAGATAGCTGCTAGGATCATTCGCCTCAGTTCAATTACTCGCAAGGTAACCATCTAGGACCCCCGTTCTTTCCATTGGTTCGTTCGTATTAGCGTGGTTCGACCTCTTTCTCTGGGTCGACTAGCACCGCCGGATTTCCCCTGTTTTGCCGCTCCGTCAAGGACTCCGTAAGTCCTTGGTTCCTGTATCTCGGCCAAATCTGTGCCCAGCGGCCTCGGTGGTGAGAATACTCCTGCCGCTAGCAGTAGCTGGCAGAGGATCTGCAGGCTGTTGATGAAATATTTGGGGTAGTCTGAACCGTATCTTCTAGCCTTGGACCCATCGCCGATTCGCTTACGTGTTGTTGAGCAGCTCCTTTCTGTCTTGGTCTCCTCTTGCCGTAGTTTCATTCCGGTAATCCCATCTCCAACTGGTGTCGATTCACTGCCAGTCATTAGGAGAATGGATATTAATCAGTGGTTAGCAACCTTGCCTGACCCTCATAGCATCGTGAGGATGGCCAGGTTTGCACAATTACTCCTTTGGTCGACGTTGTTGTACTGCCATCGATCTGAAACTCTACCATGATTGCACCCCTAAAATTTCATCCTTACCCTTGTCGGCACTGCCTCCGGTGGTGGTGTGTCCTGGTGAGCGTCGTGGTTGGCTAGTGGGAGTCTAGGTACAAAGTGGGCCTCAACCAGGGGCGGATCTAGGGGGGTACCGGTGCTTCAGCCCCCCCCCCCCAAATTATTAAATGTTAATTTATATGTATTTATGCATGTTTAGTATTATAAATATAGTATATATACGAGCTCTTTAGATATATGACAAGACAAAGTTGTAGCTGTGTTGGTAGAAGTATATTGGTTCTAAATTAGGGACTCAGGTTCAAATCTCACTATAGGCATATATTTTTTAACTCAGCCCCCCTACCACAACTAGTGTCATGTATACCTAACTCAGCCCCCCTTATGCAATTTTCTGGTTCCGCCACTGGCCTCAACGAGTGGTAAATTACTCAGAATCGCATTGTTGAACTGCCGTTCCAATTCTGATTTGTATAGAATTCAGTCAAGTTTTGGATACTGGGAGTTGCCGGAATCCTGGTTCTGGTTACTGTTTCCTTTGCACTGAGTTGTGTTCAGAGGTGTGCATTCCAGTCATTCCTGGTATACCTGATATCACATATTCTCCTGTTCATTTTATTGATTGCCCTATAGTGTGCACGCGAGAGGAGTAGGTTGCCTCCGTGTTCGGAATCATGGGCATTATCTGATCATGACGGAGTGGGAAACTAGAAAATGAGGTTGTTGTTTGGCTTTTCTCAGTTAATTAATAGTCTCGATCATTAATAGGACTTAATCAGCTGTGTTCATGTATTAGAACTTTATTGGTCACGGGATAACATATACGAAGATTAGTTTTGGTTTTCATTGCGAATCGCTTTGACTGGTCACTATTATGGTTGGGAAACTAGGGGACATTAGTCGTTATTTTCATGTAGCTTCTGTACTGATAGATACCAGTAAACGGTGTGACCAGATCAATCAATTTTGAGTTAGTGGATAATTAGAGTTTGTGTTCGCGATTTTGAATCAGGAGATTTTTCAGGCATTTAGTACAGGCATCTGAACCCAGTAACGAATTTTCACAGGGAGTGTTTATTGGATTAAAAATTACATGTAGAACAGTGTTAATACTAAGTATCATTTTATGCTTAGGTGGTGATATTAACTTTGATTGGGACCCTGGTGTTGTTTTATTTGACTTAAGCATAACATGAGGTATGTACACTCTCTATTTTTATTTTGGGCATTATTTGACTAAAATCTACATTCTTTTAATGAGGCATCTCTTGAACTGTTATTCTACTTGAAAATCACTTGCTTGGACATTTATTATTTTTCCTTCTCTCAATTCATGATATTCAATTGGTTATTGTGATACCTTGTTTATAATGGGTTTTTGGACCCCTTCTGCTATAGTGTCTTTTTATTTGAAATTGACTAAAATGCCAGTATTGTCACTCTATTTTATGCATGCTACATGTTTGACTAGAATATCTAGAATAGCGGTACTTATGTACAACCATATTTATATAGGGCATGCGTATTCCGCTCGGGGTGTGCGTTTCCACCCTTGTTTATTTTTAGGCCATGATCCTATGGTGTTATGGCCCTGTTTTAGGTATATTTAGTCTACATTGTTATGCATGCAAATATTTGTTGTTTTAATGTGAATCTGTGGTTGATTGATATGGCAAGACACTCTTTTATCATCATGCTTGTAATTTGAATTTAATATGCCTCATTTCTTTTGTACTTTTCTCTTGAACATACCTAATTGCGAATAGCCTGTTCTCGTGGGAACATCTCTTTTTGCACTTTTAACCCTATATAATGCCCAGAATGTTTTATATATGTACATACTCAGCCTTTGCTGACCTCTTTATTGTTTCCTATGTTCTGGGTGATGTTCCTTTCCACCCAGGTTTAGGTGCATTATAGATCAAGGTTGCTTGAAGATCATATAAAGAGATTTGTACCTAAGGATAGCTTGGAATGGCTAGGTTACTCTCTGCTACATGGCTTATTTGTAGTTAGTTCAAGTTGTTGTAATATCACCTTTTATGGTGATGAACAATTGTATAATGATACCCATTGTAACTTTGTAATAGTTTTGTTTCCGCTACTTATTCTTTATCATGCTCTGTATTATGTACCATTTGAGAAATGAATGAAATTCCTCCTTTCCTCCTTACCTTTCTGGTATTTTTGGGATTGGATGGAATAATTCTTCAATTCAGTAAAGAGTGGATTCCCTATTGGATCTCACTCTTTACAAATATACTTTTTTTAAATCGTATGAATATAATATTATGATAATAAGGTTGTTCCAGCTCAAGTACTTGAGTACCAAAACCTCATCTCAAAATATGTTGCTAATGGTAATAATCTTGACAAAAATGTGCAAGTAGAAGCCCTAATTGAAAATCTCCCTCCATCTTAGAAAAACTTTGTCAAGTCTCCTTTTCATGGGAAGGATAAGTTAATCATATTCTGTTTAGTGAAATCCCTTCAAATTGAGTTCCATCTTAGGGGAAAGGATGTTAAAGTATACCTTTAACAACCTAGTAGATGATGTCAAACTCAAGAAATAACCAAACATCTTCAATCATAAATCCAAACAATCTTTCAAGAAAGGTAAGCAGCTCCATTATAATAAGAACTCTGATTTTGGGGGTCAGTGCATTTGTTATGCATGTGGCAAGATCTTGGTCACCTTGCCAATGTTTGTGTGGAGCACAAGGGTCAAAGGAAGCAAACAAATCAGGCCCCGAAGAATGCAAAAGTTAACATGATCAATGTAGGGGTTGATGAGCCTCTTCTTGAAATTTAGATACCAGCTATTCTCTTATTCTTAGTCCTAACCTTTCTTCCAGTGATAATTGGTGGATGGACTCTGATGTGGTATCTCACATCGAGTATGACCGTTTTTCTTTTTCATCTATCAAGCAAACATCCACAGGGGGATCTCTTGGGGTGATCATGTGTCCATGAAGCATATTATAGGCTATGGACATGGGTTTGAAGCTCTCATTTGGGAAAGTCCTTAGGCTACAAAACGTTTTACATATTCCTAGTTTTTAGAGAAAAACCCTATTAAATGAAGCCTTTATGATGTCATCTGGTAATACTCTTTTGTGTCAAGGGAACAAAGTTCTACTATCTTGATTTGATTCTTATGTAGGTGTTGGATACACCTGTGGGGGTTGGTTAAGCTCAGTGCCTCTTCTTGTAATGGTACTTCTCATATTAATGATAATTGTTTGAGTACCCTTTCTACTTCTATATCTTGTGATATTTGACATGCTCATTTAGTACATGTGAACACGAACACTATGAAATGTATGGTTCACATGGACTTGATTCCCAAAACTCCAATCTGTAATGGTGTTGATATTAAATATGTATTCAAGCTAAATTTCCTAATAAACCATTCAGGTCAATAGAAAGAAACATATCTTTACTTGATCTTGTTTATCTGATATATGTGTGATCTAAATAGTATTCTTACTTGCGATGGCATGCCCTACTTTGTGACATTTATTGATGATTTTTATAAATATTGTTACATTTACTTGTTAAAATCTAAAGATGAATAAATGGAAAATTTAGCATTTATAAATCACAAGTAGAAAACCAAACCAAGAAGAACCTTGAGAGGATTAGATGTCATAGAGGAGGTGAATATACTTCTAATGGGCTTTCACAATTCTTTAAAGAACATGGTCTTATTCATGAAAGCACTACCCCTTACAATCCACAATCAAATGGTGTATCCGAAAGAAACATTGATCAACATGGGTAATGCCATGTTAGCCGAATATGGTCTACATCAAAGAATGTGGGGGATGGGGCTATTTTAACTGCTAACTATATGTTGAAACATATTCCTTTCAAACACATAGAAAAAACACCTTATGGACTTTGGTTTAATAGGAAATCTATTTTAAAGTACCTTAAAATGCGAGGATTCTTGGACAAAGTTAAAATCCCAAAAAACAAGAAGTGAAATCTTGGTCCCAAAACCGTTGACACAATTTTCCTAGGTTGTATTGAAAATAGCAATGTGATAGATTTTTAGTTTTAAAGTTAAACATCCCTGAAATTATAACAAACTCCATACTAGAAATCAGACTTGTGGATGTTTTTATTATGAAAATATTTTTCCTTTTAAACCCAAACAAGTTGGTGAAGGTAATATGTTGAAACTTTAGAACCTTTATAAACCAATGAAGATTCAACTCCAGTTACTGACATACCCACACGTGAGCCTAAATTATTGAACCTCAAAGTGGTTGAGCCTCCAAGTGACTTTGGTCGGGGTAAAAGGGCTATAGTAACAAATAAATTTGGCTCCAAATTTTACACCTTTATAGTAGAAGAAGACTCTAAGACCTATGAGGATTCCATGAAATCTACAGATCCTGGTTTTTGGAAGGAATCTATATAGGAAAATATGGCAACAGAGATGGTAGCAGAAATAAAAAATTCTTGCCATATTTTCCTAACCAGTAGATTGTGTCAACAACTATGATTGGGAAGGAAGGTTGCAAGGAATATGCATGATCCTAGAACAAGTCCAACGACTATCCTTGTAGTGGTGTGCTTCTTTTACAAGAAGGACATAGACAACTTTAGGGCAACCTCCTGGTGCAACACCTCAGATGGCGGTGGTTATTGTCCTCCTAGAGTGGTGGCAACGGCCTTCATGCCTCTACATAGTCTACGTGGACCACTGGGAACTCCTCTTTGGGATCCCAAATCCAACAGGAAGGAGTTGCCCCTTTGAACATCAATGTGCTATCATTGACTTTCTCTCCCTTCTTATCTCTCCCTTGTTGTCTCTCCCTTTGATGGGTAAGACTTGCCTGGGCTCTCACGTTACCACAACTGTTAGAGGACAACAACTGTCAGAGCTTGTTGTTGTGTCTTTTGAAATCCTAGATTGTCCTCCTTTACATAGGATAGGCAGGGTCAGGGTTTTCAGATCATCTGGGAGTCAAAGAGATAGATTTTGTGAATTTTCCGAAAGATGTGAATGATGAAACACTTAGTTCATCACTGAACTGATCAGTTCATATGTGAAATGGTTGGTTCAACACTTGAACCGATCAGTTCACTATATTTTCTATTCACAAACATATTGGCTTTTAATAATCAATTAATGCACAAGATAGTGTCAGCATCAATCCTTGATCTAGTCTTACTGATCTCACAACCAGTTTGTTCACAACATGAACCTGTCTGTTCATATTTCTGAACCGGTTTGTTCACTTATATTGAACCTGAACCGATCATTTCATATAACGGTCAACCAATTGTTGTTTAAGTTGATTACCTAAACACTTTAGTAATAAAGTTAAACCTTACTCATGAGTGAACTCCTATATTCTAGGTGTATCCTATGTGTGTGACCCTATAGGTCCTAAATTATGCATAGACGAGGATTCTCTTTATTATTAATCAAATCATTTACAAGACATGCCATTACAATCAACATATAATTGGATCTTTGGGCATGCATACCAACCAACAAGCAAGCCCTTGACATTGAAATAGAATTCATAATGAAAAATCATTCTTGGATTCTAATCAATCTTCCTCTAGGTTGCAAAACCATTGGATGTGAAAGGGTCTTTAGAAAGAAGTTAAAGGCAGATGGTAGCATCGATAAGATTAAGTCTAGGTTGGTAGCTAAAGGTCACAAATAGCAAGAAGGAGACTATTATATTGATGCATATGCTCATGTACGAAATATCACCTCCATCTGTGTCCATGTTGCCTTGGACATGACTGATAATCTTAAAATCCATCAAATGGATGTAAAGACTACCTTCTTCAATAGTGAACTAGATGTCTATATGGATCAATTTGGGGGTTTTGTTGTCAAAGGACAAGAACACAAAGTTTGCAGACTTGTAATATCCTTATTTTGTCTAAAATAAGCACCCAAACATTGGAATGGTAAATTTGATATAATTGTTTTATCTTGTGGCTTTATTGTAAATGAATCTGATAGTTGCATTTATTCTAAGATTGTTGATAGTGCATATCTAACTATGTGCTTGTATGTTGATGATATATTAATAATAGATCCAATGTTGTAATTATTTCAGAAACTAAATCTTTTCTATCCAAGAACTTTGATATGAAAGATTTAGGAAGTTTTTATGTTATCCTTGGTATAAAATTGAGTAGGTCTAGTTCTAGTTATTCCTTATATAGGTCTCACTATGTGTAAAAAGGTTTACATATATTTAATATGTACTCTTGTATGCCTATTAATACTGATGTGATCCTTCTTTACATCTTAAGGCGCATGAAGGTAATCATGTGGATCAAAGTATACATGCCCAAGTTATATGAAGCTTGATGTACTTAGCCAATTGTTCTTGACTTAATATTGCTTATATTGTGAGTAGGCTAAGTAGGTACACTAGTTGTCCTAATGTTGATCAGCGGAAGGCTTTAATTGGTTATAGTTTCTAGGTATTTTAAAGGTATATGAGTTATAGTCTTCATTAGGTTGAATTCCCAACCATGATAGAAGGCTATATGGATGTGAATTGGATTGTTGAATTAGATGAAATCGATTCAACTAGTGGTCATGTGTTTCACCTAGGTGGTATGTAGTTTTTTGTAAATCATCCAAGCAAATTGTAAGGTCTAGATCCACTATGGAGGTTGATTTTATATATATTTAGCTTGTTGTCAGACTGGTTGGCTTAGAAATCTTTTGCTCAATTTACCTATAGATTCAAATTTTTTGAGTATAATGTCAGTAGGTCAGACATAAACAAAGCTAAACAATCTAAGGATAACCCGGGAAAGCACTTTATGAGATTGAGGTATGAAGAGGTGAGAGACTTCATTACTGGGTGTTACATCTTTGCAGTTTGTTAGGTCAATAGAGAATATTTCAGATCCTCTTAGAAAAGGTCTAGCTAGAAAACTAGTACTAATCACATTGAGGGGGACGGGTCTTCTACCCATGAGTTGAACAACAAAGTGGTAATCCTACCATTTCAAAATAGGAGATCCCATGAGGAATGGTTCAAAGGGACAACTAAGTTGTGCATGTGTTCGTTAGAAGCACATTTTCTACAATTTCACTTTGAACCCAGTCCTATGTAGTTTGTGCTTCCAGGTTGTCTTAGAAGAGGAAGAGCTCTTGTTGTAAATGGGGTCGAGGCCATATGTTTAAAAGGGTACATTATTGAACAATACACCCTTGTGAGACCTCTATTATGTGAATGTAATCATAGATCGGGGCTTATGTGAGTTGGATATACTCACTAGAACTCTCATGATATATATATATATATATATATATATATATATATATATATATATATTCTTGCAAAGTCCAGAATATGGATATTGATATGAACATGTCATTGTGCCCTCACTTTGTTTGAAAATTTTATTGAAATCTGAATTGAAGAGTCTGGTTCAAGAGGTAGTTCACCACATCTCTCCAGATGTAGATGAATCATTGCTAGGAAAGGTTCAAAGACACAAGCTACCTATGTTAAAAGACATAGTTTTTGTCCCCTTTCTTTCTTTCATTCATATATAATTTAAGATTTATGAAATATGTGGGGAGAAGTTACATTCCAGTTGTATTTTTAGTTGCATTTCACAACCTCTCTTCTTTAGACCTACATTTCTTACTTATAAAGTGAGAGGGATCTACTTAAGTGTGGGTGGAGACCAAAGGCTTGTGGGACTTTCTTGGAGATATTGAATTTAAAGTTGATTGGGTTTGTATATACGGTATTTTAATTTGTTAATTGTAATTATGAAGATGCACAATTTTCCATACTTAATTTCCTTAGAAAGGAAAATTCCTTGAGGCACCCAGACCGTAAATATCTTTGAATCAAACCATGTATACTCATTTTCCCATCCAGGTTTGTCGTCCTTTTGATTTGTTGGTCTGAGTCCCTTTGATTTCTATTTAGGTGTGCCCAATAAACTAATTTCTTGGGAACTTGTTAATCGATATATTGTTGAGGGAAAAGTGTCTATATTGGGCACCTATCTATGGTCTTCATCCATCTATAAAATGGGCATGTTTCAGCCATTTCTAACACACAAAACTAGAACCAATACATCCAGAAGAATATTGAGAATCATTAAGAGTGAGAGTTATGTTGTGTGTGAGACTTTTTCTCTATTGTGTGTTGTTCTAATTGTTGTATGTTTCTTCCATTACCTTGCCATCAACCCATTATATCAACTTATTCCATATCATTTTTCCTCCTTCTTTTCAACTTGATACTACCCATTGTTGTTCATCAGAGTGAGATTCCTACAACGTGTTTGTCTGGATACGTACGAGGGCCAACAGATTGTTCCACACTAACCTCTTGCTAGTACTAATAGTAAATACCTGAGCGGGGAGTGATTGAATCTGGGAGGTAAACCATTGATTAAGATGTGCATAGGAGCGATGGATTTTGTCTTTACAATAGTGATCATCATGATGCACCTTCACTCATAGACTCATCTAAGATCTACTTTCTTTGTTCTTTATTATTGATCAGATCAATTGATGTAATATAAACAAAAAGAATTTTGGTTAATTGATGTAATTTAGACAAAAAGAATTTCTTAAACATAACTCAAATTGATTTTTTCCAATAGCAGACATAGATGATACCATGGACTCATACATAAGTTGGAAATTTATGTGGAGGCTAGAGTCGAGAAGAATTCTGGAAAGTGGCAAAGTGACTTGAAGAAGGTAGGTCAAGTTGATTATGGCTGGGAAGATAAGCGTCGATAGAAAAAAAAAGATTGGATTTATATGAAAGAATAAGAAAAGTGGTGATGGAGGTCAAGGTGGTGCATGGTGGGTGTCCAAGCCAAGAAAGGAAGGTGGAGGCTTTTGTTTTTCTCCCTAGGTTAGGAACAATGCTCTAGTACCATGTGGAAAATAAGATGGGAGACGAAGGATATATTTTTATTGATAGAAGGAAACCTCCTCGCTATGTATAGGAAAGGAGGCAAGTACAAGTGAAGCAAATTTAACCCTAATGGGCCAAGACAATTAGGCACATCTAACATAATAAACTAAAAAATAAAATCCGAACAAGTACAAAGTTTAAGTCTTGAGTTCCTCACTTCTCACTAAATTGAGGGTATAATAAATCAATCTACTTCCACTGTAGTGAATCAACGCATGACAATTTTCCTTTATCTATGCATGACAATATAGATTTTACAAATCTTTCAAATTAGTGAATAACTACATAAAGTGTAGTATTATAGGAAGATATCACATCACCTTGGTAGGAGAGTCATTCTTGGTCATACCTAAAGCCATCATTTAGTACCTCGATGCACCACATTTGGACAATCTTTTGAATTTCTATAATCCTTTTGAAATAACATAAAACAATTAGGACATGCATGTAACCTTCTTAGCCTCCATTCCCATTGGGCATATCATTTTCTTTGTTTCATATGTAAGGATTGAAATTCCATTGCCTTTAGTGAGAATTTCTTTCAACAACAACATGAATCTTTTTTCAGACCACTAACTGTTAGCTTTTAGAGTATACAATCTCAACACAAGTCTCAGCCTCCTGAACTATGTACACCCAAAATATAATACTTTCTTAGTATAATTTACAATACATGTAAACAAAGAAGGTGGATAGGTAAGATTGTCTCCATATGTTTCTAGGATTGACCATATCATTTTGAATTGATTCGTCATTCACATAAACAACATTCCCCATTTCTTCTTTTACATAATAACCATTATCTCCATTTCATGATCTCCAAGTAGGAACATCTCCATGCCAGTATCATTCATTACTGCCTTCTATTGCATTTGACATGACTTTTAATTTTCTTAACATTGTTGACTTTCAAATTGCCACCACAATTCCTACAAGGGAAGTAGAACTTATCTCCAGGTTGCCTCTTATTTTCTTTGCCAAATCTAAGAAACTCATCAATACCTATTACAAAGTTTAGAGCATAAGGATTTTTAATGGACATCCAACTTTGTTCCATTCTCAAATCACATTGAAATTAATGCAACTAAGCATTGAATGTAGGTGTTAAAGGCCAATTTTAAGTTCAAATTTGTTTGAATTAAAACCTATATTGATTTTTTGATGAATGTCTACCACCTATCTAATTCTTGAAGTCTTAATCTCTCTGATAATTGTGTAATGTGTGCTTGGTTTTTTAGAATACTTTAGCAACATTTCCTCACAGATCTTGAAGTACACCAATGTATATGGGAGAATACCCACCTACATATGTACTCAAAGAACAAATGGGTAAAGAACTTTAAAAATATCATGAAAACCAAAAATATATAATACACCTACATCGTAAATGAGACTAAGTGTCTAAGAATAGTCCCAAATCTGGGATTGTCCAAGATTTATTCCTAGTGAGTAAATTCTAGACAAGTATCTAGGACAACATAATACATGTATTTGGAATTCATATTGAGGAATTTGTACCACCTATCCCATTCTTGAACACTTAATCTCAGTATTAAGTGTATAATGTGTGTTTGGTTTTCTAGAATATTCACCAGCATTTCTTGTAGTTTCCCAAGTACATCTATTTAGATATAAAAACACTCTACATATGTGTTCAGATAAAAAATGGGGAAATGACTGTTGAAATATCTTGAAAACCAAAAATACATTATACACTCACATCCTATATGAAATTAAGTGTTCAACAATATTCCCAAACTGAGGACTATCCAAGATTCAATCCCAATGAGTAAACTTCTAGACCAACAAAATGCATGCATTTAAGATGTATATTGATGAATGTGTACCACATATCCCATTCTTGAACACTCAATCTCACTTGTAAGAGTATAATGTGCATTTGGTTTTTAAGAATATTTTAACAATATTTATTTGTTGTTCTCTAAGTACTTCAATATAAATGGGCATGTACCCAGAAACATATGTACTCAAAGAACAAATGAGGGAACAAATGTTAAAACATCTTAAGAACCAGTCACATATTACACACTCACATCCTATGAGATTAGTCCCAAATTGGGTTTTATCTAATGTTTACTCCCAATGAGAAATTTTAAATGGGTTTCTAGGCTAACATAATACATGTGTAATTATCATTTATATGTATAATTTAGCTTAAATACCTATGATTTAAGTCTAAACTTAGTTAAGTTAGGTTACTTCATGTCAATTTTAATTAAACACTAGGTGTGATACTTAGGTTTAAGATCTCTATCTGTCCTTTGTGGGTTCTAGCTAAGTGTGATCATTCATCCATAAAGCATTCATATTGCTAACAATAGGCAAGGAACACAATATTTATTAATAAATGGATATTCATCATAATGATCAAAACAAAATACATTAAGATCTAGGATATATTTTGAAGTGATTAGATAAGTGAGATCCATTACTCCTATTCTATTTACATGAGCTAGATAATATTTATTAAAAACATCATAGATTTCATTTCAAAAACTAGGAATATTTCTAATAAGATAGGCATGTAAGAACAAACCAAATAAGCATTGATTTCCATTTGAATATGGAGCACAAAAAATAAGAAAGAAACATGCAAGCATCAATAATGATCATTCAACCACATAGAGGAGAAAAAAGAAAATAAATGAAGAAGAGGGTGTTGAACCTCAAGGCAGCCTGTAGTTGATGACAACATGTGGTGACAACAACATTCAGTGGGACATCATGGCATCGATAGAAATATTAGGGGTAAGTAGAGAAAGATATGGTGGTGGATAAGAGAGAGTTCATAGGTGACATTGGCAGTGAGAAGCTCAATAGTAAGAGAAGGATCAGTAGTCGGTGGCAAGAGAAAAAGAAGAAGTCAACACTGATGATGGCAGTAATGATCTCAGCGGCAACAAATAGCAGGAGTAATTGGTGACGGTGAGGAGTTGTGTAGTAATAGATAGCAGTGTATAGGGATGTTGTAGTAGTACAAACAAAAGGTAGTGTCAGCGGTAAGGGTTAGGGTCAAGGTAGGGTCAGAAGCAATAGAGAAAGTTGGGGTTTATAATAGGGATTAGGAAATAAATATTTGGAGGGGGTTATTAGTTAGGATGTGGCACTAGTTTTGTGTGTAAAACCAACATTATAGATAGAGAAAGCCTGAGTTTTTCAATATTATGTGTTGTTTCAAATAATAATCATCACTATAGTTTGAAGTTATGGTGAAGTTCTTATCCTAAAACGGACACTACATGAATTGGAATCCATAGTTCTAGCCTACAGTATATCATTGGTATGCAACCTAAACCAACACAACATTTTTCATATGTAGCCTCAAATAGTAACACTGATCTATGTTGTGTTCTAGTAATAATTTCCCTAGTTGTCGATAATCCACAACATTTGGTCCAGTCACAAATCTAATGCTACAGTTTAAAATTGTTATGTCGGCTTAAATTAAAACTTCCACTAAATTTAATCAAAATCCCTAGTTATGGCCAACCATACGGTGTCTGTTATAGGCATGTAATCAACAAACTAATTTCTTTATGGAGGGAATATTTATTTTCTAGGTAACTTTAAGGGAA
This sequence comes from Alisma plantago-aquatica, assembly GCA_963693085.1. Taxonomy (NCBI): domain Eukaryota; kingdom Viridiplantae; phylum Streptophyta; class Magnoliopsida; order Alismatales; family Alismataceae; genus Alisma; species Alisma plantago-aquatica. The sequence goes on from OY856409.1 coordinate 1,284,579,169, forward strand.
GATGACAATGTCAGTTTGTCACCAAAACTAAAGCTATGTTGAAATAAAAACTACTTGGTTGCAGAAAACTATGGCGTGAACTTTTCTATTGAAACTAACACAACATTTTTCAATAGTTGCATTCATTTTTTTAAATTAAATCTACAATAAATAAAATAAAATCCCTAGTTATAGAAAATCTTATAGCATCAATGTCAAGAGACTAACTAACGCAATACTTTCTTTATAGAGAATATTTATTTTGTGGATAGCTTCATGGGAAGCACATGATGATGATGTCTTCACAAAAATAGTGTTTTATTTTTGTAATATAAAATGTGGTGGGGAATTTTAGTTTAGTGGGCTATTTGTGGCATCAGTCTATTTTTTTATAACTAAGGACTACATTTTAAGTGATGCATGAGTCTTTCCTGAATGAAAAATGTCAATTTATAGCAACACTTTATTTTATATAACCAATTCAACAAGTTATTTTGGTGGTTTTCTTACAAAACCTATGTTATTTTGGGCGAGTGCTACAGTCATAAAATGTACTAGTATGTCCACATTGGATCTAAGGATGAAAATTTCATCCTCTAATATGGAATCTATGTTTCTCAATCTTGAGTAGATTATTGAGATACACATGACCTCAATGTCATATCTTGACTCACATGAGCATGGTCAAGCATTTCATAGTCTCACTCATAAAGTGGCAAGGATACCACTTCTGTAGGAGAGACAAGTTCCATCTACATCACTCACAATAATCCACATGTGTCAAAGCGCACCTAAGCACTACTTGTATGGAAGCCCTTTTCAAAGTCACATTATGTAGTGTTGAAGTACACTGAACAAATGTTATCATTGTAGTGACTTTAGGTCTAAGGGCCATAGTCACCTCTATCACATTGAGATTTGATTCTAATTGCATTTATGTCTTCCATATATCATAATCTAGTTGGGTTTATCTAATACACTCGTTCATAACAAGTACCTATCTGTTTGACTTGATATCATATATCATAACTAATGAGATGTCGTCATTACTCAACAATCATACTAGTATTAATATACTTTTTTTCCTAATTTCCATAAAAATATCCAATTAGGGACTTAAGAATTAGTACTCTTGGAATACACATAATTTCATATTCAAGTTCTCAACCCAAAATCACGCCAGTGAGTAAATCCATACTTAGGACATTGTTATCTTTAGCAATTATCTCATAATAAAGGAAACATAACAAATGTAATGTCTTTATTACTAATAAAATCAAGTATGATGTATCATGATAAAATCATCATACGGTTGGCTCGTAGGTCACACAAACAACATCATTAAGGGATACTTTGGAAGAAAGATATACATCATGGATACGAAATTGGGATGTCTCTTGGATATATGGTTCACTAGCATATGATTTGATCATTTATTTAATTTCCAATGTGAGAATTAGCTCTAGAACCATTTTTTAATGATTTTTGCCTTTTAAAATCAAAATAGCAATTTTTATTGAAATATTTGAATAAGAGATAAACATTTAGTGATTTACTATTAAGCAAAGTATTTATCTATTTTTCAGCTTAGAGTCCAAAGAATTACCTATCTAGAAAAATAAAATATCTTTGGATCTGTGTCGTCCATTGACTTGATGAAGATGGGAGGGCATGACTTCCCTTCCTCACTTGATGAAGATGGGAAACAAAGAGAAGCACCACCCAAGAAGAATATGTAAAGTAGGACATGTCAAGAGGTATCAGTGTGGGGTGCTTGACAATGTTTGAGGACCATGGACTCAGAGGTAGACTTGATTTTACTCAAGGAGGGATGGGGGTGAGAACCCTAAATCATTGGTTATGATAGTGCTCAAGGTGTTTGGTTTTGTGGAGAAAACATGTGCAGTGGAAGCAATAAAATCTACGCAACCCAAAATAGGATCTCGTCGACAACAACGTATTTGGAAGGAGAGATTGTGGGATATACCTTATTGCGGAGCAAGTCCAGCGATGTCCTGTTACACGACGGTGCAACGTTGCTGACCTACACGGACGGAACTTCTCTCCTGTTCCCTGTCGCAGGAAGATCCGACGGCGCTCCTGTGTGATGATGTGCGCCGCTCGTAATGCGCACGGATGGTCGTCGTGTCCACCGAACGCAGGCGTCTCAGCGTCTGCGTCTCTACTTCATCCACGCAGATGAACTAGAACTCCACGTCGTGCTTCCTAAGCCGGCAGGAAGGAGTCATGTCTGTGCGGAGGCATGCTAGCAATGCGTTTCTCTCCTTCCTCTCCTAAGGACGGTGACGGCTAGGGTTTACGTGCATGAGCGTAAACTAAAAGCGTCTCTCGATATCTTATATAGATATCGACCGTCAATCCTTCTTTAAATAGGATACGAAGGGAAGTAGGGTTTTCTAAACCCATCGGTAAACAGAACGTTGCGTTAATTAAAACGCTTGTGGATTAATTAGAATATTCTAGAATTCATTAATTAACCAAATAATCGCATTAATTGATTAATTAATATCCGACTCTATGCAATCGCTTGGGATGGCTCTATGGGCATATATATACCAACAGACTCCCACTTGCACTTAGAGCCAGTCACTCCAATATTATTCTAATCCATTACATAAACATTTTAGTAATCAATGTGATTTGGAGCAATTCCAATCAAATCCACAATTATACTCATATTCCAACACATCCTATGTGTGTGACCCGATAGGCTCCAAATTACATTGGCAGTGATATCCATAATCATATTATGATTTCACAAGCAATGATTGGTATCTATCAAGACTTCATTGCCACCCAAGTAACTGGAGAAGTTGGAGAACAACTTGACTTATCATTCATGACTGGTGTTACAGTGATTGTATAGTTCTTTTGTCACTGATATCCGAATTGAACTCGAGTCATGGAATTGTTATCCTTTTCAACATTCAATCCATGTTCCTTGAACTAGAGTAGACTTTCTAAGATATATGTAAGCTCAATATCACATATTGACTCGCATCATCATGGCCATGCATTTCTCAGTCTTGCTTATCAAGTGGCCAGAATATCAAACTCCCATAGGAAGGACAAATTCTATCTACATCACTCACAGTCATCCCCATGTGTCACATAGCACCCAAGCACCATCTTTATGGCAATCCTTATTCAGGACCACGGTAAATGATGTCAAAGTACACTGAACGACATGTGATAAGTGTAGTGACTTCAGGTCTAAGAACCACAATCACCACCATCATTATGAGATGTGACTCTAACTACCAATCATGGTATCCATGTGTCACTCTCAAGGTGGGTCTATCTGATACATTGTTCTCTAACAAGTATCTATGTATTTGGTTTGATATCTCCATATCATGGATAATGAGATTCTTCCATCAACCAACATACATTCTAATCTTATGTGTTATTGATGTCTATTGATATTTCCACAATAACAACTGATTAGGGACAAAACAAGAATACATACTCTTAGCATACATATGATCTCACTGTTCAGGTCATCAACCTGAAGACATATGTCATTGAGTATATTATTATATAGACATCTATAAGTTTTATGGTCATCTCACAATATAAAACACAAACATATAGATTGGAAACTTGCCTTTATTGATATGATCAGTGTAGTATTACAAATCGTTTACATAGTATCCCATTACAATCATCGAATGATAGTCTCTATGGGCATACATACCAACAGATTCCCACTCGCACTTATACCTAATCACTCATGAATCTCAATCCAAGTGATTGAACATGTCTGTCATGTTTCTATTGTGAAAGTGCTTTTGTGAGCGGGTCAGCCACATTGCTTTCTGTAGGTACTCTGCAAATCTTCACATCTTACGATCTCTCGTATGAGATGGAACCGCCGTAGAATATGTTTGGAATGTTGGTGTGATATTGGTTCTTTGGCCTGTGTAATTGCTCCATTGTTTTCGCAAAACAACTCAATTGCATCACCAGCGCTTGGAACCACTCCAAGTTCAGAAATGAACTTCTTGATCCACATAGCTTCCTTCACAGCATTAGATGCGGCAATATATTCGGCCTCAGTTGTAGAATCGGCAACCATCTCTTACTTGGAACTCTTCCCGTTCACAGCTTTGTTGTTTAGGCAAAACACAAATCCAGATTGTGATATGTAGTCATCTTTGTCAGTTTGGAAGCTAGCATCGGTGTAACCCTTTACCACGAACTCTTCCTCACTGTCGTATACCAAGAATTGATCCTTAGTCCTTATCAAGTACTTTAGGATGTTCTTTACAGTTGTCCAGTGACATTCACCTGGATCTGACTGATATCGGCTCGTCATGCTCAAAGCATACGACACATCAGGACGAGTACATAACATTGCGTACATGATAGATCTAATTGTCGATGCATATGGAATCTTACTCATGTGTGCCCGTTAATCACATGAACTAGGACACTGGGCTTTAGATATTGTAACCCCATGGGACATGGGCAAGTTACCTCTCTTAGAACCCTCCATGATAAACCTCTTTAGCACCTTGTCAATGTATGTGCTCTGGCTTAGGCCTAGAAGCCTTCTAGATCTATCTCTATAGATCTTGATCCCTAGTATATAGGATGATTTGCCTAAATCCTTCATAGAGAAGGTCTTCCCTACCCAACCTTTTACTGTCTGAAGAGTACGGATATCATTTCCCATCAATAGTATGTCATCCACATACAATATGAGAAATACGACTGTGCTCCCACTAACCCTTTTGTAAACACAAGGTTTATCTTCATTTTGACCAAAGCCAAACTTTTTGACTACTTCATCAAAATGTAGATTCCAGCTCCGAGATGCTTGCTTCAATCCATAGATTGACCTTTGTAGCTTACAAACTTTATTGGCTTCCTTTGGATCGATAAAACCATCAGGTTGTGTCATGTACACATCCTCGAGTAAATTCCCATTAAGGAATGTTGTTTTAACATCCATCTGCCAAATCTCATAGTCATAATAAGCTGCAATGGCAAGCATGATCCTGATGGATTTAACCATGGCAATTGTGAGAAGGTCTCGTCATAATCAACACCTTGAATTTGACAGAATCCTTTTGCATCCAATCTACCTTTATAGGTGTGAATATTTCCATCCATGCCAGTCTTCTTCTTAAAGACCCACTTACACCCTATGGGTCTTACCCCTTCGGGTGGATCCACCAAGGTCCATACCTTGTCGGTGTACATGGATTCCATCTCAGATCTCATGGCTTCGAGCCATTTCTCATATTCTGGTCCCTTAGTAGCTTCTAGATAGGAAGTTGGCTCATCTGCTATGCCCAATTTGTCACTGTCTTGAGTCATGAGAAATCCAAATCTCTCAGGCTCAAGTCATGTCCTACTTGACCTATGAGGTTCATGTGTTACATTTGGAACTTGAAATTCCACAACAACTTGTGAGTCTTCATGTTCCTTATGTACCTCCTCAGGTTCTCTGCTTTCTTGTTGGTCTTGAACTTCTTCAAGCTTTACATTCCTCCCACTAATTCCTTTGGAAATAAATTCCTTTTCAAGAAATACAGCAGTCCCAGCAACAAACACTTTGTTGTCAGTTGGTGTGTAGAAGTAGCCTCCCCGAGTTTCCTTGGGGTATCCAACAAAATAGCATTTTTCTGATTTGGGTCCAAGCTTTTCAGGAAATTGTTTCCTAACATAAGCTTCACATCCCCAAATCTTTAACATCGAAAAATTGGGATGATTCCCATTCCATATCTCATATGGTGTCTTTTGAACCGATTTGGAAGGTACACAGTTAAGTGTAAATGTTGCAGTTTCAAGAGCATATCCCCAGAACGATATTGGAAGTTCGGTTAAACTCATCATTGATCGCACCATGTCTAATAATCTATGATTCCTTCTTTATGACAGACCATTATGTTTTGGTGTACCAGGTGGAGTCCATTGTGATACAATACCATGGTCTCTCAGAAGGTCCTCAAACTCTTAGCTTAAGTATTCACCACCTCGATCTGAACGGAGTGCTTTAATACTCTTACCAAGTTGCTTCTCTACTTCATTCATGAAAGTCTTGAACATTTCAAGAGTTTCTGACTTGTGTTTCATAAGATATACATAGCCATACCTACTGAGGTCATCAGTGAAGGTAATGAAGTATTGATAGCCTCCTCTAGAATTTGATCTAAAAGGTCCACATACATCAGTATGTATGAGCCCTAGCAGATCACTGGCTCTCTCATTGTGTCCAGTGAAAGGAGTTTTGATCATCTTACCTAATAAGCATGCCTCACATGTCTCAAATGATTCAAAATCAAAAGAGTCTAGATAACTATCCTTATGGAGTCTACATATGCGCTTCTCATTTATGTGCCCAAGACGACAATGTCATAAGAATGTTTTGTTTGAGTTGTCAAGTTTTAACCTTTTAGTATTTACGTTATATATGCTAGTCTCAAGTTCTAACAAGTAGATACCATAAGACATAGGGGCATTGCCATAAAAGATCTCATCTTTAGATATAGAAATAATTCCATTCTTAAGGTGAAATTCAAATCCACTCTTGTCCATACAAGATATAGAAATAATATTTCTTTTAATGGCATGTACATAATAGCAATTCTCTAATTCTATTACAAGGTCCATAGGCAAAGATAAACTAATAACTCCAACTGCGGTGGCAGCAACTCTTGCTCCATTTGCAACCTGCAGCTCGACTTGGCCCTTTCGTAAAGGCTTACTTCTTATCAGATCATGCATATTAGAACATATGTGAGATCCACATCCGGTATCTAGTACCCATAATGAAGAAGTATTTAAGTTTATCTCAATAACGTATATACCTGAAGTGGATATCTCTATCCCCTACTTCTTCTTCCTCAGTTCCTCCAGGTAGAGAGGACAGTTTCTTTTCCAATGTCCAGGCTGCTGACAATGGTAACAACTGCCTTCTTTGGAGATCCCACCTTTAGCTTTGAGTGTGGATGACTTTGGCTTCTTCCCCGATTTATAACCTTTCTTAGCCTTGCCTTTGCGTTTTGACTTTCCCTTTGTCTTGCTGATCATCATCACAGACTTGGGCTTGTCGTTCTTCATCTGTGCTTCAACTGGCCTCAGCATGCACAACAATTCTGACAACGGCTTGTGAAAATTGTTCATGTTGTAGTTCATGACAAAATGACTATATGATTCAGGCAACAATTGTAGAATCACATCAGTGGCCAACTCTTGACCTAGGGTAAATCCCAGCTTGGATAGGCTTTCACGTACCCAATCAAGGTGAGTATATGGGTAATGACTCCGCCTCTTGGTAACCCCCAATTAAGGGAGACCGAAAGGTCGGTGCCGTTATCCAATTAACAGGATCAAAGGTTCAACAAATAATCAATAACAATTATGAAATTCTACTAACTAACTGGAATTTGATATAAAATTAACACTTTAGTTACCTTTGAAAACCTTGTAAATCTATCTATCCTGGTCTTGAATTATTCTATCTAATCCTCCTTGCACTTTATTTCTTTTTCCACAATGTGTCACTTTACTGTTTGTTCTTTCAATTGTTGTTCCTAAAACGCCAACAAACAAAATGTCGGTCAGTATATCGAAATATACTAGTATGTGGGAACAACCAAAATCTTGCAAATATGGCTAACAATTTAATAATCACAACCAAATTAATTAACAAGCCAAATTACACTTTTCAGTATGACATTCTCCACCACTTTTTCCCTAACCCTGGCATACCCACCTTAGGGTTCCCTTTGCCAATGACTTAAGGCCACCTTCTCAATCCCGAGCTTGGTGCCTGGGGGTCACCCCTCATGGTGCCCACTAGTCATGCAATATCATGGGCCACCTTCTCATTCCCGAGCTTGGTGTCTGGGGTCACCACTCAAGGTGTCCATTGGTCTACCCATATGGGCCTGACCTTTGGCATCATCCATCAGGGTGGCATGTAGGTGCGAGAATACATACTTCTATTTTTTTAATATGATAATCATAGTGACTTTATGATTTGCAAGTATGAACATCCAAATAGATAATTTGCGTTCAATGTGATTAACCATCCGGAAAATCCTCGGGAAACTAAGGCGGTTATTCATAATTAACCACATACCTAATCCAGAGAAACTTGATTGTCCAAGAAATAATGATAAAGAATCAAGCAACAAGCAATCTACAATATCCTGAAATTAATGCATGGGATCCAAGTGTTATAGTTTATCCAGAACATTCTAAAGCTAGACTTGGATTCCACCTTAGGCTTTCTAGACCACATTAGGGTTTTATTAGGGTTTTTGCCTCCATAACACTTTTATCATAATAAATGCTCTCTTAGTTCATAAACCCTAATTTCAACATCATAAGCCCAATTAAAGTCGATTATTTCTCTTTTATACCAAAACTACCTTCTTTATCCTTTTAAGTTATTCCAATGTCATTAGACTCAATTATCACCTTTAGTTTCTTTCGGATTAACAAATCATAATTCATTATGGTCTAATTCCCATATAAACTTTATTTATTATTAATTCTACCTTGATTCAATCGGAAACCCTGATTTCTATATTAAGGTTATTTATCCACAAATTAGGGACTTTAATGCTCGAAATAGCTTAGATTCAGCATATTTCAACTTTAATCATGAAATTAGTCAATTAAAGCCATTAAGAGTCGAATTTACCATCATTAGGGTTTCAAGGTCCATTAAAGTATTATTCATGCACATTAAACTCGAAATTAAACTAATTACATGCAAATTCATCCTTTTTGTTCCTAATGTGCCCTTTCATCATTAACAGGTTAATACTAACTCTAATCATCCATTAAACCCTTATAAATATATTATTCATCTCAAAATAGGGTTCTTTAAGCATTAACACATTAAAGTTGATATCTTCCATTACTTTTCGAATTGCAGGAGGAATTAGCCTTTAAAAATATTTTTATTGGATTCCTCTCGTTTTTTTGAGAAAAATTGATATGTTATACTTATCAATCCAAGCTACCATTAATTAGTTATCATTTTTGTAAGATTTCACTTACCCGGACCAATCAGGGCGTGCCAAGTGTCCTCTCCATGCAACGTAGACGCGGCTTGTCCAGGAACATTTCAAAATTACCTATTTGCCCTCATTTAAGTTAGCAACTCTTCACCCCACAGAGGGGTAGATCCGTCCAACCCGACATTGGTCGTCTTTCACCTCTTGACAGTGTGACGCGGATGCCCTAGGTACATTTGGGCGTGATTCTCCTCCTTCCCCGGACCCCGACGGCGTCTGGATCCTGCTCCATCCTCTTGCTCTCCCTCCGTCGCACCTATAGGTGCCCTAAGATGTGTCCACGGTGGCAGAACACGGCCTGGGCAGACCTACAACACGGCCGCCCAATGCAGCCGTGTTGTTGCTGCCACGGCCAGCAGGGGTGAAAGGATACCCTCCCAAGCTCTCCGGGCAGTCGTGGAAGCAACAAGGCTCCCTCGCGACTCTCTCATGTAGCCTCATGGCTCCGAAAACACCCAGCTTTATGTTAGTTAGGGTTTATGGATAAAACTATGGAAGAAGAAGAAGAGATATGTGGGGGATCTTCTGGACTCGGCCCCCAGGTCTTATCCCTTATATAGGGGAGTGTAGTATTGCCCTGGGGTGCTTGCCTACGAAGCAACCAATCCCTCTACCAATAGGAAAGTGATTCCTTCATTAAGAAGTTAGTCTCTCTCTCTCTCATATTTCTATAATATTCCTTCTTCCTTAGACATTAGGATTTCGAAAAACATCTCTCTTATTTTCTTCATTTTTTCTTTTTAACCCATTGACACGAAATCCTATTTTCCTTTAATAGAAAAATACTTTCTTTTTAGCAATACCACATAATACATTAATAATGTATTCACATGATATTCGTATTTTCTTTTTATAGGTATTTTCTCTTTCCTCTTTCTTCATTGGGACTCCTTGGATCCCAAGAAACTCTATTATTTCGAAATCCTTTTTATTAGATCATATAAATGCATTATTTCACATTATCTTGTTTATGTCTTCATTAAAATATATCTTTTTGAGTTTTTCTCTTTTATTTTCCTTATTGTTATTCCTTTCAACATTAGGAATCCTTGGGATACGAAATTCCACAAAAGATTACTCAATTATACCTCTTTTCACTTATTTTCCACATTTCATCAATATTTTCAATTTCTTTCTTAATAAAGAAATACTTAATTGATCTTTTCTTTTCTTATTGCTCTCTTTATGCAACTTTGGACTCCTTGGAACCCAAGGAACCCAAGAGACACGAAATCCCTCTTTGGATTTGCCTTCTAGAAGTTTCCACATTTTTCTTTTCTCGAATATTCAATTATTCATTCACTAAATGAATTCTCTTATTATTTGGGCCCAATAGCCAATAAAGCCCACATAGCAAACATCAAGGCTATTGTAAACAAAATCCATTTATTCGAACCAAATTATATCATTATTTGTTCAAATATCCTTAATATGAGAAATTACATTTCTCACCAAATAAACCCAAAAATTGGGGTTGTAACATCCTTCCCCTCTTATAAGAATTTTGCCCTCAAAATTCTATCAAGAAAGCAAACAAACAGGATAATCCTTTCATGTGTCTGTCATGGCTCTTATGTGGCTTCACCCTTTCCATGGTGCTTCCCAAGAACCTTCATCATCTCATTTTTCTTCCATCTGAGTTCTTTCTTACCTTGGTATATCGTACCCTCATAGGTGACTCAAGACATTCCAACCTCTCAAAAGCTGAATAGCTTCAGGGCTAAGCACATGGCTAGGGTGCCTCACATAGTGCTCCAGATCGGACTCATGGAACACATTTATTCATCACATTATCCTGAGGGGCAAGGCTAAACACAACCATCTCCACCAATCCATCTCAAATGGACCCATATATCGGGGACTCAGCTTTCTCAGTTGTAGCTTAGAGGGGTCAGATTTTCACATCACATATTCTCCCATAGTGAACTGCATGTCATTCTACTTTGCATCAGCTCATGACTCATGTCACCACTAGGCTCTCTCTCAGCCATTGCACGATCAATGCGACTTCATCTGCACACACTGTGGTTCTTTTCTAACCTTTACGAGGCCTCCTTCACCAACATCATCTTAATGAAGTGGTGACCGACACATCCTCTCTATAAGACTTCTTGCATCCCGATAAAGGTTATGGTGGTTAACATCACATCTTAAGAACTATCTCTATGTATCACCCTGAATGAGCACACATGCTCTCATCAGACCCTCTAGTCTGGATCATATTGTCCATTAGTATGGGTGATAAACTGTACTATCATCTAGTTCTTCATGTATCCACTTCCACCTCATGGAAGTGAACCTTGTTCATACCCAATAACTTTTGAACTCGTATCATGGTGTAGTTGAACCACCTCTCTCTCTCTCTCTTATGTAGTCAATGGAATATATCTCTTGACAAAACTCCTTTCTTTCTCATGTTATCTAGGTAAGGCGATCTACCATAACCCATATTGCATCTTGACCTTCTGGGTCAAAGGGAGACTTACCACAACATCCATAGTGATGGACTCCCATTCCCTATCAGGGACTCTTTTATCCTCTATATCGATACACTGGGTTACTGGTGTTCGTCCTTCACCTCCTAGCTTGCATGGCCACATGCTACATGCAACTTTGTTTTAAGCATCCAGAGTGCTACCATCACTTACAATCTTTGTAGTATCTCGGTATTTGGTGATCTTAAACCATGATCTCCTGTACGTCATGATTCCTCAAGATCGATTCCTTAGAAACCCTAAACCATTCTCATCATGGTTTTATTACCTTCCTATCCAAAGAAGTGTATCCATCCTTCTACCACATCAAGGACTAGGTTGGCTTATCCAAACAACCACTAATCTTGTTCAACAGATCTCATTATATCTGAGTGTTAGCCAAACTTATCTCTTTTTCTCAACTTAAGGTTAGCCTAACAACCTCAACTTCTTCTAGCTTTCAGCTAAACTAGGCAGCTATATCTCAACCAGAGCATTCATTACCCCTTCTTATCCTTAGGTGTTAAGTAATGTCGAAGACATACACCTCCATGTATTATACTTATCATCTCATGTCCAACTCTAAGTTTGTCTTCATCAAGAAGCTCTGATCTCATCCTCAGGGTGATCAAACTCAACCTTGGTTAACTTGTAAATTCCACATAGCTCCTGATAAAATATCCTCATAAGCAGAGTACACTACTTTCTCTTAATGTTTGTAAACCATCCATGTATCATTTACTCCACCAAGGTATGTTATCATCTCTATCCTCATACCTTTTAGTAATGTTCCAACTCGCATCATCTTTTATTCTTGGTGTATGGCATGCGTACTGTCCCATCTCTCCCTCCCATAACAAGAGGTAATAAGCATTTGGCTGCAGTCCAAATACAGAGTTCTTCCTGTTCTAAGAGTAGAGATGGTACATCCCACCTTGCCAGTACACCTTTAAATCTGAGTTAGAATGTGTAACTTATGTCTATACATCACAAACATCATGTTATCAAAATTACTTCCATGGAAAACTGGTCTCAGACTTACTTGGTCCAAGCACAATCCTTAGTCATCTCCTCAAGGTATATAGGGTGTTGGCACTTTTAGGGTCATCCCTTTTCCCTTATGCATCCAGAGAGTGCCCTACTCATCTGCCCTTTGGGTCCCATGAGTCCATGAAGGTGATAATTCTCCTAACCCATGGCCCTCAGACAATGATAGTTGTTACCTCCCGACCCTATGGTCATGTGCAACTAGGGAATTAGGCAACTCCTTCTTCCATCGGTCTTATCCCTACCTAACCCTAGGATAGACTTAGGATTCTATTATTGTACATGTCCAACATGGAACCTTACCCAAACATTCATCATCTCTCTTCTTGCATTCATGGGCTGACTTTCATCCTTTCATAAGGGTCATGGCGACATGCCTACCTTGGTCGAGCCCCTTACCGGTTACCTCCATGGTAACACATCCACATGCACATAGAGATGGTTATCTATGGGTCTATAGGTTCGTTCTCATTCCATGTACTCTTCACTTAGCTTCTCAAGATCCTACGAAACCTCCTTAGGTTACCTCAAAACCAACCAAACTGGTAAACTCCCTACCAAAGGGTCCCTCTCCCAGGATGGGAGGAAACTACACCTTTATAACAAAGGTCACAAGAATCCTTAGGGTTTACATCCATATGAGCATGCTTAAACCAACAACTACTAAGGCACAAGCGTACCTACAAAAACATGCTAGGTCGTACTTGTTCTCATCCTCAACATTACATCAACTTAGTTGTGAGGGGTTCATCAAACATGCCCTTAATGTAAGGGATTTCCTTTACCTCTACACATGAGGAGTACCATGCTCAAAACTATAGAGACTCAAATCTCATCATGAGCATCGGATACCCTGCCTCCCCTCTTAGGCCTAGGAACCCTAGGTTAACCTTTGGGTATCCAACTACATGTTCAACCTCTTAACCACGAATCAAGCATGTCCAAGGTATGTCATGTACCTCCATGATCTTTCTACTCGAGCAACGCTTAGGAGTTTATTCCTCTTCCAGGGCAACCAACTAGGTATAAAGCCTCACAACTGGTTACTTAAACCTCCTCAGGGTCTAAAGCACTCTTTATCTCATCCGGTAGGTAACCACTTATACCATGGGTACTAGAAGCATCATCCTCTCTCTAGGGTTTGGTTCCTCTAAAGGCAACCAAGATATCATCAGCCTCCAGGAATCAAGCATAAGGCAACCACTATCATCCATGTAGGTCGCATCATCCTTAACTCCCCACTATTCCTTAAGTTTTGGGGTTTTAGACTTACAACCTCCTTGTTGGGGTCTTGCTTCCTCTCTCTAGAGCTAAAACCACCTCCAACCATACCTATTAGAGGTCCCTTCTCCATGAAGGCTCATGCTCTCAAGAAAACCCCTATGTGGTTGAATCCTATGCTCAACTCATGTTTGGCTCAAGATTAATCATATCTCTTTATGCTTATCTCATAAGCCATCCATCATGCCCCCTTCTGGCCAGGGTTTCAACCTACTACCGTACCACTAACGTACTCTGGGGGCATGCTATCCCTTACTTGCGTAAGCCATAGGGTTTTTATAGGTCCTTTACTAACTTCATCCATGAAGGAGCTACCCTTTGCTTTAACATGCACGACCCTTTCCCGGGTTGCCAAAGGTGCTAGGTCACCCAACCTCACATGGCTCGTATGGCAATCCAAAGGCATATCTATCCAAACACCCAGTCTACCATGACATCTAACTCATCATGTCATCTCTCTCTAACCTACACTTAGGATTAGGGTTAACATCATCCTCAAAGGATGTGCTAGGTTTCTACCTTCAATGGAGGTCTCTACCTCCAAGACTAACTCTCTCTACTCATCCTCCTGACAAGGAGGTCTATCCTCAGGTCTCTCCTGAGGGAAATGACAACTCGTGTCATGCGACCTAAGCATGTATCTATTCTTTAGTTTGTGCTTAATCTATTAAGCTTATGTCCATGACATCTTATTTACATGCTTTACATTAATTTGGTGGAGGATTCCTTAGACCTTATTAACTTTACACATACCTCAAGAGGGTGAGGAGAAGAGAAAAACCCTAATCCTTAAGGTCCTTAATAGAATTTGAGTTGAGAAGGGATGAACTAGATGAGAGAGTCCTAAAGGTATCTTATTTCAAGTCATATCCTAAGACATCGGCTAGAAAGTCACACAATCCGGGAGTCCTCGTATTCCGACTAGTGGTGCGGAGGAAAATATTTCCAGCCCCCGGACGTGATCCTTTTCTAGACACCTCAGTCTTTCGGACAATCCTCTAATAACTCCCTTGGGTTCTACAGAATTTGTAAAATTTAATAATTATTAAAGACTAATTGAGGAACCTATGCTTTGATACCAATTGTAACGAACCGCCTCCCGGTAACCCCCAATTAAGGGAGACTGAAAGGTCGGTGTCGTTATCCAATTAACAGGATCAAAGGTTCGACAAATAATCAATAACAATTATGAAATTCTACTAATTAACTGGAATTTGGTATAAAATTAACACTTTAATTACCTTTGAAAACCTTGGAAATCTATCTATCTTGGTCTTGAATTATTCTATCTAATCCTCCTTGCACTTTATTTCTTTTTCCACAATGTGTCACTTTACTGTTTGTTCTTTCAATTATTGTTCCTAAAACGCCGACAAACAAAACGGCAGTCAGTATATCGAAATATACTGGTATGTGGGAACAACCAAAATCTTGCAAATATGGCTAACAATTTAATAATCACAACTAAATTAATTAACAAGCCAAATTACACTTTTCAGTATGATATTCTCCACCGCTTTTGCCCTAACCCTGGCATACCCACCTTAGGGTTCCCTTTGCCAATGACTTAAGGCCACCTTCTCAATCCCGAGCTTGGTGCATGGGGGTCACCCCTCATGATGCCCACTAGTCATGCAATATCATAGGCCACCTTCTCATTCCCGAGCTTGGTGTCTGGGGTCACCACTCAAGGTGTCCATTGGTCTACCCATCTGGGCATGACCTTTGGCATCATCCATCAGGGTGGCATGTAGGTGCGAGAATACATACTTCTATTTTTTTAATGTGATAATCATAGTGACTTTATGATTTGCAAGTATGAACATCCAAACAGATAATTTGCATTCAATGTGATTAACCATCCGGAAAATCCTCGGGAAACTAAGGTGGTTATTTATAATTAACCACATACCTGATCCAGAGCAACTTGATTGTCCAAGCAATAAGGATAAAGAATCAAGCAACAAGCAATCAACAATATCCTGAAATTAATGCATGGGATCCAAGTGTTATAGTTTATCCAGAATATTCTAAAGCTAGACTTGGATTCCACCTTAGGCTTTCTAGACCACATTAGGGTTTTATTAGGGTTTATGCCTGCATAACGCTTTTATCATATTAAATGCTCTCTTGGTTCATAAACCCTAATTTCAACATCATAAGCCCAATTAAAGTCGATTATTTCTCTTTTATACTAAAACTACCTTCTTTATCCTTTTAAGTTATTTCAAGGTCATTAGACTCAATTATCACCTTTAGTTTCTTTCGGATTAACAACTCATAATTCATTATGGTCTAATTCCCATATGAACTCTATTTATTATTAATTCTACCTTGATTCCATCGGAAACCCTAATTTCTATCTTAAGGTTATTTATCCACAAATTAGGGACTTTAATGCTCGAAATAGCTTAGATTCAGCATATTCCAACTTTAATCATGAAATTAGTCAATTAAAGCCATTAAGAGTCGAATTTACCATCATTAGGGTTTCAAGGCCCATTAAAGTATTATTCATGCACATTAAACTCGAAATTAAACTAATTACATGCAAATTCATCCTTTTTGTTCCTAATGTGCCCTTTCATCATTAACAGGTTAATACTAACTCTAATCATCCATTAAACCCTTATAAATATGTTATTCATCTCAAAATAGGGTTCTTTAAACATTAACACATTAAAGTTGATATCTTCCATTACTTTTCGAATTGTAGGAGGAATTAGCTTTTAAAAATATTTTTATTGGATTCCTCTCATTTTTCAGAGCAAAATTGATATGTTATACTTATCAATCCAAGCTACCATTAATTAGTTATGATTTGTGTAAGATTTAACTTACCCGGACCAATCAGGGCGCGCCAAGTGTCCTCTCCATGCAACGTAGATGTGGCTTGTCCAGGAACATTTTGAAATTACCTATTTGTCCTCGTTTAAGTTAGCAACTCTTCACCCCGCGGAGGGGTAGATCTGTCTAACCCGACATTGGTCGTCTTCCACCTCTTGACATCGTGACGCGGCTGCCCTAGGTACGTTTGGGCGCGATTCTCCTCCTTCCCCGGACCCCGACGGCATCCGGATCCTGCTCCATCCTCTTTCTCTCCCTCCGTCACACCTACAGGTGCCCTAAGATGTGTCCACGGTGGCGGAACACGGCCTGGGCAGACCTGCAACACGGCCGCCCAATGCAGTCGTGTTGCTGCTGCCACGGCCAACAGGGGTGAAAGGATACCCTCCCAAGCTCTTCGGGCTGTCGTGGAAGCAACAAGGCTCCCCCGTGACTCTCTCATGTAGCCTCGTGGCCCCGAAAACACCCAGCTTTATGTTAATTAGGGTTTATGGATAAAACCATGGAAGAAGAAGAAGAGATATGTGGGGGATCTTCTGGACTTGACCCCCAGGTCTTATCCCTTATATAGGGGAGTGTAGTACTGCCCTGGGGTGCTTGCCCACGAAGCAACCAATCCCTCAACCAATAGGAAATTGATTCCTTCATTAATAACTTAGTCTCTCTCTCATATTTCTATAATATTCCTTCTTCCTTTGATTTTAGGATTTCGAAAAACATCTATCTTATTTTCTTCATTTTTGCTTTTTAACCCATTGACACGAAATCCTATTTTCCTTTAATAGAAAAATACTTTCTTTTTAGCAATACCACATAATCCATTAATAATGTATTCACATGATATTCTTATTTTCTTTTTATAGGTATTTTCTCTTTTCTCTTTTTTCATTGGGACTCCTTGGATCCCAAGAAACTCTATTATTTCGAAATCCTTTTTATTGGATATTCATTATCCTTCTAGATGCATATCAATACATTATTTCACATTATCTTGTTTATTTCTTCATTAAAATATATCTTTTTGAGGTTTTCTCTTTTATTTTCCTTATTGGTATTCCTTTCAACATTAGGAATCCTTGGGATACGAAATTCCACAAAGGATTACTCAATTATACCTCTTTTCACTTATTTTCCACATTTCATCAATATTTTCAATTTCTTTCTTAATAAAGAAATTATAAATTGATCTTTTCTTCTCTTATTGCTCTCTTTATGCAACTTTGGACTCCTTGGAACCCACAGAACCCAAGAGACACGAAATCTCTCTTTGGATTTTCCTTCTAGAAGTTTCCACATTTTTCTTTTCTCGAATATTCAATTATTTATTCACTAATTAAATTCTCTTGTTATTTGGGCCCAATAGCCAATAAAGCCCACAAAACAAACATCAAGGCTATTGTAAACGAAATCCATTTATTCAAACCAAATTATATCATTATTTGTTCAAATATCCTTAATATGAGATGTTACATTTCTCACCAAATAAACCCAAAAATTGGGGTTGTAACAACTGCCTTCTTTGGAGATCCAACCTTTAGCTTTGAGTGCGGATGACTTTGGCTTCTGCCCCACTTTATAACCTTTCTTAGCCTTGCATTTGCCTTTTGACTTTCCCTTTGTCTTGCTGATCATCATCACAGACTTGGGCTTGTCTTTCTTCATCTGTGCTTCAGCTGGCCTCAACATGCCCATCAATTCTGACAACGGCTAGTGAAAATTGTTCATGTTGTAGTTCATGACAAAATGACTATATGATTCAGACAACGATTGTAGAATCACATCAGTGGCCAACTCTTGACCTAGGGGAAATCCCAGCTTGGATAGGCTTTCCACGTACCCAATCAAGGTGAGTATATGGGTGCCAACTGAGTCTCCCTCTTTCATCTTACTTTTGAACAAAGCCTTTGAGACATCATATCTCTTCTATCTTACTTGATGTTGATACATGTTCTTGAGATGTGTTACCATCTCCATGACATTCATGTTCTCATGCTGCTCTTGCAACTCATAGTTCATTGAGCACGACATCAGACACTTGACATCCACGGCATCATCAAGGTGCTTCTTGTAAGCATCCTTTTCAGCCTTGGGTGCATTTAGGGTGGGCTCCGCTGACTTTGGTGTTTCAAGGACATAGAGCTTATGCTCATGTGTGAGAACAATTCTCAGCATCCTAAACCAGTTTTGAAAGTTGGTTCCGGTAAGTTTGTCCTTCTCAAGGACCGATCGCAATGAGAACGTGTGAGTGTTGTTTGTCATTTGATTGCTACAAAAGAAAAATTTGCATTTAGTCCAAAACATTTTGACATGTAAAGATTTGATAAACGAGATTAATTAGGCCTTTAATTAATTATGCTCCCACTATTTTATTCAAATTGATAGCCCTCACTATCAACTCGGAAGATTGCAATGCACAACCTTCTAGTGAGCCAAGATCCAAAATAATTGGATCAATGCCCAGCCAACGCCGGCGTCAAAGACCAAATACTAAGGTAGGTAACTTTTGCCAATTGCATCATATGCAACTCTTGGATAGATGATCATGAACAACTCCTTGCCATGATGCATTTGTGTGCCTCTAGTTACTTGATCCTATCAAGGTTCCCTAGTTAAGTCCAACCCATAAGCCAACACGATGAGTGTGCACCCTACGGAGGCAGACACACCCACCCACCATCACACTTCCACGAGATAGACATTGTACCACATGAAGGCGTGCCCACACATAGTAGATCAAGCTTTTCATGTGTGTTGCTTTTTAGAAGGCAACTAAAACTTAATATTATTAATTGAGGGATTTTATTAATACATATACATATCCAAACATCACATACTTATAGTATGTATCATATACTATTATATCCACAACCACAAACGATAGACATGCAATCATAAATACAAATACATCAGTTATGGCCATACTATTGTAATCCTTTGGAGCAACAAAGGATTACGGTCCACCTATGGTCTTATGCATCTCATGCAACACCTGTGAATCAACCTGTGAGCATGTAATGATCAACATTACAATGAACAACTTCATGGATGCTTCGTGAGGTTGGAACTTCAAGTTGCTTCTTGGAATTGGATCTTCTTGTTGCTTCTCCATGGACACTCCTTGGAGTTGGATCTTCAGGTTGCTTCTTGGAATTAGATCTTCATGGTGCTTCTCCATGGACACTCCTTGGAGTTGGATCTTCAAGTGGCCTCCTATCAAGTTTACAAAAACTAAAGCTAATCATATCTCTATTACATCATATGAGTACAAATATAAAAGGAAAGAATTAATTACACTTTGAAATAAGAGATGAGGCTCGACATGCAAGCCGAATACTTTATACAAAGGATCCATATGTAACCATTATACATCCATAGAATTCATAAACAAACATATCCACAAGATTGACATCCACATTCATTCACAAAAGGGGATACTAGGGTATAACCGTGGATGCATTCACCACATAAAATAGATTTTAAAGGTGACGTGTATGCTATCACAGGTATATCTACATATACGTATATACATATTAAAATTGCAATACTTTTAATGTGGGACATTTCCAATTAAATAATTTTTTGACTCCCACACAGACTATGCAGGGTACACAGGGGCAGCGCCCCTGTGCGGGGATCTCAGGGGTAGAGCCCCTGAAAGGTCTATGGAATTTTACTTATGTGCACTTATGAAAATCAATATTTTCCATAGTCAACCCCATCTAAAACGTCAAAAATAGAAGCCTGCGGCGTATGTGGAATTAGGTTTAGATTTACACATTAGCAGGTTTAATTCGCATCGTATGCAACATAAAAATAGTATACATTGATTCGATCATATCGAAACGAATCCAAATATGTCGTAGATCGGCGTTGCTCTAATACCACTGTTGGGTTTTGTGGAGAAAATATGTGCGGCGAAAGCAATAAAATCCATGCAACCCGAAATAGGATCTCATCGACAACAACGTATTTGGAAGGAGTGTTAGGGATATACCTTATCACGAAGCAAGTCCAGCAATGTCCCGCTGCACGACGGTGCAACACTGCTGACCTACACAGATGGAACTTCTCCCCCGTTTGCTGTCGCAGGAAGATCCGGCAGCGCTCCTGTGTGATGATGTGCGCCGCTCGTAACGCGCATGGATGGTCGTCGTGTCCACTAAACGTAGGCATCTCAGCATCTGTGTCTCTACTTTGTCCACGCGGATGGACTGGAACTCCACGTCGCGCTTCCTAAGCCGGCAGGAAGGAGTCGTGTCTGTGCGGCGGCGTGCTAGCGGCACGTTGCTCTCCTTCCTCTCCTAAGGATGGTGACAGCTAGGGTTTACGTGTGTGAGCGTAAACTAAAGCATCTTTCAAAATCTTATGTAGATATCAGCTGTCAATCCTCATTTAAATAGGATACGAAGGGAAGTAGGGTTTCCTAAACCCATCGGTAAACAGAAATGTTGCGTTAATTAAAACGCTCGTAGATTAATTAGAATATTTTGGAATTCATTAATTAACCAAATAATCATATTAATTGACTAATTAATATCCGACTCCATGCAATCGCTTGAGATGGCTATATGGGCATATATATACCAACACAAGGAGCATAAGAGAATGGGACTAGTGAAAACTAGGGACCGCTTGCCTTGCTTGGTGGTGTGAGGGTGAGAAATAAATAGTGGAAGCATTAGTGGGACCGGCAAGGGCCTTTATAGGAGGACTTGAGGTCCAAATTTAGGGCTTGGGAAGTTGTAGTTGGATAAGTAAGAATGGGAAGGGAAAGGTAGCTTGAATATCCTAGCTATGTCATCAAACATGGTCAAAATGATGTTTTCTAAGATCATGTGGATGGAAGGAAACAAATGAGGGAAGGAATTGTCGATTACATCCTAGGGAGGTGGAAAATTGTAAAATCGCTTGCCATCTCCTCTCTATGATTGTGGAAGTTTAAATATGATGGTTTGGCCCTTGGACCATGCCCTATTCTATAGGCTCTATATCAAGGGATCTCACTGGTCAATCCTATTAAATATGGATAATTGAAGTAGACCAGTAAAGAGGGAAAAAGAGAATAAATATGATGCATCCCATTAACTTTAAAAAAGTTTATAAAATTTATAAATTCCAAAAATAATGAAATTTTAACTAAAGCCCTAAAATATAATCATCTTGTTATATAGAAATGGTTTGAGGGAATAAGATTGATTATTAAAAATGAGTTAATCAATATGGTTAATCACTTTAAACAAAACTAGAGCTTCAACATGAGTAAATATATTTTGATCTTAAGCTCTAGTCTAAAATTAGAGTGTCATATATGAATAGTAGTTGTAGAAATAATGATGTGGGATCTTATAGAGATAAATTAGATACATGTAAGGGTTAAAAGATAAATAGATCAAAGGATAGAGAATATCCACTTCATGACATCCTTCTTTGAAAGGAAATTTTCCCAAAAATTTAGATATCCTCAACGTTGTTAGGGGCCCTAAACTCCATGTCATCGTTATTTACTCACTCAGCATTATTATTATCATGATGTAGTATATCCAATCACACATTTGACTATATGAATCACTCTAGGTTATAATTGGAAAGATTACCTTGTATGTCAAATATTTTAATAATCCACATAGTTTTTCCTATTGATTTCTTTCTATCTCTTCATGTGGAATACAATAAAGATGCTTAAGAAATTGGGGTGGTACCCAACACTAATTATATCATAAACTCAATTTCGCACCTCAATCGGGGTATTCTTTCACCTCCACTATATTCTCTAGAGGTTATGGTTAGGTAGGCACTCATACTTGCATAAACATATGATGCATAGATCCACCCACTTGGAGAAAATATGTCAAAAAATATCAAAGGTCCTCAAGATTTATTTTGAGTGTAGATTCCACTTTTAGTCGTGAGTATGGTACATTGATCACAAAACAAATAGGAAATTATACATGCATTATGAAAATATGCTCTAACCAAGAGCCACTCCCATCCTGAGGCACCCAAAATAGAGAGACGTAGTAGAAAAAGTTATCTTAGAAGAGAGATATGAGAAAATATCCTTCTTTTTACTAATAGGTGGATTCGGGTGGTCTTAAAAATTGTATGAGATGCGAGAAGAGTCTAAGGTTTAAAAGAAAATCTTTGGTCCAAGTTTAGATCCAGTTTGGGAAAACTGGTGCACAGAGGAACCCAATCCACTACAACTAGATAGATGTGAAGTGATTATGTTAGAACCCCATGTGTACGCCAATCCTAAACGCCCATTTCACCATTAATCAAACTTGATTTCATAGGTACGTACAAGATTTTGAAATTATACCTAGTCATTAAACAAAATGGTATGTGTCAGAAAATATTTAAGTATGTTCATATAAATAATATTTGGGCATCATGGGTTACAAATACAAAACGGGTACTCCCAAGCAAAGAGGGGACTATCAACATATAGGTAAGTTTCAAAAGAAATAATTATAAGAATATGATATTCCACTTTAAAAGATAATTGTGATCAACATTCTTGCCATAATAATCATTCACCTTATCACAATGATACAATTTCACATCTATAAACAACGTAGGCTAAATGTACCTAAAATGGGGACATAACACCATGGTATCACATCCTAAAAAGTAAGGGCAGAAATGCACACCCCAAACGTAGTATGTGTGTCCTATATACGTACAGTTGTACATAAGTAATACCACTTTGAATGTTCTAGTCTAAACATTTAGTGTGTATAATAGAGATATATGACTAACAATTTTGTCCTTCATCACATCAAATATTCTACAACATAAGGCACATGGGGTCAAAGGATCCATATAAAAGGAATACTCAAGATTTACAAGAATCCAAATTATTTCAATTTAGTGAAAAAGGAATTCAATTTGAGTACCAAAGAAATAATATTCAATAAGATTACCTTGTTGTAGAAAATTAGGTTTAATTTGTATTAGTGCTAAAACATAAATAGGGATTTGCACGTACTTGATCCCCAAGGTCGAGTATTCATCCAACAAACACATAATGTATGTATAAATTATCATATTTTTCTAATCCTAGTCTAGATCCCTAATGACATATTAGAGGTTTCCATTATATTAAGTGAAACTATGATCCATTATATATCTATTTTAGTTCTAATAACCATCTTTGTCCCGGATATGAGTATATATATGTTGCATATCTGTGTGGGTAACAATATGCATTCCTCCAAAATAAAAGTCTGTAACTTTGTTCTCTCTCTCATCTCTCTCTCTCTCTCTCTCTCTCTCTCTATATATATATATATATATATATATATATATAGTTTAATTTCAGCCAATTAGGGTTGCTTATATGTGCGTTACTATTTAGGCATTTTTCTAGCGACCATGAGTTATTCATATATTTTTTTGTGCGTCTAAGGTCTTTAATTCACATGTTATAGGAACTAAGGTGAAAAATATGCTAGGTCTAGTTATTTTCATGCCCAAATTTACACTTAATATATTTCCTTCATTATCTAACCTTCTATTCAATATATTTGTGACTTCTAATTCTTTTAAATAATAAATTGCATAGCTATCAAATTCTAATACTGGCATTATATTATTTGTACAAACAACATGCGTATTAGGGTAAGATAGACCTCATCAGTCGGATGGCTAGGAGGACGCGGAGGGCGTGGGCGAGGTCATGGGCGATTTTTTGGCGGCCGCGGGGAGAAGACCATTGCTGCTGTAGAGTCGTCTCCGATGACTCCTTCAGGTTGTCCACCTGCGGAACCTGGGGATGGAGGCAAGAAAATCAACCCTGGCCGTGCTGGATCACCCGCTCAATCCAAAGGAAAGGAGGCGGCGGAGGCATCCTCCTCCTCCTCCACGCCAACCCACCCTGTCAACGGAGCCGCCACCGCCTCACGGATTGTCGACTGGTTGAGCTCCAGTAGACAAGACTGGGAGGTCGATGGGGTTTCTACCATCGAGTATATCGAGCCAATCCTTAAAGATGCGGCGAAATGCGCCTCCATCTCTAGCCGGGATTGTCCCGTGCCGGATTGGGGCGAGTATATTTCTATTCGTTTTGTTGGAAGGAAACCCTACCGTGAGCACCTTGCTGGCTGGATTAGAAGGACATGGCGCCCCAGTGGAGCAATTGAAGTCTTCGCTAAAGAGAGGGAGGCCTTCATCATCAAGATGCCATCCAAAATAGAAAGAGATCGTGTGTTGGATGAGGCGTCGTGTTTCATGGATGGGTCACTGGTTATCGCCCATTCGTGGAAGCCCGAAATCTCTCTCCCCCCTCTGTCTTTCCCTCAGGTTCCGATATGGGTTAGAATCGAAAATGCCGGCGTTCCTTGGACTGGCAGCATCGCAAGAATTGCGAGCACGATAGGGAAGCCAGTCGACTTCGACGACAGCTCAACGACCACTGGTTGCTTGGGTGCTGCAATAGCATGTGTCGAGATTTATAGTGGATCTGCACTGCCTAGTTCGACTAAGGTTGAAGTGGATTCAACTGTCAAGCAGCTGAAGGTTGAGATTGTTTCAAAGTCGGCATCATGTCCAAGCTGTAAGTTGTTCGGGCACAGGGCTTCCTCCTGCCCGTCGAAGGCAAGGAAACCAATCCCGGACAATGATTTGCAGGTAAGGCACGGGAAGCAGAGAGGTGTTTGCATATATGCCTCTAAAGACAAAGTGACTCAGGTTGCTGAAGAACAAGGAGGATTGTTGGTGACGCCTGTAGGTATTGCTGATGAAGACGAGAGCTTGCAGAACTTCATCATTCAGCATGTTCAAGAAGTAGTCCTCATTAGTTGTGCTTTGGCTCATGATCATCAACCCAAAGGTCCTGTAGGTGGGATTATGGAACCGGATATGATTGGGTCATCCCCAATATGCAATCTGGACAGCCTTAATCTTGATTGGGAATTGGAACTTGCTCACAGTTGTTCTGATTCATGGAAAGTTAACAAAATCTGGGAAAGTAGTGGCTGTTCGGCTGACTACCAACTGAGGAAGACAGAACTCTTCGATGATGATGATGTCTCTATGGAAGATTCTCTTTCAGGGATTGATTCTGACCACTTGGTGATTGAATCTCTGGAGTTTGAGGAATCTTGGGACAACAGGAAAAAGAAGTCAGCAAAGATGAAGAGGGATGGGGTTGAGGTGCTTCTTTTTTATCTCTGTCCTGGTCTTGTGTTGTTGCTGGTCTCGAGCTGGTTTTAAGGAGTTATCTGTCAATTTCTTGGAGTTGGGGTCTGAGTTTCATAGCTCTCAGGTTGCTGATCAGCCCTCATATTTTCAGGAAATGAGTTTAATGTTAGTGAGTGAGCAGTCAGTCATCTGGGATCTATGATTTGATGAGACCAGCTTTTTGGTTCTTCTTGATGATTGCTTAGCCTGCTGGAGATCGTATCTGGTTCTGGTTAGTAAAAGAGTTGATCAATTGGGCCTAGGTCTTTGATTTATCTGGTTTAGATTGTCTTTGCTGGTTGGTTATTCCACATTCTTTCAGATGCAGTTTTTAAAGCCAATGTGTGAATGATTAGCTTGTTGAGTTAATTTGTGCTAAAGGATCATTGTGCTGCAGGCTTTCTTGATTGATTCTTTTGATCGTCATAAATTGTGCCTAGATGATAGTAGATGGGTTTCCTTCCATGTTGCTCATGGGTTTTCTTGGATTCTGAACTGATGACTCTGGCTGCTCATTCTGCCATACTTTCAGAGGAAGGATCTATTGCCTATGTCCATATGAGTTGTATTGTGGGTCTAGGTTGTATCTCTGGCTACCTCTGAGTCTATATTGTGGGTTTGCCCCCTTTCTGTTGTTTAGGTAGTTAGTTACTATGTTTTAGTAGCTTAGCTCAGTCAGTCTATCTAGTTGTTGGATGTTCTTTTCAGGTTTGTTTTGGGGGCGCATTCTCTTGTACCCAAAGTTTTGGGAACTTAAAGCTTAGTAACATGATTTTTTTACCGACCAAAAAAACATGAGTATTAGGGTGTTTGATTAAGAGGTTTTTATTTTTATCATAAATAATATTTATATCAAATAACCATGATGATTTTTAGTTACTTTTCTATCTCACTGGTCATGTTCTTAGATGTAGAAGTTCAATAGTTGATAATTTTATTTGTGTATTTCTTTTATCTATTAGTAATACAAGCACAATCCTGATAGGGTACGTATGCACGTATATCAACAAAATACACCTAATTATAGTGGATATTTGATTTTATTAATATAAGTTTATGTACAAGACATTTAGTTTGGTATCATATATTCTAAGAGAACTTTTTGTAGTTGATTTCTCAAATGTAGAATAGACATGATGAAAGTAAGACTACCTACAGTTCCATTTTGTTGAGGTCATCTTCTTCACATTAGCTTTAAGCTTTAGAATTACTACAAGCTCATGAGGCTCTTTAGAACCCATAAGTAGTCACCCTAGTTGGTAGTTGTCTCTCTTTGAGGAGGTTCTGGCAAGTCTCAGAACTGTGCAACAACCATTTCCATCGTAGGGCTAATAGGGAGGAAAAGAATGAAGAAGGGAATGACATATCCAAGAAATAAGGGTGGAGCTGCTTGAGTAGGGTTTGGCAATAGAAGTAGTGTGTTGTGTTGTAGGAATATGGAATTTTTGTTGTAGGTTGATGTTGCAACAAAGGTTTGATGCGGGTTGTCTAGGGCTATTGAGGGGGGCAAGGAACATACAGGGTGAGGTTTAAAGTAGCAACTGAAGGTGTTTATAGGTTGATGAAATGTGGGAAGGATAGTGAGTGATCGTGCAAACAAAAGAAATATGAGGAGCCTCTCACTGGCCCTAGAAAGATCTGTCAAACTCCCTAATCAAGTTGGCACCCAAAAACAACCCTTTTCTTATGGGACTCAATGTCCTAGGGTGAAACTTAGCTGAAGCCAGTAGCGAGGGATACATTTAAGAGGCAATAAGCATTCATGGATTACAACATGAGAATGTGGGGTGCA
Organism: Alisma plantago-aquatica; assembly: GCA_963693085.1. Classification (NCBI taxonomy): domain Eukaryota; kingdom Viridiplantae; phylum Streptophyta; class Magnoliopsida; order Alismatales; family Alismataceae; genus Alisma; species Alisma plantago-aquatica. The sequence goes on from OY856409.1 coordinate 1,284,606,831, forward strand.
TGTTCCCAAAGGCGAGGTCATAGTGATTGTATGAGGGAACTTAGATTCAAAGAGGAGTTGCAGGTTGGAGGAGTATGAGAACATGTGTCAGTTGGTGGCATTGTCTAAAGAGGCTCAACACTTCTCGGAGGCACTTGGGGTGCTAGACATTTCTTGGCGTTGTTGGGTGCAAGCGATGAGGAGAAACTAGCAAGGTTTTAGGGGTCATGAGGGAAAGAAGGTTTGAGGAAGAAATAGAGGGGGGCAAGGGAGAAGAGGAAAAAGAAGAATAAGAAGAAAGAAGATGAGAAGAAGAAGGGAGGTGGTTAGGGTTTAAGTTGGCTATGGGAATGAAGAGCGAAGGAAGAAGACGAGGATAGGAAGAGGAGAAGGAGAGGAGGAGTGAGTGGCTTCTAGTTGTGAAGGAACTATTCATCTGTAGAATCAGACGGTGCAAGATGCACAGTGTGGGGAGGAAGAAGATGGGTGACATAACACAACAAAATGGAATAAGTAGATCATTAAGGCATGATCAAACACTAAATCAATTTAATTATGTTGTTTTACTTTTTAATCACTTTGAGGGTGTATTAAAGTTCATTTGACTTTATAATTACTAGGTAGTCTAACTTAATTATAAGGTATTCAAATTTCATATTAGTTTTGCATTTTGAAATCTTTGGTAATACATTTTTTGTGTGCATTAAGTATTCAATTAGGGTATTTGTTGACATTTAGTTAGCGACTTTAGATGTAGTCTTTCATATTCTCTCAATTTCTTCCACTCTATAATCCTATGGATATTCTAGATTATTAAACTACAGTTGACCTCATTGTATTTATTCATCTCTTGCTATTATTTAATTTATTTTGATTATCTTTTTGAATACTTCCCATGTAGTTTATATTTGTGAATTTATGGTATTCTTTTACTCTAACAAATCCTAATACAATTAAATCCAAGGGAAAAAGAGACTTGATTTTATCATGACCAGAAAGGACATAGAAAAATGGAAGGTTAATCTATTAACCCAGATTTGAGTATGATACAACACTGCACTCCTTAAAGAAGAATGTGTCCCCCAAAATCCACCCAATTGTCACCTAGTATACTAAGTTATACTTACAAACTAAATTGTAGATTTCTAGTCCAATTAATCTTTTGGATCTTATCATACAACACCACATCACACTATTAGTCCATTCCTAGATGAAATGATATCACTCTATTTCTCATGTCTCCCTTGGTTTTCTCACACAAGATGTTGATTTAGGTGCACCAACACCTAGGGTTATCTTAACAACATAGTATTCATTTTAGTTACATATGTTGTTATGGTGGTATCTTCATCATGTCGTCATGATGTTCAACACCACTTAAAAATTTCTTTTACCTTGTGTGGGGTCACTAGGTTTTACTATCGCTTCTCATATTCATTTCCTAACCATAGATAGTCAAGTTCCATAGATAGATTTTCTTTTGGGATCATTTATATTGTGACCATTAACTTGGAAGACTAAGCTAGTTTAGGGATGACAATGTCACAACATAGAACATCATGATTTCTATTATTAACTTTGCTATTGTTTTTTTTAATGAATATCCTTTTAATATTAAGTATACATGCATTATTAGGGTATATCATGCATATTGGTTTCTTTTGTTTTAGTATGGCCATAATATCTTACTTTAATATATTTATAAAATTTACCAAGGAAGATTAATTATCCAGTGTCTCGTGTCCAAGCCACTCCATATGGTCTATTATGCATACTAAGGTCAAGGTATGATATTAGGGTTTTATTTGCAAACATGTTTACCCTTCATGGTTGAGTGTTATAGGAGTTTATCATCTTTCCTTTTCTTATCTATTCTTTTCATCCTATCTTAGTACTTTATGTTACTTACGTCAACTATTTTAAACACATAAATATAGTTTTTTTGTCTCATTTAATAATTCATATAGCAGTATGGTGGTCAATGAAGTGCAAGTTACTTATAAATCTTGGTTAGGGGTAGCTACATACCTAGGACCTTAACATTGTATGTTCTCATGTATTACTTATCAAAACTACTATTTACTTTATATATCCTAAGTAGAGTTACATTACTAGAGGATAAATCTCCAATATCAACTCCTTAAAAGGATTAAGATATATCCTAACTAGACTCTAGAGAGGAAACATGGATAGATCAACTAGGTCATTTATACTTAAAGCTCCTTCTTAATCTCTATTTACGTAGAGGGAAAGGACAAGAGGGTGAGCCAAAAGGAAGATTGAGAGGTTATTATCTCCAAAAAAGCACTTTTATAATTTGCATCATATTGGTGTCAATTGAGTATCAGGGGCAAAAACTTGGACAACAAAAGTTATTGCCTAAACCTTGGGGTAGTTGTAACATCCTAATTTTGATATTACATGAGTGGAATCTATTTTTTTCGAATTGGGAGTGTAACACACATGATACTCATCACAATAAAAATAGAAAGAAACCAACATAGACTAGTGTATAATATATATATTCTTATAAATTCTTACGAAAGAAACTTGGTTACATCAATTTTTATAAGAAAATATAAACATATGATAAAAAAGTCTACACTCTTTCTTAATATCTTGGATCGTTTAGATGGTGCCCCACCAAGAAAATATCTTAAAATTGTAGATGTATCCTCTATCTTGACTGGTCATCCTGAAGATTAGTACATGCAGATATCTCATCCCCAGCCATCCACAAAGGTATACCTAGGTTAGAGTAAGTGGCATTGACTTATAATAACTATAAGAAAAATAATTACATTACAAAACTCTAGGAATCTATAACAGAAGTAAACATATTTTTATATGTTTTATCTTTCTGTAGCCACTATTTATACAATAAGTCATCTTTTATAGAACGATGTGCCTACTATGGTGCAGTTCGCCTTTGTGGCATGAAATGCATTTTGGTGACACTGAGGTTTCCTCTATGGCACAAAATGCCTTTTGGAGTGCAATAAACCTTTTGTGGTATAAATTCGTTCAATTATATGTATTGTAGTAGTTCTAATTATTGAGTGCTTGTTACATAATATCAAATTGTGTTCTGGTATCATTTTCTACTCTTTTCTATTCTTTCTTTATTTTCTAATTTTGTTACTATTCTGATTTTGTATCTCAAGTAACTGAGATAAAATCTTATGTACGTATTTTTTTCTGACATGCTATACTGTAAATTCTATAGTGACTTTTTACGAGAAATCTAAATTCTAGTATAATACTAAAGAACTAAAAGTTGGAGATAATTTATGATATTTCCATTTTAAGTTCTAATAATTCACTTTTGAAGTTTAAAACTCAATTACTAAAAACTTGTGATAAATCTAAATTCCAGACTCCATACTTTATTATGATATATTAAAAGAATTCTAAATGATAACAGGGAATTAACATACTAAAATAAATTATTTTAGGTCGGTAAAAAAACTTTGTTACTATGATGTTGCCCAAAAACTTTGGGTATAAATGAAGCACCCATGTTTACAATCTCAGGTGACAAGTAACCAATAGAAGGAAACTAAAAACCAAAACATAGAAAATGCTACGGCACACAAAGGAGCCATCTATCTGAACAAAAGAAAGGAAGGAAACAGGATCTAGCTAACCATACAGCTCCCAAAAGGACTAAAAAGATACAATCCTAATCTAAACAAGATAGCACTAGCATGAAAATCATCCACTGAAATTGTGATGCCTTGGATAGCAGGATAATAGCTCTAGTTGTCCTAGATTCTATGCAACCAGTAGATTTGAATCCAAACCATCAGTTGTCTAGATCATAGAGTTTCTGGTCAACAGAGTGCCTAACCCCCAGATCTGTAGATGTTGATTCAGAAGACCATGTCAAGGCCAGCAAAATGACCATTCAGGCACTGGAAATAACCCCATCCTCTAAAAGTGTACCGAGTAATCATCTGTAGAACCTTCACATAAATCCACTAAGCCAGACCTTAGTACCTAAAGACAAGACAAAATGTTGACAAGAAACCAAACAGCCAGGATCCATCTGATAGGAAAGGAATTAGAACTAACCTCCCTCCCATTTCTTCCTGGCTGCTTTCTTTTTCCTTTTGGACCATGATTCCTCATACTCTAGTGATTCATCTCTCAAATGATCTGAATCAGCTTCAGAGTTAGTGTTACACCCCGATCTCACAATCTCCTCAAATCATGAGATTAGGGCGTAAGGTAGGATTTATAATTAACACAAAGAACACCATTAACTTTTTCTTTCCTTAAAACTCTTGTTTCTTCACATTGAACCACATAAAACATCTTAACAAGGGAATCCGAATATTTCTTTTACTAATCAGACTTTAACAGAAAAGATACATATATAAACATTCATGATGTCTTTCACAACTTGTGCACATAAACCTTGTTAATTAGCATACATATCAAAGAGGAACAATATTACACATCGTAATTACAACTCTCTCTCTAAACTCTTACTGAGGACCTAGAGTGACAAGGACCGACTGACTCAACTAATCTCATACTTGACTCCTGTGGCAGATCTACTCTGACGCTCTGATCATCTTCAAGTCCACGCGATTAACCCTAAAATGTTTGAGTAGAGGGGTGAGCCTACTCGCTCAGTGAATGAATACTTCATGGAAACAGACTAATGCACTAATGTGATCAAAGATATAATTTGATTAAACGATATGAAATTTAACAACAATAAATACTACACTGAGCAGTTCTAAAGCAATATAATTGAAATAGCAAAGAATATAAATATTGCATCCAAAGAATAACTACTAGAAAACTATACTCTAGTCTTGCTTAACTCTTTCATTTATAAGGAACTCTGTGAACCTATATGATCGTATTTTAGATTATGCCCTAAATATATGCAGTGTACTCTGCATATAAAGATCCATAGCAAATTCATGCTACGGCCCCACCGTACAAGACTTAGCGACACACCCGGGAATGCTAAGTCTGACGCCAGCCCCGTTCTGCCACAGGACCACAGGCTCTCCGGCCTACAGGCTCTCCGGCCTCAATGCACTACTCCGAGTGCTCTCTCGACTCCTCCTACTAACCTGAGCACACAGGCGGAGGGTCACAGGGTTACCTTCGCGACTCCGCACGAATGGTGTTAGATAACCAAGTTTTCTGGTGAAACCGCAGTGCCATTGTGACACAAGCACAATTGTTGTTAGACACTGCCCTTTTTCTCTTTCCTCGTTTGTCCGCGACACACGCACGGATGATGTTGCAACACGAGTTTCACCCCAAAGCTGCAGATACCACTTAGGGGTTCTACGGTGTTAGGGCACTTAGGTCTATACTTGATTAACAATAAACAATTTAACAGAAATATCACATAGCAACGTCAAAACTCATGTATTCAACATATATCATATCTCAGTAACATCCCTTTCTAGGGCATGTCATATCTCATCACCTGCAATTTACGAGATATATATTGAAATATAAGAAGTCCTGCAGTATGTAGATATCATTTCAGAGAGAACAAGCATATAAAGTTAAATGCACCAGAAACATACAATTCAACAGTTAAGCATCACCACATCTCATATCGAGACCTTTCATATTACCATAGCATGATTCATTGAACACCCTATCCTTAGGGTTTCATTTACCATATTCATTCATAACATGCCAACACCCTACTCTTAGGGTTGCATTTGCCTCATTCACCTTTTCATTTACCTCATTCACTTGTCACATGACTCTCATAATGATTTCATAGGATATAAGCATTCACTAAATAAAGATTATTTCCAACAAATCGTATGCAATCAATATAGACATGAAACCATGGAGATTTAACTAAATTTAGGTTTTCCATATCATCACTGCGATATCTCAATTAGGTCAAACCCTAATTACATCATTTGATATAAATCTAAAAGCATCCTCATTAGGAAGTGTTGTATACGTATCTGATATGAATCTACCCTTTAGGAATCATTCAAACAGAGAAGGAATCCATATCACATCAATTTACAATAACCTAAATCAAATGGACATTTCAGGATTTAGAATTTCACATGCTAAGCATTTAGGGATTTGGATGTTATAATCAAATTCGTGCATTAGAATGTTTGAAGGAAGAACCCACTCACCCTAAGGTGTGAAAACACCTCACAACTGCAGCTCAACTCAGGGAATCTCGAATTTCCATCAAATCCCTAGCAAATCTCCCAATTCTTCTTCTATTCAACTCGGAAACCTTGAAAAAGAGGAATTATGAAGGAAGGGTGAGAAAAGAGGGGATTTCGACATCATCTTGGATCAAATCAGAGCATGGACGGAATCTTGACATAAGAGAGAAGATTCACCATAAAAGTCTATGCAAGGAATCCGAACTTACTTGATTTCACCCTTCCTGGAATCGCAAAACCCTAATTCAGCAATTTCCCCCACTTTCTCCACTCAAGCCCTAATTCTCCCTCTCTCTCTAGAAGCTCGTTTCTCTGGAATGGATGACGAGAAATGAGAGCTGCTTGTGTGTGTGATCGTTCATATAAGTCAATTGAGCTGCTTGGGTCAATTGCATATTGACCCAACACTTAACTTTAATTATATTGGCTGAATATTCAGTTATACAAAAGTTACTGTAATTCGTTTATTTCAGAGATCAAACATCCTCCAACAATTATGGAAATTTAGCACGTTGTTTATAATTGATATATAGATCTTCTGTTAAAATTTGGGATCATTTGGAGTTACCAATAATTAATTACAAATCGAACAGTGCACTGCTATATTGCAGTCTGCAGAATATTCGGCCGAGTTTGTCCTGCACAAACTCGACCGACACCCTTACTGTAGGGATTCAAAAGTCATCCTAAAATTATGCAAATTTAACAGAGTGTCTAAAATTGTATTTATCAAATACTGTTAAAATTTGAGATCAATTGGATATACCAATAAAAAGATAAAATTCAATTACCACACTGCTGTAAAATTCTGGAAATGTGATCGGTCGAGTTTGAAACTCGGCCGACAAACAGGTCAGAGAATTCTTCAAAAATTCTGATATTTTCCAATGTCGTTCACATTTTATATATCTAAATCATATCCAAATTTGAAGTAAATCAGAGTTACACATAAAATACTAAAAATCATTTAGTGAGACATTCTACTTATCAAATTCTGTATTCATGTATCATCAAAACCCTATTTTGGGCCGATTAGGGTTTATGCTTCTCAAACCCTAATTCTCAAGACAAAAGAACATTTAGACTTCTTATCATAGTTAAAACATCCTAATTGTGTTATCGTCATTAATTAGATTTCAAGAATGATTATTCCAATTAATCTTTGCAATTGTCTAGGTAAACCCTAGTTTACCAGTTAAGCTCAGATGGGGTCGTAACAGTTAGAGTCTCCAATGAAACCGTCAATATCCTTGAACAGATTCACTTTGCTTTGTTGCTAATCAATCGAGAAGCCACAACTTTCCTAGATCTTCTTAACCTTCCAAGACTCGGAATCGCTTCTATTGAAATCCAACTCCCAGTCTAGGTTGAGACAGCCCACATTACATATCAGGGAGAACCCGAACACATCGGGTTCTTCTTGGGGAACATGGGGTTCATTGGTCTGGGATGGAGAACCAGAGACATTTCTATTGAGTACTACTTCTTCAATCTGTAGCTCAATGGCCTTAAGCAGGCTGTCATCTTCAAAGGTAGTAGTATCGGTAGATTCCTCATTCATCTTCTGTCCAGAATCAACTGGGACATTCCTACGAACACCTGCATTCTTGCCAAACCTCACCTGCAGGTTGTTACCTAGGGGAGGCTTTCGAGACTTATGAGGACATGACGGTTGTCTATGGCCAAATCTCTTACAGCACGAGCAAATGAGTGGTTTCGAGATGACTTCCACCTTCAGCTGCTTGACAACCGAATCGACCTATGCTTTCATTGACTTGGGCAGAGCCAAGTCACTGCTGACCTCAATGTAAGCGACGGCTGATCCAAGGCATCCCACAGTGATTGAGTTATCATCCAAATCCACTGGCTTCCCGATGGTGTTGGCAACACTTGCAATATGATTGTGTGACCATGGGAGACCAGCATTCTCTATCTTGACCCAAATTGGGACCTGTGAGAATGAGAGTGGCTGAAGGGGTTTCCTAGGCTTCCATGACTGAGCAACGATCAAGGAGCCATCCATGAACCATGGGGCTTCATCAAAAACTCTTTCTCATTCGCTAGGAGAAGGAAGCTTGATGACATATTTTTCCCTTTCCTCCGAAAACACCTCAATGGGACCACTAGGTCTCCATTGCCTGCTAATCCATCCAGCAAGCTGCTCCTGAAAGGGCTTTCTGCCAACAAATTAGACCGAGATGAATTCTCCCCAATCAGGGACGGAGATGTCCTGGCTGGAGATAGACGCGCATCTTGATCCATCTATGAGGATTGGCTCTATGTAGTCAATCGTTGCGATTCTGTCTACTTTGCGGTCCTATCTACTGGACATAAGCCAGTCAGTGACCAATGATGAAGGAGAAGTCCCATCGGACTGATGATTTGGGGAGGATTTTGAAGGGATGTTGGGGGAAGCCTCGGTCAACACCGTCACCTCCTTGCGTTGTGCCTCCCTAGCAGGATTAGAAGGATGATCGAGCTTGCCTCCATCTCCATTCCCCACTACCTGGTGAACTGGAGGAGTCGAGGATGACTTCGTAGCAGCTTGTTCCTTCCCCCCTTGCCTACTAGGGTTTCGCCAACGCCCTCTCCCCCGTCCTCCTCTCCCTTGAGCCATCTACTAAAAATAAATTATCATAATTATATTATGATTTCTAGTAATGGTATACTAACTTTTAAGCATTTATGCAAGAACAATAATTTGGAACTTACACGAGCTATATGAGGCAATAATTTTATTGTGCTGAAAAGTAACTACAATGAACAATAGTTTACGTGTCTTAATGGATTATTCTAAGAAGGGTAATTGGATTATCAATCTAAAATAGATAATATGAATTCAAGGACATTGTCCCACTTACCTTTCATACTAAGGATAACCTTAAGGTAGTCTTGAGTCCTTGTTCCATAACCTAATCACATGAACATCACCATAGTTCTATAAGTCATGTTTATTCCTTTTTTATTTTTAAATTTCAAATCCCATCACGCTAATCTCCTAACCATAATATTAGTCTTCCTTAGATGAAATTAAACTCTAAAAGCACTTTAATTTCTGAAATTAACTTAAACTAAAGGTATATAGCATATATATACTCATATCAACCAACAATGATCTTATGAACTAATGCAAGAGTATATACCCCATATACAAAGAGTAAACCTCAAACATAATTGCATATAAGAATATTACTGACTTAGTTATGACATCAGAGGAGATATAGATGAAATCATATACCAAACTCAATTAGGCATGTTTATCACATATTTTTTTCAAAAATAATCATCAATTATCTTACCCAATAGTCACTTAGGCCCAAAAATCAAATACAAATATATGTAAAATACCAAAAAAAATGGAAATAGTATCATTGTTGTATATTAAGTTTAGATGAAAATCTCATATCATTTCATTGTTGATCAATGGGTTATATACCCATAATACCTTTGGTTGGGTTAGCATCAAAAACTCAAGTAAAGCATCAAATAAGAATTATCATGATATAGAATTAGGTCAAAACTGGTAACATATACCCACCATAAAAATGTTGAGACTCTTTGAAACGTATCACTATTTGTAAACCTCAAAGCAACTAAAATACATAGACTTTAGTACAAAAACAATATTAAATAGTAAATTTCATAAACTTTTGTGAAATCATTTTTAATTGTTCTACATCCAAAACCATTTCCATACATATATTGAACCCCCTAGACGGACACTCGAACCCCAAGGTCTTGTTTTTATAAAATTACCTCAGTTTATATTTACATTGATTGGGACCATCAATTTGAGATCCAAGGAGTCAAACTGGTCGACATGTTCCTTTTCTTTTTCCCTAATTACAGATCCTTCTTGGATTCCATCTCCTTCTTTTCATGTCAACCTGGTAGTGGATCTTCCTCTCCTTGTCCATGTGGCTTCACTGCAGGCGGTCATTGCACATTGATCCGGTGAGGCAAGGCATTTCTTTTGGAACTACTCATTGTGATCTAGAACTTCCACTGCCTTCATCCATCCCTAGAGGCTTCAGACGGCACATAAAACTATTCTTAAAGTCCTTCTCTTGCTTGTATGAGATGTTATTCCAGCCGCAGTCCCTCCCTTTACTATGTGCTTTCCATGTGGATCCTTCCCCATATCTAACTTGCCTCCCTACGATCTCACTTGTCCTTTCCTTTCTTTCTTTGTATCTTCTTCACGTATGTTTACAGTGCACACTCGCATTGCTGCACAAAAGATTCCTTGCCCCACCACCATTGGTGTCGTAGGATTTGCTCATAGTTTGATTTGGTAGTTGTCACCTTACCGACATTGACTCCCCTCACTGGAACTGTCAGGATGGAAGGACAAGGTCACAGTGTCATCACTCCCTGCATGTTGGGTAAGTGATCCTCTCTAGGAACTCTCGTGTGTGGAAACATCACCTCCTAATCTTCATGAAGGAAGGGAGGTCATTTCATAATTTTGGGGGAAAATTATAATAGCACACTTATACAAAAAAATTATCTAAATAGCACATATCCCAACTTATTTCCCAATATAGCACACTTCTAGGAGAAAGTGCCACATCTATTGGAGCTATTCTGGTACTACATTTGTAAATGTTGGAGGACTTGTACACTAATCCTTTTCCTTTCTTTTATTTACAAACGTGTTTACCCTTCAGGGTTGAGCGCTATAGGAGTTTGTCATCTTTCATTTTCTTTTCTTTTCATCCTATCTTAGTACTTTCTATCACTTATGTCAACTATTTTAAACACATGAATGTATTTTTTTGTCTCATTTAATAATTCATGTAGTAGTAAGGTGGTCAATGAAGTACAAGTTACTTATAAATCATGGTTAGGGGCAGCTACATATCTAGGACCTTAATTTGGATGGTATCATGTGATACTTATTAAAACCACAAATTACTTTGAATAATCCTAAGTTGAGTTACATTCCTAGAGGATAAATTGTCAATACTCCACTCCTTAAAAGGATTAAGATATATCCTAACTAGACTATAGAGAGGAAACATGGATAGATCAATTAGGTCATTTATACCTAAAATTCCTTCTTAATCTCTATTTACATAGAGGGAGAGGACAAAAGGGCGAGCTAAAAGGAAGAGTTGAGAGGTTATTCTATCCTGAAACCACTTTAATAATTTGCATCATAGTGGTGAAAATGTAGTATTAGTGGAGAAAACTTGTCCAACAAAAGTTATCGCCTAACCCCAGGGTTGTTGTAACACCCCAATTTTGATATTACATGAGCGAAAGCTATTTTTCCAAGTTGGGAGTGCCACACACATGATACTCATCACAATAAAAATAAAAAGAAACCAGCACAGACTACTATATAATATGTATTCTTATAAATTCTTAGTAAAGAAACATGGTTACATCAATTTTTTATAAGAAAATATAAATAGATGATATGAGAGCTTGCACTCTGTCTTAATATATTGGATCATGTAGATGGTGTCCCACTAGGAAAACATCTTAACATTGTAGATATATCATCTATCTTGACCGATCATCCTGAAGATTGGTACATGTGCATATCTCGAACCCAGTCAAGCACAAAGGGATACCTAGGTTGTAACTATAAGAAAAATAATTGCATTATGAAACTCTAGGAATCTATAACTGAAGTAAACATCTTTTGTTTATATATTTTATCTTTCTATGGCCACTAGTTATACAATAAGTCCTCTACTTTAGAACTATGTGCCTTCTATGGTACAGTTCACCTTCTGTGGCATGAAATCCATTTTGGGGATATTGAGGTTTCCTGTATGGTACAAAATGGTTGTTGGGGTGCAATACACCTTTTGTAGTATAAATTCTTTTTTTTATATGCATTGTAGTAGTTCTAATTATTAAGGACTTGTTATGTAATATCACATTATGTTCTAGTATCATTTTCTACTCTTTTTTATTCTTTTTTCTTTTCTGGTTTTGTTTCAATTCTAATTTAGTATCTCAAGAACGAAAATTAATTCTTATGTATGTATTCTATTCTGGAATTCTATACTCTAAATTCTATAGAAACTTTTTAAGAGAAATCTAAATTCTTATACAATATTAAAGAACTAAAAGTTGGAGATAATTTTTGATATGTTCATTCTAAGTTCTAATAATTCAATTATGAAATCTAAAATCAATTAGTATAAAACTGTGATAAGTCTTAATGCCAGACTCCATACTTTATTATGATATTTTAAAAGAATTTTATTCTAAATAATAATAAGGAATTAACATATTAAAATAAATTATCATCATTATATTATGAGTTCTAGTAATTGTATGCTAACTTATATGTATTTATGCAATAACAACAATCTAGAAGTCACATGAGCTATCCAAGGCAGCAATTTTATTGTGCTGAAAAGTAACTACAATGAACATTAGATTATGTGTCTAGTGGATTATCTTGAGCGGGATCATTAGATTATTAGTCTAAAAATATATAATATGAATTCAAGGACATTGGCCCACTTACCTTTCATACTAAGGATAACCTTAAAGGTAGTCTTGATTCTTTGTTCTATAACATAAACCCAAACATCACCATAGTTCTATAAGTCATGTTTTTCCTTTTTTTATTTTTAAATCTCAAATCCCATCACGCAAATCTCCTAACCAAAATATTATTCATACTTAGATGAAATTAAACTCTAAAAAACTTTAATTTCTAAAATTAACTTAAACTTAAGGTGTATAGCATATATGTACTCATATAGACAACCATCTTATGCAAGAGTATATACACCATATACAGAGAGTAAACTCAAACGTAATTGCATATAATAATATTACCAACTTAGTTATGACATCAGAGAAAAATACATATAAAATTATATATCAAACTCAATTAGGCATGTTTATCACATAATATTTAAAAAATAATAATCAATTATCTTACCTAATAGTCACTTAGGCCCCAAAATCAAAAATAAATATAATTATATGTAAAATTCCACAAAAACTTTGGAAATAGTATTACCCAGGTTATGATTTTTTAAAGTTACCTCAGTTTACACTGATCGGGACTGTTAATTTGAGATCCAAGGAGTTGGACTGGTGGACATCTTCCATATCATTTTCCGTGGTTGTGGATCCTTCTTGGGATCCACCTCCTTCTTTGCCCGCTAACCTGATAGTGGATCCTCCTCCTACCTCTCCCTCAGTCTCTTCTCCGGCAGGCCATGCCTTCTAATTGCAACCCATTCGCTGGTGCGAATAGGGGCTTCTCACTTGTTCTGACGATTTGTGTACAAAGATTTCCATCTAATGATGGAATACGACAGTGCAATTGCGTTTTCGTTGTCCAAACCGACTATAAGCGCCGGTTAATTTAGCATTTGAGGGAAAACGCCGAGTCCTCCGGCGTTTGCAGGTGCGGCGTCAGAAAAATGCCAATAGATGTGACACTTTTCCATTGAACATGTTTATTTTAAATATTTAAAAAATAAAATTCTTGAAAAGGATAATGGTAATCATGCCCCATTGAATATGTTTATCTTACATTAAATATTTAAAAAATAAAACTTTCCAAAAAGATAATGATAATCTCATAACTGCTAAAAAGGATAATGATCATTTTATCATAAAAGAAAAAAATATGAAATTAAACAAATATAAAAGACGGAATAGTTTGTTATGGATGTAGTCAGTTGAGATTTGGGAGGAATACGTGGTGAGAGAGGAAGGCGCGTGGAGTTAGGGTGGATTTGTTTGACTCGAAGAGAGGGAAGGAGTTTGTTAAGATATAGATTAAATTTTGGCGTGGGAGGAGAGTATGTGGTTTGGAGGTGAGGAGTGGGGAGAGGTGTGTATAGAGGGGGGTGGGGTAGTTGAAAAAGGAAGAGAGATGGGCTTGGAGAACGTGAAGTTGTTGGGTGGAGGGGTTTGGAGGACGTGGTTTTAATGTGAGGTGGTTTTGGAAGGAGAGAGAAATTAGGATAAAAACGGAACAAAATAGAGAAAAAACGTCAGAAGATAGAGGGTCAAGAAGAATGCAGGGATTTTGAATTCTTGCTTCTGATTGGTTGGAATAATTTTTCAGAAAAGATAATGGCATCGGATGTAATTTAAACAACAAATTCGCTCTTTTTATAGTAGTATAAATAAGTTGAAATAGATATTATTTAGATTAAAAAAATCGCATAAGTATGTTGTTTTCGATTTTTTTTATCCAGAATCTTCGTTCATGGATTCCAAAAGCCTAACAGATAGTGAGGCGGCAAGCCTCACCTACCACCATTGGCTTCCATCGTAGTCCATGGTTGATCCATGTGAAGCCTTTTATGTTTTGTCTTTGATCTGTACAAACGTCAGGCTTTCGTTGTTCATGTCTTTGCAAGGCTCACGTTTCATATCTCTTGCTGTCAAAATCTCTTCCAATCAGTCTAATTTGACTCTATGAAAGACGAAGGCTATCCCTGGAAAAGTCTATCAGTTCCTCAGGTCGTTGGCCTTGTTGCGCATATATATGCATGGGAGGTTGATAACCACTCATTGGAATACCATGCTCATCGGAATGGATAATTATAATTTATCAAGCGAATTCCAATTGAATAGGTAAAACCACGTGTCAGGAGTCCTCGTGAACTTGGTTGGCACTTTCACGTTATCGTCGCATGTGCGGATAAAAATCATTAATTAGTGTCCTAACTTGCCTATGTGTGTGATCATTCTCTATGAGGAAAACAAGTCGTAACTATCATATCATTCTTATTGTGCAGCAGCATTATATGAAAAACTAAGTACTAAGAGTGACCTAAAATCACTCTCTACAGGCTAGCGCTCCCTCACCACATCACTTGACTCCATCAAGTGCGTGGAAGTATGAGAATCCACAGGACTCAATCCTATTTATAGATTTTGATTGATGAGGTATGTTGATCTAATTAGGACCTCATTGAGTTATAATATCATATATTTTAGGATGTTACAATTCTACCAATCTTGTAGGAATTTTGTCCTTAAAATTTGACTAAATTTGAAAAGGCTACCCTCCTTAGGGTTCATGCTCTACTTTGATAAGTTATTCACACATATATGTCAGAATATCTAACTCTGACATGTATTATTAGATTCTCATAGGTATGAAATTAGGTTTAGGGGACAACCTCAATCAAATTTTCCATATTAATTTTTTCTTCACCTCCTGGTATATGACGACTAGTCATATATACGAAGGTGGCATGTCTTATCATAGTTATCTTTACACCTCACTAGTGCACATGTATCATACCATATGCACTTAAAAGGGTGAGACAAGAATCATAAGTATATTTATGTACATATATCATTCCCTCTACAGTCGCCCATAAACTTGTGTCCATAGAAAAAACATATGGGAAAGAGAGAGGGTATGTTATATGCAAATATAGAGTTGACACATACACTTTTAAGCAAAGCGGTACCCAACCCTGATTCATAACTCAACTTCTATCATCTGACTAGACCATTAGATCACTATCTTTCATGAATTCCTTAAGTAATTGGACTACCAATTGTCACTTTAAATGTGTATCCTAGTTTTAGTAGGCTTCTGGTAGGTAATCCAAACTAAGAATATGAGATTTTCCCGGTGACCATCTACATTATTGCTCTTGTACCACATTCACACCCCAATTTTGATATTAAGAGTGAAAGTTACTTTTTTCAACTTTGGAGTGTCACACACATGAGACTCATCACAATAACAATAGAAATAAGCCAAAACATACTGGTGTATAAACTTTATTCTCATAATTTTTTTGGGGGGTGGGGATTTGTAATATCAAATTTTATAAGAAAGTCTAAATACTCGATACAAAAGAATGCACTCTATCTTAATATCTTGGATTGTATAGATGGCATCCTACCAAGTAAACCTCTTAAATTATAAGTGTATCCTCTATATTGACCAATCTTCCTAAAAATTAGTACCTACAAACATTTCATTCCTAGTCATGCCAAAGGGAAACCTAGGTTAGAGTAAGTGGCATCTAAATTATAATAACTATAAGAAAAATCACTGCAAGATAAACACCAAGGACCTATAACTAAAGTAAACATCTTTATTTATATATTTTATCTTTCTGTAGCCACTATTTTATAATAAGTCCTCTTTTGTGGCATTGCATGTGTTCTATGGTGCACTACACCTTCTATGGTATAAAATGCCTTCTGAGATATTGAGGTGTCCTCAATGGCACAAAGTGTATATGCAGTGCAACATACCTTCGGTGGCACAAATGTCTTATGCTCTATGTATCGCAACACTTATATTCTGTGAGGACTTATTATATACTATCAAATTACGTTCTTGTGTCATTTTCTACTCTTTTATAAGATTTTTTTTATTCCATTTTTATTCAAATTTTTTATCCCAAGCAACTGAGATAAATATTGAAATATGTATTCTGTTCTGGCATTCTATACCATAAATTATATTCTAATTTTTTATGAGAATTTTAAATTCTAGTATAACATAAAGAAAAAAAGTTGGAGATAAATTCTAATATTTCCATTCTAAGTTAGAATAATTCTACTCTGAATTCTAAAACTCAATGGGTAAATAATTATGATAAACCTAAATTCTAGATTCTATATATGATTCTGATATTCTAAAAGAATTCTAAATTCTAAATGATAACAAAGAATTAACATACTGAAATAAATTCTCATCATTATATTCTAAGTTATAGTAATTGCATGATAATTTCTAATCATTTATGCAAGAACAATAATTTGGAACTAATACTCTATAAGATCTAGGAACAAGCAATCTGAGGCAGTAATTCTATTTTGCTAGAAAGTAATACTCTACAATGATCATTAGTCTATATGCATAATTGATTATTCTGAGCAAGATAATTTTATTATCAGTCTAAAATATATAACATGGATTTAAGGACATGGCCCACTTACCTTTTATACTTAGAATAATCTTGAAAGTATTATTGATTTCTTGTTCCATAACCTAATCACCTGAACATCACAAAAATTCCATAAGTCATGTTTATTTCTTATTTCTATTTCTAAATATCAAGTCCCATTACACTATTCTCCTAACCAAAATATGATTCTTACCTAGAAAAAGTTAAACTCTGAAATCTCTTTAATTTCTAAAACATTAAGTCAAATAAAAGGTATATAACATATATATATATCCATATAAATCAACAATCATCTTATGCACGAATTGTAGAGTATATACACCATATACAGAGAGTAAACCTCAAACATGATCTCATATACTTATATTACTCACTTAGTTGTGACATTTGATAAACATACAATTAAAATCATACACAAAACTCAATTAGGCATGTTTATCACACATTACCTCAAAATAATAATCAATTATCTTACCTAATAGCCTCTTAGGCCCAAAAAAATTGAATACCAATATAACTATATGTAAAATTCCATCAAAACTTTGAAAGTGGTAATAATTTTGTATATAACGGTTTATATAAAAGTCTCAGATCATTTTATTGTCAATTAATGGGTAAAATACCCATAATACCCTTATATGTGTTAGCATCAAAAACATAAGTAAAGCATCAGATATGAGTTATGAGTATATAGAATTAGGACAAAATAGTAACACATACCCACATTAAAAAGTTTGAGACTTTTGAAGCATATCACTATTTGTAAAGCCTCATAGCAACCAAAACACACAGACTTTGGTAAAAAAACAATTTATGTAATAACTATCAAAAATGTTTGATAAAAGTATTTTGAAATTATTGTGCATCCAAAACCATTCCCATTGATATATTAAAACCCAAAACGGACAGTCAAACCCCAAGTAATGGTTTTTTAAAGTTACCTCAGTTTGCATTGATCATGATCGTCAATTTGAGATCCAAGGAGTCGGACTGGTGGGAACATTCCTTTTCTAATTCATCGGTCATGAATCCTTCTTGGGATTCACCTCCTTCTTTTCCCACCAACCCAGTAACAGATCCCCCTCTCCTTGTCCGTGCAACTTTGCTTCAAGTGGTTGTTGCACATCGATCAGGCGAGGCAAGGCCTTGCTTTTAGACCTCCTCGTTATGATCTGGAACTTCCACTACCTTCATACCTCCATAGCGGCTTCATCTGGTGCATAATACCTTCCTTCAAGTCCTTCTCTTGCTCACACAGGACCGTATTCTAGCCGCACTCCCTCTCTTATTATATGATTTCCATGAAGATCCTTTCCGAGATCTAACTTAGCTCCCCATGACCTCACTCGTCCTTCATTTTATTTCCCTATTTTGTCTTCAAACAAGTTGATAGTGCACGCTTGCATTGCCACATAAAAGTTGTCTTGCCCAGCCACCACTAGTGTCATGGGAGTCGCTCCTTGTTCTGGTATGATAGTTGTCACATCGTCAACATTGACTCCCCTCATTGACGTTGATGGGATGGAAGGATGAGGTCACAATGTCATCACTCCTCACGCATTGGGTAAGTGCTCCTTGCTAGAACTTTTGTGTGCAAAAAACATCAAATCTCCATCTTCGTGAAGGCAAGGAGGTAACTTCATAATATTCATTCATGGATTATAAAAGTCGAACAGAAAGTGAGGTGTTATGCTACGTCTACCACCCCTCACTTCCATCATAATTCATGGTTGATCCATGTGAAAGCTTATATGCTTTGTCCTTTATCTATACAAACATCTAGCATTTATTGTTGATGACTTTTCAAGGCTCAACTTTCATATAACTTATTGTTAAAATCTCTTTCGATCAGTCAACATATGACTCTATGAAAGGATAAGGCTATCCCTAGAAAGGTCTATCCATTACACTGTTCATTGACCTTGTTGCTCATATATATGCATGAGAGTTTGATAACCTCTCATTAGAATATCATGCTCATCATAACGGATAATTATAGCTTATAAAGAAAATTCCAATCTGAATAGATAAAACAACATCTCAACATTCATGGTGAGCTTGGTTGGCACTTTCATGTTATCATCGCATGTGCAGATTATCTAAAATCATAAATTATTGTACCTGACTTACCTATTTGTGTTCCTATTCTCTATAAAGAAAACAATTTGTAACTATGGTGTCATATCTTATTATGGAGCAGCACTATATGAAAAACTAAGTACTAATAGTATGACCTAAAATCACCCTATACAATCTAGTAGTCCCTTACCACATCACTTGACTCCATCAAGTGATTCAAAGTATAAGAATACACCAGACTCAATCCTATATATAGATTTTTCTATGAAGATGCATGTTGATCTACTTAGGACCTCATTGGATGATAATAATGTAAGACTCATGACCTAACTTTATGCTTAATTGTAATTTATGTGCATCATGAGATGCTTAAATCATAATCTAATATTGTGATAGGTCCAAATATCATGTGACATGTTTATATTATCATTTTGGTCCAATTTGATTTATTTTTTAGCAATATTTGCTATATATGTGTTTATTTTAGACTAAATTGCAATTTACCCATAAGTGAGAGTTATCTTGCAAAATGTCAAATTTGAGAAGGTTTCTTGTTCTTTAGTATCATGAGAGATAATATGATGCAATGGGACACTTTGTTTGAATCATAGTTGGTGATGTGACACCTTATGGTGATTCTAGGGTTTTTAGGGTTTACTTAGTTGATATGGTGATTAACTTAGGGTTTGATGTTATGACCCCTACACCATTTTTGCTGAGAGAGCAATCCAAACATAATATTTGGGTGTGTGGTCTCGACTGAGACAACTCATAGGTGATAATGTTCTAGACATATTGTCCTTTAGTGTCTCGACCATGTGCATATGAGACCTAGGGTTTTGACCTAGAAGTGTCTCGGCCGAGACAAGTTGATGGAAGTGTGTCTTGGCTGACACAAAGGAGCAACCGACCTAGATGGTCATGACATCTTTGCTTGATATATTTGAACATTTATATTTGTGCATGTGAGTGGAGTAAGGACTATCTCTTTGAATGGAATGTGTCCCTTGGTGATCCATCTTGTTAACACCTCAAAAATCTCTCACTCTCTCCTCCTTTGGGTATAGAACCCCTTCTCTTCACAACCAAGTAGTCTTTTTCAGCCCCACACATCTTCTTCTTCCTTTGAATTGTCCTTGGATCTTCAGGAGCAAGGAATTTTAGATCTTGGACCTTGGGTGTCCGATCCATCTTGCTTTGTTGAAGATCTTGTACTAGGATCAATCCTTGGTGGTGATTTATGGGAGATTTCTTCTTAGTAAGTCGTCCTAAAACCCTAATCGCGATTCCTTCCTCCTAAAACCTTCATCATCATATTCTTCCTCAGTCTTGGTATATGGATCATCCATTATGGTTGTTTGAGAGGAACTCCTCATAAGTGGTCGTAGACCATATTTGTCATGGTAAACCCAAGTGAAGGGATGATTCTTTCTTTTTCCCTTTCTTTCTTGGTTCGGCCAAGAAATATTTTTCCTCTTTCTTGAACTCCCTTGTGACCATGGTTT
This sequence comes from Alisma plantago-aquatica, assembly GCA_963693085.1. Classification (NCBI taxonomy): domain Eukaryota; kingdom Viridiplantae; phylum Streptophyta; class Magnoliopsida; order Alismatales; family Alismataceae; genus Alisma; species Alisma plantago-aquatica. Next base: position 1,284,627,459 of record OY856409.1, read on the forward strand.
TCTTCTTCTTTGATGTGATACTTTGGTTGAAGAGTTGAAGATTGGTTGAAGCTTTTGGAACTTGAGATCTTAGGAGATAGTTTCTCTCCAAAAACATGCAATTTTTATAACTTTTCTTACCTCTATTATGTGCATCCTAAACCTGATCATAAGTTGTTGTTTTTAAATATCTATAAACGGGTCCTTGGTATGTTGAAAGATACATTATGCTTAGGGTTCAACATTGAAGCATTTTTTAAAATGATCTCTTTCTTATAAATCCTAAAATCCTGTAACTGATTTGGTTGTAAATAAAAGATTGATGTGTTCCTTTGAAGCATCATGTATGAAACACTGGTATCTGAAATATGGATCATTTACAATAAATAACAGTTGGTCTTGAAGATGAGAACTTGCATACAAATCTCCATTTTGTTTCTACAAACATCATCATTTTGATTATCTTCTTTGTTCATAACTTAGGGTTGATGAACAACCTAGTGAGGATTTGTTTTGTATATGTGATGATTAGATTTCCCTATTGTAACCACATGTTTTGACCTTGATTTAGATCTGTTATGGAGTTAGGTAGATGGTAAAGATATCCTTTGGTCTTCCACCATGGTCAACACCCTTAAAGTTGGTGGTTTCAACCATGACACCCCTCATCCTCCCTAAACCTAAGGGTGGTTGCTGCTCTAGATGTAACGCAGTGTTGCTACATAGTTACTCAACTTGTTGGTCGATGTTGTGGACAAGACTAGCTAAGTATGAGGGTTGAGATACATCTATAGGTTATGCTAAGGTTGTAACAAGTCAAGAATAGGTTGGTTGTGGTTGTGATACTAGTGGGTTAACACCTTGAGTCGGTGGGTCATGATGCCTTGGTGGTGTCTCGGTCGTGATGCCCTTTTTGGGTATCTCCTTGTGTCACATACATGATGTTATGTTTGGGTTGGGTTGTCATATGGTCTCAACGCATGCTAGGTTGAGACACCTTGATATGTCTCGGTCGTAACCATTATATTAGGTGTTAGTTGTGGCCTTGTATGGATGGTGGGTCGAGACGCCTTGTTGCATGTGACTGTGTCTCGGTCATGATGTGACATTGTAGGTGTGTTGATCATGACACACCTTGATGTGTCTCGGTCGTGACACCATGTTGTTGAACAAGGTTGATGCTCCTATATAGGTATATGAGTGATACATAATACAAGTTACACTACTTACTCTTCTATTACCTGCAACTCATGTTAATGGTCTACACATGGTGATGTAGTTATGAATGTTTAATCACCAACAATAATTTTTAACACTTATACTCTCCAACAATATGGAAGATGATATAATTAGGATTTAGTATTTGAGGGCTATGATGAAACCCTAATCGGATATGCATATGAACCCTAACCCTGATCTTGTGAGAACATGATATATGCACTCATACTACTCTAAGTATTCAATATATGATTGTGTTTTCTCTCTCCTAAATTGTGTAACACTAACTTGTAGGTGAGATGAATGTCATATCTATGAGAATGTTGTGATGATCCCTATGTGATACAGGGTGGTGATTATGAGTAATGTTGAGGCATATTGTAATATTGAAAGTGCAAGAGTTATATGAATTGGTCTAGTCACCTAGCAAGTGCTTTGTGCAAAATTGAGGGATTGATATCCCATAGTGATATGATGATGAGACAACTTCTCACTTTATACGTTTTATATCTTCTAAAGTTGTATCCTACCTTTAAATTTGTAGAATTTGTTTAGGGTTGATACGTTGTAACTTGTCTCATGCATTAAAAGACACTTAATTGGAATATTAAATCAAGTGAAACCCTAATCATGTAGTTGCCATGTACCATAGATCCATCTTCAGCATCAATATCTTGTAGGATGGTGAAATGATAACTCCTATAGGAAACTCAGAGCGCAAATTGTTGAATATGTGAGGTACCAGTGAAGATAACTCCATGTATCCTTAAATTGTTGAAATAACTGTATAATGCTTTGTTACAGTCATGTACGATTTTGTTCTTTAGTATTGTTCCATGTACTAAGGTAGACTAGTTGTTTTACAGGACCAAAGCTTTGACTATGAGTTGTCTCTACATGACTGTAGCTATGACTAGAAGTTGTTATTTAACAGTTTGATTATTATGTCATTACATTGCAGACTTGAACTGACCGAGTAGTGTTGGTGATGATCATGGAGTCTGGCTCTTCCACTGATCTTGTATGGTACTAATTTTGACTTAGCAGTGGTCGGTTGGATTTGAGCAGTACACCTCAAATCCTCAGGGCGTAAAAGTGGTTAATTAGTCGTGTAGTATTTTTGCTTAGGTTCAAATATGAATCACACTGAAAGACCTCATTCCTTATTTCTTATACTATTTAGATTATAACAATTATACTTGTTCTTCATAGTCCTTCTAAAAGCATCAAATGTTTTACTGCTTAGTTGTATTTGCATATAATACTCAAATAGTAACACCTGCTCTATTTACTTCTCTTTTATATTATTGTACTTATAATAGATGTTGGCAAAGAGTTATATCTCTAACTGAGACATTTGGTCTCACCCTACGGATTCTATAACTTTTTAGGTGGTAGTGGATGTGAAGGTTGAGGTTGAGGTGCAAAGGTTGAGCACCGAGGAGAGCAGTGACTGTTAGAGGTTGGATTTGCTGCTAGAGTTCTGTAGTAGAGTCATATGTGTCGTCCCTATACTCTCGGGTCTTTGGGGAGATTTTTTTGTTTGTATATCGACACGTAGATTTTGTCTCTTTGCCATGAGTGTATAGAAATGACATGTACATATAAACAGATGGTAATATGTAACAGTTATAACTTGACAGTCTTTGAACATGATATGTAAAATCTTTTGGCATATATGAAATACAGATGGCCTGAGTTGAAGGCTTGTTTATAAAATACTTCTTCTTGAGATATTGAATTGCAAATGGTTTTAATTTAACATGTTTTGTGGTAGTATTGTTGTTAATGGTAATTTTGTCCATGCTTTGTTTTGAGTAATCTCGCTTTGTGTGGTGATGGTCATCGCAATTTAGTGGTATCCGAGTTATAGGTTTGCTAAGTCTACAAGGACATAGGACTAGGGTTTGAGTCTATTTTAGTGTCCTCCAATATATCTTATGGTCACTTCTACTTATAAAGAAGAAGAAGAGAAGTACAGATGTCTAGAGAACATGACGAACATGTAGATGAAAGAGGTGTTGTTGCACCAGGAGGTGGTGCTATGAGACAAGAGAGGGAAGAGATTGTGCTGGAAGTGCCTCAGGTTGACCCTGCCAATGTAGCCAACCCTACTTTAGAGGTCCATGGTTGGATGGTTTATGAATAAAACGAATTGTATGGTGGATAGGATTCTTGCAGCTCAACCTAGGGCAACGGTTCCTGGTATTGAAACTCATGGGTCTGGGAAGACTTTTGAAAGACTTTGACGTGCAGGAGCATTGGAGTATGTGGGGACATCTGATCAAGATGATGTAGATATGTGGTTGACTGAGCTGGAAAAGGCCTTTAAAATCCTCAATATCCCTGAAAAGGATAAGGTTAAACATGTTGTATATTTGTTAAAGGGGATTGTTGGACACTGGCGGACCATTGAGGAAGAGAAAAGGACAGGAGTTGTGATTACTTGGGAAGAATTCCGATGAGAGTTCGTAAGTCGGTCATTTCCAGAGACTTACTTGGATGATCAGATTCTATAGTTTGAGAATATCCAGTTGGGGTATATGTCAGTATGTGCTTATGAAACTAAGTGTATGGAGCTTCTAAGATTTTGTCCACACATGGCTGCAACGGACAAGGAGAGGATCAGATGCTTTGAGAAGGGTCTGAGTTCTAAGTTAACAACTCCAGTGTAATATTTGGATAATGGAGAGAGGGTTTTTACTTTTGTGGAGTCAATTAGGAGAGTGGAGAGGTTTGTGATAGAGAAGTGTGAGACAAAGGCCAAGAAAAGGCTTGTACAGTACTAAGGACAATATTCTGGGGGCTCCAAGAAGCCTAGGTTATCAGCACCTCAGTCTCAGTATAGGTTACTGACTCAGTCACAATGGACACATAGCACCTCAGTCTCAGTATTGGTCAGTGACTCAGACACAATGGACACAAAGTAGAGGCAGAGGCCATAGTTTTCCACTTATGGGAACTTGTAGTGCAACATCAGTTTCTATGACAGGGCCATCTAGGTCATCGTATGAAGAAAAGACCTATTTCAAGTGCAGACAGGTGGGGCATACTAGGTGACTGCCCTATAAAGGATGAAGAGGTGACTTGGTAGTCAAGGAAGAGTCAGCAAGGGTCATAGCAATGACAACATCACAATAGTAGAGGACGTGGTCAAGTGTCATAAACAAGTTCTTTAAGATAGGTTGGCTGAGGAAGGGGGAGACAACAGAAGACGACTCGATTCTATGTGATGATCCAGCCATAAGGAATCATTCACCCTTAGGTCATGACAGTTCATATGGAATTATTTCATTCTAATTTGTCTTCTTCATGTTTTGTATTTGTTTTGATTGACCCGTGTGCAATGCACTCCTTTATCACCAGAGAAGTGATTGCTAGCTATTTCTTACTTGTTAGTCATAGACATGAAAGTCTTCATCTAGAAACTCCTATTTTTGGTTCCACAGAGCTACGGGATGTGTGTCCATCCTATGTTTATTCCTTTTCTATACATAGCATTCAAGTGGATCTCCTACCACTTGATATGCACAGATTTGATGTGATCCTTGGGATGGATACTTTGGAAAAATATCATGAAGTCTTGGATTGTAGTGCCAAAGTGGCGAAGTTTGTGGATAGTGATGTTTCATGGGTCTTCTACGGTTATAGGAAGATTATTCTAACATGTCTAGTTTCATCTATGACAGTAGAGAAGTGGATGAGATGGGGTTGTGTTGCATTCTTGGCACATGTGGGGGATACCAAGGCAAGGAGTTCTAGTATTCAGGAAGTACCAATTGTATAGGAGTTTGAGGATGTGTTTCGTAATGAGTTTCCAGGTGTACATCCTCCTAGAGAGATTGCTTTTAAGATCAAACTAGTTTTGGGTACTCAACGTATAGCACAGACACTTATAGGATGGCACCCACTGAGATGCATGAATTAAAGAAACAATTGCAAGAACTGCTTGAGAAAGGTTTCATTAGAATGAGCACATCCCCTTAGGGTGCTCCCATTTTATTTGTAAGGAAGAAATATGTATCGATGAGGTTTTTGTAAGGAAGAAAGATGGATTGGTGAGGTTATGTATTGACTACCGACAGTTGAATAAGATGACAATCAAGAACAAGTATTTGTTGCCTCGTACAGATGATTTGTTTGATCAGTTGTGGGGTACCATAGTCTTCTATAAGATAGATTTGAGGTCAGGATGCCATTATTTATGGATTAAGGTAGATGGCATACCTAAGTTTCCCTTTAGGACAAGGTATGGTCATTATGAGCTCATGCTTATTCCATTTGGGTTACCAATGCACCAGCATCATTTATGGACCTGATGAATAGGGTGTTTAGGCCCTATCAAGATCAGTTTGTAGTTGTGTTTATACACAACATCTTAATCTACTTTAGAGACAAGAAGCAGCACGAGCAACACTTATGTCGGGCTTTGACTTTGTTAAGGCAACACCAGTTGTATACAAAGTTAAGTAAATGTGAGTTCTAGCTTAAGGAATTGGCTTTTCTAGGGCATGTAATATCTGCCAAGGAAGTCTGTGTAGACCCAAATAAAGTAGAGTCAGTGTTGGAATGGGATCAGCTAAAGACACCTGCAGAGATTCGTAGCTTCTTAGGTTTGGCAGGATATTACAAGAGGTCTATTAAGAATTTTATTCGGTGGTGTTACACCTAACAAAGTTAACAAGGAAGGACGTGTAGTTTGTTTGGGATTATAGATGTCAACATTTATATATGATTCTAAAGGAGAGGTTGACCAGTGCACCAGTATTAGTGCTACCAGAACAAGGAAAGGGTTATATTGTCTTTTGTCATGCGTCTAAGAATGGTCTAGGTTGTGTGCTTATGTAGGATAAGAATGTAATTTCTTTCACTTTGTGATAGCTTAACAAACACGAGGAGAACTATCTGGGACACGATCTAGAGATGCCCATTGTGGTCCATGTCTTGAAGATATGGAGATACTACTTGTATGGCAAGAAGTGTCAGATCTTCACCGACCACAAGAATCTACAATATATCTTTTTGAAGTAGGAATTGAACATGCAACAATGATGCTGGATGGAGTTAATCAAGGATTATGATTGTACTATATATTACCATCCAGGAAAGGTGAATGTAGTGGCAGATGCCTTAAGTAGGAAGTCTTCTTCAACATCATCTGCTAAGAAGGCAAAGTTGAGTGCTTTGGTGTGTCATAAGAGAAAGATGTTAGTGTCTTTGCGATAGATGAATGTATAATTGGAAGTGTCAATGTTAGAAAGTCTGTTGGCACAATTACAAGTAAAGACGATGATGAGTCAACAGATCAAAGATGTGCAACAGAATGATATTGTGGTACAACAAATTCAAGCAGAGTTGGGTAGTGAGAAGTGTGATGGCTTCCATGATTCTGATAATGGGATGGTGTGTTATCATGGTAGATCAATTTTGCCAAATATAGATAATATGAGGATGTTATCTCTAGAAGAGGCTTACTCTTATATGTACGCTATATATCTAGGTAGAACCAAGATGTATCAGAATCTGAAGGATCTATATTGGTGGTCAGGATTAAAGTGTGATTAGCTGAGTGTGTAGCTAAGTGTGCAGTGTGTCAATAGGTTCAAGTCAAGCATCAGGAGCCTGTAGGGACTTTGCAACCATTTCCTATACCACAATGGAAGTGGGATCATATCACAATGGACTTTTTGGTTGGACTTCTAAAGACAGACAAAGGTCATGAATCCATCTAGATAATAGTGGATAGGTTGACTAGGTCAGTGCACTTTTTACCAGTAAAGATAACATATACAGCTAAGAAGGTTGCACAGGTGTTTGTTGATGAGATAGTATGTTTACATGGTATCCTAGCTACTATTGTTTCAGATAGAGGTCCACATTTCATGAGTTGCTTTTGGGAGCATTTACATACAGTGATGGGTACAGTAGTTGAAGTTCAACACTGCATTCCAGCCACAGTCAAATGGATGTCTGAGAGGATAATATAGACCCTAGAAGATTTGTTAAGAGCATGTGAATTACAGTTCTTAGTCATTTGGGATATACACCTCAGTTTAATAGAGTTTGCTTACAACAATAGCTATCAGAGGAGCATCGACATGGCACCATATGAAGAGTTGTATGGGAGACATTGTAGATCTCCTTTATGTTGGTACGAGATGGGAGAATATCAGCTTCTAGGTCTTGATTTAGTACAACAAATGATAAAAAAGATCAAAGTCATTCGACAACAACTAAAGGCAGCTCAGGATAGGTAGAAATCTTATGTGGATAACCATCGTAGACCTTTATAATTCCAAGTGGGAGATAAGGTGTATCTCAAAGTCTCTCCTTGAAAAGGTGTTCTAAGGTTTGGGAAAAGGGTAAGTTAACTCCCAGATATGTGGAACCTTATCTTATAGTTGCAGGTGTAGGGAAGGTGGCCTATAAATTGGAGTTGTTACCTGAGTTGAGCAAGTTACATCCTATGTTTCATATCTCTATGTTGAGGAAGTGTCACCCTAATACGAAGATGACACTTCAACTTGTAGAAGTGGAGCTGGACAATGATATATCTTATGTAGAAGGCCATGTTTCGATCTTGGATATAAGGATCATGAAGTTGAAGAAGAAGGATATTGTGTTAGTCAAGGTTTTGGGGCATCACTGTGTCATAGAGGAAGCCATGTGGGAGCTTGAAGATGAGATGTGGATGAAGTATCCGTCTCTTTTTACGTAGGATTTTGGGGGCAAAATCCCTTTTAGGGGTTTATAGTTGTAAGACTCGTGACCTAGTTTTATGCTTAATGGTAATTTTTGTGCATAATGAGATGCTTAAATCATAATCTAATCTTGTGAGAGGTCCTAATATCATGTGATAGGTTTATATTTTCATTTTGGCCCAATTAGGTTTATGTTTGAGCTGTCTTTTCTATATGTGTGTTTGCTTTGGACTAAACGGCAATTTACTCATAACTGAGGGTTATCTTACAAAACATCACATGTTGAGAAGGTTTATAATGCTTTCATATCATGAGAGAGAATATTATGTAATGGGACACTTTCTTTGAATCATAGTTGGTGATGTGACACCTTATGGTGATTCTAGGGTTTCTAGGGTTTACTTAGTTGATATGGTGATTAACTTAGGGTTTGATGTTATGACCCTACACCATTTTTGGTGAGGGTAGAGACCGAAACATAAGCTTCGGGTGTGTGGTCTCAATCAAGAGAACCCATAAGTGAGGATGCTTGAGATAGTTTGTCCTCTAGTGTCTCGACCGTGTGCATATGAGACCTAGGGTTTCGACTTTGAAGTGTCTCGACCGAGACAAGTTGATGGAAGTGTGTCTCAACTGAGACAAAGAGGCAACCGACCTAGATGGTCATGACATCGTTGTTGGATATCTATGAACATTTGTATTTTTTCATGTAAGTGTAAGAAGGACTATCTCTTTGAAGTGCATGTGTCCCTTGGTGATCTATCTTGTTGACACCTTAAAAATCTCTCCCTTCTCTCCTCCTTTGGGTATATAACCCCTTCTCTTCACAATCAAGAAGTCTATTTTGGCCCCACATATATTCTTCTTCCTTTGGATCATCCTTGGAGCTTTAGGAGCAAGGAAGGTTAGATCTTGGACCTTGAGTGGCCGATCCATCTTTCTTTGTTGAAGATCTTATGCTAGGATCAATCCTTGGTGATGATTTCTTGGAGATTTCTTCTTGGTAAGTCATCCTAAAACCCTAGTCATGATTCCTTCCTCCTAAAACCTCCATCATCTTCTTCTTCCTCAGTCTTGGTCTATGGATCATCCATGATGTCCGTTTGATAGGAACTCCTCCTCATAAGGGGTCATAGACCACATTTTTCATGGTAAATCCGAGTGAAGGGATGATTCTTTCTCTTTCCCTTTCTTTCTTGGTTCAGCCAAGAACTATTTTTCCTCTTTCTTGAACTCCCCTGTGACCATGGTTTTCTTCTTATTGGAGGTGATCCTTTGGCCGAAGAGTTGAAGCTTGGTTGAAGCTTTTGGAACTTGATATCTTAGGAGATAGTTTCTCTCAAAAAACATGCAAGTTTTATAACTTTTCCTACCTCTATTATGTGCATCCTAAACTTGATCATAAGTTGTTGTTTTTAAATATATAAAAATGTATCCTTGATATGTTGAAATATATAATATGTTTAGGGTTCAACACTAAAGCATTTTTTAAAAGGATGTCTTTCTCATAAACCCCAAAAATCTTGTAAGCGATTTGGCTGCAAATAAAAGATGGATGTGTGTATCATGTATGAAAACTTTGGAGTATCATGTATGAAATACTGATATTAGAAATATGGCTCATTTTCTATAAATAGAAGTAGGTTTTGAAGATAATAATTTGCATACAAATATTTGTTTTCTCTCTATAAACATGGTCCTTTTGATGATCTTTTATGTTCATAACTTAGGGTTGATGAACAACCTAGAAAGGATCTGTTTTGTCTATGTGATGATTAGATTTCCATGTTGTAACCACCTATTTTGACCTTGATTTGGATATGTTATGGAGTTGGGAACATGGTTGAGATGCTCTTTGGTCTTCCACCATGATCACCCTTAAAGTGGGTGGTTTCGATCGTGACACCCCTCCTCCTCCCTAAACCTAAGGGTGGTTGCTTCTCTGATGTGATGCAGCGTTGTTGCATAGTTACTCAACCTGTTAGTTGATGTTGCAGCCAAGACTGGCTAAGTATGAGGGTTGAGATACATGTGCAGGTTGTGTTGGGGTCGAAACTGGTCAAGAATGTGTTGCTCATGGTTGTGATACCAGTGGGTTAACACCTTGAGTTGTTGGGTCACAACGCCTTGGTGGTGTCTCGGTCGCAATGCCCTTTTTGGGTATCTTCTTGCGTTGCGGACGTGATGTTATTTTTGGGTTGGGTTGTGATATGGTTGCAACACATGCTAGGTTGAGACACCTTGATATGTCTCAGTCATAATAATGATATTAGGTGATGGTCCTAGCCTTGTATGGACGGTGGGTCGAGATGCCTTGCTGCATTTGACCATGTCTCAGTCGCAACCTAATGGTGTATGTGTGTTAGTCGTAGCACACCTTGATGTGTCACGGTCGTGACATCGCATTTTTTAACAAGGTTGATGCTCCTATATAAGTATATGAGTGATACATAATACAAGTTACACTACTTACTCTTCTATTGCTCACAACTCATGTTATTGGTCTAAACATGGTGAAGTAGTTATGAATACTTAATCACCAACAATAATGATTTACCCTTGTACTCTCCAACAATATGGGAGATGATATAATTAGGGTTTAGTGGTTGAGGGATATGTTGAAACCCTAATCAGATATGCATATGAACCCTAACACTAATCTTATGATAACATTATGTATGTACTCATACTACTCAAAGTATTCACTATATGATTGTGTTTTCTCTCTCCTAAATTGTGTAACACTAACTTGCATGTGAGATGAATGGCATAGCTATCAGAATTCTATGATGATCCCTATGTGATACAGGGTGGTGATTATGAGCAATATTTAGGCACACTATGATATTGAAAGTGCAAGAGTTATATGAATTAGTCTAATGACCTAGAGAGTGCTTTGTGTAAAATTGAGGGATTAATATCCCATAGTGATGTGATGATGAGACAAGTTCTCACTTTGTACATTTTATATCTTCTGAAGTTGTATCCTTCCTTTAAATTTTACAGAATTTGTTCAGGGTTAATACATTGTAACTTGATTGATGCATTAAAAGACACTCAATTGGAATATCAAATCAAGTGAAACCCTAATCATGTAGTTACCATGTACCATAGATCCCTCTTTAGCACCAGTATCTAGCTGGATGGTGAAACAAGTAACTCATGTGGGAAACTCGGAGTGCATATTGTTGAATATGTGGAGTACCAGTGGAAATAATTCCTTGTATCCTTAAATTGTTGAAATAATGGTATAATGCTTTGTTATAGAACATCCATGTATGAATCTGTTCTCTAGTGTTGTGCCATGTACCAAGGTAGACTAGTTGTTTTATAGGACCATAGCTTTGACTATTAGTTGATGTCTCTACAGGACTATAGCTATGATTGTAAGTTGTTGTTTAGTAGTTTGATTATTATGTAACTACATTGCAGACTCAAACTAATCGAGTCATGTTGGTGATGATTGTGGAGTCTGGATCTTCCATTGATCTTGTATGGTATTGATTTTGACTTAGCAGTGGTCGACTATATTTGAGTGGTACACCTCAAATCCTCATGGCATAAAAGTGGTTAAATAGTTGTGTAGTATATTTGCTTAGGGTCAAATGTGAATCACATTGAAAGACCCCATGCCTTATTTCTAGTACTATTTAGTTTATAACAGTTATACATGTTCTTCAAATTCCTTCTAAAAGCATAAAATGTTTTATTGCTCATTTTTAATTTCATATACTATTCATATAGTAAGACATGCTCTATTTGTTGTTGTTTTATATTATTGTGCTTATAATAAATGTTGGTAAAGAGTTATATCTCTTGTTGGAACGTTTGGTCTCATCCCGTGGATTCTACAACATTTTAGGTGGTTGTGGACGCAAAGGTCGAGGTCAAGGTGTAGGTGCTGAGAAGCAAGGAGAGAAGTGACTGCTAGAGGTTGGATTTGCTGCTAGAGTTCTATAGTAGAGTCCTATGTGTCGTCCCTATACTCTTGGGTATTTGGGGAGATTTTGTTGTTTGTATGTTGACACATATATTTTGGCTGTGTGCCATGAGTGTATAGAAATGGCATGTACAATAAACAGATGGTAATATGTAATAGTTGTGGCTTGACAATCTTTGAACATGATATGTAACATCTTTTGGCATATATGGAATACAGATGGCCTGAGTTGAAGGCTTGTTTATAAAATACTTCTGTTTGAGATATTGAATTGCAAATTATTTTAATTTACCATGTTTTGTGGTAATATTGTTGTTAATGGTTATTCCGTCCATGCTTTGTTTTGAGTAATATCTCTTTGTGTGGTGATGATTATCACAAATAATATATATATAAGGATGTTACAGTTTCCCATTGGCATAGTTTTTCTCAAGAGAAACTTGATTGACAAAATTACTATCCAAAAATATATATTTTTCAAAAATCTACTTTAGATGTCATACAAAATTGCAAAAGTGAGATAGAACAATATATCAGATAAATAAATGAACATTTGAGTCACTACTAGCCATGTTTGATCAAGAAATAAATAAAATTCACAATTTGAAGAAAAATGAGTCGAATCCCACATGTGAAATTCATATAAACTTGGAAATTTTGCATACAAAGCATTCAAATATGATTCAAGTATCCATACTAGAGGCATGGAAAGATGTTTAACTTGGGAATGTACATGTAATATTAATAGAAATGATAAAAAAATTGTATCTAATGAAATAAAATTTGTTACTGGTGTTTTGTAAAGATTATTACAAGTTGATTTTTAGTCTCCACATGTGGGATAGTAATCTATTTCTTGACAACATGGTCCCAAAAGGAAGTAACCGAAAAACTTATATACGATTTTCTCTATTATGCACTATAAGGTTGTAAGAAAAGATAATTGCACTATAATTGTCACAATTTACACAAGAAGCATCAAATGATTAATCAAAGTCACTTAGCATTTTCTCAATACATAGGACTTGGACACAATGACTAGTGGAAGTCATGTACTTAGCCTCAATTTCTAAAGTTTTCATTGTGCTTTGATTCTTGGAGAACCAAAAAACTAGCATGATCCTAGGAGGAAGCAAGTGGCACGTGTGCACTTCCTATCACTATTACAAAAAAAATTCTTTTTACAACATTTTTTTTTCATTTTGCAATAGGTGTCAACTGTTGTATTAAATCATTTGGTCTTATGCAGGTAGTTCCTTATACAATAGGTGTTGCGCATGTTATAATATATGTAACTTATACAATAATTAATGCATTTTGTAGTTCACTCAACACACCATTGTAATAGGGGTGTTTTATACAATATGTTGAGGAAAAAAGAAAAATACACCTAGACACATGTTTCAGACCAACGACCTACAAGTATACTTAATAGTTGTGTGTCATTGTGGCATTGTAAACTTTTTTTATCCATTATACAACATATATATTAAAACATTTACGTATACACATATGTACATATTTTTAAAATGGGGTGGGGTGGCGTGTACTCCCCCCACCCCCCGGGTTCACCCCTGGGTGGAGTATGTTGTGTAATCTTTGTATATAACAATGGGTTACAACATATTGTGTGATTGTGTTCTATTATAATAGGTAAAAATATATTGTGTAATTCTGGTATATTACAATGGGTTAGAGTATGTTGTGTAATTATGGTCTATTACAATGGGTTAGCATATGTGACTACTAAAATGGGTTAGAGCATGTTGTGCACTAATGGTCTTTTACAACAGGTTTAAGTATGTTGTGATATGAAATTCTATTACGACAGTTTAGCACATGCTATAGTATCACATATACTACAACTAGTTTGTCCCATTGTATATAACTTGTGTTGTATAAAACATACAATAAACAACACGTAAATAGACTTATTGTAATAAATATGTTAACTACAACATAACCAGTAGAATTTTCTTACTTTTCATGTTGTAAAAATTATTTTCTATAGTAGTATATCAATCAAGCACCTGTCGTAGTTAACATTCAGTTATAGTATATTCATTTAAATTATGGCATCGTAGACCAAAATATGGATTCTTGGCTAGGTACCTAAGAATCCTCTTCAGCACTATAATATGTGACTTTTGAGGGGCATGGTTGAAAGTGAGCACACAAGACAACTTAAATATAATATCAAGGCTAAAGGTAGTAAGATAAAGTAAGCTACTAATTATACCTCTATAGATATTCTCATTGAATTTCTCACCTTCTTCACCTTATCAAGCGAAGCCACGATTAACATGGGAGTCATGATCAGTGGAAACTCTTCATCGCAAAGATTTAGATGATTTAACTAGTGTATTTGCTTTGGTTGATGACATGATTTTACTTGTATTGGAATCCCAAAATGAATGTTAAATTACCCCATAACCCTTAACTTGAATTCACTATCCATGGGGGGACTAAACTCCCTATAAAGATCAAGATTAGTAAAATAGAAAAGGATCATCATTAGCATTTATTTGAACAACAAGAAAGACATTAGAAGTGTTTTTTAAAGAGGGTATAATTAAATTTTCCCATGACTAGTTGTGATCTAGCAAAAAGGGTTTTTTGTTTCTCGTACCAATATCAAGGGTTTTTTTAGAACACACAATTATTTATATAGTAGACTAGCATGATTATCTAGATTCTCACATTAGAACTAGGAGTTTGAGCCACATAGACTTCCCCCTCTTTTTCTTTATTGAAAAGTGTGATTTTAACGTCCTTTTAATAAACAGTGAAAATCTTATGACTAGAAAAGGAATGTAATATCCAAATACATTGCAACCTTGCTATGAGTGTATAAGTTTCATCAAAATGAGTACTTTCTTGTTGATTTTACCCTCATGGTACCAATCATGCCTTGTTTGTCACTAATTTACTTGATCATCAAATTGTTCCATTAGACCCATATTGTGCCAATGATATTCCTATATATTAGTATTTTCACAAGTGTCCATACCTTATTCCTTTCCAATTGCTTGATATCCTCTTGTGTGTCTAATATCCAATCATCATTCCATAGGGATTCTTTAGTGGACTTTAGTTATGAAATAAATTCACCACTTTCTTGGACCTTACAAGTAGAACTTCTGTTTAATTTAGGGATTGCCAATTATGAGCTCCTTTGGATGGTTCTACGCAAATCTAGGGATCGAGTTTTTTAATTTTTTATCCAGGGAGCTTTTTGTTATACTTACTGATAAACCTCATGTCCTTTCCCATTGTTGGTGATGTTTAGTTTTGTTGGTTTGGGAGTAATCTCACCTAGTGTATCATCACAAACAACATTCTTCGAGATAGGAGTGCTAGTTTCATGAAATTTCACACTAATGAATTTGATTACTCTAGCATGATCTTTACTTTAACCATGGAAATCTCTACTAGGTAAAGATTAACCAAGAAAGACAACTTATAGGATATAGCATTAAACTTGTCTAAGATTTTCTTGGAACCAAGCACAAAGCAAGGGCATACAAAATATGAAAAAAAAATCAATAGAGATATTTCTACATGCCATAACTCATTTGCTCTTTTCTTTATAATCAAATGACTAAACCCCCAATTTTGGACAAAATTTGTGGTATTTAAGGCTTTAGCCCCAAAAAAAATTGTACCATATTCCAAAAGCATGGTCCTAGATGTTTCTTACAATGAGTAGTTCTTTGTTCCTACAACCCCATTTTGTTGAGGTGCTTGAGTGATAACTGTCTATAGTCAGTGTATTCCCTCATTTCCTCTACTCCACCCGCTCTATTCACTATCATCTTCTCCCTCTTTTCTTCAGCAGCGTTCTATGTCTTATGTACCTTGTAAATTCGAAATGTTCTCAACACCATCAGTGGATAAACTCATAGCCTGGGTTGGGAGTAGCAACTAAGGCTCTCCCAACATGTATATACTTGCATCCATTTCAACTAATATGCTCTTAGAAACTGTTATCTCCATACGCTTGTTCTTATTTCTTCACTTGCATTATTATACCTGAAAAACCACTAGAGGGGGTGAATATGGTTTTAAAGATAATACAATAATTATTTAACTCAAACAACCACAAATGAAAATGCAAGAAGGGGACAAGGGGTTTAGAGTGGTTCCAACCTTAGAAAATACTAAGGTAGTCAGTCCACTACCCGGTTGCTTACCCAACCAGGATTTTGAAAGTATTAATTTTATTACCTCTTCAAGGATTTTACATAAAATACAATACTTTCTTACACCCCTTTGGACAGCCTTCACTTTGAAGTAGATGCACCAACTTGAGGCAGCCTTCTTGAAGTAACTCCAAGCTCCCCCTTGAAGTAGCCTTCCTCCTTGAAGTAGCCTCCCATTGCACCAGCCTTCTTGAAGTAGTCCAAAGCCTCCTTCTTCACTAAGAAGATCACAACCCTCTCCAACCCGCAGCCTCCAACCCTAGGAGTAGCAAGGAGAGTATAAGCAATAAGAGTGAACAAGAAAAAAAAAAAAGGAAATTACAATATGACCTTTGAAGCACAAGGCTTGATTTGCCTATATCAAGCGTGTAGATCTCATAACCAATGTATATGGAAGTGTGATTGTTGTGGATAGGAGATACTAGCCTATAGGACACGAAATTAGAGCAAGGAGAAGAGTAGCCAATTGCAAGTATGCTCAACTGCTCAAAACAGGTTGCTTAATGTAAGTGTATGCTCAAGTGTAGAATTTTGTTAGTTTAGGTGTCCTAAGGCATGTCCTATTTATAGGAATGACCTACAAGTGCTTAAGGACGTGCTAGACACTTTCTAGGGGGGTTTAAGTGCTTAAATAGCCGTTAGGTACACTTTAGTTTCTTTTGCAACGGCTAGTTAATTAATTCTGCAAGTGTTGTCAGAAGCCATCTCGGTCGAGGAATTGTCGACCGAGATACCTACTCGGTCGAGGGTTTGTCGACCGACAGGCTCTCTGGATCAAGTGTTTACAACGTTCATCTCCAACTACCAACTACCTTGTCGGCTGTGTCTAACGGCTACTTGGGTCTTTCTCGGTCGAGAAGTTTGTCGACCGAGAGTGTCTCGGTCGAGGATTTTGACGACCGAGATTGACCCTGTTTCAATGTTTCAAATAAAGTGCTAAGTGTATGTATGAGTGTGCATATGTGACACTAATGAAGGGAATGGCCTATCTAAATGTGGTGTTTAGCTAGGGAAGATCTAACGCTTGATTTACATGATGTCTAAGTACTTGTACATTATATATTTGTACAAGTTTTTACAATTGATTACAATTCATGAAAAATACAAGCATTCAAGCATATAGGTTTCCCAAAGTTTTGTCATCCACCTTATTCCTACAACACTCAAGTAGCACGTTAGATCAACAAGAATGAAATGTTTGTCATTATCAAAACAAAGGGATTTATCATAATGTCCAATTTAGCCAACAATCTCCCCCTTTTTGAAGATGACAAACATTTCCTAAATATAAAATAAGGAAATATAAAACATGTGAGTTTCATACCTGAAATTTACCTTTTGTAGCCATCCGAGATATTATGAAACTCATTTTAATTTTATGTTTGTGTTTTTATATTATTTCTCCCCCTTTGTCATTTCAAAAAGATATCCAAGATAATGACTTTGTATTTTTCTTTCTTATGCATTGCTCCCCCTTAAATAGATATCCAATTAAAAGCAAAGGATTAATGCACTCTGATTAATGGTAAATTTAGCCACAATTAACATTTTCAAAAAAAAAATTACCCTTTGTGATTTATTGCATATATTACTCCCCTTTATTTGTATGCTCTACTATAGTAGTCTTATAATCCATGTATTTGTTCAAATGAAGCCATAGAAGAAACACTTTTATTAATAATAACTTAGTGCTTCTACAATTTAAAAGATGACTCATAAAACATGCTTGCTTAAAAGATATCCATTACAATCATTGTAGAGATAACCATTCCATTACACCTACTACAAGAAATACTCATAATCTCACTGAAAAGACCGAAGTATTACATCAATATATGGGTCTTTTCCAAGAAAGGGCTCAGCTCCATAATACTTGACCAATGTCTGCCACTCCAAGGCACCTGTCTTGGTTAAGGCATAAGCTTCCAAGAAGGTGGGAACACGATCAAAGCGAAAATGGGCAGCAATGTCTTGGAGTTGCATTTGAGAGAACTGAGTATGTGTGAGATCAGGAGATGGTGAAGGTGGAATTTGGTAGTAGTTGTAGGAAGGATTGTATGGATTTATCATGCCAGGATTTAGAGAGTAAGTATATTCATCAGGTTGATTAGGAGAGAGAGCTTGCATCCTTTGGTTTAAGTAAGTCATAGCATGGTGATTGTAATCTAATTGCCTACTCAGATGATATTGGGATCCAACAATGTATGTTAAAGTGTTTGTAATGGGATCATAGGGTAGGTTGGTAGGAGGAGGTGGAGTAGGTATGTCTTGAGTGGACGTCTCCCCTTCCTTCCTAGCCCTTTTGTGGCCAAAATCAATTCCCATCTTTTCTACCGTATTTTTACTTTTTTTTTTGAGGTTTTCTATTTCATGTGTAACCTAGATCCTCAATATGTTTCTTAAGAAAATGTTAAGTGATTTGGCACACAAAGTCAGCATAAGGAGGATTGCCAGAAAACTCAAGCATGTTCTTAATGATGATGCGAATAAAGTATATGGGAATGCGTTTGAGAATGGCATATATAAGATACATACGAAAGGTAGGTACTTCGGATTTGTTTGCTCTAGGATGGATGTTTGTGGAAACAATAAGGTTGAGAATCCTAGCTTCATGTTTGAGGTTAATGGCATAGTAGGTACCCCTATCTTTGTGACAAGTTGTATTAGATTGAAAAATGGCTCGTTTAATGTCACTAAGACTGATTGTATTATCATCTTGGGAGAATTTGTTGAGTGGATTTCCAGTGGTAAGGTCAAGAAAATCTTGATATTCTTCTAAGTCTATGTTAAGCATTTCAAGAATACCCTCCTTAGTAAAGTGGAAACTATACCCATGGACCATAGAGGAGAGGGAGTCATTTTTGGGATGGGAGGTTAAATTGGCATAGAACTCATTTACGACTTTGGAAGAGTAGGAAGGGAAGGAAGGATTCAGAAAATCGGTCAAATGTTGCACCTCGAAGAGATCCTCCACGTCGATGATGTTGTAGAAGTCCATGACTTCAACTGGCCATCGTGGAAGAGGAGTTCTGGAGGAGAGCCTGAGGTAGCGATCACCAGTAGCTGCGTCGATGAAGGGGATGTCATTGATGATCGGCAGCGGTGGGGAGGTTGTCCTTCCTTTCCTGCCAGCAACTTGCTTCTTTCCACGCGCAGATGATGAAGCCATTTCGTTGCTTTGAGGTGGAGAAGTAGCAAGAATGTCTTGGATGTAGAGAGGCTAAAGAGTTTCCCAAAAATGCACTAGGGAGGAGCTAGAGAAGTGAGAATGTGAAGGTGTGAGGAAATGGCCCATTTTTGGTCCTATTTATAGCAAATCAGTAACCATTTCAGTAAACAAATTATCGACCGACGACCGCAACGGTCATATCCTAGGCACACCTCTCGGTCGCCCAACGGTCGACTGGCAATGGTCATATTCCAACGGTCATATTCCCACGGTCATATTCCAACGGTTGGCCCTCAGTCGAGAAATTTGTCAACCGACACTTGCTCGGTCGAACAATTTGTCGACCGGATGTGTGTCTGAGTTTTGCCTGTGTAGTTCTTACTTGAAGTCTATCGGTCAAAAGAGATAGATGACCGAGATGTTTTCGGTCGACTAATTTGTCGACCGAGTTTGTCTCGGTCGAGATGTTTTGCTGACTGACAAACTTACTGTGAATGGAATTTTAAGCTGCAAGTGATAGACTAAATTTGTAGAGAATATATATGTTTTCTAAGGGAGTAATGTGATTATTGTTATCAATATTTGAACAATCTTATGGTCATAGTTTAATTCGTCCTTTTATCAAAATCACATTTTTACTAAGATTGAGTATTGAAAAATGATATCCAAATAAGCATTGTGTCAAGCTTATTTTAGGTCGACCTTGACTGCGACCATAGCGCCCCTTGGTCAAACTTGATTTCAACCAAGAGGCAATTTCTGTAGATTAAAGAGTATTTGTGCCATGAAATTTTAGAATCTTCATATAAGCGAAATGACGATGATCAAGAATATTATCCATCCATGGTTTGTATATAGGAATTAAAGATTATTTTAAACAAACCAATGAAACATAATAATCATGGCACAATGATTTTGACAGAATAGTAGAAGAATTCAATATAATGATAATTTCATAAAATACAACGATTGTGATCATTTAAGCTAAGTATCAACACATGGTTCCTATATGGATACACCAAGAAATACTTTTTTAAAAAATGTGAAAAATGATAAAATAGTAATTTCTTTTGATTAAACTAATCATGATTTTCAGTTTTAAACCATTTAGAGGATAAACCAAAATAATCTCATTTAGGTTTATAAGTTTTCAAAGATGGTCTCCAAAATTTATTTTTGTTTTGCATGTAAAATCAGTCATTAATAACAAATTGATAGCAAGCTAGGTTAATTGAGAACAAGTTCGGAAGATGTATTTCAGACTTGACAACAGATTCCTTCTCGGTCGAACATTTCTCGACCGACAGTTCTCTCGGTCGACAGTGTCTCGACCGAGAAAGGTTATGTACTGTTTCAGAACTGTTTTCAATAATTGCTTCCAATTAAAAACAAAGTTCGCTTTCAATTCAATTATGCAATTTGAAAGCTTAGCTTGGTTGAGATTGAACATATGAATATCTAAGTAATATTCAAATCTTGGTTTAAATCTTTATGCTTTGAGAACTCTGATTAAGGCAAAATTTCAAAAATTTGTCGTTGCAGGTTTAAAATAATTTTATATTTTCAAGTTAGAAGTTTAAATACTTGAATTAGTTTGTTATCCCATTAAGTTAAGTTGAGATAGACATAGAAATATGCAACTAGAGTCCTTGGTCATATCTCAACTTAATTTTGTTCATTTAGTTTGGGGGTTTTGGAACCCATACTAACTTGACATCCTTTTTCTTGTAAGGACATGAAAAAGAATAGTGTCCAAGGCGCAAATAGTAATGACAACATATAGAATCAATCTCATATCTCTTTTTATGATTTTATTCTAGGTTGTTCTTGGGTACATATGTATTTGTGCCTTTAGGTACATACATAGATTGACTCTTTGGCACTTGTGTTCTTCCCCAACTAGGTTTTTGATAATATTTTCCTTTAGGCTTGTAACCTAGTCCTCTCCTTCCAATTTGATGATAAGAATCTTTTAAGATTTTATCAAGAATGCCATTATTACTTATACTACTAACTTCTTGTTGTAACTTAGCAATCTCATCCATTCTCTTCTTAATATCTAGCTTTTCTTGTTCTAGATTAGATGATAACAAATCTCTCTCTTTCACAATAGTATCATAATTTGGATGTGTACATAATACGGGTTGTTTTTTAAGATCATTTACTTGAGTTTGCAAGTTTATCTTTTCTAGAGAAAGAAGATTGCAATCTGCTTCTATTGATTTTAGCTTAATATTATGATCTTCAATGACCTTTTTAAGATTTTCATTTTCATATGTAAGAGCAAGAAGTTTAGCATGTAACTCATTATTTTCTTTATTTGATTTCTTTAATTTCTTTTTGCACTCAATATATTTTTCATTCGTTTCTTGAAGACTAGCAATTAAATCTTCTTTAGGTAAATCAAAAAGGCTTACCTCTTCTTCTTCTTCACTTGTTGTAGAAATAAGGCAATTTTTGTGGACCTCTTTCTTCTTTTCTCTCCATGGGCAACCAATTGTTGTGTGGCTTGTTCCTAAGCACCAATAACAACTTGTTGAAGGTTGGTCCAAGCTGCTCCTTTGCTTGCGGTTGTAGGCACCACCACCCTTCATTCTTCAAGACCCGATTAGAGCTCCTTGAAGCCTGCTCTGATACCAATTGAAAAACCACTAGAGGGGGGTGAATAGGGTTTTAAATATAATTCAATAATTATTTAACTCAAACAACCACAAATGAAAAAGCAAGAAAGGGACAAGGGGTTTAGAGTGGTTCCAACCTTACCAAATACTAAGGTAGTCAGTCCACTACCCGGTTGCTTACCCAACCGGGATTTTGAAAGTATTAATTTTATTACCTCTTCAAGGATTTTACATAAAATACAATACTTTCTTACATCCCTTTGGACAGCCCAACCGGGATTTTGAAAGTATTAATTTTATTACCTCTTCAAGGATTTTACATAAAATACAATACTTTCTTACATCCCTTTGGACAGCCTTCACTTTGAAGTAGATGCACCAACTTGAGGCAGCCTTCTTGAAGTAACTCCAAGCTCCCCCTTGAAGTAGCTTTCCTCTTTGAAGTAGCCTCCCGTTGCACCAGCCTTCTTGAAGTAGTCCAAAGCCTCCTTCTTCACCAAGAAGATTACGACCCTCTCCAACCCACAGCCTCCAACCCTAGGAGTAGCAAGGAGAGTATAAGCAATAAGAATGAACAAGAAAGGAAAAAGGAAATTACAATATAATATTTGAAGAACAAGGCTTGATTTGCCTATATCAAGCATGTAGATCTCCTAACCAATGTATATGGAAGTGTGATTGCTGTAGATAGGAGATACTAGCCTATAGGACACGAAATTAGAGCAAGGAGAAGAGTATCCAATTGCAAGTATGCTCATCTGCTCAAAACAGGTTGATTAATGCAAGTGTATGCTCAAGTGTAGAATTTTGTTAATTTAGGTGTCCTAAGGCATGTCCTATTTATAGGAATGACCTACAAGTGCTTAAGGACGTTCTAGACACTTTCTAGGGGGTTTTAAGTGCTTAACTAGTTGTTAGGTACACTTTAGTTGCTTTAGCAACGGCTAGTTAATTAATTCTGCAAGTGCTGTCAGAACCCATCTCGGTCGAGGAATTGTCGACCGAGATACCTACTCGGTCGAGGGTTTGTCGACCGACAGGCTCTCTGGATCTAGTGTTTGCAACGTTCATCTCCAATTGCCAACTACCTTATCGGCTGTGTCTAACGGCTACTTGGGTCTTTCTCGGTCGAGAAGTTTGTCGACCGAGTGTGTCTCGGTCAAGGATTTTGTCGACCGAGATTGACCCTATTTCAATGTTTCAAATAAAGTGCTAAGTGTATGTATGAGTGTGCATATGTGACACTAATGAAGGGAATGACCTATCTAAGTGTGGTGTTTATCTAGGGAAGATCTAACGCTTGATTTACATGATGTCTAAGTACTTGTACATTATATATTTGTACAAGTTTTTACAATTGATTACAATTCATGAAAAATACAAGCATTCAAGCATATAGGTTTCCCAAAGCTTTGTCATCCACCTTATTCCTGCAACACTCAAGTAGCAAGTTAGATCAACAAGAATGAAATGTTTTTCATTATCAAAACAAAGGGATTTATCATAATGTCCAATTTAGCCAACAATACCATCTTGTGATGTTTGATTGTTAGTGCCTCAAAATAGTAGTGCTAACCTTATCTAGTGTTATGGAGTTGCATGAATGCATGAGAATGTTGTAATTCTAAAGCTAATGATCGTATGGTTATCTTTGCAATGTTTTATTTGCCTTCTCGAGAGAGAGGTAACCTTATAATCTAGATCTATCCTAAGCTTGAGAGAGGAGGGAATAGACATATTTGATGATTTCTTGTAACCTTAGTAGGGGCATACAAAGGGTGTGAGTATTGCATGTTGGTGAGAGATGTTAGTATGTGAACCCCGATCCAAGTTCCCATCCATATTTGTTACAATGCACTTGTTTGCTTTTGTTCTTTCATTTTGTTTTCTTAACCTTTATTTTACTTGTTTGGTTTGGTTGATGCAACGTCATTCCTTAGGTAACACCATCTCAATATACCTTCTCGGTTGGTGTAACTAAGCCAAGATTCTACGTTCTTGGCACTTACCTCCCTTGTCCTTGTGGATCCAGCCCGATTACTACATTGGACTCCAAATAATAGTTGTGGGGGTCTCAGCATCGGGTTATAAATTTAAAGAGTCTGACTACTATAGATCTGCTCCTTCTCGGGTGTGCAATTTAGGTCGGTTAACTTTTTGGCACCTTGTTTGGGAACAAGTAAAATTGTTACCAGTTAAGAACACAAGTCTACTCACTATACACATGTTCCTCAAGTCTAGTGATAGACTTGATTGCACATTGTTTTAATCCATCATTTTGTGGCTACCTTGAATATTTCATTAAACACATCTAGTTTCTAACTTGACTGTGCAAACTATTTTAGGTAACTCAGGAAGAAGTGGATTACAAGAGACATGACCTACCTTGCTACCATCATGCCACCTCTAGTAGGAGGGCGTCGAGGCAGAGGTAATCTGAGTCCAAGGGTTGTTATACCTCCACATGACCAAGAATCTAAATGAAAGGATTACAACCTTGAACAACCAATAGGTGACATCCCTCTTGGCACGGTGCCCCCTCCATCACCATGTGAATAGGAACATGAGGAACAATGACATGATGAAGTCCTTCATCCAAAGGCAAGGATGAATGGCAGGAACAACAATAACAACCACAATAATGAAGAAGACAAAGATTATGACGAGGAGGAAGAAGTTCAATCCCTTAGGTATTCGACTGTGACAAGAGTGAACAAATCTAGATGTTGTTATCATTCCAAGGTTCAATGCTACGAATTTCGAGCTGGAACCTACAGCCACTTCTATGATCCAAAACAAAACTTTTCAAGGTAACTCAAAAGATGAGAATCCCTATCATCATCTTGATGCCTTTAAGAAAATTTGTGACACGATTAAGATGAAGAGACTATCGTAGGAAGTTATATACTGCAAGGGGTTTGTCTTCTCATTGGAATACAAGGCATTGTCTTGGTATCTCAACTTTCCTCACATGTCCATTAATGGATGGGCACCTCTAACTGATGTTTTTGTCACAAAGTTTTACCCTATTGAGAAAACCATTAGAAATAGGCACAAGATCACCAGATTCTTATAGATGATTAGAGAGAAACTTCATGAAGCATGAGAATGATTTCAAGAATATCAGAGGGATTGTCCTCATCACAACTATTATAAGGATTTTCTTGTGACCACATTCTACAATGGGTTGGCGCCTGTAGAAAGTACTTCGTTGAATGTTATCGTAGGAAGTGCTTTCTTTGGCAAGAAGTCAAAGAAGGCTATGATGATCATAGATAACATGGTTGTGCTACAAGTAGACATGGATTATGAGAGAAGTGACATGGGTTCAACAAAGAGGGAAAACTCTGAAGGCCCAACTGATGAGTCAATAGCCCTAGAGACTATAACGACCCAAATCCTAAACATTGCCCTGGATATTAAATAATTGAAAGATACTGGAGGCAAAGGGAAAGCCAAGACTAAGGAGGTCATGAAATTTGTCACCTGTGGTGAAGGAGGACACAATGTTGATAAGTGTATCGACACTCATCCAGAGGATGATGGCAAAAGTGAAGACGAGGAAGAAACTGAGAATGTTTCTTATGTCGATTTTAAGTGACCAGATCACCCTGGTTTCAATTATGGAAACAAAAATGTTGTTGAAAACTCCCACCATCTAAGACATCTATTTAAAACACTACCAGGATTTGGGAGAGGGGAAGACCAACCATGTCCACCAGAACCAACAACTACCAACAAAATAGAAATAATTACCAAAACCAAGGACAAGGTCAAGGTAAAAATAAGTATACAAATCGGAAAAATCAAGATCAACATCAACCTAAGAGCAACAACGAGCCTGACATAATGTCTCAACTATTTGATTTTGCAAAAAGGCAAGTTTTTATGAATGACCAGCTGACCCAAAGTGCTACCACCAACTTAGGTGTCTTAACCACAATGTAGACAAAAATGGCTGATATGCAGACGCATCAAAGGCAAATTGACCAACAATTGGCACAACTATCTGAACTCATAAAGAACCCTCAAGGAAAGATCCCCTCTAACATAGAGGCTGCAAATATTACCATTATATGCTCAGTAAAAGTCACAGAGAAGCAACAAGATGCAAATCACCAAGAAGGTAACGTCATAACTGAGCCGCATAGTGTGTCGACTATAGCAGACGAAGTACCTGATAAGGGAGATTCCTCTAAGAAAGACAAGCGTAAAGAGAATGTCAAGGGAAAGGAAACTACAAAAGAAAGGGGATCAGACCCAGCTGAATAGGTTTTTTCCAATAAGAACCCATATTCCCCATGCAAGTTAATCAAAGCCCATCGTAAGAAGAGGTATGAGAAATTCATGGAATCCGTGAAGAAATTGCACCTAGATGCTCCTTTTTTGGATGGCATCGAAGAAATGCCTACATATGTTAAGTTATTAAAGGAACTCATCACAAAAAGAAGAGGAGAAGATCAAGTCGAGACAGTGCAATTAGCCAAGATATTTAGTTCATTCGTTCAAGCCAAGATGTCGACAAAGAAGAAGGACCATGGTGCATTCACTATCCCTTTCAATGTTGAATATAATGTGGAAAGAAAGGAACTCACAGATCTAGGAGCAAGCAGTAGTTTGATGCCTCTCACCTGAGCTCAAAGACTTGGACTCACTGACACAGTGAAAACAAGAATGAGAATTCAACTGGCACACATAGTTTCACAAAACATGTGGGGGTAGTGGAAGATGTTCCTATTCGTGTCGGGAGATTATTTAGCCCTTGTGACATTATTGTTTTCATTACAGTTGAGGATCCAATGTGTTCCATGGTCTTTGGAAGGCCTTTTCATGCCACTGAAAGAGCACTTATCAATGTCATGGAAGGAATCATCACTCTTCGTGTTGGAAATGACCACACTGATTTTCATGTCCAAGATGCTATGAGGGGACCCTCCCTGTTCGAGTTGGTCTTCTTCATGGATAGCTACAACGAGTATTGTGAAGAATTACAAGAAGATAATGCTATTTTTGATCCACTCATGAGAGATCTTAACAAACTCGACCCCAGTATTGAGGACCCAGAGGTAATTGAAATTCTTGAGTATTTAAATCAACTAGAAGAGGAATGCATAGATAATGAAGATGAGATAATGGATATGGTAAAGTATGTGTCCCTAGAGCAAATGCTAGAAGAAAAGGAAGCACCTAATCTTAAACCTGAGTTTAAGAAACTCTCTAATGGCTTGAAGTATGAATTTCTAGATGATGAGGAAAGAAATCTCGTCACTACAAACTCAGTCTTGATGGCAGATCAGGAAGAAAAGTTGATAAATGAACTCAAGCTACATAGAAAAGCAATAGGCTACTCTGTCGAAGATATCAAAGGCATGAGCCTTGCTCTATGCATGCACCATATAAACTTGGAGGAAGCAGCTAAGTGTTGTTTCAACCACAAAGGAAGGTGAACCTAATGCTAAAGGAAGTGGTGAAAAGGAGGTAATAAAGCTATGAGATGCAGGAATTACATACCCTGTCAGTGATAGTAATTGGATTAGCCCAATTCATGTCGTACCTAAGAAAGGAGGATGACAGTTGTTAAGGGAGAGAATGGGGATGAAGTGGCAACATGTACCATCACAGGATGGTGTATGTGTATTGATTACTAGAAATTGAATGCTACCACGAGGAAAGACCATTTCTCATTTCCCTTTATTGATCAGGTCCTAGAAAGATTGATGTGTCACTCTTATTTTTGTTCCTTAAATGGATATTCATGATTCTACCAAGTGTCAATTCACCCTGATGATCAGGAAAAGACCACCTTCACTTGTATCTATGACACTTACACTTTTTGGAGAATGTTGTTCGGTCTATGTAATGTACCTACCACTTTCTAGAGATGCATGATCTCTATGTTCTAATATTTCTTGGAAGACATAATGGAAGTGTTTATGGATGATTTATCTGTACATGGAGCTGATTTTGACATATGTATATAAAACTTATCTAGAGTCCTACGGAGATGTGAGGAGAAATAATTAGTCTTGGATTGGGAAAAGTGACACTTCATGGTACATGAGGGTATTGTTTTGGGATAGTAAATCTCTGAGAAAGGGATTATATTCGACCTTAGCAAGATTGAGGTAATATCAAAGCCCCCGCCCCCTAAATCGGTGAATGGAGTAAGAAGTTAGGATTTTTTGAAAATTGCAAAACCTCTATCGAACCTCCTAATAAAGGACATTGAGTTTAACTTTATTGATAAGTGCCTTGAAGCTTTCAACACTTTCAAGGATGCTTTGACTACATCTTCAATCTTGCAAGCTCCAGATTGGGAGTTGTCATTTGAAATCATGTGTGATGCTAGCGATTACACCATTGGAGTTGTTTTGGGACAAAGGGAAGATAAGAAACACCATGCTATATGCTAAGTTAGCAAGACGCTAGATGATGCTCAGATCAACTACACAACTACTGAGAAGAAAATGCTAGTTGTAGTATTTGCCTTCAAAAAATTTAGAACATATTTTATAGGGTCAAAGGTCAAGGTGTATACGGACCACAGTGCCATTAAATACCTGATGCAGAAGGAAGATACCAAGCCCAAGCCGTTAAGGTGGTCCTGCTACTATAAGAGTTTGATCACAAAATTCTTGATAAAAAGTGTAAGGCCCCTGGCCTGGATTTGTGCTTGAGTGTTCCTGCTTTTCTTAATAAGATGCTTAAACCTTAACCGAATCCTTTGATATGCTTTTATAACATGTGACGAGCTTATGTTTCTAGTTTGGTCATGTTTGGTTGATGTTTGAGCTGTGTATGCTTGTTTTGGACCAAGTTGCAATTTACCCATGTTTGAGGCTTACCTTGAAAATTGTCACATGTAGAGTGTGCCCTTTGTTCCTTAGCATCATGAGAGAAGAGATGAGGCTATGGGGTTCCTTTCTTGGACCATGGTTGATGATGTGACATCACATAGTGAATTAGGTTTCTAGGGTTTCTGGCTTTGGTGATGTGTAGAGACCTTGAGCATGTGTTGGGTGTGTTGTGACTGCAACATCTCTCTTGGATGAGTGTTTCAACCACAACACATGCCCTAAGTGTGGTTTGTTTTGACCTTTATTCCCTAGGTGTGGTTTGGTCAAAGAGGTTTGTCCCTAAGTGATGTATTTTGACCATGTTTATCTTAGTGACCTTTGTAGATGTCACTAAATGGTGTACCTTGATGTGTTGCGACCACAACAAGGGTTTCTAGTGACTTAGGTGGTTGCTACCCATCTTGGGTTGTATTAGCATGCATGTATTAAGTGGTTTCATGTTTGTTTCCTTGGTGGACAAGTGTCATTTTGGGGCTCTCTTGGGTTGACACCTCATTACCCCCTTGCTTCCCTCCTACCTTGTGTATATCACCCCTCTCCTCTTCATGCAAGCATCCTTTTCACCCTCATTATTCTCCACCCTTTTGTGTTTTCTCTTGGATCTTTGTGGATCAAAAAAGGACTGAATTTGGAGATTTGGTGGTTGATCAACCTTGCATGTGGTGTTCTTGAGCTTGATCATGTTCCTTGTAGTGACCTTTGGTGATCTCCCTTCTTCATAAGTTGTTATCTTTCCTTGGTCACATTTTCTTTTGACTCTCTACCCTACCTATCTTCCTTCCCTCTTAGCCATGAGACTATGGTGCAACCATGGTAGCTTTCTTGAAGATCTTCTCTTCATAAGGGTTAGAGACTATAACCATGTGTTCTTCTCTTTTGAGGTCATCTTGTGGCCTAAGAGTTGATCTTTGTTGGAGTTTCTTTCTCTCTCTTGGAGATTGTGATCTTGGATCTTGGTCCTCTATACAAGATGGGTAATATAACTCTTCTCCCTACTATTATTGCATTGTGTTCTTACATGCATGTTGTTGTTTACACCTCTAAAATGTGATCCTACTATACTAGATGAAGTTACCATAATCTAGGGTCTAAGTCTTGGTAATTATCACATGTGGTTTTCTTCCACTCCAAACCCTAATTTCTTGTGCCTGGTTTGGTGATGATTATGGAATGCATGTTTTCCTCTTGAACTTTGATTATGGATTGTCTTATATCGTTTATGGTTAATCTACCTTGGAAGAGGTTTTGATTTTATTTATATGCATGAGAAATATTGGTTTTCATCTCTTTAATTATGATCTTTATGGTGACTTTATGTGACACACATTATAGGGTTTAGATGAAAATCTTTGGATGGAGTTTTTCCACTTAGATAACGCTTGGTTTTATTGAGTATAACCTTCTATTTTGACCATGGTTTGGTGCTATTTTGGAGTTGGTTGGGTGGATGACTTGAGGTCACTACACCCCTTGAATTTCCTTTTGGTTGCTACACTAGTGGGTGGTTGTTGTGACCGCAACAACCCTAATCCTAGGGTATGGATGCTACACTTGACCTCCATAGCGGTCACAACATGATTTCTTGGACATATTTGGTCGCAACACCTTGGGCTTGTTTCGATCGATACCCCTTTGGTTGGGTTGGATGGTCGTTACACATCCTTCTTCGGTCACAACAGGGTCATAACCCTAGTGGGTCACAACTCTTGGTCACAATAAGTGCACCTATGGGTGCCACACCCATGTAGGTCGCTACACCTAACCCCCTTTGGTTTCAATTACTTTATGCATGGTATATATATGATGATTTGAAGATGAATGATAAATCATAATCATCTATGTAATACACACCAAACATATGGGACGTGATGAAACTAGGGTTTGGTGATTGAATGATAACATGGAACCCTAAATCAGCTATACATGTAACCCTAACCCTAATTTTAGAACCTATGATGTGATTGTTTTTATTGCTTGAAGTAATTAGCATGAGATGGTATTTTCTCTCTCCTACATGTGTGATCCTAACCTTACAGGTGGAATGAATGACATAGCTAGTAAAAGTTATGGCCTTGACATGACACATGGTAATGAGTATGAGCCTTTATGAGGCATGATGAGATAGTGATGATGTACATGGAACATGTAAGTTGGGTCTTGTGAGCTGGAAGAGGCTAAATGCCTATTGTGATGTGAGGTGATATCCTCTAGTGATGTGATAAGGGATTGATGCCCCATGACAATATGATAATGTTGATGGCCTTGAATTGGAAGTGATATTAAGTGATGATGTGAAAAGTGTATATCTCATACATTTTATATCTTCTGGAGTTGTAACTTGCCTTATCTTTGTAGAGTTTGTTTGTGATTTATATGTTGTAACTTGATTGATGCTAAAAAATACTTAATTAGCTTAACTAAACAAGTGAAACCCTAATCATGTAGTTTTCTTGTGCCATAGATCCATCTACAATATCAGTACTTGATGGATGGTGAAACAAGTTCTCCCTTAGTGGAAGCTCAGAGTCGTATATTTTTGAGTATATGCATTTCACATGATTAGTTGTGCTCATACCCTGGAAGGAGTACGGTCAAGGTCGTATCTCAAGTAATGTGATTCAATATATATACATATATATATATAAGATATGTTTTGAGGATGGCTGCGATCATACCTCAACAGGAATGCGGATGCGGTCGTAACTCAATTTTCATTGGTGGTGTGCCTATATACCATGGCAGACTAGGTTGTTTTACAGTTGGACTTTATATGTCACCGCGGCAGACTCAGACTGATCGAGGGTGTGGGAGATTGTAGGAGTATGGCTGCTGCTAGATCTTGTATGACACTAATTTTAACTTACCAGTGGTCAGTTGGAGTATGAGTTGTATACCACATCTCCTCAAGGCATAATAAAAGATAAAAAACAATCGTATAGTGTATTTGCTTAGGGTCAAATATGATTCACATTGGATGATACCTTTTTCTCATTTCTTGTACTATTTTCTATAATTATAATGTGGTAAGAGAAATCAATTGTCATACATGTTCCTCATATTCCTTCTAAAAGTATAATATGATCTATTGGTTAGTGTAGATGTCTAAAGTGTTTTATTAGTGTTAATTGCCTTGCTTATATCATTTATTTGAATCTTCTCATCTTGATAATAATTATATCTACATGTTTAGCTTATCTTTGTCATAATAGCTGCTGGTAGAGAGTTATATCTCTCATTGGTACGTTTGGTCTCACCTCATGGGTTTCCAAATCTTTTAGGTGGTTGTGCACGATGAGGTAGAGATCGTGCGGTTGAGGTTGAGCAACAAGAGGAGAAGTGGTTGTTGAAAGGTTGGACATGCTGCTAGTGTTCTGTAGTAGAGTCCTAAGTTTTGTTCTATACTCTCAGGTCCTTGGGGAGGTTTTGTAGATGTTGTACATTGACATGAGGTTTTTGGATATATGCCAGTGTTGTACAGATATGACATGTATATATAGATAGGTTATCATATGTAAGAGGTTGTGGAATGATGGCCACTGAGTTGTGATGTATATTTTGATATGAAATGAGATGCAGGTGGCACAGGTTGTGGACTCAAATGTAATCAGTCTCCATTTTTGTGAATATATGAAATTGGTTTTAATTTTCTGTGTTTTCTGGTAACCGGATTGATTAGTGTTAATTCCATGCTTGTTTTGAGTAATCTAGCTTTGTGGCATGTCGAGGTATCACAAAAGGGGGACATAAAATGTGGTTTCTGACCATTTATCAAGGATAGTGATTACTGAAGAAAACTTATTGTCAATTAACGACAACTATGCTGACGAGGCCCTGATGATGGTCAAGTCCATTGAACCCAACCTCCCACAGTTTGCTGATATATGTAACTATTTAGCATTCCAATAGTTGCCTCCTGACATCACTATCAATCAAAAGAAAATGTTATTTTTGGATCTAAAGAACTATTATTCAGATGACCCACTTCTATTTAAGAGATGAAAAAAGATGGTCTATACAGGATATGCATACCAGAAGAAGTCTCTCAAATTTTGAGAGAATGTCATTCTTCATCTTATGGAGGACATCTGGGAGGAGAGAGTACGATAGCAAAAGTACTCCACTCATGATTCTACTAGCCTATCTTGTTCAAAGATGCTCAAGCATATGTTAAGGCATGTTACAAATGCCAAAGAATGGGAAACATATCCAAAAGAGATAAAATGTTGATATCCGACTAGATTGAAGTAGAGATCTTTGATGTACGGGGAATCGACTATATGGGACCATAACCCTCTATTGCAGCAACCACTATATACTATTTACTATTGATTATGTTTCCAAATGTGAAGAGGCTATTGCAACCCCTACCTATGACTCTACGATAGTAATTAAGCTGTTTGAGAAGACCAATTCTCCAAGGTTTGGGTTCCCATGCACCATCATAAGTGATAGGGGATCTCACTTTGGAGAGAAACAATTTGAGGCTTTGTTGGAAAAATATGGAGTAAGGTGCAAGGTGGCAACACCCTACCATTCGCAAATGTTAGGACAACTAGAAGTGTCTAATCTATAGATTAAGCAAATCCTTGAGATAACTATCGGCCAGACACGAAAGGATTGGTCTATGAAACTTGATGATTATTTGTGGGCTTACTAAACTGCTTACAAGACTCTGATAGGGACCACTCCCTACTAGCATATATATGGAAAGCCATGTCATTTACCCATAGAACTAGAATATAAGACTTTTTGGGCCATCAAAATTATGAACATGGACCTGAACCAAGCTGGAAAGAAGAGATTTCTATAACTTCAAGAATTAGAGGAACTCAAGTTGTAGGCCTATGAAAATGCCAGAATTTATAAGAAAAGAACTAAGGTGTGGGCACGACGCCCACCTAAAGAGAAAAGATGTTTCTAAAGGAGATAAAGACCTTTTGTTTAACTCTAGCATCCGATTATTTTCATAAAAATTAAGATCAAGATGATCGAGCCCATTTATTGTGTCAAAGTTATACCCATCAGGGATGATGGAGATTACTAGTGAGAAACTGGGGACATTCAAGATAAATGGGAATAGAGTCAAAAGATACTACTAGGACAAAGTTTTTGTGAGAAGGTCAGAAATACAATTGGAAGAACCTCAACATGTACCACCTGAAGAAAGTTGAAACGAAAAGTAAGAGATTCAATCTAAAGACTATATATTAGCACTTCTTGGGAGGAAACCCGAGGATTTCTAAACTTTGTTTTAATTCCTTTTTGTATTTAGACTTCTTCTAATTTCTAGCCCTAAGACTAATCTACTCAAATCTATAATTTTCATAATTTTTTAATCTTATTTTAGTAATATCAACTCTATTTCATAATTTCTAATAGCCTCCAAATCTTTGTGGTTTAACGTCTGCTAGGGTTTCATGCGAGGGGGTTGCAGCGGCAGCCGTGGCGGCCGAGGGGGTAGAGGAAGGATCGGAGGCACACGCCCACTGGACGAAGGATGCGAGGAGGAGGGGAGCGTGTTCGAAGTGATGGAAGGTATAGACGGAGGTGAGGGAGACTTAACGGCGGACATACTAGAAGCGCCGGCACCCGAGACACGTACAATCAAGCATGTTGCAGCGGCAGAGGTCCAGGAAGGACAAACGGACGGAGGAGTTCCGAGTATGACTGGCAGCCTACACAACAACCTGTTAGCAGTGGCAACCAGAGCGTCTAAGAAACAGTCCCAACAAGAGATCCTATGGCGGTTGGGTATATCTCTCAGTTTTGGCAAGCCGAGCCACAAAGGAGCCCGGGTAAACTCTGACAGCTCTTCAAAGGGGGCGCCCATACTGGGAATGGAGGACTTTCTGGCGCTGAATGGAGGCGCTAATGGAGGGTCGGCGTCAGCAGGGGAAACCACTCAAGCAAAGTCCTTCAAGGACAGCATGAACATAGGAGAAGGATCTGGACAATTACCGCTCCTTGGGCTGAAGACCCGCATGCGAAACTTAACAAAACAGACATTAAGTTGAGCATGGTGGACGGAACCCCAACCTTTGAAATAAATGAAGGAAGATTCGACGAACTAGTACGACCTTGGATGTATGCGGTTGTCGTCAAGGTAATTGCAAGGAACGTAGGGTTCCTGACTTTACAAGACAGAATAAAATCCATGTGGAAACCGAGCGCGGCCTTCAAACTCATCGACCTGGAGGATAACTATTTCATTGTTCAGCTAACGAGAGAAGACGATTATCTGACGGCGCTCACCGGGGGGCCATGGCCTCTTATGGGCTCGTACCTGAACGTGCAGCCATGGGACACGTCGCTCTCGCCTTCGTCTGCAAACCCCAAGCATATGGTGATATGGATCAGGATCCCAAGACTCCCGATCTTCCTGTACTAAACTCAATTCCTGGAGGAGGTGGGAGATGCGATAGGGCGAACAATCAAGGTCGACACAAACATAGATCAGAAGAGACGAGGGAAATTTGCCAGAATCGTGGTGAAGGTGGATACGAGCAAACCTTTAGTGCCAGAAATCATTGTACAGGGGGAAAAATACAAAATCGAATATGAGAACCTGACAAGTATTTGTATGTTTTGT
This sequence comes from Alisma plantago-aquatica, assembly GCA_963693085.1. Lineage (NCBI taxonomy): Eukaryota > Viridiplantae > Streptophyta > Magnoliopsida > Alismatales > Alismataceae > Alisma > Alisma plantago-aquatica. Next base: position 1,284,662,735 of record OY856409.1, read on the forward strand.
GGGAAGATTGGTCACGTTGAGGAGGAGTCCATGGAACGAAAGGCGGTTGTGGAAGCCCAGGCGAGAGGGGGGAAGCAGACTGAGGGTACACCACCAGTACCAAAGCCACTGGGGAACTTTTCGGAAAACCTCTATGCTAAGACGTTTGCAAGGCGCCAAAGGAAGGAGGAAATGCAAGGCAAGAAGGCGGACAACACTACACACAACATGTTTAAGGAACTGGAAGTCGTCGAGGAACATACGGAAGGCGTGCAAGAAAATGGAAGGCACGGACCTAAGACGGGGTTCAAATGGCGTCAGTGGAAAGCTGCGAATAAGAAGAAGAGACTTGTTGAGGAGGTCATTTGCCCGAGCACCAACATAGGGCACAACAAGGAGATAACCTCGAGGAAGGAGAGCGATTCACAGAAACATACATCTGTGATGATTGAAGGGGAGAACACAGTGGTCATCCCAGACAAGGAGAGGGGAACTAGCAAGGGGCTACACGTCACCATGGGAGGAACTCAGACAAGGAGAATCATCGGGGGAGTCCGAGTAAATCTCTGCTATTCGGGGCGTCAGTAAGAGTCCATCTGAGGAACCGGAAAATCATCAGCCCTAAGGACCTGACTAGGAATGGTCCTAGGAAGAAGAACAGAAGGAACTATGATCCAAATGGGACGACCACACCGGGCAAGCAAGACCCAAGATCATCTGCAATGGTTACTCAATGATTGTAGCTTCATGGAATGTCTAGGGTATCTGCGGGAGAGATACCCAAAATACAATCAGAGACTTAACCAATATTCATAAGATCGATGTGCTAGTTGTTCTGGAGACAAGAACAGGTGGGAATAATGCTGACAAAATTGTGAAAATGTTGGGGTTCGACAGATCATTCCGAATAGAGGCGACAGGTTTCTCGAGCGGCATTTGGGTGTTGTGGAAAAGAAGGATAGGGGAGTTGGAGGTCCTAGCTAGCCATAAACAGTTCGTTCACTGCATCGTTAACAAGCGTACAAGAATGACGTTCGTTTACGCAAGCACGAAGCAAGCGGGTAGAAGACTGCTGTGGAAACACCTTCAAACCATAGCGGAGACTGCGTCGACACCCTGGCTGGTGACAGGTGATTTCAACACTGTGTTGTGAGCAGACGAGAAGCTGGGAGGAGAGCCAATCATAGTGAGCAGTTGTAGAGAATTCTCTTTGGGTTTGAGGAACGCAAGCCTGGAGGACCTTGGAGCGTCGGGTCCAAAGATGACATTCATAAGAGGATGGTTGATGGAGAGGTTAGATCGGGCAGTAGCGAACCAGGAATGGCTGGTGGTGTATCCCTCTACTTCTGTACAGGTCCTACCCAGGATCAATTCGAACCATTCATCTATTCTTATCACTATGGAGGAGAGAACTAAATGTTTTAGTTACCATCCCAAGACAAGCAATCTCTGGAATAGCAGAGAATCCTTCCCTGTGTTCTTGCAACATAACTGGGATAATCAAGTACCTTTCCACGAAGCGGTCAAGAAGGTCATGCATAAATCCATTCAATGGGATAAGGAAGAACGTCAGAAGCTGGCAGCGAGGAAGAGAAACCTGTTAAACGAGATGACCAGATTGCAGGCGGCACAAGAGGGGGTTTGGCACGAGACAAGGGAGCAATGGCTCACTGAGCTACAGGTGGAATATAACGAGCTCGTATACGCAGAAGGGGAGGAATGGAGATAGAAGGCCAGATGCGATAGGATGAAGGAAGGAGACGCCAACACGAAGTACTTCCAAGCGTTGGTAAAGACCAAAGACAAAGGACTAACATTACTAAAATCAAGGACAACAAGGGTATTTGGGTGGAATATGAAGCCGCAGTGAGGAAGGTGGTGAGGGAGTATTTCTATGAGTTGTTCACTAGGAAGAGAAGGAGAACAAACACCGAGGCTATTGCTACGTACGTAGGGAATTTCCCACATCTGCAAGATGAAGCTACCACGTTCATGGGAAGAGTACCGAGTAAGGAGGAAGTGCAGGCGGTGCTGATGAAGATGAATCCCATTAAGGCCCCTGGGCCTGATGGGGTGGATGCTGGTTTCTTACAAAAAAACTGGGAGCACCTTGGTGACTCCATCACACTAATGATTGCTACTTGTTTTGTAGGTCATTCTATTCATGAAAATCTAGCAAACTCCATCATGATATTGATTCCTAAGACACCTACACTGGAGAATTGCAACAACTGGAGACCCGTCACTTTGAATAATGTGGGACTCAAGTTACTATCCAAAATTCTGGTCGAAAGGATTAAGCCGTATCTTCCTGAGTGGATTTCCCCCGCACAGAGTAGCTTCGTCCCAGGAAGAAGAATAACTGACAACATTATGCTAGTACAAGAGCTTGTACACTCTATGAGGATCAAGCTGGGAAAGAGAACGGCCATGGCAATGAAAGTGGACCTATCAAAGGCCTACGACAGGATGGATTGGGAGTTCATAGAGGACACGCTCAGGAGGACAGCAATACCACAGAATCTGGTTAGAATCATTATGAATATCATAACGAAAGGCGAGATAGCAATCACCTAGAATGGGGAAAATCTAACACCTTTCAAAGCTACAATAGGGATGAGGCAAGGAGACCCACTATCGCCCTACATCTTCGTGCTCTGCTTTGATAGACTCAGCCAAGCCATTGCAATGGAGGAACGATCCAGGAGATGGGTTCCCTTCCATGCTACAAGGCAGGGGACCGGAATATCACATGTATGTTTTGTAGATGATCTTATCCTCTTTGGAGAAGCTACTGAACGACAGTCCGCAATATGCTCACAACCTTAAAGAAGTTTGAAAAGGTATCTAGACAAATTTAGCCAAGGAGAAATCTGCGATATTCTTCTCTAAGAACACGCCCCACCCAATCCGGAGAGAGATCGCGAGGATCATCGACATAGGCCAAACGGAGAACCTCGGTAAGCACTTGGGAGTTCCAATTCTGCATGAGCGTACAAATAAAGAGTTATATCTCAACACTATAAATAAAGTGGAAACAAGACTATCAACATAGGCAAATAGATCACTGTCCCTAGCTGGAAGAGTGACGTTGATCAAATCTGTTCTTAACACAATGCCCATATACATCATGCAATCCACTGCCTTGCCAATGGCGGTGTGTGACAGCATTGACCAGGTGGTGCGATCGTTTCTATGGAAAGGGGCAGACAGACAGAAAGGCATACACCTAGTATCCTGGGACAAAGTCACAGTGCACCGAGGAGATGGAAGACTAGACATCAAGAGAGAAAGAGTGCAGAATGAAGCTTTGCTATACAAAACGTAATGGGATTTCTTGTCACAGCGGGAGGCGCTGTGGAAAACAATCACCAAGGAGAAATTATTGCATCCATCTAATTTAGGAATCGCGAGCGCTTCGCGGTTGTGGAGAGCAATTATAAGTATCCAAACTGAGTTGAATCCAGTGATAGGGAAGGTCATGTTGTCTGGGATGAATACCAACGTGTGGAAGGACAATGGGTTGAGGGAAGTCACACCCCTGTTATCAAGGTGGGTAGAACGATACCTGAGGACATTGAAGATCTAACAGTCAGCTCTATTGTTGACATGAGGGGCGAATGGGATGTGGAGTTTGTTCGATACTGGTTTACTGAAGAGACGGCCAATACCATCCTAGCCATGCCGTCGTCGGACCCGACGGCGGGGGTTGATGGATGTTGGTATACAAAGAGCACGACCGGGGAGGTCACTGTCAAAGGTGCTTACCGACAACTGCTGAAGGATAACACGACGAGGACCCGAGGTCGTGGGAACACGCTTTGGAAACTAAAGGTGTTGCAGCATGTAAAGACATTGCTTTGGCTAGGCATGCACGGAGGGATCATGTCTAATGAAACAAGATACAGGAGGGGCTTTACGGATGACAACCAGTGCCCGCATTGTCAGAAAGGGGTCGAGAGCCTCCTGCACCTATTCCTCACCTGCCCAGAGAGCAAGGAACTATGGGGAAGGATACAGGCGTTCACTAAAGTTGAGTTGGTTCATGGGCAAAATTTTGAGCAATGGCTGGATGGAAACATGAAGAAGAAGGCAGAGAACTCAGACTGGAACTTGTGGGTGGCAATTACAATGTGGAAACTTTGGAACCATCGGTGTAATCTGGTGTTCCAAGATGTAAGAACTAGCCCGTAAGGACTTTTTGAGATCATCAGACAGGAGGTAATGATTTGCAGAAGGGCTTTCACAGAAAATAAAACTTATCCTGACAACGAAAGGGAGGTTATTAAGTGGAGTCCTCTGAGAACGGGACAGGTGAAACTGAATGTAGACACAGCTATAAAGCACGGGAACATGTCCACAGCGTTCGTCATCTGGGATCATGAAGGTCGATGGCTCGGAGGTGGCTATGACCGAGGAACCATAATAGACATCCAGAAGGCTGAGCTTAGAGCTATCACATCTGGTATCCGAGAATGTTAGGGTAGATACAACTTTGTGCGGGTAGAATCAGACAGCAAGGGAGCCATTTCAATGTTGCAGAAGCAAATGAAGATCCTGATCCAATATCGCCAGGAATGTCTCTTCATCGAGAAGCTTGCAAACTCGTTCCAGAATTTAGAGTTTAGTTTTTGTAAACGGAAATGTAATATGGTGGCAGATTGCATAGCCAAGCGAGGTCGATCTTAAGGGGGTAGGAGAAGTAGATGGCAGCAGTGTCCTGACTTCCTCTTTGACATGATAAAAGAGGAGGCCTCACTGGGCCATGAGATGTGTGTGAACGTTAGTGGGCCTGCACTGAGGGAGCAGTATGAATAAGACGATCCTCAGATTATCAAAAAAAACTCTATTTCATAATTTCTAGTCTATACATACTAAAACCAGCTTACAACTAACTTGTGTAGGCACTGCACTTCCATCAGAGTTAGGGTGACCATTGCTCTAGCATTTGCATCCCACAACCATCGGTTGTAGGGAGGGAGATAGTCACACAAGTAGAAGCTTTAGAGCTAGAGTAACGATTGTTGACCTAGAGGTTATACATTGTCTGTATTTTTATAATGACTTAACCATTCCATTCATATGTATCTAATATGTGTATTCAAGATTGATTTCAGGTGTTAGGTATATGAAAAGGATCAAAATTCACAAGCCATAATTTGCTACAGTTCAAGTCAAAAGCTATATAAGTGTACAATTTAGGAAATCCATGTAAATGACCTTAGAAGATTTTTATAATCACTTGTATTGATGTATTAGCTTGTAACTAAGATGAGAAAATTGATTGGGACACTTAGAACCAAGTTCTAATCACTTTTGATGCACTTTATAAAATTGATCACAGGCAGTCAATTAGTCAAGTTTCAATCTCGACTGATCCACTAGGATCAATTCTCTGAAGAGTGCATCGGTCGAGTTGTGTTTTCACAGAACTTGACCGATGAAGTTACTGACCAAACACAACTTTCATTGGTCGGTCAAGTTTTCCCAGGACAAACTCGACCGATGGTTTGAAATTTGGGTTTGTCTTTTACCCTATCAGTTGAGTTACCTTTATTGAAACTCGACCGATTGCATTGTATGGAAATTGCAGAAAAAGTGATTGTGACTATTGGTGAATTATTTGGGCAAAAATAGATATGTTACCTTGGGCAAAAATGGCTATTTTTTGACCCTAAGTGTACCCCAACTCAAAGGGGCACCCTTAGCTATAAATAGGACCTCTTGGAGTTCATTCCAAGGTTGCTCATTCCATATATGCTTTGTTCTTGCTTAGTTGAGAGTGTTGCACACTTTTGAGCCCATTTGTCTCTCTACCTTCAAGTCAAATCAGTGAGTATGAGTGAGATAGGATCTATTGTAAGAGAGCTACCCCTTGTATCCATTTAAAGCTCTTCACCTCCATCTTCCTACCCCCTTTCCTATTGAAGAAAAGGTTGAAGATCTTCTCTGAGTAAAGGAGAAGGAGTTGCTATTCTTCAAGGTTGAAGAAAGCATGGTATTCCAGGTCTCTAAGTGAAAGAGATAGGCAAGGTGGACGTTAAAAAAGGATAGGTAATTCCTTGAAGTCCAAAGACTTTAAGAAGGAGTGGTTAAATCCTTGTTGAAGGCTGAAGACTCCATGGTTCAAGTGGGTAAGTTCCTTCGGTAGGTTGAAGATCCTTGCTTGAGGTATTAATTCCTTGGATGAATGTGGTTGTTGTCTTGTAATCTTATGAATGAATATAAGAGCATCAAGATTGCAAAGTCCTAGAGCCTAATCACCTCTAGGTAGTGGATTGACTCACTTCTAGTTTGAAGTGTGGAACCACTCTAAACCACTTTGTCTAAGGGTATGTTCTTCCTTGTCTCTCACCCTTGCTATGCATGCTAGTTAGGACTTCAAATTGGTTGTATGTTTAAGTTTTTGTACTTAATATAATTTGGTGGTCTAATTCATTTTGTGAGATTTGTGAACCTCTATTCACCCCCCTCTAGAGCCCTTGATCCAACAAGTGGTATCAGAGCATGTCTTCTCCAAGCTACTTCCACAAGTAGGAGAAGATGGGCGATTTAGCACTTGGATCTCTCAACTTGGAGGGAAGCTTCTCCATGTGACCTCTGGTCTTTGACGGCACCAACTTCCTCTATTGGAAGAGAAGAATGCAGTTCTATCTCCAAGGAGTAAGCTATGAGATGTGGAAGGTGGTGCATCTAAAGTATGAAGATCCAAAGGGGGAAATCTCTACATGAATGGAAGCCCAAATGAAGCAAGCTCAGCTCAATGCCAAAGCCGTGAGCATCATCTATGCAGCCCTCACCCCATTCGACTTCAACCAGATCTCCTCTTAGGACACCGCACATGAAATTTGGAACAAGCTATATGTCACCTATGAAGGAGCAGAGCAAGTGAAGGAAGCTAAGATCTACATGCTTGGTGGTCTACTTGAGAACTTCAAGATGGGTAAGAATGAAAGAGTGGCGGACATGTACACAAGGCTTAATGTGATCATCAATGGATTGGCAGCCCTTGGTAGTGTAATGGACAAAGGCACAATCAACTCCAAGATCTTGAGATCTCTTCCAAAGAGATGGGAGCCCAAGGTGACATCCATTAAATAAGTGTACAAGCTTAGTGAATTGTCAACTGAGGACCTGGTTGGCAGCCTTCAAGCTCATGAGTCAAGGCTTGATAAGCAAGAAGAAGAAGAAAAGAGAGAAGAAAAGGAGTCCAAGAAGATCAAGGACACAGCCTTCAAAGCTCAAATTGAAGAGATGGTTTGGCATCAACAACTTGCACTCAAGTCCCCTACTCCTTCCTCAAGTGAGGATGAAGGCCCAAATGAGAATGAAGCTAACTACTCCAAGGGAAAACCCTTCAAGAGGAAGCCTTCTTCATCAACTCCTAGATGCTATGAATGTGGCCAAAAAGGTTATTATAAGAGTGACTGCCCCAAGGCCAAGAAGAGCCATCACAAGAGCAGCCACAAGAAGGACCAGGATTTCAATAGAGAAGGAAAATACAGTAGAAAGAAGAAGAAAGAAAGAAGAATCAAAGATGCAGCTCATGCAGCTTGGGAGGAGTCTTCCTCAAGCTCTTCAAGCTCCAAAGATGGAGAATGCCACCTTGCTCTTATGGCCTCTACAAGTGAAGATGTAGGTGAGGTAAGTGAGGTAAGTGAAGTCAATTTGCATGAGTTGTCTAGAGAAACTCCTATTGATATGCTTCATGCTTTTCGGTCATCTTTTACTAATTGCAAATCTAAAAAGAAAAGGTTAGGAAAGATTATAGATGATCTTTATGCTAAGATTGAGATTCCTGATCAAACTGAAAAGATGCACCTTGATAGTATTGATACCTTGCAAGGGCAATTTCTTGATCTTGAGCTCCAATACAATGGAGTTGAAGTTGAGAATGGTGTCTGCCTTAAGACCATTGCTACTCTTAAGGAAGAAAACCAAAAATGCCTAGATGAGATAGATTTTCTTAAAACTGAAAATGTAGAAGTTAATCTCATTGATGAAGCTAGGAAGCAAGAAACTCATGCCTATCAAAAGGAAATTATTTTACTTAAATCTAAAAATGCCAAGTTGCTTTCTCAAGTTAATGATCTATCATCTAGACCTATTTTGCAAAGTAATGAAGTAGCTAGCACTGCTTTAGAACGTGATTCCTTTCATACTAAAGCCCTATGTTTAGAGGCCGACCTATTGCATGCTAGAGATGATCTTGCTAGTTTACATTCTACTGTCATTAACAATAGTGATGATAATGCTAAGTTAAGAGCTTCTTTGCAAAAGTTTCTTATGGAAAAGAAATCCCTTAATGCTGTCCTAGAACACTCTACCAAACAAATTGGTACTAGTGATTTAGGATATGATGGGACTACTCCTAAGGGTAAGAACAAGAGTAAGGGTAAGAATAAGAGTGTGGAACCTCCTTTCTTTCATGGAGAAACTTCTGGCTCTAAGAACCCAATGGTATGTGTTCATTGTAAATGTGATAATCATTACTCTACTTATTGTCCTTACAAACCAAAGGGGACCAACCCAAAGATGAAATGGGTCCCCAAGATAACCCCGGATCCCAAAGTTTGAGTTGGGTACCAACATCCTTCTTTCATGTAGCTCAAAAGAAGGTGGACTGTTGATAGTGGTTGCTCAAAACATATGACATGTGAAATCAGCCATTTCAAAAAATTCATGAAAAAGAGAGGAGGATCGATGACCTTCGGGGACAACAAAAATGGTAAGGTAATAGGTGAGGGTGATGTAGGCAATGAGCTAAGTATTAAAAATGTTTTGCTTTTTGATGGCCTACATCACAATTTGATAAGTGTAAGCCAACTTTGTGATAATGTATATCTTGTTCTATTTACTTCTTTAGTATGTTTGCTTCTAGATTCCCTCACTTACAATGTCATATATAAGGGAACTAGAAATGGTAATCTTTATATTATTGTGCTTGATTATCTAAAGCATGTACTTGATAGATGCTTGGTTGTGGATAAGAATAATATTTCTCTTTGGCATCGCCGGTTGGGTCATGTGAATATGCATCAAATGAAGAAATTGAGCAAAAAGGAATTGGTTTGGGGACTTCCCAAATTGGATTTTGAAACGGATGAGGAATGTCAACCTTGTACACAAGGCAAGAAAACCAAGTCCTCCTTCAAATCCAAAGGAGTCCTTAGTACCAAAAGAGCTCTTGAGCTTCTTCATATTGATCTATTCGGACCTATGAGAACTCAAATGCTTCGCGGTTCCAAGTATTGTCTTGTGATTGTCGATGATTTCTCTCGCTATACTTGGACCTTATTTTTCATTTCTAAAAGTGATACTCTAGATGTTTTCTCAAGCTTTTGTAAACAAGTTGAAAATGAAGCTTCTTGTTGGATTATTTCTATCCGTAGTGACCATGGGGGAGAGTTTGAAAATGATCTTTTTGAGCATTTTTCTGAAAATTTTGGTTACTCACACAATTTCTCTTCTCCTCGTACACCTCAACAAAATGGGGTAGTAGAGAGAAAGAATAGATCGCTACAAGAGATGGCTAGGACCATGCTTCTTGAATATGACATTCCTAAGAAGTTTTGGGCCGAAGTTGTTAGTACCTCTTGCTTTGTGCAGAATTGAGTTTTTACACATACTTCTTTGAAGAAAATCCCCTATGAGTTATAGTGTGGTAGAAAGCCATCCATCGACTTATTTTACATTTTTGGATATCCTTGTTTTGTCTTAAACATGAAGGATTATCTCGACAAGTTTGATCCAAAATCTTACAAGGCTTTCTTCCTAGGCTATAACACTACCAGCATGGCTTATAGAGTTTTCAATATTGAATTGTCTAAAATTGAAGAATCCATTAATGTCAAGTTTATTGAAACTAACCCTGTTGTTGGCAAGAATTTTGTTGATAATGATGTTGCAGATGACTTAATTCCGATCTTGAAAGACCTCAACATCGACAACAAAGGTAAGCAGGTGGTTGAAGTAGGAGATGAAGAGAAGAAGGATCCCACTCCTCATTTCGCAAAGAATCATCCCAAAGAGTTAATCATCGGCAATCCATTTGAGAGAGTGAAGACACGAGCTACCTACAACAAAGAACAAGCAGACAGTGCCTTCATCTCACAGCTGGAGCCAAAGAACATCAACTAATCTCTTGGAGATGACGAGTGGATCCTAGCCATGCAAGAGGAACTAGAGCAATTCGAGAAGAACCGAGTGTGGACCCTAGTGCTGAGACCAAGTGACAGAAAAATCATTGGCACCAAATGGGTCTACCGCAACAAGCTTGATGAAAATGACAAGGTGGTAAGGAACAAAGCAAGGTTAGTGGCACAAGGTTACAATCAGTAGGAAGGTATTAATTTTGATGAAATTTATGCTCCTATTGCTAGACTTGAATCTATTAGAATGCTGCTTGCCTTTACTAGTTATAAAAATTTCTTGCTATATCAAATGGATGTTAAAAGTGCATTTTTGAATGGTACAATCGAGGAGGAAGTATTTTTTGCTCAACCTCCGGGCTTTGAAAATGACAAGTTGCCTAATCATGTTTATTTGTTACAAAAAAAATCTCTATGGACTCAAACAATCACCTTGAGCTTGGTATAAGAAATTTAAGAACTTTTTGTTAGACAATGGTCATGTCATGGGCAAAGTTGATTCTACTTTATTTCTAAAACACACTTCTAACAATTTTCTTATCATTCAAATTTATGTTGATGATATCATATTTGGTGGAACTAATCTTGATCTTTGCAAGGAGTTTAGTTCACTTATGCAGAATGAGTTCAAGATGAGCATGATGGGTGAGTTGACTTTCTTCCTCGGCTTCCAAATCAAGCAAACCAAAGATGGAAACTTCATCAAACAAGGCAAGTACACTAGTGAATTACTCAAACACTTTGGGATGGAGAACATGAAGTCGGTGGACACACCCATGTCTAATACCTCCAAACTTGATAGAGATGAAGAAGGTGAGAAGGTAGATGAGAAGCTCTATAGAGGTATGATTGGAAGTTTACTTTATTTAACTACCTCTAGACCTAATATTATGTTTAGTATTGGCTTGTGTGCTCGCTTTCAATCAAGTCCTAGGAAATCACATCTTATTACTATTAAGAGGATTTTTAGGTACTTAGACAAAATTCAAAACTTTGTTCTATGGTACTCTAAGTCAAGGGACTTTACTCCTATAGCATATAGTGATGTTGATTATGCGGGTTGTTTGGTTGATAGAAAGTACACAAGTGGAACTTGCTTCCTTCTAGGACCATGCTTGGTGTCTTGGTTTTCCAAGAAACAGAGCATTGTGGCATTATCAACTATTGAGGCTGAGTACATTGCAGTCGGGAGTTGTTGTGCCCAGGTCCTATGGATGAAGCAAATGCTCCAAGACTTTAACATACATTTTGATGCTTCTCCTATCTATTGTGATAATACTAGTGCAATCAATCTTTCTTATAATCCTATATTGCATAGTAGAGCTAAACATATAAAGGTTCACCATCATTTTCTTCATGATCACATTGCCAAGAAGGATATTTATATCACGCATGTGGACACGGAAAATCAGTTGGCAGACATTTTCACTAAACCTCTAGCTAGAGAGCAATTTAATTTTATTAGATATAAACTGCTCATTGTTGCTTCGGATGATATTGACATGTTATCTAGCTAGTTGCTTTTATCTTATATGTCTTTCTCATGCTTTACTCACCTGTCTTGCCTAAAATTGCTAAAATTTGCTAAAATATGCTTGTTGACATGTGTAGTTTCATTTGTTTTTGGGATTTTCTTGAATTTTGGGTTTTATCGCTAAATAGTACCCAATGATGAGTGATATGTGCCTAAGTATGTTCAATATACATAATAGACTCAAAAAATGAATTTCATTAGCATTTATATGGCTAGAAATTAAGTTTGATGGTATTAGGCTAGGTTGACCATCGGTTGAGTTTTCCTAAAACAAACTCGATCGATCTATGGCCGAGAGTTGTTCTAAAATGGACCAATCGATCGAGTTTCTGACTCTCAGAACTCGACCGATTAGCGGGTTGAAGCCAACTTAAATTGGGTTCGGCCGACTATTCTCCCTATCAATTAGAGAATAGTCTACTGATTCCCCTTCTTCTAGCCCTAAGCTCTCTACCCTAGCCCTTACCTTCCCTATCCTGGCCCTTTTCCTGACCTAGATAGGTGGCCCTAGACCTCCCCTTTTGCTCCTTGTTGGTGTTTGGATGTTTTTAATGGTTTGCTTTGTGCATTTGATCTCTTCTCCTCCTTTTTTTCACCTCCATGGCTTCCCATAGGAGAAATAGACCCACCCCTAGCAATGCTCCTTTGTCTTCTTTGTCTAACCACTTGATTCCTTTTGATGATACCTCATTTGTCTCATTAGAATCTATAAATAGGTATAAGGACCTTCTTCCTAGGAGTCCTTTCACTTTTAGAGCTTTGTTTGAGCCTAGCCCTAGGTGTCAAGTGGTTATAGACTAAGTAGCCAAGTTGTTAGTCGTCCATCGCCTCTCTTCCCTGGCTATTGAGCGTGACTTCTTTTTAAATTCCATGACAAGCACAAAAGTAGTTCATGAATTCTATGCTAATTTGCGTTGGAATTATGACACCCTTGTACCCCCACTGAATACTCAAGTAATCCTGACTTCCATGATCGTCGGGAAGCATTTTCAAATCTCTGAGGATATTTTAAATGTCTTCTTTTCTGGAGATAATGAGAATGACTCTTGGTGCAAGGATTTCAGCGTGTACTTCAATCTTTTAGATCATGAAGGTTTCTACAAGTAGAATGAGCTTAATCTCCCTGGCATTCATCGCTACTTAAAGAAACTCGATGTTCCATATAAGAAGAAGAAGAGAACCCTACCCTCCTCCTCTCTCGATCTCAGGAAGTGCATCTTAGCCTTAGTGGTCAACTACAACATCCATCCGAAGAAAAATCAAACGGATATTGCAGAGAACACTGTGGTTATCATGTATTGCCTCCTTGAGAATATCAGAGTCAAATGGTCACGATACATTCTTCACCATATGACATTTTTTGATTTAGGTAAGAACACCTGAGGCACCCATCCACCCTATCCTGGCCTGATTTGTGGTTTGTTTCAGTTTGCTACAGAGAAATCATTCTTCTCTAACTACCATTACAAGCTAGCCAGAAAGGGGTTGTGTATCAGTGAAACCATGATTCAAAAGTTTGTGCCTGTTTTTGGCTCTACCACACTTGGTGCTTCACCCTCTGCCTCTGCCTCTACAACCCCTGCCTCCTCTACCCAAGCTCCACCTCCTCAACCACCTCGACCTAGCCATGTCGCGTTTCGTGTATCCAATGAAACCCTTATGGGCTACATGATGCACCAACAAGCATACAACCAACAAGTTCAAGAGCACCTGTATTAGGATCTATGTTCAATCATGTATACCATGAACATATCCTGTACACACCCCTACCCCACCTATCAGCCTTTCTCCGGTAGTGATTATGCTTCTTATGCATACAATCATTACTATCCTACCCCCGAGCCTTCCGCTGTTGTTTCTCCTCCACCCTTTGCTACTGGTGGTCCTACTCCTTCCTATCTGTCGTTGCCTGTTGGCCCCTTGGCCACCCTACTTGCCATTCTTGGCGATTCTGCTCCATCCTTTCCTCAAGCCAATGAGCTCTATGCTCTTGGTATGACTTGGGAAGAGCAGAATGCTCGTTGGCCCGGTCGTGGTTTCGGTCCTCCTGCAGATGAGGAGATGTCTGGCCAGGCTGATGATGTCAAGGCTACTAATGACGAGGATGGTGATGGTGAGGATGCTTCTGATGATGGTGATGGTTCTGGTGCTGATTCTAGTGATGAAGGCACTATTGCTGCACCTTCAGATGGAGACGAGGACTACGAGCCTGGAGCTGATGATGATGATGATGTGGACATAGTTAGTCTATATGTCTAGCTTGTTTCTTAGTTTTTAGTCTAGTTTGGTGATCATATATATCTTTCTAGGCTATTTTGTATAAGAAACATCTAGGCACATTATCTGAGTTGTACTATTTATCTTTAGTTTTCATAGCTTCTTGCGTGTAGTTGCTTTCACGAGAACATAATTTTGCATTGTAATATATGTTATGTGCACTCTAGCTCTTTGCTCTGATATATCTTATGAGTTGGTGCCATTTTTTTCCATATTTTTATTATGCATGAGATTTTATCTTTCTTTCGTCTCTGGTTAACATATGAAATGAGATTGCATGTATGATTATATGTTTGATGTGTTTGGACAAGACTTGGTTATATGCTCTTCTACCCCCTACTTTTTGATAATGTCAAAAGGGGGAGAGAAATTTCAATGTCTTAAAACTCAATCATATTGATATTCTTTGTCACACTGTTATTTATTGCTTATGATATCCTTTTCTTGTTCATTTAATGTTTTTATCATGTGACTTGCAAAGGACCATATAGTAAATGTATGCTACATTTTTTGTGTAGATAGACTAACTATGCAGGTTAAAGCAAGCATAGACTGAGGGGGAGCAATTCACATTGTTCACATCTTGAATCCCCCAAAATTCACAAGGTAAAGGTATAACTTCTATATCCTTTTCAATATGTTTGAGAAATGGTTTGTCATTGTCAAAAAGGGGGAGAATGTTGACCTAGAGGTTATACATTGTCCATATTTTGATAATGACTTAACCACTCCATTTATATGTATCTAATAAGTGTATTCAAGATTGATTTCAAGTGTTAGGTACATGAAAAGGATCAAAATTCACAAGCCCTAATTTGCTACAGTTCAAGTCAAAAGCTATACAAGTGTACAATTTAGGAAATCCATGTAAACGACCTTAGAATATTTTTGTAATCACTTTTATTCATGTATTGGCTTGTAACTAAGATGAGAAAATTGATTGGGACACTTAGAACCAAGTTCAAATCACTTTTGATGCACTTTAGAAAATTGATCACAGGCAGTCAATCAGTCGAGTTTCAATCTCGACCGATTCACTAGGATCAATTCTCTGAAGAGTGCATCGGTCGAGTTGTGTTTTCATAGAACTCAACCGATGGGGTTACTGAACAAACACAACTTTCATTGGTCGGTCGAGTTTCCGCAGGACAAACTCGACCGATGGTTTGAAATTTGGATTCATCTTTTACCCTATCGTTCGAGTTACCTTTATTGAAACTCGACCGATGGCACTGTACAGAAATTGCAGAAAAAAAGTGATTGTGACCGTTGATGAGTTATTTGGGTGAAAATAGATCTGTTGCCTTTGGCAAAAATGACTATTTTTTTACCCTAAGCATACCCCAACTCAAAGGGGTACCTTCAGCTATAAATAGGACCTCTTGGAGTTCATTCCAAGGTTACGCATTCCATATATGCTTGGTTCTTGCTTAGTCAAGAGTGTTGCACACATTTGAGTCCCTTTCACTCTCTACCTTCAAGTCAAATCCATGAGTATGAGTGAGATAGGATCTTTTGTAAGAGAGCTACCCCTTGTATCCATGTAAAGCTCTCCACCTCCATCTTCCTACCCCCTTTCCTATTAAAGAAAAGGCTAAAGATCTTCTCTGAGTGAAGGAGAAGGAGTTTCTAATCTTCAAGGTTGAAGAAAGCATGGTGTTCTAGATCTCTAAGTGAAGGAGATAAGCAAGGTGGATGTTCAAGAAGGATAGATAATTCCTTGAAGGCCAAAGACTTGAAGAAGGAGTGGGTAAGTCCTTGTTGAAGGTTGAAGACTCCACGGTTCAAGTGGGTAAGTTCCTTCGGTAGGTTGAAGATCCTTGATTGAGGTATTAAGTCCTTGGATGAATGTGGTTTTTGTCTTGTAATCTTATGAATGAATATAAGAGCATCAAGATTGCAAAGTGCTAGATCCTAACCACCTCTAGGTAGTGGACTGACTCACTTCTGGTTTGAAGTGTGGAACCACTCTAAACTACTTTGTCCAAATGTATGTTCTTCATTATCTCTCACCCTTGATATGCATGCTAGTTAGGACTTCAAATTGGTTGTATGTTTAAGTTTCTACACTTAATATAATTTGGTGGTCTAATTCATTTTATGAGATTTTTTAATTTCTATTCACTTCCCCCTCTAGATCCCTTGATCCAATAACGATCAATTCCGATCAACCATTTCCAATGAAATCATTGGACAACTAATGCTTCTGAACCATTAGTTTTGGCCTAAACTACACAACCATCAACTATGCCTCGCCATCAGTTGTTAAACATGTATACCGCACCATTAGTTTATGCTAGTTGAACCACCATTGTTTGATCAACCATCGGATGACTGTACTGAACAACTGCCGGGCTATAGCACCATCGACTGTTGAGACATTTTGTCAAGCCATCGGGTGATAATGTCCATCGGTTTTGTAGAGCCATTGGTTCTGGTGAACCATTTAATTTTCATAAAACACACAAGACATCAGTTGTCGATTCTTGAGGTCCAATATAGCCATTGGGGGATCTAGCCATCTGTTCTACCAAGCCATCAGCTTTTGAGAGATACTAACAACCATCGGTTGACACCACAAAACTCAACAATTGGTGGTCGCCCAAGAGTCACTTGGCTTCCTATAAAAGACTGAGACTAACCATCGAGAGCGCTCTTTTAAAACCCTAGCCACATGAACCAAAGGAGAGCGGAGCCCCAAAGGCACAACCATTGGTATGTACTGCCTTCAAGATCCAACCATCAATAAACCTCAACCTTCAACCTCACTGACGATCATCTGAAACTACACCACTAGATCGAGGAATTAGCTCCCTTCCCTATTCTGAGTCCACGGTGGAGAAAGGAACCAGTGATGGCAGAAAGAGGAAGTTTTGTCGCACTGACAACATAATGGTAATGATTCCCTCTTTCTTTGTCTAAAGCACTTTGAACGGTGATTCTGACCTCTTTCCACCTTCACCTTCATTTTGTTCCTTCGAACTGTGAACACCTTTTTGTCTTCTCTGATGCGTGATCTCTCACAAACATCGATATCCCAAACCATCAGCTTTCCGTGCTTTTGTCCTTTCACCTTTGACCTTCTTAACCATTGCCTCTTCACCTTCGATCTCCACCAAACATTGACCATAACCCTGTTATGGTCCTCACCACAACTATCGGTTGAGACTCGCCATCGGTCGTTCGCAACCTACACCTAATCTGACCATTGGTTGTTGTTGTTATGGACATTGCCATCGGCTACCTAGTCATAGGTTCCCCATTCCCTTGACCATCATTCTCTTGATTTACTCAATTAAGATTGTACTTACCTTCTATCTAACCTTGTAAAAGATACCAGGGTATATACGAAGCACAATGGCAGGCAATAC
Organism: Alisma plantago-aquatica; assembly: GCA_963693085.1. Taxonomy (NCBI): domain Eukaryota; kingdom Viridiplantae; phylum Streptophyta; class Magnoliopsida; order Alismatales; family Alismataceae; genus Alisma; species Alisma plantago-aquatica. The sequence goes on from OY856409.1 coordinate 1,284,680,047, forward strand.
TAATTTAAATGTAGAGATGATTGAATCTGAGGAAACCAGAAGGATTAGATCCTACATGCCTGTAGAGGAAATAAAGAGGATAGAAAGATTGAAAGATGAGCATGTGGCCTACATCATATTGCACAAGGTGACAAGAATGAGTGAGGATTCCTGACAGACAAAGTTTGGGAAAATCTATCTGGAGAAAGCAGATATAGTTCTGGGCAGTCTAAAGCTATCATGATGTAGTCAGGGTTCATGCATGTAGTAGAAGATAGTTTCTTATGCCATGTTCTTCATAACATACATGGGTAATGTGACGAGGATGGACCTCCATATACTATGGAGTATAATAGAAAACAAACCTATGAATATAAGAAATTTTAGATAGATAGATTGGCAACAGTAGTAGGACCTGAAGGCTCCCATTATATTTGCATGGGAGGGTTGATAACCTACATTTCCCACCGACTTGGCTACCCCAACAAGCTCCAATTCTTACTCAAATCAAGGGGAAATATGTCAGTCATGTAAAGTGTCTCATTGATGCTGATATACTAACAAGGCAGAAGGAGAAACTCTACTACTACCCCTCCCTGAATGTAGCAACTAAGATAGAAATAAACTCACATTCAAGGAGGAAGAAATTCTATAAATAATATCTTCACAATCTACAAGCATGAAGAGGCCAGTTGATCCAAGAAAAAGGTGACCAAGGAGTCCGATAGAGAAGCCTTAGATGAGGCAGAAGCTGGTAGTGTGAGTCCCTGAAAGGATAGCATTGACGATCAAAACAAAAGAAACGCTCGCACTACAGGCAATAAATTTGGAAAATGAGGAACCTGAAACCCTGAAGACCACAAATGTGGTCAAAATTCTTGAAACAAAATGGAATAATCATTCTAAACATCTAGTTGTTATACCAGAGACAATATCAGAGGAGTCAAATATGTTTGCAAATAAAGAAAACTTCATAATTGAGTGAATGCTACACCTCCAACAGAAGTGCTTGAGGCAGTCAAAACCTCGATCACTCTTGAAAAAGAACAGCCTGAGCAAGAAGTCTGAGACATTGAAAGATCACAACCAGCACACACACGCCATGAGAGGTCTACATAGACAAAGGAAGTCGAGCATGCAGCTAGCTTCACCCACGAGCAACATCAACAACAATGGCAAACCTTCAGTGGCCAGGTTCTTGGAGACACGGCAGGAGATTGATGATTTAAATGAGATCGTATCAACCTCCACCCTAAATATTTTAAATCTATCTTCACATATGTCTTTACGAACCTCACAGATATAGAAAATAGCAATAGAGATAAAACATGTCCTCAGTCTTCCACAACAAATGCAGCAATTTGCTACCAATAAATGGCAGGTAATGGAGGCTTTAGCGGGAGTGAAGAGGAGCTTGCCCTTATTCTACAAGAGTGAGACAAATTACTCAAAGAAAACTTCACACTGCAAGTTGAGGTAGTAAGAAGGAAGGAAGCACCATCAATTAGTGAAGAGGCATCGCCAATGAGACAACACATTATAGATTATGAAGCCTCCTCCATGAAAGCAACAAGTATCGATTTGTATCTTACAATTAACATGTTGATGGTCGTTGTACAACCAAGACAAGGGGTGTTGCTTAATGAAGTTGCCACTTCTGGATGCACTCTTCCGCTGGAGAAAGAGGATTCAAAGAAGACTTCTAGTAGCAAGAGAATGCCCACTGGGGATGACAATCTGACCACTTCCCCAGCCTCACAAGAGAATTCTATAAACAACAAGGAAATGGGACCTGAGGGACTGACGAATCATAGCACCCTTCAACCTTCAAAACCAACAAGTCCCTTTGAGAGTCCAGAAGTAATGGGAGACGAAAAGTTGTAAATGAGGACTTACACTCTTTGAGAGGAAAATACGTCATGGAAATTATACACGATAGATAATTTTTCTATGATGTGCATATGGAATACATACCAAGGAGGATGTATCCATTGATCCCCTTACCTGAAAAGGACCCCTAGAGAGAGAAACTAAAGATGTGTGAAGAGTCACCAAAAAAACTAGTGCCTAAAGAAAGAAGAAAACAACCATCATCTCCCCCACCACCTCCCTTTTCTGGACCCACACCAGCTGTCACCACTACTAAAGTTCATGTATCTATTCCTAATCCTAACAAACAAATAATACCACAAGAAACTGAAACACTTGTAGCACCACTTCAGGAGACAGAACCCACTATCCAACCCATTACTGAGAACATCATAGCAAAAACCTTAGATCCAGAAGAAAATTTTGATCAAGAGACTGAGGCAGACATTGAAGGAGATGAACTAGATGGTCAACTAGTTGAAGGACTGGAACCAACACAAGTTACTATGCACACCTTAAAAAACTTCAACAAACTTTTTTTTGGTCGGAAAAAAAAACGTGTTACTATTGAAACCAAAACTAAAGGTAAAAAGTGCCTCAAAGGAGAAACTAGTTCTATGTGCCTCCACACAGGAAGAGCACATCAGATCAGGAACAACAAGAAGAACCCCCACAAGTCCGAAGTTATGAGCAGGAAATAAAAAACTAAATAAGGAAAACAACACAGACATAGAAGAAGAAGAATCGTACAGACTCAATATCCCCACCCACAAATATATCTATACTAATATCCTTGCTTTTATGCTAGAAACCATTCACCATATTAGCTTTTGCAGCTGCTTCTTGAGATACTGGACAGTTGTGACAAACACGCATAAGACTGAAAAGAGTATTGCATGATCTGCCACTTCGATGCAATCTCCCTGGAGCAAGTAGAACTACCACTTCAACTCAACTCCAAGCCAAGGAAGGTAACTAAACAGACATCATAAATCAGACAGATCAGACTCATCCATAACCCGCCTTGAGCTTCAGCAGTCAACCATCAACAATTCAAGAACACCGACAGTCGTATCACCCACAAAGAAGTGTTACAAGAAAGGTTTCTAATCAGCCACCTACCCTCAAGGTGAGCCAAAGATAGAAGAACACTACTGCCAAGATAGGACATCTGATCAGGGACCCTAACACAACCACAGAAGTAGCTGACAACTTCACAGAAGAAGAAAAAAATTAAGGATCCAAAACAGCATTTGGACTACTCACATCCTTTTCCTTTCCCTTCTTTTTATTTTTCTTTTTCCTTGATATGTCGTCATCCTTGATCTTGAATGGATCAGAATCTACATCAATGGAGCTAATCGAAGAACATCCATCCTCATCCGAGACCCTTGGTTGTTGATAGTAATTAAAAGACAACCCAGCATATTGAATTATGATACTAGTAACCTTAGGTTGTGTTGGAACATCTAGTTCCCACTCCAAATTCAGGCAATCGAATTCTGGAGTTTGTTGTCTGCAAAGCATGTCCGGCTCCAGGAGAACCAGATGAGTAGATGAGGAAGAAACATGTATAGCCAGAATACCAATACCTTCTTCTCCTGTAGATCTCCTCTCTTGGGTTTTCCCCCGGACCTTTGCTTCTTTACCTTGAGCATTCTGACGAAGACCACAGTCTTTCCCAAATCGTATATGCATTTCCTCGAACACCTTAGGTTCACTGGAATTTGCACGTCAAGAAGAGAGTCTGTGTCCGAAACATCTGCATCCTGAGCAAACTAGGGGCCTCGCAACACAGTCAACCTTCAAAGCTCTTTGGGAACCATCTACGTCCACTAAAACTGAGCTAGGAATTGAAGCAGGAGCCTTGATCTCCACGCATACTTTTGCACTTTCCAGGCATTTGATCGAGAGAGAGGCGTCCACCAGGTCGAGTGGGCTCCCCACAAGGCTGGCAACCCGCGCAAGGTTCGTCTTTGTCCAAGGGAAGCCTGGGTTCTCTATGCTGAACCAGACTAGAACGGCAAGGAAAGATAGGGGGAAGACTTTCCCCTGGATCCCACGGTTGAACAACCAGCAAGGAGCCATCCATCGTCCAAGGAGCTTCATCTAACACCCTTTCCCTTTTCGTCGAGGTCGGCATCATGATGATGAAGCCTTCCTTCTCCTCCGCGACCACTACACAGTCACCGCTGGAGTGCCAGTGTCTTCTGATCCAACCAAGGAGTTGACCCCGGTATGGCTTCCTTCCAACGAAACGAATCGATATGCATCTGGACCAATCTGGCGCTCCTTGGCTCGAAATCGATATACGCGATTTGCCATCCTTCACCTCTGGCTCGAAGAATGAAAACATTGCCACATCTCTGGCATCTCGACTGACTCTGTAGGCTCCCAACCAGTCAGGCGGGTTGCTGCTTGCGTCTGCCCGAGGCTGTTCTGGAGGCCGCGATTGAGGGTGGGTGGCCGTCGACGGAGAGGGATCAGAGTTCCCCTCCATTTCCGCTTGTGAGGGTTTGGCCACCCAGCTGTTAGGGGACTGTGGGGATCGAGCCTCGCCACCATCTGCCACACTTGGACTCGACGGAGACACCAGGATTGGTGTGGATGAGCTCTCGCCCTCATTTTTGCCTCTAGAGTTAGGGATCCGGCCACCGCCACGCCCTCGCCCTATCTTGCTCCTCCCCCGTCTGCAACCTCGAGTCACCGCGACTTCTACCCTATTAAATTTGTCCTAAACTTCAACAAACTTGCATGCTATGGGATATACATTGAGGAGGTTACCTTTTGTTGGACGCATTGAAACCAAGGGAAGATGACTTTGTTGTCATCTTTGAAAGGGAGAATGTGCAAATATTTCTACCAGACCTCCGTGACATCTTAACAATAGGAGGTTACATGACAGTAAATTTCATGGAAGCATTTCAACTACTTATGGTAGATGACCTTCTAGATGTATACATGGTCTCTTACAAAATAATGGGAGACATCATTCTCAAGAAGGATTCTGAAGTACTACAACACCCGATAAATCATCTCCAATATAATGTCCCAAGGTGGATATTTGTTCCTATTCTGCATGGTGGTCATTGGGCATTACTATCTATTGATACTGTGAATGGGACAACCATTTTCTACAATAGCTATGATGCCATGTTCAGCTAGAAATGAACAAGTTATCATGAAACTGCTAACAGTTTCATAGAACAAAAGGTTTCTCAAGTTGCTATAAAGAGTGTCAAGTTGATAAAGACATACGGCCATGGCATACTAGATGATTTGAAGTTTTAGAATCTGTAGATTTTCCATAGGATTCCACAACAAGCACTTATATCTAATGACTACAGAGTCTACATGCTATTCTGGATGCATATGTTGGCCACATCAGACCAGAAGGTGGAGAATTACCAAGATGATGACTATCATCACCTTCGAGACCAATATGCGATGAGGATCTTATGCTCCAAATGGGATCTATTGGAAAATAAACCCTAATCTGCCTATTCTAGATCAAACCCTTTCTTTGACACCCTGAGGATAGGGTGGAAGATAAGTTTGGAGGGGTCTGAATAGGCAAACATGGTATGACTATGCATTGAATATTTCAATTCTCCCTCACTTACCAAATTTTGACCAATTGTGATCGGCCTAGATTTCCAATTTTGATTGTATCTCTATTCATGTACATATTCTTATCTTTTTGGAGAAATTTTTATGCACATAATTTTCTAAGAAGGAAAGTTTTGGATCTAATTTTCCTAGATATATTCATAACTCCTATCTTTAGGCTTACCTACCTTTGGGCTAACTATTAGCATACTTACTTAAAGAACGACATATTTAGGTTATTTAATCTGCTTAAAACTCTGATTGTGACTATGTCTTAATGTCAACCTTACATCAAAATAATATAGAAGGAACATGGATGCTTGTTCCCCATCGTGAACCCTCGCAAGAAGGAGGACTCAGTCTAATATTCTCTCGATTGATCACCTTGTTCTAAAGTACAAGTAGGAAAGTACATGACCATGGTGAGGACAAAAAATTACCCCATCTAGTGCAAAAATCCCCACTTTGGGATTAAAAGAGGCATGGAAGATTGAATTCCCTTAAAATCCTATCAGCCCAAAGCCTATGAGAGAGATAAAAGCTGAGAGGAATAAAATTAAGAGAGTTGTGTTTGGAAAGATGTCGAAGGACTTCACCCGGTAGGTGTATTGCTGCACTCATAAATGCATATATGTCGTGCCCAGTATTGGAGTCTTGAAGTAAACTTTACACACCTACATTTCAAGGGGGGGCTCACACAACCACTTGACAATACATCAGGGCCCAATCGGGCAAAGTCGTCCTTACAACAACAAAGATGGTTAATCAAACCCACAAAAAGCAAGAAACATTTCATCTTTAACCTACACTAGCACAATAACTAGGGTATCCAAAAAAAATAAAAGTCAGGTGTGAAAGCTACCTCTGTCGGAACCTTGCACAAGTACAGCCTTGAAAAGGATTATTGGTGCATCATGAAGGAGATATCTTTCTGCTAAAGAAAGTTGAAACAGGAAATATGAGTACCACAACTCCAACCTAAGAGAAAGATCCATGAGACCAACAACACCTTGCCTTGATGCATATGTTTCGACTTAAGGTTGACATTATCACAATTTTTCTCACACTCACAAAAAGAATAACTCAATAAAGCCCTCTAAAATTGTTTGATGCTATAATTCTATTTGTTAGTCTGAGGAGAAACTAGACTATAAGTTTGGGGGAGTTGATATCATCTAATTTTGTGGATAATTCATGCCTTAACTTACCTCTTATTTTTCACCTTTTATGCATAGAAATTTCCACTTCCACTACTTTTACACTCAAAACATATTTTGCCTTGTCTACATGATAACCATGGCCTTTTTTGCAGGTAATCAAGGTACCTAATCCAAGAAGTGGATGCCCATCAGTCTGCACAACCGATAGATGCCTTCGTTCAAACATCTGGACGACCACCGACCCATCACTTGATGGTTCTAAGGCATCAAGAGCTAATCTATCAACCATCGAGCCTATGACCGAAGGACTGACAGAGCAACCGTCACCACCCAGTCAGCATATGGTCACTCTAACCATAACTCGATGCCTCCTCAGCCTTTCCAGTAGATGGTCACCCTAGACGACAACTGATGGTTGTCCTAGCCATCACTCGATGACTGTCTAGATTCACCAACTAAAGGTCCCACTGCAAACTAGCATCACCCAATGGCATGCAACCTATGGTCACTCTGAGTGAACAATCATTCAGAATAGTTACTCACATGCTCCTAGGCAGGTAGTTCTGATACTTGGGGTGCAAGGAAAGTGCTCTCCCGAGGACACTGCAAAGAGCCCTATAAATAGAGGACGATTGCGAATGTTTCAAGGGATCACATTTTCACATAGGACCATGATGTGTTATCGGAGAAGAAGTCCACCACCGTCACACACCCCCGCCATCCTTTGGTGGACAATGAGGATGAAAGTCCAAGGAGTACACTACCCATTTTATCTCTGCCTACTTGCTCCACATACTCCGATGAAGGAAGGAGGACATAGGGTAGGTCTTCACTGCCACCATGTAGAACTTAGTGAGGATCTTAAGACCATCAGCTGTGGACATCTTGTGGCTATAGTTGGTGTATCCCCTGGTTTCCCTTGTTCACACCTATTCTCTTCACTATCATCTTTTCCCTCTTTTCTTTAATAGCATTCTATGTCTTCTATACCTTGTAAATCTGTAATGTTGCTCAACACCATGAGTGGCTAAACTCATAGCTTGGATTGGGAGTAGCCACTAAGGCTCTCCCAACATGTATATACTTGCATCCATTTTAATATGTATGCTCTTAGCAATGGTTATCTCCATACGCTTGTTCTTATTTCTTTACATGAATGATTAGCTACCATCTTGTGATGTTTGATTCTTAGCGCCTCAAAAGAGTAGTGCTTGAAAAAAACACTAGAGGGGGGGTGAATAGAGTTTTTAAATAATTTTAACAATTTATTGAACTCAAACAACCACAATTGAAATTGGAAGAAGGAGACAGGTGTTTAGAGTGGTTCCAACTTTACCAAATACTAAAGTTGTCAGTCCACTACCCGGTTGCTTACCCAACTGGGATTTTGAAAGTATTTATTTTATTACCTTCTCAAGGATTTATACAAAATACAATACTTTCCTTTACACCCTTTGAACAGTCTTCACTTGAAGTAGGTGCACCAACTTTGAGGTAGCCTTCTTGAAGTAACTCCAAGCTCCCCCTTGAAGTAGCCTTCCTCTCTAGAAGTAACCTCCCGTTGCACCAGCCTTCTGAAGTAGCTCAAAGTCACCTTCTTCGCCAAGAAGATCTCCACCCTCTCCAATCAACAGCCTCCAACCTAGGAGTAGCAAGGAGAGTACAAACGGTAATAGAGAACAAGAAAGGAAAAAGGAAATTACAATTTATCCTTTGTAGCCCAAGGCTTGATTTGCCTAGATCAAGTGTATAGATCTCCTAACCAAGTGTATGGACTTGTGATTGCAGTGGGTAGGAGATACTAGCCTATAGGACACGAATTTTGAGCTAAGGAAGGAAGTAGCCAATTGTCACAATGCTCAAATTGCTCACAAACAGATTGCTCAAGGTATGCTCAAGGATTTCTCAAGTGTAACCAGTGAGTTTGAGTGTCCTATGGCTTGTCCTATTTATAGGAATGGCCTAAAGATGCTTAAGGACGTTCTAGACAACTTCTAGGGGTTTCTAAGTGCTTAACTAACCGTTAGGTACAAGTTTGTTGCTTTAACAACGGCTAATTAATTAATTCTGCAGTTGCTGTCAGAGACCGTCTCGGTCGAGGAATGGTCGACCGAGACACCTACTCGGTCGAACTTTTATCGACCGACAAGCTCTCTGGAACAAGTGTTTTGCAACGTTTATCTCCAACTGCCAACTACGTTGTTAGTTGTGTCTAACGGCTACTTTGGATCTTTCTCGGTCGAGAAGATTGTCGACCGAGAGTGTCTCGGTCGAGGAGTTTGTCGACCGAGATTGATCCTGTTTCAATGTTTCAAATTTAGGCACTAATTATATGTATGAGTGTGCATATGTAATCCTATTTGAAGGGGATGACTTATCTAAATGTGGTGTTTAGCTAGGGAAGATCTAACGCTTGATTTACATGCAATCTAAGTACTTGTACATTATATATTTGTATAAGTTTTTACAAAGCGATTACATTGCATGAAAACATAAACATGTAGGCATATGGATTTCCCTAGTTGCTTTGTCATCCACCTTGTTCCTGCACACTCAAGTAGCTCGTTAGATCAATAAGAATGAAATGTTTGTCATAATCAAAACAAAGGGATTTATAGATGTCCATTTAGCCAACAATATCCCCCTTTTTGAAGATGACAAACATTTCCTAAAATATAAATAAAGGAAAAATAAACCATATGAGTTTCATACCTTTAGATTACCTTTTGTAGCTTTTCCTCTTGTTTTGCAAGTGAGTTCTTTGGCCTTTTTCATTATGAAACTCAGTTATTATAATTTTGATCTTTATTTTATTTTGATATTCTTTTCTCCCCCTTTGTCATTTCAAAAAGATATCCATGTTGAATATTTGATATTACTTCTCCCCCTTAATTTTATACTATGCTCCCCGTTAGATAGATATCCCAAGGTATAAGTGCTTTGCAATAGATGTCAATTTAGCCATAACTTTAACTTTTAGGTATTTGCAAAGATTTTCATCCTTTTTGATTCATTTGTATTTATTACTCCCCTTATTTTGTATGCTCTACAATAGTCTTATAATCCAAATTCAAATGATGCCAAAACGATATCCATTATAAAGCTAACAAGCATGAAAAGATAGCTAAATCATGTAAAGATAACCCATTTATTACAATTTTGCAAAGATTCCATTACAACTAATACAACTCCAAATCTCACTGGAAAGACTTAAGAATTACATCAACATCAGGGTCTTTCCCAAGAAAAGGCTCAGCTCCATAATACTGGACCAAAGTTTGCCACTCCAGAGCACCTGTCTTGGTTAAGGCATATGCCTCCAAGAAGGTTGGAACACGATCAAATCGGAAATGAGCAGCAATATCTTGTAGTTGCATTGATGAAAACTGAGTATGCGTGAGATCTGTAGATGGTGGAGGTGGAGGTTGATAGTAGTTGTAAGATGGGTTATATGGATTGAGCATGCCAGGATTTAAAGAATAAGGATATTCATCTGGTTGGTTTGGAGAAAGAGTTTGCATTCTTTGGTTTAGATAAGTCATGGCATGATGGTTATAATCTAGTTGTTTACTAAGATGATATTGTGACCCAGCAACATAGGTTAGAGTGTTTTGGATGGGATCATAGGGTAGGCTGGTAGGAGGAGGTGGAGGTGGTATATCTTGTGTAGATGTTTCTCCTTCTACCCTAGCCCTCTTATGACCGAAATCAATCCCCATTTTTTTACAGTATTCTTACTTATTTTTTGTGGTCTACGCTCCCATGTATATCCCATATCCTCAAGTTGGGTCTTAAGAAAATGTTGAGTAATTTGGCATACAAGATCAGCATATGGAGGATTGCCAGAAAACTCAAGCATGTTTTTAAGAATGATGCGGATAAAATTTGTGGGAATACGTTGGATAATGGCATATATTAGACACATACGAAAAATAGGAACTTCAGACTTATTTGCTCTAGGATGTATGTTTGTTGAAACAATAAGGTTTACAATCCTAGCAGCTGGTTTGAGATTGATAGCATAGTATGTGCCTCTATCTTCGTGACAGGTTGTATTGGATTGAAAAATGGTCCTTTTGATGTCACTAAGACTAACGATATGGTTATCTTGGGAAAATTGATTAAGTGGGTTTCCAGAGGTAAGGTCAAGGGTGTCTTGGTATTCATCTATGTCAATATCTAGCATGTCAAGAATATCCCCTTCAGTAAATCGAAAGCTATGCCCATTGACCATAGTATAGAAGAAGATGGTTTCATTTTCAGAGTGGGAGATGAGGTTAGCATAGAATTCATTCACTACCTTGGTGGAATAGGAAGGGAAAGAAGGGTTGATGAATTCTTTCAACTTTTGCACTTCAAAGAGGTCCTCCAAGTCGACAATGTTGAGGAAGTCCATAACTTCAACTGGTCATCTTGGGATAGGAGCTTTGGAGGAGAGTCGTAGATAGCGATCACCAGCATCTCCGTTGACGAAGGCAATGTCGTTGATGATCGTCAATGGTGGAGTAGCCTCCCTTTGTTTCCTGCCAGCGACCTTCTTCTTTCCACGAGCAGAGGATGATGCCATTGCGTTGCTTGAAGGTGGAGAAGAAGCAAGGAAGTCTTGGGGATGAGGATGCTAAAGATTTGCACAAGAATTCACTAGAGAGAGCCTATGGAAACAAGAATATGAAAGTGTGAAGAAGTGACCCATTTTTGGTCCTTTTATAGCAATCCAGTGACCGGGTCGGTCGACAATTTGTCGACCGAGCGTCCGCAACGGTTATATTCCAGACACGCCACTCGGCCGTCCAACGGTCGACTTGCAACGGTCAGCCGTTAACGGTAACGGTCGGATTGCAACGGTCATATCCCAACGGCTCTTTCTCGGTCGAGCAATTGTCGACCGACACTGTCTCGGTCGAACAATTGTCGACCGGAAGTGTGTCTGATGTTAGGTTTGTCTAGATTCTGTCGGTCGAGAGAGGTGGGTAGACCGACAGGTTTTCGGTCGAAGATTCGTCGACCGACAGACTTACTGGGTACGAATTTTTTTAAGCTAATTTTTTAATGCAAATGATAGACTGAATTTGTAGAGCATATATATATATTCTAAGGGAGTAATATTGTTGTTTTATTTTTGACAATATTGGGACAATTTTGTGATCATAAATTAATTTTGCTTTTAATCACAATAAAATGATATTCAACTAGTTGTTGTGTCAAACTTATTTTAGGTCGAATTTGACTACGACCATAGCGCCCCTTGGTCAAATTTCATTTTAACCAAGAGGCAGATTTGCAGATTTTTCAAATTGAACATTATGAAGTATAATGTCTGCATAAGATTTGATTAAGTATCAAGTTGAAGCATAATACTTAATATGAAAACATTTGTCCTTTAAAATATAAGCTTTGATGTAGTAATATAAATATCAAATTTCACGTCGTTTAGTATCCGCATAAGATTCTTTACTGAAGGCACACTAAATTTCTCAAGTCTTTTAAGGATACTAATTAAGAGATTTTATCTTATGTGTTGCAAGCATAACATATTACCAATAAAGCATTTGCTTGCCTATATATATCATCACGGATCTATGCAGACAATTATCTATCCAAGCTAATCACAGTACCAAATGGTGAAAGCATATCCATGATGTAATAACAGAACAATAACAGTAAATAATCACATGATTTCTATATGGATAGACCAGAAAATAAAGAGATCATGTGAATAATTATAGAAATTTTCTTTTCATTAAACTAAGCATAATTTTAGTTTAAACTTAAATCATTTAGGGAATAAACTAATTTAAATTTGTAGGGATGATTTCCAAAAATGTATATCCAATCATTAATCATGAATAGATAGCAATTTTATCAAAGAATTCAGCAATTTTGCAACCGACTGGAAATCAGTGATATGCTCGGTCGATAATTTCTCGACCGACAGTATCTCGGTCGACAGTCTCTCGACCGACAATATTCCTGAAATTGTTAATTGCTTCCAAATAAAACATAACTATGCAAGTTAAATATTTAGATACTTAAATTTATTTGTTATCCCATTATGTTGAGTTGAGATAGACATAGAGATATGCAACTAAGGTTCTTGGTCATATCTCAACTTGATTCTGTTCATTTAGTTTGGAGGTTTTAGAACCCAAACTAACTCGACATCTTTTCTCTTGTAAGGGCATGAAAAAGAATAGTGACCAAGACGCAAACAATAATGACAACATATCGAGTCAACCTCATATCTTTTTCTATGGTTGTATTCTGTGTTATCCTTGGGTGAAGATGTTCCTTTAGGTACATATATAGATTGATGGGTTTGTGACTTTATCCAACTAGGTTGTTGATAGGATTTCCCTTTAGGCTTGTAACCTAGTCCTCTTCTCCCAATTTGATGATAGGAATTATCTAAGATTTGATCAAGAATGCCATTATTATTTAAACTACTAACTTTTTGTTGTAACTTGGCAATATCTTCCATTCTCTTCTTGATATCTAGTTTTGCTTGATCTAGATTAGATGACAATGAATTTATTTCTTTGACAATAGAATCATAATCTAGATGGTTGCATAAAATGGGTTGTTTTTGAAGATCATTCACTTGACTTTGCAAATTATTCTTCTCTAAAGAGAGTAGATTACAATTTGCCTCTATAGATTTTATCTCAATATCATGATCTTCAATGATCTTTTTAAGATCTTCGTTTTCAGATGTAATAGCAAGAAGCTTAGCATGTAATTCATCATTTGCTTTAATAGATTTCTTTAATTTCTTCTTGCACTCAATATATTTAATATGTGTTTCTTCAAGACTAGAAACTAGTTCTTCTTTAGATAAATCAAAAAGACTTACCTCTTCTTCTTCTTCACTAGTTGTAGCAATAAGACAATCTTTGAGCTCATCTTCCTTCTTTGATCTCCATGGGCATCTAGTTGTTGTGTGGCTTGTTCCTAAGCACCAATTGCAACATGTTGTAGTTTTATCCAAGCAGCACCTTTTGTTGTGATTGTAATCACCATTACCCTCCATTCTTCAAGACCTGGTTAGGGTTCCATGAAGCCTGCTCTGATACCAATTGAAAAAAACACTAGAGGGGGGGTGAATAGAGTTTTTAAATAATTTTAACAATTTATTGAACTCAAACAACCACAATTGAAATTGGAAGAAGGAGACAGGTGTTTAGAGTGGTTCCAACTTTAGCAAATACTAAAGTTGTCAGTCCACTACCCGGTTGCTTACCCAACCGGGATTTTGAAAGTATTTATTTTATTACCTTCTCAAGGATTTATACAAAATACAATACTTTCCTTTACACCCTTTGAACAGCCTTCACTTGAAGTAGGTGCACCAACTTTGAGGTAGCCTTCTTGAAGTAACTCCAAGCTCCCCCTTGAAGTAGCCTTCCTCTCTAGAAGTAACCTCCCGTTGCACCAGCCTTCTGAAGTAGCTCTAAGTCACCTTCTTCGCCAAGAAGATCTCCACCCTCTCCAATCAGCAGCCTCCAACCTAGGAGTAGCAAGGAGAGTACAAACGGTAATAGAGAACAAGAAAGGAAAAAGGAAATTACAACTTATCCTTTGTAGCCCAAGGCTTGATTTGCCTAGATAAAGCGTATAGATCTCCTAACCAAGTGTATGGACTTGTGATTGCAGTGGGTAGGAGATACTAGCCTATAGGACACGAATTTTGAGCTAAGGAAGGAAGTAGCCAATTGTCACAATGCTCAAATTGCTCACAAACAGATTGCTCAAGGTATGCTCAAGGATTTCTCAAGTGTAACCAGTGAGTTTGAGTGTCCTATGGCTTGTCCTATTTATAGGAAAGGCCTAAAGATGCTTAAGGACGTTCTAGACAACTTCTAGGGGTTTCTAAGTGCTTAACTAACCGTTAGGTACAAGTTTGTTGCTTTAACAACGGCTAATTAATTGATTCTGCAGTTGCTGTCAGAGACCGTCTCGGTCGAGGAATGGTCGACCGAGACACCTACTCGGTCGAACTTTTGTCGACCGACAAGCTCTCTGGAACAAGTGTTTTGCAACGTTTATCTCCAACTGCCAACTACCTTGTTAGTTGTGTCTAACGGCTACTTTGGATCTTTCTCGGTCGAGAAGATTGTCGACCGAGAGTGTCTCGGTCGAGGAGTTTGTCGACCGAGATTGATCATGTTTCAATGTTTCAAATTTAGGCACTAATTATATGTATGAGTGTGCATATGTAATCCTATTTGAAGGGGATGACTTATCTAAATGTGGTGTTTAGCTAGGGAAGATCTAACGCTTGATTTACATGCAATTACATTATATATTTGTACAAGTTTTTACAAAGCGATTACATTGCATGAAAACATAAACATGTAGGCATATGGATTTCCCTAGTTTCTTTGTCATCCACCTTGTTCCTGAACACTCAAGTAGCTCGTTAGATCAATAAGAATGAAATGTTTGTCATAATCAAAACAAAGGGATTTATAGATGTCCATTTAGCCAACATTGCTAACCTTATCTAGTGTTATGGAGTTGCATAGATGCAAGAGAATGTTGGAATGCTAAAGCTAATGATCATATGGTTATCTTTGTGATTATTTGTTTGCCTTCTCAAGAGATAGGTAGCCTTATAATCTAGTTCTATCCTAAGGAGTTGAGAGAGGAGGGAATAGAATATTTAATGATTATGTGCAACCTTTCTATGGGCATACAAAGAGTGTGAGTATTGCATGTTGGTGAGAGATATTAGTTTGTTAAACCCGATCCAAGTTCCCATCCATATCTATTACAACGCACTTGTTTGCTTATGTTCTCTCATTTTGTTTTCTTAACCTTTATTTTACTTGTTTTGTTTGGTTGATGCACCATCATTTCTTAGGGAACACCATCTCATTATACCTTCTTGGTTGGTGTAACTGATCCAAGATTCTACGGTCTTAGCACTTACTACCCTTATCCATGTGGTTGACCCCGATTACTACATCAGACCTTGTATAATAGTTGTGGGGCCCTAAGCGTTGGGTTATAAATTTAAGAGTCTAGCTACTCTAGATCCGCTCCTATGTGCGATTTAGGCTGGTCATTGAGGTGAAGAGAAGGTATGCACATCACCGAATTATAAAAAAAAAATCAAACAGATCATTTTAAAATCGTCCCACGTGTTCACTATTGATGGTAAAATTTCTACAAGAAGTTCCATTCTCGACATATTGCAAAAGGATACGAAAGTTATAAGAGTATCACTCTTAGCAATGACAAAGAATATCCAAATAGATCTACCATTAAATGATTGGTTGTACATTGGTCCAAATAGATCAATGTGAAGAAGTTTGAAAGCCTTCTCAATGTTAAGAACTCCCTTAGATTTGAAAAAGGATTTGGTTTGCTTTTCTTGTGTGCAAGGTTGGCAGTCTTCATCCTTTTCATTGTACAATTTAGGAAGTCTCTTAAAAAAGTATTTTTTTCTTCTCAATTTCCTCTATTGATGCATACTCACATGACTAAGTCGTCTATGCCAAATGGATACATCATTGATATTTACAACTAATATTTTTTTAAGGACACGCTTAAGAGAGACGAGCACAATATTATAAAGATGCCAAAGGGATTGCAATTCCTACTTCCCTTCTATATAACATTGTAGGTAAGGAAATCTAGCAAGAGGCGTTTTAAAGAACAAAATCGAACAAGATATATGTCATCACAAAGGTTACTATCACTAATAAGATTGTGATATAGGCAATCTATAAGTATTAGATTCTTTATGCATCCAATCCGTTACACCACCTTCATTTATTACTTCACATTTTCCATAGCAATCATTGCAACAGAGAAGCCTTTTCATTAGTGAGTTGAAGTATATTTTCACTCTGGTCATGTGCTTGGAGTAAGCTTTGTTTACAATCTATTCTCATGTTTCCTACAAAGAATAAAGACCAAAGGCCGTTCAATATTTGGGTTCAGGGTTATCTTGGAACCAAACTCATGTTCATCTTGGTTTCCTTCTTCTTAAAAGGACAATATACACAGTAATGACCATTGTTCTCAAGAAAATTGCATACAATCTAAATCTTAAAACTAAAGGTTTTTCCATTGGATGCTATAGTTCCTTTGCCTATGTTCTTCAATTGTCTACTATCATATCCAATACCATGTCTACCAATTTTCTTAGTAGATGATGTAGTATCTCATCAAGGGTGAACCTACCCTTTGAAACTTCAGCAAAGAATCTCTAAGAAAATAAAATAGAGGCAATATAATAGAAAAATATAGCAACATAATCATTTATATGTATAATATCAAATTCTAAACATGGATCATTATTAAAATATGAACCTTCTAACAAAATAGAAGCAAACTCACTTTCTCCACTAGACATGATGAATTGAGACACTAAACCACAAATATTACCAAGAAAATTTGCATTTTCAGTTTTAAGAGTAGTGACTTGACTAAAATAAGCATAGTTCTCTATCTCTATTCCATTTTATCTCAACTTTAGATACGGATAAAGTTCATCAAGATCTTTTGTATTTTCAAATAAAGCAAGCATTACCATGTTCAAGTTCATCCTTTTCTTCATACATGTTAACAACAATCTTAGGAGGTTGCTTTTCTTAGACTTTCAAGAATTAAGAGAGGCACTAGAGGCCATTATCACATGAATTAAAGGAACTTTGCAAAGTTAATTTAGATTTTCCTCACTTACCTCTTCACCTTCACTTGTCTAGTCATGAGTTTCATGCTTCACTAATCTCCTTCACTGGAGCTACTAGAATTTTAATAAGATACTCAAGAGTCATTATTGGATACCTCCCCAACCTTCATTTCCTTCTTGTCCCTTATCTTGTACATTGTTTCTCTGTATTGTATCTTTCCTCCCTATTTTTGTGGTGTATGTGGTGGAAATGGTTCTTTACTTTGAGCATACATTTTTAAAATGCCCTTTTTAGACACACTCACCAAAATAGTTTTGAGGATTTTGAATTGTCCAAAAATGACTTTCTATTGGTTTTTAGGGATATGACATCATCTGGGATTAGTCTTAACTTAATGAAGACACTTGTGTTTTGAAGGCAACATCCATCTTCTTCCTATAGGACTCCTTTTCTTATTCATTATAGAATTGAGTTTAACTTTTACGTTTAAATGTTACATATAATGTAACATCCTAAAAATTTCATAGAAAGAAAAATAATTACATTTGAGTCTTTTATAAATTTTTCACTAAATAGAGTAAATTTTTTGGACCTCAATGCAAATAACCCAACTAAATGATTGTACATTTCAATATTACAAATATGAGTAACATAATTTCTCTCTGTCCCTTTCAATAATGATTTCAATAAATGTCCTTTGATCTTGAGGAATATTCAAATAAACCAATGCTTCAATACAAAGTAACTTCATCACTATATGCGCACTAATTGGCCTAAGTTCATCAAATAGATTCAATACAACAAAGGTAAACCCTAAGTGACCTTTAATGGAAATCCATACCAGTTGGGCATCAATCATAAGACATTAAATGTACATCAGCGATACTAATCATATCCTAGTAATAGTTCATCATCGGATTTGGAAACTACCACTTAGTATCGTTTTGGATCCTCTAATTGACTAGTTGACCAAATTTGAAGTGAAATGGACCTAGTTTGACCCCTCAAATCAACTTGGTAAGAAAGTATAAGTTTTAATGCATTAATATTATAAATTTGATTTATTAGATCAAGAGAACTATAGTGTCTGTGAAGTCCTAGCCGGCACACCTAGTTTCACAAGTTTTCCCTATATGTGGTTTTGAGTTGAGCTGCCGGATGACAATATGAGGTTGAGTCCTCGTCACTCACGTCCTGCGTTCTGACCAGACTCTGAGGAATAGAAACTCAAGGTTTCCAAACTCTCAATCACCTCGATTTTCTTGCAGTCCTGATTAGGATTTTGGAAACGGATTTCTCCGTTGGATTCAAGAGACAATCTCACACACATTAATTTTTTACTCAAACCCTAGAGATTAACATATTAAAGATGCCCAAATTTACACCACCAGTACCTCATGTGTGATCCTCATCATTGTTCTCCATCACAACATCGCCTCCCTTCAATCTGCTATTTCTACACCATCTATCGATCTTGTGAAACCCACCCCCACCTCCATTTTTTTATGGATGGCTTGGTGTTCTTAACCCACAAGACATGTCAATAGTAGCAGTTTGCAGCCCCACTGTTGAGGAACTCTAGGCATGCGCAACTATCTAGGGAGATATGGAAAAGCACGTCAGAGTCTTCAGCAACTTCCTAAACTTCTGGTTGTGTGTCTCTTCAGCCGCAATCAACGGATCCAACCGCCATGTCCTAGGATCGCCGCCATCCTCTCTTGTGGTGGAGCTCAGGTTCAAGTAAGAACAATATAGAGGAAGGAGTTGGTCTGGATGGGTTGGGTGAAAGACCAGACAACTCGACAACCTCATCATGGAGCAAGTTCTAGATCAGCCTTGCCTAGAGCATCGCTGAGAAGCCTCTGACCCGGTACTCTGTAAAACAGAGGAAACATGGGAGCTCGACCCTTGGGACGAAGAATAGGACTGGGTCAGGATGATCCCACTCAAGGTCGATCCTGCCCCCGATCCATTTAAATCCGCATGAGGTAAATCGTATTGAAATTATTCAAATAAGGTTTCTATGTTGCATAAATCATATCAATTAATTGGTATGTCGTATGGAGTCAAGTTATATTTTTTTTTTGATCTATTTTTTGAGATCTAGATGATGGGGTGAGTTTCAAAGGTTGTTTTGACTCCAAGTTTCCCTCTTTTAGCCAAGAAGCATGAAACCCTAAAAAACCAAAGTCAATGTAATTATTAATGTGATTATTGATTGAACATGGTATTTAGGATTTCCATTACCCAAGGAAACGATTAAGGATTATTAAACCTAAAAATAGCATTTAGGTTTTCTTCAAGATAGGTGAGTGGTTCATGCCCATGAGTATTCATGTTTATCAAACTCCGCATCTTTTCATGATTCATAAATAAGATTTCATGTTTTATGTGATCCAACTTTCTAAGATTTTATGTTAAGTTATGCAACTAAGATTTTCATATATTCATGGTTATGTTCTTACATATGTATAATATCTCAAGTAGAGATATATCATTAAGATTTCTTAGAACGATTGGGACTCATGAACTAGGTTCATTAGAAAACTAAAGAATCATGTTTCTATAAGATTTCTTAGTAATGATCCATGTTAATGAATAAGACGACAAGATAAAATATGCAAGCAATAGTCATACTTGATAATGTGGGATGTTCTATTTATAGTTTCAAGTAGAAATGTGTTATTAAGATTTCTTAGATAGATTAAGATCTAAGAACTAAGTATTTTTTATGTTTTTTAGATTATTAAGATCTGAGAAATAATAAAATAATAAGATATGAGAGTAGAATGCATTAATCTATAACTAAGTTTGGAAGATAAGTTATTATAAGATGCATGCTTTAAGATTTAATCACATGAATGCATTAAGATTCATTTTAAGATCAGATTTAGTGAAACTTTAAGGAATTTAAGCCATTGTTTAGAAATCATATTTTGGATATTTTATATACTTAGTATTTTGATATTCATATCAAATCATTTTCCTAAGTCTTAGACTCATATGTTATACATCTGATATTAGTATTTAATCAAGTCATTCTATCAAATCAGAACTACAAATTAAGATTTTCTAGCCAATAATAATATCATATTTCATATTTAAGATTTAAGACTAGAGGTATAGAATCACTCATAAGAGAGTAAGATTTGAAAATAAGAAATTAAGTACAAAGTCAGAGATAATACATTAAGACCCAGAGATAAGAGAAACAAATTCAGAGACAAGAGATTAAGATTCAGAGATAGAAATTAAGAACATATTTAGAGATAAGAGATTTAGATTTAGAGATTAGAAAATGGCATCAGAACATTAATTATATACATTATAGGATAAGTCCTCACCAGAGAGTCCCAGGCCAATTCAGAGGGTGCATTGCGCCAGACACTACAGGTGTCACAGAGGGCACATCGTGCCAATAGAGAGTGTGTTGCACCATAGAGGGCACATGATGCCAACAGAGGACGTGTTATGCTAGTAGATGGTGCATTGCACCATAGAGGACACTTTAGTTTTAAAAGAGGGCATGTTGTGCCAATAGAGGGTGTTTTGCATCATACATGACACTTCAGTGTCACAGAGGAGGACTTATCGTATAATAGTGGCCACAATCAGACAAAAGTCATAACTAAAATATACCTTAATTCAGAGCATGTATATAATCTTATTTAGAAACATTATGATAGAGATTTAAGATAAGAGAGACATAACCCAGGTCTAGAGTGCAGGTTATGTGAGCAGACACCCTAGTGCAGGTCATGAGACCTGTGTACCAGAGTACATGTCTCCAGAGAATGATAAATATTAAAATTAAGAATTAAGTTAAAGAAATAAGAGTTATTTATGTTTCTGACTTTATAAGAGATTAGTGTTAGTTTCATTTTTATAGTGTTCAAGAATATTTTGTAATAGCTTATTATTTTAGTTTTGCTCATATAGAATACTCATGCAACTTATGCTAACACTATTTTTCCAATGCATGGTTGGGGACAAGATGTCTGCAGGTCAGAGCAGGATTAGAGTAGATCCCAGAGAATCAAGCACAAGGATAGAGCATGACTCACTCTGGTGGGGTGCCAACTATAAGATTATCCTTAGGTTTAGTTATTTTAGAACTTTAGAGTAGAGACTATGTCTCAATATGTTAAGTTCGTTTTCCATGTGATAGCCATTATGTTCCTTTTGTAAGAACAATTATGAGAATGTTTAATATTTTCAGTTTGATTGATTGATTGATTATATTGTTGTTATGAATGCCAGTTTTATGTAATACCCCCTTGGGTGCATGAGTTATGGATAACTCAGATGTTTCTTCCGCTATGTGCATGTGTGTACTTAGGGATGTCTTACATATAAGGTTTTCTACTTTATGCTCTTTGAGGTTGGAGGACTCCACTATGGATGTCACCTTGTTCTTAAAGTAGTGGTAGAGGGAGCAGTTGATCTTAGTACATGTCTCCTTGAACTCCCCATGCTTTCTAAGAGAACCAAGGTCGTCGATTATGGCGTATAATCTTGAGTATTATGGATTCGATCATGTTCATCTTGAGAAACTCAAGTTTATGTTGCAACATGTTGATCTTGGAGTCCTACACTTGCTTTGTTCCTTTGTGCATCATGGATAGTTTCTTTGAACTGTCTTCTTCATCTCACAAGAGGCGATATGGTTGAACTCAGAGGGAGAGAGGCCACCACAAATGATGTCAATCACCTTAGCAATTAGTTCCTCCCTATACATTGTGTCTTCCTTCCATTTGATCATCTTACTAGTGCGTGTGATATATGGGAGAGCTAATATCTACCACATCCTAAAGCTCAAGTCCCAGATGTAAAATTGCATCTACTTCTTCTAATATTAACAGTTGGAGTTGTCGATGAATCATGGTTCGGTGAAGTAGCCTCCTCAAGGTTGAGTCACCCAAGCATGTTCTAACCCATCCTCCTCTACTAGTGAGAGTATTTTCTTAGAAAATACCTCGCTCTCATACCACTTTTAGGGGATATGGGCTTAATAGGGTTGTGAATTGAGATATTAAAAACTTAAACTAGACTTGTTACACATTCAAGTTATAGCTCAAAGCTAAATGCAATTGGTAAATTAAGTAAGGGAGATAGATATTTAACAACCATGAATTAAAGGCAAGTATTCAGAGTGTATCTGACTCCAAAGGCAGTAGTTCAACTATCTACAGAGGTCAACCACTAGGATTTGCAACCTTGAGTACCACCTTGAATTCCACCACAAGAGCATGCACTATGAGACCTCTATGCACATCTTTAGAGTAACTAGCTTTCTTTTTAAAGACATGGATCGAAGAAACTCACAAGGGTCTTACCTACCCTTACTTAGGGTAGCCTACCCTACACCTTCCTTATCCAAAGAAGGCTTCAATCAAACTTGGTGGTAGAAAGAGATTGGAAGAAGTAGATAGCTTCATGATAGACATTTAAGACTAGATCTTTTACAAGTCCCCTATACACTCTAATTGATGTAGTAAGTGATCAAGCTCGAGGGAGTGATTAAGGGATCTTTGAGGCACTTTATCTAAACTATAGCATAGGAGTCATTTTTTATCTTTGGTAATCTCCCAAATAGGTCCTTGTAAAGAGTAGACCCGAGAGGGGATCCACTCTTCACAAGATTGAGAAATAAAACCATCATGTTTCCAAATATGAATAGTTCAACTATCTAGAGAGGTCAACCACTAGTATTTGCAACCTTGAGTACCACCTTGAATTCCACCACAAGAGCATGCACTTTGAGACCTCTATGCACATATTTAGAGTAACTAGCTTTCTTTTTCAAGACATGGATCAAAGAAACTCACAAGGGTCTTACCTACCCTTACCTAGGGTAGCCTACCCTACACCTTCCTTATCCAAAGAAGGCTTCAATCAAACTTGGTGGTAGAAATAGATTGGAAGAAGTAGATAGCTTCATGATAGAAATTTAATATTGGATCTTTTACAATTCCCCTATACACTCTAATTGATGTAGTAAGCGATCAAGCTCGAGGGAGTGATTAAGGGCTCTTTGAGGCACTTTCTCTAAACTATACCATAGGAGTCACTTTTTATCTTTGGTAATCTCCCAAATAGGTCCTTGTAAAGAGTAGACCCGAGAGGGGATCCACTCTTCACAAGATTGAGAAATAAAACCATCATGTTTCCAAATATGAAGGAAAGTGGGATTTTCATTTTTTTTTCCAAACAGTGTGTGTGTTTATAGAGAGAGAGCATGAAATTTTATAATCAACGATGAAAAAACTATTCCAAAGTTACATGACAATTCATCAATGATAGAAAAGTAAAAAGGTTTACATATAATATATCTAGTGACATGGAAGTCTCATCGTAGAGGGAAAACTATCTATTCCTATATATCCTCAAGTTCAAATTCTTGAATATGGTCTTCTTGGGTACTTGTACCCTAATGTAACTCCACCTGGGTGGAAGGGGAACATCACCAAGAAAATAAGGAACAAAGGGACATATCAGTAAACATTGAATATGTGCATGTACTACAACATTTGGGAATTATTGGGTTGTAAGTATAAAAAGGATGTTCCTATGAAAAAAGGCCATATAAAAGTAGGTAAGTTCAACAAGAGTAAAATTTAGAGATTAATACATACTATTTATGGAGGGAAATATTTGAGATAAAAGAAATGTCTTTCCAAAACATACAATCACAATTTCTAAATAAACAATATCTTTCATGCATAAACAATGTGGACTAAACATACCTAAATAGGGCCATAATACCATAGGACCATGGCCTAAAAATTAAGTGTGGAAACACACTCCTTGGGCAGAATACACATGCATCTTTATAAGTATGATTGTACATAAGTAACAATATTCTAGATATTCAGTCAAACATTGAGAGGAAAGACTGGCATTTTAGTCATTAATAACATCGAATATTCAATGGTATAATAGGAGCGGTGAAAGGAATCATTATAAAAGGAGTACTTAAGTTTCACAAGAATTCAAATAATTTCAATTTAGAGAACATGGAATTCTAATTGAGTATCAAACGAATTTACATTCAAGAAGATTTCCTCATTGTAGGAAATTAGATTTAAAGTCATATAAATTCCCAAATAAAATAGCAATTTGCACATACCTGATATTCATGACTGATAATTAACTCCATAGACATACTTGGTCTTCCATATTGGAGTATTCATCCTAGCAATGTGTCAGGTATGTTAGTCAAAACAAAGCAAACATGTGTATGCATTTATGGTATAGCTATGCATAGTGTTCTTATCTTGTTTCTAATCGATTTAACATGTATTAGGGTTTTTTATCCTATTGAGTGAACACATGATCAATTAAATGTAATTTAGTTCCTAGAATCCACCTTTAGTCAAATAAGTCTAAATATGTATGTATTACATATATGTGTTGATAATGATATGCTTTTTTGCAATTTATGTCTTGGTTTGCTATTCACTTTCAATGTATTGGGATTCTACATTATCTTTAACACCAGATTTAGCATGCCTATTAGTATGTACACACATATTATCATCTAATTCTTATATATGCCCTAAGTACAATTATACATTATATGGGTGAATGGTAGTAAATTCCAATAGTTTATAAAAAACCATGTCAACCCTACTTAATTTTATATAGTAATATGTTGTTCATCTTGAATTCTATTTTGTTGTAATAGATAAATATTGATAAATTTATTTCCTAGATCCATGTGCATTTTGAAATACTATCATATGTGTATGATTACATATATGTGCATCCAATGTTCTTGGTCCATGAAAGGAAAAGATAGCATTACTCTGATTTTTTGATTAATAACTACTAATGAATCATCACTTATCTGCTTTATAACTCATACAAACATCTATATACATCAGTGCTATATGAAAACTACTTCGATAATTGATCAAATTAGGTCATACTATCTCTAGTATGTTCTAATTATCACATAATTGTGGGTGAAATACAGATAATAAATCTAACTTATGAGTGTACATGCAGTGACACGTGTATATGTACACATATATCATAGTGTTATATGGTTAATGAATCAAACTACTTACTAAGATAGTTATAATGTATTGATTACCCAGTATTACAATCTAAATTCTTTGATAAGCACCATCTATATTAATCTATTTTTGTTGTCCTAGTTAAGTTGCTAGCTTCATATTTGTTGTTAAACATACACTATTATATGTACATGTATACACACATATACAATAGAGTTAAATGGTCAAAAGATCTTGATAGATTTTAGCCTATCATTTATTGAGTTAATAATCATTATTAATACAGGATCCTATATCTACCTACCTTCTCTTATCTTTGTAGTAGGATTCATATTTGATATGAATCCTCATTGGATAATGAATCTAATTTATAGGATTAAAGAAACTTACCTACATATAGTTGAACTGGTCTTCAACGGTCAGTCTCTAGATTGAGTGAGGTGGTTGGCGTAGGATGGAAACTCATCCATGGACTCCATAGATTTTTATGGAGTTAGTCCATAAGGTAGATTTCTACGAACTACTAAAAATGGGTTAGACAACCTTTTTGGACATTTTGATAAAGATATGAACAACCAATAGTGTTGGGTGGTTCCCTTCCTGTCATATAGCTCTTCTAAAGCCAACAAATAATCACCATGTTTGGTGGTGATCTTCACAATAAGGTGCTACTGAATATCCTGATCATGGCGAGAAAGATAGAGCTGGAAGTCCATTCCATGAATAACTCTGACTAGTACATGTTGCAACCAACAAGGAGTTGGAGCGGAGGAAGAAGGTAATTTGCAATAGGTTGGGTGGTCTAAGTGGGGATGGCATGACTAGATTTAAGGTCAAGCTTCAGATGTTGATTCACGTCTAAAGGCTAGGGTGGTGGCATCACTGTATTGCCAACCCACCATGGTCAGGCTCTATAATTGTAAGTGGTAATCCATGGTCAGGATGTTGGGCGCATAGTTGAGAGTTGGCACTAGTGATTAGTTTCATTCTAGTGGTGGTAGCAATCTGACAGAGAAGAAGGGAGAGAGGTCCACTATCATTGGTTGCTAGCTGAGTCATTTGTAGTTGTGAGACTAGTGGCAGTAGATCACTCACACAGTGGTTGTTGGGGAGGTTGGAGAATAATTAGAGGTTGTCATGAGTATGGTGTTTGGTTGATGCAACACCCTATTGAAGTATGGCATACAACACTAGGGAGGAGTTGTGGGTGGTTGCATGTAGAGGAGAGATATGGTTTGTGTGATGCCCTACACCACACAAAGCTAGATCAATTCAAAACTAAATGCGGAAAAAATGTTAAGAAAGTTAATTAGCAGAAAATACTAGAAATTACAATCAATATCATTAAGCACCCAAGCTGCAAAAACTTTACATATGAGTCCTCATAGGACACTTGAATCATATAACATGTATTATAAGGTTCTTACATTATAGATCATGTAACCAACCAGCTATGTAAAGAAGTGAAATCATATCTCTACTAAAAATGGTAAACAAAATTCAACGAATAGCATCAGAAGTTAAAATTTTGACTAAATTTAATTTAATAAAGAGTACATAAAAATTTCCTAATAAGGGTGTACATGCTTTATACAAAAGGAATCTAAGTAGAGGGAAACTCGACTACATCAATATGTCTCCAATTAAAATAACTTAACAAATAGTACATGATGGAAGGATGAACTCCTTCTCCTAAGCTTAGGTTGGTTCACCATACTCCTGTTGTGCACTCTGATCCTAAACGTGGTTGGGATCACCTAGCAAGAGGAGAGAAAAGTATGTGTCAAACAAAGGAATAAGGACAAACATAAAGTAAAATATTGCATGATAAAGATTTACTATGATAAGAGGTCCAATAGTATGAGACAAGTATACAAATAAGAATTTTGCCATTTCAAATAAAAGTAAAATTTTGCATGCATGATTTAATTTGACTACATTAAGCCAATATAGTATTGAGACACCTACCTAACATCAACCAAAACAAATAGGTGAGTGAGACTGGTCACATTCCCAAACACCTACAATATATATAAAAGTGGGGAGAGTGGTCACATTCCCCAGGGCTCATGCCCAAACTATGGGTGGTTTGTACTCATGTACACTACATCAGTAAATTAGTCATCTTCATCACCATTCTAGAACAATTTAATGGTAGATTTAAGAATTTGAAAACTTTGCAAGTGGGGTCCAAGATCCTAGAATAATTGAAGTGAAATAACAAGAATTATTGAACTAAGGTATAGGTTCATGCCTCATTGGGAAAATAGGATTGGATAAAAATATGCCCAACTTAGGGTTAGAATGCACATACAAAAATAGGATTGCACATACCTAATTTTCACACATAAAGGTTAACTTGAATAGTAAACTTTGGTTCACAAAGTCAACTTTTCATCCTAGAAACACATTATTTATGTTAGCCAAGTCAAAGTGGACATATTCATTCCTATTATATTTTTTATATTATTCTTACCCTATTCCTGATCATCTAATGTGATGTTAGGGTTTATGAATTTTAATCTTTGTTGAGACAACATGTGATGCTTTATATATCTATCTTAGTTCTCATTACCCATATTTAGTCACATAAGTTTATGTAACTCATATATATGTGGATAATAATATATATTCTTCCAATAGGTTTAAAGATGTCATTCTCTTCTCTATAATGTGAATCCATATTATTACTAACATCATGATTATGATCTATATTGGTATAAGTATATTCCACATGAATATCCATTAGGTTCACTAATATACATGCTTTGCCCCAACTAACATGTCATCTAGATATATGTTTATAAAAGTATATTCTTTTACACATTATTATCTTTTTCACCATTTAGTCCATAAGAAGACAATATAGTTAGATGCATTCCATAATTATATTTGTATTTATAATTACCATCAATTGCATAAATATTTATTTGTGTATCTATGGTTTTTTAAACTTGGTTATTATAATTCTTGATAATCTATGTATAGTATTAAAATGTAACTCATCTTATATATAATCTTCTATTCTTAGTTGAGCAATGACATACAAGATTATAATAAGTCAACATGCTCATCTTACATCCATCGTTTGGTATGTAGTACTACATGGATACATGTATAAATTAATAGGATGTTAACAAGTAGGTCAATATGTTATAATAATGTGAACATGTAAAGACTTGATCTTTACGGTCGAATATTTACAAAATAATATCAGAAATATAAACAATCTTTATTACAATCATGCTTATACACTAGAGTCACAGAAGCTTACAGATATGATTGCAAAGTTTAAGAATAACAATTCATTAATATCTAGTCTTCAACTGAGGGCTACCCAATGTACATTTCTTCAAGCCTTTCATCTACCACATGCCCATGAGTTTCAGACGGAACGAAACCACACATGGACCCCATTGAAGGGAAATAAAAGTCAGCAAAGCCGGTACTAAATTCTTATATCAAGCTATTTGCAAAATATAGGTACTAAAAATGATTCAAGGTAATATCAAATCTAGGAAAAGAATATTTGGTGGACTAAATTCATCAAAGCAAGGATAGCATTATTTCAATATGTATTTCAAGATCAAATTTCCACAAGGCTATGCAAAATAGTTCAAGATATCAAATTTATCAGAATACTTGCAATGATTAACTTTTGAATATTAAGGTTGAGCACTATCATATTACTTCCTTCAAGGGAAACAATGGCTTATGTTCAATCATCTATGAAAGAATAGCATTGATCCTAATCACTATGTTAATCAGTCGGCTAGGGGTTGACTAAACCATTACAACCTATGCACAGGGCGGCGGTATGTACCCTACCTCAAGTGAGCCAAAGCTCTAAGGGGTCAAAGCCCAAAGGGACCAAAGTTCAGGGAGTCGAAACTCCAAATAGATCAAGTCAAGTGCTATTATAATTTTCAATGCAATCAAACAATAATCAATCTGAGATGGTGAACTTTCATAGAGGCAGGAAAGGCTTATAAAAGTATAGGGTTCTACACTAAACAATGTACATGAAATTCAAGAGGGAAATTAATAACTCAACATAAAAATAGAGAATCTAGTACCATTTCTCCAAGAAAGATTCCAAGATGTTACACATTCACAATTCAACGAGCTTCAAAGTTTCGAGATCTAATAAGAAAAAGAATTCTATGTCATCGTGGGGTTAACAGTTGTTCAAATTGACTTATCTAGGATTAGGATACTTTCCATATCAGATTACTATTTCATATCCTAACCTTCATTATGATTTGTATATTTTCATCTACCACTACTACAGAAATAGCTTATAACATCACATTTAGAGGCGTCAGTTATTAACGAAAACTGACACCTAAAACCTACAACGTCGGCTAATTACAGAGACCGACATCTATATTTGAAGACCGGTCAGACACATGTATCGCTTTTGATTTAGCGTCGGTTGCCTATAATGAACCAACGCCTAAAATAGCCTGCCAAATCCAATTTTTTGAGTGAAAAAAATTACCCCCAAAGTTTCACATACGACGTCAGTTTTTGACCGAATAACTGATGCCTAACAACAACAAAAAATTACCTCCAAAGGTCGTCGGTTTTTGTATAAAAACCAACACTGATTAGGTTTCATGTGTCGTCCCCGCGAAAAGTTTTAGGGTTAAGATTGTCCAATGGATGTCGGTTTTTTTGGCAACCGACGCTGATGGATGTTTTAACCATTAAGCATCGGTTTTTTTAATAACTGATGCCTAATGTTGAATTAATAGCACCCGTGTGGGCTTGTCTCTTCCCCTTTCTCTGTTTCATTGTCGATTCCGCCAGTTAGGGTCTCGCAATTCTGCTAGTTCCCCTCCCCTACTCCTTGCGTGCTGCCGCCGCTCCCCTGCTCCTTGTGCACCGCCGCCGGTCCCTAGTCGCCACTCCGGTCCTTGGTCGCCGCTGCTCCGGCTGCCGCTCTGGTCCCCTGCTCACCGCTCCCATAGTTGCCGCTGCTCCCCTGGTTGTCGCCTGCTTGCTGCTCCGGTGACCGTCACCTACCTCCAACCCAACCTGGTCACCGCCTGCTTCACTCCTGGTCTTGCCGGCAAGGGAACCGCTACATCATTTAAGCTCTTCACATATACAATCCCCTACATCCAACCCAACCTTGTTGTCTACTTTTCATTCCATTGTTAAACTGTCCGCCCACTGCCTCTGTGTCAGTTGTTACATGCTAATTCTACCGACACTGCTAACTCCTCCATCACCACTACTACTGCCATCCCTATTGCTTCTACTACTATCTCTTGAAAAAGATCTCTCTCTCTTTATACACTCTCTTCTGCCCATGTTGCATCGATTGTGCTCCTCTCTCTTTGTGATTTTTCCCTTCTCACCTGTCCTAATTGTCAAATGATGCTTGATGCTTGCAACATTTTTATATTTTGGTTGATGATAATCAATTCATAATGATATATTAATGTGATTGATGATAAATTGATAATAAAATATTTTGATTTAAGTATTTCAAATTATATGTTGGAGTTATACTTCCTAATTGGAAATGTGGAGAAATCCAGATTGGGTTTGTATGCTAAATTATCTTTAATGTGTATTTGACTATTTATGTAACATATTGCATATGTATGGAACTTAAATTAAATATGTATTTGATCATGTGCTTTGAACCTTGAAACATGCGTGTGAAAGATACATTGATGTCTAAAACTTAACTCACATGTGGGTCTTTTATTATTTACTGATAAGCATGATTAAATGATGTTACACAAAACTTAAGATATGAATGATGAAACTAGGATTGTAGGTATAAGAATGACAGCACATGTATTTGTCGGCCTAGAAACCCGTCCAAGATTTACTCATTAGGAGTAAATCTGGGATAGTCCTCGGTTTGGGACTATTCTTGAACACCTAATCTCACTTAGGATGTAAGTGTATAATGTGTATTGGGTTTTCAAGAAAATTTCAGTAACATTTCCCTGTTTGTTCTCTAAGTACATATGTACTTAGAGAACAACGGGGAAATGCTGCCGAAATTTTCTTGAAAACCCAATACACATTATACACTTACTAGTGAGATTAGGTGTTCAAGAATGGGATAGGTGGTACACATTTATTATATATAAGATTGACAACACATGTATTTGTTGTCCGAGAAACTCGTCCAAGATTTACTCATTAGGAGTAAATCTTGGATAGTCCCCGGTTTGGGACTGTTTTTGAACACCTGATCTCACTTAGGATGTTTTAACCATTAGTTATATATAAGACCTTAAACCCTAAAGTTTTAACCATAAACCCTAATCTTTTAACTCTAGACCCTAATCTTGTTCTAATATATGCTTGTTTTCTCTTTAATCATAGAATGAATAGATCATGGATGTCCATTCCAAATCACTGCACCCCTGAGTTTATTTCTGGTCTTGACCAGTTTATTAGATTTGTTGAGGAACATAGGAAACAACCTGGAGATAGGTTCTACTATCCATGTAGGCATTGCAGTAACAACTTGAAAGTCAGCACTGGTGACGAAATCAATAGTCATGTCATGTGCAATGGGATTGTACAAGGCTATACAGACTGGCATGAAGAGATTTCAAACCTGAAATCAGTGGATGTCGATGGCAGTGCTTGTGTGGAAGAAGAAATTACCTTTGACGACGTAGATGTGAATGAACCAGTTCTAGTAGACATCATTGATGTGATGTTGGATAGCTGTGGGGTAGACCACACCGATCCACCTCCCATGTTTAGAAACATTATGCATGATGTTGAGATACCATTATACACAGGTTGTAAGTTTACGAAGCTTAGCGTTGTGTTGAGATTGTATAAACTGAAAGCTAACAATCAATGGAGTGATAAAAGCTTCACGTCATTGTTGCCTTTGTTGAAAGAAATTCTTCCTGAAGGAAACAAGCTGCCAATCTCAACATACCGGTTAAAGAAATTGTTGTGCCCAATGGGAATGGAGGCCAAGAAGGTACTAGCATGCCCGAATGATTGTGTATTATTTCAAAAGGACTATGTGGATTTGAAAGATTGTCCAAAATGTGGTGCGTCAAGGTATAAATTGACGACTTCGGGGGAGTCCAAAACTGGTTCTCCTGCCAAGGTGATGTGGTATCTACCTATAATACCAGAGTTTCAACGCTTGTTTTCCAATCCTATAGATGTGAAGAATTTGAGGTGGCATGCAGATGTTAAGAAAAATAATGATGGGATCCTACGACATGTGTCTGATTCCCCACAGTGGAAGAAGATTGATTTATTGTACCCTGAATTCAGTGAAGAAAACAAGAATCTAAGACTTGGGCTTTGTATAGATGGGATGAATCCGTATGAGACATTGAGCAGCCAACATAGCACTTGTCCAGTTATGCTTGTTATATACAATCTTCCTCTCTAGTTGTGTATGAAAAATAAGTATGTTATGTTGTCATCTTTGATATCGAGCCCTAAACAACCTGGAAATGATATCGACGTTTATCTTGAACCTATGATTGATGACTTGAAGAAGCTCTGGGGTGAAGGTGTGATGACCTATGATGCTTCATGAAGAGAGACATTTTGTTTGCACACTATGTTGTTTTGCACTATGAATGACTTTCCAGTGTATGAGAATTTGTCTAGATATAGTGTCAAAGGATCTAAAGTGTGTCCTATATATGAAGAGAACACTGATTTAATACGACTAAAACACGGCAGTAAGACTGCATATCTTGGTCATCGAAGGTTTCTTCCAAAATTCCATCCATATTGTAGGTTGCGCAAAGCATTCAATGGACGGAATGAGGAACAAGTGCACCTAAACCTATATTAGGGGAGGATATTTATGAAAGAGTAAAACACATCGCCAATGAATTTGGTAAGAGATCACAATGTAAGATGGCCACACAGAGTGACAAGTCTTTATTCAAGAAGAAGTCAGTATTTTGGGATCTTCCTTATTGGAGTTCTTTGACAGTCAGGCATTGTATTGATGTCATGCACGTTAAGAAAAATGTATGTGATAGTATCATTGGTATTTCGTTGAATATACCGGGTAAGACTAAAGATGGGATAAAATCTAGAATGGACCTATGTGAAATGGGAATAAGGAAAGAATTAACATAAGTAGTTAGTAGCTATCGGAGAACATACTTACCTCCCACTTGCTACACATTGTCTAGAAAGGAGAAGAAATCTTTTTGTGAATGTTTGGTAAATGTTAAGGTGCCACAGGGTTACTCATCCAACATCCGTACATTGGTATCAATGAAAGATCTGAAGTTGATAGGTCTTAAATCTCATGATTGTCATACTCTAATGCAACAAATATTGCCCGTGGCAATTCGATCTATATTGTCGAAGCATGTACGGTTTGCAATCACCCGACTTTGTTTCTTTTTCAATAGTCTGTGCAGCAAAGTTATTGACCCTGATACTCTCGATAAATTGCAAAGAGAAGTGGTTGTTACCCTATGTTAGCTTGAGATGTATTTTCCTCCTTCATTTTTTGATATCATGGTACATCTTTTTGTCACTTGACTAGGGAAGTAAAAATGTTGGGACCACTTTTCTTGCATTGGATGTATCCCTTTGAACGATACATGAGTGCTTTTAAAGGTGATGTTCAAAATTGTTATCGTCCTGAAGGGAGTATTATTGAGGGTTATGTGGCGAGAGAGTTTATGGATTTTTGCAATGACTTTCAGAGTGCTAATGACGCTCATGTGAATGACAAGAATATTGAGGAGCATTTTGGCAAAGAAATTTTGGGATCACGGGTGAAAGTAATCAGTCGTGATCAGTTGGAGCAAGGTCACTTGTATATTTTACACAACATCGACGAAGTGAGTGTTTATATCGAGGAACATACTAATTTCATCAAGAGACAATATCCTCGATCCAATTCAATGTGGCTTGCTAGAGAGCATAACAAGACATTTATCAAGTGGTTTGAAGATAAAGTCTGACATCAACTATCTCAAACACCAGATAAACTTACTGGAACCATCAAATGTCTCGCCTTTCAATCAAAATTGAATGTTATGTCTTATGAAGGGTTTGACATAAATGGATTCTCGTATTACACAAAGCGTCAAGATGATAAGAGTTTCGTCCAAAACAGTGGGGTCACCCTTCAAGCATCTTCATTGTTTTTTGCAAGTGCAAAGGATAAGAGTCCACGTGAAGCTAAAATGTCATATTATGATGTCATTGAAGACATATGGGAGTTTGACTATGTAGATTTCAGAATTTCACTCTTTAAATGTAATTGAGTTGACAACAACAAAGAAGTTATAGTGGATGAATTGGGTTTCACGTTAGTGAACTTTGAAAAGATTGGTGAGAAGGGTGAACCATTCATATCGACATCACAGGCGAAACAAGTATTTTATATCGATGATCCTGCAAATGATAAATGGTTGGTTGTTCTTCATGGTAAAAGACAGTTCATTGAAGATCCTATAGATGAAGAAGAGTACTATGATAAATATGATGACTCCAGTCCATTCTCAGTTGGGTTGCCAACACCACCAAACATTGAAGCTAGGGATCACAATGACTTGTATGTTCGCGGGGATCACAACGAAGGATTGTTAATTGATAAAAGATCACAATATTAGAGGCATGAATGTTTATATTTTTTATATGTTTTATTTTTTTGAATGTGAACTTTACAATGTGAATGTGGACTTTACAATGTGAATTACTTTACAATGTGAATGTGAACTTTACAATGTGAATTACTTTACAATGTGAATGTGAACTTTATAATGTGAATTACTTTACAATGTGAATGTGTACTTTACAATGTGAACTTTACAATTAGTTTTACTTTACAATGTGAAATTTATAATTTGAATGTGAACTTTCAAATGGCTGAGCATTCCCATGATGATCGTGTTGATGATCACCATGAGGGTGAGGATGTGCTTGCTCCGCCTGACAATGTAAGTTTTAATAATATATCCCTGAGGTTTCTGTCTATATGTTCATTTATAATTATATCATGCAAGTTTGCTTTTTATTAAATTTTAGGTTGGTGATGTACCCCCTGAAGATATTACAGCACTTGATGAGCAGCAAAAGAAAATTGAGAAAGTGAGGGGCATCACAATGATGAACATGTTAATACAGCAAAGGGGCAATGGACCCAAATTGGTTGTGGATTTTGATCATGTAGTAAATCCATATGGAGTGAACTGCAACTCATTTATTTCATATCTTGGGGTTCTTACTCGCAGTCATTGCAGTCTTATCCTAGAATCCTGGCATAAAGTTCCTAAGGGGAAGAAAGACCACATATGGAAGGAACTATGCATGAGTTATTATTATTTGTAATTCTATTTGTGTAGATTACTAATTTTTAGGATACTAGTTAATAGCAATTCTGTTTAATTTGCAGAGCATATTTGATCTGGATGAAAAGTTGCATCGTAAATGTGGGAGAGTCCTAAGGAACTATAGGACCAATCTCACCCGAGATTACATACGCGATGTTGATAAGAGGTTCTTGACTGATTTCCAATTCTAGACATTGATCACTATTTTACTAACTCTACACTAATAATTTTTGTTTGTATTCTCTTTAAAAAAATAAATTTAGGCAGAAGGAAGCCACAAAGTAATGGAACTACTTGGATCCCAAAGACCGGGAGGCGTTTGTTACCCAAAGAAAAACAGATGAATTCAAGGTATTAAGCGTCACTCCCAATTTAATTAATATACATTTTTATGTATTCACTTATTCAATATTAACCTTTAGGTATTAAGCGATGCTCAACGAGCAAGGTGTGCACTGAATGTGCACGACCACACAATGGGTCTAAGAGGATATGCAGGTGTTCGCCAAAGACTACTGCAGGCTGAGTCTACTCAGCCTACTGCTACTCAGGAGACCACAAAGTCCTCTACTACTGCTCCCGCACCTCTGCCTCGCCATGCTATGTGGATAGCTGGGAGGCAAAACAAGAAGGGAGACATACCGAAGCCCGCAACTGCTGAGGTGGCTGCAAAAATGGTAAAAATCAACTCTTAGAGTAATCGATCGATATTGATTATTGTTATATTTAATTACTTACTAATTTTTATTGATGATTATTAGCGGGAGCAGCACGAGCAGAGGAAGGAAGGCAAGTTCATCCCTCAGGGCACAAGGGATGAATTGACAGTTGCTCTGGGTAACCCAGAGCATCGTGGATGTGTTAGGGGTGCAGATGCTGGTGTGGGCATCAAAGCGTTCTTTGGGCCATCCCAGCGCAACCCTATCCCAAAAGTGGGACTTTCACAAGCTGAGGTAACCTATTCTCTTATTTTAGAATGTTATTACGAAAGGGAATTCCATAATCAGAAGCTAGTGTTTCTTTTATCCATGTATAGGTAGATTCGTTAATTAATAGGAAAGTCAAGGAAGTACTTGATCAGAGACTCCATGAAGCAATTAGCAAGTGATAGGCGTCTCAGACTGCCACTCAGACAGTACCTATGGTGGGCCACTCTTCTCCTACTGCTCGTACTATAGATGTTGGGAGTAATCCTATAGACCCACCACCTAGCACGTCCTCTGTAAGTATTTTTATGACATAATAGCTAGTCTGTTCAAGATGATATGTTTGTGTATATATGCATATAACATTCTTTACATAAATTTGTAGGGTTTGAAGCCATGCCGACTAAAAAGTCAAGAATATATCATTACAGAGGTAACGGCTTACCCACCCCTTAAATGGTGCATGTTTCATGGGTATCTAGTACCAGATGGTGTGGTACGTGTGAGCCCAATACATGTACTCCCTGACTGGACGGATCTTGCACTGCCTCATGCACACCCAGATGCCGAAACACTTGGTGACGCAGTAGACGGGGTGAAACTGTGGCCCGAAGCGGATGTCCTCCATACTGATATTGTATGATAAATTTCTATTACTTTAATTTGTTTGTGTGTATATATGAGTCAATTGATCTGAAATTATATATACAGGTCAAAAAGACGAGACCCGCTACATCTCGGCCTCCACCTCCTCGACTACCAATTTAGCTTTCAAGGAACCTACACGCCTCGATAGGTCCTAATTGTAGGGGTTTGGCAGTATGATACAAATTGCCCTATAATTGTTACTATTCCGGAGGATGTTGCAGGTAAATCATACGATAACAATCTATTTATACACGTTTATCATATGTATTAATGCATACGTAATACAAGTTCTACATATGTACATATTAATGCATAGGTATTAATGCATGTCAATCATACGAAAACAAGATATTTATACAAGATATTTTGGAGTTGTTTAGTTATGAATGGATGAACACATCTATGATAGAGTTGTGGATATGGTAAGATCTTATTTATACATCTATATACCTTGTTTTATATATGGTGATCTGGTTTCTTATATATTAATGCATATGTAATACATATTTCGCAGCCACTTACATAAGATATGTACAGATTTTGGGTTTTCCCATGTGGGGTTTTTGGTTCCATCTTTGATTAGTCTTGTAGATGCAGACCCATATTTAGTTACTTCATACTGTTGTGATGCTTTTCAATATTTTGGTAAAAATAATAAGACGGTGATAATAGTTTCGTTCAATGTCGAGTAAGTTTACTTTGCTTATAATTTGGACTTAAGCAAATTACGTTTTTATTGTGGATTTTGAGTTATTAATTTTCTACTTTCTTACCTGTAGTGGTAAGTATTGGGAGTTACTAGTTATTGTCCCCAAGACGTTCACTGTCTATTATCTAGATCCTACGGGGAATGAGTTGGATACATTATATGGACATGCAATTAAAAGGTCATTATTCTCATGAGAAATATTTCATGTTTTTATATCTATTAATATCTGTTACTATATTACTATTTAATTATGCAATTTAATGGGTTACATTTACATATGTAGGGCTTTACAAGAGTACAAAAAAGGTGGAAGAAAGGTCCCCAGGAAAAAGGACCTGTCACTAATTTGGGAGAATATGAAAGTAATTTCCTGACTCCAATGTATATATTATTTATGTGAATTGTGCTTATTTGTATTTTTGAATATTTGTATGTTTCAATTTATAGTGTGCTACACAAGACAACGGCTGGGCATGTGCCTACTATATGATGTTATTTATAGACATAATCATCAAACATGTCGTAATGGAAATCGATAAGATACAGCAGGTATTATACATAGTCTCATTAGATAATATGAAATATATAATCTTATTATATATTATTAATTATATATACGTCATTCTCTTTATAGGTCTTTAAAATTGCTGACTTCAGCACAGGTGGAAAATGTTTCGATGTACATGCTCCCTGTACGAGAGATGAATTAGATGTTGTAAGAGAAGAATGGGCAAAAGCCCTACAAAGAGTGGAAATTTTTAGATATAATTTTATTGACAATGATGAATAAAGAATAACTTTGTTCTTATAATTATTTTTGTGTGAATGTGAATGATTTTTTATGAATTGTCATATGTGTGTGAAGATGATCAATACATAAATATTTCTACTTGTGTCTGAATGTGAAAAGGATGAAATGAATGGAACTGCAGGTTGCTACTGGTTTCTACATGTGTGTGATGAAATAATAATATGAATTAAATGTACTTATACATGTGTGTGAATCATATATATATATAATATTGTCGATCTTGTTAATTTTGCAAGTTTGTAGCCTGTTGTTGGATGATATCAAAGGATGTCGTAAACCTACAGTTCAGAACTGAACTGCAGGTTCTCATCCTACTGACCAGCCGTACAGCAGGCCTCCAAACTGATAAGAAAAAAATCATAACATAGACGTCGGTTATTTGAACAAAACTTACACCAAAGACATGCAACGGCTGTTTTTTATTATAAAAAAAACCGACGTCTATGTGGCCAGGAACCATGGCCATGCTAGGAAGCACGGCCGTGATGGCATGCAGGGGATATGGCGTCGGTTATTAGCACAAAACTGACGTCAATTCAGCTGATATGGCCAGGAACCACGTTCGTGCTGGGAAGCACGGCCGTAGTGGCAGGGGAGATGGTGTCGATTATCTTACAAAATCGACACCTATAGGCCCTTTGCTGGCGCGTTTTCAATGGCAGGAAGCGTTGTGACGTCGGTTCTTTTAATAATCGACGTATGTAACCATTCTATAGTGTCGATTTTCTTAAAAAACCGACGCCTATAGTCCCTTTGTTGGCGCGTTTTCGGTGGCGGGGAGCTTTTTAGCGTCGTTTGAGAACCGACGCCGAAGGGGTCCACCTTTAGCAGCGCCCACTTGGGTTTCGCTTGGAAACTGACACTAAAGTCCTTAATTAACCGACGCTAAAGGCATGTTCTGTAGTAGTGTACGTTTCATACTCAAGTACATAATTATTTTCTCTATTTAAGGCCTCGACATGTTATTCTCTCAAGTATAGTTTCATTTAGTCAATATGTTTGCGGATGTTGATTGTATGAGATATGAGTTATCAAAATAACCTTAGTAGGAATATCAAGGGTGTAAAGTAAACACACCTCAATATACACTAGTCATACCCTTATACTTAGATTTTAATTATGTATGTGAACACTAATATGTATCTCATGAAAATGACATAGATTCGTATTTGGTGCGGGCTACCTTGTTATCCAAATATTCAATAATAAAATATTTTCCATGTTTGGTTTTCTATAAACATGAATTACTATATCTATATGCACGTGGCATCAAATATATGCATCTATTGATATTAGTTGGATGGCCATATAGGAATATTTGTTCTAATGTCCATACCAGCATGTTATCTAAATTAAAGTTTATACAAAGTTATCGATAATTCTATTTATGAAAGATACTTCATTCAACATGTTCTTTCTCTCATAAATTATCTTATTTGAAACAAATGAAAGTAATTATTCTTTGCATATGCATACATATAGCTGAATAATATGAACACGTATATCAACTTGATTAGATTCCTTATAACCACGTTTTACTATTGTTTTCTTTTTGCTCAACTCATGTACAATTTAGTACGACCCTATAGAAAATTTCAGACCTTAATGAACTATTATAACACTCTAATACAAGATGCATAGACCAACGTGTAGTGTACATTTGGATCCAGCATGTCTCCCATATGATTACCTATTTATATTTAAGGTTCTACTCTTATATGCCGGTTTCTTATATCACTATTTAATGGTGTATGTGTGCTGAATTTACAGTTTCTAGTAAGGTAGTGCGAACCCAGTAACAGGTGTACATTCATATCTGCACATACTAACATTATTCAATTATATATGATTTAGTTGACCAATGTAATCTACATAATGATTTATATATTCTAAGATTCTCTTAAAAACTGTTTCCATTACTAATGAATATCTAAGATGGACTGTAGAAGGACGGCTGACCTGCTGTTTGGAAATTTACTATTGATCCTCCGTGGTTTCAGTTCACTTGGTCGTTGCTCGACATAATGATGTCGTAATCCAGTTGTAGACGAACACATGCAATGACCCTCTTCAAGGAATGACAGTTTGACATCTACGTTATTGCAGACAGCATTTCCATAGCTGAAGAACAGTGACTGACAGTTTGACATCTACGTTATTGCAGACAGCATTTCCATAGCTGAAGAACAGTGACCTGGGAAAATCGCATCACAGTGGTCTTGGGGAAGAAATTCTGGTATGGTCCGATAGCTTCTGACCTTGAATCCATGGCCACAGAAACTGCATTGCGGGATGGACATTTGGCCCTGCGAGGTTCTTAGAACGGTGGTTGAGAGTGCTGCACGTTGGCAGATATGCATGAAGGAAGCAAGATCAAATTCAGATCTGCTGTGATGAATTCACGTTGCCGGTAGCAGTCGCTCACTTGATTGTAAATCAGCATCGGGATCCTTTTACTGGCCTAGTGTTATGAGAAGGCACAATACCTCGTCGAGGTTGGAGTTGGTGGCACGATGGTCTGAAGAGGAGGTTGGTCGGGCAGGGTTGTGTCGTCGAGCGCCCTGACCGCGTAGACGCGTTGGTGTGGTTTTGCTGCGATGGCGGTGTTGTGGATCGTGGACCGTTGGCAATCGGTCGCTTCTTACTCCTACCGACAGGGAAACACTTACTATAGGACTGGTCCTATAATAACATGGTAGGATCCAATAGAAATCCGTTATAGTATACAATGGACGTTTCTCTCTCCTTATTTTTTTTAAGAGGTGGAGTTTTGAAGAAGAGAGAGGAGGAGATAGTGCATTGTGATTGGTTGTCCTATAAAAATACTAATATGTTCCTTGTGGACGTGATCGGCTGTGGAGCCTAAGCCCTAATCACCGGAGAGTGGGCGGCTCCTCGTCGATTGCCACAGTTCCGACTGAAGGTGGGAGCGGTGGTCGTGATCCTCCGTCCTGTCCAGACCGGCGACGCAGCAGTTAAGGGCGGTCAAGATAAGAGCAGGCGCTCGCCCAGACTGGGGCACCCAGGTGTCGACGTGGTTGGTGCTGGCGTCTGCCGGTGGTGACAGTTTCGTCCGTCATGTCGGCTCGGCGCACAGCGGGGAAGGGAAGGTAGAAGGGATGCACCAACAACACGGGTTGCAGGTGGTTGACGAATTGTCGTGGTGAAAGGCCAGCCGGCGGCGGTCTGATCTGCGGCTATCGTGGAGGGAGTCTGCGGGTTGTAATTCGTTGAGTTGCAAGTCCCCTTCAAGGGTTGGTAGCAGGGGCGCCGTGGGAATGGATGGCAAAGACGAAGGTCGGAAGGCCTTGCATTTGGCGGCAGTGGCGTGAAGAAGACGAGCCTGGCTGTATTGATGGAGCTGGCGCTGTGTAACCTTTTCCTGGCGAGATGGGAGATGGTGGTGTGGCATGGAGTCGGGTGGTTGGGCTTCTTCTGTATATCTTGTTGCCTCCGGATCAAGGCGAATTAGGATTTTAATTATATAGGCGAGGGGGGTCATTAGGGTTTTGGATAAGCGTGGCTGGTGATAAAGAAGAACAATGCTGATGCGTTGTTGTTTCTCTGGTCATCGGGAGCCTCATAAAGGCATGGAATCTATAAGGCAGTAATTACCAACTGTTTGGATGTGGTAACATATACAAAAGCGATGAGGAGGAGGTTTGAATTCACAACATTAAGTACTTGTTTAGTAATAAGTCCGTTAATAATGAAATTTTTGTAACATATAACCGGCACATTCAATTGTTCTAATATTTCAAACAACGGTCCATATCAATGTATCCCAATTTGTAAGTGCTCAATGTATTGATTTTATCAGCCCAAGAACTCGTATTCAATTTCATTCTTATTTAATGTAAATATTAACAAAACTTGTTCAATTTGTATCTTGGTATGATTCCAATGCTAATAATTTATAAATAGGTTCAAGTACCAAAGTGTGGGTCCAAAATGGGATCAAACTGAGGAAAGTTTCACTTTGGTGCTCAAATTTAAAGATAATTCCGTGAAGTTCAATGAGGATTGGAAATTAAGTTAAAAAAAAGATATCCAGTTTAATAGAGTTATATATAATAGCTCAGAAATTAAATTTAGTACCAAAATCCAATATCACTACTACAGAATTGGCTTATAAAGTCGCTTTTCAAGGTGTCGGTTGTATACATAAACCGACACATAAAATCTACAGTGTCGATTTTTAACATAAACCGACATCCAATCTGTGAAGGTCGACCAGACACGGGTACCGCTTTTATTAAGTGACGGTTATTTAATAAAAAACTGACACCTAAAATCAACCGCCAAAACTAAAATTCCAGTGAAAAAATTACCTCCAAAATTTGACATATGGCGTCGGTTCTTAAATAAATAACCGACGACTAAAGGGTATGCGCGAGACAGCAATAGTTGTCGGTTGTTTTTTATTCATAAACCGACGACTATAATCTAGAAAATGTGTCGGTTGTTTGCAAAGAACCGACAATGTTGGTTTAGTTGTCAGTTTTTTTATATAACCGACACTTTTTGTCAACTTAATAGCTCACCAACGCGACCGACTCTTCCCATTTCCCTGTTTCATTCCCGATTCCAGCTGCTGCTCCAGCGATTTTTGCTCGCCCCCGCTGCTCCGCCGCCGCCGCGCCGCTGCCGTGCTCCTGCTCCTCCCCCCGCCACTGCTCCGTGCTCATCGGTGGTGCTCAT
This sequence comes from Alisma plantago-aquatica, assembly GCA_963693085.1. Classification (NCBI taxonomy): domain Eukaryota; kingdom Viridiplantae; phylum Streptophyta; class Magnoliopsida; order Alismatales; family Alismataceae; genus Alisma; species Alisma plantago-aquatica. The sequence goes on from OY856409.1 coordinate 1,284,723,442, forward strand.
GCTCGTGCTCACCGGTGGTGCTCCTACACCTGCTCCTGCTCGTGCTCACCGGCGCTGCTCCGTGCTCACCGGCGGTGCTCCTGCTCCTGCCTCGCTGCCACTGCTCCGAGCCCTCGGCGCCGCTGCTCCGGCCGTTTCTCCTCTGCCCTCAAGGTATGCCCGCGCGCCCTGCCTTCTTCCTCTGCTCCGGCGGCTGCCTTCTTCCTCTGCTCCGGCGGCTGCTTGGGCGGTGCCAAGGCACGCCCAAGCAGCTGCTGGGCATTTTTTATTTTTTTGTAATTTATTTACAACAGCTGATGTACATAAACCAGTTAGAATAAATGCTAAAAATGTGTGATTTTAGGATTTAGGTACTGATTTTGTGCTTCTACTGAGTTGAATCCTCTATTGTCTATACAATACATGTTAATGACATAGATTTTAGAATGCATACTTTGGTTAAATGTACTGCTGTAATTTTTGATCAAGTGATGATATGTAAATGTAGAAAAAAGTTAGTAAGGTATCAATGATAAGTCTGTTGTAATGTGATGCAAAATAGTTATTGTATCATGCATATCTTAATACTTTTTTCTCTTCTAAGTTTCAAGTCAATTCATCATTACAAGTGATTACATAGATGTTCTAAGGTCGTTTACATAGAAAACCCAAAATGCACACTTGTAGCCATTTTGACTTGAACTTGACCCATTCTAGGGTTTGGATTTTAGATCCTTTTCATGTACCTAATGCCTGTAAACATTCTAGGGTTTGATTTGAACTTGACCCATTCTAGGGTTTGATTTGATTAAACCCTAACATCAATTGTGATGAAACCCTAACATGTACATATCTATTATTGTGTTTGTTGGCCTAGAAACTCGTCCAAGATTTACTCATTAGGAGTAAATCTTGGATAGTCCCTGGTTTGGGACTGTCTTTCAACACCTAATCTCACTTAGGATGTAAGTGTATAATGTGTATTGGGTTTTCGAGAAAATTTCGGTAGCATTTCCTCATTTGTTCTCTAAGTACATATGTACTTAGAGAACAGCGGGGAAATGCTGTCGAAATTTTTTTGAAAACTCAATACACATTATACACTTACTAGTGAGATTAGGTGTTCAAGGATGGGATAGGTGGTACACATTTATTATATATAAGAATGACATCATGTGTGTTTGTTGGTTTATAAAGTGAACAATCTTGGATAGTATACCATAATCTTGTCCTAATATATACTTGTTTTCTCTTTGATCATAGAATGGATAGATCATGGATGTCCATTTGCAATCGCTGCACCCCAGAGTTTATTTCTGGTCTTGACCAGTTCATTAGATTTGCCGAGGAACATAGGAAACAACCTGGAGATAGGTTCTACTGTCCATGTAGGCATTGCGGTAACAACTTGAAAGTCAACACTGGTGACGAAATCAAAACTCATGTCATGTGCAACGGGATTATACAAGGCTATACAGAATGGCACTGGCATGGAGAGATTTCAAACCCAAAACCAGTGGATGTCGATAGCAGTTCTTGTGTGGAAGAAGAAATTGCCTACGATGACGTAGATGTGAATGAACCAGTTCCAGTAGACATCGTTGATGCGATGCTGGATAGTTGTGGGGGCACACCGATCCACCTCCCATTTTTAGAAACATTGTGCATGATGTTGAGATGCCATTATACACTGGTTGTACTAAGTTTACGAAGCTTAGTGCTGTGTTGTGATTGTATAAGTTGAAAGCTAACAATAGATGGAGCGACAAAAGCTTCACGTCGTTGGTGTCTTTGTTGAAAGAAATGCTTCCTGAAGGAAACGAGCTGCCAATCTCAACATACCAGGTAAAGAAATTGTTGTGCCCAATGGGAATGGATGCCAAGAAGATACACGCATGCCCAAATGATTGTGTATTATTTCAAAAGGACTATGCGGATTTGAAAGATTGTCCAAAATGTGGTGCGTCACGGTATAAATTGACGACTTCAGGGGAGACCAAAACTGGTTCTCCTGCCAAGGTGATGTGGTATCTACCTATAATATCATGGTTTCAACGCTTGTTTGCCAATCCGATAGATGCGAAGAATTTGAGGTGGCATGCAGATGTTAAGAAAAATAATGATGGGATCCTACGACCTGCGTCTGATTCCCCACAGTGGAAGAAGATTGATGTATTGTACCCTGAATTTGGTGAAGAAGTCAGGAATCTAAGACTTGGGCTTTGTACATACGGGATGAATCCATACGGGACATTGAGCAGCCAACATAGCACTTGGCCAGTCATGCTTGTTATATACAATCTTCCTCCCTGACTGTGTATGAAAAATAAGTACGTAATGCTGTCGTTGTTGATATCGGGCCCTAAACAACCTGGAAATGACATTGATGTTTATCTGGAACCTCTGATTGATGACTTAAAGAAACTCTGGGGTGAAGGTGTGATGAGCTATGATGCTTCACGAAGAGAGACATTTCGTTTGCATGCTATGTTGTTTTGCACTATTAATGACTTTCCAACATATGGAAATTTGTCTGGATATAGTGTCAAAGGAGCTAAAGTGTGTCCTATATGTGAAGAGAACACTGATTCAACAAGACTAAAACATGGTGGTAAGAATGTATATCTCGGTCATCGAAGGTTTCTTCCAAAATTCCATCCGTATCGTAGGAAGCGCAAAGCATTTAATGGATTGAATGAGGAACGGAGTGCACCTAAACCTATACCAGGGGAGGTTGTTTATGAAAGAGTAAAAGACTTTGTCAATGAATTTGGTAAGAGATCACAATGTACTACACGGAGTGACAATTCTTCATTCAAGAAGAAGTCAATATTTTGGGATCTTCCTTATTGGAGTTCTTTGACAGTCAGACATTGTATCGATGTAATGCACGTTGAGAAAAATGTCTGCGATAGCATCATTGGTACTCTGTTAAATATACCAGGCAAGACTAAAGATGGGATAAAATCCAGACTGGACCTACGTGAAATGGGAATAAGGTCAGAATTAACAGAATTACGTAAAATGGGTAATAAAAGAACATACTTACCTCCCGCTTGTTACACGTTGTCTAGAAAGGAGAAGAAAGTTTTTTGTGAATGCTTGGTAAATGTTAAGGTGCCACATGGTTACTCATCCAACATCCGTAGATTGGTATCAATGAAAGATATGAAGTTGATAGGTCTTAAATCTCATGATTGTCACACTTTAATGCAAAAAATATTGCCCGTGGCAATTCGATCTATATTGCCGAAGCATGTAAGGTTTGCAATCACCAGACTTTGTTTCTTTTTCAACAGTCTCTGCAGCAAAGTTATTGACCCTGAGACTCTCGATAATTTGCAAAGAGAAGTGGTTGTTACCCTATGTCAGCTTGAGATGTATTTCCCTCCTTCTTTCTTTCATATCATGGTACATCTTGTTGTCCACTTGACTAGGGAAGTGAAAATCTTGGGACCGGTTTTCTTGCATTGGATGTATCCCTTTGAACGATACATGAGCATTTTTAAAGGTGATGTTCGAAACCGTTATTGTCCTGAAGGGAGTATTATTGAAGGTTATGTGGCGAGAGAGGTTATGGATTTCTGCAATGACTTTCTCAGTGGTAATGACACTCCTGATAATGAAAAGAATATTGACGAGCTATTTGGCAAAGGAATTTTGGGATCACGTGTGAAAGTAATCAGCCGTGAGCAGTTGGAACAAGGTCATTTGTATATTTTACACAACATGGATGAAGTGAACGTTTATATCGAGGAACATACCAATTTCATCAAAAGACAATATCCTCGAGCCAATACAATGTGGCTTGCTAGAGAGCATAACAAGACTTCTATTAAGTGGTTTGAAGATAAAGTCTTACATCAACTATCTCAAACACCAGATGATATTACTGAAACTAGCAAATGCCTCGCCTTTAAACCAAAGTTGACTGTTATGTCTTATGAAGGGTATGACATTAATGGATTCACATATTACATAAAGCACCAAGATGATAAGAGTGTCGTTCAAAATAGTGGGGTCACCCTTCAAGCATCGACTATGTTTTTTGCAAGTGCAAAAGATAAGAGTCCACGTGAAGCTAAAATGTCATATTACGGTGTCATTGAAGAGATATGGGAATTTGACTACATAGATTTCAGAATTCCGCTCTTCAAATGTAATTGGGTTGATAACACCAAAGGAGTTATAGTGGATGAATTGGGTTTCACTTTAGTGAACTTTGAAAAGATTGGCGAGAAGGCTGAACCATTCATATTGGAATCATAGGCGAAACAAGTATTTTATATCGATGATCTGCAAATGATAAATGGTCGGTTGTTCTTCATGGTAAAAGACGGTTCATTGAAGATCCTATAGATGAAGAACAGTACTATGATAAGTATGATGAATCCAGTCCATTCTCAATTGGGTTGCCAACACCAACAAATATTGAAGCTAATGATGACTTGTATGTGAGCGGAGATCACAATGAAGGATTGTTAATTGATAAAAAATCGCAATATTAGAGGTATGTTTTGTTTATACGTTTTTATTTTTATGAATATGTGAACTTTTGAATTACAAAAATACTGAAAATTTAATGTGAATTACTTTATAATGTGAGCTTTACAATTTGAATGTGAATTACTTTACAATGTGAGCTTTACAATTTGAATGTGAATTACTTTACAATGTGAGCTTTACAATTTGAATGTGAATTACTTTATAATGTGAATTACTTTACAATGTGAACTTTACAATTTGAATGTGAATTTGCAGATGGCTGACCATTTTCCTGATAACCGTGTTGATGATTACCATGAGGGTGAGGACATCAATGCGCCGCCTCACAATGTAAGTTTTAAAAAAATATCATATATTTATATCTATATGTCCATTTATAGTTATATCTTGTAAATGTGTTTATTTTGTCAAATTTTAGGTTGATGATGCACAGGTACCACCTGAAGCACTTGATGCACTTGATCAGCAACACCAAAAAGTTGACAAGAGAAGGAGCATCACTATGATGAAGAATTTAATTGCGCAAAAGGGCAATGGACCCAAACTTGTTGTGGATTTTGATAATGCAGGAAATGCATGTGGTGTGAATCGTAATTCATTTGTTTCATATCTTGGGTTTGTTACTCGTAGCCATTGCGGTTGTCGCTTAGATTCTTGGCATAACGTTTCTAAGGTGAAGAAAGACACAATATGGAGGGATTTATGCGTGATTTATTATTGATTTGCAATTCTATTTTGTAGATTACTAAATTTTTGGATACTAGTTAATAGCAATTCTATTTTGCAGAGTATATTTGAATTGGATGAAAAGCTGCATCGTAAATGGGTGATGCAACGCTGTGGGAGAGTCCTAAGGAACTATAGGACAAATCTCACATGAGAATACATAAAAGAAGCTGACAAGAGGAAGAAGACAGCCACTGAACAGTGGAACTTCCTCGACAAAGAAGAATGGGAGGCGCTCGTCGCTTCAAGACAAACTGATGAATTCAAGGTATTAGGCGTCAGTCTCAATCCCATTATTAATATATGTTGTATTCACCTATTCAAGATTAACATTTAGTGTTACTAACCAAATCATTAATGTGCATACTAACTAGGCCCTCAGTGATGCACAAAGATCAAGGCGTGTGATGAATGTACACGACCACACAATGGGTCCAAGAGGATATGCAGGTGTTCGCCAAAGACTACAGTCTGAGGCTACTGCTCAGTCTGCTGCTATTCAGGAGTCATCTACCATAGGTAGCACACCTCTGCCTCGCCATGATGTCTGGATAGCTGGGAGGCAAAATAAGAAGGGAGAAATAACGAAGGCCGCAACTGTCGAGGCGGCTGCAAAAATGGTAAAATACAACTCTTACAGCAATCATTCGAATATTAATTATTTGTGTTGTTTACTTAATTACAAATTTTTGTTTTGGCGATTAGCGGGAGCTGCACGAGCTAAGGAAATAAGGCAAGTTCATCCCTGAGGGAACAAGGGATGAATTGACAGTTGCTTTGGGTAACCCATAGCATCCTGGACGTGTTAGGGCTGCAGGCGCATGTGTGGGCATCAAAGCTTTTTTTGGGCCATCTCAGCGCAAACATGTCCAAAAAGTAGGACTTTTACAAGAAGAGGTAACATATTCTTTCTTGATAATGTTACTGTAAAAGAGAATTCAATAATCAGAAGCTAACATTTATTTTATCCATGTATAGGTCGATAAGACATTTGAGAAGAAACTCCAAGAAGTAATGAAAACCTGGCAGTCATCTCAGATTGCACCTCAGCAGACAGTACCTATAGCTCCTACTGCAGGCTCTACTCCTACTGCAGAGGTTGGGAGTAATCCTGTAGAACCACCACCTAGCACATCCGTTGTAAGTATTTTTATGACATAGTAACTAGTTTTTTAATTCAAGATGATATGTATATATGAAATTGTAGTCGTTTCAAAAAAAGATGATATGTATATATGTATATAACATTCTTTACACAAAAATTTGTAGGGGTTGAAGCGATGCCGTCTAAAAAGTAATGAATATGTCGTTGCAGAGGCGTCGGTTTACCCATCCCTACCCGGGGATCAGTTTGACGGGTCTCAATTACCAGCTGGTTGGATTTGTGTGAGCCCGGTACATATAATGCAAGGATGGGCGGATCTTCAATTGCCATATGCCCACCCAGATTGTGAAACGCTTGGTGAGGCAGAAGGCGGAGTGATATTGTGGCGAAAAGAGGATGTCATCTTTACTGGAACTGTATGATAAATTTGCATTATGTTATATTTTTAGTGTGTGTATATGATGTCAGTTGATCTAAAATTATATATATATATATATATATATATACATGTTAAAAAGAAGACACCCACAGCATCTAGGCCTCCACTTCCACCTCCTACATTACCTAGTTGGGTTCCACAGGACCTACATGTCCCGTTAGGTCCTAACTGTAGGGGTATGGCAATATGGTTAGGCGAACATGATATAAACTGCCCTATAACTATTTCTTCCTATTCAGATTCTACAGGTCAGGCATACGAAACCAAACTATTTATACAAGATATTTTGGTGTTGTTTGGATATGCTTGGCTAAATACATCTGTGATAGAGCTATGAATAAGGTGAGATCTTCTTTATACATCCATATACCTTGTGTATGATCTGGTGATCTGGTTTCTTATTTATTAATGCATGTGTAATTAATACTTATTTTGCAGCTACTTAGACAAGATATGTGCAGATTTTGGATTCGAACATGTAGGGTTTTTTATTCCATCTTTGATTAGTCTAGTAGCTAAAAACCCTACGTCAGTTCAACAATACTGTTGTGAGGCTTTTACAAATTTTGTTGTAAATAAGAAGACGGTGATAATGGCTTCATTCAATGTAGAGTAAGTTTACTTTGCTTATTATAATTTGAACTTAAGAAAATTACATTTTATTGTGGATTTTGAGTTATTAATTTTTAACTTTTTTACCTCTAGTGGTAAGCATTGGGAGTTACTGGTTATTCTCCCCGAGACGTTCACTGTCTATTATCTAGATCCTAAGGGGACTAAATTGAATACAATATTTGGACACATAATGAAAATGGCATTATTCCGGTGAGAAATATTTCATTTTCATATCCGTTAACATATGTTATTACATTACTATTTAATTGCAATGTTCTGTGTTACATTAACATGTAGGGGTTTTGATGAGTTCAAAAAGGCTGGAGGAAAGGTCCCCACGAAAAAGAACCAGCCAATAATTTGGAAGAACGTGAAAGTAAGTTCCCGACTGCAATATATGTATATATTATTTATGTGAACAATGCTTAATTAGTTGTATTTTTTAATATTTTGTATGTTTGAATTTATAGTGTGCTACACAAGACAACGAATGGGCATGCGGATACTATGTCATGCGATATATGCACATGATTATCAAGCATGCCGCACTGGATATCGAGTGTATTGCTACGGTATTATATAGTCTCATTAGATAATATGATCGAAATATATCAATCTTATTTATAGCTCATTAATTATATATATACATCAGTCTCTTTGTAGGTGTTTAAAACTAACCCCACTACAGGAAAGGACTTACCAGATGTACATGCTCCCTATATGATGGGAGAATTAAATGAAGTAAGAGAAGAATGGGCAACAGCCATACAAATAGTGGGGGTTTTAAAATATAATTGGGATGCTGATAGTGAATAATGACTAAACAATGATATTTTATAAATGAATTTCTGAATTATAATATATCTGTGAATGTTTCTACATATCTGGATGTTTCTACATGTGTCTGAGTGAAAATGAATGAAAGTGTTGGTTTCTATATGAATGTTTCTACATGTGTGAATGTGAAATGAATGGAACTACAGATTGCTAGCTACATGAATGTTTCTAAATGTGTGATATAAAATGGAATTGTAGGTTGCATTGCTAAATGCATGTGTGAATATATATATTTTTGTTGTTAATTTTGCAGGTTTGTGGCCTGTTGTTGGCTGATATCAATGGATGTCATAAAACCTGCAGTTCAGTTAACTGAACTGCAGGTTTCTCATCCTGCGACTAGCCACAGCAGGCCTGCAGACTGACAAAAAAAAAACCAAAACAATAGGCGTCAGTTATTTGTATAAAACCGACACACAAAGTTATAGTGTCGGTTTTATAGAAATAATCGGCGCCTATTTCCTGTGGCGCGAAGATATATGGTGTCGGTTTCTTACTACAAACCGACACTGATAGTGCCCAAGCTGGCGCCAATAACAGGCGTCGATATTTGTATAAAACCGACACATAAAGTTATAGTGTCGATTTTATACAAATAATCTACGCATGTTGTTTTGGCGCGAAGACATATTTTGTCGGTTTTTGACTTATAACCGACATTGATAGTGCCCAAGCTGGCGCCCTTTCTGTGGCGTGAAGGGTTTGGGCGTCGGTTTCTTATCTAATAACTGACGCCTATAGTCCCCTGATGGCATGTTTTCGGTCGCGCGCGAAGAGTTTGGGTGTCGGTTTTGGAACCGACGCGTAATGGGTGACCTTTTAGTGTCGCCCACATAGGTGTCGCTTAGAAACCGACACTAAAGGCCTTAAATAACCGACACTAAAGGTAGGTTCTGTAGTAGTGTATGTTGCAGAACATATTTTGCAAAACAACTCCTTAGTTATAGATCTACTAAACGGATCATGAATTAAGATTTAGATATCATCTTTAACCACACTCTTACATACATGACCTATTATGACTATTTTCTATATATGGTTCAGTATATCATCATTACCATACTCATATGTATAATTGTATTTATGTATATACCTAGGGTTAACTTATTTACAAGGTGTGTGTCTTAACATGGTTTACTTCCCATTGTCATCATAAGTTAATTATTAAAAAATAGAGAAAGAATTATTGACCTTAGACAACAAAAACCAATGGATCTGTGATGATATGTTTGTGAGCATATTTAGGGTTCATCCCAAGATAATTCCTCCGGATCTTCAGGTGGTGTCTTGCTGCTAGCCGACACAGTGTCGGTGTTGCAGGTATAGGAGTTGATGCCATTGCAAGAGAGGAGTCGACGGCGTTGTTGTCAGGGTAGACGGTGTTGCACTTGGTGGCTACGACGCCCTGCTGTCAGGGTGTGTTGGCGTAGAGGCTGCTCTGGATGTGTAGCTGTGTTGTTGGGCTCTGTGTGGAGGTTGTCATGTTTACTAGAGTTTCAGACTATTGGTCTCCATGGGGTTGTAGGTCGCGGCACTAGGGGCATGGGCAGCGGCGCCTTCCACTATGGAGAGGTGGTTGTGTTGCACCACGGCGTGGTAGTGGCGTTGCTAGCACACCGCAGTAAGGTTCTGAGATCACCATATGGTCTGAAGCATTCATAGATGCCAAGAAGCTAGCTGCATATCTATTCAATCTGTTGTGAGTATGTTGTAGGCCCGTCGTGATGGTGGTTGGACGTATCTCCAGTAGCAACGATTGGACGTATGGAAGAAGCATTGCTCCTTGTATCCCTCGATTGACGTTAGGGAGGATGAAGGAAGATGATGCTAGAGGAGGTTTCTAAGCTCCCATGGTTGTTTGCAATGGTGCAAAAGAAGGTGGAGGGTCAGGCTTGATGACATGTTGTCGTTGATGATGACGGTGGTCGAGTGGCATTGCGGCCTGGAAAAGTCGCCAGATTTAGTTGTTGGTGAGGTGACCAATGTCGATGTGAGGAAGAGCAGGAACATGGGATTTGTATTGATGGGGTTGATCAGAGGAGGTGGTGGAGTCGAGGAGAGATCATGGCTACTAGTTTTTTGGCAGGAAAGACCTGATATGGTTGTTGTGTTTGCAGGTCGGTCAGGTGGATGTCGGATGGGTCAGAGGAGATACACATGGTGATCAGTGTCTCAGGTGACGACCGTCATAGCACACAGGTTGTGCCACCTCTGATGTCAGGGAGCCTTATAGACTAGGGTTTGGGGTGTTGAGGAGAAAAGGAAGAAACAGGGGGGGATATATAGGAGACGGACAACAGAGAGGACGGAGACGACAGGGCATCACCCATTACAGAGGGGGAGAACGTGACATCGCGTTTAAGACAAAGAGGGGAGTAATTTGTTAGATAGGGAGGGAGAGGAAGTAACGCAACACTGCATTACGTTGAGGGGAGAGTGCATTTTAGGAAAATACTTGAGTACTTAGTCAATTACCACTATTAAAATATAAGGCAATTAAGGTTTTCAATACCAATTCATTTGGGACAATAATTAAAATTCAATTTTCAAGCAATGTTAAAGGAAAGGTTAATTAGGAGTCATGGAGGTTTCCTTTTCAACATGCATTAGGCATTTATATATATGAGAGTGTGAATATTCATTTAATTAATTAAGAGGGTAAAGGAATTCTAATCGACTTGAAAATACATGGGTTTGCTAATTAAAGTGTGTGGAATCTAACTTTACATTAACTTCTTTTTTTTTGTCGTGCAAAATCTTGTTACTATAGAACCAAAACTTTGGGTACAATTAGCGCCCCCTAAGAAACAAACTAGATCCCTAAACCCCACGAAGGGGAAAAGAGGATCCAACCAAGGTAGAAACTCCAAGTTGAACAATAGGTTCGGAAAGAGAGAAGATAGATAACAAGACACTAAAACATCAGGGGGAAAGAAGTTACATATAGGAAGCAATAGACAACACCCACAAAGATCACATATATGAAACTGAAGACCGACTATTAGGTTCCACTGAAGCTGCCATCCTCTATCCCAATTCAAACTAGATGATAGTTGGATCACAAACAATCGATAAAGAGAAAATAGGACTGCCACTTGCCACTTTCTCTCCTAGCATACTGAATCATCTGCAACTGATCCAGTATACCATCCAGTGATGGAACTAACCAGGATCCTCGAAGGAGTAGGGGAATATCACCAAAAATACGACCTTTTACTTTTGCATTAAGCTGTAGGCAACCATGGAGCCAAGCATATGATCACCCATAAAGAAATGGGCATGGTCTTCTATCACCTAATACAAATCTCCAGAGAAGGCAAAGGGAGGTAGACCCCAAAAATATGAAGAGAACCCTGATCAGAACCTCAAATAGAATCCTTGTTTATCGAAAAACAAGAATGCATTCAGCAAGTAGAACTCCATCTCCTCGCCTCCTGCATTCCTGGCTTCCTTCATTGCCTTCAACCTTCGTGTGGCCAAAGGCCAGCAGCAAGGAAGAGCAAACTATCAAACACCCTTTGGGCATTCCCGTACGCTTCAGCATCGGTAGGGACCGAGCCTTAATGTCTCAACTCCAATTGATGAAGCCCTGTGGAGGGGAACCTGAAGCCGAACCAGAAAATCAACGAACACCTCCATATTTCATCCCTTTCCCAACCAGTGTCAGGCATTGATGAGGAAACTGGATCGGGGAGCAGAAAACCCCTCTTGGTGCTGCCAAGTGATTCACAGCCCCCCCCCACCAGCAGTAAGGGCATTGGCCTAGAACGGCTAACATATGTGTACCAGAGCACGAAGGCTCAACCACACATCCCGCTGGACAGTCAGAGAAGATGACCTGGAGTACAGACCCGCGAGAGCTTTCCATGGCTCGGTGGAGGCAACCTGCTGGACGAAGAGGAGCAGCCTGTGTCGCCCACCTAAAATCCACCCATCTCCAAGATCGTCAGGAAGATCCAGCCGTTTCAGGGCCGCCGACTCCCTAGATATTTAGTATTTAATTGTATGCTAAGTGCCTAATAAATATATTTAGTACATTTCCTTAATAAATTTTGATATAAAATTTCTTATTTCTCATTTCTTGTCCCACAAAGCCATAAAACTCTAAACTAATATAATCTACTAATTGTCTCTCATAAATGGCCATTTTGCATTATTAAACTCTAATTAACACATTATTTGAGATATTTGTGCAAAAACCATTCATTTCAATAAATGTGGGTAAATATTGTTCAAGCCATCAAGGGTTGCTCAATTTCAACATTGAGGATAAAGAAGATAGAAAATTTAAAAAAAATAGGAAAAATGACAAAAAGAATAGGTAGTAAATAAAATCTTGAAAATGGGTTAAATTGCAAATAAACCCAAGATTCGGTATTTTTTATGCTACATGAAATATTTGTTCCATAAGCATATACATGTACACTACATATACAGCAAAAGGAACACATGCCAAAAACCTTGTGATGTTAACATAACGACAAACACACCCAAAAACCATCCCAGAGACCTAAGTGTCTATGGACGACTCTAAGACTCTACACCAAAAAGACTACCAACACTTCCAACCTTATCAGCTATTGTCCTTCTTGCTGTCGCTCTGCCTCAGCTGCACGATCTCTACCTCATGCACGTCCACCTAAAAGATGTGGAGAATCCATGGGCAGATATCCAAATCTCAGCGGGAGATATAACTCTCCACCAATACTATTATTAGCACATATATGGTAATTAAAGAACAGAAGTAAAGCTACAACTATTATAAGTAGATCTAGCTAAATGATATGTCTGAAGCAGACAATCATTACTAAACTGGTGTAAGCTATTAAAATTGGATTGTGGAACTTCTTATCATCATAAAAGTAATATGAAAAAGATGTATATATAATACTAGCTATACTATAAAAAGCAAGAAATGCCTCATCTGATGTTTTTGTATTTAATCCTAAGCAAGTATACTACACGGCTGATTACATATTTTATTATGCCCTGAGGATTTGAGTCGTACCACCCAAATCCAACCGACCACTACTAAGTCAAAATCAGTGACATACAAGGTCTATGGAAGATTTGGAATACACAACCTCACCAAACCTCATGGTCAGTATGTGAGTACACAACAGAGACATACCAGTCAACTACGCCCTATGACATATAGTCAATAGTAAAAGTCTTAGCCCACCTTGGTACAGGTCACAATGCTCGTGAAACTGAGCTATGGCCTGTAGTCGCACTCTTACCAAGTTATGGCCCACAGCCAATCATGTGAAACCTCAGAACCATCAAAGTGACTAAGCTATGGCCCGCAACCACACTCCTACAAGGGTATGGCTGGAGGCCAATCTTGTGAATGCATATACTTAAACAGTATATTACTCCAAGCTTTCACTAAGGAAATCTTGTTTCACCATCTAGAAAATGTTGACACTGAGATAGATCTATGGCACAAGGCAAAGCTACATGATTAGGTTCCACTTGATTAGTTAAGTCAATTATGAGTCTTTTAGCATCAATCAAGTTACAATGTATAAAGTCATAATAAACTCTACAAAGATATGGGCATAACATACTTTCAAAAGATATAAACATACAATGTCAATACCCACTCTTTTTATCAGCATAAATACCAACCATTAGAGATAATCCAGAAACCTAAATCTAGATTATGAAATAAAATGATGAATTCTTGATAAAGGCGATTAAACAATATACAAAAAATACAGATAAATTTTTCCTTTCTCTTTCTTCATAGATTCATAAATCAATGTCACATCAAGGACATCACCTTTAGATATCACAAATCTTATTCAACACCATTAAAATCGGAATCAAATCTTGTTCTCGTGTGTGGTTCAGTTTACACACTACTACAGAAATGGCTTATAAAGTCGCTTTTCAAGGTGTCGGTTGTATACATAAACCGACACATAAACTCTACAGTGTCGGTTTTTAACATAAACCGACATCCAATCTGTGAAGGTCGACCAGACACAGGTACTGCTTTTATTAAGTGTCGGTTATTTAATAAAAAAACCGACACCTAAAATCAACCGCCAAAACCAAAATTCCAGTGAAAAAATTACCTCCAAAATTTGACATATGACGTAGTTCTTAAATAAATAACCGAAGACTAAAGGGTATGCGCGAGACAGGAATAGTTGTCGGTTGTCTTTTATTTATAAACCGACGACTATAATCTAGAAAAGGTGTCGGTTGTGTGCAAAGAACCGACACTGTTGGTTTAGTTGTCGGTTTTTTTAAATAACCGACACTTATTGTCAACTTAATAGCTCACCAGCGCGACCGACTCTTCCCCTTTCCCTATTTCATTCTCGATTCCAGCTGTTGCTCCGGCAATTTTTGCTCGCCCCCGCTGCCCCGTCGCCACCGCGTCGCTGCCGTGCTCCTGCTCCTCCCCTCGCCGCTGCTCCGTGCTCACCAGAGGTGCTCCTGCTCCTGCTCCTGCTCCTGCTCGTGCTCACCGGCGGTCGCCGCTGCCTCGCCGCCGCTGCTCCGGCCGTTTCTCCTCTACCCTCAAGGTATGCCCGCGTGCCCTGCCTTCTTCCTCTGCTCCGGCGGCTGCCTTCTTCCTCTGCTCCGGCGGCTGCTTGGGCAGTGCCAAGGCACGCCCAAGCAGCTGTTGGGCGTTTTTTTATTTTTTTTTAATTTATTTACAACAGTTGATGTACATAAACCTATTAGAATAAATGCTAAAAATGTGTGATTTTAGGGTTTAGGTACTGATTTTGTGCTTCTACTGAGCTGAATCCTCTATTGTCTATACAATACATGTTAGTGACATAGGTTTTAGAATGCATACTCTGGTTAAATGTACTGCTGTAATTTTTGATCAAGTGATGATATGTAAATGTAGAAATAAGTTAGTAAGGTATCAATGATAATTCTATTGTAATGTGATGAAAAATAGTTATTGTATCATGCATATCTTAATACTTTTTTCTCTTCTAAGTTTCAAGTCAATTCATCATTACAAGTGATTACATAGATGTTCTAAGGTCGTTTACATAGAAAACCCAAAATGCACACTTGTAGCCATTTTGACTTGAACTTGACCTATTCTAGGGTTTGGATTTTAGATCCTTTTCATGTACCTAATCCCTGTAAACATTCTAGGGTTTGATTTGAACTTGACCCATTCTAGGGTTTGATTTGATTAAACCCTAACATTGATGAAACCCTAACATCAATTGTGATGAAACCCTAACATGTACATATCTATTATTGTGTTTGTTAGCCTAGAAACTCGTCCAAGATTTACTCATTAGGAGTAAATCTTGGATAGTCCCCGGTTTGGGACTGTCTTTGAACACCTAATCTCACTTAGGATGTAAGTGTATAATGTGTATTGGGTTTTCGAGAAAATTTCGATAGCATTTCCTCGTTTGTTCTCTAAGTACATATGTACTTAGAGAACAGTGGGGAAATGCTGCCGAAATTTTTTTGAAAACCCAAAACACATTATACACTTACTAGTGAGATTAGGTGTTCAAGGATGGGATAGGTGGTACACATTTATTATATATAAGAATGACATAACATGTGTTTGTTGGTCTATAAAGTGAACAATCTTGGATAGTATACCCTAATCTTGTCCTAATATATACTTGTTTTCTCTTTGATCATAGAATGGATAGATCATGGATGTCCATTCACAATCGCTGCACCCCAGAGTTTATTTCTGGTCTTGACCAGTTCATTAGATTTGCCGAGGAACATAGGAAACAACCTGGAGATAGGTTCTATTGTCCATGTAGGCATTGCGGTAACAACTTGAAAGTCAACACTGGTGACAAAATCAAAACTCATGTCATGTGCAATGAGATTATACAAGGCTATACAGAATGGCACTGGCATGGAGAGATTTCAAACCTGAAACCAGTGGATGTCGATAGCAGTGCTTGTGTGGAAGAAGAAATTTCCTACGATGACGTAGATGTGAATGAACTAGTTCCAGTAGACATCGTTGATGCGATGCTGGATAGTTGTGGGGTTGAGCACACCGATCCACCTCCCATTTTTAGAAACATTGTGCATGATGTTGAGATGTCGTTATACACTAGTTGTACTAAGTTTACGAAGCTTAGCGCTATGTTGTGATTGTATAAGTTGAAAGCTAACAATAGATGGAGCGACAAAAGCTTCACGTCGTTGTTGTCTTTGTTGAAAGACATGCTTCCTGAAGGAAACGAGATGCCAATCTCAACATACCAGGTAAAGAAATTGTTGTGCCCAATGGGAATGGATGCCAAGAAGATACACGCATGCCCGAATGATTGTGTATTATTTCAAAAGGACTATGCGGATTTGAAAGATTGTCCAAAATGTGGTGCGTCACGGTATAAATTGACAACTTCGGGGGAGACCAAAACTGGTTCTCCTTCCAAGGTGATGTGGTATCTACCTATAATATCACGGTTTCAACGCTTGTTTTCCAATCCGATAGATGCGAAGAATTTGAGGTGGCATGCAGATGTTAAGAAAAATAATGATGGGATCCTACGACATGCATCTGATTCCCCACAGTGGAAGAAGATTGATGTATTGTACCCTGAATTTGGTGAAGAAGTCAGGAATCTAAGACTTGGGCTTTGTACAGACGGGATGAATCCGTACGGGACATTGAGCAGCCAACATAGCACTTGGCCAGTCATGCTTGTTATATACAATCTTCCTCCCTGGCTGTGTATGAAAAATAAGTACGTAATGATGTCGTTGTTGATATCGGGCCCTAAACAACCTGGAAATGACATCGATGTTTATCTTGAACCTCTGATTGATGACTTAAAGAAACTCTGGGGTGAAGGTGTGATGAACTATGATGCTTCACGAAGAGAGACATTTCGTTTGCATGCTATGTTGTTTTGCACTATTAATGACTTTCCAGCATATGGGAATTTGTCTGGATATAGTGTCAAAGGAGCTAAAGCGTGTCCTCTATATGAAGAGAACACTAATTCAACAAGACTAAAACATGGTGGTAAGAATGTATATCTCGGTCATCGAAGGTTTCTTCCAAAATTCCATATGTATCGTAGGAAGCGCAAAGCATTCAATGGATTGAATGAGGAATGGAGTGCACCTAAACCTATACCAGGGGAGGTTGTTTATGAAAGAGTAAAAGACTTTGTCAATGAATTTGGTAAGAGATCACAATGTACTACACGGAGTGACAATTCTTCATTCAAGAAGAAGTCAATATTTTGGGATCTTCCTTATTGGAGTTCTTTGACAGTCAGACATTGTATCGTTGTAATGCACGTTGAGAAAAATGTCTGTGATAGCATCATTGGTACTCTGTTAAATATACCAGGTAAGACTAAAGATGGGATAAAATCCAGACTAGACCTACGTGAAATGGGAATAAGGTCAGAATTAATAGAATTATGTGAAATGGGTAATAAAAGAACATACTTACCTCCCGCTTGTTACACATTGTCTAGAAAGGAGAAGAAAGCTTTTTGTGAATGCTTGGTAAATGTTAAGGTGCCACATGGTTACTCATCTAACATCCGTAGATTGGTATCAATGAAAGATTTGAAGTTGATAGGTCTTAAATCTCATGATTGTCACACTTTAATGAAACAAATATTTCCCGTGGCAATTTGATCTATATTGCCGAAGCATGTAAGGTTTGCAATCACCAGACTTTGTTTCTTTTTCAACAGTCTCTACAGCAAAGTTATTGACCTTGAGACTCTCGATAATTTGCAAAGAGAAGTGGTTGTTACCCTATGTCAGCTTGAGATGTATTTCCCTCCTTCGTTCTTTAATATCATGGTACATCTTGTTGTCCACTTGACTAGGGAAGTGAAAATCTTGGGACCGGTTTTCTTGCATTGGATGTATCCCTTTGAACGATACATGAGCATTTTTAAAGGTGATGTTCGAAACCGTTATCGGCCTGAAGGGAGTATTATTGAAGGTTATGTGGCGAGAGAGGTTATGGATTTCTGCAATGACTTTCTCAGTGGTAATGACACTCCTGATAATGACAAGAATATTGACGAGCTATTTGGCAAAGGAATTTTGGGATCACGTGTGAAAGTAATCAGCTGTGAGTAGTTGGAACAAGGTCATTTGTATATTTTACACAACATGGACGAAGTGAACGTTTATATCGAGGAACATACCAATTTCATCAAAAGACAATATCCTCGAGCTAATACAATGTCGCTTGCTAGATAGCATAACAAGACTTTTATTAAGTGGTTTGAAGATAAAGTCTTACATAAACTATCTCAAACACCAGATGATATTACCGAAACTATCAAATGCCTCGCCTTTAAACCAAAGTTGATTGTTATGTCTTATGAAGGGTATGACATTAATGGATTCACATATTACACAAAGCGCCAAGATGATAAGAGTGTCATCCAAAACAGTGGGGTCACCCTTCAAGCATCGACTAAGTTTTTTGCAAGTGCAAAGGATAAGAGTCCACGTGAAGCTAAAATGTCATATTACGGTGTCATTGAAGAGATATGGGAATTTGACTACATAGATTTCAGAATTCCGCTCTTCAAATGTAATTGGGTTGATAACACCAAAGGAGTTATAGTGGATGAATTGGGTTTCACTTTAGTGAACTTTGAAAAGATTGGCGAGAAGGCTGAACCATTCATATTGGCATCACAGGGGAAACAAGTATTTTATATCGATGATCCTGCAAATGATAAATGGTCGGTTGTTCTTCATGGTAAAAGACAGTTCATTGAAGATCCTATCGATGAAGAACAGTACTATGATAAGTATGATGAATCCAGTCCATTCTCAGTTGGGTTGCCAACACCAACAAATATTGAAGCTAATGATGACTTGTATGTGCGCGGAGATCACAATGAAGGATTTTTAATTGATAAAAAAAATCGCAATATTAGAGGTATGTTTTGTTTTATACGTTTTTATTTTTCTGAATATGTGAACTTTTGAATTACAAAAATACTGAAAATTTAATGTGAATTACTTTATAATGTGAGCTTTACAATTTGAATGTGAATTACTTTACAATGTGAGCTTTACAATTTGAATGTGAATTACTTTATAATGTGAATTACTTTACAATGTGAACTTTACAATTTGAATGTGAATTTGTAGATGGCTGACCATTCTCCTGATGATCGTGCTGATGATTACCGTGAGGGTGAGGACATCAATGCGCCGCCTCACAGTGTAAGTTTTAAAAAATTATCATATATTTATATCTATATGTCCATTTATAGTTATATCTTGTAAATGTGCTTATTTTGTCAAATTTTAGGTTGATGATGCACAGGTACCACCTGAAGCACTTGATGCACTTGATCAGCAACACCAAAAAGTTGACAAGAGAAGGGGCATCACTATGATGAAGAAATTAATTGTGCAAAATGGCAATGGACCCAAACTTGTTGTGGATTTTAATAATGCAGGAAATGCATGTGGTGTGAATCGTAATTCATTTGTTTCATATCTTGGGTTTGTTACTCGTAGCCATTGAGGTTGTTGCTTAGATTCTTGGCATAACGTTTCTAAGGAGAAGAAAGACACAATATGGAGGGATTTATGTGTGAGTTATTATTAATTTGCAATTCTATTTTGTAGATTACTAAATTTTTGGATACTAGTTAATAGCAATTCTATTTTGCAGAGTATATTTGAATTGGATGAAAAGTTGCATCGTAAATGTGTGATGCAACGCTGTGGGAGAGTCCTAAGGAACTATAGGACAAATCTCACACGAGAATACATAAAAGAAGCTGACAAGAGGAAGAAGACAGCCACTGAACAGTGGAACTTCCTGGACAAAGAAGAATGGGAGGCGTTCATCGCTTCAAGATAAACTGATGAATTCAAGGTATTAGGCGTCAGTCTCAATCTCATTATTAATATATGTTGTATTCACCTATTCAATATTAACATTTAGTGTTACTAACCAAATCATTAGTCTGTATACTAACTAGGCCCTCAGTGATGCACAAAGATCAAGGCGTGCAATGAATGTGCACGACCACACAATGGGTCCAAGAGGATATGCAGGCGTTCGCCAAAGACTACAGTCTGAGGCTACTGCTCAGTCTGCTGCTACTCAGGAGTCATCTACCATAGGTAGCACACCTCTGCCTTGCCATGATGTCTGGATAGCTGGGAGGCAAAATAAGAAGGGAGAAATAACGAAGGCCGCAACTGCCGAGGCGGCTGCAAAAATGGTAAAATACAACTCTTACAGCAATCATTCGAATATTGATTATTTGTGTTGTTTACTTAATTACAAATTTTTGTTTTGGCGATTAGAGGAAGCTGCACAAGCTAAGGAAACAAGGCAAGTTCATCCCTGAGGGAACAAGGGATGAATTGACAGTTGCTCTAGGTAACCCAGAGCATCCTGGACGTGTTAGGGCTGCAGGCGCAGGTGTGGGCATCAAAGCTTTTTTTGGGCCATCTCAGCGCAAACATGTCCCAAAAGTGGGACTTTCACAAGAAGAGGTAACATATTCTTTCTTGATAATGTTACTGTGAAAGAGAATTCAATAATCAGAAGCTAACATTTCTTTTATCCATGTATAGGTCGATAAGATATTTGAGAGGAAACTCCAAGAAGCAATGAAAACCTGGCAGTCATCTCAGATTGTACCTCAGCAGACAGTACCTATATCTCCTACTGCAGGCTCTACTCCTACTGCAGAGGTTGAGAGTAATCCTGTAGAACCACCACCTAGCACATCCGTTGTAAGTATTTTTATGACATAGTAACTAGTTTTTTAATTCAAGATGATATGTATATATGAAATTGTAGTCATTTCAAAAAAAGATGATATGTATATATGTATATAACATTCTTTACACAAAAATTTGTAGGGGTTGAAGCGATGCCGTCTAAAAAGTAATGAATATGTCGTTGCAGAGGCGTCGACTTACCCATCCCTACTCGGGGATCAGTTTCACGGGTCTCCATTACCAGCTGGTTGGCTTCGTGTGAGCCCGGTACATGTATTGCAAGGATGGGCGGATCTTCAATTGCCATATGCCCACCCAGATTGTGAAACGCTTGGTGAGGCAGAAGGCGGAGTGATATTGTGGCGAAAAGAGGATGTCGTCTTTACTGGAACTGTATGATAAATTTACATTATGTTAAATTATTAGTGTGTGTATATGATGTCAGTTGATCTAAAATTATATATATATATATATATATATATATATACAGGTTAAAAAGAAGACACCCACAGCATCTAGGCCTCCATTTCCACCTCCTACATTACCTAGTTGGGTTCCACAGGACCTACCTATCCTGTTAGGTCCTAACTGTAGGGGTATGGCAATATGGTTAGGCGAACATGATATAAACTTCCCTATAACTATTTCTTCTGATTCAGATTCTACAGGCCAGTCATACGAAACCAAACTATTTATATAAGATATTTTGGAGTTGTTTGGATATGCTTGGATAAATACATCTGTGATAGAGCTATGGATAAGGTGAGATCTTCTTTATACATCCATATACCTTGTGTATGATCTGGTGATCTGGTTTCTTATTTATTAATGCATGTGTAATTAATACATATTTTGCAGCTACTTAGATAAGATATGTGCACATTTTGGATTCGAACATGTAGGGTTTTTGATTCCATCTTTGATTAGTCTAGTAGCTAAAGACCCTACGTCAGTTCAACAATACTGTTGTGAGGCTTTTACAAATTTTGCTGTAAATAAAAATACGGTGATAATGGCTCCATTCAATGTAGAGTAAGTTTACTTTGCTTATTATAATTTGGACTTAAGAAAATTACATTTTTATTGTGGATTTTGAATTATTAATTTTTAACTTTTTTACCTCTAGTGGTAAGTATTGGGAGTTACTGGTTATTCTCCCCGAGACGTTCACTGTCTATTATCTAGATCCTAAGGGGAGTAAATTGAATACAAGATTTGGACACATAATGAAAATGGCATTATTCCGGTGAGAAATATTTCATTTTCATATCCGTTAACATATGTTATTACATTACTATTTAATTGCAATGTTCAGTGTTACATTAACATGTAGGGGTTTTGTTGAGTTCAAAAAGGCTGGAGGAAAGGTCCCCACGAAAAAGAACCAGCCAATAATTTGGAAGAACGTGAAAGTAAGTTCCCGACTGCAATATATGTATATATTATTTATGTGAACAATGCTTAATTAGTTGTATTTTTTAATATTTTGTATGTTTGAATTTATAGTGTGCTACACAAGACAACGGATGGGCATGTGGATACTATGTCATGCGATATATGCACATGATTATCAAACATGTCACACTGGATATTGAGTGTATTGCTCAGGTATTTAATAGTCT
Organism: Alisma plantago-aquatica; assembly: GCA_963693085.1. NCBI lineage: Eukaryota > Viridiplantae > Streptophyta > Magnoliopsida > Alismatales > Alismataceae > Alisma > Alisma plantago-aquatica. The sequence goes on from OY856409.1 coordinate 1,284,745,985, forward strand.
CATTAGATAATATGATCGAAATATATCAATCTTATTTATAGCTCATTAATTATATATATACATCATTCTCTTTACAGGTGTTTAAAGCTGACCCCATTACATGAAAGGACTTACCAGATGTACATGCTCCCTATACGATGGGAGAATTAAATGAAGTAAGAGAAGAATGGGCAACAGCCATACAAATAGTGGGGGTTTTGAAATATAATTGGGATGCTGATAGCGAATAATGATTAAACAATGATATTTTGTAAATGAATTTCTGAATTATAATATATGTGTGAATGTTTCTACATGTCTGGATGTTTCTACATGTGTCCGAGTGAAAATGAATGAAAGTGTTGGTTGCTATATGAATGTTTCTACATGTGTGAATGTGAAATGAATGGAACTACAGATTGCTAGCTACATGAATGTTTCTAAATGTGTGATATAAAATGGAACTGCAGGTTGCATTGCTAAATGCATGTGTGAATATATATATATTTTTTGTAGTTAATTTTGTAGGTTTGTGGCCTGTTGTTGGCTGATATCAATGGATGTCGTAAAACCTGCAGTTCAGTTAACTGAACTGCAGGTTTCTCATCCTGCGACCAGCCATAGCAGGTCTGCAGACTGACAAAAAAAACCAAAACAATAGGCGTCGGTTATTTGTATAAAACCGACACACAAAGTTATAGTGTCAGTTTTCTAGAAATAACCGGCGCCTATTTCCTGTGGCGCGAAGATATATGGTGTCAGTTTCTTACTACAAACTGACACTGATAGTGCCCAAGCTGGCACCAATAATAGGCGTCGGTATTTGTATAAAACTGACACATAAAGTTATAGTGTCGATTTTATACAAATAACCAACGCATGTTGTTTTGGCGCGAAGACATATTTGATCGGTTTGTGACTTATAACTGACACTGATAGTGCCCAAGCTGGCGCCCTTTCTGTGGCGCGAAGGTTTATGGTGTCGGTTTCTTATCTAATAACCGACACTTATAGTCTCCTGATGGCGCATTTTCGGTGGCGCGCGAAGAGTTTGGGTGTCGGTTCTGGAACCGACGCGTAATGGGTGACCTTTTAGTGTCGCCCACATAGGTGTCACTTAGAAACCGACACTAAAGGCCTTAAATAACCGACACTAAAGGTAGGTTCTATAGTAGTGACATCAGATACATGTACATTGATGAACAAACTTAGTCTACAACCCATCCTAGGAAAGACAGAGTACAGGGACATTCTAATCTATCTAGATTATGCTATTTATATCTTCTTTGTCACAACCTCTCCGCTAGATATAATTATACCTAAAAACATTTGAAACAACCTCATGAGACTCATATAGAGCCAGAGTGAGTGGATACCTCCCACTCAAACTAGGTACATGTATCAACATGATATGGAGTATAATAAACTTAACAGAAACATGCAAATATTGAAAGTCTAGCAGATAGTTCTATCATAAGTCATATCTAACTTACAATGGTAATCTAATCCAACAGACAAGGTAATCACTTAAACCAATTCTAACTTTGAAACATATTTTAGAGCATGTCTATGAACAAATCATCGTTTACTTCTTAGTTTAAATTAAGAACCCTACTGTATGAGGAATAAGTCAAATCCTAAGCATTTTGAATCAATACATAACAATAGCATTATCTTTGTGACACTCCAATAGTCGGACCAGGAACTCATCCTGTAATCCTGAAGCTGAAGTACACATAATACATATCTACCAAACAATACTATCACATAGCAAACAATCCAACTCATATTCAGAATGGATATAAATCCCATCATTTATAACTTGTCAACATGAATTATCATAATATGAAATAGAAAATGACCATAACAACATGATTACTTTCCAAAACAAGAAGCATAATCAACAATGACAAATCATCAAGTAGAAGTACAACGAATGTAACAACCATTCAAATCATGTTCTACACAGCTTATCATCTTTTTTTCATTTGCCCTGAAACTACTTGGCTTGTACCTCACCAAGTAGAAGTTTCCACGCATGATTCTCGTGTCAATGACTCACTGTCACTATCTTAGGGTTTAGTCGACCACCCTAAGATATCAACAAAAGACCTTGACCACCTCAGGGTTTCCTAAAGAGGCTCACATCCTCATCTCAGGTACACGAAATAGGAACCAACAAAATAGTATATCACATATCACAACATTTCACATATTTTCACATTTCACATATTTCATTTCAACAGAGTTTATTCCATCTGGACATAGACTTTCACAGCAAGGATTTAGGACCAGAGCCACTCCAGATGACTCACTCCTAAATCATGGTGGTCTAACCTTTATGGTCTTGATCCATACTCTGGAAATCCTTCTCATAATTCATCGACTACTACAAGGAGATCTGTTTTGTTTCCCCGGTGTGGTACTCACGGTGTTCATGGAACCTAACTAGATGTTACACCACTTAACTTGTTATTAATCTCTTTTACTCATTCTAAAAGAATTTGAAACATCATATATGATATATGTGTATTCTCGCATAACAAGAATAAAGTGAAACAAATTAAGTTTCTCAATAAGGACAATGACCAAAGTAAGAAGCATAATAAATTTATAGATTGCAACACATATGATTATTTCTATCTTCTACATAATCTCATAGAAATCATCAACAGTGGGCTTTTAGCCTGAGATATAATCTTATTGTCTAGCATTTACCCCATCAGGGTTTTATCATTATCAGTGGGCATTCAGCCCTAGACATAATCTCATTATGCAACATTTACCCTTATTAGGGTTTCTCAAATGTAAGGGGTGCATATTAAATTCAATTTCAACATATTTCTTATCAGTTCATTATATATCACAGTTCTTAACAAATATTAGCATAGGAATTAGAACTAGCAATAGTAAAAATATATAGATATCATGTATCATTCATCATACTCAGAATAGATTTATCATACAACATATGTGTGTTCCCTCCAATCTCAATAGATGCAAATAAATTTCATGCATATACATGTATAACAAACTTAGTTATCTTCTTTATTTCACATTCTTCATATGGGGTTACTAATCAACACATGTTGACTATCATTTGAAGTTTGTACTAATAGTCCATTCCCAGAGTACAAGTCACAATTCAAGAACACATTCTTATAAATCAATTCAAATACTTAAATTTCATCTTTTATTTGAATTTGACTGCAGTTATGTGCATCCCTTAATCCTTCATTTGAGGTTGTCATTCAATAGCATCATCAAACTCATCATTTTAGGGTAAGAGTTACACTCTTAGAATCATCTACTACTTCCCATCTTTTCCTTTCATTTTATATTTAGTAGTCTCAACTTCTTTCATTTCTTATTCATTGCATTATTCAGACCAATCTTTCTTGATTCACTTTGCATACAATGCTTCTCTTCTACTTAACATATATCAAAGTCATGTTCTTAGTATATTTCATTTAATTTGGGTTAAGCCACATGTAATTAAAAAAATATTAAATACTTCATCATACTAACTTCATTAGTTTCATATTTAACTTGCAATCACCATTAAGCACATCATGTTCATATTGTCTCTTATACTTAGATAAGTGTACCCTGCCATTCATTACTAGTGTCATTTCCATAATCAACAATGATCATTCTTTATTATACCAATCACTTTATCTTAAAAGAATGGTTTAGGTACATCTTCTTACATCATAATCTTTGATCATCCTTCACAAGTCATTGTTATGTAACTTGTATAAAAGGACCCACATTCATATGAGGGCTACTAATTATTCCATAAATTGTACTAAAACATATGCATTAGGCTTAGATCATATTAATAAGACTCATCATCTTAAATTGAAGTATTAATACTTACATTCAACATTTCATCACATTTACAACATCATATACAAGTTCTAGCTTCATCACTCATACTCGTGCTAATACTAAACATCTAGGGTTTTCAAGAAGTCATCCTTAGTTCAACACAACATAAGAGCCATATCATTAAGTAATTTCATAATGATGCATAGAGGTTCATTAGGGCTATTCACACACATGGAAACTCTAGTTTCCATTTTCACATATTCCATTCATCAATCATAAGTATACATTGATTAATGGACTCATTTGGTTCACTTCCTCAACACAAATCCTAATCAGGATATGTGGTCACCTCATACTGATCCTTATACATATATTATATTCAATTCCATTAACATTCAGCAATACACTTGTATAATACAATCTAGTACAATTCAAATATGATTTTATACATGTCAATTCATTTCCAAGCATATCGGCCATTGGGCTGATTTTTAGGCAAAATTCACATGAAATAGCATATTCATCATCCCATAAGATTGCCCATGGATCCCCAATCAATATATCATGAACTAATCAAGTTACAATCAAAGAGAAATAATCAAAATCAATAGAATTGGATTCCCCAATATCTTTTCCAAATCAATATTCAATCACATACATATACAAGCAAGGTTTCTGATTATTTTATCCAGATAGAATTAGGCTTTCATCATGAATACATAACTTAGGAGGGAGAAATACACTCACCTCAGGTGCCAAGCACCTTAAAAACGTAATTCAACCTCTGAATTTTTGGAAACCCAATCAAACTCTAGCAAATGAATCCAATTCTTTCTCCTCTAAACTCAGAAACCCTAGAAATGGGGATTAGAAGAGAAAGAGTGAGAAAAGGGGGAGATTTGATGTGATTTCAAATCAATTCATAGGAGGTATGGAATTTTTACATGTGATAGAAGATTCACCATGAAACGCTATGCAAAGAAGCTAAACTTACTTGATTTCATCATATCTTTGATAGAGAAACCATAGGTCAACATCTCCACCACTTTCTCTTCTCAAAACCCTAGTTCTCATCTCTCTCTAGAATTTCATTTCTTTGACAGGAATGATGAGTTATGAGAGCTCACTACTACATAAAAGCCTTTTAGCATCAGTTATTTAAGCTCTTTAGTGTCGGTTTCAAAGCGACACCCAAGTGGGCGCCGCTAAAGGGGGACACCTTCGCCATCGGATCCCAACCGACGCCAAAATGTTTTTCTCCATCAAAAACGCACCAGCAAAGGGACTATATGCGTCGGTTGTTTAGTAAAAACCGACGCCCAAACTCTTCCCGCCACTAAAAATGCGCCAGCAAAGGCACTATAGGCGTCAGTTGTTTACTAAACAACCGCCGCCAAAACTCTTCCCGCCACCAAAAACACGCCAGCAAAGGGATTATAGGTGTCGATTTTCCAAAAGAAACCGAAGCCACATCATCTGAACCGACGTCGGTTTTGTGATAATAATAGACGCCATATCCCATGCCTGCCACCACGACCGTGCTTCCCAACACGGACATGGTACCTGGTCACATAGACGTCAGTTTTAGGTGAAAAATTGCCGCCGTATAACATAGATGTCGGTTTTGTTCAAATAACCGACGCCTATGTTTTGATTTTTTTTCTATCAGTTTGCAGACCTGCTGTGGCTGGTCGCAGGATGAGAAACCTGCAGTTCAGCTATGAACTACAGGTTTTATGACATCCATTGATATCAGCCAACAACATGCCACAAATCTGCAAAATTAACATGATGGACAATATTATATATATGTGATTCACACTCATGTATAAGAACATTTAATTCATATTATTTTTTCATCATACGCATGTACAGTAGCAACCTGTAGTTCCATTTATTTCATCTCTTTTCACATTCAGACACATGTAGAAACATTCATGTATTAATGATTTTCACACACATATGACAGTTCATAAAAATTCATTCGCATTCACACAAAATTAATTATGAGAACAAAGTTATTCTTTATTCATTATTGTCATCATTGTCATCATTGCCAGCAAAATCATATTGAAAAATTGCCACTCTTTGCAGGGCTTTTGCCCAATCTTCTCTTACAGCATCTAATTCATCTCTCGTATAGGGAGCATGTACATCGAAACACTTTGCACCTGTGTTGAAGTCCTCAGTTTTAAAGACCTACAAAGATAATGATGTGCATACATAATTATAATAATATATAATAAGATTTATATATTTCATATTATCTAACGAGACTATGTATAATACATGTTGTATGTTATCGATTTCCAATACGGCATGTTTGATGATTAGGTCCATAAATCGCATCACATAGTAGGCACATGCCCAGCCGTTGTCTTGTGTAGCACACTATAAATTAAAACATACAAAATATTCAAAAATATAAATAAGCACAGTTCACATAAATAATATATACATTGGAGTCAGGAAATTATTTTCACATTCTCCCAAATGAGTGTCAGATTTTTTTTCCTGGGGACCTTTCCTCCATGTTTTTTTGTACTCTTGTAAAGCCCTATATATGTTAATGTAACACATTAAATTACATAATTAAATAGTAATGCAGTAATGGATGTTAACAGAAATAAAAACATAAAATATTTCTCACGAGAATAATGCCCTTTTAATTGCATGTCCATATAATACATCCAACTCACTCCCCGCATGATCTAGATAATAAACGGTGAATGTCTTAGGGACAATAACTAATAACTCCCAATGCTTAGCACTACAAGTAAGAAAGTAGAAAATTAATAACTCAATATCCATAATAAAAATGTAATTTGCTTAAGTCCAAATTACAAGCAAAGTAAACTTACTCGACATTGAATGGAGCTATTATCATCATCTTATTATTTTTACCAAAATATTCAAAAACATCACAGCAGTATGAAGTAACTGAAGAAGGGTCTGTATCTACAAGACTAATCAAAGATGGAACCAAAAATCCCACATGGGAAAACCCAAAATCTGTACATGTCTTGTATAAGTGGCTGCAAAACATGTATTACGTATACATTGATATATAAGAAACCAGATTGTCGTATATAAAACAAGGTATATGGATGTATAAACCATATTTCCATATGCATTAATCTCACCATATCCACAACTCTATCATAGATGTGTTCAATCATTCATAACTAAACAACTCCAAAATGTCTTGTATAAATATGTTGTTTCCGAATGTTTGACCTGCATAAATACGTATCCAGAACTTCTATTACGTATGCATTAATACGTATGCTAAACTTGTAAAAGTAGATTGTTATCGTATGATTTACTTGCAGCATTCTCTGGAATAGTAACATTTATAGGGCAATTTGGATTATGTTCGCCGATCCATACTGCCAAACTCCTACAATTAGGACCTATCGAGGCGTGTAGGTCCCCTGAAAGCCAACTTGGTAGTCGAGGAGGTGGAGGCCGAGATGTAGCGGGTCTCATCTTTTTGACATGTATAGATAATTTCATATCAATTGACTCATATATATACACACTAACAAATTAAAGTAATGAAAATTTATCATAAAATATCAGTATAGAGGACATCTGCTTCAGGCCACAGTATCACTCCGCCTACTGCCTCACCAAGTGTTTCAGCATCTGGGTGTGCATGAGGTAGTGCAAGATTCGTCCAGCCAGTGAGTATATGTATCGGGCTCACACGTACCATGCCATCTGGTACTGGAATCCCATGAAACATGCACCCTTTAAGGGGTGGGTAAGCCGATGCATCTACAACGATATATCCTTCACTTTGTAGTCGACATGGCTTCAACACCTACAAATTTACGTAAAGAATGTTATATGCATATATACACAAACATATCATCTTGAACAGACTAGCTATTATATATGCCATAAAAATACTTACAGAGGACGTGCTAGATTGTGGGTCTATAGGAATACTCCCAACCTCTACAGTACAAGCAGTAGGAGAAGAGAGGTTCGCCACAGGTACTGTCTGAGTGGCAGTCTAAGACGCCTGCCACTTGTTAAATGCTTCCTGGAGTCTTTTATCAACTACTTCCTCGACTCTCCTGTCAATTAAGGAATCTACCTATACATGGATAAAAGAAATGCTAGTTTATGATTATTGAATTCCCTTTCACAATAACGTTCTAAAATAAGAATAAGTTGCCTCAGCTTGTGAAAGTCCCGCTTTTGGGACAGGTTTGCACTGGGATGGCCCAAAGAACCTTGTGATGCCCACACCAGTGCCTGCACCCCTTACACGTCCAGGATGCTATGGGTTACCCAGAGCAACTGTTAGTTCATCCCTTGTATCCTGAGGCATGAACTTGCCTTCCTTCCTCTGCTCGTGTAGCTCCCGCTAAGCACTATCAACAAAAATTTGTAAGTAAATATAACAATAATCAATATCGATAGATTGCTCTAAGAGTTTGATTTTTACCATTTTTGCAGCCGCCTCAGCGGTTGCGGGCTTCGGTATCTCTCTCTTCTTGTTTTGCCTCCTAGCTATCCACATAACATGACGAGGCAAAGGTGCGGGAGCAACAGTAGAGGACTCTACAGTCTCCTGAGTAGCAGTAGGCTCAGTAGACTCAGCATGTAGTCTTTGGCGAACGGCTGCATATCCTCTTGGACCCATTGTGTGGTCGTGCACATTCAGTGCACGCCTTGCTCATTGAGCATCGCTGATAGCTGAGTTAGTTAGCATATTGATTTGGTTAGTAACACTAAAGGTTAATCTTGAATAGGTGAATATATAAAAATGTATATTATATAAATTGGGAGTGGTGCTTAATACCTTGAATTCATCTGTTTTTCTTTGGGTAAAAAATTCCTCCCATTCTTTGGGGTCCAAGTAGTTCCATTGATGTGTGGCTTCCTTCTTCCTATATTTATTTTTCAAAGAGAATACAAACAAAAATTATTAGTGTAGAGTTAGTAAAATATTGATCAATGTCTAGAATTGGAATCAATCAAGAACTATTCTCAGCATCACGTATGTAATCTCGGGTGAGATTGGTCCTATAGTTCCCTAGGACCCTCCCACAATGTTGCATCACACATTTACGTTGCAGCTTTTCATCCACATCAAATATGCTCTGCAAATTGAATAGAATTGCTATTAACTAGTATCCTAAAAATTAGTAATCTACACAAATAGAATTACAAATAATAATAACTCACTCATAGTTCCTTCCATATGTGGTCTTTCTTCCCCTTAGGAACTTTATGCCATGATTCTAGGATAGGAGTGCAATGGCTGTGAGTAAGAACCCCAAGATATGAAACAAATGAATTGCGGTTCACTCCATATGGATTTCCTGCCTGATTGAAATCCACAGCCAATTTGGGTCCATTGCCCCTTTGATGTATTAACTTGTTCATCATTGTGATGCCCCTCACTTTCTCAATTTTCTTTTATTGCTCATCAAGTGTTGTAATTTCTTCAGGGGGTACATCACCAACCTAAAATTTGATAAAAAACACACTTACATAATATAATTATAAATGAACATATAGATAGAAACCTCAGGAATATATTCTTAAAACTTACATTGTCAGGCGGTGCAAGCACGTCCTCACCCTCACGATCATAGTCACATAATGCGGCGAATTTTTCAATAATTCGAGTATTATACGCGAATTTTTCAGCCGGCGTATGTAACGGCCGAATTACGCACTGAACCTGAAATATTCCCGAATACTACGAATAATTTGCGAATTAAACGACGTTCGTGTATTAATCACGTATTTAACACAAATTACCGAATAATAGCCAATTTGTTTTGAAAAAATCCGGCCCTATTGGTGGATGTTGGTCGGCCCACTTAGGGCTTTGTTTGCCATCGCGAGACCCCAATTCTCATGCTCGTCTCGCGTTTCCGGCTCCTGGCTGCTCCGACCTCTCGCGCACCTGTTGTGGCGCCTGCCAAGCGAACGTCTGGCTTGCCTCTACACAGCGACGCTGACTGCTGCAGGAGAAAGCAGCGACGCCGGCCACAGTAGGACGCCACACCACCATCGGTCGTGAGCAATAGCAGCAACGACTACCGAGAGTGTCTAAGCACCCAAAACCAGGTATCCCTTCCGCAACTGTCTATGCTTTTCTTGAATATGATCGTATTCTTATGCCTCATTCTTTGTGTCATTTCACTGAAATGCATAGGCCTAATTTCATAACTTCTACGAAAATTGTAGCCATTCGCAGTCATAGTTCCTTGTATATGATTTGCTGAAACATGATGCTATATTGGTACTGGTACACCCCATTCCTTGTATTATGTCCTACAATGCACCATAATTTCCGTGACGAACATAAGCTTTATTTACTTTTATCATATTCAGACATCATATCATTATAGTTGTGTTCATGTAATATCTTTTAATTCCTTTTTGAGATTTAGAACATGTTATTTGACTTGGTTATTGGGACGTTGCCATTGGATCAAAATGTGTATGATGTGTTATACAATATATATATATATATATATATATCCGATTTTTTTTCAAATATTTTCTGAATAGTTGACCGAACTTTTACCGAATTTTTACCGATTTTTATCCTAATTTTCTGCATAATTCCCGAATGCCGAATATTTCAGCCTCGCCGAATGATTATCAAATACTGAATTTGTGACTATGCTCACGGTGATCATGAGCACGGTCATCATGGGAATGCTCAGCCATCTGAAAGTTCACATTCAAATTATAAATTTTCACATTGTCAAGTAACACTAATTGTAAAGTTCACATTGTAAAGTACACATTCACATTGTAAAGTAATTCACATTGTAAAGTTCACATTCACATCATCAAGTTCGCATTCACATTGTAAAGTTCACATTCACATTGTAAAGTAATTCGCATTGTAAAGTCGACATTCACATTGTAAAGTTCACATTCAGAAAAATAAAACATAATAAAAATATAAACATCCATGCCTCTAATATTGTGATCTTTTATCAATTAACAATCCTTCGTTATGATCCCCGTGAACATACAAGTCATTGTGATCCCCAGCTTCAATGTTTGGTGGTGTTGGCAACCCAATTGAGAATGCATTGGAGTCATCATACTTATCATAGTACTCTTCTTCATCTATAGGATCTTCAATGAATTGTCTTTTACCATGAAGAACAACCGACCATTTATCATTTGCAGGATCATCGATATAAAATACTTGTTTCGCCTGTGATGCCAATATGAATGGTTCACCCTTATCGCCAATCTTTTCAAAGTTCACTAACGTGAAACCCAATTCATCCACTATAACTCCTTTGTTGTTGTCAACCCAATTACATTTAAAGAGCGGAATTCTGAAATCTACATAGTCAAACTTCCATATGTCTTCAATGACACCGTAATATGACATTTTAGATTCACATGGACTTTTATCCTTTGTACTTGCATAAAACAATGAAGACACTTGAAGAGTGACCCCGCTGTTTTGGACGACACTCTTATCATCTTGATGCTTTGTGTAATATTAGAAACCATTTATGTCAAACCCTTCATAAGACATAACATTCAATTTTGGTTTAGAGGTGAGGCATTTGATGGTTTCAGTAACATTATCTAGTGTTTGAGATAGTTGATGTAAGACTTTATCTTCAAATCACTTAATAAATGTCTTGTTATGCTCTCTAGAAAGCCACATTGAATTGGATCAAGGATATTGTCTCTTGATGAAATTTCTATGTTCCTCGATATAAACACTCACTTCGTCGATGTTGTGTAAAATATACAAGTGACCTTGCTGCAACTGCTCACGGCTGATTACTTTCACCCGTGATCCCAAAACTCCTTTGCCAAAATGCTCCACAATATTCTTGTCATTCACAGGAGCGTCATTACCACTCAGAAAGTCATTGCAAAAATCCATAACCTCTCTCGCCACATAACCCTCAATAATACTCCCTTCGGGCCGGTAACGGTTTCGAACATCACCTTTAAAAATGCTCATGTATCGTTCAAATGGATACATCCAATGCAAGAAAACTGGTCCCAACATTTTCACTTCCCTAGTCAAGTGGACAACAAGATGTACCATGATATCAAAGAACGACGGAGGAAAATACATCTCAAGATGACATAGGGTAACAACCACTTCTCTTTGCAAATTATCGAGAGTATCAGGGTCAATAACTTTGTTGCACATACTGTTGAAAAAGAAACAAAGTCTAGTGATTGCAAACCTTACATGCTTCGGCAATATTGATCTAATTGTCACGGGCAATATTTGTTGCATTAGAGTGTGACAATCATGAGATTTAAGACCTATCAACTTCAGATCTTTCATTGATACCAATGTACGGATGTTGGATGAGTAACCATGTGGCACCTTAACATTTACCAAGCATTCACAAAATGCTTTCTTCTCCTTTCTAGACAACGTGTAACAAGCGGGAGGTAAGTATGTTCTCTGATTGCTACTAACTACTTCTATTAATTCTGTCCTTATTCCCATTTCACGTAGGTCCATTCTGGATTTTATCCCATCTTTAGTCTTACCTGGTATATTCAACAGAGTACTGATGATGCTATCACATACATTTTTCTCAACGTTCATGACATCGATACAATGCCTGACTGTCAAAGAACTCCAATAAGGAAGATCCCAAAATATAGACTTCTTTTTTAATAAATACTTGTCACTCCTTGTGGCCATCGTACATTGTGATCTCTTACCAAATCCATTGGTGATGTCTTTCACTCTTTCATAAACATCCTCTCCTGATATAGGTTTAGGGGCACTACGTTCCTCATTCCGTCCATTGAATACTTCACGCAACCTACGATACGGATGAAATTTTGGAAGAAACCTTCGATGACCAAGATATACAATATTGCCACCGTGTTTTAGTCGTATTGAATCAGTGTTCTCTTCACATATAGGACACACTTTAGATCCTTTGACACTATATCCAGACAAATTCCCATATGCTGGAAAGTCATTCACAGTGCAAAACAACATAGCGTGCAAACAAAATGTCTCTCTTCGTGAAGCATCATAGGTCATCACATCTTCACCCTAGAGCTTCTTCAAGTCATCAATCATAGGTTCAAGTTAAACGTCGATATCATTTCCAGGTTGTTTAGGGCCCGATATCAAAGACGACAGCATAACATACTTATTTTTCATACACAACCAGGGAGGAAGATTGTATATAACAAGCATAATTGGCCAAGTGCTATGTTGGCTGCTCAATGTCCCGTACGGATTCATCCCATCTGTACAAAGCCCAAGTCTTAGATTCATGTCCTCTTCGTCAAATTAAGGGTACAATAAATCAATCTTCTTCCACTGTGGAGAATCAGACGCATGTCGTAGGATCCCATCATTATTTTTCTTAACATCTGCATGCCACCTCAAATTTTTTGCATCTATAGGATTGGCAAACAAGCGTTGAAACTGTGGTATTATAGGTAGATGCCACATCACCTTGGCGGGAGAACTAGTTTTGGACTCCCCCGAAGTCGTCAATTAATACCTTGATGCACCACATTTCGGACAATCTTTCAAATCCACATAATCTTTTTGAAATAATACACAATCATTCTTGCATGCATGTATTTTCTTGGCCTCCATTCCCATTGGGCACAACAATTTCTTTAACTGGTATGTTGAGATCGGCAACTCGCTTCCTTCAGGAAGAATTTCTTTCAACAAAGACAACAATGACGTGAAGCTTTTGTCGCTCCATCGATTGTTAGCTTTCAGTTTATACAATATCAACACAGCGCTAAGCTTCGTAAACTTACAACCCGTGTATAACGGTATCTCAGCATCATGCACAATGTTTTTAAACATGGGAGGTGGATCAGTTTTGGTGTGCTTGTAACATCTCAGGATTTGAGGCCTCGGATAACATGATCTTAAAAGGAATGATTGGATTACCCATATCACCAAGGTGCACCTCCTTTTCCAGGATCCCATCACTAAAGAATTCCATAGTTAGGCGTACTCATCTTGGAGTAGTACTATGATGGGTGACCAATCAGGAAGTTGATCCTAGCTTGTGCGTCAGTGTGGACAAAGTGCGCAGTTAAGGCTAGTGGTGGTCTGTGGGGCCAGTCATCATTCCTGAAACTCTACTAGAGCCTTGGGCAGTGGGCCCAGTTGTTACAAATGGTATCAGATCCATAACCCCTCCAGTAGGTGGGGCCCACATGGGAATGTGGCATGCCAGTCTTGAGTCGTGCGGTCCAGGCAAGTTGGAAAGGGCTATCTGTAGAGACGAGATGGAGCTGCCCTTGCGTTGGTAGTCGTGGATGGGAGTTGGGTGTCCATGGGCCATTGTGGGTCTGCACTGAAATGGGGTCAGATTATGAGGCCATATAGTTGAGCCTTGACAAGGACGTCAAGAGTCTAAGTGGAGAAGATTGTAACATCCCATGATTTGAGGCCTCGGATAACATGATCTTAAAAGGAATGATTGGACTACCCATATCACCAAGGTGCACCTCCTTTTTCGGGAGCCCATAACTAAAGAACTCCATAGTTAAGTGTGCTCAGCTTGGAGTAGTACTAGGATGGGTGACCAATCGGGAAGTTGATCCTGGCTTGCGCGCCAGTGTGGACAAAGTGTGCAGTTAAGGCTAGTGGTGGTCTGTGGGGCCAATCGTCATTCCTGAAACTCTACTAGAGCCTTGGGCAGTGGGGCCAGTTGTTACAGTGCTCTACCCCACAACTATCCAGCATCGCATCAACGATGTCTACTGGAACTGATTCATTCACATCTACGTCATCGAAGGCAATTTCTTCTTCCATACAAGCACTGCTATCGACATCCACTGGTTCCGGGTTTGAAATCTCTCCATGTCAGTGCCATTCTATATAGCCTTGTACAATTCCGTTGCACATGACATGACTTCTGATTTTGTCACTAGTACTGACTTTCAAGTTATTACTGCAATGCCTACATAGACAGTAGAACCTATCTCCAGGTTGTTTCCTATGTTCCACGGCAAATCTAATAAACTGATCAAGACCAGAAATAAACTCTAGGGTGCAGCGATTGCGAATGGACATCCATGATCTATCCATTCTATGAGCAAAGAGAAAATAAGTATATATTACAATAAGATTAGAGTCTAGGGTTAACAAATACATGTGTTGTCATTCTTATATATAATAAATGTGTACCACCTATCCCATTCTTGAACACCTAATCTCAGTAGTAAGTGTATAATGTGTATTGGGTTTTTAAGAAAATTTCGACAGCATTTCCCCACTGTTTTCCAAGTACATATGTACTTAGAGAACAAACGGGGCCAGTTGTTACAGTGCTCTACCCCACAACTATCCAGCATCGCATCAACGATGTCTACTGGAACTGATTCATTCACATCTACGTCATCGAAGGCAATTTCTTCTTCCACACAAGCACTGCTATCGACATCCACTGGTTTCGGGTTTGAAATCTCTCCATGCCAGTGCCATTCTATATAGCCTTGTAAAATTCCGTTGCACATGACATGACTTCTAGTTTTGTCACTAGTACTGACTTTCAAGTTGTTACTGCAATGCCTACATAGACAGTAGAACCTATCTCCAGGTTGTTTCCTATGTTCCACGGCAAATCTAATAAACTGATCAAGACCAGAAATAAACTCTAGGGTGCAGCGATTGCGAATGGACATCCATGATCTATCCATTCTATGAGCAAAGAGAAAATAAGTATATATTACAATAAGATTAGAGTCTAGGGTTAACAAATACATGTGTTGTCATTCTTATATATAATAAATGTGTACCACCTATCCCAGTCTTGAACACCTAATCTCAGTAGTAAGTGTATAATGTGTATTGGGTTTTTAAGAAAATTTCGGCAGCATTTCCCCACTGTTTTCCAAGTACATATGTACTTAGAGAACAAACGGAGAAATGCTACCAAAATTTCCTTGAAAACCCAATACACATTATACACTTACATCTTAAGTGAGATCAGGTGTTCAAGAACAGTCCCAAACCGGGGACTATCCAAGATTTACTCCTAATGAGTAAATCTTGGACGGGTTTCTAGACCAACAAATACATGTGATGTCATTCTTATATATAATAAATGTGTATAAACTACAGGAAAAATGGTTAATCCTAATCTATAGAGAATTATTAAATAATAAATCAAGAATTCAATAGTTTCAAACATGCAATAATTCACAATGCTACTGATAAAAAAAATTCACAATGCAATGTTATATCAATGTTCCTCAATATGTGTATTTGTTGAAAATAAGTTGTATTGGATAGACCCATAATGGAAGTGATCATTGAAAAAATACTAGACAATCATATTTTATTTCATATACAATGTTCAATTTAAATAAACACTCCCTTCGAGGATCTAATATTAGGCACAAAGTCATGTCTTAAATACTCTGGAAAAATATATATATTGATTCAAGATCACAATTCCCATGCAGCTAGACATCAAATCCACTCTTAATAGTGTATTAAAGGACTAATCAAGTAAAAATGACACCAATACTATAGTCGGGTCAGACAAGAACCCTACAGAAATCAACATTAGATACAATAAATGAAGATGGAGACCATACTGTACGGTACTCCTAGTTGCAATAGCACACACATAGAAACCAGTGGATCAACCACATTAGAAATAGAGATGGAGACCAGACTATAAGGTACTTCTATAGGTCACACACATAGCACACGCGTAGAAATGGAGATGGTTCCATTACCTTTGATTGGTCGGAGCAGCGGCGGAAGCAGTGGCGGCAGCAGAAGGTAGCAGGAAGGCGGCGCTGGAGTTGGAGCAGTTAGAGAGCAGGCCGCCGGAGTTGGCTGGAGCAGTAAGAGAGCAGGCCATCGGAGGCGCCGAAGAAGCAAGAGAGCAGGCCGCCGGAGAGCAGGAGACCAGGCCGTTGGAGTAACGAGTGGCCGCGGTAGAGGAGCAGAGACCAGCAAGCGGCGGTGGAGACGGGGGTATAATCGTCGGGCCTAACCCTCAATCGCGCGAGAATGAATGAAACAGAGAAAGGGGACATTGGCTTGCGCAGGTGTAGTTAAGTTAACCATAGGTGTCGGTTATTAAAACAAACTGACGCCTATAGTTTTAAGCGTCAGTCGATAGGAAAAAACTGACGTCCAATTGGACAATCTTTACCCTTAATTTTTTGGCGGTAACCCTTATCAGCGTTAGTTATCCCAGGCAAACCGACGTCGATATTGGAACTTTTCGTACAAATTTTATCCTCATTAGGCATCGGTTATTCGATAAACAACTAACGTTGTATGTGACACTTTGGGGGCAATTTTTTTCGCTTGAAATTGGATTTCACAGGCTATTTTAGGCATCGGTTTCTTTTGTTCTTCCGACACTGAATAAAAAGTGATACCCGTGTCTTGCTGGTCCTCCAATATATACGTCGGTCTTAACTAATAGTCGACGTTGAATGTTATCAACGTTCATTTTACATAACAACTGACACCAAGAAAAGTGACGTTGAATGTTGTTTCTGTAGTAATGGCTCCTTGTGTGTTAGCTTAGTCAAATTGAGGTTCTTAGAACAATTGCAAATAAGCCCTTCATTGTATTTTTATTTTACTCAGTCTGGTTGGTCGGATGAGTTATAAACTCAATCAACACCACACATTTTAGAAGTCAAAAATCATACAAACATTATGAAACTTTAACACAACATCTAAAACTGAGTTTATAAGAAATTGTAAAATTTTTTGATCATTTTGAGTTACCAATAAATAACTAAAAATCAAATACAACACTGCTATATTGTAGTTTGCAACATGGTCAGTCGAGTTTGTCCTTCACATAACTCGACTGACACCCCTCTCTGTAGGGGTCACACATCATCCAAAAATTAATCCAATTTAATTTTATGTCTATAATGGAGTTAACTGACTACAATTAAATTTGGAGATCAATTGAATATACTAATAAAAATATAAAATTCAGTTACCATATTGTTATATCAATCTTAAAATATGGTCGGTCGAGTTTGAAACTCGACCGACAAACAGGTCAGAACATTCTTCAAAAATTATAATATTTTTTTATAGTTCTAAAATTCGAGATATCCAAATTATATCCAAATTTTATAGAAATTAGAGTTACACATAAAATACTAAAAATCATTTATTGAGACACTATACTTACAAATTATGTATTCATATGTCATCAAAACCCTAATTTGGTTCGATTAAGGTTTCCAATATGATAAAAATTTCTCATTAGATTCAAAATATTAAAATTAACAACCATCATTAATTAAGATTTAAACAATGAACAACTTAGTAAAGCATACAATCATCCAAGTAAACCATAATTAGATGACTAATTTGGAAACAAGGCATTACAAAGTCTCCCCTCCTTTTAGGATTTCGTCCTAAAATCCAAGAAAAGAAATGGAAGAATATCATATCATCTAATCATTCACCTCTCTGGGTATCAAATTATAAAGAATTTCATTTTATCTTTCTTTTATATGACATTTTTTTGCATTAAATGGACATTTCATCCCTTGTCATCATCATATCTCTCCTTGAGTATTACAAATACTTACTTCACAAATATTAGTAATACATCATTGATCAGTATGTGGCTCACATCACCTTTCATATTCTTTTAAATTTTGAATCTACATTTCATGGATTGAGATTATGACTCATTATGTATTATTATAGGCATTCATCAGTTTTCTTCACAAGGAAGATCATTTAGCGTGCATCATCTTAGTTCTTAGCTTTTTCTTAAAAATTTTGATTTCATACTCAGACTTAAACTCATTAGAGATTGTATTCATAATCCATCAGGCTTTCATCTTTCTTATATGAACTATCCTGCTTTTCATATATTCAATATTGACTTATACAATCCTTTTCGCTTTCACTATTTTATCAACATTATTTTTTATCATCATCCATCATTTTATACTACCAAACCGCTTCATATGGATATTTGGTCAGGACATCCAAAAGAAGTACGGTTGGTAGCTCCATACTAGCTTACTTCAATATCCAAGTACTTGACCAGAGTATCTCAATACTGAGTTCAGTCAGTATGCACATCATTCAGGTTACATTCAATATCCACATTATCATTTAGTCCTAGATCCTATCATCCATGTAGATTCATCTAACCTAGGCTTTGATTCCACATTGTCAGTACCCACTCTTTTTATTAGCATAAATACCAACCATTAGAGATAATCCCAAAACCTAAACCCAGATTATGAAATAAAAAATGAATTCTCGACAAATGTGATTAAATAATATGCAAAAAACACAAATAAATTTTTCCTTTTTCTTTCTTCACAGATTCATAAATCAATGTCGCATCAAGGACATCACATTAAGATATCACAAGTCTTATTTATTAAAATTGGAATCAAATCTTGTTCTCATATGCAGTTCAATTTACATCATATACATGTACATTGATGAACTAACTTAGTCTACAATCCATCTGAGGAAAGAGAGAGCACAAGGACATTCTAATCTATCTAGATTATGCTATTTATATCTTCTTTATCATGACCTCTCCGCTGAATAGAACTATACCTAAAAACATTTGAAACAACCTCATGAAACTCATATAGAACCCTAGTGAGTGGATACCTCCCACTCAAATTAGGTACATGTATCAGCATCAGATTAAGTATAATAAACTTAGTAGAAACATGCATATATTGAAAATTCTAGCAGATAGTTCTATCATAAGTCATATCTAACTTACAATGGTAATCTAATCCAACAGACAAGGTAATCACTTAAACCAATTCTAACTTTGAAACATCTTTTAGAGCATGTACATGAACAAATCATTGGATACTTCGTAGTTCAAATTAAGAACCCTAGTGCATGAGGAATAAGTCAAATTCTAAGCATTTTGAATCAATACATAACAATAGCATTATCTTTGTGACACTCCACTAGCCGGACTAGGAACGCATCCTGCAGTCCTAAAGCTAAAGTACACATAATACATATCTACCGAATAATACTATCACATAGCAAGCAATCCAACTCATATTCAGAATGGATATAAACCCCATCATTTATAACTTGTCAACATGACATATCATAATATGAAATAGAAAATGTCCATAACAACATGATTACTTTCCACAACAAGAATCATAATCAACAATGACAAATCATCAAGTAGCAGTACAAGGAATGTAACAACCGTTCAAATCATGTTCTACATGGCTTATAATCTTTTATTCATTTTGCCCTAAAACTACTTGGTTTTTACCTCACCAAGTAGAAGTCACCACGCCTGATTCTCATGTCAATGACTCACCATCACTATCTTAGGGTTTAGCCGACCACCCTAAGATATCAACAACATACCATGGCCACCTCAGGGTTGCCTAAAGAGGCTCACATCCTCATCTTTGGTACACAAGATGGGAACCAACAAAATAGTATATCACATATCATAGCATTTTACATATTTTCACATTTCACATATTTCATTTCATCAGAGTCTATTCCATCTGGACATAGACTTTCACAACAAGGATTTAGGACCAGAGACACTCCAGATGACTCACTCCTAAATCCTAGTGGTCTAACCTTTAAGATCTCGACCCACACTCTAGAAATCCTTCTCATAATTCATCGATTACTACAAGGAGATTCGTTTTGTTTCCCCAATGTGGTCCTCGGGGGAACTCACGGTGTTTAGGGCACCTAACTAGATGTTACATCATTTCACTTATTATTAATTTCTTTTCCTCATTTTAAAAGAATTTGAAATATCATATATCATATATGTGTATTCTCACATAACTAGAATAACATGAAACAGATTAAGTTTCTCAATAAGGACAATGATCAAAGCAAGAAGCACAATAAATCTGTAGATTGTAACACATATGATAATTTTTATCTTCTATATAATCTCATAGGAATCATCAATAGTGGGCTTTCATCCCGAGACATAATCTTATTGTCCAGCATTTACCCCATCGGGGTTTTATCATCATTAGTGGGCTTTCAGCCCTAGGCATAATCTCATTATGCAACATTCACCCTTATCATGGTTTCTCAAATGTAAGGGGTGCATATTAAATTCAATATCAACATATTTCTTATCAGTTCATTGTATATCATAGTTCTTATCAAATATTAGCATAGGCATTAGAACTAGAAACAGTACAAGCATATAGATATCATGTATCATTCATCATACTCAGAGTAGATTTATCATACAACATATGCTTGTTCCCTCCAATCTCAATAGATGCAAATAAATTTCACGCATATACATGTATAACAGACTTAGTTCTCTTCTTTTTTTTCACATTCTTCAGATGGGGTTACTAATCAACACATGTTGACTATCATTTGAAGTTTTTACTATTAGTCCATTCTCAGAGTGCAAGTCAAAATTCAAGAACACATTCTTATAAATCAATTTAAATACTTGAATTACATCTTTTAATTGAATTCCACTACAGTTATGTGCATCCCTTAATCCCTCATTTTAGATTGGCATTCACTTGCATCATCAAACTCATCATTTTAGGGTAACAGTTACATTCTTAGAATCATCTACTAATTCCCATCTTTTCCTTTCAGTAGTCTCAACTTCTTTCATTTCATGTTCATTACATTATTCAGACCAATCTTTCCGGATTCATTTTACATACAATGCTTCTCTTCTACTTAACATTTATCAAAGTCCAGTTCTTAGTATATTTCATTAAATTTGGGTTAAGCCACATGTAATTTAAAAAAAAAAGATAAAATACTTCATCATACTAACTTCATTAGTTTCATCTTTAACTTGCTATCACCATTAAGTACATCATGTTCATATTGTCTCTTATATTTAGATAAGTGTACCATGTCAGTGACTACTAATGTCGTTTCCATAATCAATAGTGATTATTATTTATTATACCAATCACTTTAGCTTAAAAGAATGGTTTAGATTACATCTTCTTGCATCATAATCTCTTATCATCCTTCACAAATCATTGTTATGTAACTTGTATAAAAGGACCCACATTCATATGAGGGCTACTCATTATACCATAAATTGTACTAAAATAGATGCATTAGGCTTAAATCATATTAGTAAGACTCATCATCTTTAATTGAAGTATTAATACTTACATTCAACACTTCATCACATTTACAACATCATACACACGTTCTAGCTTCATCACTCATACTCGTGTTAATACTAAACATCTAGGGTTTTCAAGAAGTCATCCTTAGTTCAACATAGCATAAGATCCATATCACTAAGTAATTTCATAATGATTCATAGAGGTTCATTAGGGCTATTCACACACATGGAAACCCTAGTTTCCATTTTCACATATTCCATTCATCAATCATTAGTATACATTGATTAATTGACTCATTTGGTTCACTTCCTCAATACAAACCCTAATAAAGATATTTGGTCACCTCATATTGATCCTTATACATATATTATATTCAATTCCATTAACATTCAACAATACACTTTTATAATACAATATAGTACAATTCAAATATGATTTTATACATGTCAATTCAATTCCAAGTATATCGGCCATTGGGCTGATTTTTGGGAAAAAAATCACATGAAATAGCATATTCATATACCCATAAGATTACCCATGGATACTAAATAAATATATTAGGAACTAATCAAGTTCCATTTAATAAGAAATAATCAAAATCAGTAGAATTGGATTCCCCAATATCTTTTCCAAATCAATATTCAATCACATACATATACAAGCAAGGTTTCTGATTATTTTAGCCAGATAGAATTAAGCTTTCAACATGAAAACAGATCTTAGGAGGGATAAAAACACTCACCTCAGGTGCCAAGCACCTTAAAAACGTAGGTCAACCTCTGAATTTTTGGAAACCCAATCAAACTTTAGCAAATGAATCTAATTCTTTTTCCTCTCAACTTAGAAGCCCTAGAAATGGGGATTAGAAGAGTAAGAGTAAGAAAACGAGGAGATTTGATGTGATTTTAAATCAAATAAGAGGAGGGATAGAATCTTGATATGTGAGAGAAGATTCACTATGAAATTCTATGCAAAGAAGCTAAACTTACTTGATTTCATCATATCTTGGATACAGAAACCCTAGGTCAACATCTCCACCACTTTCTCTTCTCATAACCCTAGCTCTCCTCTCTCTCTCTAGAATTTCATTTATTTGATAGGAATGACGAGTTATGAGATCTCCTTGTGTGTTAGGTTAGGCATATAGATGAATTGATGTCCTTAGAATAATTGCAAACAAGCCCTTCATTGTATTTTTATTTTGCTCATACTGGTTGGTCGGATGAGTTCTAAACTCGATCACCACACTTTTTAGAAGTAAAAAATCGTACAAAAATTATGAAACTTCAACAAAACTTCTGAAATTGAGTTTATAAGAAACTATAAAAAAATTAGATCATTTGGAGTTACCAATAAATAACTAAAAATCAAACACTACACTGCTATATTGCAGTCTGCAGCATGATCGGTCGAGTTTGTCCTTCACAGAACTCGACCGATGCCCCTCTCTTTAGAGATCAAACATAATCCAAAAATTACTTAAATTTAATATTATGTCTATAATGGATTTTTCCAACTACGGTTAATATTTTAGATCAATTGAATATGCTAATAATAAGATAAAATTCAATTTCCACAGTGTTATATCAATATGAAAATATGGTCGGTCGAGTTTGAAACTCGACTGACAAACATGTCAGAACATTCTTCAAAAATTCTGATATTTTCTATAGTTCTCAAATTTGAGATATAAAATCATATCGAAATTTTAATTAAATCATAGTTACATATAAAATACTAAAAATCATTTAGTGAGACACTATACTTATCAAAATTTGTATTCATATGTCATTAAAACCCTAATTTGGGTCGATTAAGGTATCCAATTCTTAACCCTAATTATGTGAATAAAAGTATCACTAAATTTTCTCATTAGATTCAAAACATTAAAATTAAACTACCATCATTAATCAATCTTTAAACAATGATCAACTTAGTTAAGCATACAATCATCCAAGTAAATTCTAATTAGATGACTAATTTGGAAATGGGTCATTACATACAAGGTGTGAACTTGTCACACTATGACCACATGATTCTTATATTATTTTCATTCTCCAAATCATCAATACCAAAGTCACATGCTATGGGATATCAATCCCTTAGCTCATTATTTCATGTATCACAAGTGTTTCAACATGCCTCATGAAGGCTCATACAACCTGTATCATGTCTAATCACCATAGCATACACTAGCTATGATTATCAAGATCATAAGACCTGCATGGTTAGAAGTTCATAAACTAGAGAGATAACCACATATCATCATAACCATTCCATGAGCAAGAAATAATCAATCCTCATTGCACATTATTAGAATTTCTTCTTATCCAATTAGGGTTTACAAAGCTAGGTTCAACCATCAACCCTAGATTCACTACCTCCCATTATCTTGGAGTATATTAGGATTAAGGAACATCATTAGAGTTTATTATATGTTATTCCAAACAAGATTATACATGACCTATTCATCATGCATACAAGAGTATTATTAAGTGTCTAAGCATACCCCTTCAACCACCATCATCATGAGTTGACCACATAGCAACTAGGTCACGATCACCCAACATGGTCCATGTTAAGACCGCAACACCTATGGTGTCGCAACCCCTCACACCAATAGGCGGTGACCCCTCCCACCTAGATCATGTTGCACCCACTACATCTAGGGTTAAGGTTCTAACCTACCATCAACGTCTCGACCTCAAGGCTGTCTCGACCACCATCCAACCACTAGGTCACGACCACACCACATAGGCCATGTTGCGACCGCAACACCTATGGTGTCCTAGACATGACACCTATGGAATCACATCTTGGTCTCAAAACAAAACCAAACCAAACCAAACCAAGGAGAAAACCATGGTCACCATGAAGGAAGGGCTCAAGAAAATAATCATCATCAATCCTAAGATATAGGTCAAGAAACCACCAAGAAAGAACCTTGTCTAAGGAAGAGGAACCCCTGATTAAGGTACCCAAATAGAACTTAACCTCCCTCCAACATCTAGGGATACATCCACCATGCATGAGAGCAAGACCAAGGTCAAAAGGTATGGAAGAACCTCCATAACATATCAACCATCAAAATGGGTGCAAGTAGATTAGGGTTTCAGGTTTCCACCAAACCAAACAAGTACTAGAGATTATCACTATCTACTACATGATAAGGGAGAAATTTAGAGAGAGAGAGAGAGCAGTAGTAAACATGCATAATATAGTGCAATAATAGGGTAGGTTATGTGTTATATAACCCGCATTAAGAAGATCAACTCCAAGGATTCCAAGCTCCAAGCACACGATCCAAGGGTTGAAGAAGATCCACCAAAAGATCCACTCTCAGTGACAAGAGCACCTCAAGAAGGAGAAGGAACCAAGGTCAAAGATCATCCAAGAAAAGAGAAACAAAAAGCTCTAGGCTGAACCAAAACAAAGAAGGGGGGAAAGAGAGAAGAAAATCCCTCTCACTTGGGTGTTGCCTTGTCAAAACATGGCCTATTACCCTTGTGATGAGGAGATTACTCTCAAGAACGACCATCATGTCAAAACATGGTATAGGCCTGAGAAAAAGAAAGAAGATGGAGGTAAGAGATCAAAAGAAACATCATCTAGGAAGGTAAACACTTACCAAGGGTTGAAGATGAGCTTGGATCACCACAAACACCACATGCAAGAGGAGGTCAATCACCAAAGCTTCAAGGTCAGATATCCTTGCTCCACCAAGCTCTAAGAACAAGAAAAGGAGAAGGGAAAAGATGGAGGGCCTAAAGGGATACAATCATGGAGAAATAAGGGGTTATATAGGTGGAAGATGAGAGAGAAGGCAAGGGATGATGTGTCAACACTCCAAGGTATCAAAGGGACACTTGTCCACTCAAAAGACCAACATGCACCCACATGCAACCACCTTAACCATGCATGCAAGACATGGTGATACACTCTAGGTTGGTTTTCTACCATCTTGGTCACCCACATGTTCACAGTCATGACCCTTCCTTGGTGTACCATCCATGGTTGCAACACCACCAACCATCATCACCACATGGTCGAGACAAGGGTCCTCCACAAACCCTAGGTCGAGACAACCTATGTAAGGACCACCATATCAACCCAAGACCACCCTAAACCTCCTTGTTAGTTACCCCAACATCTAGAGGGGGGTATCGACCGTGACACACACCAAATCCAACCTAGGTCGAGACAACACACCAAACACACATGGGTTGAGACACTTAACACCCATAGAAACTATAATCACCACCTAGGGTGATATTCCTCATCCAAGGATCAAGCAAGGTGCCCATCTCTTTCTCTCTCCTCTAGATGATGTCAAGAAAGACAAGGAGCACTCGAGAGGTGGCAAATTGCACATCAACCCCCTACTTTGGGTAAATTACAATTTGCACCAAAACTAGCACATAAAGCACAAACATCATCCAAACAAGCCCAAACTTGAAATTAAGCTCTCCAAAAGCCCTAATTACATCTCAAGATTATAGAAAGGTTATATCACATGATTAAGCCAAAGCAGTCAGGGTTACCCCAAAACTCAGGTCAGGGGTCTTATAGTTTGACTAGGGCTTTGGGGGCAAGGAAAAGGAGAGAAGAAAAGGAAGAGAAAAATAGGAGGCAGCACAAGAGATGGGGATAAGGAGGAGAAGATGAAACCGTCACTTAGAGGGGCTTACGATCCCAACTGTAGGACAAGGTACGTGAGAAAGAGGGTGATAAATGGTCATTCTTTTTTAGGAATTGCAGCAACATCAGGGAGGAGAAGAACTGTAGTCATGGGGGGATAATATAATGCATTGCACTATTTTAGTGGAAACTTAGGTATTAAATGACATGTTCAATGCATTTTATGTGTACAAGGTTTGTATATTCAACTAATTAAATGGGGGAGTAAACAATGTTTGATTGAATTAAAATTTGGCATGTTGGCTAATCAAGATATAATGAGCACAATGTTAAGTTAATTCACCAATTTGTAACATTAGGTATATCAGTTCTTTGGTTGATTTTATATACTCACTTAATGCATTTATTCCCCTCTCTAATATTTATTCAATTCATTTATCAATTAGACTCAGGGTGACTCTAGAGTGTTACCTAGGGCTAAATTATTTTATTTGTATTTATGCAAATCAGCCTAATTATTTTATTTGTATTTATACAAATCGATCTAACTTATTAGTGAACTTAATTTATTAATGTACCCTAAGGCTTCACATGAAAAAATATTTGATAAGAATTATATTACTTGACCCCCAATACTCTTATATGGTTTTATTAAGGGAGAAATGAATTAATACAAACTACTCTAAAGAGTGGGGGAGTAAGGATTTAGTCCTAATTCAAGATTTTGGTATGTTACAACACTCCACCCCTTAAAGAGTATTTCATCCTTGAAATATACCCATCCATAACATGATGAACTAAATCACACCTCATACAAATTGTTAAGGTTCTAGTCATTTAAGGGATTTATGTTGACTAGGGTTGCACTATGATTTGTCTCTCTTTGTTTCATATTATCACCCAAGGAAAGAATGTACATTTACATATCTAAAGATCTGTAATGTGTTCACCTTAATTTCAAAGCTATAGTTATCTATACACTTACTTTTAAAGCAAGTTGGGGTATATGGGAATTAAGCACAAACTTCGACCCACTAATCATCCTATTTTTTTGCCTTTAAATTTTATCTTACCTATGCTTGTCATTTTAGATAAATGAATATCATTTTTAATTATTGACTCAGATTCATAATGGATGAGTCATCCTTAGAAATGTTTACTCATGTACCCTGATTAGGTGATAGTAGAATTTGTCTAGAGATTACCTAAGAGTTACGTAGGACATCCAGTATCAAGATCAAACTACCTCATAAAATGAATTTTACTCCTACCAAAATAAGGATGTAAGATCAAACTCTTAAAAGGATCTATCTGTGACCCAACTAACCATCTAAAGAGGCATCAAGGCGTAAGTCAACGATGACATACATATATCCAAAACTTCTTCTTTGTGATCTCTACACAACACTTAGGCTTGGGGTCCCAAGTTGATCATGTCAGTCAAGTGTTTCTTGACTAAAGGGTTTCTATACAACTCAAACTTTCTTGTGGAGGTGACTTGGTTCCAAAAATCATCGTTAAAATGTAAATTATTTTATTTTGTACATATAATTCAATAAGGAAAATAAGTGTAGCAATGAAAAACATTGTATTGGAAATCCAAAAAATGACGCCACAATTGATCCAAGAGCCAACTCTCCCACTTTCCATTATTTGGTCATTATTCCATTCATTAAAATAACCTAATTGTTTATATATAATAGGTTATACTAACACATCTCTAACTATTAATCATAAGAGGGGAGAAGGTTTTATAGTACATCTGATCAACTTCTACTAGATCATAATAGGCACAACATCCATTATTCCTTACTTCATACTAATCATATATTACACCCTTTCATCCCAGCATATCAGGTAGCATGTGACCATCCAACCATACTAGGAAGTAGTTAGTGTTTCTTCATTACTTGATGGTTCACACCCATTGTGGTGTCATGAGAGAAAATGCACAATATAGTGTCATTAGCCATCATCATGTTCACTGTGTAATCCAATTGCACGATGTATATGAGAGACGTGAACTCTTTAGAATATCTACCAAAACATACACCTTTCATCAACCACCCTCATACAAAAGCATAACAATCTTGATGTGGATGGTATCCAACCATTAGATAGAGTGTTTCATGAAGAAACTCTATCTTGAAGGCAAGATATGTCCTATCACAGTGGGCCACTTGAGTTTTCACTTGACAAAAAGGACATCACAACTCTAAAGCTTAAGTTGGGGTTTCACATTTGTCATCGATGCATGATCATCATACAAACTGGATGCATGTGAGGCATGCTAGAAAATGATAAAAGAAAGGGTTTAAGGTGAGTCTAGGGTAAAGACTAGATATGAGTGTTTAAGTCAACTTACACTTCATATTTCTAAATATGACTACCTAGAATATAGGAGATAAGATTCAAACACTACAAGATTTAAGTCCTACGTGGTGACATTTCCACCTCTATAAAGAGGGTACAAGTGATTAGGGTTACTCAAGACTGAGTCTCAACCACATAGGTAGATTGAAGAGAGAAATTAACCAATTTTGCTAGGGATAAAAATTCTAGCCGGTATTCCATGACTCACAGATGGACATATCAACAACCTATGCAGGGTAACTTAACTATCTAACTATGGAACTACATGGAATAACTTGAAATAGTCAATTCACCAACTACTTAGGCTCTGATATCGTATTGTAAAGAGTGAGACCCAAGAGTGGAACCACTTTTCACAGGATCTATAAATGCTACCATCCTATTTCTAGATATTAAGTAAATGAGGATTTTCATTATTTTCCAAATGGTATATATATCACAGAGCATGGCAACTTTTTTGGGGGGGAAGTAAGAGGGTTTTCATCTTGCCCCTCTCATGCAAACTAAATTAACTTTAAAATTACAATTGTTGGAACTAGGAATAGAATGAAACCTGGTAGTACTACTACCATTACATGAATCATTGTTAATAATATCAACTAACTCACTAGGTGGGTTTTGTAACTATAGAAGCCACCTTGGGTTTTTTTGGTGAATCTTAGCTAGCATATATGTGGCTTTATTCCCTTCTCTGGGTATACTCCTTTAGTGCCATGTACTTCTCCATCGTCTTCTGATTTTTGCTAACTAAAGTGCAAATTTGGGTAAATCTGCTCCATTACTCTCTACAACTTCCTTTGCACATTTTGAATCTGTTTCAATGGCCAGGTACTCACATTCCAATCTGAGTCCTACCTCTGTTGCAAGTTCTATGGCATGTAATTCAGCTTCCAGTGCACTACTAGCCGACACTTTTTCCCCCATCCTCCTCTCAATCTCCCTTCGTTGTCTCTGCACACAACTGCTATAGTTGAGTGACCATTTCTATTCCTGAAAGTCGCATACATGTTTAGTTTAAGCCTTCTAGATTCAGGTTTCTCCCAGCTCGTGCCTACTTTCTGTTGCTTAACCGACATTCTATCTTCTTTACCCCACGCTAGCTTGGTAATAGCACACTCCTTCGGAATGAGATAAACCACTAATTTGCTTGATTGTTTGGTCTTCTCAAACACATCTAAGTTTCTACTTTTCCACAGCTGCCAGCATCCTATCATGAACTCGAGATTGTCAGGGTTATCTTTAGTCATATTCCTCGATAACCATTGCCATACATCTGTATCTGCCATAAACAAAGTCCACCTCTGTATGCTGATGATATCTTTCTAGACTTCGGTTGCTTTCGGACAATCTCTAAGGACATGGAGAACCGTCTCCTCCTCACCCCCACAAATAGGGCATCGGTTTAAAGTAGTCAATTGACGTGTTTCTCTCCTACAAATTGTGAGAATGGCATTGTGGCCAACCATCCAAAGAAAGAATTTGACTCTCATTGCCACTCTCGACTTCCAGATAATGTCCCACTTCCTAGGTACTCTAATCACTTTCCCTTTCCTCAATATGTCATAAGCACTCTTGGTAGTGAACAAACCAGTATCGCTATGGATCCAGTGTTTAGATTGATTAAGCTCACAACCTTCAAGTCCTTAATGTCCTCTAGTATAGGATTGATTATGTGGTCTTTCAGCATTTTGTCTGTACACCACCATTTTTCAGTCCATGCATTGATGGTGCGACCATCCAAAGGTATGTACATGGTGTTCTCAGTGATGAAGTCTTTGATATAAAGAAATAAAACTATTATAAAGTTACATGATAATTCATCAACATTTTTTCCTCACCAAAGAAAGCAGTATAGCAAAGTAATAGGTATACATCTAATAAATCTAGTGACATGCAAGTCTCCTTATGGAGGGAAACCTATCCGTTCCCAGCTATCCTCAAATTCAAATTCCTAAATATGGCCTTCTTTAGTCCCTATCCCGTAATGTATCTACACTTATGTGGAAGAAGAAAGTCACCCAACAAATAGGAAACAAAGGTGTGTACCAATAAACACTAAGTATGTGCATATAAATAATATTTAGGCATTATATTGGGTTACAAGTATAAAAAGATTTGCCCATGGAAAAGGAAAATGTAAAAGTAGGTAAGTTCAACAAGAGTCACATAAGAGATTGAGTATAACATTAATGGAGGGCAATATTTCAGATAAAAGAAATGTCCTTCCATATCAAAAATTCACAATTTCCAAATAAAAAAATCTTTGCATGCATAAACAATGTAGACTAAGTATATCTAAAATATGTCCATAACACCATAGGATCATAGATTAAAAAGTAAGTGTAGAAATGTACATCCAAGACAAAATACACATGTCCTATATAAGTATAGTTGTCCATAATTACAACTATTCTAGACATTCTAGTCAAACAATTAGCATGCATAAATAGAGGGAAAACTAGCATTTTAGTCATCAGTCACATCAAATATACCTAATATTCATGACTAAGAATTAACTCAATAAACATACTTTATATTCCAAAGTTGAAGTATTCATCCTCATACTACATTATGTATGTTAGTCACATGAAAGTGAACATGTGTATTCATTTGTAGTGTAGAGTGTTCTATCCTATTCCTAATCACTTCAACACATATTATGGTTTTTGATCCTATTAAGTGAATACATGATCCATTAGATTTCTATTTTAGTTCTAGGATTCACCTTTAGTCAAATAAGTCTAAATATGCTTGTTTTACATATACGTGTTGATAATAATATATGTTCCACCAATTTATGTCTTGAAATTTCATTCCTTTCTAATACATTGGGATTCCATATTATCTTTAACACCATATTTAGCATCATTTTTACTGTTTTCACACATTTTATCATCTAATTCTTGTATATTCCCTAAGTACTACTATACATTATATTGGTGAATGGTAGTAAATTCCAATACATTGTAAACAAACATGTCATCCCTACTTAAGTTTATACAGCAATATCTCTCATATTTCATTCTATTATGCATAGGTAATTATAGATAAATGTATTAACTAGGTCCATGCTCATTTTGAAATACTATCATATGTATACAAATACACATATGTGCATCTAGGGTACTTGATCCATGAAACACATGGTATTATTACCTTGATTTTTGCGGCGATCCGTCACAGAAAATGAGATCAACGAATGCGAAAGCGGTTTAACCAGCAGCGGAATATGAAAAATCACTAAAAGTTAAAACTTTTTGGAAAGAGATCTTTAAAACATAAAACTCTTTTATAAGAAAACAAGATAAACTGTTTACAACATGTTTTGACATCACATCTCTGTGAAATCACCTCTTGAGTGATTACATACATCCATTGTCCTGTTATCTGTACAAGGCAAGATACAAAAATATCGAGGCTTAAAGCCAAAAACCTCAGACCTACTGACTCCTAGGACCTGAGAGTACAAAGACGACATAAGACATGCTATCTATAAGACTTGACATCAGTATCTCCACCTGAGATTCACTGCTGCCCCTGGTGTTGCTACTGCTGATACTGCTCACCCTCGGATTGGTTCCTCCGTCCTTGACGTCCACCTAAAAAGTCGAAACCTATGGGGGTGAGACAATTTGAATAATTGTCCCGGCGAGAGTTATAACTCTCCTCCAGAAGCTTTGTTATAGTAATGAAAGAATAACATAAACAATATAACTTAAAACATTCAACAACAGGTTTAGGATTAAGTAAAGCAACATTTACTTAAGCAATTATTTCAATAAGGAATATAAAGAACATGCATACTGGTTACTTGACTAGAATATTATAAACAATGTAACATCAATCATTGTTTCTCATAGTTCAACCTAAGCAGATATGCAATGCGGTTGATTGTGTTTTACAAACATTATTATGCCCTGCGGAGATGAGGTATACCGCTCATACTCCAACTGAATCATTACTAAATCGCATCGGTACCATACATAGGTCATCAAAAGAGCCGGATTCTTATGACCTCATCTTCCTCAGTCAGTATGAGGATCAACATACAGGACATCTCGTGTCTCTGCTACAATAGCTTTCCAGGGTATTCTGACAACTTCGCTATTAGAGTCACAGTGGCATTCTGTACTCTCTTCGCCATCGAAAGATCTCTTGTTTATCTCTCATCGATGTGGCATTAAAGATTCCCTGGGGAGATTAGTGAAACATCACCCCGGCATACACACATAATGGAGGATTGATGGATTAAAGTTCATCTTACATCAATTCCTACATCAGGACGTAAGGATATTCGCGTCCATAACCCCAACATGCTCAAAAGTATGTTTTCCAGGAGTTCCCTTAGGAAAACCTATTTCACCATCATTAAACTACTGACAATGATGGATCTATGATCAGGGCTCTACATGATATGGTTATACTTGATTATTTAAGTACATTTCAGCATTCTTTCAGCATCAAGCATGTTTTCAAACATTTAACTATTAAGGCAACTGCTATAAAAGAAGAACACTAAATGTATCAAGTTTAACTCACATCAGTTATCAGGTGGATATCGATTCTTAACTATCTCATCATAAGTCATTAGCATGACCTTGATTATAGTAGTGATGTTGCGCATGGCCCTTACAACTCATCAGTCTCATATGTAGCCCCTTATATTAGGAAACATAGCATATCACTATTCATAAAGCTTGTAACATGCTTTCCATGAATATTTTATCATAACCCTTACCTGGCTATGATCACTTCTTTATAAGAACATGCATGGTTAATTCAATTGATAATAATAAACAATTCATCTTCAGATCAGCAATTTATAAAGTAGAGATAACCTTTCAATTCAAGGGTTGTACCATCATGCCTTCACTAAGGCTAGGTTCCCTTATTCAATTCAATTTGGAATGGTGATTCCTAATCCCATACTTCAATCATGAAGATTCATGCTTAAAAGCATAACTGGGAATTAGGGTTTACCATTTATTTCATCATATCACTGTCAATTAGGGTTTACTATTCACATTACATGTTATTACCCTAGACTTTAGGGTTTACTATTCACTTCATAGTGAATTAAGCTCATAGCATCATCATGTATGAAGATTATTATCATTAATGCCTTCAAATTAGGTTAAGATTCATCAACCATCATAATTAGGGTTTCTATGATCTCACTACTAAGGATCATACCCTAATCATGTGCATTCATTCATATTGAAGGTATTTTACTTGATTCCCGTCCATATTAGGAGTCTTCTCTCTCCTATTACTATTAAATGATGTTTACATCACTCTAGATTAGGTTAGATCTATTCAATCTTGATTAACATAAGTCAAGTCATTACCATTGTGGTCATTAGGGTTTACTTGGTCAAGAGGTGTTGTCTACTTGAACCCTTCAAGGGTACCTTGGTAATGTTCATCATTAATCATAACATACATCAACCAACTAATTACTTTTTCCCTTAATGTCTTTAGGTATCATTAGGATTTAGGTTAATCAATAATTGAACCATCTAAGCCTTTAAATCATTAAGCATTTTTGACCTTAAAAGACCCCAAACATTTTTGAACTTTCAACCTCCAAACGGTTTTGAAACCGCATGGAAGGGTTGACCGTTTGGTACCTTTGACTTTCAAGACCGCATGGACAAGTTCATACTCAAGACCGTTTGCCCTTAAATGGTCTTGAGACCATTTGGTCACGTCGTTACAACCATTTAGCCAACTTTAACTTTGAAGTTTGAGCAAATCAGCCTTGAAACCGCATGACCATAAACGGTTTTGAAACTGCATGAATCCAAACGGTTTTGAAACCGTTTGGTCCCAAACGGTCTTGAGACCGTTTGCCCCTAAATAGTATTGAGACCGTTTGGATTCAAATGGTCTTGAGACCGTTTGGTCCAAACATCTCAAAACCGCATGGACCCAAAAGTGCATCAACACTTGCAATTGAGTTAGGGTTTCCAATGTTGAACCCCTCAATTGTTCATGCCAAGGTTAACCACTTATCAATTGAGCTAATTAGGTTTATCCTTAACCAATTTGACACTCAATTGATCCTCAATTGGTCACCAATTAGGGTTAGGACCTATTGGATTAGGGTTTGAAATCGATCAACCTTCAACATTCATCAACATGAGCCTAATTGAAGTTGAACCCATTGAACCATCACCCAATTGGGCCATGACCTGACCCCAAACGGTCTTGGGATCGTTTGGACATCCTCCAAACGGTCTTGAGACCGTTTTCCCAAAGTCTCATAAAAAACTAAGTCAATTACTTAAGGGTTGAACCCTAATTAGGTCACCAAATCAGCACTTTGATTGTTTCAACAACCTATTGTGATTGGACCTCCAATTGATTAATTTTTCTTAACCCTAGACCTCCAAACGGTCTTGGGTGATCACCAAAAGGTCTTAAAACCGTTTGGGTGATCCCCAAATGGTTTTGAAATCGTTTGGGCCACTCAACCCAAACTTCAACATGATTGGTCCACTGAAATCAGCAATGAACCCGATTAGGGTTTAGGTGATTAAGGTGTCTTCAACTTGAGATTTACTTGGAATTAGTTAATGATTCTTTGTAAGTAATTAGTTCATAATATGTACAGAAGACCCCCAAATGATCAATGCTTGGCCAATCCCCCTAAACGGTCTTTGAGACCGTTTGAATCTAAACGGTCTTGTGAAACCGCATGAATCCAAACGGTTTTGCAAACCGTTTAGACCATGGGTGGGAGATCGTTTGATAAAGTGACATTGGTTGTAACATCCCTGACCTGGGTTATAACCTAACCCTGGAAGTTTTTCCTAAATATGTAATTATATACTTGTGAATACTCCCTGGCATGTAATTAAGTTCCTCAGGAACATATACTTCAATTTTGGTTCCTTTTAAACAAAGTTGTAGTACTGTTTTGTTATGCAGGGACCTATGTGCAAATTACCATGTTTAAGGGTTTAACTTGCAATTTCACAGGTTGAGATGTTCTTATGATAATGAGACATCATATGAGAGAATATGATGAGGTATGATGGATTTCCCAAGCTTGGGCATCAAGATGCAGCTTGTGGAATGATCCTTGTGCTTAAAAACCCTAATTTGGAGTAAAGTGCAATTTACCCAAATTGAGGGGTGCGATTTGTAATTTTCACCTTCTAGAACATCTTTTATAACTCTTGTCATCATTTAGAGTAGAAATGATGAAAGAGACACATTAATGAGTAATCAGATAAGAAAAGTGATCTTTGTGGTAAAAATCACCTAATATGGGTATGAAGATCTTTCATATATGTACCCTAGTTGAAAGTTGGCTTTCTTTACCCTTAGATCTTGAGATTTCATAATATTTGCATAAGTTTAGATGATCTTGGACGTGCCCTTGAATAAGGAGGGACTTTGATGAGAATTTCAAGTTCTAGAGGTCCCTAAGGATGAAAATAGCCTAAAGTATATAAGCTGGAATCCTTGCAAACCAACCAAACGTATCACTTCTTCTCTTCATTTCCCTTCTTTCTCAAAATGGCTAAGGCAAAGCTTTGGAGCTCAGGGAGACGAACAAGTAGTTCCAAGGTGAGTAGGAACCATCTTCTAGCTCGAATTCATGGAGGAATTCTTCTTAAAAGGTTGGTTCTATGGTTAACTCACTTAGGTTCTTTGTTCTAGCCGATCATCCCCACCTTTTCCTTGGAGAATCACCTCTGACCGAGTTGTGGAGCTCAAGAAACCATTAGAGGCTTGAATCTTGGAAGCTTGTATCTCTAGGGACAACGTTCTAAGGCGGGTTTTATAACTCTAAACTCTTTGCTTTATATGCATATTTTGTTCTTGCAATTTAGCATTTAGTTCTTCTTCTACCTCCCTTCTTCCTTGCACTTTTGCAAGCAAAACGGTGGAATAACCGACCTTGACAAAGGTTGAAGATGATGGGCGTGGATTCCTAGGTTACTTTATCAAACGACCTTGGACCCTTTTGGTCCAAACGGTTGCAAACTGTTTAAGGTCAAACGGTTTCAAACTGTTTAAGGTCAAACGGTTTCAAACCGTTTGATCTCAAACGACCTTGCAAGACCGTTTGGATTGAAATGGTCTCAAGACCATTTGATAGGGTTGACCAAGGGACGACCGTTTGAGGGTCTGTTGGTAATATATTGAATTTCATTCCTGCAAAGAATCAAAGTTTAATTCTTAACCAATTGAGAGTTGAAGGCACTTCAACATCCAAACCCTAATCGGGCTGAAATTGCTGATTTCATGTATAGATCTTGTTGAGTTTTGGGTTGAAGGACTCAAACGGTCTCAAGACCGTTTGGGGGTTCCTCCAAACGGTCTCAAGACCGTTTGGGCAAAACACAAGACCGTTTGAAGGTCTAAGGTTGAGGTAATTTGATGGGTTGAGGGTCCAATTGCAATAAGTTGATGAATTGATAAAAATGCTGATTTTAGACCTAATTGGAGTTCAACCCTAATCCAACCAACTTGGTTTTTGGTCAAACTTTAGGAAAATGGTCTCAAGACCGTTTGGATGATGTCCAAACGATCTAAAGACCGTTTGGGACAAGTTTGGGCCCAATTGGAGGTCAATTGATAGGTTCAACCTTGAATTGATTCACATTGTTGAATATTGATGACTATCCGATTTGAAACCCTAATTTAGATGGACTTAACCCTAATTGGCTTTCAATTGAGGGTTAATTTGGTGTCCAATTGATTGAGGCTCATCTTAATTGACTCAATTTATAAGTGGTTAACATGGATTTGGCCAATTGAGGGCTTCAACATACTTAATCATAACCATTTGTAACCTTTGAACCATGTTGGAGGTCCAAACGGTTTGAGCCCATTTGGACCAAACGGTCTCAAGACCGTTTGGATCCAAACGGTCTCAAGACCATTTGAGGCCAAACGGTCTCAAGACCATTTGGGTCCAAACGGTCTCAAGACCGTTTCGGTCCAAACGGTCTCAAGACCGTTTGGTCTCAAACGATCTCAGGGTCGTTTGGACCAATCGATCTCAAGACAAGTTGATCAAACGGTTTCAAACCGCATAAGCTCAAACGGTTTGGAAAGTCAACCTTTCCAAACGGTCAACGCACCCAAATGGTTTGGGCAAATGACCCTTGAGGTCATGTGGTCTTGGAGTCAAACCTAGCAAACGGTCAACGCACCCAAACGGTTTCAAAACCGTTTGGTGGTTGAAGGTTGAAACCGTTTGGAGGTTTTCAAGGTTATTTATACTTAATCACTTGAAGATGTAATTGGTTCAATGGTGATCTAAACTAAACCCTAATGGTATCTTAAGACATTAAGGGACTAAGTGATTAATGATTTTACCCATGACGGTGATCATGAGGTAAATTACCAAAATACCCTTGAGGGGTTTAATTGAGTAATACCTTGTTCTAATCAAACCCTAATCACATGATAGTGATGTTCTGACTTATGCTAGTCAATGAGGACTTAACCCAACCTGATCTAGAGTGGTGTTATCACCATATACTAGTAAGAGGAGAGAGAAAGTATCATAAGAGAGAGAAAGTACCCTTTTATGGTGGAAACTCAAGTAAAGTACTTTCATACACATGAATGTGCATGATTAGGGTATGATCCACCTATGTGAGATCATGGAAACCCTAATTATGATGTTCAGTGAATCTTAATCTTATCTCAGAGCTTTAATGATGATGTTTCTCATACATGATGATGTTATGAGTTCAATTCACCATGAGGTGAATAGTAAACCCTAATTCTAGGGTGATGACATGTAATATGAATAGTAAACCCTGATTGATGAAAATTGGGGAACTTGATTCTTCAAAGAGTTTGAAAGTATAACCTCTAGAATGAATTGTTTATTGTTATCAGTTGAATTAACCATGCAGGTTGTCATGAGATGATGATCATATCCAGGTATGGATTATGATATTATATTCATTGAAAGCATGCTTTAGCTTTATGAATAAGTGAAATATCCTGATGACCTGTTAAGTGGCATCTAATGAGATTTATGGGTTGTGAGAGCCATGAGTATCATCAAGGTCATGCTTAACAGATGACTTGTGATGAGAATATTGAGAAATGATAATTGATGTGAGTTAGACTTGTTACATTTAGTATTCTTTCTTCAGAGCTGCTATGTTAATGCTTATTGTTTGAGAACATGTATGATGCTAAAAGAATATTGAAATGTACCTAACTAATCAAGTGTAATCATACCATGCAAAGCCCTGATCATAGATCCATCATTGTCAGAAAGCAATATGATGGTGAAACAGGTTTTCCCAAGGGAACTCCTGGATCACATACTTTTGAGTATGTGGGGTATATGGATGTGTAGAACCTTACATCCTAGTGTAGGTATTGATGTAGATGTGTAATCCGTCAATCCTTCACTACAAATCCATATCGCATTAGTAGAAGGTAAACACAAAATCTCCTGATGACGAAGAGAACCCAAATACCGCATCAGTGGAAGGTAAACACGAAATCTCCTGATGACGAAGAGAGTATAGAACGCCACTGTAACTCTAAAATAGTGAAGGACCAGATTACCCTGGTGAGCTATAATAGCAGAGACACAAGATGTCCTTCAAGCAATCCTCACTCTGACTGAGGAAGATGAGGTCATAAGAATCTGACTCTTTTAATGACCTAGGTATGATATCGATGCGACTTAACAAAGTGATCGATTGGAGTATCAGCGGTATACCTCATCTCCGCAGGGCATAATAATGTTTGAAAAACATAATCAACATCGTAGTATATCTGTTAGAGTTATCTACGAGTTACTTGATTGATGTTACACTGTATAGTGCATATGTTCTTCATGTTTCATAGATGTTGAACTCTTGCTTATTACCAAAACTGTTGTAGATTACCTTGAAAGCTTTTACTGCTTAAGTTATTCTTTGTTTTGCTTTATAAAGCTTCTAGTGGAGAGTTATAACTCTCGCTGGGACAATTATTTAAAATTGTCTCACCCCGTAGACTTCAACTTTTTAGGTGGTCGTCGAAGATGGAGAAACCGGTCTACAGGTGACCAATCCCAGCAGCAGCAGTACCAGGAGCAGCAGTAAATCTCAGGTGGAGATTCAGCCTGCTATGTGGTGTAATTAGATTCAGTCCTATGTGTCCTCTGTACTCTCAGGTCTTGGAGTTGTTGGTCTGAGATTTTGTTACGAATCTTGAGATTTTGAATCATGATGTGTATAATTACTCAAGAAGTAATTTGACAGAGATGTAAACAGTTTAAATCCTTTTTCTATAGAAAAGGTTTGTGGTTTCAAGCTCTTATCTCAAAAAGTTTTAATTTCCCATGATTTTTGTCTTCCGTTGTTAATCGATTGCTTCCGCTTAAGTTAAATCGTGTTTATATTGTGGTTTGGAGATCGGAGCCCACAATTAAGTGGTATCAAAGCTCTAGGTTCGCCGAGTCTACAGAGACATAGGACTTAGGAAGTCAAGTCTATCTTTAGTATTCCTTCCTTATCTAATATAATTTTCTGCTCCTCAGGAGAAGAAGATACATAAGAATGTCAGAGCCACATGATGAGTACGTGGTAGAAAGTAGTGCTAGTGCACCTCAAGGCGGTGTAAGGGTTCCAGAAATAGAACAGCCTACACCTGAGCCACCCCAGTTTGACCCAGCTGACATGGGTAACCCAGCAGTTCAGACGATGTTCAGGTAGTTTATGACTGCCATGACACACATAACCGACATGATGCCTATGCCTGCACCCAGGGCACCTGTCCAGCCAGAAGGTCAAGGTATTAGAAAGATGTTCAAGCGACTACGTCGTGTCGGATCTACCGAGTACTTTGGGACTGCCGACCCCGCAGATGTTGATCTGTGGTTGACAGAGTTGGAGAAGGCTTTCATGATTCTCAATATCCCTGAAGCTGAGAAGGTCAGACACGCTGTCTATCTTCTCAAAGGAAGTGCTGGTCATTGGTGGACAATGGAAGAGCAGAAGAGACCTGGAATGGAGATCTCGTGGGAAGACTTCCGGCGGGAATTTATCCACATATATTTTCCAAAGACCTTCCTAGACGAGAAGATCTCTCAGTTTGAGAGACTAAGTCAGGGCATGATGAACATTAGCGAGTATGAAGCTAAGTTCATGGAGTTATTGTGGTTTTGTCCGCACATGGCTGCCACAGAAGAAGAAAGAATCAGAAGGTTTGAGAGGGGTTTGAATGCTGACATGACTACCCCTGTGTCTGCCTTAGAAAACCGAGAGAGATTCTCTACCTTCGTTGAGTCAGTCCGAAGGATAGAGAGATCTGTGGTTGAGAAGAGGCAAACTCAGAAAAGATATCCACAGTTCCAGGGTTCTTCATCTAGGGACTATAAGAAGCCTAGATCCTCTGTACCTAACCCTCCACCACCTAGATCTAGTTCTTAGACTCAGTGGTCTCCAAGTAGAGGTAGAGGACGAGGACAACCACCTCAGGAGACTCAGAGTTCTGCATCAATGTCAGTTACTGGACCACCAAGACCACAACAACTGGAGAGAAGTTGTTACAACTGTGGTAAGGTGGGACATTTGATGAAGGACTACCAATCTAAGCATGTCAGTGTGACACAGCCTCCGAGATAAGGTCAACATGGATCACAGAGAAGGCAATCTCAAGGAGCAGCTCGAGGACGCGGGCAAGCGTCTCAAGCTGGATCATCAGCACCACCTCAACACCACGCTACAGCAAGGTTCTATGCTATGAACCCACCAGAGGCAGTGGTCGATCCACAAGTGGTGACAGGTCAGATGGAACTTTTATATTCTGATATGTCTAAATCTTGTGTAGTATCTGTTCTGATTGACCCGGGTGCTACGCACTCTTTCATCACTCGAAGAGTGATTCGCAACTGCAATATGACAGTTAGTCATAGGGCAGATAGTTTGTTGTTGGAGACTCCGTTGAGTGGGTTTGTCATTCTGTAGGAGGTATGCTCTCCCTGCATCCTCTTCTTTTCTGATCATCGCATTCAAGTGGACCTTATACCGCTTGATATGCAAGGATTTGATATAATCCTAGGAATGGATACCTTAGAGAGGTATATAGTTGTCTTGGATTGTGAGTCCAAGTTGGCTGTGTTTGCTGATAAAAGCAACACATGGATCTTTCAAGGAGAAAGAAAGATTCTGCCCACCTGTCTTGTATCAGCTATGGTTGCTGATAAGCTGATGAGGCAAGGATGTTATGCATTCTTGGCCCATGTGGTAGATGTTACCAAAGAGAGTCCCAACCCTGCTGAAGTTCCTATAGTCAGGGAATTCGAGGATGTGTTTCCTGAAGAACTTCCTGGTATACCACCACCTCGGGAGATTGATTTTGAGATCAATTTGGTCCCAGATACGAAACCCATAGCCCAGACTCTGTATAGGATGGCGCCTGCCGAGATGGCAAAACTCAAGAAATAGCTTCAAGAGTTACTTGAGAAAGGTTTCATTCGACCGAGTACCTCACCTTGGGGTGCTCCGGTTTTGTTTGTTAAAAAGAAAGATGGGTCAATGCAGTTGTGCATTGACTACAGACAACTCAATAAAGTAACAATAAAGAACAAGTACCCTTTCTCGAGGATTGATGATCTTTTTGACCAGTTGCGTGGTGCAACAATCTTCTCAAAGACAGACTTAAGGTCTGGATATCATCAACTCCGCATTAAGGATAGTGACATATCCAAGTCTACCTTTAGGACAAGATATGGTCACTATGAGTTCACGGTTATGTCGTTTGGACTAACCAATGCACCAGCTGCATTCATGCAACTCATGAATAGAGTCTTTCGACCCTTCCTTGATCAGTGTGTTGTCGTCTTCATAGATGACATACTGATTTATAGTAAGGATGCTCAGCAGCATGAGCAGCATCTTCGCCAAACTTTGACCTTGCTAAGAGAACATAAGCTATACGCTAAGTTTAGCAAGTGCGAGTTCTGGTTACCTGAAGTGTCTTTTCTTGGACATGTGGTATCTGCCTCAGGTATTCGTGTTGACCCTAAAAAGGTAGAATCTGTTCTACAGTGGGAACAACCGAAAACACCGACGGAGATTAGAAGTTTCTTGGGGTTAGCTGGTTACTATCAAAGGTTTATTAAGAATTTCAGTTCTATAGCCTTACCTTTGACCAAGTTAACCCGGAAAGATGTTCCTTTTGCTTGGAGTAATAAGTGTCAACAGTCTTTCCAACTGTTGAAGGAGAGGTTGACAAGTGCACCTGTGCTTGTGCTACCTGAGCAAGGAAAAGGATATGTAGTCTTCTGTGATGCCTCCAAGAATGGACTTGGATGTGTGTTGATGCAGGATAAACAAGTGATTTCTTTTGCTTCCCGACAGCTTAAGAAACACGAGGAGAATTATCCGACACACGATCTGGAGTTAGCTGCTGTGGTCCATGCCTTGAAGATCTGGAGACATTATCTCTATGGAGAAACCTTCCAGATTTTCACAGACCACAAGAACCTTAAGTATATCTTCTCTCAGCATGAACTTAACATGAGGCAACGTCGCTGGATGGAGTTAATCAAGGACTACGATTGTACGATTGATTACCATCCGGGCAAGGCCAATGTGGTTGCAGATGCCTTGAGTAGGAAATCAGCAACATAAACCATGGATAGAGCACAACTAAGTTCCTTAGTATGCTCTAGGAGAGATATGCTTATCTCTTTAAGGCAAGACAATGTGCAGTTGAAGGTGTCATTGTTAGCCGGTTTATTAGCTGAGATGCATATAAAACCTACTCTAAGAGAGCAGATAAAGGAGGCACAACAAGTAGATGTTGCAGTTCAGCAGATTAGATCTGAGTTTGGTAATGAGAAGCGAGAAGGTTTTCATGTTTCAGATGACCAGATGGCATGCTATCATGGGAGGATGATAGTGCCAGATGTGGATAACCTGAGGAAGCTAGTTCCGGAGGAAGCTCATTCTTCGATGTATGCTA
Source organism: Alisma plantago-aquatica (assembly GCA_963693085.1). NCBI lineage: Eukaryota > Viridiplantae > Streptophyta > Magnoliopsida > Alismatales > Alismataceae > Alisma > Alisma plantago-aquatica. The sequence goes on from OY856409.1 coordinate 1,284,789,842, forward strand.
TGCATCCAGGGAGCACCAAGATGTATCGAAACTTGAAAGATATGTATTGGTGGCCTGGGATGAAGAAGGATGTAGCTGAGTTTGTTCTGAGATGTCCAGTGTGTCAGCAGGTCAAGGCTGAGCACCAGAAACCTGCAGGAACAATGCAACCCTTACCCATACCACAATGGAAGTGGGACCATGTGACCATGGACTTTGTTGTTGGCCTACCCAGGACAAGCAAAGGACATGATTCCATTTGGGTAGTTGTTGATAGGTTGACAAAGACAGCGCATTTCTTACCTGTCAAAACAACCTATTCTGCTGAAAAGTTATCACAGTTGTATGTTCAAGAGATAGTGCGTTTGCACAGAGTATTTGTCACTATAGTTTCTGGCAGAGGTCCCCAGTTTACAAGTCGTTTTTGGAAACAGTTACACAGAGCCCTAGGCACCAAGTTAAGGTTTAGTACAGCCTTTCATCCACAGACTGATGGACAGTCGGAAAGGACTATACAGACCTTGGAAGATTTGTTGAGAGCATGTGTTCTCCAGTTTACCGGGAGTTGGGATCTACATCTGAGCTTGATAGAGTTTGCCTATAACAATAGCTATCAGCATAGCATTGATATGGCACCATATGAAGCCTTATATGGTAGACGTTGTAGATCACCCTTGTGTTGGTATGAGACTGGTGAACATCAGTTGTTAGGTCCTGATCTTGTGCAGCAAACTACAGAAAAGATCAAAGTTATTCAGCAACAGCTTAAGACTGCACAAGATAGACAGAAGTCTTATGCCGAAAGACGTCGTAAACCTTTAGAGTTCCATGTTGGAGACAGAGTGTATCTCAAGGTCTCACCTTGGAAAGGAGTCCTTCGTTTTGGAAGGAAAGGGAAGTTAGCTCCTAGATTTATGGGACCTTATCCAATTGTTGAAAGAGTTGGAAAGGTGGCCTATAGACTAGAGTTACCTCAGGAGTTGCAGAAGTTACATCCTGTGTTTCACATTTCCATGCTGAGGAAATGTCACCCCGACACTGAGTCAGTTCTACAACCTATGGAAGTAGAATTGAATGAAGATATAACTTATGAGGAGGGACCAGTGTCAATCCTTGATAACAGAATTAAAAAGTTAAAGAAGAAAGATATAAGCCTTGTAAAAGTCCTCTGGAACCACCGTGGTGTTGAAGAAGCCACTTGGGAACTAGAGGATGAGATGAGAAGGAAATACCCTGCTCTTTTCTCCTAATACGCTTTATCGATTTCGGGGACGAAATCCTTGTGAAGGGGTGGATAATTTGTAACATCCCTGACCTGGGTTATAACCTAACCCTGGAAGTTTTGCCTAAATATGTAATTATATACTTGTGAATACTCTCTGGCATGTAATTAAGTTCCTCAGGAACATATACTTCAATTTTGGTTCCTTTTAAACAAAGTTGTAGTACTATTTTGTTATGCAGGGACCTATGTGCAAATTACCCTGTTTAAGGGTTTAACTTGCAATTTCATAGGTTGAGATGTTCTTATGATAATGAGACATCATATGAGAGAATATGATGAGGTATGATGGATTTCCCAAGCTTGGGCATCAAGATGCAGCTTGTGGAATGATCCTTGTGCTTAAAAACCCTAATTTGGAGTAAAGTGCAATTTACCCAAATTGAGGGGTGAGATTTGTAATTTTCACCTTCTAGAACATCTTTTATAACTCTTGTCATCATTTAGAGTAGAAATGATGAAAGGTGCACATTAATGAGTAATCAGATAAGAAAAGTGATCTTTGTGGTAAAAATCACCTAATATGGGTATGAAGATCTTTCATATATGTACCCTAGTTGAAAGTTGGCTTTCTTTACCCTTAGATCTTGAGATTTCATAAGCTTTGCATAAGTTTAGATGATCTTGGACGTGCCCTTGAATAAGGAGGGACTTGGATGAGAATTTCAAGTTCTAGAGGTCCTTAAGGATGAAAATAGCCTAAAGTATATAAGCTAGAATCCTTGCAAACCAACCAAACATATCACTTCTTCTCTTCATTTCTATTCTTTCTCAAAACGTCTAAGGAAAAGCGTTGGAGCTCAGGGAGACGACCAAGTAGTTCCAAGGTGAGTAGGAACCATCTTCTAGCTCGAATTCATGGAGGAATTCTTCTTAAAAGGTTGGTTCTATGGTTAACTCACTTAGGTTCTTTGTTCTAGCCGATCATCCCCACCTTTTCCTTGGAGAATCACCTCTGACCGAGTTGTGGAGCTCAAGACACCATTAGAGGCTTGAATCTTGGAAGCTTGGAGCTCTAGGAACAACGTTCTAAGGCGGTTTTCATAACTCTAAACTCTTTGCTTTATATGCATATTTTGTTCTTGCAATTTAGCATTTAGTTCTTCTTCTACCTCCCTTCTTCCTTGCACTTTTGCAAGCAAAATGGTGGAATAACCGACCTTGACAGAGGTTGAAGATGAAGGGCGTGGATTCCTAGGTTACTTTATCAAACGACCTTGGACCCTTTTGGTCCAAACGGTTGCAAACCGTTTAAGGTCAAACGGTTTCAAACCGTTTGATCTCAAACGACCTTGCAAGACCGTTTGGATTGAAACGGTCTCAAGACCATTTGATAGGGTTGACCAAGGGACGAACGTTTGAGGGTCTGTTGGTAATATATTGAATTTCATTCCTGCAAAGAATCAAAGTTTAATTCTTAACCAATTGAGAGTTGAAGGCACTTCAACATCCAAACCCTAATCGGGCTGAAATTGCTGATTTCATGTATAGATCTTGTTGAGTTTTGGGTTGAAGGACCCAAAGGGTCTCAAGACCGTTTGGGGGTTCCTCCAAACGGTCTCAAGACCGTTTGGGCACAACCCAAGACCGTTTGAATGTCTAAGGTTGAGGTAATTTGATGGGTTGAGGGTCCAATTGCAATATGTTGATGAATTGATAAAAATGCTGATTTTAGACCTAATTGGAGTTCAACCCTAATCCAACCGACTTGGTTTTTGGTCAAACTTTGGGCAAACGGTCTCAAGACCGTTTGGATGATGTCCAAACGATCTCAAGACCGTTTGGGCCCAATTGGAGGTCAATTGATAGGTTCAACCTTGAATTGATTCACATTGTTGAATATTGATGACTATCCGATTTAAAACCCTAATTGAGATGGACTTAACCCTAATTGGCTTTCAATTGAGGGTTAATTTGGTGTCCAATTGATTGAGGCTCATCTTAATTGACTCAATTTATAAGTGGTTAACATGGCTTTGGCCAATTGAGGGCTTCAACATACTTAATCATAACCATTTGTAACTTTTGAACCATGTTGGAGGTCCAAACGGTCTCAAGACCATTTGAGGCCAAACGGTCTCAAGACCGTTTGGGTCCAAACGGTCTCAAGACCGTTTGGGTCCAAACAGTCTCAAGACCATTTGGGCTCAAACGATCTCAAGGTCGTTTGGACCAATCGATCTCAAGACAAGTTGATCAAACGGTTTCAAACCGCATAAGCTCAAACGGTTTGGAAAGTCAACCTTTCCAAACGGTCAACGCACCCAAACGGTTTGGGCAAATGACCTTGAGGTCATGCGGTCTTGGAGTCAAACCTAGCAAACGGTCAACGCACCCAAACGGTTTCAAAACCGTTTGGTGGTTGAAGGTTGAAACCGTTTGGAGGTTTTCAAGGTTATTTATACTTAATCACTTGAAGATGTAATTGGTTCAATGGTGATCTAAACTAAACCCTAATGGTATCTTAGGACATTAAGGGACTAAGTGATTAATTATTTGACCCATGATGGTGATCATGAGGTAAATTACCAAAATACCCTTGAGGGGTTTAATTGAGTAATACCTTGTTCTAATCAAACCCTAATCACATGATAGTGATGTTCTGACTTATGCTAGTCAATGAGGACTTAACCCAACCTAATCTAGAGTGGTGTTATCACCATCTACTAGTAAGAGGAGAGAGAAAGTATCATAAGAGAGAGAAAGTACCCTTTTATGGTGGAAACTCAAGTACTTTCATACACATGAATGTGCATGATTAGGGTATGATCCACCTATGTGAGATCATGGAAACCCTAATTATGATGTTCAGTGAATCTTAATCTTATCTAAGAGCTTTAATGGTGATGTTTCTCATACATGATGATGTTATGAGTTCAATTCACCATGAGGTGAATAGTAAACCCTAATTCTAGGGTGATGACATGTAATATGAATAGTAAACCCTGATTGATGAAAATTGGGGAACTTGATTCTTCTAAGAGTTTGAAAGTATAACCTCTAGAATGAATTGTTTATTGTTATCAGTTGAATTAACCATGCAGGTTGTCATGAGATGATGATCATATCCAGGTATGGATTATGATACTATATTCATTGAAAGCATGCTTTAGCTTTATGAATAAGTGAAATATCCTGATGACCTGTTAAGTGGCATCTAATGAGATTTATGGGCTGTGAGAGCCATGAGTATCATCAAGGTCATGCTTAACAGATGACTTGTGATGAGAATATTGAGAAATGATAATTGATGTGAGTTAGACTTGTTACATTTAGTATTCTTTCTTCAGAGCTGCTATGCTAATGTTTATTGTTTGAGAACATGTATGATGCTAAAAGAATATTGAAATGTACCTAACTAATCAAGTGTAATCATACCATGCAAAGCCCTGATCATAGATCCATCATTGTCAGAAAGCAATATGATGGTGAAACAGGTTTTCCCAAGGGAACTCCTGGATCACATACTTTTGAGTATGTGGGGTATATGGATGTGTAGAACCTTACATCCTAGTGTAGGTATTGATGTAGATGTGTAATCTGTCAATCCTTCACTACAAATCCATATCGCATCAGTAGAAGGTAAACACAAAATCTCCTGATGACGAAGAGAACCCAAATACCGCATCAGTGGAAGGTAAACACGAAATCTCCTGATGACGAAGAGAGTATAGAACGCCACTGTAACTCTAAAATAGTGAAGGACCAGATTACCCTGGTGAGCTATAATAGCAGAGACACAAGATTTCCTGCAAGCAATCCTCACTCTGACTGAGGAAGATGAGGTCATAAGAATCCGACTCTTTTAATGACCTAGGTATGATATCGATGCGACTTAACAAAGTGATCGATTGGAGTATGAGTGGTATACCTCATCTCCGCAGGGCATAATAACGTTTGAAAAACATAATCAACAACGTAGTATATCTGTTAGAGTTATCTACGAGTTACTTGATTGATGTTACACTGTATAGTGCATATGTTCTTCATGTTTCATAGATGTTGAACTCTTGCTTATTACCAACACTGTTGTAGATTACCTTGAAAGCTTTTACTGCTTAAGTTATTCTTTGTTTTGCTTTATAAAGCTTCTAGTGGAGAGTTATAACTCTCGCTGGGACAATTATTTAAAATTGTCTCACCCCGTAGACTTCAACTTTTTAGGTGGTCGTCAAAGATGGAGAAACCGGTCTACATGTGACCAATCCCAACAGCAGCAGTACCAGGAGCAACAGTAAATCTCAGGTGGAGATTCAGCCTGCTATGTGGTGTAGTTACAGTCAGTCCTATGTGTCCTCTGTACTCTCAGGTCTTGGAGTTGTTGGTCTGAGATTTTGTTACGAATCTTGAGATTTTGAATCATGATGTGTATAATTACTCAAGAAGTAATTTGACAGAGATGTAAATAGTTTAAATCCTTTTTCTATAGAAAAGGTTTGTGGTTTCAAGCTCTTATCTCAAAAAGTTTTAATTTCCCGTGATTTTTGTCTTCCGCTGTTAATTGATTGCTTCCGCTTAAGTTAAATCGTGTTTATATCGTGGTTTGGAGATCGGAGCCCACATTGGTATTCACACCCATCTTCTTCTACCTCAAGATGAAGGTCTGTTCTTCACGGTTTTGCTTGCAAGAGTGCAAAGAAGTATGGAGGGAAGAAGAACAAGTAATGTTTGCAAGAAAGAAAGATGCATAATCAAAGCTTAAGGGTTTAGAATTATAAAACCCGCCTTAAAGTCAGTTCTAGAGCTCCAAGCTTCCAAGATTTAATGGCGTCTTGAGCTCCAGAGGTCGTCCAAGGTTGTTTCTCCAAGAATTGGTTGGAAAGGATGGCTAGAAAGAAGAGCTAATTAAGAAAAGCTAGCAAACCAACCTTGCATCATGACTTTCTCCACAAATACGAGCTAGATGATGATCAAACCTTACCTAGAACTGCTTGGCCATTTTCCTTTGCTCCAGAGATCTGTCCTTAGTCAGTCACAACAGAAGATAAGTGAAGAGAAAGGGGAAACGATTCCTTGGTTGTAAAAGAAAGGTGACTATATACTTTGGGGGTATTTCCAAGATGAAGACAACTATTTATCCTATTCTCAACTAGGTCCTTCTCTCCTTATCCTAGGCACGTCCCTCCTTCCCTATAATTAAGCACAACTCTTTCTTAAACCAAGGTCTAAAGGATAAGAAGCCAAACCTCCTACTAAATTGTACACATAAAAAGGGGTCATTTTGCTTACAACTTGGTTATTTAATTACAAGGATTATCTTTCTTATTTTATTATTTAAATGAAGCTCCCTCTTCATAATTTTTACTCTAATTGATGTCAAGAGTCATAAAAGATACTCTAGAAGGTATATTTTACATGTTACACCCCAGATTCTGGGTAAATTGCACTTTACTCCAAAACTAGGGTTTAAAGCACAAGGATTGCTCCACAAGCTGCATCTTGGTGCCCAAGCTTGGAGAATCCATCACACTTCATCATATTCACTCTTATGATGTCTCATATCAGAGGAACATCCAAACATGTGAAATTTGCAAGTTAACCCCTCTAATTGGATAATTTGCACATAGGTCCCTGTATTACAAAATAATATTACAACATTGTTCAAAAAGGGTAGAAATGGAAATATATGTTCCTCAGAAGCTTTAATTACATATCAAAAGATAATCACAAGCATCTAATTACATAATTAAGCAAAACACCTAGGGTTAGCTCATAACCCAGGTCAGGGATGTTACAAATTATCCACCCCTTACAAGGATTTCGTCCCCGAAATCAACAAAACATATTAAGAGAAAAGAGCAGGGTATTTCCTTATCATCTCTTCCTCTAGTTCCCAAGTGGCTTCTTCAACACCATGGTGATTCCAGAGGACTTTCACAAGACTTATATCTTTCTTTTTCAGCTTTTAATTCTATTATCAAGGATTGACACTGGTCCTTCCTCATAAGTTATATCATCATTCAATTCTACTTCCATAGGTTGTAGAACTGACTCAGTATCAGGGTGACATTTCCTCAACATAGAAATGTGAAACACAGGGTGTAACCTTTGTAACTCTGGTGGTAACTCTAGTTTATAGGCTACCTTCCCAATTCGTTCAATGATTGGATAAGGCCCCATAAATCTAGGAGCTAACTTCCCTTTCCTTCCATATCTCAGAACTCCCTTCCAAGGTGAGACCTTGAGATACACTTTGTCTCCAACTTGGAATTCTAAGGGTCTACGACGTCTATCAACATATGATTTCTGCCTATCCTGTGTAGTCTTAATATGTTGTTGTATTACTTTAATCTTCTCTGTGGTCTGCTGCACAAGATCAGGACCTAACAGTTGATATTCACCGGTTTCATACCAACATAGGGGTGATATACAACATCTTCCATACAAAGCTTCGTAAGGAGCCATATCAATGCTATGTTGATAGCTATTGTTATAGGCAAACTCTATTAAGCTTAGGTGCAGATCCCAACTCCCTGTAAACTGAAGAACACATGCTCTCAGCAAGTCTTCCAAGGTCTGTATAGTCCTTTCCGACTGTCCATCAGTCTGAGGATGAAAGGTTGTACTGAACCTCAACTGGGTGCCTAAAGCTTTATGAAGTCGCTCCCAAAAATGACTCGTAAACTGGGGACCTCTGTCTGATACTATAGTGACTGGAACTCCGTGCAGTCGCACTATCTCTTGAACATACAACTGTGCTAGCCTCTCAGCAGAATAGGTTGTTTTGACAGGTAAGAAATGCGCTGTCTTTGTCAACCTATCAACTATTACCCAAATGGAATCATGTCCTTTGTTTGTCCTGGGTAGGCCAACAACAAAGTCTATAGTCACATGATCCCATTTCCACTGTGGTATGGGTAAAGGTCGCATTGTTCCTGCAGGCTTCTGGTGTTCAGCTTTAACCTGCTGACACACAAGACACCGCAAAACAAACTCAGCAACATCTTTCTTCATCCCAGGCCACCAATACATATCTTTTAAGTTTTGATGCATCTTGGTGCTTCCTGGATGCATAGCATACATCGAAGAATGAGCTTCTTCTAGGACTAACTTTCTCAAGTTATCCACATCTGACACTATCATCCTCCCATGATAACATGCTACTTGATCCTCTGAATCATGGAAACCATCTCACTTCTCATCACCATACTCCGATCTGATATGCTGAACCGCGGCATCAACTTGTTGTGCCTCCTTGATCTGCTCTCTTAAGGTAGGTTTTATATGCATCTCAGCCAACAACCCGGCTAACAATGACACCTTCAATTGCACATTGTCTTGCCTTAAGGAGATAAGCATATCTCTCCTAGAGCATACTAAAGAATTTAGTTGTGCTCTATCTAAGGTTGGCGTTGCTGATTTCCTACTCAAAGCATCTGCAACCACATTGGATTTCCCTGGATGGTAATCAATTGTACAATCGTAGTCTTTGATTAACTCCATCCAGCGTCGTTGCCTCATGTTAAGTTCGTGCTGAGAGAAGATGTACTTAAGGTTCTTATGATCAGTGAAAATCTGGAACATCTTTCCGTAGAGATAGTGTCTCCAGATCTTCAAGGCATGAACCACAGAAGCTAGCTCCAGATCGTGTGTCGGATAATTCTCCTCGTGTTTCTTAAGCTGTCGAGAAGCAAAAGAAATCACTTGTTTATCCTGCATCAACACGCATCTGAGTCCATTCTTGGAGGCATCACAGAAAACCATGTATCCTTTCCCTTGCTCAGGTAACACAAGTACATGTGCACTTGTCAACCTCTCCTTCAACAGCTGGAAAGATTGCTGACACTTATCACTCCAGACAAAAGGAAAATCCTTCCGGGTCAACTTAGTCAAGGGTAAGGCTATGGAACTGAAGTTCTTAATGAACCTTCGATAATAGCCAGCCAACCCTAAGAAACTACGGATCTTCGTCGGTGTCTTCAGTTGTTCCCATTGTAGAACAGATTCTACCTTTTTAGGGTCAGCTCGAATACCCGAGGTAGATATCACGTGTCCAAGGAAAGATACTTCTGGTAGCCAGAACTCACACTTGCTAAACTTAGCGTATAGCTTGTGTTCTCTTAGCAAAGTTAGAGCCTGACGAAGATGTTGTTCATGCTGCTGAGCATCTCTACTATAGATCAGAATGTCATCTATAAAGACAACAACACACTGATCGAGGAAAGGTCATAAGATTCTATTCACGACTTCCATAAATGCAACTGGTGCATTAGTTAGTCCAAACGACATAACTGTGAACTCATAGTGACCATACCTTGTCCTAAAGGCAGACTTGGGTATGTCACTATCCTTAATACGGAGTTGATGATATCCTGACCTCAAATCTAACTTTGAGAAGACGGTTGCACCACGCAACTGATCGAAGAGATCATCAATCCTCGGCAGAGGGTACTTATTATTTATTGTTACTTTGTTTAGTTGTCTGTAATCAATGCACAACCGCATTGATCCGTCTTTCTTTTTAACGAAAAGAACCGAAGCACCCCAGGGTGAAGTGCTCGGTCAGATGAAACCCTTCTCAAGCAACTCTTGAAGTTGTTTCTTGAGTTCTGCCATCTCGACAGGCTCCATCCTATACGGTGTTTTTGCTATAGGTTGTGTATCTGGGATCAAATTGATTTCAAAATCAATTTCCCGAGGCGATGCCACACCTGGAAGTTCTTCAGGAAATACATCTTCAAATTCCCTGACTACAGGAACTTCAACAAGGTTAGGACTCTCCATGGTATTATCTACCACATGGGCCAAGAATGCATAACATCCATGCCTCATCATCTTCTCAGCAACCATAGCTGACACAAGACAGGTGGGTAGAATCTTTCTCTCACCTTGAAAGATCCATGTGTCGCGTTCATCAGCAAACATAGCTTGCTTGGATTCACAATCCAAAACAACCTTATACCTTTCTAAGGTATCCATCCCAAGGATTATATCAAATCCTTGCATCTCAAGTGGCATAAGATCCACTTGAATGCGATGCTCAGAAAAGAAGAGGATGCAGGGAGAGCATACCTCCTGCAACACAGCAGACCCTCTCAACGGAGTCTCTAACAGCAAGCTATCTGCCCTATGACTGACTGTCATATTGCAGTTATGAATCACTCTTCGAGTGATAAAAGAGTGTGTAGCACCCGGATCAATCAAAACAGATACAACGCAGGATGTAGACATATCAGAATATAACAATTTCATCTGACCTGCCACAACCCGAGAGTTGATCACTGCATCAGGTGGGTTCATTGCATAGAACCTTGATGTTGCCTGTGGTTGATTCGGTGCTGACGATTCATCTTGGGATGCTTGTCCACGTCCTCTAGCTGCTCCTGGAAACTGCCTTCTCTGCTATCCTTGCTGACTCTTCCTTTGTGGTTGTGTTACACTTGCTGGTCTAGCTCTACAGTCTTTCATCAAATGTCCCATCTTTCCACATATGTAACAGCTTCTGTCTTGTTGCTGTGGTCTGGGTGGTCCTGTGACTGACATAGATGTTGAACTGCGAGCCCCTTGTAGTGGTAGGCTTCGTCCTCTACCTCTACTCGATGTCCACTGTGTCTGAGAACTAGGTCTAGGTGGTGGTGGTGTAGGCGTAGAAAACCTAGGCTTCTTGAAGTCTCTGGATGAAGATCCTTGGAACTGAGGATACATCCTCTTATGGGTTTGCCTCTTCTCTGCTACGAACCTCTCTATCCTCCTGACAGACTCTACAAAGGTATCAAACCTCTCTCGGTTCTCTAGGGCAGACACGGGAGTAGTCAACTCGGCGTTCAACCCTTTCTCGAACCGCCTAATCCTTTCTTCTTCTGTAGCAGCCATATGCGGGCAAAACCATAGAAACTCCATGAAATTAGCTTTGTATTCGCTAATGTTCATCAGACCTTGCCTCAATCTCTCAAACTGAGAGATTTTCTCATCCAGGAACGTCTTAGGAAAATATCTGTTGATAAATTCCCGTCGAAAGACTTCCCACGCAACCTCCACACCAGGCCTCTTCTGCTCTTCCATGGTCCACCAATGACCATCACTCCCTTTGAGAAGATAGACAACATGTCTAACCTTCTCAACTAGACAACATGTCTTACCTTCTCAACTTCTGGAATGTTTGGGATTCTGAAAGACTTCTCTAACTCGGTTAACCATAGGTCGGCATCTGTAGGATTAGTTGTTCCGAAGTACTCGGTCGCTCCGACTCGGCGAAGCCGTTCGAACATCTTGTTGATTCCTTGTCGTTCAGATTGGGCAGGTGCCCTAGGTGCAAGCATGGAAATCCTATCTGTTATGTGTGTCATGGCAGTCATAAACTGTCCAAACATGGTCTGGACATCTGGGTTCCCCATGTCATCTGGGTTGAACTGGGGTGGCTCAGGTACAGGTTGCTCTATCTCCGGGTTCCTTGCACCTTCTCGGGGTGCAGCAATGCTACTCTTTGCCACGTACTCCTCGTGTGGTCTAGACATCCTTAACTTATCTTCTTCTCATGAGGAGCAGAAGACACTATTAGATATACTGGAAGACACTAAGAATAGACTCGACATCCTAAGTCCTATGTCTCTGTAGACTCAGCGAACCTAGAGCTCTGATACCACTAATTGTGGCGATCCGTCGCGGAAAACAAGATCAACGAATGCGGAAGCGGTTTAACCAGCAGCGGAATATGAAAAATCACTAAAAATAAAAACTTTTTGGAAAGAGGTCTTTAAAACATAAAACTCTTTTATAAGAAAACAAGATAAACTGTTTACAACATGTTTTGACATCACATCTCTGTGAAATCACCTCTTGAGTGATTACATACATCCATTACCCTATTATCTGTACAAGGCAAGATATAAAAATCTCGAGGCTTAAAGCCAAAAACCTCATACCTACTGACTCCTAGGACCTGAGAGTACAGAGATGATATAAGACATGCTATCTACAAGACTTGAGAGTCAGTATCTCCACCTGAGATTCACTGCTGCCCCTGGTGTTGCTGCTGCTGATACTGCTCACCCTCGGATTGGTTCCTCTGTCCTCGACGTCCACCTAAAAAGTCAAAACCTACGGGGGTGAGACAATTTGAATAATTCTCCCGGTGAGAGTTATAACTCTCCTCCCAAAGCTTTGTTATAGCAATGAAAGAATAACATAAACAATATAACTTAAAACATTCAACATCAGGTTTAGGATTAAGTAAAGCAACATTTACTTAAGCAATTATTTCAATAAGGAATATAAAGAACATGCATACTGGTTACTTGACTAGAACATTATAAACAATGTAACATCAATCATTGTTTCTCGTAGTTCAACCTAAGCAGATATGCTACGCGGTTGATTATGTTTTACAAACATTATTATGCCCTGCGGAGATGAGATATACCGCTCATACTCCAATCGATCATTACTAAATCACATCGGTACCATACATAGATCATCAAAAGAGCCGGATTCTCATGACCTCATCTTCCTCAGTCAGTATGAGGATCAACATGCAGGAAATCTCGTGTCTCTGCTACAATAGCTTTCCAGGGTATTCTGGCAACTTCGCTATTAGAGTCACAGTGGCATTCTGTACTCTCTTCGCCATCGAAAGATCTCTTGTTTATCTCTCATCGATGCGACATTAAAGATTCCCTCAGGAGATTAGTGAAACATCACCCCGACATACACACATAATGGAGGATTGATGGATTAAAGTACATCTTACATCAATTCCTACATCAGGACGTAAGGATATTCACGTCCATAACCCTAACATACTCAAAAGTATGTTTTCCAAGAGTTCGCTTAGGAAAACCTGTTTCACCATCATTAAACTACTGACAATGATGGATCTATGATCAGGGCTCTACATGATATGGTTATACTTGATTATTTAAGTACATTTCAGCATTCTTTCAACATCAAGCATGTTTTCAAACATTTAACTATTAAGGCAACTACTATAAAAGAAGAACACTAAATGTATCAAGTTTAACTAACATCTTTTATCAGGTGGATATCAATTCTTAACTATCTCATCACAAGTCATTAGCATGACCTTGATTATAGTAGTGATGTTGCTCATGGCCCTTACAACTCATCAGTCTCATATGTAGCCCCTTATATTAGGCAACATAGCATATCACTATTCATAAAGCTTGTAACATGCTTTCCATGAATATGTTATCATAACCCTTACCTGGCTATGATCACTTCTTTATAAGAACCTGCATGGTTAACTCAATTGATAATAATAAACAATTCATCTTCAGATCATCAATTTATAAAGTAGAGATAACCTTTCAATTCAAGGGTTGTACCATCATGCCTTCACTAAGGCTAGGTTCCCTTATTCAATTCAATTAGGAATTGTGATTCCTCATCCCATACTTCAATCATGAAGATTCATGCTTAAAAGCATAACCGGGAATTAGGGTTTACCGTTTATTTCATCATATCACCCTCAATTAGGGTTTACTATTAACATTACATGTTATTACCCTAGAATTTAGGGTTTATTATTCACTTCATAGTGAATTGAGCTCATAGCATCATCATGTATGAAGATTATTATCATTAATGCCTTCAATTAGGTTAAGATTCATCAACCATCATAATTAGGGTTTCTATGATCTCACTATGAAGGATCATACCCTAATCATGTGCATTCATTCATATTGAAGGTATTTTACTTAATTCCCATCCATATTAGGAGTCTTCTCTCTCCTCTTACTATTAAATGATGTTTACATCACTCTAGATTAGGTTACATCAAGTCAATCTTGATTAACATAAGTCAAGTCATTACCATTGTGGTCATTAGGGTTTACTTGGTCAAGAGGTGTTGTCTACTTGAACCCTTCAAGGGTACCTTGGTAATGTTCATCACTAATCATAACATACATCAACCAACTAATTATTTGTTCGCTTAAATTTAGGTATCATAAGGATTTAGGTTAATCAATAATTAAACCATCTAAGCCTTTAAATCATTAAGCATTCTTGACCTTAAAAGACCCCAAACGGTTTTAAACTTTCAACCTCCAAATGGTTTTGAAACCGCATGGAAGGGTTGACCGTTTGGTACCTTTGACTTTTGAGACCGCATGGACAAGTTCATACTCAAGACCATTTGGTCACGTTGACCGTTTAGCCAACTTTGACTTTGAAACCGTTTGAGCAAATCAACCTTGAAACCGCATGACCATAAACGGTTTTGAAACCGCATGAATCCAAACGGTTTTGAAACCGTTTGGTCCCAAACAGTCTTGAGACCGTTTGCCCCTAAACGGTCTTGAGACCGTTTGGTCCAAACATCTCAAAACCGCATGGACCCAAAAGTGCATCAACACTTGCGATTGAGTTAGGGTTTCCAATGTTGAACCCCTCAATTGTTCATGCCAAGGTTAACCACTTATCAATTGAGCTCATTAGGTTTATCCTTAACCAATTTGACACTCAATTGATCCTCAATTGGTCACCAATTAGGGTTAGGACCAATTGGATTAGGGTTTGAAATCGATCAACCTTCAACATTCATCAACATGAGCCTAATTGAAGTTGAACCCATTGAACCATCACCCAATTGGGCCATGACCTGACCCCAAACGGTCTTTGGGTCATTTGGACATCCTCCAAACGGTCTTGAGACCATTTTCCCAAAGTCTCATAAAAAACTAAGTCAATTACTTAAGGGTTGAACCCTAATTAGGTCACCAAATCAGCACTTTGATTGTTTCAACAACCTATTGTGATTGGATCTCCAATTGATTAATTTTTCTTAACCCTAGACCTCCAAACGGTCTTGGGTGATCACCAAACGGTCTTGAGACCATTTGGGTGATCCCCAAATGGCTTTGAAACAGTTTGGGCCACTCAACCCAAACTTCAACATGATTGGTCCATTGAAATCAACAATGAACCCGATTAGGGTTTAGGTGATTAAGGTGCCTTCAACTTGAGATTTACTTGGAATTAGTTAATGATTCTTTGTAAGTAATTAGTTCATAATATGTACAGAAGACCCCCAAATGGTCAATGTTTGGTCAACCCCCCCTAAACGGTCTTGGAGACCGTTTGAATCTAAACGGTCTTGTGAAACTGCATGAATCCAAACGGTTTTGCAAACCGTTTAGACCAAGGGTGGGAGACCGTATGATAAAGTGACATTGGTATTCACGCCCATCTTCTTATACCTCAAGATGAAGGTCTATTCTTCATAGTTTTGCTTGCAAGAGTGCAAAGAAGGATGGAGGGAAGAAGAACAAGTAACGTTAGCAAGAAAGAAAGATGCATAATCAAAGCTTAAGGGTTTAGAGTTATAAAACCCGCCTTAAAGTCAGTTCTCGAGCTCCAAGCTTCCAATATTTAATGGCGTCTTGAGCTCCATAGGTCATCCAAGGTTGTTTCTCCAAGAATTGGTTGGAAAGGATGGCTAGAAAGAAGAGCTAAGTAAGAAAAGCTAGCAAACCAACCTTGCATCATGACTTTCTCCACAAATCCGAGCTAGATGATGATCAAACCTTACCTAGAACTGCTTGGCCATTTTCCTTTGCTCCAGAGCTCCGTCCTTAGTCGGTCACAGCAGAAGATAACTGAAGAGAAAGGGGAAACGATTCCTTGGTTGTAAAAGAAAGGTGATTATATACTTTGGGGCTATTTCCAAGATGAAGACAACTATTTCTCCTATTCTCAACTAGGTCCTTCTCTCCTTCTCCTAGGCACACACCTCCTTCCCTATACTTAAGCACAACTCTTTCTTAAACCAAGGTCTAAAGGATAAGAAGCCAAACCTCCTACTAAATTGTACATATAAAAAGGGGTCATTTTGCTTACAACTTGGTTATTTAATTACAAGGATTATCTTTCTTATTTGATTATTTAAATGAAGCTTCCTCTTAATAATTTTTACTCTAATTGATTTCAAGAGTCATAAAAGATACTCTAGAAGGTATATTTTACATGTTACACCCCAGATTATGGGTAAATTGCACTTTACTCCAAAACTAGGGTTTAAAGCACAAGGATTGCTCCACAAGCTGCATCTTGGTGCCCAAGCTTGGAGAATCAATCACACTTCATCATATTCACTCTTATGATGTCTCATTATCAGAGGAACATCCAAACATGTGAAATTTGCAAGTTAACCCCTCTAATTGGGTAATTTGCACATAGGTCCCTGTATTACAAAACAATATTACAACATTGTTCAAAAAGGGCAGAAATGGAAATATATGTCCCTCATAAGCTTTAATTACATATCAAAAGATAATCACAAGCATCTAATTGCATAATTAAGCAAAACACCTAGGGTTAGCTCATAACCCAGGTCAGGGATGTTACAAATTTCATATTAATAATGAGATTTTTTTAATCATCACCTGTCCACTTTCTAACTCATACAAATATTTATACACATTAGTTCTACATGAAAAAAATTTAGTTAAAAAATTAAATGAAGTTATAACATATCTAGATGTTCTAATTATCACTTAATGGAGGGTAAAAATACAAATACTCAATCTAACTTACAGGTATACATGCATTGACACATGTATGTGCACACATATATCACAAGATTAGATGGTTGATAGATCAAACTACTTACTATGATATTTATAATGTATTGAGTTACCTAATATTACAATATGAATTCCTATACAAACACCATTTATATTAATCAGTTGTTGCAATCCTATTTATTACAAGCTTCATATATGTAGTAGTTCATACACTATTTTATGTACATTTATACGCATATATACCATAAAATCAAATGATCAAAAGACTTGGACATATTTTATTTATCACTTGTTGAGTTATAATCATTATTCAAATGGGATCCTAGACCTACTTACCTTCTTTTATCTTTGTAGATGGATTCATATGTATAATGTATAATGAAGGCTAGTTGGATTGTGAATATGAAATAAAGGATCAAAGAGACTTACCTACATATAGTTGAACCAGTCGTCCATGTTTAGTCTTTAGCTTGGGTTTGGGTGGTTGAGGCAGGATGGAAGCTCATCCATGAACTCCATGAATATGGACAGAGTTAGTCCTCAAGCTAGATTTGTTCAACTACTAACAATGGATCCAACAGACTTTCTAGAGATTTTGACAAAGATCTAAAATAGCCAATAGTGTTGGGTGGTTCCCTTCCTATCTCAAAGATTTTCTAAAACCAACTCATGGTCACCCTATTTTGTGGTGGTATCCTCAAGAAGACGCCAGTGTATCTCTTGATCGTGTTAATAAACATGGAGCTAAAACTCCATTCAATTACTAACTTTGTTGCGACGAAATAGGAGTTAAAGGGAGAGGAGAAGAAGGTAAATTGCAATGGGTTGGGGTGCTCCATGTGGTGAAGGCATGAGTAGATCTAAGGGCAAGCTTTAAATGCTGGATCATGTTTGAAGGTCGGGGCATTGGTGTCGCTACACTACAAGTTGACCATGGTGAAGGTTCTACATTTGTAGGTGGAAGTCTACGATCAGACTGTTAGGAACAAGTATAGAGGTGGTACTGGTGGCTAGTTCTGATCTAGAGGTGGTGGTGGCCTAGTAGAGAAGAAGGGAGAGAGTTCCACTGTCGTTTGGTCACTAGCTGATTCATTGCCAACCACAAGACTAGTGGCGACAGATCACTCCCACACTAGTTGTTGGCGAGGTTGAAGAAGGAGAGGAGGTCATTATGAGGATGGTGTTTCCCAAGTGTGGAACCCTACTATGACTATGGTAGACACCACTATAGATGAGTCGGAGGCGACTATAGGTAGAGGGGAGATATGGGTTGACTAGGGTTTTGGGGGCAAGGAAAAAGAGAGGATAATAGGAAGAGTAGAAGATGAGGTGGAGGAAGATAGGAGGATAAGGAGGAGAGGATGGAATCATTAGTCAACAACACTTGTGATTGCAAGCATGGGAATCCACTACATATGAGAAAGAGGGCAATAAATGATCATTTTTTATAGAGGGATCACACCAACATAAGGGAGGAGAAGAACAATAGTGTGGGGGGATAATATAAACCATTATACTATTTTAGCAAAAACATAGGTATTAAATGACATGTTAAATGCATTTTATATGTATGAAAGTTTGTATATACAAGTTTAAATGGGGGAGTAAACAATGTCTTGATTGAGCTAAAATTTGGCATGTTGGCTAGTCAAGATAAGATGAACTCAATTTAATGTTAATTTCACCAATGGATAACATGAGGTGTATTATTTCTTTGTTTGATTATAAATTCACACTTAATGCATTTATTCCCCTATATTTATGTATTTATTCAATTCCTTTTATCAATTAGTCTTTGGGTGATTCTATATTGTCATCTAGGACTAAATAACTTTATTTTATATCTATACATATTAATCTAACCCTATTAGTGAACTTTATTTATTAATGTACCCTACAAATTCACATGAACATATATTTGATAAGCATTATATTACTTGAACCTCAGTTACTCTTAATATGACTGTATTTAGGGAGAGGGATCAATACAAACATACTCTAAAAAGGGCCTAAGGAAAGAATGAATTAAGATGTGATTTAAGATGTGTTACCATGCTATTTTAGTCGAGGGTTTATATTATTTAATAGACATGATTAGTACAAATTCTCTCCATTTTTTAGGGAGAGGGTAGATGCCAATTTGATATATTTTTTTCTTTTCATCCCCTCTAATACTATTTTTCACTTTACAAAGAGATACATAATACACTATAGTCATTCATATTTCTTTGTGAAATATTTAGATGACAAGTACTCACAAAAAATATTATCTATGTCAACCACTCGAGTTTCCATTTTAAAATCTTGATCGATGTCGTTTACTGAGCATGTAACTATGTGTTGGTCAACTAGGTTTTGCAAGGACATGCTCAACCAATGTGGAAATTCAGAGAAGCGTGTACAAAAACATCAATTTAGTTTCCCAAGGGGTAACTCAGTGGATGGAACTTAGTGTGATTTTTCTTCTAAATGTTTTACATGTAACTATAATACGTTCTGAGTAAATCTATTACACACTTGAGACTACTTCCAAGTCATATAACCATTACAAGTGTTTTCATCAAGGTTATACAGAAAGTTGTATCTATTCTTCAAGTTTGAACTTTGTCCATATATGACTTTGTTTCTCCATGTTATAGGCTTTTTGACTTGGGAAAATTAGAGAGTGTCTATCAATATAAATGATGTCAACAATTATTAGAAATATACAAATAAAATGATAAGGCCTTCATCAAAATATGGGTGTTGTAAAGTTTGGTGCTAGAACCGGACAACCTGCAAGCAATCAAGATGTAGATAAGGAAGATGGATATACAAACAAATATAAGCCATGGTGCAAGATTATAGATAAGATAACACGGGTTTGAATCCATTAGGTTTATTTTCAATAAAAGAGCTTGTAATATGGTTGCTGATGCAGTAGCTAAGTGGTCATTAAAACAAGAAGGCTCTTCACGTAGGTGGAGGCAGTGCCCCGAGTTCATGTCAAAATCTAGCTGGAGATGAAGCACCATTGTATCACAGTAGTATCCCTTCTTCTGATTGGCTTGTAATGGGAGTACACAATGAATATATTTTCTCCCGAGTTCAAAAAATATGGGTGTTGTAAAGCATGGAGTCAACACAGATCTCCATACATGGACCCTCATAGAGATACAAACTCTCATAAGGAGAGACATAAACCCCAACACTCGAGATGACCCTCTCTTCTAGCTTAATGAACACCTAAAAATCCCAAGCGTGAGTGAATCAAAAGAAAAGGAAAATGATTATAGAAAGGGATAATAAATGAGGATTAGAGGTGTGACCTATGGATAGAGAGACACTGACAAGAACCTTCCTAACTACTTCCCCAATCAAATGGCAACTCTAAGGACATGTTTGGTACACAAGGAGACAATATGAGGGAAAGAGAGAAGGGAGGGGAAATTCATATTAATAAATGCAGTTGTTTGGTTATATGTGAATATGGAAAGGGATAAGGTGGGAAGATTGTATTTAAAACTTGTTTGGTGCATGGGTATGGTGATTGGGAGAGATTAAGGAATTTTAAACTAATATGATAAAACATATTATTTCTATTTGATTAATATGCCACAAAAACTAACTATAAGTTCTTTTTTATTGAGTGACATTATATATACAAGAAATGCACCCCTCATCATATAGTAGTATGCATACATTATACTGGAAATCATGAAAACTTGTGAAGACCAATCTTAAAGATATTGACCTCTTAACAATTTGTCAAAATAAAAAAGATACTAGAAAAGAATTTTTTTTCATAAGACAACATCATTTACCTAAAGGGAGTTTAAGTTTGTAAAAAATATTTACTTAAATAAAAATGTTTAGAGGGAAATTATATAGTAATAAAGAGTCAAATTCTTGATGAAAATATTACTTTGTGGGAGAATAGCTTTCAGTCAAAAGTTTTTATATGGAGGGAAACTAATTCTTAGAGCAAGATGATCTACTTGGAGTTCACCAATATCTTAGAGAGGAATTGTATACGTGGATGCGACATAAGTCTAGGCGAGAACAAAGTTTGTTTTTTAGGTTTCTTGTAGTCAGAATGGAACTTTTTTAAAAGGGACATTATGCTTAGAAAAAGTTTCTACGATAACATACTCACCAAGGGATTTTTTGGTGATTTTCTTTACGATAAATTAATTTTGGTAGAACTTTAACACTTATACCCTACTTAATAAATGAAAAAAAGTTATTTGCAGAAAATTTGTTACCAGGAATAACTAACTATACAAATATTTATTTGAAGATATCTTTTATGGGAAGTTAAACTTTTGGGCTAGAACATCATGGTGGGATGTATAATTTATTTATAAAAAAAACAAACCTAGATATAAGAAATCCTGTTGGGGTGTTCTCTACATTTTTCTCTTATAATTTTCTAAATTACAAAATATTTCATGCATTCTAATATACATTATGTAGGAAATATTATAGGAGATGTTGTTTATATTTTTAGTTATAATTTAATATTTTATTTCAATAAGTACTCGTGCAGGATTGTAGAAAGGTTTGTATGCATTTTTATTACTAATGTTTAATTTTTGTCTGACATTTGATACATTGTATGTTTCCCTCCCAAATATAACATTATCATAATCATTCACGGATGGTTTCCTCTACAATTTTTTCTTTCATTTTTTCGAAATTACAAAACGATCATTATATTCTAATCTATACTATATAATAAAGAGTAGGGAGGTATTACATGCATTTTTTTATATTTTAGGTACAAATTAGTCCATTATTCTAATAAGCATGTTGTGCGAAATCACTAAATGATTTGGATGCACTTTGTCTTCAATTTTTAAATAACAAAGTGTTCTTTTTGTATAAAATAGGGCTATATGAAAGGTCATATGAAGAATTGAATGCATTTTTTCCTTTACTTTTTTAAGTTACATGTCTTAGTACATATGAAATGTCTTATGATTGCATGTATTTAGATTTTCAAATTACTAAACAGGCTTTGTGTATTCCAACAAAGTTTTATGCACCGTCGTTGCCGTGATAATTTTTAAAATGTAGTGCAACCAAGGTCACTTGAAGTGCTGGATGTGGCTGCTCTAACGTGACATTAGGAATGATATGTACAATTGCATTGCTAACTCCTAAACTTATTTATTTATTTTTAGCATTTACTTTTTTTTTATCTTCTTCTTTAACATTATTTTTAATAAGATAGTAGGTGAAGCAAGTTTCAAAAAATGTTTTTCTCTTTCTACCTAAGTTGTTCAATGTAATGCCTAATAATTGTAATCTCATCTCTGATCTTTTTTCTTTATGTAAATAAGATAATGCAACACCACATTTGTGATATTCAAAATAATCTAATATTCTTAAACTCATACAATGCACTTGATGTACCTAGTATATAAAAAAGCGCATAGAAGAATTTTCCTATATTTTTTCTTCTATTTTTTAAATTATAAAATAATCCTTGTATTATATATTATATACTATATAAGAAAGAGTATACGAGGTATGGTTGTAATATAATATATATATATATATATATATATAGTTATAAATTAGCATTTTATTCTTATTCATAATTGTTTGAGCGCACCAAAGGGTTTGGATGCATTTTTTTGTTCTTGAAATTACAATTTGATCATTGTGTATTCTAATAAAGTTTTACCAAAGGACGTGTGAGGAGTTGAATGTAATATTTGTCTACAGTTTGTAAGTTTGTGAGAATTATTGTTTGCTTCTAGTTTTTTAAAGTACTATTGTGCCTTGTGCATTCAAATAAAATTGTACATACCGCCACATTGATAGCTGACTTATACCTTTTTTGGCACTCACGCCACGTTGTCTTTTTGATTTGTTAGGTCTGGAAGTGTTACACGATTAAAGTTAGAGAAGTTGAGGACAAGGTTGCTCCAACGCGAGACTATAAAGGACTCGTGTTATTTAATTACTAACAGCTGAAAAATTATTATTACTTATATGACTTGTTTTTTCTTGGATGAACTTTTTCTTCTTAGTTCGAGTAGAACAACACATTTTAATTTTTGTTTTCTACCTATCTTACTCACAATACATTTGCCATTTAATTTTAATATTCATATTTTTTTTGATGTAACACCACATTTATAATATTTATAACCATTATTCTGAAAAGCGGTAATCAGTGTACGAGCGGAGAGGGTATCGAATATAGTATATACGGTATGCGGGAGTATAAGCGGGAGAATATTCGGTTTTAATCGGTTTTGATTTTTTTTAATATTAACCATAAAGATATGTAAATTATATATTGACCATATAATAATGACAATGATAAGTAATTAGAAATATTTATAAGTAATAGACTAATATTGCATTCATAAGTAGTTAGAAACATTGATGAAATTAGAGAAGAAAACTTTGATAAGTAATTACAAACATTGATAAGTCATAGACTAATATCACATTAATAAGTAATTAGAAACATTGATAAGTAATTCACTAATATTGCATTAATAAGTAATTAGAAATATTGATAAATGATAAGACTAATATTGCATTAATAAGTAACTTGAAACATTGATGAAATTAGGGAAAAAATATTGATAAGTAATTAGAAACATTGATAAGTCATAGACTAATATTGCATTAAGAAGTAATTAGAAACATTGACGAAATTAAAGAAGAAAACATCAACAGTAAGGATCAGTTCAATAAACACTAACTATAAACTTATAGAGAAAACATGAGGAGAAGACCAAATATGTAAATTGGAAGAAGAGAATGTAATTGTAATGACCAATAGTAGAATTAGAAAAAATTAATGTAAAAAAAAATTATTACTAGCATTTGATTTTGAAAATCACTAATTAATCGACTGATTATTCCCCCGATCGGCCGATTAATCGGTCCTGGACCGATTATAGGCCGATTATTCATAATCGGAGCGGTAGACCCCCAAAAAGGAATATTCGCCCGATTATTCGGCCTAAGCGACTGATTTTCTGTTCAATGTTTATAACAATCTAATATTTTTAAGCCCGTGTAACGTTTGCAGTAAATTTGTGAAGAAGTAATTTTCATGAGAGAGAGAGTGTGTGTGTGTGTGTGAGTTTTTGTCCCAGTCAATCTATCATCCTCTCTTCTTTCAACTAATCAAACTAAAAATACAAAATTTCTCGTCATGGGTATGCCTAGTACTGAAGTGAAGTTGGTGGAGAAATAATTTCATTTAAAAAGCTTTTATCTCTATCATCCCCGCTTCTTCTTTTGAACAAGCAGTCTAAAAGTACGAAATTTCCTCGTGATGCCGCCTCGTGGTGTATGCATTCAAAGTAAATTGCAAAATAATTAGCGGTTTGGATACACGAGCGTCATGCTACCTCAGTGGTGTTGAGATCCGTCGTCTTTGTTTGTCTTCTCATCCTGACACGGTCTTCTTTTGCGGTCATGCAATGCTACTATGCAAAGTAAGCTACGACATAATTAGCTGTTTATTAAAAGGTTCGCTAGCGTTAAAAAAAGAATGTACCGGAAAAAGGTTAAACATCTGATCTTCACTTGCTCCTCTCTTCGTCTTCCTCCAGCTCTGTCACTTGGTATCTATTCCCTTCATCGACGGCTGGCCCTCTAGGGCTCGATCGTTCATTGCACGACGCAGTAGTCTGTTGAGGAAACCAACGCCCGAGGCGACGTTCCGTCTTCTCCTCAGAGGCGGTTCTTTTCCTTGGCGCTGACAGTAACAGCGGCTGCTGCTTTACTAAATTGTGTTGGCGACAGCAGCGACTCCTCCACCGGTTCACTGAGAAGTGGCATGGTAAACTTGATTCCCCCTCCCATCATCTTTTTTTGTCATTCTCTTCTTTTTCACTGACTTCTTTATACGGAAGCCTTCATTTTTCACTTCCATGTTTCTGCCTTCCTCCTCCTCATACACGTAAGCTGTCATCAATAAGCAGCACTAAAAATTTGCATTATAGGCGGAAAGTCCCGTTCCTCCTTCCCAACCACGTAACGCTTCTCTTCTTTTGGTACTTGTTATGGACTTCCAACTCCATTTCGCTCCCCCAATTTGCTCAGAAACTTGATATGCATCAAATTTTGCACATCTAATTATGTGTAAAAGGGATACAGGTGAAACCCTTAATCATTACTTATTCATTAATGGAGTTTATAGCAGCCATCACGTATATATTTAACATCAATTAGTCCCTTTATTTATTATTACTTCTATCAATTACACGTTTTCCTTTTCTAAATATCTGTTAGCAACTTTCTGGTTGCGTTGCAGTTGAATGGCGTTTCTGTCTTTTTTATTAAGTGTAGGTGGTAAAGTCCACCCGTTTTCTTGATTAACTCTAGGAAGTTAAATGTAAATCATAAGAACATTGCTGTTGCTGTGTTACACTTACATCCAACACCTTAGCAGCTCCAACTCTACACATATCATGGGGCTAAGTTGCCTTATTATGCTGCTTCTTTGCGGATGTGGTTTGTTGCTAGCACTCCTTCATTGCTGTACCCCTCTGCTTATATATTCTTTTTAAATGCTAAGATATGGCAATAGTCGAGTACCTTCCTTGCTGACTCAACTTTAACACAAACAGAAGCCCCTCTCAGCTTCACTGAAATCGTTTCGGGGATGGGGATCATAACCTTGTTGCCTCTACCATAACCACATAATAAGAAAATTTGTCACTTCTAGCTTCCATCTCCTTCCCTTGTATCTCCCAAATAGGTGCAAAGATGCACCACTTCAATGCCCATGACATGTGCGGGTGTATCTCGTCAGAAGAACCACCACAGCTCCTCACCCTCTGCACTTCGGAATTCATGGTTGGGTCTACAATGCTTATACTTCAAGCCATTGATGAGCTTGTTGCTCGACAACATGCCAACATGCCCATAGATGAAGACAATGTTTTGAAATTTGGAAAAATTGCCTGAAAAAGGCCCATCCTTACTTGAATAAAACAACACTATGCATTGTCAATGGCAATCTCTGTAATTGCTCCGCAGTTTCCCCTTCTCTATGAAAGGGAGAACACTTCCATCTGATAAGGCCAAAAGGACCGTTGAATCGTTCTCAAGATCCACTTCCAACTCACCGTCAGCTGGAGCCAGCCACCCTGTCGTTATCCCGTTTTGCTGCTCCATTAATCTTGACGGTGTTTAGGGACTGAACGACCTTTGACCATGACACTTATTTAGGAGTGAGCATGGTTAAGAGGTGAAACCCAGCCCACCATGGAGGGAGAGACCGTCTTGCTATGGAAGGTCATTTACATGATACCTGTAATGCTTGCCCCTACAAGTATGCACCCAACGCCCAAGTCCAACGTAACAGACAACGCTGTTTCTCAAAGGATCTCTCTATGGCTAGATATCACTTATGAAGCCCATCCCAATGTTGGCACCTGGCTTGAGCACCATGATACCCAAGCCGACTCCTATTTCATATACGAGGGTGGAATTGAAGCTACTTGATTTCATTGGTGTACTGATGGTCCTTGGATGCACTTGATATGTTGATGTGATTCATAATCTATTCCGAGAATCATATTTTCAAATTTTGTATATATTATTTTATATGATACTAATAGCCAAGTTCTAAATTTAAAAAACATCTTGCACCATTTAGATAGTCAGTATAAGAGTTGTATCAAATGTTATAAGATAACAATAGGAAATAAGATGCTCTCATTAGTCATTAATCAAAACCCTTATCCTACATAACACGAGAGGGGATCTATACAAACACAAAGCATATTGGGCCAGACATACTCAGGCCTATATTATGATGATATCCAATTAAATAACCATCTAATATTATAATACTCCCCCACCAGCCGGAGTATGAGAGAATACCGAACCCAGCTTCCAAAATTCAGATTTACATAGGGAACTTGAAAAAAACACAAATATACTCAGTTTATACAAAAGGTGTCACTCTCTGCCAATTTCACAATTGAATACTCCCCCTCAAATATATATCCAGGATGTGTCATGTCCATTTAGCTTTTTTTTTTTTGTGGATCGGGCACAGCTTGGTGCGACCCGGACACCCCCTGGACACATTAGTGAGCAGCTGTTGCTGCAATAACCAATTTCAAATTTGAATTCTGAATTATACACCTACCATTAAAGTATGTTTTCATTTAGAAAATGTAACACAGCTGAGAACTAATCAAAATTGCAAATAAAGTCTCTTAAGAAGGGTTCAAATTTAAAATCCAAAATAATTTAGATATATGGATCACATTTTGAATCTCTACATCTTGATCAGAATATGACCCATAACAGAGTTGATTGGAAAAGAAGGATCCATGTAGCTGAACTCAACATGGTTGGGATTGAGTCTTAGATGATGATGATGACGACGATGATGATCATGTATCACATTTTGATGTAATAATTTGATTGGTTGATCGATGGGAACTACTTGATTCATTATGAAAATCTACTTTACATAATAAAAAATGCAACATTTTTAGTTGTCTACTTTATGTTATTTCTTTTACACACACAAACAAACGTCATTTTCATATATAATTGTACATGCATATGTACATATTTTCAGTTTTTTGTAAAATGAATCGAACACATACTTATACACATATATGTACATATATATTTTTTTCTGCAATGCTGTGGCCATGTCCTGTATTTTAGGAAATAGTTGTGTCCCGTGCCGATGTCCATTTAAGCGTCTCTGTCCAAAAATGTGGTCGTGTTTTCTTAGACCAAACTAATTCTAATTGAAACATCACAATTACAGCTTAGGATAACATAATAAACAAGTTAGACACATACAAACTTAGTAGATGTACACACATTTTTTACTGTCCAAAAATGTGGTCGTGTTTTCTTAGACCAAACTAATTCTAATTGAAACATCACAATTACAGCTTAGGATAACAGAATAAACAAGTTAGACACATACAAACTTAGTAGATGTACACACATTTTTTAATAAAGTAAATAAATTAGTTTTGACTTTTGAGTTACTTAACTATTTATTCTAGTTACTATGCCCATAAACCCACATGAAGTACCACGACATGTAAAAGCATCACAACAAGCCGCGACCTCACCCTACAAAGTCTTAGGGTAGACTTGAGACCCTAGTGACTAATCACTACTAAGGCTGTACATTTATCAGTCCACACCAGAGGTTCAGACCAGATCGGGTTATTTGGTCTATTCTGGTCCTGAACCGTTTTAGTTTAGGTTCTATCTTCTATCCCCTGTTTTTTCTTATTCGGGTTTCGGCCTTGTCAAGGTCCGAACCCCTTTAAAACTAGTTGGGGCTGGTTGGAACGGATAACATATAACCACTATAATAATACAATTATAATATATAATATATTATATGTATAGTTCTCAAGTTAAGTCAATGAATGAATTATGAAATGGATGAACTATAAAGTAAAAAGAGTCATTCTTTTAACAGTATGTTAGTGTATGAATAGTCAATGGTTGATAATTGAGATGATACATGACAAATGTGGTTTGCCATGTGATTGTGAAATATTTCTTCTAGTAAGATGATGACATGCATGTTTTGTTGCGAGATTAGTTGATTACTCGTTGCAATGATTTTTAATGTAGGGCTGTATGAGTGGATATTGCAGAGACGCAATGTCTTTACATATTCAATTGTCTAATTTGAATTTTATAGCTCTTTGCCTCTACGTATAAAATTAACATAGCTTTACTATCACGTTCGATATTTTCTGCAATATTAGCATTGAATTACATGAGTAAGTGGTGAAATCTTAAAGGAGAGAAGAAATCGGCTTTCTATGATAAACTCATCAAGGAGGGCACTTGGAATTTGGAGCTGATGTTAACACTATGTGATATGAGCTCATGCATAACAAAAATTGTCAAAGAGGTTTAGGGGGAGTCCAAAGGACTGGGCCTACACAAATAGAGACTTGGTGGTGGAATGATGAAGTACAAAAGGCTATTAAACTCAAAAGGGAGATTTATAGGAGATTTTGTCCGAATCTCGAGATGATGCAATTTTTCAGAGATACAAGCAAGCAAGCAAAGAAAGAAGCTAAAAAGGTTATTCAAGAGACAATGTCTAGATACTTTGAAGAGATTTATAAGAAGCTGGACACAGGAGAAGGGAAAAAATGTATATAAATGGCTCATATAAGAGAAAGGAAAGGAACAGTCTTGAATCAA
This sequence comes from Alisma plantago-aquatica, assembly GCA_963693085.1. Lineage (NCBI taxonomy): Eukaryota > Viridiplantae > Streptophyta > Magnoliopsida > Alismatales > Alismataceae > Alisma > Alisma plantago-aquatica. The sequence continues at coordinate 1,284,818,762 of OY856409.1, forward strand.
GTAAAATGCATCAAGAATGAAGATGGTAGAGTGCTGGTGAAGGATGATGGTATCAAGAACCAATGGAGAAATTACTTTCATAGGCTTTGCAATGAAGACACTGTGAATAATGTAAGAGACTCGTGATATGCATACAAGAGATATCATTCACACATGACAAGTTTCACTTTTTAAGGTCAAGAATGTTTTAAAAAAGATGAAAATGAGAAAGATATGCGGGCCAGACAATATTCCCATTGATGTATGGAAGAGTATGGGGGATGAAGGAGCTATGTGGTTAAAAATTTCTTTAACAAGATTATGAAGACCAAGAAGATGCCAGATAAGTGGAGAAATAATACTATACTCCCCATCTACAAGAACAAAGGAGATGTTCAGATCTGCATAAACTACAAAAGTCTCTAGGTGATGAGTCACTCTATGAAGCTTTGGAAGAGGATTATTAAGCAAAGGCTATGATATATAACACAGATATCAGACAACCAATTTGGTTTCATGTTAGGAAGATCAACAACATATGTCATTGTTTGATAAGGAGGCTTATGTAGAAGTATAGAGAGAGCAAAAGAAATCTTTATATTTTTTTATTGATTTGGAAAAAGGCTCATGATCGAGTACCCATGGAAGTGTTGTGGATGGTTTTGGAGAAAATGGTGTACCTATCTAATACATTGACTTGATTAAGGACATGTATAATAGCTCGACTGCATGTGTGAAGACTCTTGGAGGAGAGACGCCAACATTTCCTATCACAATTGGGGTACATCAAGGGTCAACACTGAACCTATATCTATTTGTTCTTGTTATGGATGAGTTGACAAAGCATGTTCAAGATGATATTCCTTGGTGCATGTTATTTGTTGATGGCATTGTGTTGATTAATGAACTAAAGATGGATTGAATGATAAATTTAGAATAATGCATTGGAATCAAATGGATTGATGATTAGTAGGAGCAAACCTGAGTATATGCATTGCAATTCTAGCCAATCGAGAATTGTGGATGGTGGAGCCAAGTTGGACGGAGTGGATGTACCAAAATGTGATAAATTTCGTTACTTGGGTTCTATTATTCAAATGGATGGGGAAGCTTGAGATGATGTTTGTCACATGATCATTGTAGGATGGTTGAAATGGAGGAGTGCAACTGGAGTATTATTTAATAAGTAAGTTTTATAGAACAACTACACGACCAACAATGTGGGAGTGAATGTTAGACGGTGAAGAAACAAGGTCTCAACAAGATGAATGTGGCTGAAATGGATGTGTTGGAAGACAAGGAGAGATCACTTGAAAAATGACTATATCAGGAACAAAGTGGGGGTGGCGGGCATTTAGGACAAGTTGTGGGAGGGCCGTCTGAGATGGTATGCACACGTGAACAAGGTGACCGATATCGACGCCGTTTCGACAACTTAGAAGTAGGTATTTACCGGTATACCGACGAAAATACCGACAGATGCAATCTTGGTCGTTTCGATGCCAAAATGAACGAATTACTTCATGAAATTTTACAGGTGTAATATCTACACCTAAATGCAATGTTTTATGCAATAAAATTCTATATTGGGTGTGTAGGGGGGGTTCATCATGTGGGAGGTAAGGAATCTGTCCTGTTTCGTTGGGATTTCGATGACAAAATGTAGGAATTCAGATATGAAATTTGACTAGCACAATCCATAAACTTAAATGCACACAATTATGCAACAATATACAATTTACAACATATGAATAACATATTTACTTACCAACTCACATCAGCTGTATGTTGAGTGGGCGTTGGTTCTCCATACAGTAATGAGTTGATATTACTGAGATATTGCGGTCATGACATGTGCATCCTATAAAGGTGGTTGTATGTAGTCACATGCTCCTCATACCTATCATCATTGACAAATTGTACTATCCAATATTTGGAAAATGCACTTTTAACTCTCTCTGAGATATTTTGCCTTTCTTGGAGATGTAGGTGGAGGAACTCGAGAAGGTTGACTTGCTTAAGGAATAGGCCGAATAGCTACAGGCACAACCATAGGAAGTATTGGGGCTGGAGAAATAGGAAGAATTGAATGACCACCACTCCATGTTTGCCCACCATCCTCAGAGAGTGCAAGGGAGTTGTACTGATAACTTCCATGTGGGCCTGAGACATTTGCGGTATAGGTATATCCAACATGATGTTCTACTTCTGGTTGTGGTGGTGGTGGCTGATATTGATATCCAAAATACCCATATTGAGAGTGAGATGGGTAGGGTTGTGCATGTATTTGCCCAAATAACATATCGCCAAAGCCTAATGTTGAATCATGTTGAGATTGAGAATGAGAAGCTAAAATACTCATGCTCCCAAATGAATCAACAATATCAGAATAATAACCACTGTTGTAGTCGTAGGAGCCTGTAATTGTTGTAGCCTCAGGTGGTAATGCATCACTATAGTCTTTGCCGGTTCGAGTTTTCCTCCTTTGAAAAGTTTTATCAGACATGATATTCTTTTTGTTGTTGGAGGAGGAGGTGCAACCCTAGTAACATAAGGACAATCATCATTCTCAGAATCAACAATAAGATATTCCAGAGAGTGGTCACCGCCACCTCCATCGTTGCCACCATCATCATCAGACTTGGATTTTGACCCAGACGTAGTTTTTGAAGAAGAATAATTTGTGCTACCCAACTCTTCTTCGACTATTCTATTAATTTCCATATCAATATTTTGATGCTCAAACTTAGGCTCAAGTCTTTCAGGTGGAGTTTGATCAACATAATATCGGAATATGCTTCAAATTGCTCTTCTATTTATGGATCTGGACGACCAACTAGATTATCAAGAATGGGACGACCTATTTCATTCATCCATTCCTCTAAAGGATCTTTTGAATCATCAACTTCTTCTATGCCTCTACTACCTGGATGGGGGATCGTGGACGGCAGTAAAATCCACTTCCTCGTAGTTGGCATCTCGTATTGCTCTAGCCCTCGACTGCATGTTGTAGTGAATATAATACCAAATCTCTCAGCCTATTTGCCCCCAACATGTTCCTTCTCTTTGAGTGTAATAAATTGGAAGTGCTCTAATTTCTTTCACAACCTCCTGCAGATGTTGTTTGAGAAAAAATGCGAACAACTACTTTTCTTAGATGGAGGGCACCCATTTCATTCCAAATCCAGCACTCACAAGGATCACCCTGCTCATGGTCGGCAACTGCATTTGAATGACCAAAACAACCGATCCCTTCACGAAACTGTCGCAACTGTAAAAGTATTTAAGATGTTCAAACTTCAGAATCAGATGATGAAACATCAAACAAGAATGACGCTGTTCATGACTTCATGTAAGTTATGCAATATATATAGTTATATACCTCATCCATCACTATGGTGCACTCTTCTGTAGAGGTAAAGAATTTGTTAATTATATCTCTCACAACAGACATTAGAGTCGCATCTAAGCCCAATTTTCGGTAGTATTGGAACCTCGAGATCAGATAGTAAGCTGTAACCAATTCCAAATAAGGAATTAAGATTTAGATTTTAGACTGAGTTATAGACAAGGAAGAAAATGTCCGATTTCGATGTTTCGGTGGCCACGGAAATAGAAATTTTGACAAATTTCGAAAGAAATTTCGATAAATGCGTTCTTGGCGTTTGTACGGCAAAATAAACGAATTAATTTATGAAATTTTACCAGAATGATCTACTAGTGTAGATCTACTCAAATATGTAATAATATTTCATATTGGATATGTGGGGGGTGGGGTCTCATCATTTTTTAGTGAATGGTCCAGAACTGTTTCGATGGGCATTTCGATGGGGATTTTTGATGTTAATTTTCAATGGTGAAATCAATGAATTAAGTCATTATAGTTTGCAAGCACAATATATAGACTTTAAAACACAAAACTGTGCAAAAAAATATGCTCTAGGTAGCACATAGTATATGAAAACGTAGAAAAAAAATCAATGATCTGCTTGTTTCGAGAGTTTCGTCAGTCAATTTCGATGTCCGATTGCCATAGAAACAGAAATTTTGTCGAAATTTTGAATATTGGTTATAGAGTTAGAACATAAATCAAAATTTAGAAGAAAAAAGTTATATACCTGTTTATGCAGTGGATGCTAAAGCATATCTGTCCAACACTTGTCTGCAATTGACAAGTATTTTGAATTGGACCTAGGAACTGCTTCTTTAATACTTTCCTTTATTACTTGCATTGCATCATACAAGTAAGCATTGTTGTGGCTTTGTCACTATTAGTATATACACTTTACTGCTTTTCTATACTTCGTGTATTTTGGTTTATGCTTTTTCTCTTTTTCTATTGTGTACTCTTTATCCCACATGGGTTATCTCTATACCATGTGTACTCTCTTGTCTTATAAAAGAGAGCCCCCTGTACTCTGTTTAATCATCCAATAATAAGCAATCTCGTTGCCGACTTCTAGATGGTATCAGAGCGGGCCGATCCGCCTTAAACCTAATCCCTCTCTCACCCCAACCCTAGCCGCCATCTTCTCCACCAACCTTAGCCGCCGCCACCCCCTCTTTTTTTTCCGCCGCCGCTACAGTACCACTGCTACAGTACCGCCGTTACAATACCCCCGCCGCTACAGTACCACTGCTACAGTACCGCCGTCCACCCCTCCAATCTCTCCACCAACCTCCTATCTCCTAGCTACACTCGCTTTTGTGGCCTAATCTATCACAGGCCCCTCCGTCTAGCTCCGTTTCTATTTCCGAAATCTCCAGACAGCCCCGGCGTTTTCCAGTTCCGGCACGTTGACGACGTAAACAGAGTTTCTTTCTCTTTCTGCCTGCGCCTCATGGTGGAGTGATTGATCCTCCATGTTGGCATAGGTTTTTTATCTCTATCTACTGCCCTACGTGGGTTTTCTAAGATCCATGCGTGGATCTTCTATTTGCTACTACTAGTCCATGCGTTGGACTTCTGCTGCTTTCTGCTGTTGCTGACTTCTGCTGCTCTCTGCGCCCGCGCTTTTGCCCCTTCCAATGGCGACACTTAACCTTCCACGCAACTTGTGTGTCACTAATGTGAAGTTGGATAACTCCAACTATCACCTCTAGGCGACTTCCTTCGAGCTATATGTTAAAGCACAAGGGTGCTATTCTCATCTAACTACCAAAGGACCGGCGGTCCCCGCTACTGATGCTGATGAAAAGACTAAGCATGCCTATGATCTTTAGTCCAAGGAGGACTACGACATTATGACATGGATGGTCAACAACGTCAAGCCCAAGATCAGCAAGTCACTTCTTCGCCTCCAGACTGCGAAGGAAATGTGGGAGCAACTCTCTCATGTATACTCTCATCAGCAAAATCCTAAGAAGATTTTTGAGATCTTCAAGCAACTTGCCAAACAGGAATTTTCTGCCACTGATTCTATTGAGGACTACTACACCACCTGCTGTGCTCTCTGGGATGAATTTCAGGTGTATCATCCGCTTTCTGCCGACATCACTGAAGTTCAGCGTCAACGGAACGAACTTATGCTTGTTCAGTTCCTCACTGGTTTGCCATCTTCCTTCGCTGGAGTTGTGGATCAGATCCTATCCAGTGATCCTCTGCCTACCCTTCGGGATGTTCTCAAAAGGGTTCAACGCCTGCCATCAGTTTTGCAGCACCTTTCTAATACTTCTGATGGAGTAGCCCTCGCTGTTCGCACTGGAGATTCCTTCCGTGGCCGTGGTCGTGTCGTGGTTGGGGCCGTGGACGTGGACATTCTACAGCACCTGAACGTGGCTCATACTCTGGCGCTGACTCTACTGAGCCTCGTTACTGCACTTTCTGCAAGCGGACAAACCATAATGAAGATCGCTGCTGGATCAAGCATGGCAAGCCAGCCTGGGCGAATCAGGTCACGACGGATCAGACTGAGACTGCTACTACCTCTGCTCCGCCCTCTGCTGACTGGATACAGTCTGAATTCGAAAAGTTGCACCAGGCTCGTCTTGCTTCCTCTGCTGAAGCTTCTACTGATGGTAGCACCACCCTCCTGACACAGTTTGGTAAAAACTCATGGGTGATTGATTCTGGTGCGACATCTCATATTTCTGGAAATCCTGCTTTATTTTCTAAACTGCACAATACTTCTATTATACCTCCTGTTACACTGGTTGATGGCTCTAAGACACCTGTTACTAGGATTGCTGATATCTGTACTACTGGTTGCCTGCCTCTGCGGTCTACACTTTATGTTCCTAAGTTTCCTATTAATCTGCTATCTGTAAATAGAACTGTGAAGAGCCTTCATTGCTCGATTACGTTTGACCCGGATGGTGTTATTTTTCAGGATCTGCGCACGAGGACGACGATTGGTTCAGGCCATGAGGGACCAGACAGGCTATACTACCTGGACGTTCCGAAGACCGCAACATACTTGACATCTTCTGTGACAGGCATCCAGTGGCACTATCGCTTAGGACATCCTTCTACAGCAAAGCTGAAACAATTATTACCTGATGTATTAGACTCTGTTTTTCATTGTGAGACTTGCCAACTGGGCAAACAGACCCGAGCAGCTTTTTCAAAATAAATCATGTATTAGTTCTAAACAGCCATTTGACATTATTCATGTTGATGTTTGGGGACCCTGTTCTGTGCCGAGTACTTCTGGATTTAGATATTTCTTGAGTTTTATCGATGATTTTTCTAGAACCACCTGGTTGTTTTTGCTTAAAGATAAGTCTACCATTCTTGACAGTATCACGGCTTCCTTTGCCGAGATTCGGACCCAGTTTGCTAAATCCATTAAAATTTTTCGCACTGATAATGCCTTAGAATTTGTGCAAGCCTTTGTCAGCAACTTTTGTCGAAAACAAGGCACCATACACCAAACTTCCTGTGCTTACACACCACGATAAAATGGAGTCGCTGAACGCAAAAATCGCCATCTTCTTGAAGTTGCTCGCACTTTACTTTTTCATTATCATGTTCCCCAGTGTTTTTGGCCTGAGGCTATCTCTACTGCTTGTTACCTAATTAATCGAATGCCCTCTTCTGTGCTTGGGAATCAAGTTCCATATCAGATTCTGTTTCCGGAAGCGCCCCTTTTTACGGTGCCACCTCGTATCTTTGGGAGCACCTGCTTTGTCAAAAACCTTCGTCCCGGTCTCACCAAACTTGATCCCAGAGCAACTAAGTGTGTCTTCCTAGGGTACTCGCGCACTCAGAAAGGGTACCGTTGCTATGATCCTGTGTCAAAGAAATGGTTTGTATCTGCTGATGTTGTTTTCTTTGAGCACATGCCCTTTTACTCTTCTGCCGGGTCGACTCTTACATCAGATTTATTACTGGATACACCTTTACCTGTCATGGATGACACCACTGATATTACTGATATTGTTGATACTACTCCTACTGAAAAGCCGCCTCTAAAAGTATATCAAAGAAGACAGAAGACAACAACTCCCTCTATGGCCCCTCCAACATCTTCATCCTCCGTGCCAGATCAAACACCACCGCATGTATTCTCTGATCTTGATGTTCCTATCAGCTCGAGGAAAGGAACTAGAACTTGCACTAAACATCCTATTGCAACTACTGATCATCTGGGGACTAATTTTGCTAACTTTACTGCTGCTTTTTCTGCTATATCTATTCCTAAAAATGCTTCTCAAGCTCTTAAACATCCTGCTTGGTGTCAAGCTATGGAAGCTGAAATGCATGCTCTTACTGAACGCAACACATGGCAGCTAGTTGATCCTCTTGCAGATTGTTCCCCCATTGGCTATCGCTGGGTGTTTACTGTCAAATATCAACCGGATGGCATGGTTGAACGGCTAAAGGCGAGACTCGTTGCTAAAGGCTATACACAAACTTACGGGGTTGATTATTTTGAGACTTTCTCTCCTGTGGCTCGGCTGAACTCTGTACGGATTCTTATTTCTGTTGCTATTAATTCTGATTGGCCCTTGTATCAACTTGATGTGAAGAATGCTTTTCTAGTATGACGATCTACATGAGGAGGTCTACATGGAACAACCCCGGGGATTTGTGCTTCAGGGGGAGTCCTCTAAAGTCTGCAGGCTGAGGAAGGTGATTTATGGTTTAAAACAGAGTCCCCGTGCTTGGTTTGATAAACTGAGTACTATTCTTCAGAGATTCTCTTTTAGACGCTCCCAGTCAGATCACTCTACTTTTGTCAAAAATACTACTGCTGGCATTGTTATCCTTATTGTATATGTTGATGATATCATTCTCTCAGGGAGTGATCCTGTAGGCATTCAGGCTACCAAATGCTATCTGGAGAAACACTTTGTTACCAAAGATCTTGGCTCTCTGCGGTACTTTCTTGGGATTGAAGTTTCTCGATCCTCTTCTGGTCTTTGTTTGTCTCAACGCAAATATGTTCTGGATCTGCTTTCTGAAACTGGACTTCTAGGTGCTAAGCCTGCTAGCGCACTTCTGGATCCAAATACTGACTGGGATGATGAGAACTCTCCTGCCTATCTTGACCATCATCAATACCGACGCATGGTTGGTAAGCTTATTTATCTGATCGTCACACGAGCTGATATTACTTCTGCTGTCGGGCTTGTTAGTAGATACCTGGATAAACCCCAACAATGACACTGGGACGCTGTATGCCACATTCTTAAATATTTGAAGATCTCTCCTGGGAAAGGCCTGCTATATAAGAAACATGGTCACTGTAAACTCCTTGGTTATTCTGATTCTGACTATGCTGGGAGCAAGCTCGACCGACGCTCCACTTCTGGCTACTATACATTTGTGGGAGGAAACCTTGTTACTTGGCGAAGCAAGAAACAGACTGTGGTTGCTCGCTCAAGTGCTGAAGCTGAATATCGTGCCATGGCACATACTACTTGTGAGCTTTTCTGGATTCGAAGCCTACTGGAGGATTTTGGTATTTCTGACTCCTCTCCTATTCCGATGTATTGTGATAACAAAGCTGCTATGTTTATTGCCAATAATCCCACGTTTCATGAGCGGACTAAACACATTGAGGTGGACTGCCATTTTGTTCGCGAAGCTGTATTATCTGGCCAGATATCCACTCCCTACATCCATACTTCTGATCAGGTGGCTGACATCTTCACAAAGATTCTTCCAAATACGAGATTTGCTACTATGACATCCAAGCTGGGCATGATTGACATCTACGCTCCAGCTTGAGGGGGAGTATTAGTATATACACTTTACTGCTTTTCTATACTTAGTGTATTTTGCTTTATGCTTTTTCTCTTTTTCTATTGTGTACTCTTTATCCCACATGGGTTATCTCTATACCATGTGTACTCTCTTGTCTTATAAAAGAGAGCCCCCTGTACTCTGTTTAATCATCCAATAATAAGCAATCTCGTTGCCGACTTCTAGAGTCACCATCTACCAGCCTCAATACTTTGACAATAGGTTCCATTATTCGCATCACTTTTGTAACCTTATCTCAGAAAGCCCGACTGGCAATTAGTTATTCAATCTTTCTACCAACCGAGGTGTTGTGCTCCTTCATGGAGGTCCTCTCCACGCCATTGAAGAGCCTCCTAAGTCCATCCCTTTTAAACTTTAATGAATTCGAGGCCAAGTAATTTGTTGCAAATCTAGTCACCCCTAGTCTAATTAGATCACCTCCACAGTACTCAGGTCGCCTTATTGCATCATACAAGAAGGAATGGTTGTAGATAAAACCCGTGATCAACCTTCCATCAATTGTTGTACTTTTGATGTAATCAATTGTGTCCATTTCCTTAACAATCGAATCTATGCGGTGGGCAACACATGATGTCCAGTAGACCGAATATCTCTTCATTATACTTTCACCGACCTTCTTGAAGTTAGAGCCATTATCAGTCACTATCTGCACCACATTCTCAACCCTTACCTGCTTGATGTATGTTTTCATTAGCTTCTTGATGTAACTGTAAAACCTGACTTCACCAGAAGCATCAACAGAGTCTAGATTAACAATCAGTCCACGACAATGTGCAAGAAAGTTAATAATTTGCTTTCTTTTTCCACTAGTCCAACCATCACACACGAGTGTGATGCCATATTCAGACCATAATTGTTTATGATCTGAAATCCATACCATAATTGTTTCTGATCTGAAATCCATACCTGTAGATCTTTCTTCTCTTGGGGAATATACTTGTTCATCAATTCATATGCAGTCGGGACTTTGATGCCCCTACCAAACTCCCCTATTACATCTACCATGTGCTAGAGATAGGGTTCAGTTGCAACATGTGCGGGTATACCATGAGCAAAGAAGAACTTACCCATTGCCTTGCCCACCTTTTTTCGCACCAGTAAACATTGCCCATCTCGCACTGGCAGAACGGAAAAGTGTATCAATGGTGCCTTTCTTTCTTTTATGTTGAGCATGTTGATCGTCATCATCATCTAGGTCAACAATAGGAACACGTGCAGCCCCACTGCCTCCACCTGCACCAGATGGCCCATATCTCCTCATTAGTCGAGCTGCCTCCTCCCTATCCTACTTACTTTTGCGAGAGTCTCTGAGAGGCTGAGAGCACGCCTATACATATGATGTGTATAGGTAGTATCACACCCCGGAGGATATACAATATCATCATTTGCTTCAACAGAAGAACCTGTGGCCGTAACATCAAAGAGTGTATCTGTGCAAGTCTTTTCAACCTGCTTCAACTTTTGTTGTTTCTACCTCTTTGCAACCATCAACTTCTTGAAGTCATCCCTAACACTTGGGGGGCACTTCTGCCACATTGCCACATTTTTGTCACCACCAATAATGTGACACTTGAATCTAGTACTTCCCTCACCACCAATTGTTTTCGTACACTAGTTGTAAATAATCTTTGCCCTATTCCCAGTCCCAGTTACAGGCGTGCAGTGACTCCATGCGAAATCCACATCCTTTGATGCAACATGACCAACCCCAACACCTTCAACGTCACTTGAAGACGAAGACATCTTCTCAAAAGTCAACACTGAAAAAGACAAAGACAAACAAGCAAAGCAAATGATGTATTAATAACTTAGCATTTAATCAAAAAGTACTAGTAAGAAATGTACATTGTACAATACTAATATCAAATAAAATAAGCCATTAAGTGAACAAACTAGATTTCTTTTATGTATTATTGGGTAATAGGAGGTGATAAATTGATCCCATTAGAAAAAATGGGGTGATAAATTGATCCCATTAGGAAAAATCCTAAGTCTATCTATGTGTGTGTGTGTGTGTGTGTGTGACTAAAAGAACTGTGTACCTGAGACATGTATTTTACATGTATCTGTCTTCATTTATGATGTTTGCAAAACTCTACATGAGAATTCAACCTTATGGAAGTTATTAGTATATATGCGTTATGCTTTGTTTTATTGTGTGCTTTAGACTTGTCTTGTCTTTAACTTTTTTTTTATCCCATATTGCCTGATTCTATTTCTCACTTACTCTCTTATCCTATAAAAGATAGTGCATTGTATTTGTTTTACACATCAAAGAAAGCTCTTCTCATCCTATAGATGTATCACCTCAATTTGACATTCCTAGATCACCCAGCAAAATAATATTGTATTTTCTAATCAATGATAAGTTACTGAAATATATAGATGTATATATATAGTCAAACTGGAATAGACTCGAGTGATCACACCATACAGTCAAATGGGTTTACATATGATGGCCATATTTTTATGAAATCGAAACTGTTCTTATTCATTGTCATAACAAATATAGGCTACATACAAAATGTGAGCTCATTCGGATGCTTATAAGTCACTCATCCAAGAGCTCATTATATTGGGTTTGCTCTATATCAAACATAAAATCTGCTACTGTTATTTATATTGGCCAATTCTTTGTTATCTTAAAAATAGTTCACCTCAAATTTTATGCAATAAGGGTATGTTTGGCGCGGGAAAGAATATATGCAGGAAGTGCCCGTAACAAGTCACATCATTGGTCATCCCGAGGATTATACCAGAAGTACTGTTTGTTCTATAAGTGGTTGTTGGCTTAAGGATGATATGGTTTTGATTCTGTAAAAGAGCAAAAAATTATCGACCTTTAACCAAGGTAGAGATCGTGTGGGATGGTGGAATAGGTCCAGAACAGTGGAGCAGTTTTCTACATATATTACCAGTGCCTTATTCTGCAGAGGAGCACATTTTGGGTATCAAACTGGTGCATAAATGACTTATGCCACCACATATAAGTATATAACACAAACATTAAACCGTAACCATGTCTGCGGCGATTGCAATTTTTCTTTGAATTTGCACGTTCAGCTGTAAATAACAAAATTGTTTCATTTGATTAGTGCACATGCAATTATGTTTAATTTAACCTCATAAGTAATTTCTTTTTCTTCTTTCCATTGCAACATCTTGTGCATTCCGTATCTTTAAGACCAAATCTTCTTGGCGAAACATAAGATGGACATTTCTTGATTTGATTGTTAACGCATTTTTTGTGTGACAGATATAACCTTCTTCTAGGCATACAGTCTACTTTTGCATGCATGGGGTAGGTGCTTTTCTAAGAGTACACATGTATCTTTTCCTATTTGTTAAACCTATTCTTCCTATATGGAGTTTTAAATATCGTTTAAGGCACTTGCATATTTTTTTTACTGTTTTGTGCTTCAGCAATCACTGAATTTTGTCTGTTTCTACAGAGCAGTTGCTGTATTGGAAGTCTGGCCAAGCATCAATCAGAACAAGACACAACCTTGAGGAATCACTTCAGAAGTAAACAATATCTACCTTCAAGATCTGAGCAAAAGAAAAGGCAATGGTCATCAAGCCTCGAAACGATGAATAACAAGGGGTCCAGCTCATTTTCTATTGAGACACAACAGTTAACTTGCTCTACTGCAAATGAAACTAAATCAGGAGATGAAAATGGAAAACATGTCTCATTTGTCAACCATGGTTAGTACAGATATTATATTTCATATAGTTACTGTAGATTGCTATATCATTTGTTACTTTCCTATGAGACTTCCAGTAATAATTCTGAGATATCAAAACATCCATTGTTATGATAGTATCAAAATTCTGTGGAAAACTTTCAGTTATATGTAGATGTTAAATGATTTCAATTTTCAACTACTGATCTAGTCTATTATTTACATTGGTACAAAGGGTAAAAAATCATTAAAACTACTGTTGTTTATCTCTATTCCATATTTTTTTGGAACAACAATAGGGTGCCCCCCAGGCAAGGAATGAGGCATCCGATTTCGATGCCGTTTCGACAGCATGGAAACCAATTTTTTTTTTTGAAATTTCGGCAGAAATTTTAATAAATGCAACCATGTCCGTTTCAATGCCAAAATGAATGAATTAAGTCATGAAATTTCACAGGCATGAGCTTTATACCTATATGCATTATTTTATGCAATAAAAGTATATACAAGGATAGGTGGGGGGGATCCTTCTTGTGGGAGATGAGTAAACTTTACTGTTTTCTAGAATTTTTTTGGAAGTGGGCAAAAGGTTTTGCTAATTTTGACGTAGCGGTGCAGCCACATGATTGCGTAGCAGATGTTGGCAAAATCAATTTTTTCTCTTGAAAGTTCGATGATTTTGTGGAAACCTCATTCCTTGTCCCCAGTTGGTCTAATTACATAATTGGCGTGCTTGGCTGCCTGGTGTTAAGAACTAGACTGGTAAGAGTTATTTAGTGAATGATTTCATTATCTATTTAGTAAATTGGGCCTAAGTGTGTTGGCCTGTTAGGATTTGTGTACAAGTCTGTATTGCATCCCCTCCTATATATTAGTAGGGTTTCTCTAATGCAAGACATCTCTTAGCTGTCTATTTGCTCTGACATGGTATCAGACCAGTGTTCCAACATCAACCCTAGAGAAGAGAAAAAGAAAATTATTCTGCTATGGGTGGCAATCTCCATTCTTGGCTTGACCGCCGACCAGGCATCTGCCCAACCTGCATGGTCGCTTTTTGATCTTTCTCTCTACCTTCTGCCCCTATTCCGCCCCTATCCCCTTTTCAAAACATGCCACCAAGCCACTTCTTGTCATTTCCAAATCCTTGACGCATCTTGCTACCCCCAACGGTTTGCAACACACCACCACCCACCCTTGTTCACCGCCACTCAATACACTGCTACCAGAAAACCTCGGACCCAATCTTGTCCTCCCATTGCACTAGACCATGTCATTCTTTGGATCGAAACTTACTGGAAGAGTAGCCACATTTTTTACCTATTGGCGCCGACAACATTAGCCACTTCTTTCATGGCGGCAGCTAGGATCAGCTTGCGGTATGCTCATAGCTGTTTTCCTTTCTGCGGTGACCTGTGTTAGGTTAAAATCACTTTATGATTCTTCTTCAAAGCTTGCTCATGGAAGCAATCAGTTCCAGCTATTATGGAAGCCGGTGCTTGCTTTGACAGTATCAGACTGCTCTGGCCTACTACCATATGGCTCCAACAATACTGACCTTTAGTATTTCATTGTTTTTATTGCCGATATCAAGGTTGAAAAAGGCGTGAGGCGCATTGAGGCGTTTTTCTCCCAATGAGGCGAGGCGTATTTCTCCCATTGAGGCGAGGCGTAAGCGTCATAAAAGTATGAGGTCGTCATATATATATATATATATATATATATATATATATATTATTTTAGTAGTATGTATACATATATGTTTAATACACATATATGTACATAGAAGTATGTACATTCACATAGGCATACACATGTATACACATTTAATAATTTATATACATAGAGATATATATACATGTACGTCCATTACATATACACATACATATGCAAGTACACCCAATATACAAAAGAATACTTTACATATAGACATATATACATGTAAATCTTTACATACCCTTGCGATTATATACATACACACATACATGCACAAATATACACATGTAAATGTAAACCATGTGTGTCGTTACATGTATATCCATGTACATTATAGATACATGCACAAATACATAAATATATAAACACAAATGTACATATTTAGATACATATATACATACATATATAGATTATACACATATATACATGTCTAGATACATATATATGTATATTTACACATACATAGATTATACATGTGCGTATGAGGCTTAAATTGAGGTCTGAACTGAGGCTTACACCTTTTTACGCCTCACCAAAATGAGGTGCACACTTCTCACTTGGACAGTGAAGGGGGCGCATTAGGGGCCGCCTCTCCTCAAGGCACACCTTTTTCTTCGATGGCCAATATGCAAGATCATTCCTCTAAAATTCAGCATAGACCTTTTTTCGGGGGCTCTGCCCTCGATTCCCCGTGAGGGGCAGCCTCCCCTCAGCTAGGCAGCAGTTGTAGCAAATTAAGTCAGAGAGTGTCTTAAGCTAGTTTTGTTTAAAACATACTTTCTACAATACGCCCAAGTGGGAAAAGCCCCCAAATTATTCATATACCTTAAGTATGTCTATTTCCTCTTCCTTGCATTTTGTATCATTGCTTCTTGGTCGGGTGCTTTGCACTCATATTTCAGCACATTAACAAAGAAAAATTTTGAGTAAGACCTTCGGAATTGAAATTAATTGGTTTTTATAAAAGAAGTATAAGTTTTTATTAAGAAACTGAAGGGATCATTTGTGACTAAAAAAGCGACCGGAGTGGCCGCTTAAGCGCCAATTAGTAGGACGCATAATAATTTCATTTGAAGCGGCTAACGGAACATTTTTACTGATAACGACCACTTTTATCCTCTTGGCCCACTTCAAACCGTTTTACAGGGCCCACTTTAGTATAGAAAGTTATTATTATTAATTTGTTACTGTTAATGTTAGCAAAATACATATAAAAAGTTACTGCGTATCTAAATATGTATCAAGACATCCTACTGCGTAGGTAGTACCTATCAAGGAACGAGGTATTCGATTTCGATGTCGTTTTGACAGCATGGAAACTGTTTTTTTTTTAATTTTGACGAAAATTTTGATAGATGCAACTATGCCCGTTTCGACGCCAAAATGAACAATTTAATTTATGAACTTTTATAGGCGTGATCTCTACGTCTAAATGCATCGTTTTATGCAATACAATTTGATATGGATATAGGTGGGGGGTCCTTGATGTGGGAGATTAGTGAACTTTACTGTTTCCTGGAAAAATTTCAAAACTAAGCAAAAAATTTTGCTGATTTTGACATGGCGGTACAATCACATGATTTCATAGCAGATGGCGTCGAAATCGAAGTTTCGAGCGAAATTTCGTCAATTTCGTGGAAACTTCATTCCTTGGTACCTATGGTGCGGTGTAACGAGCTGCTACTGCCATGTGATTCTTTCTAATACATCTATTATTGTAGTATGTTAAGATCAATGAATGAATTTAGTTGTTTGATATATTACATCAATATACATAGCTAATATTCTTGTGAAGAAGTGTATACGGTAATGTTGTGTTGTTGTATTGATATGTACACTCCTGTCCTATATATAGGAAAGGAGGCTATTACAAGGAAGCACAAAGGAAGCGGACTAACCCTAATGGACCATGGGCAACAGGCTCATGTAGACAATAGACTAATAACCTATTAACTAAATAGGCTATATTCTAACAATTCTAAATTACTATATTAATATTTTTAAGTAACATCCATCATAACTTACTGGTATACAAATTATTTTGACGATCTGTAAGTTTGTCATATTATATTCCTTAACACTAATAATTACATGTGTCAATTTCTACTATGTAATTGAATGTTGTGTAATTTTGTCATATGATCATAATGTATTCCTAGGTATAGTAATTATATGGTTTTTAATTTTTTCATATGGTGATAGAACATATCATTATTGCATTATTATTTAACATGTGCAGTACTCGTGTAATAACTAAGTAATTTGATGGTCTATAATTCTGTAACGTGTCATTCCTCACTTACATTTATATGTATGAAACTCTTTTACAAATATGCTATATCTTTCATCATGCGTGTTTATTGAGTATTATTCTCTTATCTAATTTTTAGTATAGTCATCTACAATCTCTATGCTAATTTGATAAGCGGTCCACTTTTTCAAAAAGTAAGCGGTCCGCTTTTTCGAAAAGCGGCCGCTTCACGCTTAAACGCCCCCGGAAAGCTGGTCCCTCGCTTCCCTCTTCACGCTTTCCAAAAACCTAGAATGAATCCTTAGTTGACTTACTAATTGGCTAACGTATAAGTATAATTCTCTATTTATAACAAATCATCTCAATACCAGAAGCTTATATATAGATTAACATTAATTAACCTACTTGACAACCATGAATTGCATTATGTTTGGCAAAAAAAATGATGTTTACTTTGCAAACTCTTGACATGTGTATAAATATGTATCCACGACTTTTTTTAAGCCTACCTTTGTAGATAGTAAAGGAGTTGTTTATTCAGTAAGTAAAAAGGTGTACAGGGTACTCTCTTATATAGCTACAGAGAGTTGAGACATATACACAAGCGAGCAATATGGGATAAATACAATAGAGCAATATAAGAAATAACACAACAAAATAAGTAAATAACACAGTATTTCTATACTCCCTATCAAGCTGGAGCGTAGATGTTGAATAAGCCCAACTTGTCAATCAAAGTCTGGAAGCGAGCTTTAGGAAGAACTTTGGTGAAGATGTCTGCAAGCTGCTTCTCAGTGCTGAGATATAGAGTGCAAATGTGTCCAGATAGGACTTTCTCCCGAACAAAGTGGCAATCAACCTCAATATGTTTGGTTCTTTCATGAAAGGTGGGGTTGCTCGCAATGAAAATGGAAGCCTTATTGTCGCAGAACATAGGAATGGGGCTGGGAGAGATAATATCAAACTCGTTCAGTAGACCACGGACCCATAGAAGCTCACATCAGTATGAGCCATTGCTCTATATTCTGCCTCTGCACTAGATCGGGCAACAACTGTCTGCTTTTTGCTGCGCCAAGTAACCAGATTTCCTCCCACAAAGGTGCAATATCCAGATGTAAATTTTTTGTCAGATCGACTTCCTGCATAGTCAGAATCAGAAAATCCAGATAAATTGCAATGGCCATGCTTTTTGTACAGAAGACCTTTCCCTGGAGAGCTTTTGAGATATCGTAATATATGACAAATAGCATCCCAGTGGCATTGCCAGGGTTTATCAAGGTACCGACTTATGAATCCTACAACAGCTGCCATGTCAACTCTAGTGACAGTCAAATAGATAAGCTTGCCAACCAGTCTCCTGAACTAGTGACGATTAGCATAAGGAGAAGTATCATTATCCCAATCCATATTGGGATCCAGAGGAGTGTTGGCTGGCTTGCAGCCCAGCATGCCTGTCTCCTGTAACAGATCAAGAACATATTTCCTCTATGACAGGCATAGTCCTGCAGAAGATCTAGCAACCTCAATACCTAGAAAATATCATAGTTTTCCTAGGTCTTTGGTGATGAAGTGCTATGCTAAATACTTTTTGGTTGCCTGTATCCCTGCACTGTCACTGCCAGATAAGACAATATCATCAACATACACAATAAGGATGACAAGTCCTGCTGCGGTTTTACGAATAAATACAGAATGATCAGATTGTGAACGCCGAAGGCCAAAGGTAAGTAAGATTTGACTGAGCTTGTCAAACCATGCACGTGGGCTTTGTTTCAGACCATAGATCGCCTTTCTGAGTTTACAGATTTTAGAAGCAGACTCCCCCTGAGCAACAAATCCCTGAGGTTGCTCCATGTAAACCTCCTCCTGTAGATCTCCATATAGAAAGGTGTTTTTGACATCAAGTTGAAACAGAGGTCAGTCTTTATTAACAGCAATAGAGATCAGAATACGAACAGAATTTAAGCGTGCAACTGGAGAAAAGGTTTCAAAATAATCAACTCCATACGTCTGAGTATACCCTTTCGCAACTAATCGAGCTTTCAGGCGGTCAATGGTACCATCTGGTTGATATTTAATGGTAAATATCCAGCGGCAGCCAACAATATGGCATGAAGAGGGACGGTCAACCAGATCCCATGTCTGAAGATCATAGAGCGCATGCATTTCCTGCTCCATAGCATGTTTCCAGGCAGGATTACAAAGGGCTTCTTCAGCGGATTTAGGAATTGTCACAGCAGACAAAACAGAAGTGAAGCAAGCAAAGCTACCACAGAGATTGTCAGATGAACAGAAATTACTGATAGGATGCTGAGTACATGATCGAACACCTTTCCTTAAACTGATAGGAAGATCCAGGTCAGAAAATACCTCAGTGGATGGGGGATCAACCGCAGACGTAGGATTTGGTTCGGCCGGGGCTTCAGAAGTAGTGATGATCTTTGACCGGCGCTGATAGACTTGCAATGGGCGTTCTTTAGGCACATCGGGAGTTGGTAATTCCTCAACAAATAATGGTAACGGTGTGGTAGCCATAATATCAGTCGACAACTTTTCACCATCAGTAGAATAGTAAGGCATATGCTCAAAAAAGGTCACATCCGCACTAACAAGCCATTGTTTTTTAATAGGATCAAAACAACGGTAGCCTTTCTGTGTACGGGAATAAAAAAAATGCATTTTACTGAGTGAGCATCAAGTTTAGTGAGACCAGGACGAAGATTTTTCACAAAACAAGTACTCCCAAAAATGCGAGGAGGCAGAGGGAATAAGGGTTTATCGGGAAACAAAATGGCGTACGGGACCTGATTTTTCAAAACTGAGGATGGCATGTGATTGATGAGATAGCACGTCGTAGAGATAGCTTCAAACCAGAAGTGATGGGGTACTTTGTAGTGTATGAGAAGGGTGCGAGCAACCTCAAGGAGGTGTCGGTTTTTTCTTTCAGCGACGCCATTTTGTTGAGGAGTGTATGGGCAAGTGGTCTGATGTATGGTTCCACGGGCAGCACAAAAGGATGTAACAGATTGTTGCATGAACTCCAATGCATTATCAGTACGAAAAATTTTAATAGGTCGAGCAAATTGAGTGTGAATTTCAGCAAAGAAGGTGCGAATAGTATCTAACACAGTATCACGATATTTAAGCAAAAACAACCATGTGGCGCGAGAATAATCATCAATAAATGTCATAAAATATTTCACACACGAGTGACTTGATACGGAGCACGGTCCCCAAATGTCAGCATGAACAAGGTCAAAAATTTCTTTAAAAGCAATAACGTTCTTAGCAGGAAAAACAGAACGAGTTTGTTTGCCTAAAACATAAGTTTCATAGGAAAAATTGTTCTTAGATAACGTAGGGAGTAAATGCTTTAATTTGGCAGCAGATGGATGCCCCAGACGAAAGTGCCATTGTAGTCCCGTCACTGAAGTAGATAGCATAGCAGTAGCAATAGGAGGTCTATCCAGATAATATAGCCCATCTGGTCCTTCACGGCCCGAACCAATCCTCGTCTTCGTGCGAAGATCCTTCAAAATACAACCAGAAGGATCAAATTTAACAGAGCAGTTGAGTTGTTTTATCATCTTACTGACTGACAATAGATTAACAGGAAACTTTGGAATATATAAAACAAATTGCAACTGTATTTTTGGTGAAAGAGGAACTGTGCCAGTGCCATGAACATCAGTTTTGGACCCATTTGCAACAGTAAAAGGGGATATAGGAGCAGTTTTATTGATAATAGAGAAAAGGCGAAAATCACCAGCCATATGAGTGGATGCACCTGAGTCAATGCACCATTGTTTGTTACCAGATGATGGAGAGGCGAGCATGGCAGAGGGTCCTGGCGTAGACGAGGATGACATTTGTGCGAGACGTTCCTGGAACATCTTCTCGAACTTCGATCGTAGCCATTTTGTGTTAGCCGGAGCAACAAGTGCGTTAGTGGTAGAATCAACATCAATGTCTGTAGCGACCTAGTTAGTCCAAGCGGGCTTGCCATGCTTAATCCAACAACGATCTTCAGTATGATTGTCCCGACCACACCAATTGCAGTAGCGAGGGCCAGGAGCAGTACCGCGTCTAGGAGTAGATGTGCCTCGACCTCCTGAAGGAGGAGGGCGACTGCCACGACCGCGACCATGACCACGGCCAGAATCAGTAGAGCGAGCAATAAGCGCAGGATGCTCAACAACAGGTATAGGAGTCATGGACGACATGCGTTGGACTCGTTTCAGAACATCTCGAAGGGTTGACAGCGGGTCACTTGACAGGATCTGGTCAACCACTCCAGAAAAAGAGGCAGGAAGTGCAGCCAAAAATTGCACCAGTTGCAGTTCGTTGCGCTGCTTCTGAGCAATTTTGATGTCCGCCGTCAAAGGGTGGTAGAGTTCAAACTCATTCCATAGATCCGAACATTGATTGTAGAAGTCATCAATGGAAGTATCAGTAGAGAACTCCTTCTTCGCCAGAGTTTTGAAAATTTCAAAGACGCGCTTGAGATTCTCCTGATGAGAATAGACATGGGACAGTTGATCCCACATAGCCTTAGCATCATGAAGGCGGAGAAGAGATTGGCTGATGCGAGGCTCGGTACTATTGAGGATCCAAGACATGACGCCGAAATCATCCTTGGACCATTGGGCATAGCTTTGTCTGGTTTTGTCATCCGAATCAGCAGTAGGAACAGCAGGAGGCTCTGCCGTAAGATGGTGATACCGTCTTGTGCTTTGACATATAGAACAAAGGACGCCGACCAGAGATGGTAGTTGGAGCCGCCGTCGAGCTTCACCGTGGTGACACACAGGGAGCGAGGAGGCTCAGGGAAGGCCATGGCAGAGGCAGGAGTTGGCGCAGTAGCAGAGTAGAGACCCACAAAGGGTAGATAGTAGCAGTAGGGATCTGACGCGTCAGATCAAAAAACCCGTATCGGGCAGAATATGCATAGAGAAACCTACGCCGTTATGAGGAAAATTCAACGTTCCTTCATGAAGCGCAGACAGATAGAATGGAGAGACGAAAGGACTCTCAACTTAGCTTACCAGTGGATGTCCGAACGTAGATTCGAAGAGCACCCGAACGTAGATGGAGACGGGAGGTAAAAACCAGTGGCAGCTGGCCGAAAGGGTAGAAGCCTGGAGGAGGAAGGATGTTGCGGGTGGAGTGGGTTGTCGAGGAGGGGAGGCGGCGGTGGGAGGAGAGGAGGCAGTGGGGAGGGAGGGCGGACGGAGGAGGGTGGCGACGGTGGGGGTGGAAGGAGGAGGAAGGGGCGGCGGCGGGTGGCAGGGAGGGGGTAGACGGCGGCGGGTGAGGGTGGAGGGGAGAGGAGGGTGGCGGCTGGGGGGGGAGGGAGGGATGGGCAGCGGGTAGGGAGGGTGGAGGGGGGGGGGGCGGCGGGCAGGGGGAGATCGGCGGGGGGGGGTGCTCACGTCATGGGTGGGTTGATGGGTGGGGAAAAGGAGAACTTGCTCTTGATACCATGTAGATAGTAAAGGAGTTGTTTATTCAGTAAGTAAAAAGGCGTACAAGGTACTCTCTTATATAGCTACAGAGAGTTGAGACATATACACAAACGAGCAATATGAGACAAATACAATAGAGCATTATAAGAAATAACACAGCAGAATAAGTAAATAACACAGTATTTCTATAACCTTCAAGACTCAAAAAGTTTTTTATGTGATGTCTATTAATCCTTGTTAACTTATTTACTTTAATGTCGTGTCTTGTTACTTCTCTCTCTTTAATTTTATCTCATATCTTTTCTGTTTTTTCTCATTTGTCGTCATATGAAAGAGAGGGTATTGTAATTATCTAAGACACATCGATAGTGATTATCAACTTTACATAATATCAGATGTGTTCAATCCCCCTTGACCCTGACCTTGCACCGCCCGCTGACCCTACGCCGCCACCATCCTTGCAGTCGCTGCCTCTCCACCCATTGCCAGCATTGTTGCCCATGTTTGCTGCCTCCTCTCCACTTGCTGCCTTCTACAGTCCTTGCTACCCGTTGCTTCTCCACCGCCCCAACTGTTGATGTTGCTCCTCCACTGCCCTGCCTCCCTCCTCTCTCACCGCTCCTCACCCTCCTGCCCTCATTCACATCCCCATCCATCCGCCGCCTATCTCTCCTCACCTCGCCACAAACCCAACCCGCCGCCAGCCAGCTCCCTCCCTAGCTCCTGCCTTCCTACAACCACCCCTTCCTGCCACCTAATCCCCCCTCCTCCTGACCTTCTACTTGCCCTCCCCTATATTCCCTTCCATCCGCCACCCTTCCCTTCCATCTCCTTATCCTTTAAAGCCTCCATCACTACCTTCGTTTGACACTCATCCTCAACCTACCTCCTTTCTAAAAGCCACCTCCAGTCTCTAGTCTTCTCGTGTTTTTTGGGGGCTTGTTCCCTTATACTGCCTGCATCACCTAATGCAACGATGCTACAATGACGTATGTTCTTTTTTCGACAACCGTTGCACATGCCCTGGATCTTGGTGCTATCTCTGCTGCTGCATGCCTTCTAGACTTCCTGCTATTGCCCCTGCTACACGTGGCCATCCATGTACTTCTTCATGACTTTTTCTAATTATCCTCATGGCGTTGATGGATCCCTTCCGCAAGCAGCGTCACGACTGTCAAGTTGGATGGTTCCAACTATCATACCTGGTTTGCCTCCTTTGTTTTTTCAAATTATTCATCACTGGAAAAATTAGATAGCAATGCTAGCCTTTGGTGTATACCCTCAATTGTTACCAGAAATCTTAGTATCTTCCTTCTTGTGATTTTGGCCCTACTAGTGGAAGTATCATACATCTATTTAGTAAAGTTAAATATTAAGCAAGAACACATTTTATTGAAAACACACCAAAGCACTTCCCACATACTCATTGACAAGCGTTTTCTAGTCAATCATACAAAGATCATTTATTTTTTTTACACTTCTGCCTAAGCCTCGTCATAAAAAAATGCCTCAAAGTGCAATGTCTTAGGCATGAAGACGAAATGGATTGTCACGATGTGTATTGTATCTTAGTCTATACTCAATGATTGTCTGCTAATTTCTCTAGTATGAACTCTGAGGTTTATACCGCTATGTATTCAGTCAAAAACTTTCTTTTCACTTATGATAACCTGATTTTCAAATATTAGAGATTAATTCACAAAATCATCTGACGTAAACAGATCTACAGAATCCATGTTAGATGTTAAAAATTATTATTAGTTAATAGGTTCATTTCTAATATGGGCCTATTGTCTTGGCCCGTTAGGGTTTTGTCCACTTCCCTGTATATGCCTCCTCTCCTATATATAGGACGGCAATTTGCCATCTATCAATAAGAAATACAACACACATCTTATTTTCCACAATCCATATGTAGTAGATGTACAAGAACAGTAGAGGCTAAATTAAAGTTATATATACATCTGCAGTACTGATATATCTCTGGTATTTTTGCTAAAAGATGCCTCTCAGCAACTTTTTATTATGTTTGCTTGTTGTCCAATGTGTAATTATATAGTTGTGCTATCCTTCATTTCCACCATAGATTTGTGCAATCTATAAATTATGTAGCATCAATTTACCATATTAAAGGAATTACTATCCAAACAAATATCACACCATACCAAGAAGCTCTCTACTAAACTAACCAAAAAGGAGTCAGGCAGGAAGAAATGAACTATTATGTAGGTCTCTTGGTTCATGGTAGCATTTGATCTTGAACGATGTGGAATATATAGCCATCTCTCTTTAGACTGCAATGTATCTTTTACTCAAAAAGAAATTATAAGAGAAGGAATGTAAAGTAGGTAATCACTATTGATGTGTCTTACATAATTGCAACACCCTTTCCTAATCAAGAGAGATTAGGAAAAATAGAATAAACATATATGAGACAAAACTAAAGAGAGAAAAATAACAAAACACAATATAAAGTAAATAACTTAACACTCCCCGTCAAGCCGGAGCATAGATATCTCACATGTGCAACTTGTCCACCATTGTAGCAAATATGGATCTTTGGAAGAGGCTTGGTGAAGATGTCAGTAATCCGATCATTACTCTGGACATAAAGGAGAGGAAATATGTCCAAACATGATGGCTTCTCTAACAAAGTGACAGTCCACCTCGATGTGTTTAGTGCGCTCATGGGAGGTGGGTTTGCTAGCAATGAAGATAGAAGCTTTATTATCACAGTACATAGGAATAGGTCCAACATCACAAATGCAGAAATCCTTCAAAAGTATATGGACCCACATTAATTCACATGTAGTATGAGCCATAGATCTATACTCAGCTTCATCACTCTTTGGGCAACAATATATTGTTTTTTACTACGCCATGCAACTAGATTTCCTCCCACAACTGTGAAGTAACCAAATTAAATTTGTGATCAGTTTTGCTACCAACATAGTCAGCATCAGCGTAACCAGTAAGTTTGTGCCCATGTCGCCTATATATTAGACCTTTCTCGTGAGAGCTTTACAGATACTTGAGAATATGACAGACATCATCCCAGTGTTATCGTCGAGGTTTGTTCAGGTACCTATTGATAAGTTCTACTACAAAAGAAAAATTAGCTCTAGTAATAGTCAAGTAGATCAGCTTACCAACTAGTCTCCTATAATGTTGGTTGTCAGGATATGGAGGAGAACAATCATCGTCCTGATTTGTATTGGGATCAAGAGGAGTATTGGTAAGTTTAGTTCCCAACATGCCAGTTTCCTTCAAGAACATATTTTCATTGTTATAGGCATATTCCAGAAGAAGAATGTGAAACCTCGACACCCAAGAAATATCAGAGTTTCCTTACATCTTAAAATTTTTTTTCTAGATACTCCTTAGTAGCTTGTATGCCTTCTTGATCACTACCAAATAGAATAGTATCATTGGCATACACTATAAGAATTACAAGTTCAGAATTAGTCCTCTTAATGAACATTGAATGATCAGAATGAGAGCATCTGAAACCGAATTTGACTCAGTTTATCAAACCACGCTCTTGGACTTCGTTTCAAACTATAGATTGCTTTACAAAGTCTATAAACTTTTAGAGTAACTCCCCCAGAACAACAAATTGAGGAGGTTGTTCCATATGCACCTTATTCAAATTGACATATAAGAAGGTATTCTTCACGTCCAACTGAAATAAGGGCTAGTCAAGATTAACAACAACAAAAACTAGTACATGAACCAAATAAGGAGAGCAACTACGGAGAAGGTTTCAAAATAATCCAGCCCATAAGTTTGAGTGTTTTCTTTGGAAACAATGTGAGCTTTCAATCGTTCAACAGTGCCATCAGGCTGGTACATGGAACAAAATTTTGATTAAAATTGCAAAATCGAAATTTTGTTATGTTTGCAATTGGACATCGAAACGTGCAATTGGCCTAGTTTTGAAACCCGACCCGACCCAGCCGGTTGAACTGGCTGAACCTCCACCCGGCAAGTTTTGCGGGTTGGGTGGGGCTGAAACTCATTTTTGACCAAGACCGGGAGTTGACCCAGTGACCCAGCCAGTTCAACCGCCAACCCAGTGACCCGACCCTCGGGTTAAAGACCCGGCCAGGTTTGGTTGGTTTTATTTTTCCTAACCTAAATGACCTTTTGACTGAATTTAATATTCTTTCATGCAGCCCCAACTATTCCACACATTCATATATTCACTTATTAAGTAATTATCACTTGTTTTAAATATTGCAAGACCATTTGTTTGCTTCTTTATGAATAGATATTTGGATTTGTATGTTTGATGTTTCATAATTCATCACCTCATAGTACCATACAGTAGATTATGTACACATGCACACTTATATAGTTATATATATGGACATACATATTACTGTAAATACATGCATATACATGTATCATGTATGTATGTAGTAATTTTATTTATACATGTCTTGTTGATGTCACCGAGTGAACCGGGTCGACCCGACAGTTGAACCAGAGACCCGTGACCCAAAAACTTTGTCGGGTCGACTTCCGGGTCGGGTCTGAAAACCTTGGCTATCAGACATCAAAACGCACAAATGCAAGGAATGGGATGTAATTTCATGGAAATTTTAACCCTAGGTGTAGATTTTCGCCAAACAGAGTGAAATTTCGCAGCAAAAAACCCAATTTGGGCGTAATTTCGCAAAAAAATGGCACAAAAACACAACTTAAATTTAGATAAATTAGTTCCTAGGGCTGCTAACACTACAACTTGGGTATTTTGGCAAAAAACTTAATCTCCTGCTTCTAAAGGCTATTTTCCTTAATTCTAAGGTATGTTTCCCCTATCCCTAGACCATCTATACATTACTTTCATCATTTTCTACTCTTCTATAGAGATCTAGAGAAATACTCTAAAAATAACTTAGTTCTTTCTTGAATCAATGTATAAATGTCCCATGTAACCTAGTTAAATGCTAAACTAGAATTATACAAGTTGTAGTTCGTAAGTTTGTAACTTGTAACTATAACTATTAAATTCTAAGTAGAAACTTGAAGTTTTTAACTGTCTAATTGTCTAGTAAACTTGACATTTATGTTCATTTGTGCACTCACTCATCAAGACATGGATCCCACATTGACCTCTAAACATATAAATTTAGTACATAGTCTACTGTGTTTATGTCTGAACATTGTGTTTGCAAAATTTCATAACTTAATTCCTTCATTTTTGTCACCAAAATCCTGTCAAAATTGTTCAGATTCCTTCACTTACAAATGAGGGAGACCTCCCCCCCACATATCCAATATAAAATATTATTGCATATTTGAGTATATCTTGGTGTTTAGAAAGTTCGGGAAAATTTTCGAGATTTAATTCGCTTATGTGGTCGTCGAAATTGTAAGGGTCGTATATATCGAAATTTCGGTCAAAATTTCTGTAAATTTTTGTTTCTGGACCATTGGATACGGCACCAAAATCAGAAAATTTAATTCTATGTGCTGCTACTTCATAGTAAAGATCCATCGACATCCCAGAGGAAAGCAATCAGAAGGAGGATCAACTGGGTCCCACGTATGTCGATCAATAAGTTGGCTCATCTCAGCCTCCATGGCCCGGTGCCTGGTGCCATGTCGGATGTCACAGTTCTTGGACAGTAGTTTTAGGAATAGAAATAGCAAACAAGGCGGAGGTAAAATAAGCAAAGCATGTACTAAGCTTAGCAATAGTGCAAAACTTACTTATAGGATGTAAAGTACAAAACTGAACACCTTTGCATAGGCCTATCTAAAAGTCCAAATCAGAGGTTACCTAGGAACTTTGGATCTACCGACAAAGATTGAGGATTGGGCGAGGGAGCGACCATGGAGGGAACTGGAGCTTTTAGTCATCGTCGATGAATCTTGAGAGGCCGAATAGGAACAGTAGTATCCTCATGCAATTCTACCTCAACAGATATGGGTAATGGAGTATCGTCCAACATATCAATAGATAAAGAAGAGCCTTCTTAAAGTGCAATGGCATATGCTCAAAGAAAACCACATCTAAACTCACAAACTACTACTTGGAAGAGGGATCATAACGCATGCACCCTTTTTGAATCCTAGAATACCCTAAGAAGATGCATTTGGCAGACCGTGGATCAAGTTTTGTCAAGCCAGGGTAGAGATTCTTAACAAAACAACTACTACCAAAAATTACGGGCGGACAGAGAAGTATGCACCCGAGTATAGAATAGTGTAAGGCACCTAATTTTGCAGCATAGATGAGAGCATCATGTTGATTAATAGCAAGCAATAGAGACCGACTCATGCCAAAAACTCTTGGGGACATTGTAATGAAGGAGACTATGTGGTACTTCCTGAAGATGATGATTCTTCCTTTCAGCAATACCATTTTGTTGCGGGGCATAAGAGCTTGAGGTTTGATTAATAGTGCCCTTCTTTTACAAAACTTACCATCATACTTTTGCATGAATGCTAGTGCATTATCAGTTCTGGAAAAAATTATAGGCTTATCAAACTGAGTTCTAATAACAACAAAAAAGGCAATAACTATATGTTGAGTATGAGCTTGATCCTTGAGCAAAAACATCCATGTAGGTCTAGAGAAATCATCTCTTGATGTCATAAAATGATGAAATCATGAAATGCTTGTAACCGGACAGGGACCCAGATGAAAACATGTACCAAATCAAATAAACATTTCAAACCAATGGTTTTTTTATTAGGATAAGTCGCACAAGATTGTTTGCTAAGATGACAAGTTTCACAATGAAATACAATATCTAGATACATTAGGAATCAAAACTTCAAATTTGCAACAAAAGGGTGGCCAAGAAGGTAGTGCCACCATAAACCAGTCACAAGAAGAAAGCAAAGCAGCTGACACAATCTTCTGTGTATCTAGATGATAAAGTCGATCAAGTCCCTTATGACCCGAACCAATCCCATCCTTGTGGGGAGATCCTAAAACACACAACCCTCAAGGTTGAAAGTTAAACAACACTGAAGGCTCTTAACAATCTTACTAACAAACAAAAGATTCAAATAGAAATTAGAATTATATATAGAGTGTAGATTTTAGAAATAAACTGGTAGGTGTGCAAATCTTCCCCATGTTGTGTACCGAAATTTGAGAGCCATGTTGGCGGGACAGTCGTTATTTTGGTGAGATATAGAAAGTAGAACCTCCATCGGGATGCACATTAGTAGTCAAAGGAGGAAGGGGAGTTCGAAGAAGCTTCTCAAAATCAGAGTGGATCCACTTAGTAGAGTTCTAACTAGATGGGGTCAGTGAAGTTGTGTTAGCAATCTCTATAGTAACTTGATGGGCCCATTTTGGTTCTCCACGTTTGCCTAGCAACGATCTTCTGTGTAGTTAGTGCGACCACAGAAGTTACACTATCTCTAACCAAGAGGGGGTTGTCCACGACTAGGGCCAAAGAGGCATACCTCGTCCAAGACCTCCAGGCTCCAGCAGAGCGGCCACATCCATGACCACGACCATGGCCAGGGTCCCCTGAGCGAACAGCCAAAGCAACAACTTGTGAGGGTTGAGAAGGCTAAGAGGATACATATGGTAGGAGTTGAGAACATCACACAGAGTAGGCAAGGGATCATTGGACAAAATCTGATCAACAACACTAGAGAAGGAAGTTGATAGACCAACAGGCAATTAGACCAATCGAAGTTCATTGTTTTGACGCTAAACTTCCGTGGTATCAGCAAAGAGAGGATGATAAACCTCAAACTCATCCCGGAGTACCAACATTGGTTGTAGTAAATTAGTAATCCTCGAAAGAGCCATCAATGGAGTATTCCTTCTTAACGAGTTTTTTTAAGATCTCAAACACCTTCTTAAGATTCTACTGGTGAGAATAGACATGTGAGAGTTGTTTCTACATGGCTTTGATAGTCCAGAGATGAAGAGACTGGCCAATTTTCGATTCAGCACTATTCATCATCCAAGTCATGACGTCAGAGTCTTGTTTAACCCATAGATCATAAGCCTGCTTAGGTTTATCATTGGCAGTAGGTTCATGCAAAGCAATAGTGTGAAGTGTGAGTAACGTACGTGGGCTTTGGTTTAATCACATCCCAGAAATGGAACTATAAAGAAATGCTTTGGAATGGACACTATGTTTCGATTAGCCCATTGGTTTACAATACGGTAGCATATTAAACATATTAGGAACTAGTAGGTGACGTTGTAATATAATTCTAAGTTTCTAATAGAAATCGGGTGTGATTTTCTAGTCCCGCTAATGCTAGGAGCATTTGGAACTGACGCCCCCACCTCTGGCAACTTTTCATTTCTGCACACAAGCTATCATGGGACTGCAGCTTGCTCACTGCCTGACAGTACCCCATCATTACTCATTTGTACATCTCCTGTTACAATGTACTAGGATTTTGAAAGCTAGCATCCAAACTACGCCTAAAGGTTTTACGACTCCTAGAAACAAAATACAATTTATGCATCACATTTTAGCCACTCTATCTTCAAGAAGGTAAAGTCATGTTTGGATGGTATGTACATGCCAAAATATGACAGTTTCATTACTTATGTTGTCTTATTCACATGAAGGTTAAGTAAAAGTGCAAATATCTTATTCACATGAAGGTTAAGAAGATAAACCCTACGTAAGTGAGAGAGAGCCACAGAGGAGTGCCCCCTTGCAACCGATTGACGCCCCTTGGTGGTTTTTGGCTGTGCTTGGGGATGCCCATCCCTTGCATCTTCTAGGAGCGTCTCCATCACAAAACAACAACCTTCCTTGATGTTATTCTGTTGTTGTCATTATATCTACCGGACCGCTGCTGCCTACTCCGTCACGTCTGCTCTACTGCCATCTTTGATTATATCTACCAGACCACCTATGCTTTGCCTTCTTAGTGTTGCCACCGCTCTAGATTGCTACTGTCGATGCCGCCGCCTACTCCGTTAACGTCTACTCCGCCATCTACATCACTACTGTCTATACCACTGCTGCCTACTTCGTCACGTCTGCTCTAATGCCATCTACATGCTGCCATCTTTGAAATCTAAAGCCAAATAATGACAAAAGATCCATCTTTCTACTACTGTAAGGGATTTCTAATCCCTGTTTTGCCTTGGTGGAGATCTTGAAGGATTTCTCCATCGGTTGCTGCTGTTTTGGGGGTCTATTCAGCTATTGCCTCACGGCACATGGCGTGCATTCCTAAGTACATGGAATGTGAACGTTGTTTTTTTCTTGGTTGCGGTTTAATTAGCGACAATCTACAGGATGTGTGGACAATTGACACGATGTATAATCGAATCACACGACGTGCAACCGAAATATGTGGCATGCGCTTATGCTTCTCCGTCACCACTACCTTGACTACTCACTCACACAATGTGTCCTCTACATTCTGCAAGCTTTGCCTTTTGATCTGCACGGTGTGTAGGAGCTGACACGACGTGATTTGCTATTGGATGCTACCGCTATTCTAAAACATGACGCGTGATTTGCTGTTGGATGATACTGTTGTTCTAAAACGCAACTTGTCTCTATTAAGACACATGTGGTCCACGACTGTTGCTTTATAAGGCGTGTGACTTCACCAACATGCCATGGTTACTGTTCCCATCACTATCCCTTGGCATCCAACTTCATCTTCTAATACTCTATTACATGCCGAATGGCTTCATTACATGACGAGTCCTTCTTTATCAATACCATAAAAAATATCTTTCATTTTCAACAATTTTTTTGCTAGTTGTTCCTTTTGCCAACCCCTTCTAGTCTTACTTATGTAGGTCAGCCTGCTCATCCAGAGCTTGGCTAGGGTTTGGTGCCTCTTAATTAGAGTGCGTCACGAGTAGTCTTTTATTTGTGTTTGTCTTTTATTATGCAATTGTTTTGGTTTTCAGACCTAAGTGTAATATTAGGGACTTCTTTGTAAGCTCTTAATTATTTTTTATTTATCATTTCAGTAGGGTCATTAGTGAAAATAAGCTAATTAGGACTTCTCATGAGTTCTCTATATAAACCCACGTACGAGGGTATTGTCCGACGAAGTTGAATTATATGAATGAGTTTGATTTTTCATTTTTGCAACATGGTTTGCATCAGACTTAGCCTTTCCCTTCTGAATACTTGTGCTACCCCGCATCTATACTACATGGTCAATGCTAGTCCGATCTTTAACCGGATCTAATTTTCCTACCGCGAGGCTTTGCCCCCACACCCCCTAAATTTGCTGTCCTAAGGGTCGGTCAACTCTTCCCTTTTTGGGGAAAAGATTCATTTATTTTTTACCCCAGATCTATATAATCAGGTCACGTTATACAACTCTCCCTATCAATTACCCTCCACATATATACTTAGATATCCATTACATCTACCCTTGTTATGACTCTGCACCCCAACCACTGTTGTTCTGTTCTTGGTTGGCGTGAGGGGGAGAATAGAGGAAGAGGAGATGACATAAAGGGGAGGAGATGAAGAGAGAGATGATCTGGAGAATGAAGAGAGGAAAATAGTTTTTCTGTTGCTATCTATGTGGATCTTCCTACTACTATATGGATTTCATTGCTGCTATTATATGAGAATCTGTCTATTATATGTGCTTCTTTGTGAGTTTGTGGACTTCTTGTACTACTATTTTCTTCGTGGATTCTGGAGGAGCTTCATTTTCTGCTACTACTATTCATCTTGAAGTTTATTTCTTGCCTGCTGATTTGCGCAAGAGGTTATCCATTCCGACTATGTTGTCTATACTACCTTGATCTTCCAAGACTCTCTGGCTTGTCCATGTTTTATACACGTCGAGTACCTTGCTTGTGTTCCAACACTCTAGCTTGTTCGTGCTTTGCTATGCACATTAACAACTTACTCTGTGTTCTAACACTATTTGGAGTTTACTACTTGTGACCCAACACTCCCTAGAGTACTCTTCAACGCTAGTGACTGAAATGATGCTTGTCTTTATTAGCTGCCATATACAACTGCTCTACTGCCCCTTCTTTGATCAAGAAGCTCCTACTTCCTGCCTTTGGACTTGCTTGGAGTTATTAGCTAAAGGGGAGTGTTTGAGAGTTGCATGCTGCTAACGTTATATTCTACTCAAAGTTCGATTGAGGGCCTGCTGGTTATCTACTGGGGGAGTATTGGGGGTGCTTGAATGCTTGATTGTAAGATTGAGGGGTACTTTTTTTCGTATTGGATTGGTCTTCTCTTTCTAGTCTGGTTCTTTCCTTGTCTTAGTTTGTATGTTTGCAAGTTTACTTGGTAATTTCTCGAGCTCTAGCTTGACAGGGAGTGTTGGAGGGTCTTAGTATTTAGTTAATGGGGTATTTGTAACATGGGGCCAAGTGTATCTTGGCCCAATAGGGTTTTTTCCAAGTATGTATGATTCCCCCTTTTTGTATAGTTAGGAGAGGATATTGCTCATCTATCAATAAAATACACACAAGGGAATTTCCCATTAACACGCTTTCTTAGACAACAATACTGCTATTTCCAACCACATTTTTACGGTATAGAATGTTGCATTGTGGAGGATTAGGGACCGGAATCTACAAGATAATTGTGGCAGAATTGATAATGCAAAGGTTATTATCTTGGAAAAGCAAAGATCACATTAGAATTGACTGTATAAGAAATAGTGTGGTAGTGACTAGTATGAGGCCTAACTGCAAGAGGGTTGTCTTGGATGCTTTGAACAAGTGCACAAGTTTGAATTCATGTTATTGTATAGACAGATCTAAAACGGAGATGTAGGCCTAAATTATTTTGGGAGAGCTGAAAGGAGAGATATGGATTCGTTATATCTTAGGGGGAGTGTAACCCAAAGCAGAGCTGATAAAAATAATAACTCATTTAGCCGACCTCGATTGGTATTACGTTTCACTCATCACCATATTGACATGGTGGTACTTGTCGCAAAACATCCACAGGATAGTTTAATAACGAACTAGATAAAGTTATCTAATTGATGTGCTATGCCGTTTATGGAAGGTTCTCAATCTACACTTGTTGATAGGCGCGGATGGTGTCATCTAAGCTCATAATATATTAAAAAAAATGGCTTAACAACATCAATAGAATGTGTAACATTATGTCTTCAGTTGCCGCCTGATACTATACCTCAAGAATTTTTATAGATATCTTTTTCAAAACCTGTTGGATTATCAGTTTGTTTTAATCACATATCATTCTGCTCCTTCAGGCTACATCGATATTTATTTTTAGTATGGGATCAGAGTCTGTTTATGTTTTCATCTGAATATATGCTTTCAAGTGACGTTTTACTTTTAATATCAATGTAATGTTAAATGGTCATTTGCAGCTGAGATAACATGGCATGAGAGACGAAAGGAGTGGATTGGTGACCACTCAAAAAAACCCATCAAAATTCCTCGAGAGCCAATCATCAGGTACCTAACGTTCAACTCCCACAATTTTCTAGGTCATGATTAAAGACAGTGTCCTTCATGTTTTTCGAATTAGTATAAGATTATGTTTTAATTAAGAACGTCAAAAAATGTTTAATTTAAGTTGGTGTCAAATGCTTTGACAATTCAACATGAAGTTCAATGATTTACAAGGACGTTATTTTCAAACTTCTCTTGCATCAACATTGGTGGTGCAGGTCATTGAATGAAACATCATTATATTTAAAAGAATTTTCTTTCAGAGGTTTTTCCTACACTGTTTATATCAAATTTCAGTGTTGAAATATTGGTTTATACATGTCTTCTGTTATTGGCTGTACTGCAAAATTTTGGAACAACAGTAGAGGGGACCCCATGCTGCCCCAATAACTGCATCTAGTTTTATAAACGATTTTATGTGACAATTCCCTGAAATCGTGGCTCAAATGTAGGTTGACAACCAAACATGAAGCTTTGCATAATTTTCATTACATAGATCTTGTGGGGCATGGTTATAATTCATTAGCCATTATAATCCTGATTGCACGTCCATAGGGTCCAATGATGCCCACAAGGGCGTGGTGATCATACGACCATTCAGTTCCCGCTGCTTGAATTATTACGTAATATTCTAACTAGTATGTTGGCTTGTGCCACACTTGCATTGTGTCCGTCTGTTTGCCTTGATTTACCCCCCTGTTTCAGGCCTATGCTGGGTTATGAGGGTCCTAGAGGGGGAGTTCTTACTCATTTGGGCTTGAATAGGTTCCAGTGACATCTTTTATTTAATCAATAGATGCAGGGGTAATCCTAGAAGTACACAAGTTGGGAAATAGGTTTGTCTGCAAGCTCATTAGCCACGTTATCTTGTCATGTTTACTTGCTGCAGGAATTTTTCTACACCCAAGTTTCATTTCACTTTGTTATATATCCAGTTATTAATCCAACCTTCTGCATATGAAGCTTTTTATTTAGGTAGGCCGCATGTCGCAACTCATTCAGAACTGAGTTGTGGTATGTCCATCATAAGATATTATGTGCAAGTAAACCAATGGTTACACCTTATATATCACTGAACCTTTTCAATGATATCTCAATACTACACATGGCACATTTAAGATATCCAAACAGTTTATCTTAGTCATGTACTTTAAATATATACGGTTGGATTTAACCAGAACATTCTGTAATGATGCCAACTAAGAGTAGTACACACCTATCCCGATGACTGCCCACCCTTGTTGCAAGAACACACGCTGCCGTTGGCATAGGGTCTCGACTATGCTTTTCATGGGTCCAAATGGGATCTCACGTGTCTATGGCATGTCTTTTAGACGTGTATAGTCAGTGCCAATCATGACTCCAACTGCATATATATTGATCTCTGTTGTAGTATCAATAATGATTGCAGTTAAAACTTTATGCTGAGAATCCAGTTGATCAAGATACAGTACTACAACTCATCAGAATGGATGGTTGTCTCTGGAGTCTTCCATCTCAAGGGGGATTGACTAGTGAGCAATGGGATAAATTGTATGAGTGGCTTATTTTCTCTTGGGTTTATCTATATGAGAGCAATGTGTTTTTTTTGTAGGGTCCTTTTATATTTTAACAGAGAGTTAGGCTATATTGTTTAAGTGTAGCGAGCTTAGGCGACACACCCATTAGTCCAGCATTATACTAATGTCAATACATATCCCTTTCCCTTTTTATGTAGGATGTTAGTGTTATATAGTCAACACAGAAAAACGTCATAAATTTCCCTGTTCTCTATTCTTTCAGTGGCCTATATTCACTAATGATTCTAGTTTCTTTATCGTTGCATAAATAATGCTCTCTCTGTTTGACTATTTGAATGACATCTAACCTATGTCATCTTGTCATGGTGGTTCCATGTTTAGTTATCAAGGCACCCGCCTAGGCGTTGGATGAGGCGCCTCAAACTAGGCACCTTGCCTACTAAGTATTTTAAGTGGGCGCCTAAGGCCTTTTAAGCCCAAATTAAGCCATTTAAAGGCTGAATTAGCATGAATTGGGTCTGGATTTGGTAAATTAGATCACCTGGAGTCATTTTATGATTGAAAGGAAATAGGTCTGATATTAGGCCAAATCAGGTCAAATTTTGGCAAATTAGGTTTGATTTGGGGGAAATATGTCTGATTTGGCCAAATTGGGTCTCATTTGAGTTAGGATATGGTAAATTAGAGGAATTAAGGTCTGATTAGGTTATGTTATGCAAAATTAGGTCTCATTTAGGCTAAATCAAATAAAATTTGGGAAAATTAGGTCTGATTTGGACATTTGACTGTGAGGAAATTAGGTAAGATTTGGCCAAACTTGAGTCTCTTTTAAGTCTATATAGGATAAATTAGGGGAAGTAAGGTCTGCTTAGATCATGTTATGCAAAATCAGGTCTGATTTTGGTTCCCGTAGCAAGCTAAAGGTATTTGCTAGGAGGGGGGAAATGATTATTTTAAAGTTCTTATCCGATTTGCAATCGACTCTGTAATAGTTCACATTGGTCATTTACAAGGCAACTAGGTGGGTAGTAAGTTAGCAGTAAATGAGATGATTAGCGGTTTTCTATCTTGTTTGTTATGGGGGGATATTTGGGCCAACCACGTGTTTTCAGATTAATGGACTTCGTCAACCTGGCTTGACTGGTTATCGGACGATAATGAGGTTGTATTTGGATCTGAACATCTGAAATATACAAAAGCCTTTGCCTTTGGAAATATTAACCGCCTTATCTATTTTGCAACAGGGACTGGATATTTGATAATCACACACTGGTGGGATTTAAAGCTCTCAAACTTCACTTCTATCCCAATTATTTTACATCCTACCTGTCATCCGGGATCAACCACTCATGCTCCATCTCACCCTGCATCAAGAAACCCAATTGCCATTTACATATAGAATTGTAAATACTGGGATTTGAAATACTGTCATTCAAAGGCAACCTAGAGGACAAATGAAATCCCAAGTCTGTGACGTGTGTTTGTATTACTGGTCTTAGCACTAAAGCAGAGGATCGATGTATGTCGGATGCTAATGATTATAGCCTTGCCTTTTTTAGTTAAGATGTACACAGTTCCAAGCAGTTACATTTCAGATTATTTCAAGATATCTTTTAATTAGGCTCTAAGCAGTTCCAAATATTGGTGTGTTTTCAGATCACTTCAAAATCTCCTATATATTTTTTATAACATGTTTACTGTACATTTACTTCTTTCAAGCTGGTGCACAACGTACGATGACCTACTTTCAACAAATCAACCTTTTCCCCAACGCATTCCGTTGCCTGTAAGTCATTATTTTACATCATTCGTTATACATTTATGGATATACCATTTTTGATTAAAATGTTTTTCTCTGGACATGTATCACATAAATAGGAGATGGTTGACTTCTTGGTCGATGTTTGGCATGAAGAAGGCCTGTACGATTAGGTATTGGGGGCTTGAAATGAAATCTGTGTGAGCAGTGGAAGTCAACACAAGACCCCATGCCGACAGCTTCAGTTTTCTGCCTTTCCGATGTTTTATTTGCATTCTTTTGAATTGTTTCTGAAGAAGCAAACTTGTAAACTAAGGCCAAATAGCTGGCGAGTACTTGATATATCATATCTCAGCTTGATAAAGTGAAGTTGTAATATTGATGTGTAGCTTGATTCACAATAATTAACGTGTTTTTCAATGCCACATTAAATTGTTGTTCTTAAAATCTGCAACAGCTGCCTTCTGTCTTAATAACGTAATCTGATTGCCAAAGAAATTAGAAAATGCGGGGATTCTTCCCTGCTAAAAATATGTATGGGTTTTACACTGGTCTTCCATTTTTTTTAGAATACTGTACTGTTGTCGCACGGTTATTTATCGACTAGTCACTTCACCAAAACCAATGAGTAGAGACAATTGGATAGGAGGTCAACATCACCATACAAAAAAAAAAAAAGGTGAATTGCCACCATGGAGGTCTGCCGTCTTATAGAGCGTTTAGTATCAATCCATACTTGTTTACAAGTAGTTAACCAGAAAGGTCTTCCAGAACCCACGTCCACGAGTTCTCGCATTTTAGTGTTCCCAATCTTCATGTTTATGTGCGGGTATGACAAAATGGGGACACGTGACAAATGCATGTGTTGACAAGTACATCGAATGCGGTAGAATCTTGCTATTGTAAATATTGTCTAGAAACATACAAGGCCGCAAACATTCTATTTCTAACAACTCAAATAAAGTTTAGGCAGAAGTATAAACGTCCAACAAACCAACCTGCATGCAAGTAGTAGTTTTGATGCGTCATTCTAGTCACTGGGATTATGTAATCACACGCCTAATCTTTGGATTAGTTATATAATCTGACACATGCCTAATCCAACTGAACATCAGTTATAGTGTAAAATTTCAGGGAATTTAAAAAATTTTCTTAGACTTTTTTAGGCCCGAGTAATATACGAAAACTTTTAATACCAGTTCTGCACTAAATTTCCTCTTTGTGCTGTCGCCCTCCCTTCAAAACCGAACAAGACTACTTTGGTCGCTAATCTTTTCTATATATCGACAATCATGCAAAGATCATGCTATTTACCCGTTTCTTTCCACCACACCACACAACCAATGTCTCCCCCTTTTCTTTCCATCTCCTCATCCCTTTTTCCTATTTACCCTCTTTCGAACTATAGGATGACGAGGGAAGGGAAGGGGGCAAAACAGACCACGACAAGGGGACTAAGAGATGGAGGACAAAGTGGGGGTTAACCTAATATTCCCTTGGATCATAGTGTTGGCGGAATATTTTGCTTTAACTTGTTGTCATGAGGAGTGTGTGGCTGACACATTGTGATGATGTCATTGACACTCCCATTTGGTGCGGCCCTTTTCCTCTCACCTATTTGCCGCCTCCTCTCATTCATTTGGCCCTTCAAATTGTATTCATTGCAACACTACTACCAACAAACTTATAGTTGCTTCTTATTATGAACATTACCACATGGAAGGTTCAAGATGTAATGAAGATAATGAGTGGTGGCAAGGATGGGTCAAGGAACCAAGGGGTTAGTGGTGGAAAATATGAAGCCAAACCT
The DNA here is from genome assembly GCA_963693085.1 of Alisma plantago-aquatica. NCBI lineage: Eukaryota > Viridiplantae > Streptophyta > Magnoliopsida > Alismatales > Alismataceae > Alisma > Alisma plantago-aquatica. Next base: position 1,284,858,538 of record OY856409.1, read on the forward strand.
GGTAGATGGGTACAACAATTGGGTTGACCTATTTATTATTGAAGGAAATGGAACAAAATATCCCTTCACATTCGTGTAAGTACAATAATGTTGGCAAGAAAAGTTGCTCATTAGCCTTTAGTTTTATTGTTAGCTTTTGGCATTATTGGTCTCCTCTTTGATAGGGTTGGCAATCAAGAACTGACTTTAGAAACAACAGTGAACTTCCATAGTAGCCAAGGTGGTGGCAATAGGAAGAAGAGAATGAAGTACATGTTTTTCTTAAGTGGCTATAGATAAAATAGACCTCCCTAGAAGAAATTTATTCCCTATAATGAAATTATATGAATTATGTTTTTGTCTGAAGTAAACATTGTGAATTATTATGTGATAGTATTATATATCAAATTTTTTGATGAATAAGATTATAAATCTTTGGGATTGACATATCGATCCATCTTCATACACTCTAAGTACCCAAAATCACAATGCCATAAATAAGGTGTTGGAAGCTTGATTGTATCATATGTTATAGGGAACAATAAATTATGCAATCACATGGTTTTTAAAAGCACAAAGAGGACTACTCTTGCTTGAGTGATATGGCTCTAACTTGTTATTTTTATATTTTCAAATGATGACTATATACCCAGACGGCTCATTCGAAGAACATCTTCTACCCTTAGTGATTGTTTTATTTTTGTTTCAAATGAACATTTGATTTTCTTCATTATAATATCTAGATAAGGTGAAAGAGACCCTTTCAACACTAAGACCATTCTTTTATTTTCTCTTACAATTCATCTAGAACACATGAATGAATATCTACTCAGATAGTCTACTCTTTCAAATTCAACTAGTCAAAGGACTCAAGCATGCTACTACATGTAAAAAAACCAAACAACTAGATAGGATGCACTCTTATTGCATTGTTTAAATGCCTTGGTAATGTGTAAGAGAAATAGGGATTTGCTATGTTATTAAAGGAATCCAAATCCATAGGTTGATTGTCGTATGTAGGTTGAGTATGCAGGAACAAAACCCACATAGAAATATGCGAGATCTAGATCCTTTGTAACTTTTAAGAAAAGATGTTGAAAGTACTCATATTTTTTTTATTCAAATATTGTATACATATAAAATGTACTTGAGCTTTAAATCCAAGTTCTGGTAAGGAATATTATACAAAAAGGATGATAGAAATAAGGAAAAGAAAAAGAAAACTATTGCACAATCTATAAACATATTTTAGACTCAATATAATGCTAATTTTTTTAATTTGAACCGGTCAACTAATGCTGAAAACGATGTTTCTTTTTTAGCACCACATTAGTTGTTTTCTATTTAGTTCTTTGATAGGATAAAATGTTATCTTCAAGTGCATACAAAAAATGTTTGAGGATAATAATTAATTCAATTAAATGTTATTCTAAAAAAATTTCAGCCCCTATTTGGCAACAAACTGCGGGTTTTAGGTACCATTCGGCACAACACCAGACTCAAGATTAATTTGGATTTAGGTTTGTCTTTTGTTAATAAATGCAATGATCTAACTATGATGTGACAATATTCCCTATTTGGAAACACGAGTTGAAATAGGTCGGTTACTTGAACTTTGATCCCCCATTAGAGATTCAACCCAAAATTTCCTATCGTGCTTTTTTCAAGATAGAAAGTTTAGTCAGGATTGACCTCCTTGTTCTGCAGCTTTGTTGCCAAATAGAAATTTATATAAATTCAGACTAAAATGTCCCATCAAGTGAACTAACTCAAACCGTGCTCTAAATAATTGACTCATTTCCATACCGGGGCTTAGAGCTTGGGTTAAGTTAGCCTTGCTAATTTGGATCCAGATAAATCTTCATTTAGAAATAACAATGAGAATATTATGTCACTCTAGTGTCTGAATAGAGAGGCCAATCATGAGCAAACTTTCTAATACTAATAAGAGTAGGATTGGAAAATTGAATTGAATAATGAATGAAGGGTTCATACTGGTCCCATGATTGCGTCAATGCACTTTCAACTTGTGTTTTCAAGCACAAAATGCAGTAACACACAGTCAGAACACTATATTCATTAACAAGTTTCAAACACATATCCAAAATGGATTTGAGTCTGTCATGCTAAATAGTACCCTAGTTACGGGTTATGATCAGGATAATCCTCCTCCAACCGTTCTATAAATACAGTAAAAGATTAAATTAGTAAAAAAAAGTCATCCCTGTCTCCTTTGTTTATTTTTCCTACATGGTAGCAATCGAAGTTTGATATTGGACATGTGATCTTATATTCTCTTTGCATCCAACACTAGTCATAGTTGCAATTTAATTCTCTATTGTAGTTGCACAACAAAGGGGCATGAATGGAGACCATTGCTTAACCCCATATGGTCTTGCACAATCTTGCCTATTCCTTCTAATGGGCCCTCATGGTTTGTATGTTTTCAAACTCGCTAATTCTGTACTTGTTAATGGAGGCCGTAGGGCCAACCTGGCTTCACGGAAGTTCTGGTCCTGATGGGGTGTTTTCTCATGACGTCCTGAGCTCATTTCCCAATTAATTATTTTTTAGTTGAGCAGCTAGATGGGTGCACATGTATTTTTGATACCTATATTTTAGAATTGGGTAGCCAGTCACAACCAACCTATCAAATAGATGGAATGTCTCCACCTCAGGATAGACCAAACACTAGAGCTATATGAGTATATAAATTTCTCCTCATGATTAGGCCTCTCTCTCTCTCTTAAAATTTAACTGTGCCAAAGCTCTGATTTATAGCCCAACATCTTTCTTTATTTGGGCGAGGTGATTCTCACCATAAAATGTTCCTACCAGTAGTGTCTTCAGACAAGAAGATATGTGGCTACAAAAAATCTCATGTTTGTCTTCAGATCAGAAGATTTTTGGCTAGAAAATACCTGATGGAATTGATCCTTTTCATTTTGACCTTGAAATTTTTTTATCCCAACAAGAAGATATTTAGCTAGATTATACTTCTCACCTAATGTCTAGCTCTAAGACCTTTACATATCAAGCAATTAGAGTTCCAACATGAAAAAGATTTCTAGCAATTAAATGTCTTTTGTCATCCCCTCGCGGTAGAATTAAAAAGGGTGTATAACTCTTTTGCACACTCAGATCCTTGATACATACATACACTACACTCTATTTTTCCTATAAAAGACTCTTTCTTCATATAATAATTTTTTTCTCTATCTTATTCTCTCATTCCATCACTAGTCATCATAGTTGACACCTTCTTCCTTCTGTTTCCAATTCCTTCATAGAATGACAAATGACTCTGATTGAATGGATATTGACAAGTGGATGGTAATAGACAATATGGGTTTAAAACACGTGCAAAGTGGTTCCATCACAACTCTAGGTATGTACATAATTTCCATTACCAACCATGACAGGTATCATATGTTGATTCATCTAGAATCTTTGATCTAGATATAGGCTCTCAGTGTCAAGGTTAGCAAGGTGATTCATGCACACAAGTGAGTAAATGTACATAGTTCTTCCATGTACATTCATTGTCACAACAAGATATTGGTAGTAATGCACAACAACATTACTTAGATGTAGATCTTATTGAGATATGAGTAGGACACACAAAGTCATTAAAAGAAATGTTAATGACATATGACACTTAGAGATCCTCCCTATTGAGTTTCATAGAAATAGAAACCTTTGGTGGTTTTAACAATCATACTGATTATTTTTTAAATGCTTTACATCTTCTAAATTCAAAAGTAAGAACTATTTTTTTTATAGCTCATGAACCAAGTGAATATTGAATCATTATTTGGATGTTAATTGAACTTAATTCCAACTTGTAGGTGACTAGGATTTGTGTTACCTAGTATGTGAATGATCATCCATTCAATATTTATGGGAATTGTTGTCTCGATTATCTAGGATTCAATAAAGTTTTGAAGCATGATTTTATGACTATTGAACCATGAGAGATGTCCCATTGCAACCATAATTTGGATTAACCACCATCAATATTAATCATCATGTATATAATGAATATTTGTGTTGACAAACAATTGATGATGTGCAAAGCCATATTAATGTTAATACTCTACCGCAATGTGTTGTGTCTATATACCAACCCAATACGAATATTACTAATTAATTATGTTAATATTACTATTTAATGATGTATTAGTGCAAATTACGATGAATATGTTTGCTTGTTGTCTTGACAAACTTAGTATGGAACATTATTATATATGAACTCCTACTACAATGATATTAATTTATAATTTCCCTTCAAATGTCGTTGCTTAACCCAGATTAGGATGAGGACCACTGGAAGAAATTAGAGTTCAACATGCCAATAGAAGTTCATGAGTTGTACAATCGATATGCTCACCAGAATGGTTTTGGTACAATGATATAATGGGAGAGGAAATGTAGTAAAAAGAATATGAACAAAGACAATGTGCATTGTATGAGGTATTGTTGCAATAAAGAAGGACTTTGTAAGGAAATTTTACTAAATGTTAATAAGGACACTTTTCCAAATGATATCAAAGTTATAGACAATGTACACATTCTATAAACGGGAGGACAAAAAAGGATGCAAAGCCCATCAGATTTTAAACTTTCTAAGATTTGATATTTATAAAACTAGCAACTAGGTTGTGCAACATACTCATGATCTACATTCTCACAAGTTATCGTACATGTTAAGATCAAACCAAAATGTAACTACCGTTGATAACTAACTGTGTAAGTCTTAAATTTATAAACTTGAATACTATCCTGCAAGTATATGGGTACATGTAGTATTATCGAGATTGTCTAAGGAGCAAGGTAATGCTAGGTGTAAGAGTATTGAACTTTCAACTATCTAGATCGGTTACAAAAGAATGATTTGTTTTAGATTAAACTAATTAACATGATATAATAAAACAATAAATGCTAATCACTTGGAGGATGATTATCTAGATTAAGAGGATCTTGGATACATGATTTTACTTCCACATCACAACTTACAAAAAAAACATCACAACTTACATACAACCATGGAATTCAGACATACTAGTCACTCATACAAAGGAGGTTTGTCGTCATCACACACCCCCTAGTGGTGAGATAGTTCTAACTCCACATAGCATTCTCATTCTTATGCTTAGTTTCAAACTACAAACCTTGGGTCCTTAACATAATCCCAACTACTCCCGTACTCAAAGACTTATTGCCAAGATAGATACTCCTTACTTCTTGACATATCTTCTCAGATTATAGAAAGAAGCAATGAACATGCAAGTAGGATGACCAATCATGTAAATAAGAAAATAAGCATTGAAAGATATCTTGCAACACTAAATCAATTAGCATTAAGTATGAAATCCTAGTGCAGATAAGTTATGACATGGGAGCTACTCTCCCATTCCTAAGAAATGAAGTTCTACTCACACATAATGATGAAATACAAGTACAAGTAGTAAATTCACGGAGTAAAACATGAGTACAGAAGGGGGAATAACAAAGGAATATGTAGGAATGGAAGAACAAGTAGAAACTTCAACTAGAAGACAAGGTTTTGTCCTTGTAACTACTCCTACTCCAACAACCTTCTCTCCCAGGTGGTCATAATTGAATGGAGAAACCCTTGCTGTAGTCTGTGAAGAGAATTGGAGTGGAAAAGAGCTTCTCTTTCGAGTAACCACCTAGTCTTCTCCAAAATTTCCACTTACTTTTCTGGTCTTGTCTTTGGTCTCAATAGGCTCAAAATGATACGTGATGATATTCTCGAGGGGGTAAAATTTGTATTTTAAATGATGGAGTTTTTGTATCTATTTTTGCAATGAAACTACAGACCACACAACATGTTTATAAGTTCACACGCCGTGTGACTTGCCGTTTCCACTTTTTTCAAGCCACAATCGCAAGCGACATAGTGTGTGTGGTGGATCCACACAACATAGCAAGGAACTTTTGGCAATTTCTGGCCCTATGGAGCCACCTCGTGTATCTAGATCACACACCGTGGCTTGACTAGACTGGTGAGCTTTTTGTCTGAGAGACACACACCCGTGTTGGATGCCAACACAACATGTGAAAGGTTGTTTGATGTACAATAAGCTCCAAGTCTGGGGGGAACTCTGGGAACGTCAAATATATTGAATGTTGGGCATTCTTCCTTCAATATGAGTGCAACATAGGGTACGTGCAATTCAAACCATGCCACAAGTAAGAACATCATAAATCATACATTCTAGCATGAATGGGAGTAGAATTTAGGTCAAAATGAGTGAATTGTGCACCCAAAATCGGTTCAAAAAGTGATATGATTTGTGCACAAGAAATCCCCCTAAGCTTGAACCATTGTTTGTCCTCAAGCAAAAAGAACTAGATATATGAATAAAGATAAACATATGGTCACAACATCCGATCCACATAAATATACATGGGTAGATTAAAAATGGAAGTTTCATCATTTAGATATGTAACTAATCATGAAATCAATTCTAACTATCAAGATAGGAAATCGAGTTCAAATAGATATAAATTTTCTTTAGATGAATAAACTAGAGAGCAATAAACAAAAATAAAATGACAGAGCTAAAGATAGAATGATGCATCACAAACTCCATTGATTGCTCAAATGAAATGGAACGAAAATCCTTTTCAAGTATCCATCCATCCACAATGACACTATTATTTAAATTAAAAACATTTTCAACTAGGCTTCTCGTGCACGATACTCGACTGCTAATATAGGCTTACACACATGTGGAATACCGTTTGGGGATTTATTTCCCTCTTTCAAATGTAATCCTCAACCTTCATTGAGTTGGTGGGAAACGTGGGCGGCGTAGCCATATTTTCTAGGGTCAAATTTTTTTAGATCAAGATCAAAACCCCCCCTTTTTATTATGTGATTCATGCTTGCTTTGGAACCATGTGGTCCTGTACTAAACCACCCTCCCATTTGTTTAGAGAAGTCATGCAGATGGATTATACAAAAGATGGAAAATCATTCACTTTGTAAAAATTTCTCAAGTAGAGCAGTAAAAAATGCATTATAGAGATGGAAGTATCATTGTACTGCTAATCAAGGATATAACATTGAGAGATGCAAACCATTTGAATAATTACATGATTTAAGAGCATGAGTGACATAATTGCAATTCATGTTTAGCCAAATACCTAACGTGCAGAAGAATAGCCATGGTTTTAAAATTTTTTTAATTAGGCTGATGCATGCCCAACCTATCATTATGTATCCATTATTTAATGTAGTAGATGGTTCAAGCAATAGGAGAGATACTGACCACAACCAAATTGCCAACTCATCATCATGAAATATTTCAACAAGGCATGGTGAAATAGATTGAGAAGAAACTAAAATCACATAGGCAGAAATTGTTGGTATGTATGCCCTGAGAGCCAATCATGGGATGATTGGTGGGATACATTAAGATTGATTTGATAAACATCAAAGGCAAGCTTCCAATTCTTTCTGGTTCAGTCATATGAGATAGTGATAGAACAGATTGAATGTCTAGAGAATGACAGTACTCAATGACGTATGCTTTTAGGTTGAGGACCTGAACAATGAGATCATACAGATGCTAAGAGTTTGTACATTCTTGTTATGTCCCTAGTCGGATGTCATTGTGGAAGGTAGATAGACAACAATGACACACAAGACTAGATTGTGGTGTTGGTTGATGACAGAATCTCATTAGTCATGATATAGAGATATCAAACCAAACACATAGGTACTTGTTAAAGAACAAGTGTACCTGACAGACCCACTGCGAGTTTGACACATGGAACCATGACATGGTAGCCACAGTCAGTACTCACAGTGATGGTGGTGAGTGTGATTCTTTGACCTGAAATCACTACACTCAACACATGTCATTGGGCACACTTTGACATCATCAAACACAGTCCTGAAACATGGGTTGTTATAAAGGTGATGATTGGGTGGCTTTGACACATGGGGCTTTTGAGGGGTGAGTGATAGATATGGGATTTGTCCCTCCTGAGGGAGTTTGATATCCATGGCCACTTGATGAGTAGGATTGAGAAAGGCGTGCACGCATGTATGAATCAGTATGTGATATTGATGTCATACATATCTCTTCCAATCTACTCTGAGATCAAGAAAGTGAATGAACATTGACAGGATGACTGTTCCATGCCTCGAGTTCATTCGGGATATCAGTGATAAAGGAATTATACATTCACTGTAACATCATTCATGGATTGTAGGATTGAAAGTTGTTCTCCAACTTTCTATTTCACTTGGGTAGCACTGATGTGTGACTAGGCACCGCTCTTTGCTTGTGAAGTCATAAGTGTTATGGACTTTCACTGCCAATGTGAAATCGACCTGCAAGGTCACACACATAGGATTTAACCTGGAAGAGGAGTTTTGTCCACAAATAATGTTTAGATTTATTACTAAAGGAGTTTAGTAGTTTAATTAAACACTAAATTAATTGATAGCTCAATGTCATAATGTTCAAGGTGTTGGACTGATTGATTAGAGTATCAGATTGATTGAAATTGCAATTGACTTTTTCTACACAATCTGCACTCCCAACGGATCGGCTCATGTGATGAAACGATCGACTGAGCTTGGTGAACCGATCAGCTCAAATGGTGAGTCGATCGACTCAAGGACAGGGTGAAACGATTGCTTCAAGTGTTGAAACGATCGATTCAACTGGTGCAACCGAGCAAGTTGGGAAAGTAGGATTGGTGAGAAATTTCCTTTCGTTTCACTTGCCCAATTTGATTGGAACAAGCATTGGTATTTGATACCAATTAGAAACAAAAGATGGAAAGTCAATCGAGAACTGATCAGGACCTCGAACCGACCGGTTCATAAGTGAACCGACTGGTTGAGGTGTCCCAACCGATCGGTTGAGGTGTCAACCGACTGGTTCAGGTCCCCAACCGATCGTTTCAGAAATGAAACGATTGGTTCAGGTTGCGCAATTGGTTGTTTTTGTGGAAAATCTCAAACCCTTCTACTCCTTCTTTAGTCCCGCATTTCCCGGGATAGAGAACCCTGTCCCATGACCCTCCTATATATAGGGGTATTGGGGGCTTCTCAGAGAACAACACAGTGCAATTAGTTGCTCTGCAAAGTTGTCATTCTCTCTGGTTTTGGTAACCGAGAGAGCCCGAGCAAGTGCTACTCGATAAGGGAGGCACAACAAGGGAAAGACAACTACAGAAAGTGACTGGTGGCAGGAGAGTGTGTCAGTGACTAGTACGCTAACAGGAGGTTGTGACTCCTTCCAATTTGTTGTGGGACAAGGAGATTGGAGTTTTAGGTGGTCCGTGTGGACTACTTTAGAGGCGGGATGTTTCTACCGCTCGGAGAACACTGTCAATCCCGACAGTCCCAGTGAGACCACGAGTCGTCAGTCCCAGTGCGACCAGGAGCTGCACAAACACTGTCCAAGACCGGAGGTGAAGACCGTGCAAGAAGCGATGTATTATCGCCGAGCAAGCCTCGGGACAAGGTATGATTCCACAAACCATCCTTTCCTATTGTATAGACGTTGACGCGTTTCCTTGTTCTAGGTTTGGGGGAATTTTTTTTGTTTCCGCTGCCTTCTCTGCCTCCCCTAAAATCCAACAGTGGTATCATAGTCACGTCAACTGCTCTATACTTTAGGATTATCGATATGATCGATTTTAGTTTGTCGCCTTTATTTATTACATACGATGCGAATAAAATTGGCTTTATGCATGTCCAATCCTAAATCCACAAATCCCAATTTACATATATGATATGAAATATTAATGCACTCGATACGCGTCGCCCTTAAACGAGTTTTGTTGCAGATGTATAGCGTGGTTATGGACAATAAACCCTATATGTGTATGGTTGTATGTGGTTGCTTGCATCTCAGTATGCGCACCGATCTTCCTTCTCCTATTCCTGATGTAACTCGAAATAATTCGAGATTTCTTTCCTACCTTTGCTCCCCTCGAATGTAACTCGAGGTTTCTCTTTTTATAATGTAACTAGGATAGAATTTTATTTCCTGTTATGTCAAAGAACGGAGGACATCCTGACGACAGATGAGACGATCGGTTCAAGGCGTGAACCGATCGGTTGACGTTCCAGACGATCGGTTCAAGGAGTGAACCAATTGGTTGATGACCGGTTTGAGGAGCGAGATGAGAGGGTGGCGGCCATGATGAGATGCGTGAAGACTAGGCGAACTGATTGGTTGGAGGAGCCAACCGATCGGCTGGCGGCACCCAGCTGACCAGTCTGATGGCAAGCCGATCATTCATGTGATGAGTTGATCAAACCCAGAAAGGCAGAGCACAGAGTTCATCTTGTACAGGTTGCATGTGATGTAGACCTAGATGACCGTTATTCCTCTTGGCTCGAGGAATCGCATTAGGATGGCCATAATCATCACTTTTATCATTTTGCATGTTTTCTGTGGGATATAGCATGTATATGATACATACTATGTATTGTGGTGATTGGATATGTATATGTATATAAAAACCAAATCCCTCATTAAATATTAAGTTTTAGATGCCTTCCAAATGCGATACACGTGAAAAGCTTGATCGACCAAGTGTGGGCACGCCCAAGCGTGGTGCACCGTCTATCTTGTGGAAGCGTGAAGGATGAATGTGTGGGTCTGCCCAAGCAGGGTGCATATTCATCGTGTTGGCTTTGGGTCGGACTTAATAAGGTGACCTAGATAGGATCTAGCACCTTGAGGCATGGAGATGATCATGGCAAGGAGTTGCATATGACATCTTATCAAGAGTTGCATATGATGCAATTGGCAAGAGTTGCCTACCTGAGAGATATAAGTTGTGGGTGACAACCCTAGCTGGTCCATGACTTAGAGGATTTCAAGATCTTGCCCACTAGAAGGTTGTATGCTGCAATCTTCTGAATTGATGGTGAGGGCTATCAATTTGAACTAAAATAGTGGGAGCGATAATTAATTAAAGGCCTAATTATATCGTCAACTTTTCAAATCAATCAAAAAAGTCAAAAATGAGTTTTTGGACTAAAATTGCATATTTCCTTTTGTAGAACAAATGACAACAAACAACAATCACTTTTCTTTGCGATCGGTCCTTGAAAAGGACAAGCTAAATGAGACAAACTTCCACGATTGGTATAGGACATTGATAATTGTTCTCACTCAAGAGCGAAAGCTCTATGTCCTGGATACCCCAACTCCAAAGGAACCTGCTCCTAATGCACCGAAGGCAGAAAGGGATGCTTACAAGAAGCATTCTGATGATGCCATTGATGTAAAGTGCTTGATGTTGTGCTCTATGAACCATGAGTTGCAGAGACAACATGAGAACATAGGTGTCATTGAGATGATTCAGCATCTCAGGAACATGTATGAAGATCAAGCACGACAAGAGAGATACGATGTCTCAAGGGCACTGTTCAAGTGCATCATGACAGAAGGAGATCCAGTTGGTCCTCACACACTCAAGATGATTTGGTATGTGGAGAACCTGACAAGACTGGGATTTCCACTAATACAAGAGTTGGCTACTGACATGATACTGCAATCGTTGCCAGAATCCTACAGTCAGTTTGTGATGAACTACAACATGAACAACTTTGATAGGACACTGTCAGAGTTATTGGGCATGTTGAGGACAGCCGAGACACAGATGAAGAAGGACAAGCCTAAGTCTGTGATGGTGATCACGAGCAAGAAAGGCAAGTCCAATCATAAGGGCAAGGGCAAAGCTAAGAAAGGTTCTGATGCTAGCCAGGAGCCCAAGTCGTCTTCAACTCTCAAGGCCAAGGGAGGCGTGATCAAGAAAGGAAATTGCCACCATTGTCAAAAGCCAGGACATTGGAAAAGGAATTTTCCTCTCTATCTGGAAGAACAAAAGAAGAAGGAGGCGACAACCGTCTCTACTTAAAGGTGTCATGAAAGTAAACTTGTAACACTTTTGAGGTATATGATACCAAGATGTAAAGTGTAAAGCACTCAATAAATGGGGCAAGTGTTGCCGCCATAGATAGGAGTACTTTAGTTTATTTTCAGCCTAAAAGGCATGTAATACAGTTATGAACTGCTATTTCATATTTTCCAATAGATAGAAACACTTTATTTTTGCATATTGTATGACAATGATGGCAATCAATAAAGAGATGTTTCAATTTCTAAAGATATGATCTTTATGGAAATGCCTTATTTATCTTGTGGTATTTGATATGCATAAGATAAAATGATACCTAATAGTTATAGATAACTCAAACAATATAATTAGCATCAACCATGAGAAATTCATTTCTAGTGTCCATGTGATGGATAAATCTAGACTCTTTTGGTTAGAGAACCAGTAAGAGACATGAATATCTAGGACATGATTAATCAATCTTCACTAAAGGTAGTGGGAGAATGATTATCCTATTAAGTATGACTCATGTGATGTATTTACATACCTATTGGAACAAATGCTAATACTTCAAATGGTGTTTAGAGAAATACCAATATGAATATCTTGAAGTGTTCAAGATTATCATAGATGAAGTGCAAATTTGGTAAAGTGTTAATTCTTGATGAGATCAATGAATGAAATACTTGAACCAAATGTTTGAGATCCTTATGAGTGATTATGATAGTGTATCATAGTGAACTCATGATTAAGGCATGGTGATGTCTAAATCAAGAAGGAATCATACTCTAAGGAGTTAGAGAATGATTATCAAATAACTGAATTCTTCTTAATAAAAGAATACCCCACACTAATAAAGGACATTAAGAATCACAAAAAGTTGTGAGTTCTTATATCTTTGACGGATACACCTCATTTATCTATGTGATGAGTTGTTCATGTGATGAGTCAACTATCTAGATGAATATGAGGAACCGAATTTTGAGTTATGGTTTATGACCATTACATCCTAAATGACATCCATGTGAACCATAAGGTATGACCTTGATGGTAGCACTCATTGGATGAAATCCATAAGTGCAAATGAGTCTTAAGTGTTAAGACACATGGATAACATTTTGAGAAGGATGATGCTTGTTGATTGCAACTTAATGACTAAGACATTTGGCATATGGATACTAAAACCACATTCCTATGAGGAATAAAACAAGGATGTGTACATGACACAACCTACAAGGTTTATGAATCCACTAATGCAAATGAAGTCTATAAGTTACAATGGACTAATCAATGTGATTGATTGAGTACAAGAAACTCAGAATTGGATCTTTACTTTGATGATATAGTCAAAGGGTTTGACTGATATGTCAAAGATAAAGAAGGGATCTGTGATTTAGTGGGAGCGTGTTCACATTCCACATGTTGATGTGAAATGGAAATGTTCTAGAATGGAAATCCAAAAGTGGAAATTATCTTTAAGGAAGATAGAGATGTTTCCTATGTGATAGGAATAGAGATCTATAGAGATAGTTCTCGAAAACCTCTTGACCTGAAAAGAGAAAACATACATTGGTAATCTGTACTGAAGGGTTCAGTATGCACATATTCAATGGGAGAAAACTTGTCCATGTTACATGGAGTTAGTATCTCAAGGCCAAGTGTCCAATTCTTATGAAGAATGAGAACACTAAGAATAGATATGGATCTATCATGTATGTAATCATCCCATTATCTTGCATGCATCAACATGGAAAGAACAAAATGCATTCATCATATTGTATGTAGGACATGGCAATATGATGTGCTCATCCTGATAACTCGTATGTGAGACATGACGAGTGGATGTCTGTCTACTTCTAGTAAGGGTTATTGGAATACCATGAGAACTTGATAAGTACTTGATAAGTACTAGTTCTATGGAGATAAGGAAGAGTTCAATGTAAAGAGTTACATTGATGCGAACTTCTGAAAGGACAGAAAATTAATCGCAAAATATATATAGGATATATAAAAGTGAAAGTTTGTTGATAATTAGAAGTGTTCCAATAAAACCGTTTAAAAGGAAATGCTGAGTATCTATGTGTTAGAGAACAACAGTGGATACTATATGGATCTGGAAGTTCATGAGATGAACTTATAGATATTCCGCTCATTGATGACAAGTATGGAATCCTTGATCATGCAATGTGGCTAAAGGTTAGTAAAGGAATAATAGATCGCATATTACAGCAACTCCATCTCATACGTGTGACGTACAATGAAGAGATGTGAGACATGCAATTTATACTGACTTTGGCAAGGTGTTGCCATTACTTACTATGTTTGCACTAGAGCACAGTAACATGTGGGACATGTTTGAAGATCACTATGAATATGATTCAAGGGTGATTGGCTCGCAGTACAAGTGGGAGTCTGTTGGTATGTATGCCCTGAGAACCAATCATGGGATGATTGGTGGGATACATTAAGATTGATTTGATAAACATCAAAGGCAAGCTTCCAATTCTTTTTGGTTCAGTCATATGAGATAGTGATAGAACATATTGAATGTCTAGAGAATGACAGTACTCAATAACGTATGCTTTCAGGTTGAGGACCTGAACGATGAGATCATACAGATGCTAAGAGTTTGTACATTTTTGTTATGTCCCTAGTCGGATGTCATTGTGGAAGGTAGATAGACAACAATGACACACAAGACTAGATTGTGGTGTTGGTTGATGACATAATCTCATTAGTCATGATATAGAGATATCAAACCAAACACATAGGTACTTGTTAGAGAACAAGTGTACCAGATAGACCCACTGTGAGTTTGACACATGGAACCATGACATGGTAGTCACAGTCAGTACTCACAGTGATGGTGGTGAGTGTGATTCTTTGACCTGAAATCACTACACTCAACACATGTCGTTGGGCACACTTTGACATCATCAAACGCAGTCCTGAAACATGGGTTGTTATAAAGGTGATGATTGGGTGTCTTTGACACATGGGGCTTTTGAGGGGTGAGTGATAGATATGGGATTTGTCCCTCCTGAGGGAGTTTGATATCCATGGCCACTTGATGAGTAGGATTGAGAAAGGCGTGCACGCATGTGTGAATCAATATGTGATATTGATGTCATACATATCTCTTCCAATCTACTCTGAGATCAAGAAAGTGAATGAACGTTGACAGGATGAATGTTCCATGCCTCAAGTTCATTCGGGATATCAGTGACAAACGAATTATACATTCACTATAACACCATTCACGGATTGTAGGATTGAAAGTTGTTCTCCAATTTCTATTTCACTTGGGTAGCACTGATGTGTGACTAGGCACCGCTTTTTCTTGTGAAGTTATAAGTGTTATGGACTTTCACTGCCAACGTGAAATCGACCTGTAGGGTCACACACATAGGATTTAACCTGGAAGAGGAGTTTTGTCCACAAACAATGTTTAGATTAATTACTAAAGGAGTTTAGTAGTTCAATTAAACACTCAATTAACTGGTAGCTCAATGTCATAATGTTCAAGGTGTTGGACTGATTGATTAGAGTATCAGATTGATTGAAACTGCAATTGACTGTTTCTGTACAATCTGCACTCCCAACTGATCGACTCATGTGATGAACCGATCGGCTGAGCTTGGTGAACCGATCAGCTCAAGGACATGGTGAAACGATTGCTTCAAGTGTTGAAACGAGAGATTCAACTGGTGCAACTGAGCAAGTTGGGGAAGTAGGATTGGTGAGAAATTTCCTTTTGTTTCACTTGCCCAATTTGATTGGAACAAGGATTGGTATTTGATACCAATTAGAAACAAAAGATGGAAAGTCAATCGGGAACTGATCAGGACCTCGAACCGACCGATTCAGAAGTGAACTGACCGGTTGAGGTGTCCCAACCGATCAGTTGAGGTGTCAACCGACCGGTTCAGGTCCCCAACCGACCATTTCAGAAATGAAACGATCGATTCAGGATGCGCAATTGGTTGTTTTTGTGGAAAATCTCGAACCCTTCTACTCTTTCTTTAGTCCAGCATTGCCCGGGATAGAGAACCCTGTCCCATGACCCTCCTATATATATTGGGGTATTGGGGGCTTCTCAGAGAACAAAACAGTGCAACCAGTTGCTCTGCAAAGTTGTCGTTCTCTTTGGTTTTGGTAACCGAGAGAGCCCGAGCAAGTGCTACCCGATAAGGGAGGCACAACAAGGGAAAGAGAACTGCAGAAAGCGACTGATGGCAAGAGAGTGTGTCAGTGACTAGTACGTTGATAGGAGGGTGCGACTCCTTCCAATTCCTTGTGGGACAAGGAGATTGAAGTTCCAGGAGGTCCGTGTGGACTACTTCAGAGGCGGGACGTTTCTTCTGCTCGGAGAACACTGTCAATCCCGACAGTCCCGGTGAGACCAGGAGTCGTCAGTCCCGGTGCGACCAGGAGATGCACAGACACTGTCCAAGATCGGAGGTGAACACCGCGCAAGACGCGAGGTATTGTCACCGAGCAATCCTCGGGACAAGGTATGATTCCACAAACCATCCTTTCCTATTGTATAGACGTTGACGCGTTTCCTTGTTCTGGGTTTGGGGGAGAAATTTTTTTGTTTCCGCTGCCTTCTCTGCCTCCCCTAAAATCCAACAAAAATAAATTACAAAAGCAAATGACACAAATGAATGACATGAAAGGGAAAATAACTAAACTATCAACCACTTGACCCCCCTAAGCTTGAAATTTGCAGTGTCCTCACTGTGCATAACAAACTTAAGAGTTGATCAACTGGGTACCTCAAGTGCTAGCAGGAGGCAGGGTCAAAGCCCCTTTGGGAAGGTGGAAGCTACTCCTCTTGGATCAATGATGTCCAACGAGGCAGATGGTCCTAGATGTGGAGATGGCCGTGGAGGATAGACATAATCATCCTGAGAAATATGCCATGTATCCATCCTGGACACCATGCTATGGATGTTGGTGACATTTGAGACAGGTTGGTGTACTGTTAGGAGAGTTGGGAGATGTGGGATCTTGATCATCAAATCCGTGCTACACGTAGCCATACAACTGGTGCATGTTGGAATATCTCCATGCAAACTCAGTTTGTGTACCAGTAGAAGGTGGTTGGGGTATCTTACCTTTGGAAGAAGATGATTTAGGTTGTTCTCTAGTGGTGGTCGACCCCTCATTTGGAAAAGTGTATTTCCTGTTCTCCTTGTCCCTCAGAGCGGTCTTGTTCGGATTTGGCAGTTTTGGAACACTATTATGTTTATGGATCTTTTGAGAATATTTTAAATTCTCGTCTTTGACCAATAAACTAGAAGAAATAAGAAAATCTCAATCGACATCAATGCCACAATCTAAAGGGTCAATTGTAGACAAGTCAAACTTCAAGGCAGTAGCAAGTTTGGTTATTATACCACCTATAATTATGTCTCCTTTTGTTTCCCACTAAATACTAGGGATTCTACTAAGGAAATGGTAGCCTACACTGCGATCTATGATCTACGTAGCATGACCCACATTGAGAATAAGTCAGGTTTATTGACTACTCCTTGAGTTTCTTTTCTTGCAAAAACACCTATACTGAAAAGTCATTGAATGAGGCGAAGAATCAGATTGTGAATATGCAGCGCCCTAGCAGAAGCAAGGCTGAAGATAGTTTCCTTAATGATTTGGTTCAAGAAGGTGTTGGGTTGAAATTCTTCCGGCATGACAATACTTTCATCATAATCAAAATGCATTAGGTTGCAGAAAGCTTTGAAGGTTAACTTGAACGGCTTGTTCATCAATATGAAAACGATTAAACCGAATAACTTGTTCTTTTCATGCGGGTCAACCTCATATTTAAAAATTGTAAGGAATTCATATGTCAATCGAGGATATGTATCAAAGGATGAGAGAACAACAATATCCAAGTCTAAGAAAAATGATGTACTCATGTGCTTCTTAAAGAAAACCAAGGGCTTCCATATCATCTAAATCTACAAACCTGGTCGGGAGTACCCGATGAGAAGTGAGGCGGTGAAAAGTGATGTCTTCTTCTGCATTGAGCGTGAAGTGGACTGCAACATACCTGACCTTAGGTAAATTCTTAGTTCCCTCTTTTCCATTTCACACTTAGTTTAATTATTCTTATTTCTAGAATCAGACCATAATAGTAATTTTTCTAGACTTATGAGTTATATCCTAGATATTAAACCCTTTGTATGAAAATAATTAAGGTTTGAATAAATAAAAAGCCAAAGTTGGTATCATAAGTACACCTACTGAATGTTATAATCTAGTCGATACTCTAGGAAGTTCCTAGATGTTGTTGAAATAGAGTACTAGTGGAAATTTGCATTTTTTAGTTTTTGAATGTGATTATGGGAGTGATATTTGTACACTAATTATATTTAAGCTTCAAATAATTAAATCTCACCCAAAGGAATCTCAAAAGGCAAAATTGAAGTCATATTGGAGTGTATCACATCTTGATTAGTCACTCTAAAATTTTATTTTATTTAAATTTGTTTGCATCTTTAATTGAATGGAGAAATAAATATATTAACTAACTTAAAGTATTTAATGAGATGTATTATTATGTGTGTTACTCCTTATGGACGACTATCATTTTTCCTCCTAAGTTTGTTTTTTTTGGATTTGCATGGGTCGAAGCCCACCCTCTCTCCAAACAGGTGCCAGAGCCCGGATGACCCAAGAGGTTGGTAAATACAGCTGACCCGAGCGGAATAGAACCAGCGACCCTTAATGAGGGGCGCACTGGCTTGACCGCCCGGGCTACGCTGGCCGGGTTTTTTCCTCCTAAGTTGCTATTCTGCAACACATGCAATATTAAACTCGACCGTGAGATCAGGACCGCAACTCATAATCTGACAACGGGCCATCATCCCCTTACTCTCCTCGTCTCCACTTTAGTCTCCGTACATCCCCTAACCGTTGCCTCTTAAGTTTCCTCTTCCGGTTACCGTTTCAAGCAATTCCAGCGGCAGTCACTTTGTCTCTTCAATTCAAGACGTTTAAGCTCTGGCTCGCATCTTCTTGCACCGTGTATGTGAAATGTCCAAATCTGAACAGAAGCCAGCCACCACCGACATCCTTCAAAGGTCCCATTCGCCTCCCCACAAAGTCACATTACGGTTTTTCCATCTAATAAGTGTCGCCTACTCACTCTCTACCTCACGGGTGGCTCAATTACTTGCGAGGACGTCTGTGTTGTGCGACCGGAATCAGGTTGCTCCGCCGCTTGTAGGAGTTCTGCTACATGCATCCCCATCAGTGTGGGTTGACTCGCCGCTAGGTAAAAAGATCTGTGACTTAACCCCTTTATTATGTCTGCTTGTGTAGTATCTAATCGGTTCGAATTTCTCGGTTGAGGAACTCTGTTGTTGTTGTTAATTTTGAATTAAGTAGTTACATGCAAAAGCGACATGTGTAATTAAATTAACAGTTCAGACCGATCTAGATAAGAAAACGTAGAATAAACCAATGTAGGACAAAGAAAATAAAGTTAGAATCAAACTATGTCGTTGGTTGAGAAATAAACGTGATATACTTAGATAAATCAGCGCCATGTAACCCTTCTGGATAGACGCCGTTCTCCCAGTCGACCCAGTACCAACCTCAAGAAGAACGTCACATTTGTGTTGACGACGAATGTTACAGACGAAGTAGCGCACCACCAGTACAGCTCAGCAACCGCATGAACCACCGCCTGATAGGTTACGCCTTGGAAGGAAAGGAGACGAACTTGCTACGTCCAAGAGAGGATCTCCACGTAGCACCACGGAGGCGACGACGGCAGGGAGAGACTCTAGCTTTAGGGTTTCCAAATACGCTCGAACGACTGACGACTGTGAGTTCGAAAGATGTAATTAACCCTAATGACCTGAGGCCTATATATAGCCTTACACACCCCAATAATCTTATTCCTGTTAAGACGCGACCATTTAATTGCTCTTGTACACATTATGGAAAATTTCGCAAAAGAGACACTTTCAAGTTAGGATTAATAAATCTGAATATGAAAGAAATAATTAATTAAACGAATAATTAATTACATAGTTGTATCATAGTGTAAAAAGAATACAGAAGACGGAATACATTCTCTACAATTCACAATCCACAACTCACAATCCTGAGCCCGTGCTCGGCCATGCCATGCTAGGCGAGGCGAGGTGTGGCATGTGTGTTGTGGTCACCACCCCCACCAAGGAGATGATCATACCCTCCTCCTAGGACCCCTTGGACACTAGTGCCCCATGTGATCCTACATATAAGGACCAGAAAATTTCTAGGAGTGAGCAATATGAGATAAAACTTATTTGCCATTTGTACTAAAGACAAAACTATTTTTCTCACATGTGCTAGCTGCACTACATTGGGCTTAACCCATGTTATATACATGGCTGTAGCAGCCATATATCTAACAATCCCCACAAAGTCCATTGTGTAGTGTTCTCTACCATTCAGTCCTCCATACTGTGCTTTCAGCAGATACCTTTCGATTTGAATCTACCAGAGGTATCCAACTGTGACCCCTACAGGAACTAGGTGAACAAAAGTCTTGACCCTGAACCTTGGGTACAAGAGTATAGGTTGGTAACAATACAATAAAGACATGGTAGAAAAGAAAATAATGCATTAAGGCCATGCATACAAAACTTTATGTCATGATTGATAACAGAGAATAACCCAATTCTCATGTTGCGGCCTACACAACATCAATCATTTAGTTGGAGTCTCTAAGGACGTACTGCTAACATCCTCTCCTAAGACTTGACACCATTCAGAGATTAATCTCTTACTAACTTGCAGTCATGACACTAACATGTTTCCCAGGAGATAGACACATAGATGCATTAAGCATCAAAGTAACTACATAATGTCATCTAATTCACCCGACAACTTGTTATTACCACATTGGACCCAATTTGTGGGATCTCTACTCTATTGGGTTGAGTTGCTACTTCCTGCAAATAATGAGGGGTTTCAGTCCCATCCCCAACCTAGATTTTTCCTCTAAAGCTAGGGTAAGACCTTTAGTGAAAGGATTAACTGTATTTTCTTTGGTACCGACGTAGTCCACATCTACGACCCCATTAGACACTAACTCCCTTATAGACTTGAGTCTGACTTGGATGTGTCTACGCTATTTTTTATTATACTTGTGACTATTTATCTTGGCAATAGTTGTAGTTCTGTCACTGTGAACTGAAATTGCAGGAATTGACTTCCTTACCATAGGTAAATTGGACATAAGTCCATGTAGCTATTCTGCTTCCAATCCAGTTTCATCTAAAGCACACAACTCTGTCTCAAAAGTAGACTGAGACAATATAGTCTGTTTCTTAGACCTCTAAGAAACAACTCCTCCTCCCAGTAGGAATACATATCCTGAGACACCATTACTCCCAGAGTTGATGACAATCCAACTTGCATCACTATATCCTTCGATTACAGAAGGATATTTGCCATAATACAGTCCAAGGGAACAAGTTCCCTTGATATACCTCAAAACTCTGTCAAGAGCTTCTCAGTGGTTCTTGTCAGGATAACTGGTGTATCTACTTAACTTACTCACGACAAACGCAATGTCTGGACGTGTGCAGTTCATAAGATACATCAAACTTCTGATAATATGAGAGTATCATAATTGTGACACTGGAACCCCAATCTCATTCTCGAACAAGGCCTTGGATGAATCATATAGAGTCTTAACATGTTTACGTGATGTGTACTCAAACCTCTGTAGTATCTTCTCAACATAGTGAGACTGAGAGAGAGTTATACCATCAATAGACTTTATGATTTTAAGCCCTAAAATCACATCAACGACACCTATATCTTTCATCTCAAACTTGCTACACAAGAATGTCTTTGTCTCATTTACTACTTTTATATTGGAATAAAAAAGCAGGATATCATCGACATATAAGCATAATAAAATAAATCCATCATTGACGATTTTACAGTAGAGACACTTATCAAATTCATTAGAAAGAAAGCCAAATGATGATATCACAAAATCAAACTTCTCATGCAATTGCTTAGGGGCTTGTTTCAAGCCATATAATGACTTAACAAGTTTACACACTTTGGACTTATTCCCACAACTCACAAAATCCCTCATGTTGTTCCATATATAACTCTTCATGAAGATCACCGTGTAAGAACACGATCTTCACATCCATCTGATGGATATAGATATTATAAATGGAAGCCAATGCTATAAGCATTCAGATTATGGTCATACGAGAAACATGAGAATATGTATCAAAATATTATATACCTTCCCTCTGTGTGTAACCCTTAGCAACTAACCTTATACTTATTGATTGTCCCGTCTGCATTAAGTTTCTTCTAAAAGATCCATTTGCAACCAACTGCAGAACAACCAGGAGGCAAATCCACCAATTCCCAAGTTCCATCTGAGTTGACTGGATTTCATCATTAACAACTTCTTTCCAAAACTTAGATTCTGGAGATTCCACATGTTGTTGGAAAGTTACAGGATCATCCTCAACATTGTAAGTGAGAAACACACTTTCAAAGTCCTTGGATGTCCTAGACCGTTTACTTCTCCTTAGTTCAACTATTTCTTCAGAATCATCAGATTCAGAAATAGCTTGTTCTGAGTCACCCCCACATTTGTCATCTGTTCCATGTGCTCGGGAATGGAACATGTGGTGAATGAATCCTCTTGAGATATTTCATTGGGCACACAAGATTTCATGAGAAACACATCCTCAAAGAATGTAGCATCACATAATTCTACAATTGTATTGAACTCAATGCCTGAGATATCAGATTTTACAATCAAGAATATGTTGGCATAACTTGTCTCTACATACCCCAAGAATATGGCATCAATCGTTTTTTGTTCCAGTTTCTTCCTTTTCTGTTCAGGGACAAGTACCTTAGCAAGGCACCCCCACATTCGAAGGTATTTGAGACTCGGTTTTCTTCCTCTCTATAACTCTAACAGACCACTCTCTACATGTTTGTGGGGAACTCTATTTAGAATATGGAAAGATGTATTCAAAGCTTCCCCCCACATGAAGTTGGGTAGACATTCATGTAAACATGAGGTTTGGAGTAAGGAATTTACCATATCTATAAGGATTTGGTTTTTACGTTCAAATATCCCATTAGACTGTGGTGAATATAGAGCAGTAGCCTCATGAACTATACCATGTAATTGACAAAATTCCAAAAACAAATTCAAAGTATACTCTCCTCCCCTATCAGACCTTAATCATTTAAGTACTTTTCCGACTTGAGTTTCAACTGCTTTCTTAAAAATTTTAAATTTATACAGTGCCTCATCTTCACTTCTAAGTAAAAAGACATAACTAGCATCATCAATGAAAGTTATAAAGTAACATTTTTGATCCCTTGTAGCAATACCATTAAATTTACAGTTAGCAATACCATTAAATTTACAGATATCCGTATGCATAAAATTCAATATTTCCAAATTCCTATTCACAAAATGAAAATGGTAATTTTGCTTGCACATAGATTTCACATTTATTATTGCTAATTTTTGATGTAGGAATTAAATTCAGATTCATCATACGTTTCATTGAGCCGACATTTACATGTCCCAAACGCGCATGCCAAACATCAGATGATACAAGATTCAAGCATGAAGAACTATTATCATTCAAATTTAAAACGGATTTGAAGTAGGTTCTACAAGAATCTTAAACAAGTTCTCCATATCACAAAGATACCCCATGCCGAAAAATAAAGAATCTCGAAGGCGAGTAATGATAGCTTTATTACATTTACAATCTATTCTAAAACCACCTTTAACTAAAATTGCACTACTAATAATATTGCGTCATATTGATGGAACATGTCTGATTCTATGAAGTGTCAGAACCTTTCCTGAAGGAAACTTCAAGTGCACCCGTCCTTCACCTTTGACTTCTACCATGCTGGAATCGCCCAAAGTTACGGATCGACCTTTAGAGGCCCGATAAGACACAAACAGGGACTTGCTAGTACACACATGCACATTAGCCCCAATATCTATAATCCAATATAGTGGTGCAAAAATAGAAAGAACTTCAGGTTTTATAGAAACATACCCGTCATTGAGGTTCAAGGATGCATCATGTTGACCACAGCCTCCTCAATTGCAGATATGGCAACTTTCTTAGCCTTCTTTGAAGGAAAATCCTTGTTCCAGTGGCCAACCTGTCCACAAGTCCAATAAAGTTTGTTCTTTGGTTTCTTCTGGATCTTGACCTTAGGTTTAAGTGAAATCTTCGATTTCTTATCCTTATTCTTAGCAGTAGCAAAATTAACAGTCGCATTAACATTAATTGGTACTTTGATAGTCTTCTCTTTCAGATGCTCTTCCTGAATGTTGATATCCATCATGAGATCATTCATCGACATGTCTCCTTTGCGGTGCTTAAGAGTCATGCCAAATGACTCCCAATATTTTGGGAACTTCTCAATGATTGCCATAGCAATTTTTTTTCAGGAAGTACCATACTCACATCAGCAAGCTCTTGCACCAAGAGTTGAAAATCGTGTGTTTGATCAGAAATAAATTTATCCTCAGACATATGAAACTTAAGAAATTTTGCAACACAATATTTTTCAGTTCTCTGATTCTCAATATTGTATTTTTTTTTCTAATGATTTATACAGAACCTTAGATGTAGTAACAGGTGGCTTAGAGTATGCGTCATATAGTTTGTTGTTTAATGAAACAGAATCAACCCTCACCACATCTTGTCACCCTTCTTCTAGGTTGCAATTATATTAATATTATCAGGAGCATTTTCATCTACTTTGGGTCCATCTTCTTCTAAATAATGATCAAACCCTACCATGTTAAGCCATATTTACATCCTACTTTGCTAATGAGAAAAATAAGTTCCAGTAAATTTTCCAGGCATACTAAACGTATCAATTTTCATTCCAGGACCAGCCATAGTTAACTAACAACAGATAATGATTTCTTTAAGACTATTGTTAATTTTGAATTAAGTCATTACATGAAACAACGACATGTGCAATAAGTTAACAGTTCAGGCCGATCCAGATAAGAAAATGTAGAATAAACCAATGCAGGAGAATAAAGAAAATAAAGTTAGGATCAAACCAAGTCGTTCGTTGAGAAACGAACATGATATACTTAAAGAAATTAACGCTTTGCAACCCTTCTGGATAAGCGTCATTCTCCCAGTCAACCCAGTACGAACATGAAGAAGAACATCACTTTTGTGTTGATGACGAACGTTGCAGACGAAGCAGTGCACCACCAGTACAACTCAACAACTGCAGGAACCACTGCCTGACAGATTGCGCCTTGGAAGGAAAGGAGACAAACTTGCTACGTCTAGGAGAGGATCTCCACGTAGCACCACGGAGGCGACGACGACAGGGAAAGACTCTGACTTTAGGATTTGCAAACACGCTCAAATAACTGATGGATGTGTGTTCAAAAGATGTGATTAACCCTAATTACTGGAGGCCTATATTTAGCCTTACATGCCCAAATAATCCTATTCCTGCTAAGACGCGACCACTCGGTTGCTCTTGTATACATTTTGGAAAATCCAGCAAAAGAGACACTTTCCAGTTAGGATTAATAAATCCAAATAGGAAATAAATAATTAATTAAATGAATAATTAATTACGTAGTTGTATCGTAGTGCAAAAAGAATATGGAAGATGGAAGACATTCTCCACAATCCACAATCCACAACCCACAAGCCCGAGCCCGTGCCCGTCCATGCCATGCCAGGCGAAGCGAGACGTGGTGTGGTGTGTGTGTTGTGGTCACCACCCACACTAGTACCCCATGTGATCCTACATATAAAGACCAAAAAATTCTAGGAGTGAGCAATATGGGATAAAACTTATTTTCCATTTGCACTAGAGACAAAACTACTTTTCTCACATGTACTAGCTGTACTACGTTGGGCTTAACCCATGCTATATACATGGATGTAGCAGACATATATCTAACAATCCCCCATAAAGTCCAATGTGTAGTGTTCTCTACCATTCAGTCCTCCATACTGTGCTTTTAGCAGATACCTTTCGATTTGAATATACCTGAGTTATCCAACTGTGACCCCCATAGGAACTAGGTGAAAAAAAGTCTTAAACCTGAACCTTGGATACAAGAGTATAGGTTGGTAACAACACAATAAAGACATAGTAGAAAAGAAAACAATGCATTAAGGCCATGCATACAAAACTTTATGTCATGATTGATAACAGAGAATAATCCAATTCTCCCGTTGCGGCCTACACAACATCAATCATTTAGTTGGAGTCTCCAAGGATGTACTGCTAACATCCTCTCCTAAGACTTGACACCATTCAAAGACTAATCTCTTACTAACTTGTAGTCATGACACTAACATGTTTCCCAGGGAATAGACACATAGATGCATGAGGCATCAAAGTAACTACATAGTGTCATCCAATTCATCCAACAACTTGTTATTACCACATTGAATCCAATTTGTGGGATCTTCACTCTATTGGGTTGGGTTGCTACTTCCTGCAAATAATGAGGGGTTTCAGTCCCATCCCCAACCTAGATATTTCCACTAAAGCTAGGGTAATATCTTTAGTGAAAGGATCAACTGTATTTTCTTTGGTACTGATGTAGTCCACATCCACGACCCCATTAGACACTAACTCCCTCACAGACTTGAGTCTGACTTGGATGTGTCTATGCTGTTTTTTTATTATACTTGTGATTCTTTATCTTGACAATAGTTGTAGTGCTGTCACAGTGAACTAAAATTGCAAGAAGTGTCTTCTTTACCATAGGTAAACTGGACATAAGTCCATGTAGACATTCTGCTTCCAATCCACTTTCATCTAAAGCACACAATTCTACCTCAAAAGTAGACCGAGACAATATGGTTTGTTTCTTAGACCTCTAAGAAATAACTCCTCCTCCCAATAGAAATACATATCCTGAGACACCATTACTCCCAGAGTTGATGACAATCCATCTTGCATCACTATATCCTTCGACTACAGAAGGATATTTGCCATAATGCAGTCCAAGGGAATAAGTTCCCTTAATAAACCTCAAAACTCTATCAAGAGCTTCCCAATGGTTCTTGTCGGGACAACTAGTGTATCTACTTAACTTACTCATGACAAACACAATGTATGGACGAGTGCAGTTCATAAGATACATCACACTTATGATAATATGAGAGTATCATAATTGAGACACTGGAACCCCAATCTTCTTCTTGACCAAGGCTTTGGATGAATCATATGGAGTCTTAACAGGTTTACGTGATGTGTACTCAAACCTCTGTAGTATCTTCTCAACATAGTGAGACTGAGAGAGAGTTATACCATCAGTATACCTTATGATTTTAAGCCCTAAAATTACATCAGCGATGCCCATATCTTTCATCTCAAACTTGCTACACAAGAATGTCTTTGTGTCATTTTCTACTTTCATATTGGAACCAAAAAGCAGGATATCATTGACATAGAAGCATAATAAAATGAATCCATCATTGACGATTTTACAATAGAGACACTTATCAAATCCATTAGAAATAAAACGAAATGATGATATCACATAATCAAACTTCTCATGCCATTGCTTAGGAGCTTGTTTCAAGCCATATAATGACTTAACAAGTTTACACACTTTGGACTCATTCCCATGACTCACAAATCCCTTAGGTTGTTCCATATATATCTCTTCCTGAAGATCACCATGTAAGAACGCGGTCTTCACATCCATCTGATGGATACATAGATTATAAATGGAAGCCAATGCTATAAGCACTCAGATTGTGGTCATACGGGAAACAAGAGAATATGTATTAAAATAATATATTCCTTCCCTCTATGTGTAACCCTTAGCAACTAACCTAATACTTATTGATTGTCCCATATGCATTAAGTTTCTTCTTAAGGATCCATTTGCAACCAACTGTAGAACAACAAGGAGGCAAATCCACCAATTCCCAAGTTCCATTCGAGTTGATTGGATTTTATCATTAACAACTTCTTTCCAAAACTTAGCTTCTGGAGATTCCATAGCTTGTTGGAAAGTTACATGATCATCATCAACATTGTAAGTGAGAAACTCACTTCCAAAGTCCTTGGATGTTCTAGACCGTTTACTTCTCCTTGGTTCAACTATTTCTTCAGAATCATCAGATTTAGAAATAATTTGTTCTGAGTCGCCCCCACATTTGTCATCCGTTCCACGTGCTCAGGAATGGAACTTGTGGTGAATGAATCCTCTTGAGATACTTCATTGGGCACACCAGATTTTATGGGAAACACATCCTTAAAGAATGTAGCATCACATAATTCTACAATTGTATTGACCTCAATGCCTGAGATATCAGATTTTACATTCAAGAATATGTAGGCATAACTTGTCTCTACATACCCCAAGAATATGACATCAACCGTTTTTGGTCCCAATTTCTTCCTTTTGTGTGCAAGGACAAGTACCTTAGCAAGGCACCCCCACACTCGGAGGTATTTGAGACTCGATTTTCTTCCTCTCCATAACTCAAACGGACTACTCTCTATTCATAATATGGCAAACCGTATTTAAAAGTCCCCCCCACATGAAGTTGGGTAGACGTGAGGTTTGGAGTAAAGAATTTACCATATCTGTAAGGATTCAATTTTTACGTTCAGCTATCCCATTAGATTGTGGTGAATACGGAGCAGTAACCTCATGAACTATATCATGTAATTGGGAAAATTCCAAAAACAAAATCGAAGTATACTCTCCTCCCCTATCAGACCTTAATCGTTAAAGTACTTTACCAGCTTATTGAGTTTCAGCTTCTTATAAATTTTAAATTTATACAGTGCTTCATCTTTACTTGTAAGAAAAAAGATATAACAATATCTACTAGCATTGTCAATAAAAGTTATAAAGTAACATTTTTGATCCCTTGTAGCAATACCATTAAATTCACAAATATTCATATGCGCAAAATCCAATATTTCCGAATTCCTATTGGCAGAATGAAAAGGTTTCCTAGGTAATTTTTCTTGCACACAGATTTCACATTTATTATTGCTAATTTCATATTTAGGGATTAAATTCAGATTCATCATATGTTTCATTGAGCCAACATTTACATATCCTAAACGTGCATGCCAAACATGAGATGATACAAGATTCAAGCATGACGAACTATTATCATTCAAATTTAAAATAGAATTTGAAATAGGTTCTATAAGACTCTTAAACAAGTTCTCCATATCACAAAGATACCCCTTGCCAAAAAATCAAGAATCTCAAAGGTGACTAATAATAGCTTTATTACATTTACAATCTATTTTAAAACCACCTCTAACTAAAATTGTGCCACTAATATTATTGGGTCGTATTGACGGAACATGTCTGACTCTATGAAGTGTCAGGACCTTTTCCGAAAGAAACTTCATGTCCACCCATCCTTTGCCTTTGACTTTACAGTGCTGGAATCACCCAAAGTCACAAATTGACCTTTAGAGGCCTGATAAGACACAAACATGGACTTTCTAGTACACACATGCATATTAGCCCTAGTATCTATAATCCAATATAGTGGTTCAAAAATAGAAAGAACTTCAAGTTTTATAGAAACGTACCCATCATTGAGGTTCAAGGATGCAGTCATCATGTTGACCACAACCTCCTCTGTTACAGATGTGGCAACTTTCTTAGCATTCTTTGAAGGACAATCTTTGTTTTAGTGGCCAACCTGTCCACAAGGCCAACAAGGTTTGTTCTTCGGTTTCTTCTGGATCTTGGCCTTAGGTTTAAGTGAATTCTTAGATTTTTTATCCTTGTTCTTAGCAATAGTAAAATTAACAGTAGCATTAACATCAGTTGGTACTTTGATAGTCTTCTCTTTTAGATGCTTTTCCAAAATGTTGATATCCATCATGAGATCGTTCATCGATATGTCTCCTTTACGGTGCTTAAGAGTCATGCCAAACGACTCCTAAGATTTTGGGAACTTCTTAATGATTGACATAGCAACAAATTTTTCAGGAAGTACCATGCCCACATCAGTGAGCTCTTGCACCAAGAGTTGAAAATTGTATTTGATCAGAAACAAATTTACCCTCAGACATAAAACTTAAGAAATTTTACAACACAATATTTTTCAGTTTCCTGATCCTCAGTATTGTATTTCTTTCTAATGCTTTCCACATAACCTTAGATGTAGTAACAGGTGGCTTAGAGTATGCATCATACAATTTGTTGTTTAATGCAAACAATATCAACCCTCGACACGTCTTCTCACCCTTCTTCCGGGTTGCAATTATATTAGTATTATTAAGATAAGTTTCATCTACTTTGAGTTCATCTTCTTCTAAATAATGATCAAACCCTACCACGTTAAGCCAGATTTGCATCCTACTTTATGTTCTAGTAAATTTTTCAGGCATACTAGATGTATAAATTTTCAGGCCAGAACCAGCAATAGTTAACTAACGCCAGATAATGATTTCTTTAAGACTGTTGTTAATTTTAAATTAAATCATTACATGAAACAACGACATGTGCAATTAAGTTGACAATTCAAGCTTCCAAATAAGAAAATGTAGAATAAACCAATGTAAGAGAATAAAGAAAATAAAGTTAGGATCAAACCAAGTCGTTCATTGAGAAACAAACATGATATACTTAAAGAATTAGTGCCTTGCAATCCTTCTGGATAGATGATGTTCTCCCAGTCAACCCGATACAAACCTGAAGAAGAACGTCACGTTCGTGTTGACGACAAATGTTGCATACGAAGGAGTGCACCATCAGTGCATCTCAGTAACCGCATGAACCATCGCCTGTTAGGTTGCACCTTGGAAGGAAAGAAGACGAACTTGCTACGTCTAGGAGAGGATCTCCACGTAGCACCACAGAGACTCCGGCGGCAGGGAGAGACTCCAGCTTTAGGATTTGCAAATACGCTCAAACAGATGATGGATGTGTGTTCGAAAGATGTGATTAACCCAAATGATTGGAGGCCAATATATAGCCTTACACGCCCCAATAATCCTATTCCCGTTAAGACACGACCACTCGGTTGCTCTTGTATAGATTGCGGAAAATTAAGCAAAAGAGACACTTTCCGGTTAGGATTAATAAATCCGAATAGGAAAGAAATAATTAATTAAAAAATAATTAATTATGTAGTTGTATCCTAGTATAAAAAATATGGAAGACGGAAGACATTCTCTACAATCCACAATCCATAACACACCAGCCCGAGCCCGTGCCCAGCCAGGCCACGCCAGGCGAGGCGAGGTGTGGTGTGGCGTGTATGTTGTGGTCACCACCCCACCAAGGAGATGAGCATGCCCTCCTCCTAGGAACCCTTGGACACTAGTTCCCCATGTGATCCTACATATAAGGACCAAAAAATTCTAGGAGTGAGCAATATGGGATAAAACTTATTTTCCATTTTCACTAGAGACAAAACTACTTTTCTCACATGTGCTAGCTGCACTACATTGGGCTTAACTCATGCTATATACATGGCTATAGCAGCTATATATATATAACAATCCCCCACAAAGTCTAATGTTTAGTGTTCTCTACCATTCAGTCCTCCACATTGTGTCTTCAGCAGATACCTTTCGATTTGAATCTACCTGAGTTATCCAACTGTGACCCCCATAGGAACTAGGTGAACAAAAGTCTTGAACCTGAACCTTGGGTACAAGAGTATATGTTGGTAACAACACAATAAAGACATAGTAGAAAAGAAAACAATGCATTAAGGCCATGCATATAAAACTTTATGTCATGATTGATAACAAAGAACAACCCAATTCTCCTGTTGCGGCCTACGCAACATCAATCATTTAGTTGGAGTCTCCAAGGATGTACTGCTAACATCCTCTCCTAAGACTTGACACCATTCAAAGACTAATCTCTTACTAACTTGTAGTCATGAAACTAACAGGTTTCCTAGGGAATAGATGCATGGATGCATGAAGCATCAAAGTAACTAAATAGTGTCATCCAATTCACCTGACAACTTGTTGTTACCACATTGAACCAAATTTGTGGGATCTCCACTCTATTGGGTTGGGTTGCTACTTCCTGTGAATAATGATAGGTTTCAGTCCCATCCCCAACCTAGATTTTCCCTCTAAAGCTAGGGTAAGACCTTTAGTGAAAGGATCAACTGTATTTTCTTTGGTACCGACGTAGTCCACATCTACGACCCCATTAGACATAACTCCCTTACAGACTCGAGTCTGACTTGGATGTGTCTATGTTTTTTTGATTATACTTGTGACTCTTTATCTTGGCAATAGTTGTAGTACTGTCACAGTGAACTAAAATTACAAGAAGCGGCTTCTTTACCATTGGTAAACTTGACATAAGTCGATGTAGCCATTTTGCTTCCAATCTAGTTTCATCTAAAGCACACAATTTTGCATCAAAAGTAGACCTAGACAATATGGTCTATTTCTTAGACCTCCAAGAAATAGTTCCTCCTCCCAATTGGAATACATATCCTGAGACACCATTAGTCCCAGAGTTGACGGCAATCCAGCTTGCATCACTATATTCTTCGACTAAAAAAGGATATTTTCCATAATGCAGTCCAAGGGAACAAGTCTTATTCCCTTGATATACCTCAAAACTCTGTCAAGAGCTTCCCAATGGTTCTTGTCAGGACAACTGGTGTATCTACTTAACTTACTCACGACAAACTCAATGTCTGGATGTGTGCAGTTTATAAGATACATCAAACTTCTGATAATCTGAGAGTATCATAATTGAGACACTGGAACCCCGATCTTGTTCTTGAATAAGGCCTTGGATGAATCATTTGGAGTCTTAATAGGTTTACGTGATGTGTACTCAAACCTCTCCAGTATCTTCTCAACATAGTGAGATTGAGAGAGAGTTATACTATCAGTAGACCTTACAATTTTAAGCCCTAAAATCACATCAACGACACCCATATCTTTCATCTCAAACTTGCTACACAAGAATGTCTTTGTCTCATTTACTACTTTCATATTGGAACTAAAAAGTAGGATATCATTGACATATAAGCATAATAAAATGAATCCATAATTGATGATTTTACAGTAGAGACACTTATCAAATTCATTAGAAACAAAGCCAAACGATGATATCACATAATCAAACTTCCCATGCCATTGCTTAGGGGCTTGTTTCAAGCCATATAATGACTTAACAAGTTTATACACTTTGGACTCATTCCCACGACTCACAAATCCCTCAAGTTGTTCCATATATATCTCTTCCTGAAGATCACCCTTTAAGAACACTGTCTTCAGATCCATCTAATGGATATAGATTATAATGGAAGCCAATTCTATAAGTACTAGTATTGTGGTCATATGAGAAATAGGAGAATAGGTATCAAAATAATATATTCCTGCCCTCTGTGTATCACCCTTAGCAACTAACCTATCCTTATACTTATTGATTGTCCCGTCTGCATTAAGTTTCTTCTTAAAGATCCATTTGCAACCAACTGCAGAACAACCAGGAGGCAAATCCACCAATTCCCAAGTTCCATTTGAGTTGACTGGATTTCATCATTAACGTCTTCTTTCTAAAACTTAGCTTCTGGAGATTCCAAAGCTTGTTGGAAAGTTTCAGGATCATCCTCAACATTGTAAGTGAGAAACTCACTTCCAAAGTCCTTGGATGTCCTAGACCGTTTACTTTTCCTTGGTTAAACTATTTCTTCAGAATCATCAGATTCAGAAATAGCTTATTCTGAGTCGCCCCCACATTTGTCATCTGTTCCACGTGTTTGGGAATGGAACACGTGGTGAATGAATCCTCTTGAGATACTTCATTGGGCACACCAGATTTCATGGGAAACACATCCTCAAAGAATATAGCATCACATAATTCTACAATTGTATTGACCTCAATGCCTTAGATATCAAATTTTATAATCAAGAATTTGTAGCCATAACTTGTCTCTACATACCCCAAGAATATGGCATCAACCGTTTTTGGTCCCAATTTCTTCCTTTTGTGTTCAGGGACAAATACCTTAGTAAGGCACCCCCACACTCGAAGGTATTTGAGACTCATTTTTCTTCCTCTCCATAACTCAAACAGATTACTCTCTACATGTTTGTCGGGAACTCTATTCAGAATATGGCAAGCTGTATTCAAAGCTTCCCCCACATGAAGTTGGGTAGACTTGAGGTTTGGAGTAAAGAATTTACCATATATATAAGGATTCAGTTTTTTACGTTCAACTATTTCCCATTAGATTGTGGTGAATACGGAGCATTAACCTCATGAACTATACCATGTAATTGGCAAAATTCCAAAAACAAATTCGAAGTATACTCTCCTCCCCTATCAGACCTTAATCATTTAAGTACTTTGCCAGCTTGAGTTTCAGCTTCTTTCTTATAACATTTAAATTTATACAATGCCTCATCTTTACTTCTAAGCAAAAAGACATAACAATATCTACTAGTATCGTCAATAAAAGTTATAAAGTAACATTTTTGATCCCTTGTAGCAATACCATTAAATTCACAGATATCCGAATGCATGAAATCCAATATTTCCGAATTCCTATTCGCATAATGAAAAGGTTTCCTAAGTAATTTTTCTTGCACATAGATTTCACATTTATTATTACTAATTTTGGATTTAGAGATTAAATTCAGATTCATCATACATTTCATTGAGCCAACATTTACATGTCCCAAACGTGTAGGCCAAACATCAGATGATATAAGATTCAAGCATGAAGAACTATTATCATTCAAATTTAAAATGGAATTTGAAACATGTTCTACAAGAATCTTAAACAAGTTCTCCATATCACTATGATACCCCTTGCCAAAAAATAAAGAATCTCGAAGGCGAGTAATAGTAGCTTTATTACATTTACAATCTATTCTAAAACCACCTCTAACTAAAATTGCGCCACTAATAATATTACGTTGTATTGATGGAACGTGTCTGACTTTATGAAGTATCAAAACCTTTCCTGAAGGAAACTTCAAGTCTACCCGTCCTTCGCCTTTGACTTCTACACTGCTGGAATTGCCCAAAGACACGAATTGACCTTTAGAGGCCTGATAAGACACAAACATGGACTTTCTAGTACACACATACACATTAGCCCCAATATCTATAATCCAATATAGTGGTTCAAAAATAGAAAGAACTTCAGGTTTTATAGAAACGTATCCATCATTGAGATTCAAGGATGCAGTCATCATGTTGACCACAACCTCCTTAGTTGCGGATGTGGCAGCTTGCTTAGCCTTCTTTGAAGGACAATCCTTGTTCCAGTGGCCAACCTATCCACAAGTCAAACAAGGTTTGTTCTTTGATTTCTTCTGGATCTTGGCCTTAGGTTTAAGTGAATTCTTAGATTTCTTATCCTTATTCTTAGCAGTAGTAAAATTAACAGTCACATTAACATCAATTGGTAATTTGATAGTCTTATATTTCAGATGCTCTTCCTAAATGTTGATATCCATCATGATACCATTCACTGACGTGTTTCCTTTGTGGTGCTTAATTTTTGGATTTGTTTAGACCTTATCAGACAATAACTGACATTTCTACAAAATTATGGATAGCCGTGCACTATTCGATTTTTATTTATTTAATGGGAGCTTGTAATGATTTCAAATTTTAACTGAATCTTAGTAACTCAAGTATACACAACATGTTAAATTATCATAATTTTTTGAGAAGGTTTGATCTCTGAAATACACGAATTACAGAAACCATTTTTATGACAAAAAATCTGCTGAAATAAGAAAACGGTTAGTGAGGGGTCAAAGTACAATTGACCCAAGCAGCTCAATTTCTCTATATGATCAACCTAACACACAAGTAGCTCTCATAATTCGTGGTTCAATCTAGAGAAATGAAATCCTATAGAGAGAGGGAGAGTTAGGGTTTGAGAGGAGAAAATGATGGAGATGCTGACCTAGGGTTTTGCGGTCTGAGGAATGATGAAATCATGTAAGTTTAGCTTCTTTGGATATAGTTTCATGGTGAATCTTCTCTCACATGTCAAAATTCCATCCCTCCTCTGATTTGATCCAAAATGGTATCAAAACATCGCCTTTTCTCACTCTTTCTTCATAATCCCTCATTTTTAGGGCTTCCGAGTTGAAAGGAAGAAGAATTGGGTGAATTGCTATCAGGGATGAGCTACGTTTTTAAGGTGTTTTCACCCCTTAGGGTGAGTGGGAACTTCCTTTAAACAATATATTGCACGAAAATTGGTTAATTCATCCATAATCTTTAATAGCTAGTATGCGACTACAAACCCTAAATTGTCTATTTGTTCTAAGTTGTTGCAAAATGATATGAAATGGATTCTTCCTCTGTTTGGATGAAGTTTAGATGATAAAATCATATTAGAAATGTATACAATACATCCTAATAAGAATTCCCTAAGTATTCACAGATATTATAAGAGTAAACTGAAATATAGGGAATTTGTCTATGACTGAAATTTGATGTATAAGTAAATAGAGAAAATTGTCTATCTAGATCCCCTTGGTTATGAATGATTGTTTATCTAAATTCATAGTATATATATGTCAGATACTATCTTGGATTTTGTTCAAAGTGAATAGTGTTTGTTTGATATCTTAGTAATGAGGGTGAAACCCTAGATGCGAGGAAAGTTGGATATTTGTGAATAGATATCGTAAAATCCATTTGAAGGGATTTTCTTGACATGGTAGACTTTATTTATTCAATGTTATTATTTATGCATGATATCCTAGTGAATGACATGGAAACCCAAATTCAACTCAGTTCCAAGGTTTCATACATATATTAATTTTATATGATTTGTTGATAGTAGTCTTTATTCAATGAATGCTTATGTCGCATGAAATCTTTTGGGAGCCATGTGAATAAGTTGTTGCCTAGTGAGAGGTGACAAGATGTGTGATGGCCTTGTGAGCCATGAGAATACTTGTACAACTAGTGAAATGAATACCTTGGTCTAAGGACCTAGAGGTAATGGTTACCTATTACAGAGGTAACAATGCTATGTGATGATCTAAGGGTTTTAATACCCAGATCCAGTAATCATGATAATGATGTAAAGGGATGAGAATTCCCAGTAATGTGATAAGGGATTGAGATCCCATGTATCATGTGTTGTAATGATTTGAATAGTACGTGATAGATGTATTACACCTTTCTTTATAGCATTTGTTGTGATTAGATGAAACCCTAAGGGTAGGGTGTTCAATGAATCAGGTATTGTGATATCAATGTTCTCAGTTATTATTAATAATTATTGTCATGATAAGTAATTAACTCTTAATTGTGTTATGAGATGCACAACTCAAGATTTAGGTTGATATGCACGTTCTTTGAGAAATTACAGATAAGTTGCAGGTGCTATTGAAGATTACTCATATGTCAAGTAATTAACTCTTATCAGTGTAATACGATGATAAATTGCATGATTCTAGTGTGTATGTGACGAGTAGACATGTAATCTGTTTATTTAAGAATTTTAGTCTGGCTGCATGTATAGTATGTTGATTACTCAGTATATTATAGTGTTTTGAATATACTGCTCTGCCAAGTTTAGAATGATATACATGTTGTATTATAACTTCAAATAAGTAGACGCGACACCGTAGAGATACCAGAGTCAAGTATAAGTAAGAGAAGGATACATTGTAGAAAGAGATTTCTAGGAATAATAAAATAATAGACTTAGGAGACCTAAACACTGTAGAACCCCTATGTGAGATGTGCGCCTTAGGGGTGAAATGACCTAACCCTGGCAACATCCATTATACGGGGGTCAAAACGTGCTATCAAGTGGCACAGGGGATGAAGCCCTAGTGGAAGTCTCCTTAAATTATAGTTTGCAGTGTTCAACATCAACCAGAAGTCCTGGTGGCACTAGAGTATAGAAAAGCCAAGAGGTGGCTTGAATCTCTGCATGTGTGCTTAGGTTAGAGGAGGAGTCCAGTTTAGGCCAGAGAGCCATTTCACTGTTGCAGACAAGGAGAGTAGTCAGACTTCACATTTCCCGAGTGTGTCCGCTAAGTCTTGTACGGTGTGATTGTAGTGCACTACAAGTCTTCATATGTAGATCACACTACATGTGATCAAGGCATAATAAAATGAATGAGAGGTCAAACAAGTGTGTACAGTTATTCAATTATTCTTTGTATGTTTGTGAATTATTAGTTCTCTTTATGATCAATAAAGCATTTCATATATTGATGCACTCTTATAGATATTTAGAGTACCCTGCCATATTTATAATTGTAAATTATTAGACTCTTTAAAGTTTACTATTGTTATAATTGATATCAATTGCTCAAAAGTATATCTGTAATTATATCAGTACTTTAGACTGTTTCTTTGAAGTACTCATTTATTGAGCGAGTAGGCTCACCCCTCTACTCAAAATTTTTAGGGATATCACATGGACTTGAAGAAGGTCAAAGCATCATATAGATCTACCACAAGAGTTAAGTCTGAGTATAGTTAAGTTCAGTCAGTCCCGGTCACTCTAGGTCCTTGTATAGATGTGAGAGAGTTGTAAATGATGCTTTGTATATTTGTTTTCTTAATAAGAGAGAATGCAAATAATTGTCATGTCGTATGTACATGGAAGTGTGAGAAATATAATGAATGTATGGATGTGTATCATTAATGCTGAGATTACATTAGAGAAATAAAAGTATAATTCTCTTGTAAAGTTAGTTTATGTGGTTCAATGTGAAAAAACAAAGAGTTTGAAAATGAAGAAAAAGTTAAGGGTGATCTTTGTATTACGTTAAATCCTCAATATGCCCTAATCTCATGATTAATGGTAATTGTGAGATCGGGGTGTAACAACTTTGGTATCAGAGCTTAGGCTGAGTTGTCAGGGACTATTAAGGTAGTAAGTTAGAGTCATAAGTGTGACAGATAGGAGATGTTATGATTTTAGCTCTGGGGATTTGAGTATTTGGATATCCTGGCCCAGTTTCTGAGTACTTGGATCAACCAGTATCAAGCTACTCTGTCTATTCTTTTATGTATGCCTTGGCCAGGTATACAGTAGAAGAATGGGATACAGAGGAACCCTAGAAATATTAGGGTTAGAAACAAGATAAGTAACATGAATTAAGAGCATAAATATAAAATGAGATAGAACTTTCATTTCATATTGTTGTTTTATTTGAGATGAATAGAAAATCTCTTATATGTTTGAATTCAAATATTCAGTATTTTAAAATATATATGGGTCTTTTAGATTTGTTTTGCAGTTGTAATATTTATTGATTACATTCTTTGTATCAAGTAGACTAGAAATGATCTTTGAATGAGCTTTCCTAAGTGGATATTATTTCCACATGTTTGAGATTAATAGGAGTTAGTTAATCTTAAGTAGCTCTTGGCTTCAGGACTACAGGTTCGGCCTGGTCCGGCTGGCAGGATGCATTATTGGGATCTAATGACTCCTATTAACAATATGATAAGAGTAGACTCTGGATAAATTAGACCCACATCATAGTGAGAATGTACATACACTAAGATGTTGAAATATATGGGAAAGATTAGAATAGCTAAGAATCAGTTGGAACTGATATCTGAGACCCAACTTTGAGGCCTCATATGAGAAACCCTTATTTGGGAATAAAGGAACACGACATAAGGTTCTTATTAAGTTTAATCATTAATATTATATGAACTCTAAATATGCAATATGGAAAAGATATGAGAAAAGTATGTAAGGGCCAAGATAGTAAGAATCAATCATGAGGAATGGATTATATAATCGAGTACAATGTTTTTATGTACTCCAAAGCAAAGGGAAAATAGAAGAAAAGAGTTAAGTATTCGATAAGTACATAGAAGTGAAGAGTCTTCAGAAGAGTTAAAGTGAAGAGAACTAGATGAGAATGTAAAGCATTAAACTAGGATAAGAAACTTAGTTGAAACAAAGAGAAATGTTGGAAATAATGAGCTTGATTAAGGAATGAGGGTTATGATATAATTGAGAGCATGGAATGTATACCTTTATTAATAAGTTTAATACATTCATCCTTACTACTTTTGGATTCTAAGTCTCTATAGAATAACAAACTAGTTACTAAAAGAAGAACAAAAGTGTAGCTAAATAAATGAATAAATCATACAAAGGTAGACTATATTCAGGAAGGAAAAACTTGATTGAAAGAGAAACCATGTTTCACCCATGCATGAGCCATTTGATTTAAAATTGTTAGTATATTTGATTAGTTGGGCTTAGGCCCATTGTATTTTCCCTTATTTCTATATAGCCCATGTACTCCCTAGCTCCTATATATAGGAGACCCAGTTCTCTTATTTGTTTTACGGAAAGCACATTATTTTACATGGTATTAGAGCATTACCCTAATCCTCCCCCCGCTCCTTCCTTTCCCCTACATATTTCTTTTCCTGGTGGCCGCCGCATCCGTTCTTGCCATTAGTGGATATGCGAGTTCTGAATCTGCTTCGTTGCTTGGAGAAGCTAAGTACTACAACATCCATTATCTAATCAATTAATTCTCCCATATCCTATTTGCTTGAAGACACTGCGTAGTAGATAGATGATGGGCTGATCTAATGGATTAGTTGATACTATCTACAGATTCGTAGACAGTACAAGACGGTGCTCGTTGCCTTTCCATGGTGCTGATCTAATGGATTAGTTTTCCATTGTCTACAGATTTATTCATTGCTTTCTAATCATTCTGGTAGAGGATACAAAGTTTATTGTGGTGGATTTGTTTGGTCCCCACGTCTTGTATCTTTAGTTGCTAAGAATAATTAAAAAAAGGCAGATTCAAAAGATCCTGTGTTGATTTATAAAGCAAAAAAGGGGGGGGGCAAAGTTTTTTTTCCTCTCCATGCGGTTCACCTAATCTACATGGTTGAGTGCTTTTCATAAAAAATTGGGGATTTTATGTTTATCTATCCTACTGTGCCATCATTCCGGTAGTGCTTCCTATTTCCTACCGAGATCCATTCCGGTAGTGCCACTCCTTCCTACCGAGTTCCATTCTGGTAGTGCAACTCCTTTTTATACCGAGTTTCATTCTGGTAGTATTTCTATTTTGTTCTTTGTATCGTGCTACATTATGATACTTTTGTTTCTTTTCGTATCGTGTCATTATATCTGATACTTTACTTGTTTCATCACGAGTGACTATCATTTATAATGATATGCCACACATATCTTCTATTAAACTTAACGATGAAAACTTTCTTCTATGGATGAATGCTATCCAAACATTCCTCGAGTCCCGTGGTAAACTCAAATTTATCACCGATGATTCGTCGGCAGTTCCTGATGATGATTGGGTGACAGGCAACAGTCAAGTGCTCTCATGGCTCTGGGCATGCATGGAGCCAGAGGTGGCGGTAAAGTACATGTGGCACTGTAATGCCAAGACTATGTGATAGGAGATGAAACAGTTCTTCACTCAAGAATATAATTGTCTGCGTATGTATAACATCATGGATAAGATTTTCTCTGAACAACAAGGAGATCGACCCTTGTCCAAATACTTTGATGCCATGAAGGCCTTGGAAAACCAACTCAACTTCTTCTCTTTGACAAAGTCTATAGATGTCACCTTTCATGTGGATGAAATGTTCTTTTTATCATCCTCAACCCACATTGATCATACTGATACTATGGTCTCATTGCCAGATCCATTCATCCCTCCAACACCACCATGATCTACAACACCAAACCGACGCATGGAAGATGAGTCACCAGCTGCATCTACATCATCATTGTCAGTTCCAGACCAATCCAATCTACCGGTGGCACTACACAAAGGTATACACTCTTACACTATCAAACATCCTATCTCCAACAATTGTTGTTTAGATCATCTTTCTTCTTCTACATCATCTTTTGCTACTACCCTAGACACAACATATGTTCCTAAGTGTCCAACATATGCTCTACGCCATCCTGGATGGAAAGCTGCCATGATGGAAGAAATGCGAGCTCTCTATGACAACAAGACATGAGATCTAATCACCCCACCAACAAGAAAAAATATTCTAGGTTTTCGATGGTTTTTTTTGTAAAGCATAAGTCAGATGGCTCTGTTGAACGACTCAAGGCGCGCCTAGTTGTCAAAGGATTCACCCAAACATTTGGCATGGATTACTTTGAGACATTTTCTCCAGTGACAAGGATTGCATCTTTCCGTATCCTTATCTCCCTTGCAGCTCACCTTGATTGGCCTCTCTACCAGCTTGACATCAAGAATGCATTTCTTCATAGAGATCTCCTAGAGTAAGTCTACATGCAACAACCACCCGATTTTTTTTGTTGAGGGGGTGTCTTCTAACAAAGAATGTCATCTCTGACGATCTCTCTACGGCCTCAAGCAGTCTCCAAGGGCCTGGTTCAACAAGTTAAGCAATGTCTTAACACAACTTAACTTTCAACGATCAACAACAAACCACTCCTTGTTCTTTTCCAAGTCCTCCAAAGGCCATGTTTTTATTGCTGTCTATGTGGATGACATCATCATCACGAGTGATGATGTGATGGGGATATCTAATCGCAAGTAGTATCTGCATGCACATTACCATACAAAAGACTTGGGCACCTTGTGATACTTTCTCAGAATTGAAGTTCTCCGCTCAGCCTCAGGATCAGTCTGTCACAACGACACTATGTCTTGGACCTACTTCAAGAGGCCAACATGGTCGAAGCCAAACCAGTCTCTACCCCCATGGACTATCATATGAAGCCTATACATGAAAGAGATCTCTT
Source organism: Alisma plantago-aquatica (assembly GCA_963693085.1). Lineage (NCBI taxonomy): Eukaryota > Viridiplantae > Streptophyta > Magnoliopsida > Alismatales > Alismataceae > Alisma > Alisma plantago-aquatica. The sequence continues at coordinate 1,284,901,182 of OY856409.1, forward strand.
TTCTGATCCTAAGAAGTATTGCCGTATAGTCGGGAAATTCAACACAGAGCCAGAATATCGAGCTATGGCTATGCATGTTGTGATCTACAGTGGGTTCAGTCCATATTGACTGAGCTTGGAATTCCTTTTCAAACTCTAGCTACTTTGTATTGTGACAACTAGGCAACTATACACATAGTCAATAATCCAGTCTTCCATGAGCGTACAAAACACATTGAGGTTGACTGTCATTTTGTGTGAGATCTGGTCAAAGCCAAGCTGATCATCACTCCTCACATTAGGACATGTGATCAAGTTGTAGACATAAAACCTCTCCCTCCTTCTTTATTCAAGTATATGGTTGTCAAGTTGGGACTCCACAATGTTTACTCTCCAACTTGAGGGGGCGTGTTAGTATATTTGATTAGTTGGGCTTAGGCCCATTGTATTTTCCCTTGTTTCTATATAGCCCATGTACTCCCTAGATCCTATATATAGGAGACCTAGTTCTCTTATTTGTTTTACGGAAAGCACATTATTTTATAAAAATGAAGAATATGTAATGTATTAAACATGAGTTGAAACTAGTAGGGAGATTATTGATTTAGAATTTCAACTTCACATTAGTAGAAGGATAAAAAGAAATATATGCAACATGGTATACATGATCATACACCTAAAAGAAGCAACATGATCATAAGAGAAAACTAGAAGTTAAAGATGACATGTGGAATAGCAGTATATGGTAAGGGGGTTATGGAAAGTAAGGAAGGGATTGAAACATAATGGAATAATATAGATTATAAAAGAAAGAGGTTGCGAGATTCAAGAAAGTGCTAATTAGTGAAGTATCCTTATTGATAACTAATTAAACCTACATATGCGAAATGTATTAATGAATGCTTGAAGATAAGAATTCTAAGTCTCAGAATCATGTTCTCTTTCATATCTTCCTTAATTAGAGCAATGTGGGAATGAAGTGATACGGAAATGAATCATATATGATCCATAACCACCATGGTAGAGGCATCTAGTGAATGTAATAATGACATACAATATGATGATGAAACCCTCGTAGGGTAAATTGAGAATGTAATCTATCTCAATGGCCAAGTAAGAGAAAGGAAATTCAATTGATAAGATAAGTAAGACTTTAGTAAAACTTGTGAGATCCAAAGTTTGACTTTCAAATTAAGGGAGCAAAGTTACACACAACAACCTGATAAGGACCAAACCCTAGAATGTTTAGAGTTGTAGTAGTTCAAGGGTTGTCACTAGTGATTTGACCTTGAATACTAGCATCTCTATAAAACAAGATCATGAAATTTCCACTATGAGAAGTAAACTAGAATTGATAGTAATCCTAGCTAAAGGTAAATAAATAATATGGAAATGATTTAGAGCAAAGGATAAGAAATAGATTTGAAATATAAGAGGCATGTTTTGAATAAAAGGAGAAATACAATATGAGTGAAGTGTGATATGAAGTAAATTCTTGCAGTAATAGCAAGAATGATGAATAATCTATACATACCTTGTATGTTTCAATTTTAGGGATGTTTAATCTACATGATTAAAATGAGAAGGATAAGTAGCAAAAGTAAGTAGTAATGAATGAGGAGAGAGATAAGAGAAAACAATGGATTTTAGTAATATGTGAATTTGTTTTTAGAAGTATAATTTGTTGAAGGTATATTAAAGGATGTAAATTGGTTCTACGTATGATTTTAGTGTACATGTGCAAGCAATATGTTAATTAAAGGTGTCTGATAGTTTAAGTCATTCATACCAGTAATCCATATTAGTATTATACAATTCTAGTATGGTGATATGGGTTGAATGATGATGGAACAAATGGAGGGTTACCCTGAATAAGGTAGTCTTACCTATTCACTCATATGAATAGAAGGGATGATAACCATATTGTATTAATATATAACCCTAATGAGGTGTATCTTGTTATACCTAGCTTTAATATAACTAAGTGATGGTAATTGGGTATGAATAGTCCATGAATGACTAATACAATTATAGAGTACTCTGTTACTATTGTTGAAACCCTAGTATGATATAACCTGATGGTTACACCTTGAATTATGTGTGGGTTCATACTTGAGAATAGTATGGAATGTGATGATAATGCTTCACATTATGCATCCATGATCCAATGGGGATGCCATGAGTAGTAATGTACAATTATTGTTGATTCTTGTCTTTTAACTCAAGATTATTGTGCTATTTGAGTAGCACAATAGTAAAATTCAAAAGAACATGGTGAACTCTCTTTCATGATTTAGAGGTAATACATGACAATAGTACATATTTAGCAGTATGAATTGATATAGTTGGATCAGATTATCGATGTTGAGGTAATACCTCAAGAGTATGAAAATATTGAAATGGTTATTTGTCTCTCTATCCTAAGATTGATTGTGGCATAGAGAATTTATTTGTTATCATTGAGAAATATTTCAAACATGTTGTGATTTAGTAAAGGAATAAAAGACTTAATGTTGAAAACTGCATTCAAGTATGAAATATAAGAATATAATGACATGTAAGATTTCAGAAGCTTAAAATAAACCTTGATGTACTTTACTTGCATATTTATATTTCGGGGATGAAACCTTTTTAGGGGGGGAGAATTGTTATGACCGCATCTGGGCTTAATTGGTAAACTAGGGTTTACCTGGATGATTATATGCTTAATTGGATTGATCATTTCTTAAATCTAATTAATGATGATAATTTAATTATGATGTTTTAAACCTAATAAGAATGTTAAGTGTTCTATTGTTTGAGAAATTAGGGTTTGAGAAATATAAACCTTAGTTGGCTGAAATTAGAGTTTTGATGGTACATGAGTATGAAATTTGATCAGGATAGCAGTGTGGTAAATTATTTTTCATATTTTCTAAAAATTTTATATTTAATTGAATTTTGGATATGATATGTATAACTCAATCATGCATATTGGAGAAAAGTTTTAGAATATTTTGAATGTGGTTCTCGGTTGAACTATACTTCGACCAAAATGCTGACAGAGTGCTTTTTAGCAATATAGTGTTTGATTTTTAATTATTTATTGGTAACTCTAAATATTGATTTTAACTATACTTCGACCAATATTGAAATTTTAACTCAAAATATGAAACTAAATAATAAATAACATGTAAAATTTTCATAATTTTTGGATTTGTTTAGACCTTATCAGTAGATGAATTACAGTAATTGGCATTTCTGCATAATTCTGGATATCTGGATAGAAGTGCACTATTTGATTTTTATTTATTTAAAGGTAGTCTAGAATGATCTCAAATTTTAACTAAATCTTAGTAACTCAACTATAAACAAAATGCTAAATTATCAAAGTTTTTGGAGAAGGTTTGATCTCTGAAATACACGAATTACAGAAACCTTTTTATGATAGAAAAATCTGTTGAAATAAGAAAACATTTAGTGAGGGGTCAAAGTGCAATTGAACCAAGCAGCTCAATTGCTCTATATGGTAAACCTAACACATAAGTAGCTCTCATAATTCATGGTTCAATCCAAAGAAATGAAATCCTAGAGAGAGAGGGAGAGTTAGGGTTTGAGAGGAGAAAATGATGGAGATGCTGACCTAGGGTTTTGCGGTCTGAGGAATGATGAAATCATGTAAGTTTAGCTTCTTTGGATATAGTTCCATAGTGAATCTTCTCTCACATGTCAAAATTCCGTCCCTCTTCTGATTTGATCTAAAATGGTATCAAAACTTCCCCTTTTTTCACCCTTTCTTCATAATCCCTCATTTTTAGGGTTTCTGAGTTGAAAGGAAGAAGAATTGTGTGAATTGCTAGGGATTTGATATGAGATCGAGATTTTCAGGGATGAGCTACGTTTTTAAGGTGTTTTCACACCTTAGGGTGAGTGAGAACTTCCTTTAAACAATATATTGCATGAAAATTGGTTAATTCATCCATAATCGTTAATTGCTAGTATGTGACTACAAACCCTGAATTGTCTATTTGTTCAAAGTTGTTGCAAAATGATATGAAATGAATTCTTCCTCTATTTGGATAAAGTTTAGATGATAAAATCATATTAGAAATGTATACAATACATCCTAATGAGAATTCCCTAAGTATTTGTAGATATTATAAGAGTAAACTGAAATATAGGGAATTTGTCTATGACTAAAATTTACTGTATAAGTAAATAGAGAAAATTGCTTATCTAGATCCCCTTGGTTATGAATGATTGTTTATATAAATTCATAGTACATATATGTCAGATACTATCTTGGATTTCATTCAAAGTGAATAGTGTTTGTTTGATATCTCAGTAAAGAGGGTGAAACCCTAGACGTGAGGAAAGTTGGATATTTGCGAATAGATATCGTGAAATCCATTTGAAGGAATTTTCTTGAAATGATAGACTTTATTTATTTAATGTTATTATTTATGCATTATTTCCTAGTGAGTGGCATGGAAACCCAAATTCAACTCAGTTCCAAGGTTTCATACATATATTGATTTTATATGATTTGTTGATAGTAGTCTTTATTCAATGAATGTTTATGTCGCATGAAATCTTTTGGGAGCCATGTGAATAAGTTGTTGCCTAGTGAGAGGTGACAAGAAGTGTGATGGACTTGTGAGACATGAGAATACTTGTACAACCAGTGTAATAAATACCTTAGTTTAAGGACCTAGAGGTAATGGTTACCTGTTACATAGGTAACAATGCTATGTGATGATCTAAGGGTTTGAATACCCAGATCTAGTAATCATGATAATGATGTGAAGGGATGAGAATTCCCAATAATGTGATGAGGGATTGAGATCCCAGGTATCATGTGTTGTAAAGATTTGAAAAGTACGTGATAGATGTGTTACACCTTTCTTTGTAGCATTTGTTGTGATTAGATGAAACCCTAAGGGTAGGGTGGTAAATGAATCAAGTATTGTGATATCAATATTCTCACTTATTATTAATAATTCTTGTCATGATAAGTAATTAACTCTTAATTGAGTTATGAGATGCACAACTCAAGATTTGGGTTGATATACACATTCTTTGAGAAATTACATATAACTTGCAGGTGCTATTGACGATTACTCATATGTCAAGTAAAAAATTCTTATCAGTGTAATATGATTATAAAATGTACGATTCTAGTGTGTATGTGCCAAGTGGACATGTAATCTGTTTATTTAAGAATTTTGGTCTGCATGTATGTATAGTATGTTGATTACTCAGTATAATACAATGTTTTGAATATACTGCTCTGCCAAGTTTAGAATGATATACATGTTGTATTATAACTTCAAATAAGTAGACACGACACCATAGAGATACCAGAGTCAAGTATAAGTAAGAGAAGGGTACAATGTAGAAAGAGCTTTTTGGGAATAATAAAATAATAGACTTAGGAGCCCTGAACACCGTAGAACCCCTATGTGAGGTCTGCACCTTAGGGGTGAAATGACCTAACCCTGCCAACATCTAGTATATGGGGGTCGGAACGTGCTATCAGGTGGTACGGGGGATGAAGCCCTAGTGGAAGTCTCCTTAAATTATAGTTTGTAGTGTCCAACTTCAACCAGAAGTCCTGGTGGCACTAGAGTACAGAAATGCCAAGAGGTGGCTTGACTCTCCACCTGTGTGCTCAGGTTAGAGGAGGAGTCCAGTTTAGGCCAGAGAGCCATTTCCCTATTGCAGACCAAGAGAGTAGTCATACTTAACATTTCCTGGGTGTGTCCGCTAAGTCTTGTCCGGTGTGATCATAGTGCACTACAAGTCTTCATTTGTAGAGTACACTGCATATGATCAGGGCATAATAAAATGAATGAGAGGTCAAACAAGTGTGTACAATTATTCAATTATTCTTTGTATGTTTCTAAATTATTAGTTCTCTTTATGATAAATCAAGCATTTCATATACTGATTCACTCTTATAGATATTTAGAGTATCCTGCCATATTTATGATTGTCAATTATTAGACTCTTTAAAGCTTACTGCTGTTATAATTGATATCAATTGCTCAAAAATATATTTGTAATTATATTAGTACTTTAGATTGTTTCTTTGAAGTACTCATTCACTGAGCGAGTAGGGTCACCCCTCTACTCAAAATTTTTAGGGATATCACATGGACTTGAAGAAGGTCAAAGCATCAGAGTAGATCTACCATAAGAGTTAAGTCTAAGTATAGTTAACTTCAGTCATTCCCTGTCACTCTAGGTCCTTGTATAGATGTGAGAGAGTTGTAAATGATGTTTTATATGTTTGTTTCCTTAATAAGAGAGAATGCAAATGATTGTCATGTCGTATGTACATGGAAGTGTGAGAAACATAATGAATGTATGGATGTGTATCATTAATGCTGAGATTACATTAGAGAAATAAAAGTTTAATTCTCTTGTAAAGTTAGTTTATGTGGTTCAACACGAGAAAACAAAGAGTTTGAAAAAGAAGAAAAAGTTAAGGGTGATCTTTATATTACGTTAAATCCTCAATTTATGCCCTAATCTCATGATTAATGGTAATTGTGAGATCGGGGTGTAACAACCACGGAGGCGGCAGTGACAGGGAGAGACTCTGGCTTTAGGATTTGCAAACACACTCGAACATTTGACTGATGTGTGTTCAAAAGATGTGATTAATCATAACGATTGGAGGCCTATATATAGCCTTACATGCCCCAGTAATCCTATTCCTATTAAAATGCAACCACTAGGTTGCTCTTGTATACATTACGGAAAATTCTACAAAAGAGATACTTTCCAGTTAGGATTAATAAATCAAAATAGGAAAGAAACAATTAATTAAACAAATAATTAACTACGTAGTTGTATCCTAGTGCAAACAGAAGATGGAAGATGGAAGACATTCTCCACAATCCACAATCTACAAGCCACAAGCCCGATCCCGTGCCCGGCTTGGCCCAGCCAGGCCAGGCAAGGCGAGGTGAGGCGTGGCTTGCTCTTGTACACATTGCAGAAAATTCTGTAAAAGAGGCATTTTCCAGTTAGGATTAATAAATATGAATAAGAAAGAAATAATTAATTAAATGAATAATTAATTACGTAGTTGTATCCTAGTGTAAAAAGAAGATGGAATACATTCTCCACAATCCACAAGCCCGAGCCCGGTCCTGCTAGGCCAGGCGTGGCATGCGAGCGCGTGCATGTGTGTGTTGTGGTCACCACTCCCACCAAGGAGGTGAGCATACACTCCTCCTAGACCCCTTAGACACTAGTGCCCCATGTGATCCTACATATAAGGACCCATGCTAGCTTTCATGGCATCAAAAATTGAGAATTCCATACTTTCCTCTCCCACCCTAAGAGTGAGTTTTCCTTCTCACACATAGACTATACAATCAACAATTTCGAGAAAGGGTCTTCCAAAAAGAACATGGTTGGAAGGAACTTCATTCATGTCTAGCAAAACAAAGTCACAAGGAATGTAAAATTTACCAACTTGCACAAGCACATCTTCTATAATACCTTTGGGATACTTGATAGAGTAGTTGGCCTATTGAATGGGTATTCTGTTTGGCTTCAAATATCCAAGATCAAGTTGTTGCCATAGTGCAAATAGAATGAGGTTGATGCTAGCTCTAAGGTTAACTAAACCTTTGTTGAATGTGGTGTCTCTTATCTTGAAAGGAAGGTGGAGGAACCAAGATCATCCGATTTATCTAGTGACATTTTTTAAATGATAGAACTCATCCTCTCTGATAGCATAACCGTTTCCACTTGGTTAAGGATTATCTTTTTAGTCATGATGTCTTTGAAAAACTTACATAGGATGGCATCTCAGTAATGACTTTAGCAAAGGGAAGGTTGACATAAAGTTTGTTGAGGATGCCCATGAATATGTTGAATTTAACATCATCCTTCTTGCGTGCAAACCCATGAGGAAAAGGAATAGTGGGTTTGTAAGTAGGTGGTGCTTCATATGTTGTTTTCTTTCCTTGCGTCTCATTGGCATCATATTCTTTATCAACAACATTATCAACTATCATCTCATTTTCCGGTGGGGGTCTTTCAATCACAACTCCACTCCTCAAGGTAATGTATTTGCAAGTCTTTTGGGTTCATTTTCCAGTTGGCTTGGCAGCGACCCTGATGGGACCTTCTTATTGGCTAGATCTTGTTGTACAATTTTATTCTCTACCATCTTCGTGTGAGTAACAATGCCATCTATTTTAGAAGAGAGTTGAGTAATAACATATTTGACTCCCCAGGGTTGTGAAATTCATCATTTTGCTGGATTTGGGTTGAGACAAAGTTCTCAAGCAAGCTCTCTAGATTGGACCTTGGTTGGGAGTGTTGTTGATTGTAGCTCTGATTGTTATTGTTGAATCCCGACGGGTTGTTGTTCATGGGCTGCCGATTGCTATTTATTATTGTTGATTTTGACCTTGCTGTTGATTTTGATTTTGAGCATTGCTTGTGTTTCTGTAAGAGAAGTTGGGATGATATCTCCTTCCTGAATTGTAAGTGTTGGAGTAGGGGTTGTAGGGATACTTGTTCCCAAAATTTCCTACTGCATTTGCTTGTTCTGACATCTCCTCAACATTTATTTGTGGGGGCAAATCAAGATGATGAATTGTGCCCTACAACTCTACATGTATCACAAACTTGTTCAACTTTCAAATATTTTAGAGAGAGCATTCAACTTGGCTGCAATGAGCTCAACTACATCAACAATGTGCTTTCCACCTGTCTTTTCAGTAGAAGAACTTGAAAAAGAAGGCTAGTTAGTCCTGTCTATGCTCCATTGGCAATGGTTGAGGACCATTTCTTCAATAATATCATATGCCTCCCTATAGCATTTATTTATCAGGATTCCATTTGCAGAAACATCTACAGTCATATGGGTATTGTAGAATAGTCCTTTGTAAATAGTTTGCAATATCATCCAACTAGTAAAATCATGGTGAGGGAAAAGGCATTGAAGGTCCTTAAACCTCTCCCATGTATCATACAACATTTCACCTTCTTGTTTCTTGAAATTGGTGAGATGACTTTTTAGTTGTGCGGCCTTGATAGATGGGAAGTGCTTTGAAAGAAAGACATTTAACAACTTGCCTCAACTTTTAATGGACCACTTAGGTAGAGAAGAAATCCATGCCTTTGCTCTACCTCTCAAGGTAAAAGAAAACAAAAGTAGGCATACTCCATCAGCATGAATGCCATTTATGTTGAAGGTGTTCATATACTACAAAACCTCATCTATGTGAATATTCATATCTTCCATAGGAGTTCCTCCAAATCTGTTCTATTAGATCATCTACATAATAGTGGGACTGATAGGAAAGTTATCAACCTCAATAATCAGATGGTCAATGGCTCGAAATATGATGATGTCAGCAGATACAACATAATCCTTCAATGGCCAGTTGTCTTCCATGACCGACTCTTGGTGATTGGGTGAAGATGGTGGTGAAGATGAAGGTGTTGAATGGGGTGATGATGGCCGTGAGTTCTTCAAGTTTGAATAACTTTCAATCTTCCTTGATCACCTATGACTGCTGAATGTGCATTTGACCTCCGAGTCTAGAAATATTGATGATTCAAGACCCCTTTTGGAACACTGGATACAGTCTTGCAGAAAGAAAATAAGATGAGTGAGTCACACAATAGAAGTAGAGAATGCAATTGTTGAACCGAACACTAAATACTGATTAACACCCTTACTCTAACTAAAAGCACTGTTGCTCCACAACAATGACGTTGAAAACTTGATAAATGTGTGTGCAAGTCTAGAATTTATAAACTCGAGCACTACCCCACAAGTATATGGGTGTGTATAATATTATTGAGTTCATCCAAGGATCAAGGTAATGCTAGGTGTAAGAGTATTAATCTTTCAACAGTCTAGATCAGTTATAAAAGAATGAATGGTTTTGGATTAAACTAATTAATAAGTTAAAAGAAAGTAGTAAATTGTAACATACTAGATCTCAGACCCTACCCTGGAAGTTGACATTTTGGACTTAGCCAAACAAGGTTGAAGGTTAGACCTAAATAGATGTTTAGTATAACCCCAATGATCTAATGCATGCATAGATCACCTTAATGTAACCTAATGTTCTAACATTAATCTTAAGTTTATAATAGATACATAAAATAAGCTACATAACTCATTTTGGCGGTAATATGAAGATAAGAAACTTAATTGGATGAATAAATTAAATAATGGACCGTTAATGGGCCATATGACATATCTCATACAAAGAATTCTCAAAAGTGGAAACAAACTTCAAATTCAAAACCTACATATCAAAATTATCCTACTTGTCAAATTTCATCTAATTTGGACCACCTTGAAATATTAGGATAAGTTTAGGAGAGAGAAAATGAGTAAAAGGCATAAGTAATGAATAATACAATTATATAAATTTAAAATATAGAAATAATGGTAAATTCATATTCAACACATCAAAGATAACTTGTATATGAAGTTTGGTCCAATTTGGATGTTGTTTGTGCAAGTTATGCAATTTTAGGTACACTCTGGACTTTTCGGCAATTTACCCAATTGGAAGGTTTTCTTTGCAAATTATCACCTGAATTTTAATTTTTAGATATTACCTTACCATTCTAGAGATTTTCAACCATAGGGAACCTAGTTGCATCTTGGTTTGAAGGTGTTTCTTTCCATAGGCATTTTAGGGATTTCCTATTTATAAATGAGCTTATCTTTAGTAGCTATCAACCAATGGGGTTATTTCTTTGATTGGAATTCAGTTGTGATGGCCTATAAGTGTCCATAAACTGACATTTGATATTCAAGAAGCCTCTATGAGCTGTCCTCTTACATGGCCATGAAATCCCTAGGCTAAGGACACATGGAAAGCTCCATGGACACCTCATGCTTGACGTCTTCCTTATCCATAAAGGTTTGCATGTCCATAGGCATCCTTAGAATTGGACACATGAAAGTAACTTGAAACCTCGTGCTTGACTTCTTCCTTATCCATAAAGTCTTGCATGTCCATGGACACCCTTATACATGACACATGGAAAGTCTCATAGACAGCTCATACTTGACCTCTTTCTTTATATAGCCATATCTGCGCCTTCCCAACTCCCAATTCAAAAACTCTTTCTCTCCTTTATTTCCTCTAGCTTAGAGAATTGTTCCTACCCTATTTTTCCATGAAGGTTCTGTCCCAAGGTAAAAGGAGGTACCTACCTTGGGGAATAAGGCTCCTAGCATTCCAAAGTTCTCTATTTAGGATTTCTTAAGCTCCTCCTTGGTGATTTTGACCAAAACTAGTAAGTATCCTCATTTCCTTACCTATTTTCATGTTGTTAGTCTTCCTTCCACCTTCCTCCAGGTCAGAACCATGGCCTTCCATGGTGAAACCCCACCTAGAACCCATAAACACCTCATCCCCATGTTCTTTTGTTAGGGGTTTTCACCTCTAAAGCGGAGAAGGTGCTTCTTGCTCGAGATAGGAGCTTTGTTGGAGAAACCAACCTCTCTAAGCTTGGGAACCATATTTATTGGACCGGTCCACCTTCCCTAGAGGTTCTTTGGAGGCCTAGGCTTGGATCTAAGACTGACTTGGACTATTTAGACTCTGAAGTTGAGGTATGATTTTTTTGGAAGTGGGGAATTTCACCCCTGTCCAAGGTAGCAGGAGAGAGAGAACACCATCAACTACAGCGAGGGCTATAGTCCCTTCCTGTAGTGCCCCAATGAGTTCTCTAAGATTCGAACATGCAACCTACTCTTCACAAGCAGCAGGCTTAACCAACTGAGCTAGTTGGCAAGTGCAAGTTGAGGTATGATGTATCCCCTATTCTTCTATGTTGAGCACTTCACCTATGCTTATTCAATCTCTTTGTCCTATGGACATTAGCCTATACGCAATGTCTTTTCTTTTGAAAATCATGGTTCATGTGAACTACCTTATTTGATATTGATCATGTGATCATGGATATTCTTTTGAACTCTTATATTATGCTTTGTTCATGATGGAACTCTAAAAGATGACATGTGATGTCTTTTACCCACTTATGAGGTGGATGTATATCTTGGTCACTTATGTGGTGACTAGTTTATATATTTTGACTATACTTTCTACTTGCCTTTACATTTAACATGTTATGTTATTCAGTAGCACCAGAGTAGTGTAATTGCATTGGTTTTTATGGCATATGTGTTATTTCCTACTGAGCAAATGTGGTGTTTCCTACTCTTTTGGGATGGAAAGGTACCTCATACCCAGGGCAAGATGTGTGATTCTTGGCCCATTTTTTATATATTTGGGAGATTGGTAGTATTCCTTTCTCTACCATGTTTCAAGTTTATGAGACTTGGCAGCCTTTGTGTTTATATTGTTCTAGGGCTATGTTTATCTCACATGCATGCATGTTGATAATATGGGGTGTGTGCACTAATTGTTTACATGTGCTTGTGTGGCACAATCTTTATGTTTTATTAATGGAAAGTGTTCTTTTGTTATCATATGATTTTAATTCCTTTTCTCTTGATACCCATTTGGTTGGTCCTTATCCTTTCTATGGGAAGCATTTTATATTTGACGTCCTTTATTCCATATATTTCTCAATTTCCTATTTAGTATGCACATACCAGCCTTTACTGATGTCATATATTTACTCTTCTTGTTGGGGTATGCTTCCAACCCTAGGTGAAGGACTTGGATGAAAATGCATGAAGTTTTGGACTAGATTAAGGAGTTAAAGCTTGGAGAAATTTTTTTTATGGTTTAGATTTCCCTCTACTAGATCCTTATGTTGAGTGATACATGTAAAACCTTTGTGGTAGATTATGATGTTCTTTTATAACCTTGTAATAAATTGAATATAGTCAACATTTTTATTCCGCTGCTATACTTTGGTTGTTTTGAATACCATTTATTGAAGTTTGAAAATTTTCCACTTATTCCAGCATACCTTTGAGTGTGTTTGGAATGGATGTTTTATTCTTCATTTTTTTTCCAATAGGGAGTGGATCCCCCTCTGGGGTCCTACTCCTTACAGCATGGTATCAGAACCCATAGTAGTTGGAATTTGACTATTTCAATTTTGTCTCCCTAGTTAGAATCCTTGCCTTACCTTTAAGTGACATGTTTTCCCTAGAGTTGATCAATAGATGATGAAGGGTTGATTTAGGATCATATAGTTTCACTTTAGAATAATGATGAATAGATCCTTAAAATACTTATAAGTAAAAGATGCATAAGTAACCATAGTAATTTGAGGTTGTTTAGCTTGGCCTTTAGGCAACTACTAAGTCATGAAGTTGAAAGAAAATGTGTCTATAAAGGATTAGGATTTGGGGGCTGGAAAGATTTTCCTCCGCACCACTAGCTTGGTTTATGAGGACTCCCAAATCCATATGATACCGGCCTGGACTGAGATGATATGAATTGTTCAAAATAGCATGCTTTTAGACAATAGTATCCTTAGACATCTATATGATTTATCTTCAGGGACCCTAATAGGTTGAACTAGTCTCCCAGGTGTAAAGACTTGTTTGAGGATGGACAAGAGAAAGCTAACCCATAGTTCATCGTTAGTCTTTACAAGTTATGTTTTTTTCATGACGCTTATGTAGTTGGATGTAGGAAGTGTAGTTGAACTATTTATACCTAAAGAATAGTTTTGACTTAATAAGATGAATCCTTTAAGGGGTGGTGAATATGTTGTTTTCTTATATGTGGATGTTTTGATTTTAAGGACAAAATCCCTTTAAGGGGTGGTGTGCTGTAACATACTCGATCTCAGACCCTACCCTAGAAGTTGACATTTTGGACTTAGCCAAACAAGGTTGAAGGTTAGACCTAAATAGATTTTTAGTATAACCCCAACGAGCTAATGCATGTATAGATCCCCTTAATGTAACCTAATGTTCTAACATTAATATTATGCTTATAATGGATACACAAAATATGCCACATAACTCGTTTGGGTGGTAATATGAAGATAATAAACTTTTTTTTGGTCGCGATGAAGATAAGAAACTTATTTGGGTGAATAATTTAGATAATGGGCCGTTAATGGGTGATATGACATATCTCATAAAAAAATCTCAAAAGTGGAAACAAACTTCAAATTCGAAATCTACATATCAAAATTAATCTACATGCCAAATTTCTCTAATTTGGACCACCTTGAAATATTAGGATAAGTTTAGGAGAGAGAAAATGAGTAAAAGGAATAAGTAATACATAATGTGATTATATAACTTCAAAATATGTAAATAATGGCAAATTCATATTCAACACATCAAAGATAACTTGTGGATGAAGTTTGGTCCAATTTGGATGTTGTTTGTGTAAGTAATGCAATTTTAGGTGCATTATGGACTTTTGTGAAATTTATCCAAGTGGGAGGTTTTCTTTTCCAATTATCACCTGAATTTTAATTGTTATAGATTCCATTACCATTCTGGATATTTTAACCATAAGAACCTAGTTTCACCTTGGTTTGAAGGTGTTTCTTTTCCATGGGCATTTTAGGGATTTCCTCTTTATAAATGAGCTTATCTTTAGAAGCTACCAACCAATGGGGTTATTTATTTGATTGGAGGTTAATTGTGATGGACTATAAGTGTCCATAAACTGAAATTTGATATTCAAGAAGCCTCTATGATATGTCCTCTTGCATGTCCATGAAATCCCTAGGCTAAGGACACATGGAAAGCTCCATGGACACCTCATGCTTGACTTCTTCCTTATCCATAAAGGTTTGCATGTCCATAGGCACCCTTATCATTGGAAACATGGAAAGTAACTTGACACCTCATTCTTGACTTCTTCCTTATCCATAAAGGCTTGCATGTCCATGGATACCCTTATACATGACAAATGGAAAGTCTCATAGACACCTCATACTTGACCTCTTTCTTTATATAGCCATATCTACCCCTTCCCAACTCCCAATTTGAAAACTCTTTCTCTCCTTTATTTCCTCTAGCTTAGAGAATCATTTCTACCCTATTTTTTCATGAAGGTTCCATCCCAAGGTAAAATTAGGTGCCTATCTTAGTGAAGAAGGCTCTTAGGGTTCCAAATTTCTCTATTTAGGATTTCTTAAGCTCCTCCTTGGTGATTTTAACCAAAACTAGTAAGTATCCTCCTTTCCTTCCCTATTTTAATGTTTTTTGTCTTCCTTCCACCTTCCCCCAGGTCTGAACCATGTCCCTCCATGGTGAAACCCCACCTAGAACCCATAAACACCTCATCTCCATGTTCTTTTGTTAGGGTTTTTCACCTCTAAAGTGGAGAAGGTGCTTCTTGCTTGAGATAGGAGCTTTGTTGGAGAAACCAACCTCTCTAAGCTTGGGAACTTTACTTATTGGACCTATCCACCTTCCCTAGAGGTTCTTTGGAGGCCTAGGCTTGGATCTAGGACCGACTTGGATTGTTTAGACTCTGAAGTTGAGGTATGATGTATCCCCTATTCTTCTATGTTGAGCAATTCACCTATGCTTATTCATTCTATTTGTCCTATGGACATTAGCCTATACACAATGTCTTTTATTTTGAACATCATAATTCTATGAACTACCTTATTTGATATTGATCATGTGATCATGGATATTCTTTTAAACTCTTATCTTACGCTTTGTTCATGATGGAACTCTAAAAGATGACATGTGATGTCTTTTTCCCACTTATGAGGTGGATGTATATGTTGGTCACTTATGTGGTTACTAGTTTATATTCTGACTATACTTTCTACTTGCCTCTACATTTAACATGCTATGTGATTCAGCAGCACCCCAGTAGTGTAATTGCATTGGTTTTTATGGCAGATGTGTTATTTCCTGCCGAGCAAATGTGATATTTCCTGCCCTTTTGGGATGGAAAGAAACCTCATACCCAGGGCAAGATGTGTGATTCTTGGCCCATGTTTTATATATTTGGGATATTGATACTATTCCTTTCTCTATCAGGTTTCAAGTTTATGAGACTTGGCTGCCTTTGTGTTAATATTGTTCTAGGGCTATGTTTATCTCATATGCATGCATGTTGATGATATGGGGTGTGTGCCTTAATTCTTAACATGTGCTTGTGTGGCACAGTCTTTATGTTTTATTAATGGAAAGTATTCTTTTGTTATCATATGATTTCAATTCCTTTTCTCTTGATACCCATTTGGGTGGTCCTTATCCTTTCTATGGGAAGCCTTTCATATTTGATGTCCTTTATTCCATATATTGATCAATTTCCTATTTAGTATGCACATACCAGCCTTTGCTGATGTCATCTATTTTCTCTTCTTGCTGGGGTATGATTCCAACCCTAGGTGAAGGAATTGGATGATAAGGCATGAAGTTTTGGACTAGCTTAAGGAGTTAAATCTTGGAGACAAAGTTGTTATGGTTTAGATTTCCCTCAACTAGATCCTTATGTTGAGTGATACATGTAAACCCTTTGTGGTAGATTATGATGTTCTTTTGTAACCTTGTGATAAATTGAATATAGTCAACAATTTTATTCCTCTGCTATACTTTGGTTGTTTTGAATACCATTTATTGAAGTTTGAAAATTTTCCACCTATTCCATCATACCTTTGAGTGTGTTTGGAATGGATATTTTATTCTTCAAATTTTTTTTAGTAGGGAGTGGATACCCCCTCTGGGGTCCTACTCCTTACATCATGGTATCAGTGCCCATAGTAGTTGGAATCTGACTATCTCAATTTTGTCTCCCTAGTTAGAATCCTTATCTTACCTTTAAGTGACATGTCTTCCCTAGAGTTTATCAACAGATGATGAAGGGTTGATTTAGGATGATATAGTTTCACATTAGAATAATGATGAATAGATCTTGAAAATACTTGAAAGTAAAAGATGCATAAGTAACCATAGTAACTTGAGGTTGTTTAGCTTGGCCTTTAGGCAACTACTAAGACATGAAATTGAAAGCAAACATGTCTAGAAAGGATCAGGGTTCGGGGGCTAGCAAGATTTTCCTCCGCACCAATAACTTGGTTTATGAGGACTCCCATCGGCCTGGCCTGAGCTGATATGAATTGTTCAAAAGAGCATTCTTTTATACAATAGTAGCCTTAGACATCTATAAGATTTATCTTTAGGGACCCTAATATGTTGAACTAGTCTCCCAGGTGTAAAGACTTGTTTGAGGATGGACAAGAGCAAGTTAACCCATAGTTCATAGTTAGTCTTTATAAGTTATGTTTTTTATGATGCTTTTGTAGTTGGATGTAAGGAAGTGTAGTTGAACCTTTTATACCGAAAGAATAGTATTGAATTAATAATATGAATCCTTTAAGGGGTGGTGAATAAGTTGTTTTCTTATATGTGGATCTTTTGATTTTGAGGACGAAATCCCTTTAAAGGGTGGTGTGTTGTAACATACTAGATCTCAGACCCTACATTGGAAGTTGAAATTTTGGACTTAGCCAAACAAGGTTGAAGGTTAGACATAAATTGATGTTTAGTATAACCCCAATGAGCTAATGCAAGTATAGATCACCTTAATGTAACCGAATTTTCTAACATTAATCTTAGGTTTATAATGGATACATAAAATATGCCACATAACTCATTTTGGGGGTAATATGAAGATATGAAACTTACTTGGATGAATAAATTAGATAATGGGATGTTAATGGGCCATATGACATATCTCATAAAAAGAAGTCTCAAAAGTGGAAACAAACTTCAAATTCGAAATCTACATATCAAAATTAACCTACATGTCAAATTTCATCTAATTTGGACAACCTTAAAATATTAGGATAAGTTTAGGAGAGAGAAAATGAGTAAAAGGTATAAGTAATGAATAATGTGATTATATAAATTCAAAATATGGAAATAATGGAAAATTCATATTCAAGATATAAAAGATAACTTGTGGATGAAGTTTGGTCTAATTTGAATCTTGTTTGTGCAAGTTATGCAATTTTAGGTACATTCTGGAATTTTCTGCAATTTACCCAATTGGGAGGTTTCCTTTGCAAATTATCACCTGAATTTTAATCTTAGATATTCCCTTACAATTATTGAGATTTTTAACCATAGGGAACCTATTTGCACCTTGTTTTGAAAGTGTTTCTTTCCATGGGCATTTTAGGGATTTCCTCTTTATAAATGAGTTTATCTTTAGAAGCTATCAACCAATGGGGTTATTTTTTTGATTGGAGGTCGGTTGGGATGTCCTATAAGTATCCATAAACTGACATTTGATATTCAAGAAGCCTCTATGAGATGTCCTCTTGCATGTCCATGAAATCCCTAGGCTAAGGACACATGGAAAGCTCCATGGACACCTCATGCTTGACTTCTTCCTTATCCATAAAGGTTTGCATGTCCATAGGAACCCTTAGCATTGTACACATGGAAATTAACTTGACACCTCGTTCTTGACTTCTTACTTATACATAAAGGCTTGCATGTCCATGGACACCCTTATACATGACACATGGAAAGTCTCATAGACACCTCATACTTGACCTCTTTCTTCATATAGCCATATCTACCCCTTGTCAACTCCCAATTCAAAAACTCTTTCTCTCCTTTATTTCCTCTAGATTAGAGCATCATTCCTACCCTGTTTTTCCATGAAGGTTCCATCCCAAGGTAAAAGAAGGTACCTACCTTGGTGAAGAAGGCTCCTAGGGTTCCAAATTTCTCTATTTAGGATTTCTTAAGCTCCTCCTTGGTGATTTTGATCAAAACTAGTAAGTATCATCATTTCCTTCCCTATTTTCATGTTGTTAGTCTTACTTCCACCATCCTCCAGGTCGAAACCATGGCCTTCCAGGGTGAAACCCCACCTAGAACCCATAAACACCTCATCTCCATGTTCTTTTGTTAGGGTTTTTCACCTCTAAAGTGGGGAAGGTGCTTCTTGTTCGAGATAGGAGATTTGTTGGAGAAACCAACCTCTCTAAGCTTGGGAACCTTATGTATTGGACTTTTCCACCTTCCCTATAGGTTCTTTGGAGGCCTAGGCATTTATCTAGGATTGACTTGGACTCTTTAGACTCTAAAGTTGAGGTATGATGTATCCCCTATTCTTCTATGTTGAGCAATTCACCTATGCTTATTCATTCTCTTTGTCCTATGGACATTAGCCTATACACAATGTATTTTCTTTTGAAAATCATGGTTCATGTGAACTACCTTATTTGATATTGATCATGTGATCATTGATATTCTTTTGAATTCTTATCTTATGCTTTGTTCATGATGGAACTCTAAAAGATGACATGTGATGTCTTTTGCCCACTTTTGAGGTGGATGTATATGTTGGTCACCTATGTGGTGGCTAGTTTATATATTCTGACTATACTTTCTTTTTTCCTCTACATTTAGCATGCTATGTTATTCAGTAGAACCAGAGTAATATAATTGCATTGGTTTTTATGGCAGATGTGTTATTTCTTGCCGAGTAGATGTGATATTTCCTGCTCTTTTGGGATGGAAAGGAACCTCATACCCAGGGCAATATGTGTGATTCTTGGCCCAAGTTTTATATATTTGGGAGATTGGTAGTATTCCTTTCAATTTTATGAGACTTGGCTGCCTTTGTATTTATATTGCTCTAAGGCTATGTTTATCTCACATGCATGCAGGTTAATGATATGGGGTGTGTGCCCTAATTCTTTACACGTGCTTGTATAGCACAATCTTTATGTTTTATTAATGGAAAGTATTCTTTTATTATCATATGATTTCAATTCCTTTTCTCTTGATACCCATTTGGGTGGTCCTTATCCTTTCTATGGGAAGCCTTCTATATTTGACATCCTTTATTCCATATATTACTCAATTTCCTATTTAGTATGCACATACCAACCTTTGCTGATGTCATCTATTTTTTCTTCTTGCTGGGGTATGCTTCCAACCCTAGGTGAAGGACTTAGATGATAAGGCATGAAGTTTTGGACTAGCTTATGGAGTTAAAGCTTGGAGAAAAAGTTGTTATGGTTTAGATTTCCCTCTACTAGATCCTTATGTTGAGTGATACATGTAAACCCTTTATGGGAGATTATGATGTTCTTTTGTAACCTTGTGATAAATTGAATATAGTCAACATTTTTATTCCGCTGCTATACTTTGGTTGTTTTGAATACCATTTATTGAAGTTTAAAAAATTTCCACCTATTCCAGCATACCTTTGAGTGTGTTTGGAATGGATGTTTTATTCTTCAAATTTTTAGTAAGGGGGTGATTCCGCCTGTTTACATAATGCTAATCACTTGGATGATGATTAAGATCAGATTAAGAGGATCTTGGATACAAAATTTCATTTTGGAATCAAAATTTACATACAACCATGGAATTCAAACATACTAGTCAATCATACAAAGGAGGTTTGACATCATCACACACCTATGGGTGATGTGAGACAATTCTAACTCCACATAGCATTCTCATGATTATGCTTAGTATTGAACTACAAATCTTGGATCTTCAACATAATACCAGCTACTCCCATAATATAACATTTATTGCCAAGATAGCTATTCCTCACTTCTTAACATATCTTCCCAGATTATAGAAAGAAACATATAACATGCAAGAAGGATGTCCAGTCATGAAAAAAAGTAAATAAGTACCAAAACGTATATTGAAATAGTAAATCAACTAGCATTAAGTATGAAATATGAGTTCACATAAGTCATGACATGAGAGCTACTCTCTGATGCCCAAGAAATGAGTTTTATTTGCACATAGTGATGAACTACATGTACAAGTACTAATTCACAAAGTGAAACATGAGTAGAGAAGGGGGAATAAAAAGGAATCTATAGGAGTGGAAGAATGAGTAGGAACTCAGATTGGAAGATGGAGTTCTATCCTTGAAACAACTCCTACTCCAACAAGCTTCTCTCCTAAGCAGTCAGAATGGAATGGAGAAGTCCTTGACACAATCTGTGAAGAGAATTGGAGTAAAGAAGATGTTTTCTCTTGAGTAACCACCTTGTTTTCTCTAAATTCATCCCCTTTCTTCTCTGGTCTTGTTGTCAGTCTAACCATTCTCCAAATGATGCGTGATAACTGTCCTGAGGGGGTATGCTGCTTCATCTTTAAAAGATGGTGCATTTGTCTATATTTTTACAATGAAACTACAGATCACACGGTGTGTGTATAAGTTCACATGTCATGTGACTTGTGGTTTCCACTTTGGTCAAGCTAAAATCGCAAGTGACATGCTGTGTGGTGGAGACACATAGCGTAGTGAGGAACCTATAGCTATTTCTGGTCCTTTGGAGCGACACTGTGTATCTGGTTCATACGCCTTGGCTTAACTTGACTGGTGAGCTTTTTGTGTGAGAGACGCACACTGTGTTGGATGGCCAACACGACCTGTGAAAGGCTATTTGCTATACAATAAGCTCCAAGTCTGGGGGGATCTTCAAGAATGCCAAATATATTGAATTTTGGGCATTCTTTCTTCAATATGAGTGTGGGACACTTGTAATTCAAACCGTGCCACAAGAAAGAACTACAAAAAGCATGTGATCTAGCATGAACTAGAGTAGAATTAAGGTCAAAATGAGTGAATTGTGCACCCAAAAATGGTTCAAAAAGTGATATAACTTGTTCCCATCAACCGTCTAACGACAAGTTGCAAAAATAAACATAATCATGGCATTATATGCTATGTTGATTGGTGCAGGAGGCAAGGAAGTCTTGGTTTCCTTTGAGTAGATATTAAGAATCATTTGATTAGAAGGCATCAAAAGGCAAGGAAAGTAGGTGAATACACACCATTACAATTTTTTTTTGTTATGAAGCATAAAATAATAGAGATGAGAAAATTGCAAGTATATTTTGGACACAAGAAAAAACGAACATGTATTAGCTCTTATTTGGAAATTGTGCCATACAACATTCCCAACCAACAAGAAATAACATCAACTAGGTGTGCATATCTTGCACTGAGTTGAATGATAATGTGATGACACATTAGGATTGGGTTTTCATTGACTCAATTCTTTCTCATGTGATGTTTGCATGCTAGCTCACACAATTATCTATTACTTATTATCCATATTCTTGAAAATGGTTCTCGACTAAGTTAACCCTAGTTCAACAATGATTTTACTTTGACACTTTATTTTGCAGTGATATTTGTTGGCTTCATCCACCATCAACATGGCTACTTATTGTTATATGATGAAATAAAAGAGTCCCTTGAGTGATTTTTTAGTACTTTCTTGAGGTGCATCTTTTATAGGGCACCACTGACCATCTTCACAACTTCCATATCTATAACATTTAAGCATGTTCTTCCAAGAACATATCACATTTTATACACTGGACATATAATGCAAAATACCCACAAAAATATCTCCCAGATGTTGACACCAAGGCTTTGTTTGCATACATTTTGATGATGTATAATGTTGAAGAGGAGTTCAGTTTCAAATTTTAGTGGGAGATCATAATACATGCATCTTTTCCCAATTTCCCACATAAAAAGATTGAAAGGATATGTGAATACCGTACTCTGTGGTCATAAACTTGGTTTAGTAAATTTTTTACATGCCTAAATAAGATCAACCCAACTAACTGAATCATGAAGTATGTAATACACATATTCCTGAACTGAACTGCAACCTGATAGAATTTTTTAGCTATTTCAACATGACGTCTAAAAGTAGAATGAATAAAGAGGAGGAGAAAAGTACCCAAAAATTGATAAAATCAAAACTAATAACTTTTATCTAACAGAATTGCAAAAATGTTCACTAAAATTTACACGTCTAACATGTTTTCAAGATTTGAGAAGTTGAGATGCGACCCTTAAAATATTTACGACGGAAAGAAAACATGTACTATTTATAAGCTAGAGGGAATTGAAAGATTGGACTCAAAAATGATTTTTATAGTTGCATAACAACCATTGTTAGAGTACACATGTCATATGTATGAATGTATTGGCTTATTATTCTGTCATATTTTAAGAGTGATGTAGGTTGTAGTCCCTTTTCACAATGGCCTCATGAGAACATTGCCACCTATTATAAAGTACAAATGAATAAAGAAGGTGCAAACAAGAATAGATATTATCATAGGAGATGGAGGTACTGCCAAACCATCAAAGTACAATTAATTATATAAGTATCTTTATTGAAATATTATTCAGTTATATATCTATATTTGTATAGATCATGACATATACTATATTGTAGATGCTGAGATAAATGAGTTGGCAAAGAGGGCAACAAACATGGTCGTTATGTTGATAAGAACATATGCACCAATTTGATATGATACTGAAACACCTATTAATCAACAAAAAAGCAATTCCACAAATACTATAAATGACATTATAATGTCAATAGAGGCTAAAAAATAATAATGAGAAGGTTTTACAAAGATGTAGGTCTAAGATGCAAAAATGACAAAAAGACAATACTAACTTAATAGGCAAATGCAGCTGTGATTATGCCAATCCATATCTTAGTTTTGATTTATTCAAAGATGAGTAGAGAAGGGGGAATAACGAAGGAATCTATAGAAGTAGAAGAATAAGTAGGAACTCTTGCTGGAAGATGGAGTTATATGCTTACAACTACTCCTACTCCAACAACCTTCTCTCCTAAGCGGTTATAATGAAATGGAGAATCCCTTGACATAGTCTGTGAAGAGAATTAGAGTAGAGAAGAAGTTCTCTCTCAAGTAACCACCTTGTCTTATCTAAATTGTCCCTTTCTTCTCTGGTCTCGTCTTCGATCTCAACAGGCTCCAAATGATGCGTGATAACCGTCTCGAGGGGGTACAGTTCATCTTTTAAATGATGGAACCTTCGTCTCTATTTTTGCAACGAAACTACAAATTACACATTTTGTGCATAAGTTCAAATGCCATGTGACTTGTGGTTTCCACTTTGGTCAAGCCATGATCGCAAGTGACAAGCTATGTGGTGGAGATACATGGCATAGTGAGGAACCTCTAGCCAGGTCTGACCCTTTAGTGCCACACCGTATATCTAGTTCACACTCTATGGCTTGACTTGACTGGAGAGATTTTTGTGTGAAAGATGCACACCATGTTGGATGGCCAACACGATGTGTGTGAAAGGCTATTTTCTATACAATAAGCTCCAAGTATGGGGGAACTTTGAGAATGCCAAATATATTGAATTTTGGGCATTCTTCCTTCAATATGACTACAATACATGGCACCTGTAATTCAACCCATGCCACAAGTAAGAACAACAAAAGCATACAATCTAGCTAGAATGAGAGTATAATTATGGTCAAAATGATTAAATTGTGCACCCAAAAATGGTTGAAAAAGTGATTATGATCTGTGCACATCAACTGTCTAAGGAGAAGTTTCCAAAGTAAATGCAATGCTGGAATTCTTTTGATATCATAATATATGCTATGTTGATTGGTGCAGGAGGCAAGGAAGTCTTGATTTCCTTTGAGTAGATATTAAGAATCATTTGATCAGAAGGCATCATAAGGCAACAAAAGCAATTGAATCCACATTATTATAAACATATTTTTGTTATGAATCATAAAATAATAGAGATGAGAAGATTGCAAGTATATTCTGGGCAGAAGAAAAACATGAACTTGTATTAGCCCTTATTTGGAAATTGTGTCACATATACGACATTCCCAACCGACAAGAAATAACATCCACTAAGTGCGCATGGTTGCACCTAATTGAGTGATAATTTGATGACTTATTAGGATTGAGTTTTTGTTAACTAAATTCTTGCTCGTGCGATGTTTGCATGCTAGATTACACAATTATGTATTGTTGTATTCTTGAACAATGGTTGTTGACTATGTTAACCCTTGTTCACTAACAATTTTACTTTGACACATTGTTTTGCAGTGATATTTGTTGGCTTCAACTACCATCGACATGGCTACGTACTTGGAGCTACATGTTATATGATGAAATAAAAGAGTCCCTTGAGTGGTTGTTTATTACTCTCTTGAGGTGCATGTTTGATTGGGAACCAATGAACATCTTCATAGATGCCATATCTATGAAAATTAAGCATGCTCTTACAAGCACATATCATGCCTTATGCACCAGACATATAATGCAAAATACCCACAAAAATCTCTCCCAATGTTGACACGAAGGCTTTGTTTGCATACAATGTTGATGATATATGACGTTGAACAAGAAAAATTATAGTGAGAGAGTATAATAGATGCAAATTTTCACATTTAAACACATAAATAGATTGATAGCCTCTCTGAATTCTGTACTCAATGGTCATAAACTTGGGTTAGTAAAATTTTTACATGCCTAAATAAGATCAACCCAACTAACTGAATCATGAATTAGTATAATACACCTATTTCGTCAACTGAACTACAACTTGATAGAATATTTTAGCCATTTCAACATGGCCTTTGGAAGTAGAATGAATAATATGAAGGAGCAAGAATATTAGAGAAGTGATAATATCACAAACAATAACTTTTAGCTAGCTGAATTGCAAAAAAGTTCACTAAAGTTTACACGTCTAACATGTTTGTAGGATTTGAGGAGTAAGGTAAGATGTGACCCTTGAAATATTTAGGATGATAAGAAAGCATATACTATTTATAAGATAGAGGGAATTGAAAGATTGGATTAAAAAATGACTTATGTTGTCGCATATCAATCATTGTTAGAGTACACATGTCATACATATGAATGTCTTGGTTTATTATTCTGTCATATTTTAAGAGTGATGGAGGTTTTAGGCCCTTTTCACAATCGGCTCCTGAGAACATTACCACCTATTATATAAAGTACAAATGAATAAAGAAGGCGAAGCCAATAATATATATTATCATAAGAGATGGAGGTGGTACCAAACCATCAGAGTACACATGTAACTCTATAAGTTTCTTTATTGAAATATTATTTAGTTAGAGATCCACATTTGTATAGATGATGACATATATTATAATGTAAATGCTGAGATAAATGAGTTGGTAAAGAGGGCAGGAAACATGGTCGTTGTGTTGATAAGAACATATGCCCCAATTTGAAATGATGCTGAAACACCTACTAATCAACAAAAAAGCAAGTTCATAAAGACTATAAATGACCCTATAATGTCAAGAAAGGGGATACAAAATAACAATGAGAAAGTTTGACAAAAATGTAGGTTTAAGATGTAAAAATGACAAAAAGACAATATTAACTTAATAGGCAAATACAACTACGATTCTACCAATTCATATCTTGTTTTTGATTCATTCAAAGATGACATAAAAATTCTATCTATAGAGTACATGTTAACATGTGATGTTCTATGATTCATTGATGTATTTCCTAAAGATTATATAAATAATGAAAGAACATTTATACATATACTATTGGAGTTGAATCAATCAAACAACTTTTTGTTGAGTTTATAGGTAGCAATTGTCTCGCCATTGTACACAACTTTTTCCTCCCCAATGATTTTAGTTTTATTCCATGTTTCATGATTCGCTTTATGACATTCACTTACTTCTTGTACTCACTCTTTAGAAAGTATCCCCATCAACTTTTGACAAGATGCAAAAATAAACTCATCTTTGGATCACTTTGATAACCAATCCTACAAGATATGGATATTCTAGTATTGTATAAATAATATCATACAACTATAGTAATCGAATTTATAAGGTAATGCTATGACTTCGCATGTCTAGAGTTCTCAATCATTAATATCCCTAACAATATTCAAATATTCCTTTGAGGTTGTGATTATTGTTTCCCACAATGACTTGTATTTCCCTCGTTCTCCAGGGAGGCTATTTGGCCACAAAATATTTTTGTCAGAATATTGACATAATAGGCAAAGAAATTGACTTTATACAACACCACAATGATGTACTGTGCATGTACCTAGAACAAACAATGAGCATAAAGTTTTTGAAAAAAATGTACTTAAATTTAGTAATAAATATGTTGGGAAAAGGCATACCTACATGTATACACAATCTCTTATCAAACTTCTTATCTATAAAATAACATCTAGTCATTACACCATGGGTGATATTCTATCCATCAATGCACTCAAAGGCTACTGCATACTTTTGGATGCCATTGACAACATATCTCTACAACATCTAAAATGGTGAATGCTAGTTAGGACTACAAATAGTTCCGCTGTGTAGTGAATAATGGTAACTACAAAACACAAATGTTGGATACAAGGGGCACAAATCCTGATTGCAGTGCAACTTCAATATCATATGTATATGATTCCAATGCAATATACATAACATACTGACAAGCCAAATAGAAATATTTCATGTTGACCCTCCCACTAGTCCATGCAATCTCTTTTTGATTTGATATATGGAAAAAAGTGTCAATGATGTTGTCTACAACCCATCTTCTTGGAGGGTGACCAAGTGTAAGTCTAGAAAAGATATGATGCCATCTATGTAGAACTCATACATGCTAAAAAGTGCAATAGATTCGTTAGAAATGGTGAACAACAAGTAATATGTTAAAAGATGAAAATTCAATACTTACTCCTAATTATAGTATTAAAACAAAGCAACCATTGTTTTCTCCAAATCAGTTAGATTGAATTTACTAATCATGGGATCCAGATTATATTAGGAGAGGAAAGTAGAGATCTTAGCTTGGGGACCCTATTTGTAATGGGTGGAGTAACAACATTAATTCCATTGACCTCCCACTTATGTACATCTTGTTTATCCTTGTTTGGTTTTGTGTGCACATCATCCAACGACTTTGCCTTCACTTTCTTTAATACCAGGTCCTTATTCTCATGGGATCCTTTAGGATTCTTTTCCTCATGATCTGGTGTCTCCATCACCACTTTATTCAATACCAGAATCTTCTTCATCGTCCATATGCTCCTTCTTGTTTGGTCTTTTGTCCTCATCATCCGATGACCCCATCTACACTTTCTTCAATACCATGACCTTCTTGTCTGTATATGTGGCCCCCTTCATCACCTCCTTTCTTTCATTCTCCCTCTCCTTTAAAACCTTGAGCTTCTTCTCATCATCCATTGTCTCATCCACCTCCTTTAATGTCAAAACCCCCTCCACTTTGTCCTTCATCACATCCTCCCAATCATTAACCCACTCCTTGGGAACCATGATTTTGTTCTCATCATTCATTGATTTCTTCTTCACATACTCCACATCAACCAAGTTTCATAACATCCTCCCTATCATTATCCTCCTCATCCACCAGGTCCTTCATAACCACATTATCTATCAACCTCTGACCCTTCCACATCTTCATCATCATCCTTCATATCTTCCTCATTATTTCTATCCTTATGCTCATACTTACAAGCAAATGATAGAAAGACATATGGGCTTATAGGATTCATTGTTAATAGACTGGTTGGTGAATACATTGTCTGCTTCAAAGGTTGTAGAGAAAATGACAGTCATCTCTCCTTGAGGTTGATCATAAACCCTCAATATCAATAATTGTCCTCTCCCTACATTATATGATAGATTCTATCCCAAGGGATAGTCCTCCTACTCTTAAACTTCATCTACCTTTCAAAACAATAATCTCTTTATTTCCAAATAGCTTAAATTCATTGTGAATCATCTTCCTTGAACTTTGAACCAACCTCCCAATATTATCAACCATCTTTCAACCATTATTAACCATTATTTATAGTGTTAATCAACTTTATTTTATTGTAATATATATTTATTTTTTACATGTTTGGACGACATTATTTTTTCACGGTGTTGTTTGTAAGTCATGTAGTGGGGATTTAGTATGTTTTACAATTACATCCAAATCTTACTGCTTGTTTGTCCTTGTTAGCATTATAGTATTCTCAAACTTTAACTTCTTCTTAGAGATAGAAGCTAAGGAAGTCAATGATACATCCTAAGTTTCTAACTTTGAGCAGTACAACATAAGTAGGCTCTTTGTTTCCTCCTTCCTTTTACCTATTATCTTCATCTCCAGTTCCTTTTCCCTCAAATGCTGGTTAGGTATCTTCCTCTTTGTTTTAAATGCAAGGGTTTTGTCACATTCTTACTTTATTACTTGTATAAGAAATTTAAATTAGCATAATAGATATAACATATACATAATAGAGAAAAATACAAACCACAGTCACTACAATATGAACTTCAACAATTTGTATACCATATTTGGCTCATCATCTTCCTCCAATAGTCAAATTAAACTGGGAATGTATACAATACTTATGAATTCTTATGCTCATCCACAAGGTTTAGTTCTCTTCCACCAATGAAGGCTTTTAGTTCATCTATAATTATAACATCCATCCATCTATTGTATGTCGGGGAATTCCCTCTACCCTCATTACCATGGATGTAATAGACATTGTGTGCCTAATAATCATTATAAGTATCATCATAATTATATCCAAGATTTGTGAGTAAAAAACTAGGAATATATTGATAAGAAGACACTATGAGAAACACTACATGAATTTGATATCTTACCACCAAAATATGCATGTGACAAAGTGGATTGACTATTCTCACCAAATTCCTTACGGACCATAATCAAATAATCCACAGAGAAACCTACCCAATCATAATTTTGATTCTAGACATTGGGTCCAAGAACATAAGATAGTTGACAAATATCCAATAAAATCTAGATGCCTCAAGAATGTCACCAATGGAAATTAGATGTATAACTTTTCAAGGTTCTCAATGCGGTAATTATGCATAAACTTGTGTTCAACTATTGCTAACTCCACATAATAATTGTAGTTGTGTCTTAAAACTAGTTTCTCAGTCACTGAATAATCTCCCTTCTTATTTCCTAGCGTTGTATCATCCACCATGATGACAATACTTCCCTTTAAGAATCCGTATACTCTGGGCGCATCTTTCTTAAAATTTGTAGACGGTTGCCCTTAGGAAGTAGCAAGCTATATAATTTAGCATAAAAGTTGTTGCACATAAATCATAAAAACATGCTTGGTATTGTATTCATTTTAATTTACAATAAACTAAAATCCCATGACCACCAGGTATAGTTGTACAATGTCCATTTGACTGAATTCCATTAGGTACCAATTCACCTCATGGACTAGAAAAATGCTTGACTCATACTAGAAAGAAACCACCATTCGTATGGTTGAAATCACCATTATTCATTTAGAAAATGAACATGTTTTGGAGACAATATCTCCTGCAGACATGATAGGTATGTTGGAGAGGAAAGTGGGACCTACAACGACGATCAACTGACAACACTCTAACAAAAAGTATGCACTGTGGATCTTCACTACACCGGGGGTCAAGTCAATAGTTAGCAATACAAGATCAAATAGGAGAATGAGTGTGATAAGAGAGATAGAATGATAATTGTTGGTGAATGTGACACTTCATTTGAAATTACCTCATATAGAAAGAACTCCAACCATATCTCTACAAGCTCTAATAATTATGCATGTGAGCGTTTCGATCTGCAAGTAGGGGCTTGGTCTATATCCCTACTTCAAAAAAATCCTTGTTGTCATTATTTCCTTCAATCTAAACTTCACGATCATTCCTTGTATAGTCTTTTGCATTTTTAATATGAAATCAGATGAAATATATCTGTTAGAGCCACAGGGCCAGAGTATTTCATAATTGTTACCCTTGGCGCATTTTCTCTAGCATGACTTTGGTGGTCCTTTTTCCCTAATGTCATGGTAAGCACATCATTACTTGCCTTCTCAGTTATCAAACCCTTAAAAACTTTGTCAAACACAGTATCCTTCCAAAACAATAACTAAATAACATTAATGCTATTAACACCAAACATGATGAAAAAATAAGAGTTAAGATTAGATGAGTAACTTACAATCTCATATACTACTTCTTTCACCTTGTCACTGATAATACTACCAATTTTGTCCATTCTAGCTCTCCTCCATAGTCGTGCTCTAGATGTATTTGATGTAATTGGATCCAAATTTTTCTCATGTATCTATTTTCCTTGATGATGAAATAAAGATTATTTCAAATAGCTATCTAGAGTTCTACAACACCTAAAAGAACCTATATTTGTATAAAAATTAAACTGACCATTTCTTGAGTTAGGAAAACATACCCTTTATCATAAATCCTATGGGAATACTATTAATTTGACAATAAATCTCACTTAGTCTCACTTCCTACATCAATTAAAATAATAAAATAAATAATCAAATAAGATTAATTTCACCACACACATAATACATGTAAAAGCAACAAGTTTATATAATCACCTCATTACATTCAATCAACCAACTCATTGCACAATCTTTTCATTGTTCTGAGTTATTAAATCATACTCTTTGGGTAGGCATTTACATATATTCCCATCTTCATCTCTATTGAACATTGTTGATAACTGAGATGTGAATTCCCTCCATCAATCAATGTCTATTTGTATCACTCACAACTTTCTACTAGATTCACACAAAAAATGTACTCCAACAAAGGGACATAAGATGAAGGCATACCAAATCAATTATGTAAACTATATCAAATTTTCACTTTCAGAAAAAGAAAGAAGAAAAAAATATATTGATGTGACTCACCTCAAAATCTTCCCAATTTAGCTCCTTAAGACCCTCTTCCACATCATTCCAACTATTCATGCAGATCGAAACCCATTGTCATGAAGTAATTAGAATATAATTATTGAGAAGGGTTCATTTATCCCAAATTGGTTTTCCTTTTGAATTCTACCAATGGTTTTTTATATTTTACATTGGCTTCTAAAAACCTTCAACATTGTAGTAGGACCCCTAATTTTTGTGGTACTTGATCACTCTTCATGGGATGACATGTCTACAAAATTTAATGGAAGAAAATATACAAAACATTGAAAACATTGGATCATAAACAAACCAAATAATAGTACCAAAATGTATTATAATAATGACAATCAAATAAATAACTTATTCAAAAAATCATACTAGCAAGTATACATGAATTAATTACCCTCACATGGACATGCACCAATTCAGAGTTTATGAATACTATATTGATCAACAAATGTCCCATCACTGTGATCATCTCGAGCATAAATTTCTTCTTCATGAAAATATGCATCATAATTTGCGGATATAGATGGAGTGATCCTAGACAAAGAGGTGATGTCATATAAAATGATGACATCTTCATTTTCATCTCCGTCAAAGTGCCTTTCTTCTATGAGATAAGACCACAAACCATTCCCTTTAGATGTGACTCTCATGGAAAAAAACTTGTTATGCCTATTTTACCATGATAAAGGTATCTTGTTTACATCCCTACATGTTAAAGTTCTCCATGATTAGTCCATCTTCCTCCTATACACCCTTGTCATTTTCAACCCATTTTAAATAAAAAATAGGAATCCAAGATAAGATGTAACCCACTCATATAAGTCTTGGATCACTCCATAATAGTAAATAGCATGCCAAATTAGACTTTTGTCTTTAGAATAAAAAATGCAAAATTTGAAGAGAACTGATATACCCAAATGTTTTGCATAGTACTATTATCATCTATGAATTTCCTATAGGAAGTGTACCCTTTGAATAGCTAGAAATAGACAACATTGATTTTTGATGCTCCATTGATAACCATTTTTGGGTCTCTAAAACACATTCTATTGATCAAGAAATCAATCAACTAAAATGATCCTAGAACCTTGCAGAAAAAGAACATGTTGTTTAAGTATAACCTTCTCATTCTTCAATTGGTAATAGATTTGTATATAATTCATGTAGGGTTCAACCTGGAGGTATTTTAGAGGACATAAACATGTGTTGTGTGTAAGAAATCAAGATAAATTTCTACTATTACAACCCATATCATGCTTAAATTGTAACCATTGGGTTAAAAGTTAACATTGTATTAATTATGGTTGTTATTTTCTTAATTATCTTGTGAGTTATTTTAGCACTAATATTTATAAACAAGTTGTGACTATAAATGTAGATAATTTTATTACAAATCCATGACAAGAATGAACCAAATCAGAATTGAAATGGATAAATTACAACCATTTTAGTCTTTAGTAGGAGTTTCCATCATTTGACAATCAAATGATCTAGATAGAAGGTCTTGTATATCTTTAGACCAAAAGTTTCTCTTAGTGGGAAACTGATGGTTATGATCCAAAGATGTTTTTTACGAGTGCACATGTCAATGGTTTTTTGAAGAATGATGGAAGTCTTAATCGTAAAATGAAGGTTTGATTGGTGACATCAACTGAAGGTTAAATAGTCTGAAGGTTTTTTTTGTACATGCCACTAAACAAAGGACAAACTGGAAAGCATCAACTGAAGGCTAGACTTGTGAGTGTTCTAAGGTTTGTTTGATGAATGACAACTGAAGGAATGACAGATTGATGGTTCTAGAAATCGATGATTGTGTTGGCAACCGTTAACTGAAGGCGCGATAATTGAAGGTGACAATAAAAGGTTGGCTAGACCGAAGGTTAGTGCCTATCGAAGGATGAGAAACCAATGGTTGCAAAAGCCATCGATTGATCCTACCAATGGCTTACTTGTCAAAGACGAAAATCAAAAGAGTACCAACCAATTTTTTTCCTTTTGACAGTTTGGTTGTGACACCGACCAACTTGTTGAATCATATGTAGCTTAGGTCTCTATAAAGATCAGATAAGTCAATGATATAAGATTTAATAGTCTCTATTATTTCCATCCTCCATCCATAAAAAGCCTTCAATTGTGGTGATAATAACAATTGTAGAGGCAATTTCAAGGGTGATGATGGGAAAGAACAAAGCCAACAATAGAAACACTCTTAGATTTATCTTGGTAAGTATCTTTTGACCTTAGACATTCTTCTTCTAATTGTTCCTTAACCTTGATGGCGTTTAAACCTTAAATTGAAGGTCATATCTAATCAGGTGTACAAGTGAGTAGAAAATCACCTTCTAATCTTGATATAAAGTATGGAAATAGCAAATAATGAAGTTTCCATGTTGATTCTTACTCATAAATTATTGTTGCAAAAATTATTGTGTATGCTTAGTGGTTTCGAGTAGAAGAAGAATACATTCAATATATTATGTGCTATGATGTTGATACATTCAATTACTGTGTGAACTGTATTGCAATATGATAAAAGGAATGGTTGATTTAGGGGCACCAAAACCTTGAGTTTGACCTGATCCAAGATATATAAAGTTGAATTGTGATTTTGAGTGAACACTGGTAGTTGCAATTTGGTAGATAATTATGGTTATTAATGTCAAAGCTCTGTTGTCAAATATAGGGTAATATTAGAAATGATAAGGATGTTATCAAGACAAGTTAAATTTCATTAGATAAAAGATGTTCAGAACACTATAAACTCCTTCATAGGAAGCCTGCACTGTGGGGGAGGAAATATGCTTATGTTTGAAGGATAAGTACAGATTGGGATAACCACATTATAGTGGATTAGGGTGTGGGGTTCTAGGCCAATGAGGGTATACACCCTCTTATAGTGGGGTAGCCAACTATTACTAGAGATGTCGGTGGTACATGTGATGTTGGTTAGTTGGTTAGCCCTTATAGAACTACTGATGTAGATTAAGAAATTGTCCTTTGAATCTCTGCCCGAGTACCTAGGATTTGAGGAGGAGTCCAGATATCCGTCCCAATAGCTGTGAGGCTAGATGTGGAAAGACCCTTTGCTGTCTGGGTAGCTTGTTATTTCATACTTAGAAACCAAAGCATTCGTCTAAGTGTTGTACAGTGAGATTGTAGCTTGCTGCAATGCTTCCACTTGTTGTGGTACAACTCATCTGGGTCCAAGGCCTTAAGTAAATGGTATAAATAATTAGATGGATATTTTGTGTTTTACCCTATTAAGTAGTTATCAATAATTGTGCTATGATTGATTGATACTATAGTTTTTAGTTACTTTTATATCCTGCTTGTATCCAAAATACTAAGTATCTTTCAATTGATTTATCATGGTTACCTGTTGATTTTCTACACATTGAGCCAATATCGCATCAACCAACTGAACATTTTTCATGTAAATGAACAGCTCCTTTAGAAGAGATAGAAGCCAAACTTTATCAAGATTATAGCAGAGGACTTATGAAAAAGTAGTTAGATTAGTTATTCAGTCTCTGCTCCTTCCTTTAGATCCTGGAAATGAGAGTGAGAAATGAGAGAATCTTTATAAATGTAGTACAAGTTGTCCTTATGAAGTAACCACTTTTTTGTAGAAGTCAAATTTGATAGTAACCTTTCATTCTAACATAAGAATTTTTTTATACTTGTAGTCATCATGATCTTTCATTAGTTCTATTAATGTTAAGAAAATAAAAATGTAAGGACAATGTTCAATTAGTTATTTAAATTGGATGGTTAGTCTAAGCCCTTCTTGGTGGGACCTACCCTGGATTTGAGGGTTTGGGTTGTGTCATGTACCATCTTGCATCCTATACTGCCCTTCCTTCCAAGTTTTTGTGCATGTCATGATTTAGAAAGATGAATAAGTTCAACATTTGATAAGATTGGGAAAAACTTCAACAACCTCTTATATGATGTAGATTTATACCATACAACCCTTTGGTTGATATTTATCTTCACATACTCATTTATTATCTTCATCAATTTGTCAAACAAGTACAACCAACATAGATGCACTAGACCACACAATTTGATGTCTCTAACCAAGTGCAAAGTCAATTGAACCATTACATCAATGAATGAATTATGGAAGTACATCTTAAGGTGATATAAGATTAGATGATGTGATTTTGTAAGGAACGTAGGGTCTTAGGGTCAATTGCTTTTGAGCCTAATGCATTGTAGACATACAAATCGTAGTGATTTCATTTCTATCTTTCTTAGGAAAATTGAACAAAGTGACAATTGTTGAATTGTTCCATTAAGATTTAGGGATCATGTGATTTTTAGCCCAATGGTTTAAATATGTCATATCCAAAAATTTACTCATGTCTGGAGATTATCCCTTTGGAACCGTAACTCCTTTTAGAAACTCACAAAAGTTAGCTTTCTCATCCTTCGAAAGGGTATAAGACACTGGGGCAAGTATGTATGACATCTCCTTTTTGTGGGGCCAATTATCCTTGAATGCCCATCTCAACCATGTCCAATATTACTTTTAGACTATCTTTGTTCCTCCATGGCATATTGATTAA
Organism: Alisma plantago-aquatica; assembly: GCA_963693085.1. Lineage (NCBI taxonomy): Eukaryota > Viridiplantae > Streptophyta > Magnoliopsida > Alismatales > Alismataceae > Alisma > Alisma plantago-aquatica. Next base: position 1,284,937,225 of record OY856409.1, read on the forward strand.
TGTACCAACCAAACTATCACATATGTTCTATTCTATATGAATCACATCTTCCTCACATAATAGAGTTCTAGTAAGGAAGACCAATGAATATTGACCTCTCTTATAGGGACCTTTGTGAATAATATTTTTTTCCTCCAAATTTGACTTTAAATTGTTTCACCTTATTATATATTTTCTCACTAGATAATGACTTCTGATCACTCTATACTTCTACTTCTCCATTAAAATCTTCCTTTACCCAACATTAATGACGACCCTTAGGCAAGAACCTATCACAGACAAGATGAAAAATAGTTATCTTCCTAAGTTTCAGTCTGTAGAATAATGTATCCTCTTCAAAAATTGGGTAAACCAAGGCGTCCTTTGTTACTATACCCACATAGACTTCCATATTCCAAAAATCAAATTTTTGCACAAAATAATATTTCTTTTAGATGTAAATTATCTCGATTGTATGAATCATATAAGTCAACACCCTTATCCAACAAAATCTTGAATCTTCAATGCGGAGTCAATATCTTCTGCATGCTATTTTGGCCCTAACATCAACAAAGTTAAAAGCATATACTTGAATTTTATGCATACATCTAGATCAAGATTATGTATAACCAAATCACTAATCAAGTACTATGATTTCATGAATTATGGGCGTTCATATTATCTACTAAAAGCACCCGTCACAAGTTTCTTGTATTACTACCAAATTTAGGAAACATACTATCAATTGTTCAATTACATAGATACTACAAGGTGTCTAGTAAAACCATCACTTTTCTCTCCTCAAAATGCAAAACTAACTTCTTTGAGTTCTTGTACCATAGTTCTTCACAAACTAGAAAATTTTGAGTGAAGCATAGCCATTGTGGTAGAAAATGAAACCATTGAATCATGTATGTATCTTTTCATAATCAAGGCCCTTTGATGAAAGAACTTTTTTGTCCTCATATGTACAACAAGGAAGTGCATTACCCTCTGAAAGCATTTCTTTCAAGAGATGAAGTAAGACTATAAAGCTTATAAAAGACCATCCAATGCTTTCCTTTATGTGATACAACTTTAAAACAACTAAAGATTTGGTGAATTTCATGCAACCACTGCATAAGGGTTTTTTTTAAGTCACTAATAAGTGCATATTTATCCATCCTAATTGCATATTTTAGATCTCTCTTTAGGTGTATTTCATTATTATTGTTTAGATTTAAAGTCAATTTGTTTAGTTTAGCTTTTCTCCCTTTCATTTCAAAATTTTTACCAGTTTTGCTAATTTTTGTAGGGAAATGATAAATCAATCTAAATCCCTATAAGGCCCCTAAAATAGAGGCTCAATTATCTATCTTGATCCTCCCACAACACCCAATAGATTGACCGACTCATCCAGTCAGTCGACTCACATGCACCAAATCTTTCAACTTTCCATAGTCCAGATATTTATACCTTACACTAAAAGGATCATAACTTTTGCATCCCAAGACAAAATTTAATGTGCAAGTATGCATTGGAAATAAAATTTATTTTTCTACATGAAAATATATCTCAGAAAGCTTTTGCAGTTGGTTGATCAACCTTATGAGTTGATCGACTCATCGTAGTGGGAATATGTAGAAAAAATAGCCAAATGGTCAAAATGTTAGGAAAAGACAATTCAATAAATATCTCCATTTTGGGCAAGCAATTAATGTTGTAAAAAGGAAGAAAGGAAAGTTGGCCAATTTTATATGCATTTGTGTGGAGAAAATAGTTCAAGTAAAGACTCTGTCAAATGCTAAAATGATAAAATCATAAATGTGATCAAGGTTTGGGCAATGTGACTTCGGGCTAAAGCAAGTGATTGAAGCAGTCAAACGACTGACACCCCCACTGAGGCAATCTAGTCTTCTCTAGTAGCCATTCCTCTATGGTTTCTCTCTCTCATTTTCCCCTATAAAAGGAGGGGGACTCCAAAGAAAAAAACATCACTTATTTTGGGATTTCACCTCGTATTCTAGGCTAGAATCTTGTTCTCTTGTAATGATGTTTGAGTAGTTCTCTACTGGGGCATGGGGACCAACCCCATAACATGTTCTTATTTGATGTAATCGACTCCTTTGTTTCAACAAAGAATGTTTTCCTTCCATTTCTGATTTCATTGTTGGTTAAATTGACAATAGTGATGTGATCTTGGATCCCCACAAGAATGGACTCATAATCCCTTAATTGTGATTGTTATCTTTTTATCCATCTAATCTAGTACTCATTTTCTGGTAGAGTGGTTATATTCTTGTGGCGGTTAACTCAGATCCTCCCAAGAACAAACCCATAATCTTTTAACAATACCCATTGATAGATTTTTATAATTATTTTACTTATTTGTCTTGTTTGTTATAGCTTAGTGACATATTCACTCATAATCCCTTAATTGTGATTGTTATATTTTTATCCATCTTATCTAGTACTCATTTTCTGGTAGAATGGTTATATTATTATGGTGGTTAACTCGGATCCTCACAAGAACGAACCCATAATCTTTTAACGATACCCACTGATAGATTTTATAATCTTTCTACTTGTTTGACTTGTCTATTATAGCTTAGCAACATGATCATCTGACCCATGAGTTTGAATGTTAGAATGAAATTCACATGTTCCTCAATGAATCTTACACAAGGATATGTTGGATGAGGATCTACAAACGCCGGGATCAATAGGTTTATGGGAATCTTGCACCCTTTCAGACTTAATATCTCACATACAACACAAGACCTCAACGCACATCCATACTCCCACCAATCTGCATATGCATATGAAAGTGCAAAACGTACAAACATTCACACTGACACCAACAAAACCTCACAGACATGAAATTCCAAAATTTATTGTATACCTATAGTGAACTATAGTTTGATCTTTAATTGTGTGTAAAACCTTGTCAAGAATAAAAGCTTATGCATTCAATTGTATTACAGAACCAATGTAAAATATGTGATCTTTAGTTAGTCATTATGAGTGAAATATGATTGTTTCATCCATATGTTGGTAGTCAAAAACATCATGTGCTTTTATTCCAAGTGGAATAATGTTTTATATGTCTTATTGAATGGTTCAGTGTGATTACCCTGTGTATATTAGTGTATCTAAAATTTATTGAACAACTTACTATGCATCATTCATATTTTTTGTATTGGAATTTTCACCATTTTATTGTGTCATAAATATGTTTTGATATCATATAAGACAAAATTAACTACCTCTCTCAATGTCAAAATAATTAGCAGTAGAATGGCCTTCTCCTAAGCTAAGGTATTATGATCAATCCTTGTGGGTGGAGCATGATATTGGCCACTCCAAACTAAGATATCACAGAAAATCCCTCATGTTCCCCTAACTTGTTCGTATTTAAGGCAAGGTTGAAAATGATTTGGTGGGATCCAATACATGCACATTCCAAAAAATGGGGACGGTTTTTGTTATAGGCATGTTTGACACTAGTTCATCCCTGCATTGCATTCTTGGTAGGTATATACATTTGGGAATGTCTTATGTAGTACAAAATAGAATAAGGATGTCATGTTCTCCTTACTAGAAAAGGCCAACACTTATATAATAAAGGATAATGATGGTATATATTAGATGATAATATGTTGTGTGATTACAATCTACTAAAATAGTTTTGATACCTTTTTTTCTGGTCCTTAACCATTTTCCACCTATTGTAGTCTTACATATATTATAATGGGTAAGGCCCATTATATATAAGTTGGGTTGTATTATATGGTTAAAAACAACATGTAAACATATATAATGTACTACATATGTTGATTACAACACCATGATGTATTCTTTCTATTATAGTTTCTCATTTCTATATAATTGAGGATCACCTAGAATCTTCACTCCATGCTCATGCTAATATGTATCAATAGGGAACATGCCCAACTCTAGATCTCACCTAGGATCAATATAAAGACAAAAGATCACTATGTTCTTAGTATACAAATGAAGGACAAAAGATGCTCCTTGAGATTGGATTAGAGATAATGCCTTAGAAACCTCTCCAACATCACCAATGAGGGTACCATCATCAAGATAGAAAGTGAGAAGGCTAAGGTGACACTGATCCTTTAGCTACAAGATAAGAGGATGGAGATCAAACAAAAAATGAGAGGCCCCAATCGATGTCCTTGTTAGACACCATTGTGAAGAGAAGATACTATGTGGGGGGGTGTGGAACAACATTAAAACTCCACCAAACCTAAAATAGCGTGACAGTGGAGACAATCCCCCTAAATATGGTGGACCTAACAACCATATTAAAGGCATTACTAAAATTGAAGATGGACATGGTGAGGGTGGTCCAATGTTGTTGATCAAGGATAAGGTGGTGATAGCACGTAGAAAGGCTTGATCACCTCCAAAAATACAAATTTTTTTATCATCCTTAGGGTAGGTGACTACATATGAAAAGACACCCATTGTAACAACTTTATAAATAAGGCAATGCCAAATCATTCCCAATATCATAGACCTGATGAAACTGTCTGGCTTGAGTAGAGGAGTCAAATGAGCACTGGAAACAAAGAGTGTTAGGGAGACATGGAACAAATGACAAGCTAAAAGTTGACCACAACTGAGATTTTAGAAACTCATCTTTAGTTGATGTTATTGCCCCAACATAGCATCAAGAAGGTGTTGTGAATGGAGGTTGCCACGTGCACATGTTGTCCCTTTTAGAAGGATAATATGGCTTCTTTAACAATAACATGACAAGTCATAAAGGAGAACAATAGATACAATCTATAAGTTTCACTATAAGTGGAGGCAATTAAGGGTGCTCATCTTCAAGATCCAAGTAAGTACCAACATTGGATGGGGAAACTCACTAGAGGATAGAACATAATTGTAGCTGTAAAATGCCCATCCTTAATCTTAGACTTAGAGCATGAAACTCAAGCTTGAATAGAATGTGCATGAAAAAAAAAGACACTAGTATGTCAGCATATGTGTGAATAGTTGTTGAATTTCACTAGGGCATGAGTTCCTATAGAGTGGGACAATAAAGAGGATCCACTTCTTTCTAAATCGAGAAATAAAATCATCAAAAATCCAAACATATTACAAGGTATGTAGGAGAGGAGATATTTTCCTTTTTCATTAAATGGTATGTATCACAGAGAAAATAAGACAAATAAGTAGAGACATAACTATTTACAAAGATACCAGAAATTTCATACACAATTGTTCCTCACCTTAAAGGTGGCACTACAAAATAAAACAGTTGCATGTAACTATTACAAAACCATTTGTACAAGTCAACCTAGCCATCCCAATCCATCTTCAACTCTAAGATCCTACAAATGATATTCATGATTCATTGTCCTCTAGAGAATGTACACCTAGTTGGTTTGGGAACAATACTTAAAAAGAGATAAGTAAGGGCATGGGTCAGTAAACACTGAGTATGTGCACAATAAACATATTTCGGCATTTGAGAGTAAGTGAATTCAATGAGGGGGTTACCACTAAAGAGAGTGGTCATCGATGAGTATCTAAGTTTAATCAAAATGAAGTAACATAATGAACCATTTAAGATTAATGAAGCATCCTACAGTGTCTCTCTAGGAATCAATTCACAATATCACTAATAAATCAATTGCATGCATATATGAGATAGACCAAGTTATCTAAAATAGGGACATAACACCTTTGTATCATGACCTAAAAAGTTTAGGTGGAAACACACACCCTCATAATAATGCACACGCACTAATATATAAATGGCTACCCTAAGAATAAATACTATAAACGAATATTCTAATAACAAACATGCATAATTGAGTAGCAAGACAAATATTTCAGTCATATTTTATTTCCATATAGCAAGGAAAGTGGGGTCATAGACCCTATGATCATCATATTCAATGAAATCATAGAACAAAAATGTAGGAATCATGAATTTTCTAATGGAATATTAATAAGAATAAATTAAAAGGATGATGGACTCATTATGGGAAAAGTGAATTTATAAACTTATAAATGCCCAAATTAAAATGTAGATTGCACATACCTTGAGGTCAGACCTAAGTACCAAGAAGTAACTCTTAGGTCTAGGTTCAATACTTTCCAATTCATAAACACAATATTCATGCATAGAGTTATTATTTATTTCAATAAGCTCATTAACCATAAAAATGACCTTTTTTGTAACCTTGTAATCATGTACTGAGAACCATCCAATTAGATGATACACATTTACCTAATTATAAAAACATATATTCATGTTTTTTGATAAATCATTATTGTGTTATGATCATTACAATTAAATCATCATTAATTTTTTTAGTTAAGGAAAGATAGGAAAAATGACTAATACGCCCTCACATTTGATTCTTGAGTTATGAGATGTGATGGGAGATGTTAGTCATTGCTCAAAATCAAAATCCTACAAGGCTAGGTAATTAAGAAGGATGAATTAACTATAATGCTCCTAAGGGACAACACTAGAGCTGGGGAGCACCGAGTACAAGGAATGAAATCCATAGGGAGGATTGTCCCCTTCCTCTTTTGCTATTATGCAATAATCTCAACTAAAGCTTTCTTTTTCAGGTATGAACCCCTCCCCACTCCTTATGTCCTTGCATGTGGGTGAGTACCCTGACATGTTCCTCAGAGAGAGATGAAGCCCATTAAGCCCAACCTTAGAAACTCAAGTAACTAAAAATGGAGATGATGAGATTCATAATGCAGGGGAAAGATAAAGTCAAACTAGGATGAGTAGTATCAGAGACTTATATTCATGAAGTATAAGAAGTTTAAAATGATAGATTAAAGTCGTCCATACCAAAAATTGCATCACGGTCAGGTCAAACCTTGCCATAATATCAGAGTTCGAAAGGATAAAACAAGGCATATTACCTTCAACCAACACTCCTTGATTCTCCCCCATGATTCCATGAGGAGAGTGTGAGGCTTACAAGGTCATTAGACCACCTGAGATCCTCTCTAAGGTTAGTTGAAGGTGACCTCCATAAATGCATGGGAATTAAGTCTGAAATAGGTCAAACACGGTGGGAAAAACTTGAGTTCAAACATAACAGACGACAAAGACATTTATAAGGAAAAGATCCCTAAAACTTTGATGGTGACCCATAAAGAGATGACATGGTTTCCACCACCTGGGGAAACATGTGGTTCATGGACAACCATAGCTCAGGGTAAGAGGAGTTCACCATCTGAACAAACTGGCAAAAAGCACTGCAACATGACTACATGGAAAGAAGGGATGGAGGGTAAAAATGGTTACCATACAAGAAGTTGAGCCATGGTGGTGTGAGTAATTGTGGTGGACTAATGTTTCTATAGAAGGAAGTAGAGCACAAGATATAAGTTCATAGGATATTATGGGAAATTTAGTGTGTGAGAAGGTGATATAGGAAGCAATTGAACCTACTAGATTATCATAAATTACCATGGTTTACGGTAAAAGGATATTCATGATCCATGAGGGTGGCAATCTTGGGGAGTTAAATTTGTGATGGGGAGTTTCATCACTAGGGTTTGAGAGGGTGATTTATGACTTATTTGATTAGTGAGAGGGAGAGGAGAATGACAAAGAAGAATTTACACGACGAGAATAAGGGAGGAGGAAGAGAACAATCAAAGATGAAATGCCCAATAGGGTGTTACTATGCACAAAAGGTTACTAGGACACATGAGATGGGAGATGAGCTCCTTACCATCTGATACAAATCCATTATCCTCAATTAACAGCTCGATAATATGAAGGTCTATGGAAAAAACAAAATGTGTTCGACAACATGGCAAATATAAAACATAACTTTATCCAATGAATTGTGAAATCAATTAAAACCTTAATCAACTTTACAATTACTTAGATGACCATAACACTCTAAAATCCTTAGAGGAGGCATGTGTTGTGGGGAAGAAACGTGCTACCTGACTGGAGGTATCATGTAGGTTGAGGTAAGCTGGAACACACTATTTAGGTGTGGGGGTCTAGTCCAGTGAGAGCAGACTCCTTAGATGATTGGTATCCAATACCAACCAGGAATGTCAATGGTACCAGTGTTACAAGTTGTGACAATTAGTGGACATCTTTGCTAGGTCAACTAGTGCTAAACAAGCCTGAGAGCTTTGACTTCCCACTTGAGTGCCTAGGTTGATAGGAGGAGTCGAGATATTCGGTTGGAGCAAGCAATATATAATTGACATTGAAGTTGGTATGTTACCTAATTAGGATGTGAGATATCCTAACTTGGCATAATTTCACATTTTGAAACGTTCAATATTAGATTTTTTGCATATTGAGAATTCATCTAATGTATTCACTTGTCTTAATAATCAATTTTGGCAATGAATTACATATTAGTTTGATGTCATCTTATGTTTGTAGGAAGATTTTAGAGTGTCAAATTTGAGTCAATCCTATTTTTTGGAATATTTGTACATTAACCCTTATAATTGAAGGTATTTATGGCACATGCAGATGTTTGAATCTAATAATCATTAGACATCCTAACTCAGGGAAACATGATCTAATATAATCATAACCTTAAAGGGACCTAGAAGTGGGAGGTTTAAATTATATTCCTAGATTTAGGTAAGTTACAATAGGCCACCCCTAAACAAATTGTTAGATTTTGAGTTAGTTAAGATGGTAAAGGTAGTGCATATCACACCATTGCACTCTATAATGGTTACATGTAACTGTTATGTTAGATTTCATAATCACAGTTTTATTATTAGAAATAGCCCACTGTTAGCAATACCCCCATAAAACTTTCTTAATCTATGGAAGTTCAAGTTGTCATTAGGGTTAACAAAAGTCTTTTATATTTCACTACATAAGCATGAGTTACAAAATAATGTGAATAGTTTCCCTGTGAAATCATTTAGATTCAATCATAGGTCCAAGTTGAGGTCCTTTGTTCTCAAGACTAGAGTATCATAAGATCACACCCACTAACTTGACTAGAACACGATCTCTCTCTATGTTATTAGTTTTTTCTTTTGTGATTATTATTATTGTTTTCTATTATAACTCTTGTGTACCTAACTTTGAAACTTTACCTACTTATGTTCAACATATTAAATAAGTGAGTGGAAATTTTTCAAACCATTTGAATCATCTAATTAACATTCATTATAGTCAATTTAGCAAGTTTTACCCATTTACCCTACTTTGTTGGTAGTTATATTTGTTTGAATTCATTACTAGAAATCACCCAAGTATTTCTTTCTACTAACACTATTAAATTAGGTGATATCTTATGTCAAGCTAAACTTCTAATATATGACTCCATCCCTTCAAAAAGGCTAACTATCTTGAGAGGCAAACAAGGTAGATCTACAATGTCACATATATCAAACACTTAAATTTCTAGCTCTCTACTTTACACTTAGGTCTAGGACGCATGAATGACCTAACCCGTCACATGGTTCTTTATTGAAGGGTTTCTACCACTTCGTGTGGTGGGGACTTGGTTCCAAAACCATAGATAAGATCTAGAAGGATTTTATTTTTGTACATATAGTTTAATAATGAAAATAATTTGATAATGAAAACTATGCTTTTGAAATTCATAGAATGACGCCAATTGACCTAAGAACCAAGGAATATATAAATCCACCACATTAACTATTTAATATTATCCTACCTTCACTTCATTCTACCTAAAGCGTTTGAAGTCTTCAAGCATCATAAAGGTATCCATGAGCATCTCTAACTTATAGAACAATAAGGGAAAATGTTTCTTATTCCCCAAAATAAATTCATTTGAATCTTAATAGGGAATTATCTTGATTATTCCTCACTTCACCCTAGTCATAACTTACATCACTTTGTCTTGAGACATAGTAGAATCATATGAACATCCAATATTAGATGAAGGGGTTAGGGTTTTCCCATCACTAGTTGGTTTACATCCATTTTGGTTCAAAGTTTGTTAACCATGTATGCTCAATACTCAAATTGGAGGTAAATGATCATTTCTAGAAAGACAATCAAGATAAGGGTTGAAGGAAAGAGCAAAGACTAAGCCTAGATATTAAAGTTTAACACAGATTCACTCGATGGTAGTTAAGCTAACCTTTCATAAATCTAGATATATATATTAATAACTAAATGAGTCCACCTTAAGCAAGGAAACTTTAGCCTCATAGAGAGAGTAGGAGTAACTTGGGTTACCCAAAAATAACCCTTAGCCACAATAGTGGTTTTGGGGAGAGAAAGTCACCAAATTAGATAGATAGAAAACCCTAATTGGTATTCTATGACTTAGGAATACGTATATTACCAAACAATATACAGTTACCTAACTCTATAGTTAAGGATTGGGATTACATATGTTGAAATAGTCAGATTACTGACTACAACATGGCTCTAATACCATACAGTAAAGAGTGGGACCTACTTAATTGTTGAATAAAACCATCCACACACCAAACATACTGTGATGTATGAAGGAAATGATGTATTTTATTTTATTCCTTAAATGGCATGTATCACCGAGCAAAAAGAAAAATAATCTATAGAAATATAACTATTTACAAAAGATACAAGATATTTCATATACAATTGTACCTCATTGTAAAGTTAGTACTACAATCTATAAAGGGTAGATCTAGCTGTTACAAGATCAATTTCAAAGGGAAACCCATTCATCCCAATCTATCCTCAACTCCAAGCTCTTACAAATGATCTTCATGAATCATTGTCCTCTAGAGCACCTGTACCTGAGTGATTTTGGAACAACACCTTGAAAGAGATAAATAAAGGTATGTTTTAAGAAACACTAAGTAATGCATAACAAACATATCTAGGAATTTTAGTTTAGTAGATCCAATGAGGGGGTTCCCATTAGAGAGATGGTTTGTCAACATGTAGGTAAGTTCAATTAAAATGAAACAAGAGAATGAAGTATTTAGGTGTAATAAAACATCATAATGTGTCTTTCCAGTAATCAATCCACAATATAAATATAAACAATTGTATGCATATATGAGATAGACCAAGATGTCTAAATTAGGGCCATAAACCATTGGATTATGGCCAAAAAAGTTTGAGTAAATACACACACCCTGTGTGTGCCATGCAAACCGTAAAATATAAATGGTTGTGCCTAAGCACTACCACTCTAGATAAATAGTATAACACCAAACATTCATAATTGAGTAGCAAGACACATAGTCCTGTCATAGTTCATTTCTATGTATCTATACAAGTGAGGTCATAGACCCTATGCTTAACATATTCAATGAATTTAGAGAATAATAATTTAGGAATCATAAATTTCCAAATTGAAAAATAAGAAGAATCAATTATAGGGATGATGGCAACATTCTGGGAAATGGGGATTTATAATCATATAAATGCTCAAATTTAAATGGAAGTTCCACATAGATTGAAATTAGATGTAAGTACTTGAAAGTAATCAATACTTTCCAATAGCTAATAAAAATATTCATACATAGAGTAATTATTTATTTTTCTAAACTCATTAACCCTAAAATGATCTTTTTGTATCCTCAAAACAAGGTCCTAAAAACCATCTCATTAAATCATTTGTATTTTTCTAATTTCAAATATATAGGTATTCATATTTTCTATTAAAATAATAATTAGTTATTATTTTACAATTAAATCATTTTTCATTTATTTAATTAAGGAGACCACAGAAAAATGACCAGTATGTGCTCACATATAATTGTATTTGGATGTGACAGGCCTTCGTAGTCATTCCTCAAAATCAAAATAATTTGTGACTAGATAATTTAGAAGGACAAACTAACTTTATTACCCTTGAGGGCCAAAACTAAAGTCAGTCAAATACATGTAGGAGAATCCACAAGGACGATTGTTCCCTCCCTCTTTCCCCATTATAGAAGCAGCTCAGCCAGAGCTTGCTTTTCATGTATCAGTCCCTCCTGCTCTAGTTGTCCTCATGTGTGGGTGAGTACCCACACACATTCATGGGAGGATACAAAGCTCTTAAGACAAATCTTAGAACTAAGGGTCACCAGAAATAGAGACGATGAACTTTGTAATGGAGGGGTAGGATGAAGTAAAATTAGGTTATGGAGTCTCATAGACTTCATTTTGTGAAAAACAAGAAATTAAGAGTTACAAAGAAAACTCATTGATGCAAAAAGCCACACCTTGCTAGAATCTTAGAGTTCCAATAGATAGTAGAAGAGGTGCAAAAACTCCAAACATCTAAAGAAGGTTAATTACCATCAACTAATAGTCCTTGATGCTCCCCCATGATCCCACAAGGGTAGGGGTGAGGCTTATAGGGTTAGTAGACAACTTGAGACCGCCATCGAGATGGCTTTGAGGTGGCCATCCATACATGCATGGCAAACATGTCAGAAATAGGTTAAACACATAGTGGAAAAATTCAAGGTTCAAAAATTGTAGATGGTGAATATATTGAGCAAGCAAAGATCCCTAAGGATTCACTGGTGCATCACAAGGAGATGAGTAGTGTTTCAATAACCAGGGGAACCACATGGTTCATGCCCAATGATGGATTGCAAAGGAGGAGTAAGAAAAGTTAATCAACAGAATAAATTTACAAAAAAATGACAATATAACAACATGGAAATAAGGGAGGGAGGTTAAGGATGGTTACCACATGATAAGTTGATCCATGACGGTGTGAGTAAGTGTGGTGGCCTCATGTTTTTGGAGAAGGAGGCCGAGCACCAAATATTAGTTCAGAGGGTTTTGAGGGAAATTAGGAGAGTGAAAAGGTGAAATAGGAATCAATGGAGTCTCCTAGACTATTATAACTTAATGCGACTTAGGATAAAAGTGGGTTCATAATCATTGAGGGTGGAGGCAATGAAGGAGTTGAAGTTGAGATGGGGTGTTTTTTCCTTGAGCTTCAAAGGGGATGACTTAAGGCTCATTGGATTTGTGAGAGGGAGAGGAAAATGACAGAGAAGAAACCATATGATAAAATTACAGGAGGAGGGAGAGAATGGTTGAGGAAGAAATTCCCAACAGGGCGTTACTGTGTACAGAAAGCTACTGGTAGTTGATAGGTGGGAGATAAGCTCTTTGCCATCAAATACGGATCCAATGACCCCAACTAGGGCCCATAATACAAAGGTCCTTGGCCAAAAATAAAATGTGCTCAAAACTAGCCAGTTAAATCTGACATTTAGTTAAATCAATTAACCTCCTTTAACTAAATCATGGGAGAAATTAATATCTAATTGACATCAAATTGGTATGTTAGCTGATTGGGATGTAAGAAATCCTAATCTGGCATCCATTTCACATTTTGAAAATGTTTAATATTAAAATTTATTATTTGCATATTAACCATTCATTTAATGTATTCACTCTTTTTAATAATCATTGACACTACCTTACATATTAATTTGATTTTTTTTTATCTTATACTCCTAGGAATATTTTAGAGTGTCAAATTAGAGTCAATCATATTATTTTATATATTTGTACATTAACCCTTATCATTGAAGGTATTTATAACAGATGTAAATATTCAACTCTAATAAATCATTCTATATCATAATCATGGAAACATGGCCCAATATTATCATAACTGAAAGGGGGTCAAGAAATGAGAGGTTTAAGTTATATTCCTATATTTGGGTATGTTATTGTTCCATCTTTCCAATTCCGTTAGGATCATAATTTGTTGGATTGTGGTATGCTTCTAAGAAGAGTGTTCTTGGGTAGACTTTTGGGGTGAAACAATAGAGGACACATGTTGGGAGTAGAAGAAATGAACCCAAGTATTATTAGAGAAGGTACAATATTAAACTTAGTGTAGGGAATCATATAGGGTTTTTAAAAAGGGCATGTGTTAAAGGAGTGATATACTCTTTACTATTGGGACGCTTGCATGAAATATTGAATCAACAAAATCTACACATAGGAAGAGATGGTGGCTCAATTCATTAGTGTGCATGGAATAAAAACTAGAAACCAAATATGATAGGGGTTGTCATTCTAACTATCATGTCAACTAGTGTCAGGCCAAGGTAGTGAGGTAGAGCATTAATGGTATTAGATTTGCCAGAAGATCGGTCGAGGTAGGACGTGGACCATGGTAGTGTGTGAAGCAAGATCCACACATCCAATGTTTGGAAGAATGAAGAGCAATCACTAAATCTTCCACAACATCTGAGTTTTATCATATAATTAAAAAAAAACTTAGTTGTTTAAAGATTTAAGTACAAAAGGATGTGTGTTCCCTATCAAAGGGAGTCTATAAACACTTAGTCATTAATTATAAGGAGTGGGGACCGGTAGGGGACCATTCCTTACTTAAATTTAAGGAAATAATTGTAAAATACCCCAATATATCATATCCCACGAAATCAAAGACACTCAACTAATCGATGTTCACAATATTTCTTTAAATCAAATGATAACATGAACATAGTTTTGTTACAACAGAAATTTAAATCTAACTATTACATGATATTCTGAACAAAGTTCAACTAATGATCCATAGATGGCCTCTAACCAAATTCAAAACTTAAACTATTTGGATCAGTTTGTGGTGGGTAACCTCTCCATCTCAGAATTCCTCAACAACTTGGTTTGACCGTCACCACCTAACTCCTAGTACTCAGGCTGAGCAACCATTGGGTGGGTTGAATACAACACCCATGGCAGAGAAAAAAAAGGAAAGGATGTCAGCAACTATTGAGTATGTGCAATAAATAACAACTAGGTATTAGAGTAAAAAGTCAAGATAAAATTTTGGAAGAGTTAAAAGATTGAATGGATGTGTCCAAGACTTGGTAAATTACTCATGTGTGACAAAACAATAGAATAATTGTAAACATGTTGGTAGGAAATAACACATCTACCGTAAGTATGAGGTGAGCAGGAACATATACATATCTACTCTGAGCATGACAGGATACACATATACTCTAATAGTATCACTTGTAGGAATTATCACCTCTGCATTATCAAGTGTGTGAATTTACACATCCACATAAAATAACACATGTCACATTATACTAGTAGTTACCACATGATGTATATAAAAGAGTACGCAACTCTAAGTCAGAATATGAGATATAAGAATGTCCCTGGGATATTAAGTTGGTTCAAAGGACACTTAGAAGAAATCTCAATGATAAAAGATATTCTAGCCACAAAAATGGATCTTTCAAATAGAAGCAATGTAAAGAGATAACTTTACTATGAAGGTCATGATTTACAATGGTATTAAGAGAGAGAAAGTTATATATCATTTACTCAATGTATATAGTTTAGAAACACTCATACCTTGGTTTGAGTTGTTAACTCAGATATTGAATCCTAACCATCCAAGACAAAAGGAAACACAACCTACATATAGGTTTAGATCCATTAGTTAGGGTTTATGTATATGTATTGGGAAAACTGTAGAAATCCAAATCCAACTGTAAAACCCTAAGTTAGCTCATGTTAATGACCTAACAATGAGTTAAGAGTTTCTTAAAGATATCTCGACTCAAAACCACAACTTTATTATTCATGGTTTTGTCTTTGGTTATTTTTAAGAACATAAGTGAGATCAAAATCATAAAACTCAAAATTATTGATAAAAACCTAGATTTACACATGATTTAGTCTTAGAGAGATAGTTCAGGGTTACTGATCATGGATGTGACTCCAAGATCTCAATTTTATCTTTAAAACCTATCTTTAAATATTAATGTGACATTATGTAGATTTAAAGCCATAAAATTCAAATCTTTAGAACTTATGAATCATGTGATGAAATTTATACCAAAATGTATATACAATTTTAAGGATTCTAAAATTTCATTTTTGTAATATTTGAAGTTCCCAGTAAAAAGATATGATTTTTATGAGATCAATGTCATTTACTGATTTATTGATGAAAATTGATATCCAAATGACTATTGTGCCCTTATATTATCATTTTGGAACATAGACTGTGACATGGTGTATTGTTACAATCATATTGGGGAAATCATGTGATGAATAAAAAATAAAGATCACCAAAATGTCCAAGATACCCATGTGAAAAGAATAATGATAGAAGAAAATGAAGGGACAAACCTGTAAAAATAACAAAGTTTGTCATCTTCCTTGAGACCTAGCACCATGGTCGTAAATGAGGTGTAGCAGCTGCGGTTCATTTTGGGAGAAAACACAGAGAGCTAGGATTCACAATTCTCACAAGATGAATCTGCGGAGGAGGTGTCAAGGTAGCTTACCCAAGGGGAAATTAAGCTTTGGTGAAGAAGAGAGTCGAGGATAAGGTCTACAAGAGTAGATTAGGAAAAGAGTTCAATGGAGGCTAAGAGAGTACCCAAGATGAAATTGACTGTTGTGTAATATTGCAAGAGGTTCCATAATAGTACCACTAGGGTTTAGTATTTATACGGTGTGGATTTAGGGCTTAAGCATATAGGAGCTTTGAGAAGCTCAGTTTTAAATTTGGGGAAAATATGTATATAGAACATCGGGATCAAATGTGGGGCTAGTTGGATCTGGAAATAAATTTAGAAACTAATGCAACTTATTTTTCTAACTTTCGTAAAGATTCAAGCGAGAAAGACCCGAGAAACCTGTTGGTATGTATGCCATGAGATCCAATCATTGGATGATTGGTGGGATACATTAAGATTGATTTGATAAGCATCAAAGGCAAGCTTCCAATTCTTTCTAGTTCAGTCATATGAGATAATGATAGAACAGATTGAATGTGTAGAGAATGACAATACTCAATGACGTATGCTTTCAGGTTGAGGACCTAAACGATGAGATCATACGGATGCTAAGAGTTTGTGCATTCTTTTTATGTCCCTAGTCAGATGTCATTGTGGAAGGTAGATAGACAACAATGACACACAATACTAGATTGTGGTGTTGGTTGATGACAAAATATCATTAGTCATGATATGGAGATATCAAACCAAACACATAGGTACTTGTTAGAGAACAAGTGTACCAGACATACCCACAATGAGTTTGACACATGGAACCATGACATGGTAGTCACAGTCAGTTATCACAGTGATGGCGGTGAGTGTGATTCTATGACCTAAAATCACTACACTCAACACATGTCGTTGGGCACACTTTGACATTATCAAATGCAATCTTGAAACATGGGTTGTTATAAAGGTGATGATTGGGTGGCTTTGGCACATGGGGCTTTTGAGGGGTGAGTGATAGATATGGGATTTTTCCCTCCTGAGGGAGTTTGATATCCATGGACACTTGATGAGTAGGATTGATATAGGTGTGCACGCATGTGTGAATCAGTATGTGATATTGATGTCATACATATCTCCTCTAATCTACTTTGAGATCAAGAAAGTGAATGAACGTTGAAAGGATGACTGTTCCATGCCTTGAGTTCATTCGGGATATCAGTGACAAAGGAATTATACATTCACTGTAACACCATTCACATATTGTAGGATTGAAAGTTGTTCTACAACTTTCCTTTTCACTTGGGTAAACTGATGTGTGACTAGGCACCACTCTTTGCTTGTGAAGTCATAAGTGTTATGGACTTTCACTGCCAATATGAAATGGACCTGCAGGGTCACACACATAGGATTTAACCTAGAAGAGGAGTTTATCCACAAACGATGTTTAGATTGATTACTAAAGAAGTTTAGTAGTTCAACTAAACACTCAATCAATTGATAGCTCAATATCATAGTGTTCAAGGTGTTGGACTGATTGATTGGAGTATCAGATTGATTGAAACTGCAATTGACTGATTTTGCACAGTCTGTTGCCCCAACCGATCGGCTCGTGGGATGAACTGATCGGCTCAGGTTCTCGAACCGGTCGGATCAAGTTGTGAGTCGATCGGCTCATGTGTCATGAAACGATCGGCTCAATTTTTGAACCGGACGATTCGTGGACCAACTCAGATCATTTGGAAAGTCAGAAGACTATTTTGTAAATACAATTTGTTTCACTTGTACAAATTCAATTTGGACAAGGATTAATATTTGATTAATCGGAAACAAATATGAAAGCCAATTTGAGTTGGATCAGGACCACGAACCGATCAGATCAGAGCACCAGTCGATTGGCTCAGAGCCCCAGACTGTAAGGACCCTGACCTACGTTTAGGGTTTACCCTGCTTGTTTTGCTTAATCTCGGTGCTTTGATGTTTGCTAATCACCTTTAAGTGGTGATTAGGGTTTTGTTGTGCTTTGTTGAGAGTTCGAGGGGCTACTTGCAAATAACCCAAGTTTAGGGTTTTGTGTGCAAGTCTGCCATCTTGTGGGATGTTTTCCCCTCTTTGCTTCCTCTAGGGTTGAGAGGAAGGCTTGGGCGTGTTGTTTGAGTTTTCTGGGCCTGAGTTGAGCTTGTTTGGGCCTTGAGGTGCCTGGGCTTGGGCTTGCTTGAGCCTGTGTCGGCCAGGACCTACTTTGTGTCGCCAACAGGCTGGTGTGTCGCCAGCAGAGGTGTTGCCTATGTCGCCCATGATGCTTGGTCTTGTGTAGTGGACACCTGGTGCATGTTTTGGACAAGTGTCCCATGCCTTGCTAGTGTGTTGGCTGGAACCCTAGGACAAGTGTCCCTTGGGTGGACGACACATGGCATGGTTGTACCTTGGTTTCTCCTCCCTTTCCTTCTATGTATACAACTCTTTCCCTTGCCTTAGTTTCCTTTGCTCTTTTGGTCTCTCCTCCACCTTGAGTGCACGACATCCCTTCCCTTGCTGCTGTGTTGGCCGATACATCTTCCTTGGAGCTGGTGGACGATACCCCTTGGAGCTGGAGTGCTTCTTCTTCTTCCTTGGAGCTTCAAGGCGGGTTGCATAATTTCTATCCCTAACTCCTTTCCTCTCGTTATGTTTTTGTTCATATGCTAGTAGATTAGTGTACCTTGCTTTGTACCTATGTTGGACGATAGGCTAGGGAGGGTGTTGTCCGATATGAGTGTGTTGGGCAGAAGGCCTGACGGGCGTCAGCCTTATGTTGGGCGATATCCCGGCCCTTGTGATGGGCGATAGGGTTCTTCTTATGAACGACACCCCTGTGCTTCTCATGGACGATAGGCTTTAGTATCATGGTGGACGACAGGGCTTCCTTTGAGAGTTAGTTTGGGATGCACGACATGCATAGAGGTGAGACGGCCGATAGTTGTGGGGGTGTATCGAGAGATACCCCTAGAAGGTGTCGGGCGGCACGGGTTGGGCTGTGACCGACGTCACACCCTTCTGCTTTGGTGTTATCGGCCGTTAGGCCTTGATGGGTAGTTGCACGTTTGTAGGGGTCTTTCTCTCTTTCCTTCTCTCTCCTGGTTGTTGTTGTAGCCCTTAAGTTTCGGGCATTATGAGCAGCTGGATCGGGTGTCAGCCCTGGGACGAGCGACAGGCCTAACGGGCGTCACGCCCTTTGAGTGTCGGCCGGTAGGGTAGTGGCAACGGGCGTTGCCCGATTTACATAGGATGCCTGGCACCCCTCTCTGACGCGCGTTACCAGCGTTGCTGCTCTCCCTTTTTGTCAGTCGTGTTGCTGTGTTTGGGTGAGGGTCATGAGGAGCTGTAGTGAGGGTATGAGGTTCCTTGATGACGGTTTCAGGTGTCAAGGTAGTAGATGCTTACACTCAACCAACCGATAGTGATGCCCTATAATGATGATAATGAGAACAATAACATAATGGTGCTATTGATAATTAAGATGTCAATAGTGTTGGTGACATTAGTTGTGTTGATGAAGGTGATGCCTTGCTAGTAAGAGAAAGTAATAATAAGGTTAATGTTGGTAAATATGTGGCCAAGTGACAGTTACATTTATAGTTTGCTTAATAGCATAGCAATTAAGATGATAGTAGATGATGATGCTGATAATGGAAATAATGGTAACAAGAGTAGTATCGATATGCATAATATAGGTCTTATGCTTAATTGTTAATGGCAATGATTAATGGTAGTTACATTAAATGGCGGCTTGATGACAAAGGTAATGATGATGATAGTGGATGGTAACAGTAATGATATTGGTAACATTAATGTTTGCTCTGTATATTCAACATGCTTTTATATAAAGTGAATACCTTGATTGTTTATATAATCTTGAGCTACGGGTAAGCATCAGTATGGTTTGTTAATAATGTGGTTAACAAGCTTGACCATCAAATAGTGTAATAATAATAAATAAAGTATCTTGAATGATAGTTCATGATAATGAACATACTCTTTATGTTGAATCTATGGTTATTGTACATCCTAACCATGCAGGTGATGTGTAGCCATGAAAGGGCTATGTGACATATGTGATAATTAACATTACCTTGATAATTGTTCTATGAGATTATATATGTGATGTGTTGGTCCCATGATGATGAGGTGAGCCTTAAGAGGCGGTGACGATACATGATGAGGGATTGAGATCCCATGGCATGTAATGTTGGATCCTTGAGATGGATCTGGATGGTTGGCAAGAGGCCAAGTGGTAACATGTGATGTTGGATCCTTATGATGGATCAGGTTGATGTGGTTTCAATAATAATATAATGTTCTTTACTTTCTGATATATCTTGCATGTTATATAACTTGGTTGAATCCTGCAATCCATCTAAAAGATACTAATTAATCACAGTGAAATCATATCATGTAGTTTGCCCTGGCCATAGATCCATCATTTTCAGGACTTGGTGATGGTGAAACGGGTTCTCCTACGGGTTAACCCGGAGCACATATTGTTGAATATGCGAGGTTACTCCTAGCCTAAAGTAAGGAGGTGAGAGTGTAACTTCGGTTACAGACTCAGATACGTATATAGAGCATGGTGAACAGGCCCATGGCTCAAGATATGTGATGTGAAGAGCATGAATGCGTTCATGGCTCAGAGCACGGTGAACAGGCCTGTGGCTCAGTTTTACAAGCACCGAGACCTGTACCAAGGCGGGCTAGAGTGAGGGTAGCCTATGGATCTGACCCTGTGGCTTAGACCACTTCAGCATGTGACTACGGTCCTGCTTGTGTTGTACTCGTGTACTGACCACGAGGTGGGAGGTCGTGGAGTCCGACTCTTCCATCGACCTAGTATGGCACTGGATGTAGGCTTCGCAGCCAGAGGTTGGATTTGAATGGTACGATTCAAATCCTTGGGGCATAATAATACGTAATACAGCCGTTTAGTATTTACTGCTTAAGATAAACACGAAACATTGGTTGATGCCTTGTTTGTGTATTTAATTCTGGTATATCTGCAGGTACTTCTATATTCATCAAGTATGTGGCAGTATGTCGTATCTTGATAATCAGGTTATGAGGTCATATGTCTTGGTTCTGATGATCATGTTACACAGTGATATATTTTATCTTGTCAATCATGTCCCTTTGAGAAATATCTGGTTATGTGCTTTTGTACAGCTGGTAAGCTAGTCGATAAGAATAGCCTTGCTTATATAGACTGCTCTCGTTATACCTGTTAATAGTTATCTACTGTTATGGTTTATCTTGTTGAGGTTTGTAGTTGCGGTGGGGAGTTATGTTTCCTGCTGGGACAATGTTCGATTGTCTCACTCCGCTGGTTTTCAGGTGGTTGAGGTAGACGTGGTCGTGGTCGTGGTGTTGCGGCCGAGCAGCTTGAAGAGCAGTAGAAGGCAAGTGATGGATATGCTGTTGTTTTGGATGTTTTGGTTGTAGAGTCTAGCGTCATCCCTGTACTCTCAGGTCCTTGGTAGTGTTTTGATGTTTTTTCACGATGATTGAATCGTTGATGTTTGTATATCCTGCTGTTGGCCGGATGTGGGCCTTTATGTATATGAACATGTGGTGAACTCATGTAATGGATGAACAGTTGTTTCTGAGCTGTGGACACATATCAGTTTTCATGTATGTATAATTACGACATGTTTCTGTGCAGGGTGAGGACTGGAATGTAATAGTTCTACAGTTTATATGTTTTCCACAATCGGTTTTAATTATCCCGTGTTTTTTATAATATGTGGTTATGGTGATTTCCGCACATTTTCACGCAACACCTCGTTATCTGTGTGATAATGGGATGTGTTGCCACAAGTTTTGGTATCAGAGCTTTAGGTTCGCTGAGTCTACAGGGATTTAGGACTAGGTTGAGTCTGTTCTTATGAGTTTTCCAGGTTATCTTACAAAATCTTCTACCCTCAGCGGAAGAAAAGCCAAGATGTCTGGAAACCATGAAGAACATGCTCCTGAGCATAGTGATGCTGCATCGGTTGATGGAGCAGATGGACAGGCACATGAAGATTGGGTGCCTGAGGTCCCCCAACCTAACCCAGCCATACTTGAACACCCTGCCTACCAACATCTTATGGGGCAGTTAATGGCTACGATGAATCTCATGGTTGAGCGATTACCAGTGCCTCCTCCGTGAGAACAGGTTCCCCATGGAGAAGCATCGGGTATTGGGAAGACCTTCGAGCGGCTTCGGATTATGCTGGAATGGCTGATCCAGTGAATGCAGATCTGTGGCTGACAAGTCTCGAGAAGGCTTTCCGGATCCTTGACATCCCTGAAGCAGACAAGGTAAAGCATGTTGTCTACCTTCTGAAGGGTAGTGCTAGTCACTGGTGGACCATCGAAGAAGAGAAGCGGCCTGGTGAGGTGATTTATTGGGAAGTGTTTTGACATGAGTTTGTCACCAGATACTTTCCCAAGACGTATCTGGATGAGAAGGTTAGTCAGTTCGAGAACCTGAGACAAGGAATGATGAACATCACCGAGTATAAAGCCATGTTTATGGATTTGTTGAGGTTTTGTCCTCACATGGAGGCAACAAACGAGGAACGGATCAGACGTTTCGAGAAGGGTTTGAGTGCTGAGTTGAAAACCCCGGTGTCTGCGTTGGAGAACCGAGAGCAGTTTGCTACATTTGTGGAGTCAGTTCGACGGATCGAGAGGACGGTAAGGGAGAAAAGAGAGTCTATGTCTCTTAAAAGACCTGCCCAGTTTCATGGCAGAGGTTTAGTGGCTTTAAGAAGCCCAAGTTTTCAGCACCGTCAGCGATGAGGAGTTCTGGTGTGCCCTCTCAGTGGTCTCCGAGTAAGGGGAAAAGTTACATTTCTTCACCTTCTAAGGCGCACAGTTCAGCTTCTGTGGCAGTGACAGGACCAGCTAGGTCACGGTTTGAGGACAGGACTTGCTATCTTTGTGGACAGACCGGGCATCTCAAGTTACAATGTCCGAATAGAGATGTTGAAGTGACGCAGCAACCGAGGCGGAGTTTTTAGAGTTCAGAGAGACCACAGGCCAGTGGTAGCAGAAGACGAGGACGCGGTCAGGCGTCTCAGGCTGGATCATCTGCTCAAGGAAGTAGAGGTCGTGGACAGCAAGCAACAGCTTGATTCTATGCCATGAATCAGCCGGAGGCGATAGTCAACCCGTGAGTGGTGACATGTCAGATGGAGTTATTTCATTCTGATATGTCTTCTTCTTGCTTTATATCTGTTCTGGTTGACCCGGGTGCTACACACTCTTTTATCGCCTATAGTATGCTTGAAAACTATCATCTACCTGTTAGTTGTAAGAAGGATAGCTTGTTGTTAGAAACCCCTCTTGATGGTTCCTCTTTGCTTCAAGAAGAGTGTCCATCTTGTGTTTTGTCTTTCTCGGGACATCGCATTCAAGGGGATCTTATACCACTTGATATGCATGGTTTTGATGTTATCCTCAGGATGGATACCTTAGAGAAGTATAAGGTTGTCTTGGACTGTGGATCCAAGCAGGCAGTGTTTGATGCTGCTGGAGAGAAGGGGGTCTTCCAGGGAGATAGGAAGATTCTTCCGACGTGCTTAGTATCAGCTATGGTGGCAGATAAGTTGTTATGACAAGGATGTGAGGTGTTCTTAGGTCATGTGGTGGATACCGTTTTGGTTACCAAGGCGAAGGGTCCTAGTCACTGGTGGACCATCGAAGAAGAGAAGCGGCCTGGTGAGGTGATCTGTTGGGAAGTGTTTCGGCGTGAGTTCGTCACCAGATACTTTCCCAAGACGTATCTGGATGAGAAGGTTAGTCAGTTCGAGAACCTGAGACAAGGAATGATGAACATCACCGAGTATGAAGCCAAGTTTATGGATTTGTTGAGGTTTTGTCCTCACATGGCGGCAACAGACGAGGAACGGATCAGACGTTTTGAGAAGGGTTTGAGTGCTGAGTTGAAAACCCCAGTGTCTGTGTTGGAGAACTGAGAGCGGTTTGCTACGTTCGTGGAGTCGGTTCGACGGATCGATAGGACGGTAAGGGAGAAAAGAGAGTCTATGTCTCTTAAAAGACCTGCCCAATTTCATGGACAGAGGTTTAGTGGCTTTAAGAAGCCCAGGTTTTCAGCACCGTCAGCGATGAGGAGTTCTGGTGTGCCCTCACAGTGGTCTCTGAGTAAGGGGAAAAGTTACATTTCTTCACCTTCTAAGGCACATAGTTCAGATTCTGTGGCAGTGACATGACCAGCTAGGTCACGGTTTGAGGACAGGACTTGCTATCTTTGTGGACAGACCGGGCATATCAAGTTACAATGTCCGAATAGAGATGTTGAAGTGACGCAGCAACCGAGGCAGAGTTTTCAGAGTTCAGAGAGACCATAGGCCAGTGGTAGCAGAGGACGAGGATGCGGTCAGGCATCTCAGGCTGGATCATCTGCTCAAGGAAGTAGAGGTCGTGGACAGCAAGCAACGGCTTGATTCTATGCCATGAATCAGCCAGAGGCGATAGTCAACCCGCGAGTGGTGACAGGTCAGATGAAGTTATTTCATTATGATATGTCTTCTTCTTGCTTTATATCTGTTCTGGTTGACCCGGGTGCTACACACTCTTTTATCGCCTATAGTATGCTTGAAAACTGTCATCTACCTGTTAGTTGTAAGAAGGATAGCTTGTTGTTAGAAACCCCTCTTGATGGTTCCTCTTTGCTTCAAGAAGAGTGTCCATCTTGTGTTTTGTCTTTCTCGGGACATCGCATTCAAGTGGATCTTATACCACTTGATATGCATGGTTTAGATGTTATCCTCGGGATGGATACCTTAGAGAAGTATAAGGTTGTCTTGGACTGTGGATCCAAGTAGGCAGTGTTTGATGTTGCTGGAGAGAAGTGGATCTTCCAGGGAGATAGGAAGATTCTTCCGACGTGCTTAGTATCAGCTATGGTGGCAGATAAGTTGTTACGACAAGGATGTGAGGTGTTCTTAGCTCATGTGGTGGATACCGTTGTGGTTACCAAGGCGAAGGGTCCTAGTCTTGAGGAGGTGTCAGTGGTTCGAGAGTTTGCAGATGTGTTTCCCGAAGAGTTTCTTGGTGTTCCTCCACCTCGAGAGATTGATTTCGAGATCAATCTGGTTCCGGGAACGCAGCCAGTTGCACAGTCAGCATATAGGATGGCTCCAGCAGAGATGGCAGAGTTGAAGAAGCAGTTGCAAGAGTTGTTGGAGAAAGGTTTTATCCGACCGAGTACGTCGCCGTGGGGTGCTCCCGTGTTGTTTGTTAAGAAGAAGGATGGTTCGATGCGGTTGCGTATGGATTACCGGCAGTTGAACAAGGTCACGATCAAGAATAAATACCCGTTGCCAAGGATAGATGATCTGTTCGATCAGTTGCGTGGTGTTGCAGTGTTCTCGAAGATCGATCTACGGTCTGGATATCATCAGTTGAGGATAAAGATGGATGACATACCAAAGTCAGCTTTCAGGATGAGGTATGGTCATTTCGAGTTCGTGGTTATGCCGTTTGGGTTAACCAATGCACCTGATGCTTTCATGGACCTGATGAACAGAGTGTTTCGTCCGTTCTTAGATCAGTTTGTTGTAGTCTTTATAAATGATATCTTGATATATAGTCAGGACAGACAAGAGCATGAGCAACATCTTCTTCGAGCGTTGACTCTTCTTCGTCAACATCAGTTGTATGCTAAGTTCAGTAAGTGTGAGTTCTGGTTGAATGAGGTGGCTTTCTTGGGTCATGTGATATCTCCTGAAGGAATCAAAGTAGATCCGAAGAAGGTGGAATCCGTTGCGAATTGGGAACAACCAAAGACGCTGACAGAAGTTCGTAGTTTCCTTGGTTTGGCAGGATACTACTGGAGGTTTATCAAGGACTTCAGTGTGATCGCGTTGCCAATGATGAAGTTGACCAGGAAGGATGTACCTTTTGTTTGGGATGATCGATGTCAGCAAGCTTTTCAAAGTTTGAAAGAGAAGTTGACCGGTGCTCCAGTGATGATCTTTTCAGAGCATGGGAAAGGCTATGTTGTTTTCTGTGATGCTTCCAAGAAAGGTTTAAGGTGTGTGTTGATGCAGGAAGATCATGTAGTTTCTTTTGCCTCGCAAAAGCTCAAGAAGCATGAGGAGAACTATCCGACTCATGATTTGGAGTTGGCAGCAGTGGTTCATGCGCTAAAGGTTTGGAGACACTATCTGTATGGGGAAGTGTGTCAGATCTTTACGGACCATAAGAATCTGAAGTACATCTTTACGCAGCAAGAGTTGAACATGCGACAGCGACGATGGATGGAGTTGATCAATGATTACGACTGCACTAGCAAGTATCATCCTGGTAAGGCAAACGTGGTAGCTGATGCGCTTAGCAGAAAGTCTCCTTCTCTTTCCTCAAAGAAGGCACAGTTGAGTTCTCTGGTATGCCATATGCGAGATATGTTTGTTTCTCTGAGACAGATGAATGTACAGATGGAAGTTTCTTTATAGATAGGGTTCTCCTACAGGTTAACCCAGAGCGCATATTGTTGAATATGCGAGGTTACTCCTAGCCTAAAGTAAGGAGGTGAGAGTGTAACTTCGGTTACAGACTCAGATACGTATATAAAGCATGGTGAACAGGCCCATGGCTCAGGATATGTGATGTGAAGAGCATGAATGCGTTCATGGCTCAGAGCATGGTGAACAGGCCCGTGGCTCAGTTTTACTAGCGCCGAGACCTGTACCAAGGCGGGCTAGAGTGAGGGTAGCCTATGGAGCTGACCCTGTGGCTTAGACCACTTCAGCATGTGACTACGGTCCTGCTTGTGTTGTACTCGTGTACTGACCACAAGGTGGGAGGTCGTGGAGTCCGGCTCTTCCATCGACCTAGTATGGCACTGGATGTAGGCTTCGCAGCCAGAGGTTGGATTTGAATGGTACGATTCAAATCCTCGGGGCATAATAATACGTAATACAGCCATTTAGTATTTACTGCTTAAGATAAACACGAAACATTGGTTGAGGCCTTGTTTGTGTATTTAATTCTGGTATATCTGCAGGTACTTCTATATTCATCAAGTATGTGGTAGTATGTCATATCTTGATAATCAGGTTATGAGGTCATATGTCTTGGTTCTGATGATCATGTTACACAGTGATATATTTTATCTTGTCAATCACGTCCCTTTGAGAAATATCTGGTTATGTGCTTTTGTAGAGCTGGTAAGCTAGTCGATAAGAATAGCCTTGCTTATATAGATAGCTCTCGTTATACCTGTTAATAGTTATCTGCTATTATGGTTTATCTTGTTGAGGTTTGTAGTTGCGGTGGGGAGTTATGTTTCCCGCTGGGACAATGTTCGATTGTCTCACTCCGCTGGTTTTCAGGTGGTCGAGGTAGACGTGGTCGTGGTCGTGGTGTTGCGGCCGAGCAGCTTGAAGAGCAGTAGAAGGCAAGCGATGGATATGATGTTGTTTTGGATGTTTTGGTTGTAGAGTCTAGCGTCATCCCTGTACTCTCAGGTCCTTGGCAGTGTTTTGACGTTGTTTCACGATGATCGAATCGTTGATGTTTGTATATCCTGCTGTTGGCCGGATGTGGGCCTTTATGTATATGAACAGGTAGTGAACTCATGTGATGGATGAACAGCTATTTCTGAGCTGTGGACACGTATCAGTTTTCATGTATGTATAATTATGACATGTTTTTGTGCAGGGTGAGGACTGGAAAGTAATAGTTCTACAGTTTATATGTTTTCCGCAATCGGTTTTAATTATCTTGTGTTTTTGATAATCTGTGGTTATGGTGATTTCCGCACGTTTTTGTGCAACCCCTCATTATCTGTGTGATAATGGGATGTGTTGCCACACAGACGATCGGCTCAGGTCCCAAACGATTGACTCAGGACCTGAAACGATCATTTCAGGGTGTGAAACGATCGATTCATCTGGCGCAGGTTGGTTGTTTTGTGGAAAAATTGAACCCTTCTACTCCTGTTTAATCCCGCATTGCTCGGGGTAGAGAACCCTGTCCCATGATCCTCTTATATATATAGGGGTATTGGGGGCTTCTCAAGTACAATAACTCAGAACACTAGTTGCTCTGTAAAGTTTTCGTTCTCTCTGGTTTTGGTAACCGAGAGAGAGCCCGAGCAAGTGCTACCCAATAAGGGAGGCCCAACAAGGGAAAGACAACTACAGAAAAGCAACTGGTGGTAGGAGAGTGTGTTGGTAACTAGTACGCTGACAGGAGGGTGCGACTCCTTCTGATTCCTTGTGGGACAAGGAGATCAGAGTTCCAGGTGGTCCGTGTGGACTACTTCATAGGCGGGAGACTTCTGCCGCTCAGAGGACAGTTGTCAATCCCAACAGTCTCGGTGAGACCAGGAGCTGCACAGACACCATCCAAGACCGGAGGTGAAGACCGCGCAAGCTGCGAGGTAACATCATCGAGCAAGCCTCGGGACAAGGTATGCCTCTACAAACCATCCTTCCTATTGTATAGATGTTGACGTGATTCCTTCATTTTGGGTTTGGGAGAATATTATTTTTGTTTCCGCTGCCTTCTCTGTCTCCCCTAAAACCCAATAGTGGTTCTGAGCTAAGCTTCTCTATACTTTAGGATTATTGATGTGATCGATTTTGGTTTGTCGCCTTTATTTATTTCATACGATGCAAATAAAATTGTCTTTATGCATGTCCAATCCTAAATCCACAAATCCCAATATACATATATGATATGTAATATGAATGCACTCGATACGCGACACCCTTAAATGAGTTTTTTGGTGGATGTATAATGTGGTTATGGCCAATAAACCCTATGTGTGTGCTTGGTTGTATGTGGTTGCTTGCATCTCGGTCTACGCACCGATTCCCTACCTCCTTTTTCTGATGTAACTCGAGATAACTCGAGATTTCTTTCCTACCTTTTCTCCCCCCGAATGTAACTGAGGGTTTCTCAATTTAAATGTAAATAGGATAGATCTTTTTATATTTCCTGTTATGTCAAAGAACAGATGACATATGACGATGACTGAGACGGTCGGTTCAAGGCATGAACAGATCGGTTGGTGATCCAGACGATCGGTTCGAGGAGCGAGACGATCGGGTGGCGGCCATGAGGAGATGCACAACGACCAGACGAACTGATCGGTTGGAGAAGCCAACCGATCGGCTGGTTGCACCTAGATGACCGGCCAGGACGAGCAGGTCATTCATGTGATGAGTTGATCAACCCGGATGGCTACAACACTTCATCTTGTACAGGTTGCATGTGATGTGGACCTAGATGACCGTGATTCTTCTTGGCTCAAGGAATTGCATCAGGATGACCATAATCATCACTTTTTATCGTTTCACATGTTTTCTGTGGGATATAGCATGTATATGATACATACTATATATTGTGGTGATTGGATATGTATATGTACCTATAAAACCAAATCTCTCATTAAATATTAATGTAACATCCCTGACCTGGGTTATGCTTTAACCCTATGTGTTTTTCTTAATAAAGTTGATTAGATGCTTTCTCTTATCTCGTAAAAATGTAATTAAGGCTCAAGAGGAACTTATATTTCAATTTTAGTCCTTTTTGAACAATATCGAAAACAATGTTTTAATTGTTGTGGACTAAAGTGTAATTTACCCAAGTTGAGGGGTTAATTTGCAAATGTTATATGATAATATGTTCCTCATATGTTGAAGCATCATGAGAATGAAGATTATGCAGAGGTATGGCTAGTGAAAACATGTGTACCAAGAAAGAGCTGATTAAACAATGTTTGTACATTAAAACCTAGTTTTGGGGTAATGTGCAATTTACCAAAAACTTAGGGTTCAATATGCAAATTTCCACTTCATTAAGGTTCCTAATATTTCTTGGCATCTTGTAGAAGCAAGAAAATGAGAGGGGCATCTCATTTGAGCTACATTGAAGGAGAGAGAATCTTGATATTAAAATAATCAAGATTTAAGTATAATTGAAAACCCTAATTCAATTTAATGCAAAAATAATTATATTAATTGGATTTCCCTTCAATAAAAATTGAAATGGTTGAAAATAAATATATGTGGACGTCCTTGTGCCTTGCAAAGGCAAAGGAAATATCTACGTGAGTGGAGAACCCACTCACATTAAGAAAAGAAAAAGAAAAAACCACTAACTTTAGGATATTATTATTATAAGGGTTAAGGTGCTTAATTTGCTTTTCTTTAAATTGTGGATAATTGGGAGGAATAAGAGGCAAGGAGGGTATCCTCGTATCTAAGGAAGGGAAGGGGGAAAGTGGCAAGGAAATTGAGGAGATAATTCCTACTTTCTCTCTCTTAATTGAATTTTTAATAAAAATGCATATATGCTCATTTATCCATAGAATGAAAGGGTAATTTTGAATCCACTTCCACCCTTTTCTTGCAAAACGACCAAGGAAGCTTTGAAGAGCCAGGAAGATGACCCCCAACCTGTTGGTAAGCTTCTTGACTTCCTTTCACCTTGAATTCATGGTGGAAATCACAAAACAATGCATGTTTCTTCTTATCTCGATCCCATCTTCAATTCTAACCATTCCTTTTCACTCAAAGCTTGAGGACGAGCCTTGGGATAGTGAAAGGAGTTTCATCCACCATTTTTGACGTGAGATTGGAGCTTTGAAGCTCAATTGGAGGTGGGTTTTATAACTTGAACCCCTCCACATTGTTATTCAACTATCAATCTTGCAATTTCATTGATTCCTTTATCTTCTTGATTAATTGTTTGTTGTAATTGGTAAATTCATGAAATAATAAGTCCTATAAGTTACAGGAACGAAGGTAGATGATGATGACATCATCTTGGACACTTTTCCCAAGGAATTCCTATTCCAATCGCTTTCAACAAGTTGTCCATTCAGTTTCAGCAAAATTGTTAGGAATTAAACAGTTTCATCAAACCGTTAGGAACTAAACGGTTTCAAAACATTTGGAAGAGTTGAGCACAGTTCAACATTTAGATATTTGATGCTAATGATTATGGTTGATGACCCATTTAATTTAATTTATTAATTCCAAAGGATTCATTAGTTGAAGGTTTATCAATTACCAAACCCTAATCGAGTTAAGTGCTAAAATTCCAATTGGTTGATTTAGATTTTTGGGATGATTAACCCAAACAGTCTCAAGACCGTTTGGAGGTCTAGGGTTGAGTATGGTTGAGTAATTGAAGGTTCAGAGATACCAAATTGAAATGCAATTAATAGTTGAATTGATGATCAATCCAATGATCTAAACCCTAATGAAATTTCACAAATTCCAAGGATAGGATGGGGAAAATGGTCTCAAGAACATTTGGAGATCATCCAAACGGCCTCAAGACCATTTGGGGTCAGGTCATATAAAAACAAATTGATGATGATTCATTGATTTCAATTGAATCAGTTCCACAATGTTGATCATTGATGATTCCTCGATTTCAAAGCCCTAATTGAAGGTTTCTTGAGTAGAAACCCTAGATCAATTGGGTTCAAAACCCTAATTGATGGTCCAATTGAAGGATGATTTAATAGTTCAGTTGATGAAGAAATTAAGGATTCAATTGTTAATCGGTTCATCTATTGAAACCATGATTGTTTAAGTGTTGAAAGAACTTTTTGGTCCATTCGGTTTTGAGAGGGTTTGGACCAAACGGTCGCAAACTGTTTGCAGACCCAAAGTTCAATCGGTTTCAACACTTTTCTTATCCAATCAATTCAAGGGAAATTTGCCCAAATGGTTTTCAACCGATTGAATTCTGAGAACTAAGACCGTTTAGGGTCTAAGTAATCAAATCTTTTTGAGGTTCAACATGGTTAATCCATTTGAATACCTAATGTAATTGAACATTCAATTGGTTAATCCAATTGATCACCTAATGTAATTGAAGACTCAATTGGTCAATTCATTTGAATAACTCATGTAATTGAAGGTTCAATTGATCAAATCTTTTGGAGACCTGATGTACTTAGATAATTGATACCCTTAGTGGGATTAATTATTAATGCATAATGATGTAATAATTCAATATATCATGCTAACCCTAAATGGATGTATTTGAATAAAGAGTAGGCTCAATCTGATCAAGTATTGAGTAGTGGACATCCTAAGTAGGATGAGAGAGAAAGATTCATACATGAATGATAATCATGTAGCAATTAAGTCTAAAACATTCAAAATGATGTGATATACAATTAAGGCATGATCCTTGATAAAGAGATCATAAAACCCTAATTGAGATGATTAATGAACTTAAACCCTAATTTAGGGCAATTCTGAGTGGAACTCTAATCTAGGAGGATAATGTGATATGAATTTAGGGTAATGACATGAGTAACCCTAATTCAGGGTATTGGTATGATAAACCCTAATTAGGTGTGAATAGTAAAACATAACCCTAATTTGGATGTTGGGATATGATAATTCCTGATGTGATGTGAATAGTAAACCATAATTCCAAAATAGGGTGAAGATGTATGAAACCCTAATTATGGGTTATACTAAATAGCATGAAACCCTAATCTTGGATGAAATGATGAATCATTGGTCCTAGTTGTGCAAAGGAAATGAGTAACCCTGATTAACATGAAATGGGAAACCCTAACCCTGGTAAGGGAATAGTGGTGTTACCCTTGAATAGTATGAAACTAAAATATGATTGATATATCTGTTATCATGTGTGCTAACCATGCAGGTATCCTGAGATGATGAACATAGCCAGGTATGAGCTATGATGCTTTATTCATTGAAATTATTCATTGGGCCTTGTGTGCCATAATATACCTTGTTGCTTAGTAAATTGTAACAAGAGAGTTAATGAGCCTCAAGTGCCATAAGAGATGCTTGTGTAGCAAGTATCATGTTTACCTTGGTCAAATGGCTTGAAGGAGGTAATTACCTAAAAAGTGGTAACAGTGCTCAGTGATGAGCTAAGGGTTTGAATACCCAGATCCATATAATTATGGTATTCAGATTGTGAAGGGATGATAATTCCCAGTATTGAAATGAGGGACTGAGATCCCAATGACTTATAAAGACTGAGAAGTAACTGATGAAAACAATACATGTTTCTTTGTAGCACTTATCCTAATAAGTTATGTTTGAAAACTTGGCTGATGCTAAAAGAATATGATAATGTACTTAATCAATCAAGTGATACCATAGAATGTAGTTGCCCTGACCACAGATCCATCAGAGTCGAATTAGATGAATGGTGAAATGAGTTTTACTCGGAACGCATATTTTTGAATATGTGTGGGTAATTGGGCAAATATATCATTATGCCCCATAAGAATGGCTACGGACTATGTCCTATGTACGTGATTGGTTTCAGACCATACCCCAATAAGAGTATGGCTACGGGCCATAACTCCTTAATATAATACCAGGCATTGGCTATGGGCTATAACCCTAAAGAGAGTATATGCTACGGGCTATAACTCTATAGTGAAGATGCCAATATACCCTGGCAAGCTAATTGCAGTTTGACACATGATGTCTCTGCTAAAGTAGTCTCGTACTGACCGAGACAGATGAGGTCATGGAATCCGGCTCTCCCATTGACCTTATGTGGTACCGATGCTTTACGTAATCGGGGTCAGTTGGAGTATGAGCGGTATATCTCATCTCCTCAGGGCTTAAGAATGTTTGTAAAATGTAATCAACTGTGTAGCATATTTGTATAAGATTGAAATACGAGAATCACTGGTTGATGTTATTCTACTTAGCATGTTCTAGATACATAAATGATATATATGTTCTTCAACTCCTTATTGAATAAGAGACATGCTGCTTTAACAAGTTTTAGCTTAAATGCTTGAATAGAAATGTTGCTCTAATCTACATAGATATTGAACTATCTACTATTGAATATATGATTCCATTGTTCAGTTTATTTCTATTAAACTATAATGAAACAATGTTTTTGGTGAAGAGTTATATCTCTCACTGGGGCAATTTTATAATTGTCTCACCCCCGTGGGATCCAACATTTTTAGGTGGATGCGGACTAGGTAGAGACAGAAACCCCATAAAAAGAGAAGAACAGCAGCAACAGCTGCAACAACAGGGACAACAGTAAATCCTCAGGTGGAGATACTAGATGTCGAGTCTTGTATAGGTGTAAATAGAGTCCTATGTATCGTCTCTGTACTCTCAGGTCCTAGGAATCAGTAATAGTATTTTTATAATCGATCTGAGATTTTGGCATGATGCCTCGAGGATTTTGTTACTTGAGCTTTTGATAAAGAAAATGTTGTATATATATATATTCCTCGAGAAGAAATGGTATAGAGAATGTACTATGTGAACCAGGATGTGAATGTAATTTTATGGTTCTTATTGAAAGAGTTTTCCGGAGATTGGATCTCTATGCAAATGGTTTTAATTTTTAGTGATTTTCAGTAATCCGCTGCTAACGATGGCTTCTGCATGTTTTATTATTGTTGATGACACT
Source organism: Alisma plantago-aquatica (assembly GCA_963693085.1). Lineage (NCBI taxonomy): Eukaryota > Viridiplantae > Streptophyta > Magnoliopsida > Alismatales > Alismataceae > Alisma > Alisma plantago-aquatica. Next base: position 1,284,971,836 of record OY856409.1, read on the forward strand.
TGTTATCTTAATTGATGGCGTTTGTCATCACAAGTTTAGTGGTATTAGAGCTCTAGGTTCGCTGAGTCTACATAGACATAGGATTAAGGTCGTTGAGTCTAGTCTAATGTTTTCTAGTTTATCTGATAGTGTCTTCTGCTCATATAGGAGAAGAAGAACTTGAAGATGTCTGGATCACATGATGAACATGCTGCTGAGAGTAGCGTTGCTGCACCAGGAGCAGGTGTAAGAGACCAGAATAGGGAGGAGCCAGTACCTAAGCAACCCCAGTTAAACCAAACAGATATGGGGAACCCAGCCTTCCAAGTTATGTTTGGGCAGTTTATGGCAGCCATGACTCATATGACAGATAGGATGCTAGTACATGCACCGAGGGTACCAAACCACAATGAAGGACACGGAGCCAGAAAGACTTTTGAACGACTTCGCCGGGTTGGGGCCATAGATTATGCTGGTACGGTTGATCCAGCTGATGCAGATTTATGGCTGACCGAGTTGGAAAAAGCCTTTAGAATCCTTAATATCCCTGAGAATGAGAAGGTGAGACATGTTGTATACCTGTTGAAAGGTAGTGTTGGTCACTGGTGGACCATTGAGGAGGGCAAGAGGCCAGGTGCTGAGATTGGATGGGAAGCATTCCGACGAGAATTCGTCTATAGATACTTTCCCAAGACTTTTCTGGATGAGAAAATTACTCAGTTTGAATGGATTAGGCAGGGATAAATGAACATTAGCGAGTATGAGGCTAAGTTCATGGAACTTTTGCGGTTTTGTCTGCATATGGCATCTACTGATGAGGAGAGGATACGACATTTTGAGAAGGGGTTGAACGCTGAATTGACCACTCCGGTGTCTGCTTTAGAGAACCGGGAGAGGTTTGCTACCATTGTGGAGTCTGTAAGATGGATAGAGAGGTATGTGATCGAGAAGTGACAGACTAATAATAAGAAAGTGTATCCTCAATTTCATGAACAAAGGTCTAAGGGTTTCAAGAAACCAAGGTTTTCCACACCGGCAGCACACAGAGGTTCAATACCCAGACGCAGTGGACGTCAAGTAGGGGTAGATGGCGTAGTTTTCCTCCGAGTAGAGCCCCTAGCATGGCATCAACATCAGTAACTGGACCCTCTAGACCACATCAAGAGAATAGAACTTGTCATCGGTGTGGACTAGTAGGACATCTGGAAAGGGATTGCCCAACGGGGAATGTAGTGGTGAATCAACCCCCGAGACAGAGTCAGCAAGACTCTCAGAGAAATCCATTTTCTAGTGGTATTCGAGGATGTGGACAGGCGTCCCAGGCAGGATCTTCTACATCCAATAATAGAGCATAGGGTCAAAAGAAGGCAACGAAGAGATTCTATGCAATGAATCATCCCGAGGTAGTGGTTAATCCACGAGTTGTGACAGGTCAGATGGAACTATTTCATTCTGATATGTCTTCATCCTGTAATATATCTGTGTTAATTGATCTGGTGCTACGCATTCCTTTATCACTCAAGAAGTGATTTATGACTGCAATATGATTGTCAGTCATAGAGCAGATAGTTTGATGCTAGAAACCCCTTTGTTGGGATCTGTAGTGTTGCGAGAGGTGTGTTCTCCCTGCAATCTTTCCCTTTTTAATCATCGCATTTAGGTGGATCTTATACCACTTGAAATGCACGTGTTTGATATAATTCTTGGGATGGACACCTTAGAGAAGTATAAGGTTGTCTTAGATTGTGATTCCAAGCAAGATGTATTCATAGATGATGGTGACACATGGGTCTTTCAGGGAGATAGAAAGATTCTTCCAACCTATTTAGTGTCAGCTATGGTAGCTGAGAAGTTGATGAGACAGGGATGCTTTGCGTTCTTGGCTCATGTGGTAGATACCATAATGGAGAGTTCTAAACTTTCTAAAGTTCCGATTGTTAGGGAATTTGAAGATGTATTCCCTGAGGAATTTCCAGGTGTTCCACCGCCCTGAGAGATTGATTTTGAGATCAATCTAATCCCGGACATACAACCAATAGCCCAAACGCCATATAGAATGGCACCTGCTGAAATGGCAGAGCTCAAGAAACAACTGCAAGAGTTGCTTGAGAAGGGTTTTATCTGACCGAGTACTTCACCATGGGGTGCTCCGATCCTCTTTGTTAAGAAGAAGGATGGGTCTATGCGATTATGCATTGATTATAGGCAGTTGAATAAAGTAACCATAAAGAACAAGTATCCTCTGCCAAGGATTGATGACTTGTTTGATCAGTTGTGTGGTGCAACTATCTTTTCTAAGATAGATCTAAGGTCGAGATATCATCAGTTGCGTATTAAGGAGAGTGACATACCTAAGTCTGCCTTTAGGACAAGGTATGGTCACTATGAGTTCATAGTTATGTCATTTGGACTAAATAATGCACCAGCTGCATTCATGGAACTCATGAATAGAATCTTTCGACCTTTTCTTGATTAGTTTGTAGTAGTCTTCATATACGATATTTTGATATATAGTAGAGATGCTCAACAGCATGAGCAGCACCTCCGTCAGGCTTTAAGTTTTCTAAGAGAGCATAAGTTGTATGCTAAGTTTAGCAAGTGTGAGTTCTGGTTACCAGAAGTTTCTTTTCTTGGATACGTAATATCCGCCTCAGGTATTCATGTTGATCCTAAGAAGGTAGAATCTGTCCTACAATGGGAATAGCCAAAGACACCGACGAAGATACATATTTTTTTAGGACTGGCAGGCTATTACAGGAGGTTCATTAAGAACTTCAGTTCTATAGTTTTACCCCTAATCATGTTGACCAGGAAAGAGGTTCCTTTTGTCTGGAATGACAAGTGCCAACAATCTTTTCAGATGTTGAAGGAAAAGTTAACAAGTGCACTTGTGTTAGTATTACCTGAGAAAGGGAAGGGGTACATAGTCTTCTGTGATGCATCCATGAACGGTCTAGGATGTGTGTTGATGCAGGATAAGCAAGTGATTTCTTTTGCTTCTCGACAGCTTAAGAAACACGAGGAGAATTATCTGACACACGATCTAGAGCTAGCTGTTGTGGTTCATGCCTTGAAGATCTGGAGACATGATCTCTATGGAGAGACAATCCATAGTTTCATAGAGCATATGAATTTAAAATATATATTCTCACAACATGAGTTGAACATGAGGCAACACCGTTGTATGGAGTTAATCAAGGACTATGATTGTACAATTGATTATCACCCAGGGAAGGCCAATGTGGTTGCTGATGCTTTAAGCAGAAAATCAGCAACACCAGCCTTAGAAAAAGCACAGTTAAACTCCTTAGTGTGTTCTAAGCGAGATATGCTTATCTCTTTAACATAAGATAATGTAAAGCTTAAGGTATCATTATTATCCGGGTTGTTAGCTGAGATGCAAGTGAAACCTACTCTAAGATAGTAGATTAAAGAAGCACAGTAGGATGATGTTGTGATTCAACAGATCAGGTCATTGTATGGTAGTGAGAAACGAGATGGTTTCCATGATTCAGATGATCAGGTAGCCTATTATCATGGTAGGATGATAGTACCTGATGTCGATAAATTAAGAAAGTTAGTCCTAGAAGAATCTCATTCTTCGATGTATGCTATGCATCCAGGAAACACCAAGATGTATCATAACTTGAAAGATATGTATTGGTGGCCTAGTTTGAAGAAGGATGTTGCTGAGTTTGTTATGTAGTGTCCAGTGTGTCAGCAAGTTAAAGCTCAACATCAAAAGCCCACAGGAACAATGCAACCTCTGCCTATACCACAGTGGAAATGGGATCATGTAACCACGAATTTGTGGTTGGTATTCACAGATATATATAGATGAGATAGTGCATTTGCATGAGGTTTCAGCTACTATTGTATCTGATAGAGGTCCCCAATTCACGAGTCATTTTTGGGAGCGACTCCATAAAGCTTTGGGTACGTAGTTAAGGTTTAGCACAGCCTTTCACCCACATATAGACAGACAATCTGAGAGGACCATACAAACCTTAGAGGACTTGCTTAGGGCATGTGTCCTTCAATTTGTAGGAAGTTGGGATCTACACCTGAGCCTGATAGAATTTGCTTATAATAATAGCAATCAACACAGTATTGAGATGGCACCATATGAAGCATTATATGATAGACGTTGTAGATCTCTTTTATGTTGGTATGAAGCAGGGGAGTGCCAACTCTTGGGTCATGAGTTAGTGCACCAAACAACTGAGAAGATTAAAGTTATACAACAATAGTTGAAAGCCTCTCAGGATAGACAGAAATCTTATGTTGATAAGAGTCATAGACCTTTAGAATTCCAAGTTGGAGACAGAGTATACCTCAAGGTCTCACCTTGTAAAGGTATCCTTATATTTGGGAAGAAGGGCAAGTTAGCTCCTAGATTTATGGGGCCTTATCCAATCATTGAGAGGATGGGAAAGGTAGCCTATAAGCTGGAGTTACCACCTGAGCTGCATAGATTGCACCCAGTGTTCCATATCTCCATATTGAAAAAGTGTCATCCTGACATAGAATTAGTTCTGCAACCTATGGAGGTAGAACTAAATGATGATTTATCACATGTTGAACGACCTGTGTTGATTCTTAATAGGATAATCAAAAAGTTGAAAAAGAAAGACATATGTCTTGTGAAAGTTCTCTGGCATCATCATGGTGTTGAAGAAGCTACGTGGGAGCTAGAGGAAGAGATGCGGAGGAAGTACCCTTCTCTTTTCTCTTGAGGTTTTTGTTGATGATTTCAGGGATGCAATCCTTATAAGGGGTGGATAACTTGTAACATCCCTGACATGGGTTATGCTTTAACCCTAGGTGTTTTTCTTAATAAATTTGATTAGATGCTTGCACTTATCTCGTAAAATGTAATTAAGGCTCAAGAGGAACTTATATTTCAATTTTAGTCCTTTTTGAACAATATTGAAAACAATATTTTGATTGTTGTGGACTAAAGTGCAATTTACCCAAGTTGAGGGGTTAATTTGCAAATGTTACATGATAATATGTTCCTCATATGTTGAAGCATCATGAGAATGAAGATGATTCAGAGGTATGGCTAGTAAAAGCCTGGGTACCAAGAAAGAGCTGATTAAACAATGTTTGTACATCAAAACCTAGTTTTGGGGTAATGTGCAATTTACCAAAAACCTAGGGTTCAATATGAAAATTTCCACTTCATTAAGGTTCCTAATATTTCTTGGAATCTTGTAGAGGCAAGAAAATGAGAGGGGCATCTCATTTGAGCTACTTTGAAGGAGAGAGAATCTTGATATTAAAATAATCAAGATTCAAGTATAATTGAAAACCCTAATTCAATTTAATGCAAACATAATAATATTAATTGGATTGCCATTCAATCAAAATTGAAATGGTTGAAAATACATATATGTGGACGTCCTTGTGCCTTGAAAAGGCAAAGGAAATATCTACGTGAGTGGAGAACCCACTCACATTAAGAAAAGAAAAAGCAAAATCCACTAACTTTAGGATATTAATATTATAAGGGTTAAGGTGCTTAATTTGCTTTTCTTTAAATTGTGGATAATTGAGAGGAATAAGAGGCAAGGAGGGTAGCCTCGTATCTAAGGAAGGGAAGGGGGCAAGTGGCAAGGAAATTGAGGAGATAATTCCTACTTTTTCTCTCTTAATTGAATTTTTAATAAAAATGCATATATGCTCATTTATCCATCGAATGAAAGGGTAATTTCGAATCCACTTCCACCCTTTGCTTGCAAAATGACCAAGGAAGCTTTGAAGGACCAGGAAGACGACCCCCAACCTGTTGGTAAGCTTCTTGACTTCCTTTCACCTTGAATTCATGGTGGAAATCACAAAACAACGCATGTTTCTTCTTATCTCGATCCCGTCTTCAATTCTAACCATTCCTTTTCACTCAAAGCTTGAGGACGAGCCTTGGAATAGTGGAAGGAGTTGCATACACCATTGTTTATGTGAGCTTGGAGCTTTTAATCTCAATTGGAGGTGAGTTTTATAACTTGAACCCCTCTACATAGTTATTCAACTATCAATCTTGCAATTTCGTTGATTCCTTTATCTTCTTGATTAATTGTTTGTTGTAATTGGTAAATTCATGAAATCAAAAGTAATATAAGTTACAGGAACGAAGGTAGATGATGATGACATCATATTGGACACTTTTCCCAAGGAAATCCTATTCCAATCGGTTTCAACAAGTTGTCCATTCAGTTTCAACAAAACTGTTTGGAATTAAACAGTCTCATCAAACTGTTAGGAACTAAATAGTTTCAAACCATTTGGAAGAGTTGACCACAGTTGACCATTTGGAGATTTGATTCAAATGATGATGGTTGATGACCCATTAAATTTAATTGATTAATTCCAAAGGATTCATTAGTTGAAGGTTCATCAATTACCAAACCCTAATTGAGTTAAGTGCTGAAATTCCAATTGGTTGATTAACCGAAACGGGCTCAAGACCGTTTGGGGGTCACCCAAACGGTCTCAAGACCGTTTGGAGGTCTAGGGTTGAGTATGGTTGAGTAATTAAAGGTCCAGAGATACCAAATTGAAATGCAATTAATAGCTTAATTGATGATCAATCCAATGATCTAAACCCTAATGAAATTTCACAAATTCCAAGGATAGGATGGGGAAAACGGTCTCAAGACCATTTGGAGATCATCCAAACAACCTCAAGACCATTTGGGGTCAGGTCATATAAAAAATTTGATGGTGATTCATTGATTTCAATTGAATCAGTTCCACAATGTTGATCATTGATGGTTCCTCGATTTCAAAGCCCTAATTGAAGATTTCTTGAGTAGAAACCCTAGATCAATTGGGTTCAAAACACTAATTGATGGTCCAATTGAAGGATGATTCAATAGTTCAATTGATGAAGAAATTAAGGATTCAATTGTTAATCGGTTCATCTATTGAAACCATGAATTGTTTAAGTGTTGAAAGAACTTTTTGGTCCATTCGGTTTTGAGAGAGTTTGGACCAAACGGTCTTAAGACCATTTGAGTCCAAACGTATCAAGACCGTTTGGGTCCAAACGATCTCAAACCGTTTGGAGACACAAATTTCAATCGATTTCAACACTTTTCTTGTGCAATCGGTTTCAAGGACAATTTGCCCAAATGGTTTTCAACCAATTGAATTCTGAGAACTAAGACCGTTTAGGGTCTAAGTAATCAAATCTTTTTGAGGTTCAACATGGTTAATCCATTTGAATACCTAATGCAATTTAACATTCAATTGGTTAATCCAATTGATCACCTAATGTAATTGAAGACTCAGTTGGTCAATTCATTTGAATACCTCATGTAATTGAAGGTTCAATTGATCAAATCTTTTGGAGACCTGATGTACTTAGATAATTGATACCCTTAGTGGGATTAATTATTGATGCATAATGATGTAATAATTCAATATATCATGCTAACCCTAAATGCATGTATTTGAATAAAGAGTAGGCTCAATCTGATCAAGAATTGAGTAGTGGACATCCTGAGTAGGATGAGAGAGAAAGATTCATACATGAATGATAATCATGTAGCAATTAATTCTAAAAAATTCAAAATGATGTGATATACAATTAAGGCATGATCCTTGATAAAGAGATCATAAAACCCTAATTGAGATGATTAATGAACTTAAACCCTAATTTAGGGCATTTCTGAGTGGAACTCTAATCTAGGAGGATAATGTGATATGAATTTAGGGTAATGACACGAGTAACCCTAATTCAGGGTATTGGTATGATAAACCCTAATTAGGTGTGAATAGTAAAACCTAACCCTAATTTGGATGTTGGGATATGATAATTCCTGATGTGGTGTGAATAGTAAACCCTAATTCCAAAATAGGGTGAAGATGTATGAAACCCTAATTCTGGGTTATACTAAATGGCATGAAACCCTAATCTTGGATGAAATGATGAATCATTGGTCCTACTTGTGCAAAGGAATTGAGTAACCCTGATTAACATGAAATGGGAAACCCTAACCCTGGTAAGGGAATAGTGGTGTTACCCTTGAATAGTATGAAACTAAAATATGATTGATATATCTGTTATCATGTGTGCTAACTGTTGGCTAAATGGACATCTATAAATCCCTTTGTTTTGATTATGACAAACATTTCATTCTTATTGATCTAACGAGCTACTTGAGTGTGAAGGAACAAGGTGGATGACAAAGTACTAGGGAGATCCATATGCTTACATATTTATATTTTCATGAAATGTAATCGCTTTGTAAAAACTTGTACAAATATATAATGTACAAGTACTTAGATTTCATGAAAATTAAGCGTTAGATCTTCCCTAGCTAAACACCACATTTAGATAAGTCATCCCCTTCAAATAGGATCACATATGCACACTCATACATATAATTAATGCCTAAATTGAAACATTGAAACAGGATCAATCACGGTCGACCAACTCCTCGACCGAGACACTCTCGGTCGACAATCTTCTCGACCGAGAAAGATCCAAAGTAGCCGTTAGACACAACTGACAAGGTAGTTGGCAGTTGGAGATAAACGTTGCAAAACACTTGATTCAGAGAGCCTGTCGGTCGACAAGAGTTCGACCGAGTAGGTGTCTCGGTCGACCATTCCTCGACCGAGATGAACTCTGACAGCAACTGCAGAGTAAATTAATTAGCTGTTGCTAAAGCAACAAACTTGTACCTAACGGCTAGTTAAGCACTTAGAAACCCCTAGAAGTTGTCTAGAACGTCCTTAAGCATCTTTAGGCCATTCCTATAAATAGGACAAGCTATAGGACACTCAAAAACACTCGTTACACTTGAGAAATCCTTGAGCATACTTTGAGCAATCTGTTTGAGAAAGTTGAGCATTGTGACAATTGGCTAATTCCTTCCTTAGCTCATAATTCGTGTCCTATAGGCTAGCATCTCCTATCCACTGCAATTACAATTCCATACACTTTGGTTAGGAGATCTATACGCTTGATCTAGGCAAATCAAGCCTTGTGCTACAAAAGGATAAGTTGTAATTTCCTTTTCCTTTCTTGTTCCCTGTTATTGTTTGTACTCTCCTTGCTACTCCTAGGTTGGAGGCTGCAGATTGGAGAGGGTGGAGATCTTCTTGGCGAAGAAGGTGACCTCGAGCTACTTCAAGAAGGCTGGTGCAACGGGAGGTTACTTCTAGAGAGGAAGGCTACTTCAAGGGGGAGCTTGGAGTTACTTCAAGAAGGCTACCTCAAGTTGGTGCATCTACTTCGAGTGAAGGTTGTTCAAGGGGTGTAAAGGAAAGTATTGTATTTTGTATAAATCCTTGTGAAGGTAATAAAATATATACTTTCAAAATCCCGGTTGGGTAAGCAACCGGGTAGTGGACTGACAACTTTAGTATTTGCTAAAGTTGGAACCACTCTAAACACCTGTCTCCTTCTTCCAATTTTTAATTGTGGTTGTTTGAGTTCAATAATTGTTAAAATTACCATAAACTCTATTCACCCCCCTCTAGTGTTTTTCACTAACCATGCAGGTATCCTGAGATGATGAACATAGCCAGGTATGAGCTATGATGCTTTATTCATTGAAATTATTCATTGGGCCTTGTGTGCCATAATATACCTTGTTGCTTAGTAAATAGTAAAAAGAGAGTTAATGAGCCTCAAGTGCCATAAGAGATGCTTGTGTAGCAAGTATCATGTTTACCTTGGTCAAATTGACTTGAAGGAGATAATTACCTAAAAAAGTGGTAATAGTGCTCAGTGATGAGCTAAGGGTTTGAATACCCAGGTCTATATAATTATGGTATTGAGATTGTGAAGGGATGATAATTCCCAGTATTGAAATGAGGGACTGAGATCCCAATGACTTATAAAGATTGAGAAGTAACTGATGAAAACAATACATGTTTCTTTGTGGCACTTGTCCTAATAAGTTATGTTTGAAAACATGGCTGATGCTAAAAGAATATGATAATGTACTTAATCAATCAAGTGATACCATAGAATGTAGTTGCCCTGATCAGAGATCCATCAGCGTCAGAATTAGCTGAATGGTGAAACGAGTTTTACTCAGAATGCATATTTTTGAATATGTGGGGGTAATTGGGCAAATATATCCTTATGCCCCATAGGAATGGCTACGGACTATGTCCTATGTACGAGATTGGTTTCAAACCATACCCCAATAAGAGTATGGCTACGGGCCATAACTCCTTAATATAATACCAGGCATTGGCTACGGGCCATAACCCTGAAGAGAGTATATGCTACGGGCTATAACTCTATAGCGAAGATGCCAATATACCCTGGCAAGCTAATTGCAGTTTGACACATGATGTCTTTGCTAAAGTAGTCTCGTACTAACCGAGACAGATGAGGTCATGGAATCTGGCTCTCCCATTGACCTTATGTGATACCGATGCTTTACGTAATAGGGGTCGGTTGGAGTATGAGAGGTATATCTCATCTCCTCAGGGCTTAAGAATGTTTGTAAAACGTAATCAACCGTGTAGCATATTTGTATAAGATTGAAATACGAGAATCACTGATTGATGTTATTATACTTAGCATGTTCTAGATACATTGATGATATATATGTTCTTCAACTCCTTATTGAATAAGAGACATGCTGCTTTAACAACTTTTAGCTTAAATGCTTGAATAGAAATGTTGCTCTAATCTACATAGATATTGAACTATCTGCTATTGAATATATGATTCCACTGTTCAATTTATTTCTATTAAACTATAATAACAATATTTTCGGCAAAGAGTTATATCTCTCGCTAGGGCAATTTTATAATTGTCTCACCCCCGTAGGATCCAACATTTTTAGACGGACGTGGGCGAGGTAGAGACAGAAACCCCAGAAAAAGGGAAGAACATCAGTAGCAGCAACAACAGGGACAACAGTGAATCCTCAGGTGGAGAGACTGGCTGTCGAGTCTTGTATAGGTGTAAATAGAGTCCTATGTGTCCTCTCTGTACTCTCAGGTCCTAGGAATCAGTAATAGTGTTTTTATAATCGATCTGAGATTTTGGCATGATGCCTCGAGGATTTTGTTACTTTAGCTTTTGATAAAGCAAATGTTGTATATATATATTCCTCGAGAAGAAATGGTACAGAGAATGTACTATGTGAACCAGGATGTGAATGTAATTTTAGGGTTCTTGTTGAAAGAGCTTTCTGGAGATTGGATCTCTGTGCAAATGGTTTTAATTTTTAGTGATTTTTAGCAATCCACTGCTAACGATCACTTCCACATGTTTTATTATTGTTGATGACACTTGTTATCTTAATTGATGGCATTTTTCATCACAATTAAAGTTTTAGATGCCTTCCAAATGAGACACACATGAAAATCTTGATCGGCCAAGTGTGTGCATGCCTTAGCATGGTGCACCGTCTATCTCATGGAAGCGTAAAGGATGGATATGTGGGTCTGCCCTAGCAGGGTGCATATTCATCGTGTTGGCTTTGGGTCGAACTTAACAAGGTGACCTAGATAGGATCTAGCACCTTGAGGCATGGATGTGATCATGGAAAGGAGTTGCATATGACATCTTTCAAGAGTTGCATATGATGCAATTGGCAAAAGTTTCCTACCTAGAAGATCTAAGTTGTGGGTGACAGCCCTAGCTGGTCCATGACTCAGAGGATTTTAGGATCTTGACCCACTAGAAGATTGTACGCTGCAATCTTCCGAATTGATGGTGAGGGCTATCAATTTTAACAAAATAGTGGGAGCGGTAATTAATTAAAGTCCTAATCATATCGTCAACCTTTCAAATCAATCAAATAAGTCAAAATTGAGTTTTGGACTAAACTACATATATTTCCTTTTTGTAGTACAAATGACAACAAACACGAATCACTTTTTGTTGTGATCAGTCCTTGAAAAGGACAAGATGAATGGGACTAACTTCCATGACTGGTTTAGGACATTGAGAATTGTTCTCACTCAAGAGCAAAAGCTCTATGTCCTGGATACTCCAGTTCCAGAGGAACCTGCTCCTACCGCACCAAAGGAAGAAAGGGATGCTTATAAGAAGCATTCTGATGATGTCATTGATGCAAAGTGCTTGATGTTGTGCTCCATGAACCACGAGTTGCAGAGACAACATGAGAACATGGGTGTCATTGAGATGATTCAACATCTCAAGAACATGTATGAAGATCAAGCACGGAAAGAGAGATATGATGTCTCCAGGGCACTGTTCAAGTGTGTCATGATAGAAGGAGATCCAGTTGGTCCTCACACGCTCAAGATGATTGGGTATGTAGAGAACCTGACGAGACTGGAATTTCCCCCTGAGCCAAGAGTTGGCTACTTACGTGATATTACAATTGTTTCCAGAATCCTACAATCAATTTGTGATGAACTACAACATGAACAACTTTGACAAGCCGTTGACAGAGTTGTTAGGCATGTTGAGGACAACTGAGGCACAGATGAAGAAGGACAAGCCTAAGTCTGTGATGATGATCAGCATTAAGAAAGGCAAGTCCAAGCGTAAGGGCAAGGGCAAGGATAAGAAAAGTTCTGATGCTAGCCAACATCCCAAGTCGCCTTCAACTCTCAAGGCCAAAGGAGGCATGACCAAGAAAGACAATTGCCACCATTGTCAAAAGCCAGGACATTGGAAAAGAAATTGTCCACTCTATATGGAAGAACTAAAGAAGAAGGAGGCAACAGACGTCTCCACCTGAAGGTGTCATGAAATAAACTTGTAACACTTTTTGAGGTATATGATACCAATATATAAAGTCTGAAGCACTCAATAAATGGGCAAGTGTTTCCGCCATAGATAGGAGTACTTTAGTTTATTTTCAGCCTTGAAGGCATGTAATAGAGTTATGAACTGCTATTTCATATTTGCCAATAGATAGAAACACATTATTTTTGCATATTGTATGACAATAATGGCAATTAATAAAGTTGATGTTTCAATCTTTGTGGTAATGCCTTGTTTATCTTGTGGTACTTGGTATGCATAAGATAAAATGATACAGAAAAGTTATTGATAACTCAAACAATCAAATTAGCATTAAATCATGAGAAATTCATTTCTAGTTTCCATATGATGGATAAATCTAGACACTTTTGGTTAGAGAACCAATAAGGGACATGAATCTCTTGGACATGATTAATCAATCTTCACTAAGGTAGTGGGAGAATGATTATCCTATTAGGTATAATACATGTGATGTATTTACATACCTATTAGAGTTAATGCTAGTACTTCAAACGGTGTTTAGAGAAATACCAATATGAATATCTTGAAGTATTCAAGAATATCATAGATGAAATACGGATTTGGTAAAGTGTTAATTCTTGATGAGATCAATAAATGAAATACTTAGACCAAATGTTAGAGAACCTTGTGAGTGATTATGATAGTGTATCATAGTAAGCTCGTGATTAAGGCATGGTGATGTATAAATCAACAAGGAGTCATACTCTAAGGAGTTAGAGGATGATTATCAAATAACTAATTTCTTCTTAAATAAAGAATACCCTACACTAATAAAGGACATTAAGAATCACAAGGAGTTGTGAGTTCTTATATCCTTGATAGAAACACCTCGATTATCTATGTGATGAGTTGGTCATGTGATGAGTCAACTATCTAGATGGTATTGAGGAACCATATTTTGAGTTATGGTTTATGACCATTACATCCTAAATGACTTCCATGTGAACCATAAGGTATGACCTTGATGGTAGTATCCATTGTGATGAAATCCATAAGTGTGAATGAGTCTTAAGTGTTAAGACACATGGATAACATTTTGAGAAGGATGATGCTTGTTGATTGCAACTTAATGACTAAGAGATTTGTCATACAAATACTAAAACTATATTCCTATAAGGAATAAAACAAGGATGTGTACGTGATACAACCTATAAGGTTTATGAATCCATTAATGCAAGTAAAGTCTATAAGTTAAAATGGACTAATCAATGTGATTGATTAAGTACAAGCAACTCAGAGCTAGATCTTTACTTTGATGATATAGTCAAAGGGTTTGACTGATATGTCAAAGATAAAGAAGGGATTTGTGATTCAGTGGGAGCGTATTCACATTCCACATGTTGATGTGAAATGAAATGTTCTAGAATGGCAATCCTTTGTAGAAATTATCTTCAAGGAAGATAGAGATGTTTCCTATGTGATAGGAATAGAGATCTATAGAGATAGTTCTCGAAAACCTCTTGACCTAAAAGGAGATAGCATACATTGACAATCTGTACTGAAGGGTTCAGTATGCACAGATGCAGTGGGAGAAAACATAGAGTCAGTATCCCAAGGCCAAGTGTACAATTCTTATGAAGAATGGAACACTAAGAATAGATATGGATCTATCATGTATGTAATCATCCCATTATCTTGCATGTATGGACATAGCAAGAGTAAAATGCATTTATCATCTTGTATGTGGGACATGACAATATGATATGCTCATAATGATAACTCGTATGTGGGACATGACGAGTGGATGTCTATCTAGTTCCAATAAGGGTTACTGGAATACCATAAGAACATGATAAGTACTTGACAAGTACTAGTTCTATGGAAATAAGGAAGGGTTCACTGTAAAGAGTTACACTGATGCGAACTTCCGGAAATGATAGAAAATTAATCACAAAATATATATGGGATATATATAAAAGTGAATGTTTGTTGATAAATGGAAATGTTCCAATAAAGTTGTTTTAAAAGGAAATGTTGAGTATCCATGTGTTAGAGAATAGTATTGAATACTATATGGATCTAGGAGTTCATAGAGATGAACTTATAGATATTCCGGTCATTGATGAAAAGTTAGGAGTGCTTGGTCATGCAATGTGGCTAAAGGTTAGCAAAGGAATACTAGATCACATATTACGACAACTCCATCTCATGTGTATGATGTACAACGAAGAGATGAGAGACATGTAGTTAATGCTGACTTTGGCAAGGTGTTGCCATAACTCACTATGTTAGCACTACATCACAATAACAGGTGGGACATATTTGAAGATCACTATGAATATGATTCAAGGGTGATTGGGTCACAGTGCAAGTGGGAGTCTGTGGGTATGTATTCCCTGAGAGCCAATCATGGGATGATTGGTGGGATACATTAAGATTGATTTGATAAGCATCAAAGGCAAGCTTCCAATTCTTTCTAGTTCAGTCATATGAGATAATGATAGAATAGATGAATGTCTAGAGAATGACAGTACTCAATGACGTATGCTTTCTGGTTGAGGACCTGAATGATGAGATCATACAGATGCTAAGAGTTTGTACATTCTTTTTATGTCCCTAGTCGGATGTCATTGTGGAAGGTAGATAGAAAACAATGACACACACGACTAGATTGTGGTGTTGGTTGATGATAGAATCTCATTAGTCATGATATGGAGATATCAAACCAAACACATAGGTACTTGTTAGAGAACAAGTGTACCAGACAGATCCACCGTGAGTTTGACACATGGAACCATGACATGGTAGTCACAGTCAGTTCTCACAGTGATGGTGGTGAGTGTGATTCTTTGACCTAAAATCACTACACTCAACACATGTCGTTGGGCACACTTTGACATCATTAAATGTAGTCCTGAAATAAGGGTTGTTATAAAGGTGATGATTGGGTGGCTTTGACACATGGGGCTTTTGAGGGGTGAGTGATAGATATGGGATTTGTCCCTCCTGAGGGAATTTGATACCCATGGCCACTTGATGAGTAGGATTGAGATAGGTGTGCATACATGTGTGAATCAGTATGTGATATTGATGTCATACATATCTCCTCCAATCTACACTGAGATCAAGAAAGTGAATGAACATTGAAAGGATGATTGTTCCATGCTTTGAGTTCATTCGGGATATTAGTGACAAAGGAATTATACATTCACTGTAACACCATTCACGTATTGTAGGATTGAAAGTTGTTCTCCAATTTTCCTTTTCACTTGGGTAGCACTGATGTGTGACTAGGCATCGCTCTTTGCTTGTGAAGTCATAAGTGTTATGGACTTTCACTGCCAACGTGAAATGGACCTGTAGGGTCACACACATAGGATTTAACCTAGATGAGGAGTTTATCCACAAATGATATTTAGATTGATTACTAAAGGAGTTTAGTAGTTCAATTAAACACTTAATCAATTGATAGATCAATATCATAGTGTTCAAGGTGTTGGACCGATTGATTGGAGTATCAGATTGATTGAAACTGCAATTGACTAATTTTGCATAGACTGTTGCCCCAACCGATCAGCTCATGGGATGAACCGATCGGCTCAGGTTCTTGAACCGGTCAACTCAAGTTGTGATTCGATCGACTCATGAGTCATGAAATGATCAACTCAATTGTTGAACCGGTCGATTCGTGGACCAACCGAGATCGTGTGGAAAGTCAGAAGACTATTTTGCAAATACAATTTGTTTCACTTGTACAAATTTGATTTGGGCAAGGATTAATATTTAATTAATCAGAAACAAATATGAAAGTCAATTTGAGTTGGATCAGGACCATGAACCAATCGGCTCAGAGCACCAGCCGATCGACTCAGAGGCCCAGACGATCGACTTAGGTTCCAAACAATTGGCTCAGAACCTGAAACGATCGTTTCAGGGTGTGAAACGATCAATTCAACTGGCATAGGTTGGTTGCTTTGTGGAAAATCTTGAACCGTTCTGCTCCTGTTTAATCCCGCATTGCCCGACGTAGAGAACCCTGTCCCATGACCCTCCTATATATATGGGTATTGGGGGCTTCTCAGGTACAACAACTCAGAACACCAGTTGCTCTGCAAAGTTGTCATTCTCTCTAGTTTTGGTAAGCGGGAGAGAGCTCGAGCAAGCGCTACCCGATAAGGGAGGCACAACAGGGGAAAGACAACTGCAGAAAAGTAACTGGTTGTAGGAGAGTGTGTTGGTGACTAGTATGCCAACATGAGGGTGTGACTCCTTCCGATTCCTTGTGGGACAAGGCGATCGGAGTTCCAGGTGGTCTGTGTGGACTACTTCAGAGGCGGGAGACTTCTGCCGCTCAGAGGACAGCTGTCAATCCCGACAGTCCCGGTGAGACCAGGAGCTGCACATACACTGTCCAAGACCGGAGGTGAAGACGGCACAAGCCGTGAGGTAACGTCACCGAGCAAGCCTTGGGACAAGGTATGCCTCTACAAACCATCCTTCCTATTGTATAGACGTTGACGTGATTCCTTCATTTTGGGTTTGGGAGAATAAATTTTTTGTTTCCTCTACCTTCTTTGTCTTCCCTAAAACCCAAAAAAAACCCATATGCATACCCAGTGGTACTGTACATGGGCCAATGTTGACGATTTGATGGTTTTTTAATCTAGATCTGACAATCCAGATTGCATTTGGGCTCTCAAAGGGAAAGGTTCGCGTGACATGTGAATTAAATGGCTAGAACTTTGATCCTTGGGGCAAATAATGTACATTTTCCTTTCCTTTTGCAATTAGGGGACCATTTATCATCCAATTAAGCCCAAATTTTGTAGGTTGTCTAATTGAGAGGCAAGGGATCTAGTTTTCCTATTATTTTTGGCGTTTGACCATTATGAACCCAACACATCTTAATTTTATGTCTAAGTAAATTTCTATCATATTTAATTATTTCTTTGTCATTAAATGCTCATATTTTGTATGAGACTCTTTATCACCCATATCTATCCATAGGAGAAACATAGAAAATAATTTTAAACTTAGGTCCTTCTACATGGTGATTTTACACATTTATTCTAGATGTAGCATGTAATTCCAATTTATTTTATAAATCCTCAAATAACTCATTTAGTTCAATGTAACTTAAGGAGGGAGTTCTAAGATAAAAAAATTCATATTATTCACTCAAGTTGGGGTTCGTTACAACACTCCAACCCGTACAGAGGATTTTTCCCCAAAATCTAAGCTAATTAAATTAATAGTCTATAAGATATATCCATGTTGTGAGAACAATTATATATATATATATATATTAATGCATGTTTTCAAATAGGTCTCTTCATTAGTACCCTAGGTAGAGTGTAGTGATATCATGATGCTATTGGTTTGAGAAATAGTTCAAGAGTTTAGATAAAATGGTTTTAATCCAACCACCCTTAACTGGTTCTCTACTGCTTAAAGTCTAAGGGTTCAAGACCAACCATAGAATAATCTAAAATGTGGTTTAACTAATCCATGCATAGCTATAATTTCTCCACATACACTGCCGTAGACTTGAGGTTTAGGATTGTTTTTGACTTAACGAAATGTTAAGCTTCTAGGGTTTGTACATGTACCCTCAGTTAAATGATGTGTTGATAAAATTTTGGTGAGAAAAACTTGCAAAGAAGTGAGGGAAAATAAAAGTAGTGCCAAAACATATTGCGGCTAAGACATCAAACTTGATGAAGCTATTATTGGTATAGTATGGGTTTCATATGTATACTACCTTCAATTACTCCAACAACCCCAACATGCAAGGTGAAGGCAGGTTCCATGCATCTCTCCACTGGGGGACATGGCTCTGGATGATCGTTGTTATCTCTTTGTTTCATAGATGGTCTAATAAGAACAAGTTCTTCCTGAAGTTGAGGACATGGGGGTCTAATGTGACCAACTTGCCCACAGTGATGATATGTCAGTTGCCTATCCTTCCTTCATATTTTGGGGTCCTCTGGCTGAAAACACTTCTTGTGTTTATGATCATCATCATATGCTTCTTTTTCTTATTATTCTCTTTGCGTGATAGGGTATGGAAATTAGGATATAACTCAACAGCTAAGGCCATATCCACTATCTATTGAAAAGTGAGAGGAAGTTGAGGGACTAATGCATGACCCACATGATAGTTGAGGCCTTGCAAGAATAGATCATCCCTTCACTCTTCAATCAACCCAATAGTCTATAACTCAAGTAATAGAAATCTTCAGAGGGACCGAAAGGGGTCCTTATTTCTGACTATAGAATTCTACTTCCTTTTTCTTTAGGGCAATAGTGCAGATGTACTTCTCATAGAGTAGCACCAAACATTGTGCCCAAGTAAAAGTAGATATTCACGAGTCTGGGATATTCCATTCCACCAGACTCATGTTGTCCCATGAAACACATATGTAGTGAACCTAACCTTCTAATGAGGAGGATATGTCATTCCATCAAAAGTCTACTCTATGTCTAAGACCCAGTCATCAACCTTATCAACCATCAATAGTTCTCCTTCACCCTTGAAGTAAGGTGGTTGCATCTTCATGAAGTCAGTTAATGATTATTCCTTGCACTTTTCAGACACAGGAGGAGTGTTCAACTTCCCTACCATACTCATTGTGGGAAGCTGTCGTAGGAAGGCTAACTAATGCTTAGGGGTGAGGCCAATCAAAGCAGAGGTGGTCGTGTCGATGACCCCATGAGCAGAGATGGAGTTGCTCCTAGGAGGGGGATCCATGCCAAAATTAGGATTCTCTGGTGTGGAAAATCTTTCTGAAATGTCAGACTAAGTAAATAGGGTGGATCTCTTGAAATGTAGGTTTAATGGGTAAGGCATACATGCTAATTAAGGACTTCTAAAATAGTTAGATTATCGATCACAAACATGCTTTGATACCATTCTTGTAATGAGTGGGTACCCGTAGGGGACCGCTCCTCAAGGAAATAATGTAAAATACCCAAATAGATCATATCCCATGAAATAAAAGACACTTAATCAGGGTTCACAATATTTCTTTAAATAGAATGATAACTAGAACATAGTTTTGTTGTAGCAGAAATTTAAATATGGCTATTGCATGATATTCACAACAAAGTTCAACTAATGAGCCATAGATGGCTTCTAACAAAATTCAAAACTTAAACTACTCATATCAGTTTTTGGTGGATAACCTATCCATTTAAGAAGTCCTCAACAACTAGGTTTGACTGTCACCACCTAACTCCTGGTCCTCAGGATGAGCAACCTCTGGGTGGGTTGAATACAACACCCGGGGTAGAGAAAAACAAAAAGGAAAGGATGTTAGCAACACTGAGGATGTGCAATAAATAACAATCTAGGTATTGGGGTAAAATTCAAGATAGAATTTTAAAGGAGTTAAAAGATTGAATGGATGTATCAAAGACATGGAAAATTACTCATGTGTGACAAAACTAGAATAACTATAAACATGTTGGTAAGAAATAACACATCTACCATAAATATGGGGCGATCAGGAACATGTATACAATACTCTGAGCAGGACATGATACACATATTCTCTAATAGTATCTTTGTAGGAATTATCACCTCTGAATTATCAAGTGTGGGAGTTTATACATCCACATAAAATAACACATGTCACATTATACTAGTAGTCACCACATGCTGTATATAAAAGAGTAAGCAACTCTAAGTCAAAATATGAGAGATGAGACGTTCCTTGGATATTAAGTTGGTCAAAAGGACCCATATAAGAAATCTCAATGATAAAAGATATTCTAGATACAAAAATGGATCTTTCAAATAGGATCAATGCAAAGAGATAACTTTACTATGAAGGTCATGATTTACAATGGTCTTAAGAGAGAGAAAGTTATAGATCATTTACTCAATGTATATAGTTTAGGAAAACATATACCTTGATTTGAGTTGTAAAATCAGATATTGAATCCTACCCCTCCAAATCTAAAGTCAACACAACCTACATATAGGTTTAGATCCATCAATTAGGGTTTATGTATATGTATTGGGAAAACCCTAGAAATCCAATCCAATGGTAAAATCCTAAGTGGACTCATGTTGAAGACCTAATAATGAGTTCAAAGTTTCTTAAAGATATCTCGAGCCAAAATCACAACTTTTTTTTCATGGTGTTGTCTTTGGTTATTTGTAAGATCATAAGTGAGATCAAAATCCTAAAACTCAAATCTTCGATAAAAACTGAAATTAACACATGGTTAGATCTTAGAGAAATAGTTGAGGGTTACTGATCATGGATGTGACTCCAAGATCTCAATTTTATCTTTTAAAACCTATATTTAAATATTACTGTGACATTATGAAGATTTAAAACCATAAAAATCAAATCTTTAGAACTTGTGAATCACGCAATGAAATCTATACCAAAATGTAGAGAAAATTCTAAAAATTTTGAAACATATTTTTTGTAATTTTTGGAGTTCCCAGTAAAAAGATATGATTTTTACGAGATCTATGTCATTTACTGATTTATTGATGTAAATTGATATCCAAATGACTATTGTACCCTTACATTATCATTTTGTACATAGACCGTGACATGGTGATATTGTCATAATAATATTAGGGAAATCATGTGACACATTAAAATAAATATCACCAAAATTACTGAGACACCCATGTGAAAAGAATAATGATAGAATAAAATGAAGGGACAAACCTGTAAAGTTACCAAGAGGTTTTCACCTACCTTGCTACCCAGTGCCATGGCCACAAGCAAGGTTCAGTAGCCGTGGTTCATTTTGGGGGGAAACACGACACACAAGGATTCACAATTCTGACTAGATGAATCTGTGGAGGAGGTGTCAAGGTATCTTACCCAGGGGAAATTGAGCTCTGGTGAGGTAGAGAGTCGAGGAAAAGGGCCACAATACCATATTAGGAAAAGAGTTTAGTGGCATCCAAGAGAGTACCTGAGATGAAATTGACTGCTATGTTATGTTTCAAGAGGTGCTGCAAAAGTACCACTAGGGTTTAGTATTTATAAGGTGTGGATTTAGGGCTTAAGAATAAAGGAGCTTCGAGAAGATCAGTTTTGGATTTGGGTAAAACACGTATATATAACATTGGTATCAAATATGGGGCTAGTTGGATCTGGAATAATTTAGAAACTAATCCAACTTATTTCACTAAGTTTCGTGAAGATTCAAGCGAGAAAGACACGAGAAACCCATATGCATACCCGACGGTACTGTACACGGGCTGATGTTGTCTACTACTCGAGGTAGGAGACAAGATAATGGTTGTTTGATCCAGATCTGATGATCTAGATCACAGTTGGTCTCTCAAAGGAGAAGGTCTGCATGACATGCGATTTAAATGACTAGAACTTTGATTCTTCGGGCAAATAATGTACATTTTCCTTTACTTTTGCAATTAGGGGACCATTTATCATATAGTTAAGCCCAAATTTGCTAGGTTAGTTAATTGAGCGGTAAGGAATCTAATTTTTCTATTATTTTTTGCTTTTGACCATTATAAACCCATAAAATCTTAATTTGATGCCTAAGTAAATCTCGATCATATTTATTTATTTCTTTATCATTAAATGCTCAAATTTTGTATGAGACTCACTATTACCCATATCCATCCATAGGAGAAATCTAGAAAATTAATTTTAAACTTAAATCCTTCAACATGGTGAATTTACACTATTGGTCTAGATGTAGCATATTATTCCAATTTCTTGCTTTAAAACCTCAAATAACTCATTTAATTCAATCCAACTTCAGGATAGAGTTCTAAGATAAAAAAATTCATATTATTCACTTAAGTTTGGGTTCATTACATCAATTCAAGAGAAAACAATATTAGAAAATGACATCAATAATACAATGCAATAATTTTTAGAGAAGAAATTAATAAATGTGAGTTCTTGTCTTTTAAAAAGTTCCATAAATATAAACAAATATAGAAATGTATGATGTTCATTACAAAGAGAACTATATAAAATTATGGGTTGGAACCCATAATTCCAAACCAAGGGTAGGAGGATTTAATCCATGATACCAAATTCCATGATAGGAGAACAAAAACCTCAATGTCTGGAAGGAGAACGAAAACCTTAGTGCCCAATTGTAAAGTATTATAGGAGGATACATACCTCAAGACTATGGTATAAGGACTAAAATCTCAATGTCTAAAAGTATGGCTAATCTACTTTTAGATATAATTAATCAAACCACACGTGAATACATATTGAAAGCAAGTAATAATTTCAACCCAAATAATATTTAGGTATAAAAAGGGACGAAAATATCCAACATATGGATATTGGGATCACGTGGCCCATATACAAGAAAAACATGACGTTTAGTAATAAATGATGGAGAATTTAGTAAATAACAATGGATAAAAAGGATCCAAAATTTCAAATTGAGAAGTGTAATTGAAATGTGCCTTACTTTAAAGGAATAAGGTAGTCATATCAGTGCCCAAATAAAAATAGGAAGATGCAGATAACTTAAGAGTACACTTAGTTATCCTACCAAAACCCCATAATCCAAGATCCCATTTTAAAATACTTATATTCATTATATAAGGAAACTAGGATTATGATATTGTTAAATACTTTTTCTGGTTAGCAAAATTCATGGTGTTTTTTTTGTATTTTTGGTAAAAGGAACTTTATAAAGAATAATTACTCATAAGAGAAATGCATATAAACAAGAAAACAAGTTGTACAGTGTATGCCCAAGAGTAATTCCCAAAGTGTATAAGAAGAAAAAAGAATAAGATGAAGGACCCAACGATCCCAACTCAAGCATCTATCTCAAGTGTCCAAAAAGACTTCTTCTTAGAAAATCAGTATGAACTCCTCAAGCTTAAGAAATCCTCTCTGACACGACTCCACAAAACTTCAGCAGAATTGATTCTATCTTCATGTACTTAGAACTTCCTTTCAATCCAAAGATTGTATTTTTTAAGGAAGAATAACAGTCTCTTATTACCTAAAAATCCTTCTACACCATTCTAATTTGAATGAGAAAATCAGATTCCTAGATCACCAGTAGCAAAGCTATGCACCTTTTTAGAAATAGAGCAGTCAAAAAACAAATGTTCAACATCCTCATAACCATTGCAACAGAGGAAACATATAGACACAGACTAAATACCAATTCTCCTCACATAATCACTAGTAGTAAATTTATTCAAATAGGTTTTCCAAACATGAAAAACACATCCCTAGGGGCCTTTCTCTTCCATAACCAAGAGAAAAAGCTGATCTCCGGACCTTTTATGCAAAAAGCATTCTAGAAAGCCTTCACTTTTGGATACGAGCAACCACAAATTATATAATATCAAAATGCATTGATGGCTTCATCTGAGAATTAACAAGGTCATAAAATGCCTTGTTCATCAGACTCTTATAAACATGCCACCTAGAATCAAGTATAATCTCATTAACAAAATAATCAATAGGAACTATCTTTAATGAATAGATTGTGCATCAACCACGGGTCCTGCCAGAGCTTTATGTTTCTACCATCTCCAGTAATAAAATGTGCATGAGTGAGTAATTTGGTTCTTTGCTTAATCAACTTTTGCATCAAGCAAGACCACTTAGAGTTAATCTTGGCTGATAAGAAGGAAGAGTACTTGAAGTATCTTTCACCAATCCATTTAACCCAAAGGATGTCCTTTTTATCTACTAAATTCCAGGCATTAAAGTACAAATAGGTTAAGGACACTTCATTAGTTTTCCTTATTCCCAATACCCCTTCACAAGTCGATAGGGTAATCTTTTCCCAAGGTAGAAAATGAAGATTAGCCTTACTTTCAGCACTACCCCACAGAAAATTATTACAAAGAGTGTCAATATCATCACAAATTGAAGATGGAAGGGGAAAAGTAGAATTCCAATAAATATGTATAGTATTAAGTGTAGATTCCACTCAGTCACATCTACTTGTCAAAGAAAGGGAACTAGCTTTCCAACATTTCAGCTTTGATTTAATCTTATTAATACGAGGGATACACTCTTTCCTTCTCAACTTCCCAACAAGAAGAGGAACTCCTGGATATTTTGAAGGAAGTTGGCACTCGGGGAATTTGAGAACATTCACGATATCTTGTTTGGGTGCTTTTTTACTAAACAGAATAGAGCTTTTCTAGCATTGATCCTTAGACCAAACATATTTTAAAAAGAATCAAAGATATCATTAATGACCTTTGGTATTAGAAACAGAGGCTTCCAAAGAGACCATAAGGTTGTCAGAAAATATAATATGAGAGATATCAAAGAGATATCAAAGTTCTCAAAATCACTCAAGGGTACCAAACTCTTGTTAATGACAACCTTCTCAATCAACTCAGAAAAACTTACATTACAATACAAAAAGATAAGGGGCAACATGATCCCCTTATCTAATTCCATTAGAAGGGTAGAATTTAGGGCTAGGTTCACCATTAATGAGACTTGATAGGACGTTGACATAAAAAAATCTTCAAACCATCTTATCCATCAAGAAGGAAAACCAATTTTGTGAATAACATAATAAAGATAACTCCAACTAATAGAGTCATAGGTTATGGATAGATCTACCTTCAAACACACTTTATCTTTAGAGGTAGCTCTATTGAAATCATGAATAAACTCACTAGTCAGAATAACAACATCTTTAATGATGCACCCTTTAATAAAAGCACATTGATTCAACCTGATGATATCCAAAAGCTCCTTTTGTAATCTGTTAGCAATCAGTTTAGAAATGATCTTATAAACAATATTGTACAAAGATATGGGATGTTAGTTCTTTATCAAACTACTATCACTTCCTTTAGGATTAAGATAAATGAAGGTATTATTAGTTTCTATAAGAAGTCTCCCATAAGAAAAGAAATCCAAAATTGCACAACTGACATCGTCTCTAATTTTATTCCAAGTCTTTTTGGAAAAAGTGGCGTTGAAACTATCAGGCCCTAGGGCCTTATCCGAATTAAGAGACTAAACAATCTCATCATTTTTTATAAGGCAAGGCTCATAATAATAATTTTATGGTGACAAGTAAGTTTAGGACCAATCCTCTCATACTAGAAAATCATCCTTTTAGAAGTATCATTGAAAATCTTTTCACAATGATTCGACACATATTTCTTAATAACACATAGATCATAAGAGATATCACCTTTAATATTGAGACATCTAATGTTTCTCTTGTGCCTCTTAGTTTACAGAGAAGAATAGAAAAATCTTGTATTAGAATCACCACATTTAAGCCATTGAACATGGGACTTCTATATCAAAAGGACTTCCTCTTTAAGTGAAGCTTTCCTAAGTTGATTAGCATTACGTACCAGGTCAAAATCCATCAGGTTCCATTCAGCCAACTCCTGAGCTGTAACAGCTTGATTCCTCTTGATTTTGGAATCCAAAAGTAGTCACAAACTAAGGAGTCATTCCATTCAATTAAATGCTTCTTCAAAATTTGAAACTTCCTATACATTGATTTGTTAGATGGAGGTTGTTTACCAATTTTCTCACCCTCATTCCTAATTGCATTAAAGTCCCCAAGGATGAACCAAGGAATGTCAATAGAACTCAAAATATTAGAAATATAAGGCCATAATCTACATCTATCATTGTCATCATTGTGCCCATATATCACAGAAAGAAGGAAGGAAGAGACAAAAATTAATGCCACAATGAACAAGCTGATCATTTTCAAAAACTTTTGAATAGTACAGACATCAGGATCCTAGAGAACCAGAACTCTACCCAAGGGATGATAATCATGATTAGAAATTTAATTATACTGCGAGAAGAACTTAGACATAAAGAACGCAAGACATCTTCTTCTAATTTTCATTTCTATCATAATCACAAACTGGTCTGAGACTCCTTAACTTTTCTTGGAAACTTGTGACTTTGTTGCTCAAGCCTCTAACATTCAATGAAGAGATTTGAATTGGATTCATTTCTGATGGGCTAGATGACTTCCAGTCACAGTATCAACTTCATCTCCATTTAATCCCATACTAAGATCCTTCCTATTAGCTGGAGAAAAAACAGAGTTAATAAGCCTCTGTGAGAGGCCATTAATAGCTTTTAACACAACCTCAAGAGGATCTAAGGGATCTAGAATAATAGATTGTCTAAGAACATACAGAACACCTTCCTTCACAAAAACCAGAACTAGAGTAGAAGGTATAGATCTTGTTAGAAAATTAGCAGCTAGAGCATTATTATCAGGCATACAAACATCAGTAGAATCACTTTGAAGATCATCAAGAATAGAAAAGCAAGAGTCATCCATGTTATTCTATAGAATAGAATTGGATTCAGACGTTATAGTCTTCCCTTTCTCGTTCATCACCTTCTTACAGATTTCATCATCATGACCAAGCAAACCACATAGTTTACACATTTTGGGATTCCACTCATATGAATATGGACCTTAGTAATATCTCCTTTGTAAGTCTTTAGATCTAATTCAGTAGGAAAGATTGAAGTGGTAGGAATAAGAACATGAATATGAGCATAGTCTATCTGTGTAACAAATTTAGTCTGAACATCAGAATGAGCCGAAGCCCCCAAAGAAGATCCAATATGCTCAAATTTCTTTCTATCCCATAACTCGAGAGGAAGACATAAATCCTAATCCAGATAGGAACATCCTCAAATCTATGTTTGACAAGGGTGTCCCCAGGAGGCCATTTGATAAGAAGCACTGGCTTGTTTTTAACTATCCATTGACCACTCTTAATGATGAATTCCAGATTAGTAGAACTTGCAAATCTAATGATAAAGAACCCATTATTCTTACCAATAATTTCAATGTCACCTTCTGGTTTGCACAACCAGTATAGACACTGATGAAGAATGGGCAAGTGAGGCTTGAAATCTACCACATAACCCGCCAAACAATTCTTCCATCTGGATGCATTCTCCATCACTTCAAATCTAGGATAATAGATTCTACCGTCCTCTGTCTTCACTTCAATCTTCTTCAAACTCATGTCCTCCTTCTCCTCCTATACAAGCGATGGATCTATCCAATGCTTAGGAGAGAAAGAAGAACTCATGAACTCAAAGTTAGGACTGGGATGGTGAGCAAGTTGCTTCTTCTTCCAGATCTGGTGAGGTTTTGGGAACTGTGGGGCCAGCAATGATGTGTCTCCATTATCATCACTCCTCCATCCTAGCTACAAATATCTTGTTAAATGTTAAAATCCAAAAATTGCACGTATGAACCCAGTTGATCTGGGTCTAAAAAAGTCACTGCAAATAATAGGGACCCTTTTTTCTGAAATAATATTTTTCTTTTTAATGCTTACATCCCACTCATTTACAATGAACTTTCAAAGATACCACTTGTTAACTAATTTTAAATTACAAAATCCCAGTCTTCAGGACTACGATACCAATTTAGATTTCAAGACTACATGTGTGACAATGGGTTTTTTGGGTAAATTCATAAGCTCAAAAACCATGTGTCAAGCAAGAAAATAAAGGGCAAAGAACAAAAATACCAAGGCAAGTAGTACTAAATTAGATATAGGTGAGGGAAAATTTATAACAAATAAGACAACATGTGTTCTTTCACCAATTGTAAGATCCAAAATGAGAGTATAATGAAGGAAATATTTAAACATGGTCCTTCAATACCAAAAAGCAGCAAGGATACATGCTTTGTGTTCGTGGGTTCCAAGTCCTATGATACCAAGAAGTTTTCTTTTTAGTGTTGGTCCTAGTGATTGATGCATCAGGGTTGGAGACTGGGGTCCAGAGAAGAAGTTAAGAAACTAAGAGAAAAGGCTCTAATCAAAATATTCCCTTGAAGATAACAATACTAGAAATATGAGAAAACAAAGCCAAAATCATGTGATTGCTTGTATGGTCTTAGCACTAACCGGAGAAGTATCAAAAGAGGGATTAAATAACTACTAGATGAGAAGGGGAGTTAGGGTGAAAAATGCATTCACATTATTAGATAAGAGAGTTATGGGTGATATCTAGATGTTGTTAAGATCAATGGCACCCTACAAAGAATAGGGATGCAAAATCACACAAGATGCGTGGGTAACAACACTTGAGGGAAGGAAAGGCCAAAAGAGCACCAATAAGTCACATAAAAGAGTTTGTTAGAGGTAATGAGAGGG
Organism: Alisma plantago-aquatica; assembly: GCA_963693085.1. Lineage (NCBI taxonomy): Eukaryota > Viridiplantae > Streptophyta > Magnoliopsida > Alismatales > Alismataceae > Alisma > Alisma plantago-aquatica. Next base: position 1,285,000,629 of record OY856409.1, read on the forward strand.
TTTATTAGGGGTTTTATCACTTAAGGTAGAAATGGGGTTTGGTTAGGAAGGAATTATCATAGAGATAATAATTATGGTTTGATATGGAAATACACAACAACACATTTGAGGAATGCAGGGATCAATCACATTAGAATTGTAAGGAAAAGGAGATTAGTGAAATTTGAGAGAGAGAGATAAAAGCACAAGAATACTTGATCTATGTAGAATAGGAAATCCCTTAAGTTGAGAAGATAACCCACAATTGTTTGAAGAGTTTGGATTTAGTGAAAGAATATAGTAATAATTCCCATCCATTGGATGGATAGACTAGCCATGGAAAGATCAACATAAGGTATGTGATAGTAGATAAATTGGGGGGGGATTTGAAATTGATCCCTACAATTCAAATATTTATCCTATTAGATTTTGTTATCATCATATTTCATTTTCTATTTTGTTGAGAGGCCAAATGATGTCCAACTAATGTGAAAATTGACCCCTTGGCTAAGTATGACCAACCCAATTATGTTGTTAGTATCCACTTCTATAAACCTTTCATAAATATTTCTCATCTTAGAGCAAAGATCATCAATAAATGTAATTATTATCCCTTTTATCAATTGGTACAATAATTTCGATTTCTATTTCTCTACTCATTATCTAGACATTGGAATATTCTACATAATTAATTTAAAGATAATATATATAGATAAATTAAATGCTAATTGCAATCTAATTCCTTAGATGAAGTTAGCTTTACTAATTTATAGTATAGCCTCTTATTTAGAAGGTATTTATCTGGAACTATATTTCCATATTTCTAATAGTACTATTGTCATCTAACTAAAGGAAAAGGGGAACTAGCATGAAATATAATGAAAATGCATAAGGAACATTAGAGATCAGAGGATGAGCCATGGGTCGAGGGTGAGGACGAGGGAGAGGGTGAGGGTGAGGCAGAAGGGGAAGAGGATGTGGAGGTATCCCTGGTGGACACAGAGGATGGGTGCAAGCTCCTACTGTAGAGTCATCTTCTTTGACTCCTCCATCTGGCCAATCAGTGGTTAATGGAGATGGAGGCGAGTGAGTTGTTCCTGATCCTCCTATATAATCACCTAGGGCTCTTCTACCATCGCAGAAGGATGTGGATCCTTCATCTACTTCTCAACCCCCTGACCCCCTCCTAAAGATTCTCCTGAAGCTATTTCATCTTCTCGGCTTGCCGACTGGTTGTAAGCTAGCCAGCTAAGTCAGGCGGTTTCAGATGTTGCTTTGGTGGAGTTTGTAGAGTCGATTCTAAAGGATGGTCTGAGATGCGCCTCGATTTCCAGTTCAGATTGCTCCATTCTGGATTAGGCTGAATACCTATATGTTCGCTTCATCAGCATGAAGTCATTTAGAGGTCAACTAGTAGGTTGGTTTCGCAGAATATGGAGGTCGAGCGGTCCTATGGAGATCGTCGCTGAGGAGAAAGAAGGGTTCATAATCAAAATAGCTTCCCAAAGTGAAAAGGAAAGAATCGTGAATGAGGCCCCTTACTTTATGGCTGGGTCTCTGCTTGTAGCTTAATCTTGGGAACCTGGCATTCCTCTTCAGGCTCTCTCTTTCATGCAGGTCCCTGTCTAGTTTAAGATCCAAAACATGGGTATTCCATGGACTATAAACCACATTGCCAGTGTGGCTAGCACCATCGGGAGGCCGATTGATTATGATGATTCTTTAGTGACAGTAGGCTGCCTTGGAGCTGCCTACATTTGTATTGAAGTCAACTGTGAGTCAAAGTTTCCCAAAGAGACAATGGTGAATCTCGATTCCAAATCCAAGCTACTAAAGCTAGAGATCATTTCTAGGCCTCTAGTTTGCCTAAGTTGTAAGAGATTTGGACATAGGGCTGCCTCTTATCCATAGGTGATTAGGAAAGCTCCTCTTATAATGGACTTTTAGGTCACAAGTGCTCAACGAAATGCCATGGTGAAGGCTGCTGACCTCAAATTGGCCTATGAAGAACAACTGAAAGCTTCTACCAAATCCACTATAGTCTAAGAGAAAAGGAGAGAGGAACAACTAGCTACTGATCAGACATACTAGGAAGCCATTGCCAATCAAGTTATTGATACTGTTCTTGGTCTCTCATCTAGGACAACAAATGATGGCGTTCATCCATATTCAGGGGAACCTGATATGGTTATTTCTTCCCCAATGGTCAACATTGGGAGTCTAAATCTAGACTGGGAGCTAGACATTTGTAGTAGTCAACAAGGTGAATGTGACTCAGAATCCTGGAAGCTTAATAAAATTTGGGAGAGTTGTAGCTTTTCCTTTGAGTATCAACAAAAAGGGAAGAAACAACTCAGTGATGAGGATGTATCTGAGGAAGCATCCATTGTAGGGTCTGTATCTGATCATTGGGATCCTTACTTATTCAAAGTTGGTGATCTCAGATCAAGGAAAAAGAAAAAATCTACAAGAAAGAAAGGCTAAATGGGTGACCTTATCATGTTGTTGTGATTCGGGAATGTATCCCATGGTTTATCAGGACTTTTTCTATGTCCAAGTCTCACACTTTGTGGGTGCCTTAACGACAGTGATCTGCTTGCTCACAAAATTAGTCTTGTGCTACCTTGGTTTTATGTATCCTGTCGCTCATGTGTTGACCTAGATTCCCTAGTTCTTCTCCTTTCTTGATGGTTTCTTTTCTTTCTAGTTTGACCTCATTATGAGGATAGCTTTGAGGGATGATAAATTGCCCTGCGGGGTAGTTTGTATCCATTTGGATTTTTCTTTCTAGTTCTCTATTTAGGCTTTCTAGATTGCTTTATGTTTCTAAGCCCCAGGGGTCCATTTCTTTGTACCTAAATTTTTTGGTTTTTAAATAATTGCACTTGGTTCACCAAAAAACATTAGAGATCATATATATTCCTAGGTTTGGGTGTGTTACAATGTCTATATTACATGATTTTTCACATTTTAGATAGATCATAGGGTTTGCACATGGATGATAAAAGACTTACACTAAATAACAAAACATAAATGTTGCAACATGTGATTTATCCTTGCCCATTTTGTAGGATTATGTGATTGTGCCTTCTTATAATTAAAACTCAAGCTAATGTGACTATGATTTTCAATTAATAATCTAATTTATATGTTTTTATAAGATTATTTAGAGGTTAGGCGACAAATCCAAGTGTCATCAAGGAAATCATGAGCTGTTGGTTGATCTAGTTATAAAGAAGACATATATTCTTCTATAAAACAATGGAGAAGTAACAAGAGAAAATAGGTGTGACCACTATCATTAATCTATGTTCATCTTGAAAAATAATAAAATCATTTAAAGAATATGTTGGACGAATAAATCTATATTAGATGACATTGATATTGTATTCCTACACCCTTGAACAAACCTATGAAAAGAAAATCATGGTGGATTGAACATTGCATAGACAAATCATTTGATCCTAAGATAATGAGGCCAAAAAGCAATATATATCATTATGGGAAATTCCATGGGACCAAAAATGTTATTCCCACTAATCTATCAGCTATAATGGACAACCTAATTAGCACAACACAATAAGAATACTCTTCAACAACTAGAGCAAGGTAAAGACTATACTAATCCAACTAAATAAATCCTAAAACTAGAATATGATGTTGAGGATAATAAAGAGGGAGAACAAATCTTGAACATGGGGTGTTGATGAAGTTGTTGATAATTTTTCTTGTTTCGTGTTACAACTTTCATGCTCAACCAACTCATGTAAAGCTTTCTTCAATCTATATAGAATTCATCATATTTGATACCATGTAAATCATGGGCACTACAAAGTACACTTCCAGATACCCTGGTGAAAACTAGAAAAATAATGAAAAGGAAACAAGTGTGATAAAAATGTTGAAGTTCTACCTTGTTATACTAAATTGGAAATATCAATAAAATCTATCTTGTGTCTTCAACAATATTAGACTATTCCAAAAGATTTGCAAATATCATAAAGAGAAACTAGCACACTCATACTATTTATATTGTTGCATTCCCACTACATATAATCACAATACTATGGACGTTGGGAACTCATCTTCCATGACATCATCTACTACATCTCCTTCACATATATTGGGACTCTATATTTTAAAACAAAGTGAAGTAACATCACACCCTCGTTTCCTAGTTCATAACACAAAATCTATGAGATTTACACATTTATGTGTCAAGATAGAACTCTTATGTGGATGGTTTTACCACAAATTTCTATTGGAATTGTTAGTATATAGTTAAAAATCACTTTCTAAGTATGGTGGTATGCCTATATGGTGAGGGTATTCAAGAGATAAATGGTACCTTCAACACTCCTATTAGGACAGTCACAAACCCTTCTTCTATTAAATACTATAGACCTATTAGTCGTATTAATGAATTTTACAAATCTTTGCAAAAAATATTATCAATATATAAAAATACCAACTTAAATAGATCACAATTAAAAATCAAACACGGTTACTCATTGGTCAAAGAATTTAGGAAGTTTCCATCACTGCCAAATAGATCAGGTACATTTAAGAATTGCCAAATTCTTACCCTCAAGATAATTTCAAAAAGATCCTTGATGATGTAGTTGGAAGTTCTAGTTGACTATTTGGTTAAATCTAATGGATAATGCTTGCTTCAACACTTGCTCCTACTTTGTACACGTAGATGGTTCGTCATTTGGTTTTCCCATAGTTCAAATGTTTTAAGACAAAGGGACCTATTTCTTACAGGCCTTTTGCAATAGTAACATATATTCTCTCCCATATACTTAGATTGGTTGTTCAATGCAACCTTATTGATGCTCCACCATCCAGCAATACAACATTTTAGTGTTAGTTAATTTCCTATTGATGTTGTCATCTTCATGGAACAAGGTATCATAAACATCCTCATTATTATTGGTATGCTGACTATATCATATATCTTTTATAAAAACATTGATATTAACTATGAAAAATCATCTATACATCGAATCCATAGCAATGAACATAATCTTTACATATATATAAAAGTAAAGAGGAACATGATCCCATTGAATATCCATGTATGCCTCTCTCTACACACAAATGGATAACATTTACATTTTCTCTAAATAGATAAAATGAATGCGAGTTTAGCCATGTTGAATTAGAAATTTTGGTCAAAGGTGGAAAAAAGATGTTGCTAATTTTTTGACATGGTAGTCTATCCTTCGCAATTCATTAGTTGGATCTCCTTATCCAAGACATTTGCTAAAAGTATTGGAAAATTATAAAAGAATATTTATGTGCAGTGAGTATGATAATCACCAGATATATAGTTAGTGGGAATGATTTCAAACTAAAAGATGATGGAGGTTGTGATATGATTGATTTTTCCACACTATCTTAATGTTTTAGTTGTGCAAGCATAACATATGACACACAGTCATATGCATCTTGTTGTTGAAAAATGTTATAGACATAAACCTATCTCGGAGAAGTTTCAAAAGAAAATGATCTTGTCTCTTGAGATATGCTATGTTATAATAACAAGATTAAGCATAATTATCACCACAAGTTTCGCATTACACCATCACATTTTATAAGGAACCTTGGATGAAGAGAGAATCATGACCTATGGTTTTCGTGTTCAAGATTCCCTATACGTAAAAAGGTTTAATCTAGAAGTTGTTAAGCTCGTCATGTAAAAGAGGGACAACTATCTAGAAGAAAAAATACATCTTCTTGACAAGGTTGGACTCAATTATTGTGGTACGCATCACCAACCAAACAACCCCTCACAGACTAATAACAATCATTTATTAGCTCCAGGAAACACTCTAGATTTTATATGACATATAAATACTTTTTAAACTTAAAAATTCTTTATCATCTTGACAAATTATTTTTGGAAAATAAAATGTCCATGCAAAGCTAATATAACTGTTCACTCATAGAACACAATAAAAACGTGAAAGGTGTTAGAAAAAAAGGAGAGATTTAATTAGCTTACTTGTCTTCTCTACAAAAATAATGATGAGAAACTCTTGTGAATGCCCTTTCTTCCATTTGGTCTCATGCACTTATGTGACTACCGAAGTTACTATCATCTCTTGGCAGAAAACATGATCCAAAAGCTTTTCAATAGTCATTTATGTAAGCAAGCACAATAGAACACTCTATAGCTAGTGGTAGTTGTGATTATATTTTGCACCATCAGGATAGAAATAAATAACAGATAATCTAGGGGTATTCTTCTTTTTACTTCTCTTTCAATTATGATGATTATATCACCTCTACAGGATGGGCAAAAACATTGCCCATTTTTACAAAGGATGCACTTCGAACCATAAAGGGAAAAAAATTAAAAGTGTTTTATTGTCAAATTAGAAGAAGGCTCCCTAACCTTTACCTCTATGTAGGGTTGAGTAGCTAATTCAAAAAAATTGAGCAGAAAAGCCTTGCTTTCCACTCAAGATAGCGGAGCAACAATATATAAATAATAATTTCATTTTATAGTTTTTGTTTGGGGTTTGTTCAGTTGTCCTCAGAAATCCTATCTTTCTATTTCATAATTACCTTTGGTGATCTTATAGTCAGTTGACCTTAAACAATAAGTCAATAATGTTTTTGTGCCGCCAGCATCATGGGCCTTTTCACGCTGATGTTTACTCTGCATGATCTAATGTAAGCCTTTTCTCTATTATTTCATTTTTTTTGATAAAGTTCATAGCATATATTAAAAGCAAAGCAAGCAAACACCTGCTTTGACGAGTCATACAGGTTGAAAAATGTAAGTAATGTTTTGCTGGGAGATGAAAGTGATGTTAAAAGTTTAAGGGGGAGGCACCCCTTAACAAGCCTCTTGTAACACTAATCCAGAAATTTTTTCAGAGAAAATGCAACTACTAGACATAATAATATCACTGATGTTGTTGTAGCAAACTAACACCCGTTTCATCGTCCACCATAGCCTTCAGGTCACAGAGAAAATAGGCTTCAGATTCACCTTCTATAGAGTCTTCCTTTCCATCAAGAACCTGTTTACCTGCACATGGTGAGCAAGTGAAGGTCTGCATCTATTTGTGAGATGATATTTTGCCTCAGTTTTGGAGTGTTGTTGAAGAATTTGTTGTTTATCTCAAGACAAAGGTTCCAGCTAATGATGATGAAAATATCATTTCCCATGAAGGAGTTGTAGTGTCTGTTTGGTGTAATATGTAGGGGAAAGGTTGCTGATAGGAGATCTAACTGGTAATTTCATGTGAAGTGTGAGAAGATGTTTAGTGAGAAGTTACACTTAAAGAAAATGTGTTCTACTGATTCCGTGTCCAATTTGTATAGAGGGCATCTGGAAGGACCAATGAAGTCCTTCTTGGAAAGGTTTTGTCCAGTAAGCAGCTTGTTGTGAAGGAGCAGCCAAAGAAAGGTTTTATATTTTTATTGCCATTTTTGTTTCCATATTTTTGTAGTAGGGGGGGGATAAACCTCTGTAAGATAGGTGAGTGTAAGCTTTTTTAATAGAGTAAGAGTTTCCCCATCACCAAGTGATATTATCAATCTTACATCTAAGGAGATCTCTATATCTTTCCAAGATATATTGTTCAAGGTGTACCGCAAAAATGGATGATTTTTGGAGATTTATTTTAAGTCCCAAAATGTAGGAGAAAATGCCTAGGATTCTGAAGATATTGAGTAAAGAGGCATCTTCTGGGGAGGAGAGGATTATGGTATCATCGACAAATTGTATAATGTTCTCTTTGCATTCCTCTGGTGAGTTAATGAGACCACTGATTTTTCCTAGTTGTATCATGCGAGAGAGGATGGTTGTGCTTATAATGAATAGGTAAGGGGAGAGGGGGTCGCCTTGTTTGAGGTTGTTTGAATTGTGAAAATAACCAAATGGAACTCCATTTATAATTGTTGAAAAGTGGTTTGTGGTTATGCATGCATGGATCCATCTGACCCATTTGTGTGGAAATCCAAAGCCAGTAAGTGTTTTTGTTAAACAATTCCAGTTTACAAAGTCAAAGGCTTTTTCAAAGTCCAATTTGATGGCTAGAAAAGGTGTTCTATTTTTGTGGCACAGATGTATTGTTTTTTTTACCATCAGGTAAGCATCTTGTATGCTTCTACCTTTGAGAAAGGCGTTTTGATTGATGGGAATGATTTTGTTCATGTGTGGTTTTATTCTATTTGCTAGAGTTTTGGCTAAGATTTTGTATGATATGTTGATAAGGCTGATGGGTCTGTACTGGGAGATAAGGTTAGGTTGATTGGTTTTTTTATTAGGGTGATGAAAGTGTGGTTTAGGTGCTTGGTGATATTGTGGGGGTTTTCACAATCGTAGAAAGTCTTAAGCAAAGCCAGGAAGTTGATTTTGTAGTGATTCCAATTTGCAAGATAGAATTCTACATTTAGACTGTCAGGTCCAGGTGATTTATTTAATCCTAGTGTTTTTATGGCCAAGTCCAATTCCTCTAGGGAGAAAGGCTTTATAAGGTCTAGAGGATTTTCAATGTTTGTAGGGCAGATCATAGATCAATTCAAGTCATTTAGGCAGGAGGGATTATGGTTGTTGTTGAAGATTTTTTTAGAAATGGTCAGTATTATGGTTTGTGATAGATTGTTTGTGGGTTGTGATCTTTTCATTTATCAGAAGGTATGTGATGGAGTTTTTTTCGGTAATTTTTGTCACATATTTTATGAAAGAACTTTGTGTTTTTGTCCCACCTTTTTCCCAAGTGATTTTTGCCCTCTGTCTCCACTTAGTGTCAATACACTTTTTTGTGAAGTCAAGGTCAGCTTTAATTGAAAGGATAAGGGCTGGGTCAGCTGTAGGGTCCTTGTCCACATAGAGGAATTGTTCTTCTAGATTTTTTAGGATTTCGGAGAGCTTGTTTGGGTTTGTGTGTTTCCAGTTTTTGATGTGTATTTTGATGTTTTTTGTGTTTTGGAGGAAGTGGAGGCCTAGGTTTGTGGTCTGGGACTCGGCCAATTTCCAATGCTCTACACAGTTGGTGGTAAAGTTGTTTATGGAGAGCCAAAAATTGTCAAATTTGTAAGGTCGCTTACCCCATGATGTGGTTGTTGTATCGAGAATAAGAGGGAAATGATCAAAGATGTCTCTGTGAGAGATGTGAACCGTGGAGAGTGGGTGTTTGTCTTCCCACAACGTGGAGCAGATGAAATGGTCAAGCCTGGCGAAAGTTTGATTTCTTGACCATGTAAAGAATGCATTTGATGGTTTTAATTCAATTAATGCATGTTTTGTGAGGAATTGGCTAAAGAGTTTGTCTGCTGCTGACATGGGTTGTGCTGAATTTGTGGGGTTGGATCTATCAGAGTTTTGGGTTATCAAATTGAAGTCCCCGTTGATAATCCAGGGAGTCATATAGAAATAAGTCATAAGCGATTTTAGTTCAGTTAAGAAGGTTGTTTTATTATGTCCAGGTTCTCCATAAACCCCAGTGAAGTTCCAACAAAAACCATCAGATGTGTTTTTAAAAGCAATGGTTATGGAGTAGTCTAGTGTGGTGGAGTTAAGGGCAGAGAAGGTAAGATTGTTGTATCCAACTAAGAGACCTCCTTTGAAGCCAGTGGGGAAGATTTGGACCCAATCAGTGATTCTATTACCTCCTATAGTTTTGAGAGCAAAGGGGGAGAGACTAGTTTTAGTCTCTTGAATTGTGATCAGGTCAATTTTATTTTTGTAAATGTGTGAACGGATTTCCTTACATATATCAAGGTTTGCAGCCCCATAGACGTTCCCAGAAGAAAATCGCATGTTTGGTGGATATGTTTAGTAGAGAGAAGAAAGGTTTTAAAAAATAGTCTAGTCAATTTTGAGAAGGTCAGATTTTTTTGGTAGTTTCCATATCTCTTTTGTTGGTCCAACCCATAACGAGTTCAATGTCGTCTAGAGCTTTATGTGCCTTGTCCTCATCTTCAAGTTGTATGCCTATGTTTTTAGCAAATTTCATGGAGCTAGTGATGTTTGACCAAGATGCAATGTCCTCTATGTTATCTATGTCACAATTTATAGACTTTGTAAAAAGTGGGGAAGAGGTATCAAGAATAGAAGATTTTGCGCAGGATGAACTGGGTGAAATGTCTGTGGATGTACTTGAATCCAGTCTGTTGACGATGAGTTTTTTGTTTGCCTCTTTAGGTCCTTGCATCATAAGCTTATGGGTATTTCTGCCTCCTTGCCTTTGCTCTGAGCTCTTCAGTTGAGGACTCTGTGAAGAGTTGACATCCTTTAGCATGGTAGGTTTTTGTTTTCTCAAAGTGTTTTGGCTTGAGTCTTTGGCTTGGAAGCTTTCCTTGGTAGAAGTTGGGGAAGTAAAAATGGTGCCATATGGTGGAGAGGTATTATCATGAATGGGGGGAGAGGGGGTTCTGGTTCTTTTTCTGCTTGAAAGAAGGTTTGTGTTATCGGAGGAGGTGGTGTTTGATTTTTTTCTTTCCCAAACGAGGTGTCTATCACCTAAAAGGCGGGTAAGATTTGGTGTCTTTCTATCTTTGTTTGGGCAGAACCATGAAGGTGGATGGTTTGAAAGATCAGAGAAGGTTGTTCTATTTTCCTAAGGATGTTCGGCAGATAGTTTGATGTTATATATAGATTCTCCAATCCTAATATTGATGGAAGGTGGTAAGGAAATTGCAGCTTTGACTGCAAAAAGGCAAAAGGCTTTTATGTATTGGGTAGGATGCAGGGTTTCTGGGTTGATGTATTGAAGAGTAGCCCCGATGGAGTGGGCTATGCCTCTAAAAATCTCTGCTTCCCAAAGGTGAGGTGGGAGGTTGGTGATGGATACCCAGTCTGAGCCTCCAGTAGGAACTGGGAAAGCTCCAAGGTCAGCCATCCATTTAGACAATCTGGCTGTAATAAAGCTAGATCCACATGGTATAGTGAATATCTGGTTGAAGAGATGGTTAATTTTTGTACCTTCAGGAACAGTGTATATCAGTTGGGTTAGAGAAAAGATTTTAGGTTTTAGGATTGTTTGTCCTAGTATGAGGAGGGCTAGAGGGCGGGTGATATCTAGGACATTTATCAAGTTGTTGTCTATGTTGTTTTCAATGGAGATAAGGATGCTCCTCAGGGTGAGGACTTTGAGAAGCCTCATGGAATTTGCAGGTAAGTCAAGGGCTATCGCATATTCAAGGTGTTCCGGAGTTTTCATGGCTGATGGTGTGGGGTTGGTGTTGGTGTTGAGTATGGAGGTACCGAAAGTTTTACTGGATGAGCGGGGTTTTGGAGGTGAAGCTAAGTGGTTTGGTGGCTTGTGGTAGGGTTTTGGAAATGTCACAAATCTGGTGTTTATATGCTGATGTTGGGTTTTGGGCATGTCTGCATGCTTGGGTGGGAGGTTTGCAAGGCATGCAAAGGCGTTACTTGTGAGTGGAGGAAAGGGAGAGGGATGGTTGGGGTGACTATAGATTGTATCTCTTTTTTTTAGAACTCACTGGTCTTCTCTGTAAGTCGTACCTTTTTCATAAAGGTGCCAAGGGAAAAAATGCTCAGGGTCTGCATGAGTTCTGAGCTTTACTTAGGGGTCAAGTTTTACAACTCCTTTTGGTGTGACCTACTTGGTGGCATCTAAAGCAGGTAAAGCGGGAAGGGTATCTGGAAGTTGAATGGTGTTTACTTTTGCAAAATAAGCAGTGGAGGGCCCGAAAAGGTTTTCTGGGAGGGGCTATTCTCCAGGTTTGGGCGGTGGGGTATTCCTCTAAGTGTTTGTTGATGAGGTGTGTAGATTTTTCCTGTCCTAAAATAGGAAAAGTGCGGTTTAGGAGAAACATGTCTTTTGGGATGATATCATCCGCTGTGAAATATCGGGGGTTTAGGGTTTTGTGGAGCGTAGTGAGTGTGAGTTTTGTAGTCTTTTTTTTGCTTTTGGGGAGAAAAAAGTTGATACCTTACTGCGATGGAGCTTGTTTGATGTGGTGTTGACATTGTGTCTGCTTCATCTTCCTCCTCTGAGCAAGAGGAAACTGAGATGGGCCAAGCCTATGTTCCTATCAGGGATTGATGGACATCCCGAACGAAAAGCTGATCATCTGAGTTTGTTGAAGTTGAGCTCTCTTGATCATGTTTTTATAGAGATGTGCTAGCTCAGGTGGTGTGTCAGCATTGAAATCCCAAACCCAAGCCAGCAATGTTGGATTTCCGATCAGCTTGATGAAGATAGTCCATTCCGGCTTGAGCTTGAGGTCAGAGATCAACAAGTCCCAACCCTCAGAGATGAGAAGGGTTGATGCTTTGTTTTTCCAGTGGTGATCAACCCTGGAAGACCAAGTGACCAACACCGGGAAGGAACAGTGGCCAATGTTAATCATGTAGGACTCCGATGACAGGCTGAACTTGTGATAGATCCATACTTTGGGTAGGGGAACACTTTTGGAGTAAGAAGGGTTTGGGAGTGGATACTCCATGAAGGTGAATCGCGAGTCCATGTCTGGAGGTGTAGATGGAACCCTTGAGCACTCGTCTAATGTCGAGGTTTTTCTCTATTTTAGGGCACTCCTGAAGATTTTTGTTTTTCCTTTTTTTGATAGTCGAGTCTTATTTATGCATGTGGCCAGGGTGAGCAGGCATCCCGTTCTCATGATGTGGTCTTGGCACAGAGAGCAGGTGAGTAAATTTTGAAATCTCTATTCTCTGAGAAGTAGTGAATCGAGACCAAAGTGACTGCAGTTAAGGTACAGGGAGGGGAAACGAGAGCCGGCAGAAAGGTTTGTAGTTAGAGAGATTTGCAGAAAGGATGTTTTGGAGCGTCAGAATGTCCTGGGTGAAACAGAGATAGAAAGTGCCCCAACCGCCATTGATGGGGAAATTCAGATGTTAAGGTGCCTCGGGAGTAATCCAAACTCCTAGATTAATGGTTAAGGAGTGAAGAGTGTAGAGGAGTAAAGAGGGGGGAGGATGTACCTTTACGTCGTCGTTAAGTGCACCAGAAAGATGGTAAACCATCGAGTGAAGAGGGAGGGGAGGATGTGCCAGTCTTTTTTAGTTTACCTGATAGGATCGCTCTGGCCACTCTGAGGAAACATGGGCAGAGCTCAACGGATAGGGGGGAGAAGACTATACGCGATCCAGTCCAACCCCCAAAAGCGCTTAACTGTGAAGGGCGGGGGAGCAAAGGCTGTGGCTCGTCAGACTAAGGCTCACCAGGGAGGGGAGGATCTGAGTAAATCCGGGCGGAGCACTACATACTGGGGGGGAGAGGACCGAGCTTCGTGAAGCCCAACCCACAATTGCGCTTACCGAGCAGGATAGGGGAGCGATGGTTGCGGCTCGCCGGACTGGGGATCACCGGGGCGGAGAAGATGTGACCTCGGAGATGTTTCTAGAGAGAATTTGGAGCTTTCTCTCACTTACCGCCCGTTGCTCGTCAGACGAGGATAATATTTTCTCTATTATTTCATAATACTAGCAAACACGCACGTACACATGTACGTGTCCAATAATTAGGATTGTAAATGGGTAGGATAAGGCAAGGTAGGGTAAAGTTTTATCCTTACACTTACCTGCATCAAACATAAAAATTATGGGTATCAATAATTTTTATAAAAACAGAGATGGTTTTGCAATGTAATACCTACAAACCATTTTTATCTAAATTGCCATGTTAAAATTGAAGAACAAAAATGATAAACTTCTCCCAAGTTAAACTAATGAACGATAATCAACTTCTAAAGGGATGCTTTATCAACGTGAATGGGAAGACCGGGCAACCGTGAGGCGAAAAGGACCCATGAAAGGATGAAGATGGGATGACGGAGCTCAGACCGTGGTAGTTTAAGAGCACTGCGATGTAGACGTGGTAGTGGCATATGGCGTAGTAGTGATGATGATGAGCCGCCGCGACCTCCATGGCAGAATTGTGTGATACTACTCCCCCTCGTGGTCGTTCTTGTGACTGGCAATCATGGAGGGAGGGAGGGAGGGAGGGAGGGAGTGGGAGAGGGCGTTGGATGGATGAGAAATGGCTTAGGAGAAAATACAAGTTAATTTAAATAAAAGATATTTGTGTTGGTTGTTTGAAAGGAGAGAATCAAGAAACTGTTTATGTGGGATGGTGAGAGAAATATAGAATTAAAGATAATGAAAGTTAATAGGAGAATGTGAGAATAAAAATGTATAGGAACAAAATTCATTGAAAAAAGAAGAGAAGAGAGTGAATTAAGGAGAGTGCAGCATCAAACTCGCTCTTTTTATTGTAGTATAGATTCTATAAAAAGAGTAAATCATTCACGTGTCTCCAAAACAGTGGTCACGTAATTTGTGTATTAATCTGAGATTGTAATACCTCAAACGTGCGTGTCCGCAAAGCATCTTTAGTCTACTTGACCTTTACAAACGATGACCACGCAGGCATGCTTCTTCCTCCACGAAACGTATTCTACGCGCATTGATTGGTGTAAATTTATGTCAACGAACGCTCGACTCACCACTAAATATAAAGTACCCACTTTGAACACGTAAACTTACACCGTTTTCTTGCTAGAATCATCTAAACCCTGGGAATTTGTTGCTACAATTGCAGTGTCTTCTTTAAACTTCATTCGCGACAGAGACCTTACGAGTTATATTATACGGAAATGACAAAATGAGTCATGTTGGGACACCTCTAACGTGTACTGGAATTGGTGACGACAATGTTGGAACACTCTGGTTCAGTGTATACCATCTTGCTAAGATCCTCATTTTGGAAACCGAGTTCGTGGAATCAAGGTCGTCTTAATTCGTTTTCAAGTAAAGAGGTGTTTGCCATATCTATGTTGGAATAAATAACAAAAGAGCTTTGTACCTTTAAAGGTGTCCAAGGTGTGGGTGGGAAGTTCGAATCTTGACCTACCTCCTATTAGAATAAAGAAACAGGACTTGTAGTGGTACCACCTTATAAGAAGATTCTAGTATCGTGCAAGAATAGATGAAGGAGACGAGGTCTCTAGTTTCGTGTAAAAATAGATGAAAGAGACCAGGTCAACAATTAGATACCGTGGACGTGCTTAAAGCCTATTTTTTGTCAAGTTCAGGGGCTTAAACTAGTATTTTTAAGGGTTAATTTCACAAAAAGAGTTCACGTTTACACTTGTTAACAAATATATCACCACATTTACAAAATTACATAAGTATCATCTTAAACATATTCGTTTTTCACTTTTATCAAAAATGGGTCACATAAGTATCATCTTAAACATATTCGTTTTTCACTACAAGGCCGTCAGTCACGTTACACGACCCAACGGTATTTAAGGGCTAGTTTGGTTGGGTGTAGTAGGGTGCAGTTGTGTGAGTTCGCAATGTAAAAATGTACATTAAACACACACTTTGTCATCCGGCTACACCCTACCAAATTAGCTCAATTGATTACAAATCAACTAATGGGCCTCCTGGTCTCCCCGCCCACCCTCTTTCATCCCCGGTTCATACATCCAAATCCCCATCAGCGACCCCAAACTTTCCTACGTGATGATGGCACCACTGGCGAGCACCGGTTGCAGCAAGACAATTGATACCTCAAGAAAGCAGATTTCGTTGCCCTTGTTTTCCTACCTCAAGGCGTCACGAAGGTTAAACAAGGCAACTAATATTGACTAGAATGAAAAGGGCGGAAGATGGAACCCGTACGGAGACCCGTCGGAACAGTGGGTTCTCGGTCTTGCAAAGGAAAGGAAAGAGATAATTCTGAATTCTCCAATCAGGGCCTGTTTGGTAGGGTGTTGTTGTAGTTCATTACAATTGAATGTCTACTTTTTAATTTTACATTTTATTTGGTAGGGTGTACTCGGATGTAGTTGGTTGAATTTGATCTGCACCCAACTCCTTAATTGGCTGTAAAAGCACGGAATTTGTACCACGCCATTTTGAAGAGTGGTCCGGTACAATTGCTGCTTCCCCACCCACTTTAACACAAGGAACACGTGAAGGGCCAAATTTTATTCAGCCGGTTGTCTTGCAGATGCGTATCTCCTTTCCTTACCAAATGATTACGAGATAAAACACTGAACTTAAACAACATCCCGCCAAATGTGAGCTACGCAGTGTAAATGATATGATTATCTATGGTTTGTTTTCCCGATCACAAAACTACACCCGATTCCACCCTACCAAATTAGCCCTCAATGAAGATTTTAAAGGAAAAATGATTTTGTTTATAACATGGTGTCTGCTATACCGTTGATCCTACTAGATAAAAGCACAAAAGCCATGGGAATTCTAGGCTAATCCTGAGGCAACATGTTGTAGCGGATCCCACGGGATTCTGTGGTGCTCGGCTATTGGGTGTGTGTATGAGGCTATGAGCAACATGTTGGTAATGAAGTGAAGACGTCAATGACAGTTCCAGTTTGTCCCATTCACCATCCGAAGTGAAGCCACATATGATCGTCTCCAGTAAACCCTATTATCTCTCGTATCTATCCAATCATGGATGCCTAGAGGTCATAAAAATGCAAAGATTTGATGAACATGTCAACCATACTCACCCACATTTCTTCCTCTGTCACCTATTGCAGCGGAGACTCGGATTGAGTTTTCAAATAACAACAACGTCGGTGTCTATTCCGTGACTGATTTTGGATGCCCCATATTTTTACCTTTGACCATGCCACCGTGTTTAGAGAAGGTTTCATCTTTTGATGTTGGTTTTTTTCTTCTGCAGTCTCCTTTACCTTGCTTCACATGTTCTTCTTAGTTGTTGGTATTTTTCGATTCTCGAGCATGGTAGTGGCATTGTGCTGGGAATGTAGACTGAAAAAGTAGTAGATGGAAGGATACCAAGTTGATGGAAACCAACTATATGAAATGCACACAGTTGGAATATGTTCTTTAATAGACACCATACTTCACAACGTAATGAGTGGGATTTTAAACGTAGAATTGATGGGATTCCGGAAAGATAGAAATACACTGTTGGGAGGAAATCACGAACAACAGTCACTTGATGACTCTGACTACGTGAGTTGCGGCAGTGGGGGTGGCAGGGAAACAGGGAGGCCAATCGGATTGCTGGTTTGGTGATCCACCGAGAAAGGTGGGGTCCTGTAAAGTGTGACTTATGACCACTTGACGGCCGTTTGACGATTGTGGAGGCACGACCAAATTATGTCAAAAATAAAAAAAAACGGAAAGCTTTATGATGATGCACACGTAATTTTGTAAACATGGTGATAGATTTGTGAACAAGTGTAAACGTGAAGTATTTCTATGAAATTAACCCTATTTTTAATTGTATAAATTTGGCTACCGTAGTCATTCCGTACTTCCATTACCTGTTTGGTTGCTAGTGGTTGGAAGCCACTAAATGAGTTGAAAAACGAGAAATGAAAAACACGTAATTAAACCCACGATATTACGTTTGGTTGAACGAAGGTTCAACTAAACACTTTGTTCTTCGTACGTTTGGTTGTAAGCAGTTGAGAACTATAATAACCAGCGGTATATATACCACCTCTAATAGCTTATGTTCATTATTTTATTTGATATACTATCTCTAGCGGTAAGCAGAAAGGGGGTGAAGAGAGTAGAACGTACGAATAATACTGACATACAACCTCAGCCGGAAAACGAACCGCGTATGTTTCCGGCGCAGTCCATTTTTCTAAACTTTGTACGTGAATGGGTGCTATCTGCAGTTCGTTTACGTGGTGTGAAGATGACCTACGTCCAACCAAACGCTAAAAGTTGTAAAACATCTTGCGTTGGAACTGCACGGGTTCATATGCAGCCCAATCAGACAGGGCCTTATTCTTATCTACAATGTAACGTAGAGGAAAATTAATGATGTACTAACTAAACACCAATATAGTTGTTTAAATTTTCTGACATCAGTCGCATTAATTTCTATTTGCTGGGTCTGTTGAATCAAGTTTAACTGACTTGTGAGGGCCTGTTTGGTTGACTGTAAGACCAATTCGAACTTTGAGTTTCAATACAGAAAACAAAAAGTTACGAGTTGAAACTAAACTTCTTCTATCTGGTTCCTCGCAAACTGATTTCATCTATTTAGTTTGTTGTTATTTGGCTCCACGCTGTTGGAGTTTCACGGAACAATATATATTGGAAGATGTATGTATGAATGGCTCGTTTACAGCGTTGAGGTTATAAAAAGCATGCGGGTACCTGCTTATTATTGTGGTGGTGTGCGGACGTTCAGTGAAATTTTTAAGCATGTGCCTCTGATTACGTCATAGGCATATTACTGGGGAGATTGATGAAATCGGAATTGGGCGCAGTTTCGTTTCCATTATTCTGCACATAATCAGCGAAGAGTTGATAGTTGACGTCCACACCTGGGTTCTATCCACACGGAACCAAATGGGTGAACTGCAAAACATCATACAGTTGCAACTGATGGAATTAGTTTTCGGCCCAACCAGACGGACTTATTATAATCGTGTCTGCGATATGCATGCCTTTCCTAATTTCCTGCAACGCAGTAGTTTAAGAAAACAGACCTGCCTTTGGGTGTTTATCTGCATCACGTTTCTGCGATAACTTATAAGCCCATAACTTCAAACTTCCTATATAAAACCGTACAAAATCGTCTTTTTTGAAACAGTTAAAGATCCTATGTCATTCACAATTTCATATTACCTAGATGATTTTATTACATATTCTTATTGATGTCTTGTTTACTTCGATCTTGGCATCTTGCATATACTTATCATCCATTGCACATCCCCGCACACTGTTTGCTTTGTAGCACACGCTCAAGTAGATAATATCTCCAGACTGGATGAATTATTTAGCGTTGTATATTATTAGAATATCTCAAACACAGATTCTTAACCAATGACTTCCAAGAACTACTGAACGCAATCACAAAATAACGGTTTTTCTCCTAAGTATTATAAAATAACCTGCAAAACTTCTTTTATATGAGGCCTCTTATAGTTATTTTGTAGGTGACCAATGGAAATGGGTAACACTGGCACAACGATTTTGTTAACTATTCATGACTTTTCTAAGCCGTAAGCTTGTATGAAAAATGTTGCAAGGTCACCACTCACCAGTCTCCTACATTACAAAGAAATAGGAGACTTCCTATAGTAGCAATTTTACCTATTAAGTTTGTAGAGCGGTCCCTATCGAAGTTGAGCGGCGTTGTTAATGCCTCCAGGCCTGTTGTAGGTCCTACCTGGTTTATCTCTACTCACGTATAAGGAAAGACATATCACAAGGATTCGTTTGAACATGAAGAGAAGTATCTTGTTGTTGCGAGATGAATATTCAAAGTAGGAGCTCAAGAAACGTGGGGCCAAGTCGGTGATGCCTTCAACCTTTGAATTGGTAAAAGTGTTGAAAAAGTGAAGACCAGTTCCACAGCTTTACACGTAAGACACAGTAAGAGAGCTGTCCGGACTCCGCAATATCATGCATGGAAAGAGCAACTACAGTGGGGACACACTCGGACGGCATTGTCTGTTGTCTTCAGCGTCAGATGCAGCATGGCATTTTTGCTACGTGAACATAATTGAAACATTTATATAGTATATTTCACCAAACACAAGAGTTCCGTGTTGGTGGTAGGGAACTGTTCAAATTGGAAAAAGAGAGCTATGATAAAGCGGAGTAATCAGAATTTTGTTCATTTGGCAATCATTGAGGGGTAGTTTTGACCAAATTCTACAGAAGTTGTGTGTGTGCCCGCGGAGGACGGATCTGCTACTCCTCATTTTGCAAGGTCTAGCGTACTCCTTTGATCATCAACGTACACAATTGTAACAGCAGATCACATTGTGGGGGTGTGGATTAAAATGTACTTATACGGTGTAGCCTACTCCTCATCAAACCAGGAGCAGCAGATCCTGGGTGTGTGTGTGTGTGTGTGTGGTGGGGGGGGGGGGGGTGCCCGCGTGAGTGTGGGGGTGGGGGTTGTTAGAGATTCATTACACCAAATTTTCATTTCTCATCAATAAAACATTTTATATGAACCAAACACACTGAAAAGAACCTTAACACGCGTTACACATGTTAGGTTTTAAAATTAACTGAGTTATGTAGCACACCCATCAAATCATTTGATGTATATATTTATCAATGGTGACATGACTAATATTCAATGATATTAGGTGATGACGTATAAGATATACATACTATTTAGGTGATAGAAACCCATTTTATCTAAATTATATAATTCAAAACCAAGTAGTTTAATTATGCAAAATACTCCATCAATGTTGATGGTTGTTGTATAAAAAACTTCCTACACCTGTAGGTGATGACAAATATCTATAAAAAGGTAGAAACTAGAATTTAGTTCTTACATGCTAGAATTAGATTTTTGTATCCTTGTATTTTAAAATATATGTATATTGTTGGATGTCAAAGTGGATGTTATTGATCTATATTGGTATGCATTCACATATAAATAATTCTTCTCATTGTGAGAATAATATCCCCCTCATGAAAACAAATCACAATTGACGGTTGATACCTTCTTTAAGATTCAATGATGCACATCTTAGATGGATGACGTGAAAGTATCTACATGGCATCAAATCAATATATGAATTATTGGTATAGAGAAGATCAAGATTTTAATGTTGGACTTCACATTTGGTTGACACAACACAAGGAACTATTGGTTTCATTCATACTTTGCTAAAATACACACACTCTAAGTTGGTGTTTCAAACTTCTCTTGTAATGACCCCACTCTGACAATCACCATTATATGAGGACAAGGAGGCAAAGGTGTTCCTCAATCTTTCAATATTTAGATGCTTTAATGATACACATATCATAAAGTAAAAGTTTAACAAAAAGATAAACTCAATTTTCCAAGTTGGAGTTACATCATAAGTTTTTTTAACAAATGAAAATTGAATCTAAAAGAAAAGTTAAATGCAAAATTCAAAAAAATATAATTCTCTATTGTTTTGTCTTACATATACAACTTTATTTGTTTCCCTATACCTTTATCTAGGGTTGAGATTTAACCTGAAACATCAGAAAACACATCGTCAACATATTGCATATGCTGATACGTGAGGCACATAGATCGTGAAGTAGTTAAAGTGATCAACTTTAATAAAATGGTATATTTTAGAAAAGAACAACAAATTTCATAATTTAACAAGAATTAATTTTTGCACTTGGTAGACTGGCACATAACAAGATTGCTATGTTTAATTATCTCAAAATCCTCAAGCAAACTCCTATTATAATGGAATTTATAGCTACTCGAGTTTTCCTAGTCCATTTCCATGTTCGTGCTAGTTTTGTTTTCTACTTTATATGATTTTAAGTGAATAAATCTCTCATCCAAGTGGGAATAGATTTTTCTGAAGCATGGTTATGTTCGATTGGTATCCATAGGACTTTAAAGTTGAATTTAAATTGCAATCCCTAAAGTCCATTGTAGAAGTAAAACCTCAATAGTGGTGATAATCATACTTCATAAACATAGTTGATATTGAACACGATGGTAATCCTAAGAAAGATCAAAATAAAAACTTTACTCAGCATAATCAAACAACTACTAATGTATTTTCTACCGAGAATCTATATTAGGGATATGTTTTTTAGGGTTTGGGGGTACCAATAATTAGGTCTAGGTCTAGATCATATTTAAAGTTTTAAGACTTAGATTTTGTTTTGGAGGAAACCCCAGAAAGACATGTTATAACCTTAACTTATTGGAATCAAATCTGACTTGCCAATACTAACACTACTAAGGGAAAATTCAAGATCCTTGAACTCTATATCACTTATAACATTTAAAATTTCTCATTAACAAATATTGGTCTCTTGTCACTGGAAATATATTAAAACAACTAGGATTTATCATGTTAACTTCTATTTGAAAAGGACCAATATGATACATTTTCAACGTAAAGGCCGCATCAAACTCTATAAGTATTTTATCATCTTCTACACAATTTTCATCAAAGTGACATCAATTTTTTCTATGGTTTGAGCAGTGGTTTAGTTTCTACAAATTTTTCTAGTTTAACATATGTAAACAAATCAAAGGTTTACACAACATGTAGATAATATGATTTTAATCAAGCACGTGTAGACACTTATGTGTCAAGGAAAAGATATGTGTGTCCTTGCATTATGAGTGGATTAGAATGTGTTTAGGGGCACTCCGGTATACCCCACAAGGGATTCTTCTCCTCAAGAAATATGTGAAGCAACACGCATTAGAGGTCGTCTTGGAGGTAGAATCTTTGTTTCTTGTCTCTCCAGTTGCAAAAGTTGTCATGAATAGCTTCACGGTGGTACCCTGATGATTCTAAGTCTTTACCTATGGTGTGAGGTGGTTGGAGGTGTAGGGTATAGGTATGGGGTTAACGCATATAGGGAAAAGAGAAGGAAAGAAGAGAAAATGAGATACCTATCTTCATGGCTAGGCAAAGATCCAACAAGGCTTGCAACATCCTCATAAGCATATACATGCTACTAACAGAGCATGGGTTCCCTAGTGCTTCTCATTAGGTTTGGGGGAGGTTATAGCATGTCGAGGAGTTGGTAATGATTCCTTGGTGATAGCATTGTAAAAAGTGGGACCTTAGAGGGGATGCAGTCCTTAATTCAGGAACAAACCCATCTAATTTAGATTTAATAATATGTATGACATGTAACTTATTAAGCTTGATATCTCAAACAAAGTCATTTTATGGAACTAGGCAATTATTTTTTTTCAACATTATTCTCATTACATGGTCCTCACCTTGAGGATGGTTTACACTAGATAAAGGTACATCTTAATATTACAAAGGACCATCTGAAGCTATCCTTCAAAGGCCATGGTTTAAGTTCCTCTTGAGCCATCTGACATCTACCTCTGCAACAACTTCATTCAGGGGATTTGAGAAAAACACCTAGAAGAGGAGGAAACAAGAGAATATATGTGTCAAAAACCACTAAGTATGTGAATAAATAAAGCATTTGGGCATTATATGGTATTATGAAAAGAGGTGTGTCCCCATGTCATAGGGGGATATCAACATATAGATAAGATCAATAAAATAAAATAAGAGAATGAGACATTTGCGCATTAGAGAAATAAGGACTTTTAAAGAGTCTTGCCATTATTCACTCCATGATTTCACAAAATAAATTTCATGAAGATATGAAATTAAGAAAGATACCTATAATTGGATCAAAGAACCATAGAATTTTAGGCCTAGAAGTGTGGGTGGAAATGAACACCCTGGGTAACAAAATGCAGATCTTAATATATAAATTGTTATGCATAAGAATCAGTACTCTAATTTTTTTGGTCTAACATCAAGAATGCTGAATAGAGTGGAAAGATATATATTCCAATCAGTATTCATGATCAAGTATCAAAATAGTGTGGCCAATGGGATCACAGACCCAACATAAATTATGTTCAACATATTTAATAAAACTAGAGAATGAAAATTAAAAATCAAGAATTTCTAATGGAATGATAAAATGAAATGAATAAAAGGATAATTGCTTCACTATGAGAAATTGGATTTATAATCATATGGATGAATAAATAGAAATGTGTAGTTGTAAATACCATTTTTCCTTGTTCAAAGACGTCCAAGCTCAAAGACCTAGGTCCTAGACATGGTCAAAAACACCTATTAATTATTGAGATGGAACTAGGGTGATATTCCATTAAATGTATTAACCCTAAAAACTCAATTCTATACTAACTCCGCTTAGTCTAGAAAACCATATGAATGCACACATCTCATTATTTTTATTTTAAGATACATGTTTACTTAATTTTATGAACATTCAATCAATAATTGTGATTTTTCTAGGTTTATGTAACTCAACTTATTTTTATAAAATATAAGTGACTAAAATGTCCAGCATGCCCCACATGCAATTTAGAAACCAAGAAACAAGATAGGGTATAACTATAAAACCCTCACATAACACATGCTTGGTTAGAAACAAGGAATATAGGAAAACTGACACAAATGTCCATAGGTGATCTAGCAAAACACAACTGATGCCTAATGACAACCAGGAAAATACATCTTCAAGTGTTTGATTTTAGTTTGTGAAGAACAAAAACTATATGTAATCACAACTTTGAGTCAAAACTCAAGAACCAAAAAAAGAATCATTGAAACAACCTTTCACGTGACTTCCTCGAATCATATACAGTTCATATTGAACTCTAATTATGTAGAAATGGAAGTCATAAGCCTTAGATCGTTGCCCTGACATGATATAAGAAATGACGCCATTGGGAATTATGAGTAGGCCTAATCAATAGGAAACTATTAATTAGAATTACTTTCCATGAGCACATGAAGCTCTTGGTGAAGAATGAAATGAATATGATGAAGAGGCTTCAAACATTATGCATTGGTTACATGTAGAAGCCAAAAGATGGAAATTCAGTTTTCTTACCTTGAATGAATGGGTGAGTCTAAAATATTCATCGACGGTCAACGAGGGGATACCAACTTATTACATAAGGCACAATGGTTGGAAGCATCTAGACAAACTACAGTTATCTATCAAAAGGAAATGGATGCCAGTTTCATATATGAGGCCCAAAAGAGGGGGTAGTGGGGGAATTGAAGGTGTCAGGAGCACATGTTGTGGTCAGGTAGAACAATGGTTATGAGCATAATATGAAATAGATAAGTGAAGGAAATTGAGGGGTTTTAGAACTAGAAGTAATGACACCCTAGAGTGTTAGGGTAGAAATGCTTAAGTTTTACAAGAGGAGTAGGAATTTAGAGAAAATAGTTGGAGGTGGTTCTTTAGGGGAGAGAATAAAGCGATAGTTACAAAAAGTAGAGAGAAAAAGGTCTGGAGGTGTCATATGAACTCCTATCACAGAGTTGGAATCCTAAACCATGAACCAAATGAATACAATAGCCAACATGAGGAAGCGTGAAATTCTTAGAAAATACATGAACAATTAACTAGAAGAATGCACCAACATATTCTCAACAATTAAGTATATTATACAACAAGTTTAAGTAAATAATTCCAACTACAATATTGAGACTCAATTATACAAGTTTGAACATGTTGCTAGCTACGACCTTACAACAAGTATACCTGAACACATGCTTTCAAGCCATCAAATCCCAAGCTACCTATGAATCTAAAACATATGAGAAACAAGTGGGTCAACACAGTATAGAGCAAAAAGATACATATATCTAAGGTTTTCATAATTTCAAAAGACATGCAAAATTAAATAGATAAGAATATAAATGAGTTAAGTACTTAGAACAATGAGGGCCCATCTTTTGTATTATATTACTCTAATTATACCAATAATATCATGTATCATACAATCTTTGACCAATTTCCCATCAGAAGGGTCCGTGAGGGTGCTTAAGGCTCCATGTTGTAAGCTAACCTTGTTTGTCGATATGGTTCACACTCTATTGACAACTCAAGTTGGATGATAGACCTTGTGTCCTTACCTCGAGAATATAGGAAGTTGCACAGGGTTTGTATGATGGAGTTTTATATTATATGTTCAAGTTCTAAAATCAACAAGATAAAACATCAAGTACAATACTGCCATACTACATGGAAATATTTGAGAAAGGAAACAAGCATACATACATATCAAGGTTCAAGAAATAAACACATAATCATATAATTATTAAGCCCTATACCTGATTCAAGTATTCTTAACTTAACTTATACTTGATTGTCTAGATCTCAAGCAACACATGGTTAAAAACATAATTATAAACATGTATCAGATTCTCATCATTAACCCTAACTAGTTCCATTTTTTGGGGTTTGGCCGAGTTAGGTTCAAATTTGGTTGGTTACACATTTGATGATCTTTTACTGATTTGTAGGTCATGTGAACATGTGGTTCAAGTTTAAGCCATTCTGAGGTTCCATCTAATTCTATCATTCTTTCAAGATTTATGACACAAATGCATTTTAGGGTCAAAAGACTCATATTAAGACAACAAGATACATGCACTACTACATTTTTGGCCAGTAACGTCGCTGCCCATAGTGTCATTTTTATTAGAATAACCGACCTAATAGACTATAACATCGGTTTTATCATAAAAACCGACCTTACAGGTTTCCCACGGAAAAAGTTCATGCGATTTTGGCTTCGTGCGTCGATCTATAGCGTCGGTTTTGCCAAATAAACGATGCTATAGCGTCAAACAAAAATGCGGGCACTGCTTTGGACCTATAGCGTCAGTTTTTAAGGATAACCGACCTTATAAACACTGACATGTAGCGTCGATTTTTTAGAATAACCGACCTTATAGATGGTTTACAAAAGTTCGGGCACCACTTAGGTTGTAGCGACGGTTTTTTGGTTTAGTTGTCGCTATAGAGCTAGGTTGTAGCGACGGTTTTCTCAGTGAACTGATGCTACAGGTCTGGCTGCTAGCAAAACACCCGCGACCTAGGACATATCGACTACTGATAACACCAATTTTTGTGATGTTTTTGCCCTTTATTTTGTTATCAAAACTACCCTTTTCTGCTATTTTCCTCTCTTTTATTAGTACTTTCACAATAATTGGCCAAGCAACGCTCTTAATCCAATATTTCCATCTTTTGCAGAGTTTTTCCTCATTTTGGTATAATAAGGTTGTCCCGGCCCACAAGCAAAAATCCACCTGCATCGGCCTTCCTGACGACCGATACGACCACTGCCCGACGGGGCAGAGCGACCCAACGACGCCCGACATTGGGATGTCGAGCAAGAAGAAACTGACGGACAACACGTCTTCTACCCGACATGGAGCCCAAGCTTGCCCGACAGCTAAGGCTTGTCGCCCGACACAGGCCACCCACCGGCAGGCACCGCCCGTCACGTGACCGACAGCCAACATCCCTGTGTCAGGTGATATGTGTATCGACCGTCCATCAACTCGCGAATACGGAGGACACGTGGCGCTTCGAGCACCATAACGCCCCCAACCACTGCCTATAAATAGCAGCTACAGGAAGCCGAAAAGATAGGTCGGAACCCTGTGCAAGTTACCTGAGGAGAACTGCAGAGAGCGAGTATATCGTGCTTCAGTGCTGTGTCAAGCAATCCTAGGTGAGCTTTTCTCCATCCCAAGAGGGAGGTGAACGGTTCACTTAGGGGCGTCCCGGGCGGCACTGCAAGCCGATATCGGCCGATATGGATCTCCGCCTTAAGTGACTGATAGATAGGTCACTCTAGCCCGGCACGATATCGAACCCGATACGCTTCACCCGTCACATTGTGCCGCTCGAGAGGGTGCACCGCCCGACATGAGCGTATCGGCCAGGCTCCTTGAGCGATACAGTTGGCCATCACAGTATGCCGCCCGAGAGGGTGTGCCGCCCGACACTGTTGTATCGGGCTAGGCTCCTGACCGGTATCGGGTTGGAGGGTCCATTGTAGTCTATCATCCTTCTACATAAAGAAGGTGATACCTATCTTTACTTCTGTTATTTAATTCTTTAATTCCTGCATTGTAATCAAACCTTTATGTGTTAATAGAAATAGAAGAGCTTAATCACCTACTGCTTTATGTTTGGTGCAATATGTTGGATGACTGTTGTGTTTAATATCTGAACCCTAGCTTGTATGTTTGGATCGCGTTTCACTTAGCTACCAAATCGTGTTTTCCCGTCGCAACAACTTCGAGAGATGTGTTGTGACTCTAGTGTTTGGTCCGATTCTGGAGTACGAGAGTGCCTGGAACGGAGTTGCTTCAGTAACATTCCACTCTAACTTAAGTCCAGCAACCTCGAGAGGGGTGTTGATGCTTGGTTAGAGGTACCTGCTCTGAGAGGAGGGGTACAGGATGTTCTTGGTGTTGCTTGTTTTACCGAAGTCTTATCATCTGCACCTTGCTTTTGCTCTAGTATTATCTTTCTATTTCTGTTGCATGAAAACCCCTAAAAACTGCTAAATGACTAAAACCTTAAATCTTTCTAGTAGCTCCACTTGGAGATAGATTTCTTTGTTTTGTTTGTGACATCTTGTTGTTTCTCCTTGGGGAATTTACTATCTCTTTATACCTGCCGGAGTGTAGCGTGTCGATTCCGTGATTCTCAACACTACCACCCTTGTCCCTGTGTTTGACCTCGTATATCTACTTCGACCCCGTAAACAAATTTGTGGGGGCCTAGAAGGATTCGGGTTTATAAATGTAAAAGCTCGACTACCTCAAATCTGCCTCCTATTTTAGGACGCGCGATTTAGGCCGGTCAACTACTCTTTCATTTCATTTTGCTTGAAGCATGGTTCTAAGACCCTCTCATTCCGACGCCAGCGTCTCCATGTCCAAGGATCATCTCCGTTTCTGACGCCGCCGCTCCAAAGAATCCAGCAGTGTGCCACCGTCGTGCACTCTCCGTCGTCGTTCCGTGTTCCGCCGTTGTGCAAAGGTCGTGCACTCCTCCATCGTGCAAGGGTCATGCACTCCTCCGTGCAAGTCGACGACGATTAAGCCTTAGGTGTTGCAAGGGTTGTGCGCATCTCTCCGGTTCTTTTCCCACACAAGCTCCCTCATCGACCGGTTCTTCTCAGGGTATTGTCTCTGCCACCTCACTCCTCCATTTACGTCTTACATCGGGGCTGGGGTCGGCGGTGGGTAGCGATGGGTGCTGGTGGTAGTAGCACGATCGTGCCATAACCACGACCATTTTTCTTCTTATTGTAATGCCGCGATTGAGGAAAGGTTCAGAGTGGATGTATTTGTTAGGTAGCACGGCCGTGGTGGTTGTGGCTGAGTGTATGTTTTTGTCTTGTAGCACAGCCGTGGTGGATGTGGCTGAGTAAATGTATTTGTTAGGTAGCACGGTCGTGCTGGGTAGCACGGTCGTGTTGGCTGAGTTGTTGAACTGCGTTTGTTAGAATCTTTCTGCTCCTCTAATATTGATGTATATTGACCCTAATGCCTTACATTATAAGAGAATTGTGTAGTCTCAGATTAACACTTTAAGGTTTATATATGAGATCATCGAATGCATGATGTTTAAATTAATATATAAATAAGACAATAATACATTTATGCATGTATCAACTTAGAAACTCATTCAAAATTTACTCATAGGAGTAAATATTGGATAGTCCCCGGTTTGGGACTATTTTTGGATATTTAATCTCACTTAGGATGTAACTGTATAATGTATGTTTAGTGTTGAACAAAATTTTAGTAGTATTTCCTCATTTGTTCTCTGGGTACATATGTGAGTGGTTGTTTACCATTTACATCGGTGTACTTGGAGAAGTTAGGGGAAACGCTGCTAAAATTTTCTTCAAAACTAAACAAACATTATACTGTTACTAATGAGATTAAATATTCAAAAATGGGATAGGTGGTACACTTTAGTATATAAGTAATTAACTTCCTATCAATAAAAACTTACATCTTATAGTATCAATATTAAATGCTTAGTTTTATAATTAATTTTTAATGTGATATAGAAAATGGATCGAAGTTGGATGTCTATCAAGAATCGTTGTAGTCCAGAGTTTGCCAAAGGTCTTGATGAATTTATCAAATTTGCTAAGGAACATAGGAAACTACCTATAGATAGGTTCTATTGTCCATGTAGAAATTGTGGTAACAATTTGAAAGTTGATACTGCTGAGGAAATTAAGGATCATGTCATATGCAATGGGATCATACAAGGTTATAATGAATGGTATTGGCATGGAGAGAAAATTAATAATGGATCAGAAAATGTCGATACTAATAGTTGTGGCATAGAAGATATAGATAATGATGATAATTTCAATGATGAACCGATTCAGGATGATATGGTTGATGAGATGCTACGCAGTTGTCGGGACAATGTCATTGATCCACCTTCTTTATTTGCAAACATAGTCCATGATGATGAAAAACCTTTATATAAGGGTTGTACTAAGTTCACGAGGTTGAGTGTTGTTATGCGATTATATACTCTTAAAGCTCAAAACCGGTGGAGCGATAAGAGTTTCACTTCACTGTTTTCTTTGTTAAAGGAAATTCTTCCTGAAGACAACGAGCTTCCAATTTCAACATATCAAGCAAAGAAAATAATGTGCCCAATGGGAATGGAGGCTAAAAAGATTCTTGCATGTCCAAATGATTGTGTGTTATTTCAGAAGGACTATAGTAATTTAATAAATTGTCCAAAATGTGGTGCGTCAAGGTATAAGACCACAAATTCAGCTAAGGCTAAAAATGGCTCTTCTGCCAAGGTGATGTGGTATCTACCAATAATACCACGACTTCAACGCTTATTTGTTAATACAGAAGATGCGCAAAATTTGTCTTGGCATGGGGAGTTAAAGGCCAATGATGATGGCGTCCTACGATATGCATCTGATTCACCACAATGGAATAAAATTGATTGATTATACCCTCAATGGCGAGTGAAGATGAACATTCTGAGCATGAGCATGAATACCATGAGGATGGTAGTGGTGATGTTGAGAAAAGTAGAGGTCCCACACTAATGCGTAGGTTGTAGGAGCTCAGGGCTAATGGGGAGAAATTGCCACTCCAGTTTGATATCACAGGAGCACCTGTTGGGGAACATGCTAGTGCTTTCAAGCATTACGTAGGGGCGACCGAGCGCAGTAAGGTGCCAATAGATATAGAAAATTGGCATGATGTTCCTAATGCCAAAAAAGACCTCATATGGAAAGATATATCCGTGAGTGGAAGTGATATTATTTTAATATGTTTTTATCTATTGATTCTAATTTAGTTTGCTTGGAATTAATTGCTTTTCAAAACAACATTATTAATTGCTTCTTTTGTATGTATAGGGTGTTTTTCATCTAAATGAAAAAGATCACAAGAAAAGAGTGCTACAATGTTGTGGTGTACGATGGAGGGGTTTTAAGACATATCTCGCAAGGTAATTTATAGATAATCCTAAACAAAAGAAGAAAGCAACAGATGTATATATTTTTATAGATCTTGAGGTGTGGGAAAGATTTGTTGCAGCTAGGAGATAGGAAGAGTTTCAGGTAATAAAGATTGTGATGTATTTTATGAATCTTTAATTTTATACAATTAAGGAGGTGAATCTTTTTATACATGTTTGCCAAGTCTAAATTGCAATACTTCATTTTAAATGATCAGGCTATCCACCAGGCTCAAAAGAAAAGACGGGCCAAAAATGTGCATGACCATCGCTTGGGGCCTGGTGGTTATGCCTTCCGCCGCCAACTACAAGAGAAGCAATCCTCTTCTGGAGAAGAATCTGGTACAACTCAAGTTGAGCGTCCACCCCGACACTTGACATGGATTGATGCTAGAAAGAATCGAGCAGGTGAAATTGTCAACCCTGCAACTAAGGAGGTGGCACAAAAGATGGTAGGTTTATCCCAACTAAGTAAAGAGTAACTCCCACAAACTTAGATTTATTTATATCTAATTGATATTGTGTTTTAATATTTTTATTAACTACGAATAGATTGATCTCCACGAGCAAAGGAAGGAAGGAAAGTTCATCTCAACTGGCCACATGGATGAACTATCAGTTGCGCTTGGTACGAATGAGCATCCGGGCCGTGTTGGGGGATTAGGAGTTGGCATAGGATTCAAGTCTTATTTTGTACCTTCGCAATCTAAAAGAGGTCGTGCATGAGGTCTTACACAAGAGGAGGTTGAAGTATTAGTAGCGTAGAAAGTAAAAGAAATAATGTCTTCATATCAGCCTGCTCAACCTTCTCAACCTTCTCAACCTTATCATACTGTGTGTCTCTCAAGTGATGAGGTACAAGCCCATGCTCCAGTTGCAGAAGGTCATGGGAGCACTCCTGATAACCCACCACAACAATCTGCAGTAAGTTTTTGTTCTATATGTTGTGTTATTAGTATGATATATGATAATATATATAGTTGTAATAGGTATCTATTCTACTTCTTCTTATATAACCAATATTATTTCAATCTAGGTTGGTATGAACTATAAACTTGCAGTGGAGGTTCCAGAATATAATGTTGTGGCAGCGGGCAAGGTGTACAACTTTGGTGGAACATTGCATTGCCAACAAATTACTGATGACATTTTCCGTGTGTCCATCCATCTTGTGTATGACAGAATGGGGGACAAACCACTACCCATACCTAATCCTGAATATAGTACAGTTGAAGAAGAAGAGGGTGCTATGGTGGGTTAGCCTAGACACTTGGTTATCAATGACAAGGTATACTTGAATTCTACCATGTTTTTCATATTTGACTGCATATATGAACTCGTCTAATAGAAGTATGTAATTTAATTAACAGGTTTGCAAACCAAAAAGTAAAAAATCTACTAGTCATCCTCCTATGCCCAAGCCATCTATTATTCCAGAATCCACATTCGACGAGTTGGGAAGTAAATGTAAATGTTTGTGTCGATACTTAGCCAACTAAAGCTCTGGACTACAAATGTTGATCAATTTAACAGAAGATGCAACTGGGAGGGACTTTGACAATTATATTTTTCTTGATGATATTATAGAGTTGTTCTGTTATGATTGGATGAATACTTTGATATTAGAAGTATGGATAAGGTAAGGATCTATCAATATAGAAAATTCCAATACACATTTTTAGCTTATTTCTACATATGAAAATAATTACATGTTTAACAGCCATTTATATACCGAGACCACAAACTTTGATATAAAGAATGTTGGATTCTTAGTTCCTTCAATCACTAGTCAGGTGGAGACACATATTGACGAAGTGAGTGATTACTTCTCTGATGCATTCAAATATTTTGCTACTGTGGGAAAGGAAATTATCCTAATTCCTTTTAACGTCGAGTAAGTATTATTATTCAATATAATTTTAATAATGAATAAATGTATTTTATTTAATGTTTTTTTTATTCTTACTCAGATCTAGACATTGGGAATTAGTGGAGATTGTCCCAAAATCGATGACCCTTTATTATCTTGACCCAATGGGAAAAACAACAAGGGGTCACAAACTGAAATTTCCAGCTATGGCGTAAGCATAAATATAGTCAATGCTTCAACATGATATTTCTGTTTAGAATTTCTATTTTACCAACTATCGTTTAATTTGATAGGGGTATAAAAGCTTTTCGTGAAAGCGGAGGACAAATACCCACAAAATTAAAGACATTGACTTTGAAAAATGTCAAGGTAGCTACTTTGACAACTGCTTAGTCTTATATGTATTAATTTTCAACTCTTATATGTCAACTCGTATAGTCTTCTGTTTATAGTAGTTACTAACATTAAGTATAATTCGTTATTTGTAGTGTCCTATACAAAATAATGATTGGGCTTGTGGTTACTATGTAATGAAATATATGCAAGCTATTGTCAAACAAGCATCAAATGACAGTCAGACTATAGATCAGGTAATAAAGAATAACATCATAAATTTACAAATGAGTTGTAGTCATTTTATAAAATATTAGCATGTGCATTTTCTGTTTACAGATATTTACAACTCAGCCTTACACGCGTGAGGACTTAAATGTATTCCGAGAAGAGTTGTCAGATACTTTTCTAAATGAAGTCAATATAGCATTGGAATAAACATGTCAGTTACGTTCCATTTATGTATCTGGTTTCAGTACTCTTTCATGTTACTTTTGTATCTGAAATTTTTAATATATATCATCTCAGACTTGCAATCTATCATTTGTAAATTATGATGTGACTATGTATACTCAACTCAATATATATGAATCATTTTTTTATGAATGTGTAGTTTGGAATGGTGACGGTTGAGCATCAATGCTCCCCTCTCCCATATCTTATATATTCTTGTTCTTCTGTTTTGTTATGTTCAGTTTCTGCAGAAATAAAAAAAAAAACCCGACCCTATAGCGTCGGTTTTCTTAAAAAATCGACGCTATAGATGTTTTGGCCGCTCAGCGTAGAACGGACGTGCTGCATAAAATAGCCGTGTTGGTAAGAGGCAAAACGGCCGTGCAAGTGTGCACGGCCGTTCTACCTCTTACCAACACGGCCATTTTATGTAGTACGGCCGTTCTATGCTGAGCGGACAAAACATCTATAGCGTCGATTTTTTCAGAAAACTGACGCTATAGGTCCTCTGTAAAGTTGGTTATTTATTAAAAAATTGACGTTATAGGGTTCAGGTACAGTTTCATTTCTCATTTGGGTTTAGTTTTTGAGAGCCTATAGGGTCGGTTGTTTACTATACAAGGTCGGTTTTTTGGGGTTAAAAAAATCGACGCTACAGAGCAAATCTATAGCGACGGCCACTTAGGCGTCGGCTGAAAAGTGACGTTATAGGCTTAAAAAACCGACGCTATAGACCATTTCTGTACTAGTGATGATTCACAAAGTCAAGAGGCCTATAGATAAAGGATGGCTTACATTAGCAAGATAATGTTATAATAATTACATAGAAAAATGGGTGGATGTCACCTCAATCTAGGTTCATATATTTTCAACATTTCAACATGCATTCGACTTCCCAACATATATGACTTATGTCATCAGGTTCCAGCATGCGACCCAAGAGAACCTCCACATCAAGGGGTGGGGGTCATATGGAGTGGAGTAAGGTATGATTTATTTGATAAATACATGATATTTTGATATTCATAGGCATTAGGGCACAATAAACACAATTTGAGATACTTTTACACATAAGGGGTCAAAATGGGTGATTTTAGGGACACAAACACATATTAGAATAAGAGGGTTGGTATAAGGCATTTAGGTCACCATTATTGCTTTCAAAGGTCCAAGAGTGTTTTTTACATAAATTAGTACAAACACATCATTTAAATCAAGGGTAAAACCATGCATCTTCATAAGGTGTCACATACATGCATAAAAAGGCATATGGGACAGCAAATAGGGGATTCAGGTGATGACATTAATGTCATGTAGATACATAAATTACATATTTTAAGTTTAGTATGAGACTTGATATCACAAAGATAAAATTCAACCACTTTGATCAAGATTATACATTAAGGTCTAAGACAAGTCACATTAGTACATAAAGGTTAACCTAAGAGCAAGAATGGTGATTAGGGCTTTAAAATAGATCAAGAGTGAATGAAATATATTGCTTTAGTGGATATATGGTAGGTTGGACATTAAATATTCGAACTTTATCATAACTATGCATTAAGTGTACTCAACATGACTAAAGTTAGCATTCTTAGGGAAAGCATGGAACAAACAATGGAAATAGGGTCTAGTACCTAGTCTAAGGTGTAGATCTTTTTGAGATAATCAAAATTGTATATTTTTTCTATACTTTGCCCAAAGTATGAGTGATAAACTTGATGAAAACTACATGAAAACGATGTGGGCATTGTCAAATTATTTATTCCCCAATGGCGACCATGGATGGGCGATCCACGATGGACTTGTCCTAATCTAGTACTGCCCAGACACCACACCCACACATGTGGGAAAAGGCCATGAGTTTACACACTTCTTGACACCTTTAAATGTTTTATGGAGATCTCAATTTCCACACATCACTCCCAACCACCACCTGACATTATTCTCCTCGTGAGAACGAGTGGTTGAAGCCAGGAACAAGGAACTCGACTTCATTAGTGGTGAGCCATGTTAAAGGAACAAGAATAGGGAAGGGGATATTTGTGGAATTGGAAGGTTATGATTGTCTCTAGAGGATGTCAGAAAACCTACTACTTTCCTCCTTGCTCATCGGGGGTGGTTGAGGTATCAGTGCCTCTTTTGGCTGTCGTGGCGGCGCCATGAAAGGCTGAAGGAGAAGAAGAATGTAAGACCCTTGACCCATGTTTTGGGTTAGCCCTATTTTTTTGGATTTATGGCGTTCTTAGAACCTTTATCTAATCCTTTGACATGATCTTAGAGCTTGGGGATATCTTAAGTCTCCAGTTTGAGCTTTCTTGGACGTTGTTTGTGCTTTCTGTGCTTGTTTTGGTGCAAATTGCAAATTACCCATTAGAAGGGATATTCTTGTAATTTTTCAGCTCTAGACTGTTCTCTCTCTCTTTCTCTTGTCTTTAGGATAGATTTTTTGGTACTTTGGGGTGCCTTGGTGGACCCTTATTTGAGTGGTATCACCCTTAGTGGTGATTAGGGTTTTCTAGGGTTTGGTGTACCTTGATCATGTGACCCTTGCTGGTTTGTTTTGACTTGGGTCGCGACTTAGGCCTAGTTGGAGGGTGTTGTAAGGACCTTGACCTCCATTTTGGGATTATCCTATTTTCTTTGCCTAAACCCTGGTGTTTAGTTGCATGCTAATCACCTTTAGTGGTGATTAGGGCTTGCTTGTGTTTTGTTGAGTGTTGGAGGTGCTACTTGCAAAATAACCTAAGTTAGGGTTGATAGGCAAGTTTGTCACCTTAAGAGATATTCTTCTCTCTCTTTGCTTCCTCTAGGTTGAGAGGAAGGTTTGGGCTCGTGTATTGAGTTGTCTTGGGCTTGGTTAAGCTCTGTAGGGCCTTGTTTTCCCTTGTTTGAGCATTGCCTTGCTTTGAGGAGCCCTGTATCGGGCAAGGAGGCTTGTGTCGGCCATGAGGTGTGTCGGCCATGATGTGTATCGGCCTAGAGGTATTGGTGATGTATCAGTCATGGTTTGAATTGTGTCGACCTTTGACTTTGTTGACCCCCTTGCTTTGGTTGTGTCACCCTAGTTTAGACAAGTGGCCGAACCTTGGTTGTGTGATGGCATGGTTTGTGCATATGTTTTGCAAGGTGACAAATGTATGGACATGTGTCCCTGGGTAAGGTGACACCTTGCCATGGTTCCCCTTTGATCCTCATCTATATATGCATTGCCTTTCTCTTCTTTAGGAAACCTTTGGCTCTTTGTTGCTCTTCTCCCCTTGTGTGCACGACACACCTTCCTTTGGAGTGCTTGGTGGCCGATCCCCCCCTTGGTAGAGATCTCTTCTTCTTCCTCTAGCTTGGTGGCCAAACCCTAGGTGGACCTTGTTTCCTTGGTAAGCATCCTCCCTATCTCCTTAGCATCTTCTTCTCCATCTTGCATACTCTTCGGCCATGGTGGTTATGATTCTTGTTCCTTTTCTTGAGGTGGTCGAAAGTGGTGTGCTTGGAGCTAGGAGCTTGAAGCTTGAAGCTTGGAGCTTTAGAGCTTGAGGAGTTTGTTTAAGGTGGATTGCATAACTTCTAACCCTAGCTATACTACCTTCTTTATGTTGCATGATTCATATATGTTGATGATCGGCCATTGCATGTTATGTTTCTTTCTCTAGTACATGTTGTTGATCTTATGGATATAGTGAGCATGATGTTGTTGATGGTTTATATGTATGTGGATCTAGTTGGCCAAACCATAGTTTGGGGTTTTCTTGTTGAGCAATACCCCTTTCTCTCCTTGGTTTTTGGGAAGTGATTTTGAGCTCTAGTGATGTGGTCATTACCCCTCTCTCGTTTAAGTTGAGAGGTGAGCCTACATTCTAGTTGCTTGGGCAACACCCTCCTCTCACCATGGATTTGAGAGGTCAGCTCTTGGATATGTGATGACCTAAGTTAAGGTTGATCCTTGTGGTTGCCCAATTTGTGATAGAGGTTGTGTACAATCCCTCTCTCTTGGGTGTCGAGAGGTGAGTCGATCTTCTTGATCATTTAGGGTTTGGTGCCCTTGTGCTTGAGGTTGAAGACGACCTTGTAGAGTTGTGCTTTGCACGTAATGACCTTGGAGTAGTGCTGCCCGATAGCCTCTTGTATAGGGTTTTACCCTTGGCCGATACACCTAGTTAAGATGGTTGGTTTGGTGCCCGATATGGTGGTATAGAGAAACCCTAGTAGATGCCTTAAGTGGTGGTCGTTATGAGAAGCTTGACTTAGATGGATGATATGGCCTTCTTGACCTAAGTGGTGTTGTTCCCTTGGCCGATAACTTTGTTGCTTGGGCGATACACCTTGTTGAGTGCTCTGCACGACACACCTTGTAGAGAGGTTGCCCAATACCATCTTGCCTTGTGATGGCCTTGGCCGATAGGCTTTGATAGCTTAGTGCCCAATATGGATTTGGTCGATACCACCTTGTTTGGATGAACTTTGGGTGATATGGTATGGTGCCCAACATGATAACCCTAGGTGTTGGTCGATATGTTGTTGTATGGGCATGCACGATACAACTCTTGGGTGTCATGAATGCTGCTGGCCGATAGGGATAATCCTTGGATGATAGGAAGTTGGTTACACGGGAGGGGTGCTTGGGTGATACCCCTTTGGCTGATATGGTCCATGTGAGGGTTGGCCGATAGAGGAAACCCTAACCCTA
This sequence comes from Alisma plantago-aquatica, assembly GCA_963693085.1. Classification (NCBI taxonomy): domain Eukaryota; kingdom Viridiplantae; phylum Streptophyta; class Magnoliopsida; order Alismatales; family Alismataceae; genus Alisma; species Alisma plantago-aquatica. The sequence goes on from OY856409.1 coordinate 1,285,038,762, forward strand.
GCTTGTGTGCATGCTAGGACTTTGGCCGACAGCCCTGTGATGATGCACGATACACCTTGCCCGACACCATGTGAGCTGGTGGGTTCTTATTGCATGATAGGTGAAGTGATGGGGTTAGCCGTTATGGTGTTAAGCTAGCTTACGGTTGGGAAACCCTAGCCGATACATCTTTTGGTGAGGGTTGGCGCTGCCTGCCATACCCATAGTGAGGGTTGCAGGAGCTTTAACCCGAAATGTATATAGATGATAGTTCTCTGTTAATAATGAGATAAGATGATAGGTTGTGAACCAAGAAGTTTGGAAGGAAATAATGTTGCTACACATGATAATGTGACACATGTATATGATCACTAGTATGGGGAATGATATATACTTATTATTGATAATAAAACTATGATTTCTACAGCTTATGTGTAATATACTCATGGATGTTGCTTTATACTTGATAGAATGATAATCTTGTTAACCCATGATGGCTTCAGTTATCTATATGGATGTGCATACTAACCATGCAGGTATTTTTATATGGATTCATAGCCTGGTAATAGCTATGAGATGTATGGGCTTGAGTAGCACCAGGTGGTAATGAGATAACAAGTTGATAGGTCTGAGGACCTGATGTAAGGTTGAGTGCCTAGTTGAGGTGTTATCCTCGGATGATGAGATAAGGGATGTGTTCCCAGAATGTTGATGCATGATTATGATACCTTGAGAGGCAGTGGTTGATATAATGAGGGATTGAGGTCCCAAGATAGCATGATGATGGCAATAATGATGTAATTAAGGTTATGCTTATTCTTTGGTTGCCTCAATAATTGGCTTAAAATATACTAATTAATTATAGATGAACATATAATGTAGTTTTCCCTGGTCATAGATCTATCATCATCAGTATCATAGTGATGGTGAAATAGGTTTATCTTGTGGGATCTGCCTGGAGCACATATTGTTGAGTATGTGAGGTTTTCCCCTAGCCTAAAATAGGAGGAATCTAAGTACCATTATGAATATATGGAGCATGGTGAACATACCCATGGTTCAGGATATGTGATGATGAGCATGATGTGTTCATGGCTTAGATGTATGCACTAGAACCTATGATGAGGTGAGCTAGAGATATGGGTAGCTTGCGGAGCTGACCCAAAGGATGAGGCCCTATAAGCATAAGACTGCGGTCTTGCTTGATGATTCGTGTACTGACCACGAGAAGGTGAGGTCATGGGGTTTGTATCTCCTTAGACCTTGTATGACACCAGATTAGGCTTCAAAATCAATGGTTGGATTTGAGCAGGGAAGGCTCACTTCCTCAGGGCATAATAAATTGTAATACAGCCGGATAGTATATGCTACACAGAATAAATATAAAAAATTGTTTGAGGCCTTGTTTATAGATAGTCCAGTTACCTACTTACAGTTGCTTATATCATCTTGATATCTTGTGCTAAGTTCATGTAATGCTTATCTTGTCAATCATGTTCCATAAATAGAATATGGATACAGGCCTCATGGATATCTTGGTAAGGATGATGGATAATATAGTCTTGCTCAGTATGTTTCTCATAACAAGTTATCTATTTTATCTGCTTTTAACTTATAAGGTTTTATAGTTTCGGTGGGGAGTTATGTTTCTCGCTGGGACTGTGTGTCTCACCCCGCTGGTTTACAACCTTTTTAGGTGGTCGTGCTAGACGTGGTGGTGATCGTGAGGTTGGAGCCGAGAAGCAAGAAGAGCAGTAGAAGGTAAGAGGTGGACTTGCTATTATTTTGGTGGTTTTGTAGTAGAGTCCTAGATCCATCCCTGTACTCTCATGGCCTCAGAGGTGGTTGATGACATTTCATAATGTCTAGCTGTTGTAATTTTGTATATCCTGTTGTTGGCCGTATGTGGCTTGTTATGTATGTATAAATAGGTGATGAACTCTGGTGCTGACAGTACAGCTGGTTCTGATAAGCTATGGACATATATCAAAGCTTGTAATATCTTTATAACATGTTTCTCTGCAGGATCTAGATGCAAAAGTCCTCTTATGGATGCTTTCCGAAATCGGTTGTAATTAACATGTGTTTTCGATAATATGTGGTTCCACACGTTTTCGCGTGTCATCTCACTTTCTGTGCGATGGCGGGGTGCCATAGTTAGTTTGGTATCAGAGCCTTAGGTTCGTTGAGTCTATAGGGATCTAGGACTAGGTTGCATCTATTCTTGTGAGTTTTCCACATTTTCTTACAATAATATTCTGCCCTCAGCAGAAGATAAAGCTTAAAGATGTCTAGAAACCATGAAGAACATGTTGCCGAGAGTAGCGATGCTGCATCAGTTGATGGATCAAGAGTGCAGGCACATGAAGATCGGGTGCCTGAGGTCTTCCAACTTGACCCAGCCATTCTCGAAAAGCCTACCTACCAACAGCTTATGGGGCAGTTGATGGCTATGATAAATCACATGGTGGAAAGAGTTCCAGTGCCTCAGCCAAGAGCACAAGCTCCCCATGGTGAAACATCGGGTATTGGGAAGACCTTTGAGCGGCTTCGCCGAGTCAGAGCTTTGGATTATGTTGGAATGGCTGATCCAGCAGATGCAGATCTATGGTTGATAGGTCTCGAGAAGGCCTTTCAGATCCTCGACATCCCTGAAGCAGACAAAGTCAAGCACGTTGTCTACCTTCTAAAGGGTAGTGCTGGCCACTGGTGGGCCATCGAGGAGGAGAAGCGACCGGGTGAGGAGATCTGTTGGGAGGTTTTCCGGTGAGAGTTCATCAGCAAATACTTTCTGAAGACATATCTAGATGAGAAGATCAACCAGTTTGAGCGTCTACGCCCAAGGGTCGATGAGCATCACTGAGTATGAAGCCAAGTTCATGGACTTGTTGAGGTTTTGTCCTCACATGGTGGCGACAGATGATGAGCGGATCAGGCAGTTTGAGAAAGGTTTGAGTGATGAGTTGTCGACACCTGCTGCTGCTTTGGAGAATCGAGAGAAGTTTGCTACGTTCGTGGAGTTCGTCCGCAGGATTGAATGATCTATCAGGGAGGAAAGAGAGTCCTTGACTAGGAAAAGGCCTGCTCAGTTCTAGGGACAAAAATCTGGTGGCTTTAAGAAGCCAAGGTTTCGACACCTTCCATAATGTAAAATTCTCATACACCATCTCAGTGGTCTCCAAGTAAGGGAGGAGGGTGTGCATTTTCACTATCCAAAGCACACAGTACCACTTTGGTGACAGTGACAGGGCCTTCTAGGCCACAGTTGGAAGGCAGGTCATGTTATCGTTGTGGATAGATTGGACAGTTGAGGTCAAATTGTCCAAGGAAAGATATTGAAGTATCACAACAACTGAGGCAGAATAAAAAGGGTCAGACAGTCAGCAGCCCAGTGGTAGCAGAGGATGAGGACGCGATCAAGCGTCACAAGCGAGATCGTCTGCTCAAGGAAGTAGAGTACGTGGATGACAAGCAATGGCTTGATTCTATGCTATGAGTCAGCCGGAGGAAATAGTCAACCCGCGAGTGGTGACAAGTCAGATGGTGTTATTTCATTATGATTTGTCTTCTTCTTACTTTATATCTATTCTAATTGACCCGGGTGCTACACACTCTTTTATCGCACATAGTCTACTTGATAGCTGTCCTTTACCTGTTAGTTGTAAGAAAGATAGCCTGTTGTTAGAAACCCCTCTCGATGGTTCCTCGATGCTTTGAGAGGAGTGTTCGTCTTGTATCCTATCTTTCTCGGGACACAATATACAAGTGGATCTTATACCACTTGATATGCATGGATTCGATGTGATCCTTGGGATGGATACCTTAGGAAAGTATAAGGTTGTGTTGGACGGTGGTTCCAAGCAGGCAGTGTTTGATGACAACGGAGAGAAGTGGATCTTCCAAGGAGACAGGAAGATTCTTCTGATGTGTTCAGTGTCAGCATTGGTGGCAGAGAAGTTTTTGCGGCAAGGTTGTAAGTCATTCTTAGCTCGTTGTGGATACCAAGGCAAAAGGTCCTAGCCTTGAGGAGGTGATGGTTGTCTAAGAGTTTGCGGATGTGTTTCCTAATGAGTTCCCCGGTGTTCCCCCACCCCGAGAAATTGATTTTGAAATCAATCTCGTACCAAGAACACAACCAGTTGCACAGACGACGTATAGGATGGCTCCAACAGAGATGGCAGAGTTGAAGAAGAAGTTACAGGAGTTGTTGGAGAAAGGTTTCATCTGACCGAGCACATCACCTTGGGGTGCTCCAGTGTTGTTTGTTAAGAAGAAGGATGGATCGATGCGGCTATGTATAGATTACCGGCAGTTGAACAAAGTCACGATCAAGAATAAGTACTCGTTGCTGAGGATAGACAATATGTTTGATCAGTTGTGTGGCATTGTGGTATTCTCAAAGATCGATCTATGGTCTAGATATCATCAGATGAGGATTAAGGCGCATGACATACCAAAGTCAGTGTTTAGGATGAGGTATGGTCACTTTGAGTTTGTGGTTATGCGGTTTGGGCTAACCAATGCACCTTCTACTTTCATGGATCTGATGAACAGGGTGTTCCGTCCATTTCTAGATGAGTTTATTGTAGTTTTCATAGATGACATCTTGATCTACAGTCGGGACAGTCAAGAGCATGAACAGCATCTTTGACAAGCTTTGACTCTTCTTCACCAACATCAGTTATATGCCAAGTTTAGTAAATGTGAACTCTGGTTGAAAGAAGTGACTTTCTTGGGTCATGGGATATCTACATAAGGAGTCAGAGTGGACCCTAAGAAGGTTGAGTCAGTTGCAGATTGGGAACAACCGAAGACGCCAATGAAAGTTCATAGTTTTCAGGGTTTGGTAGGATAATATCAGAGGTTTATAAAGGATTTCAGTGTGGTCGCATTACCGATGACAAAGCTGACCAGGAAGGATGTACCTTTTGTCTCATTGTCAGCAAGCTTTTCAAAGCTTGAAGGAGAATCTAACTAGTGCTCCAGTGTTGGTTCTGCCAGAGCCTGGGAATGGCTATGTTGTTTTCTGTGATGCTTCCAAGAAAGGCTTAGGTTGCGTGTTAATGCAGGAAGACCATGTGGTTTCTTTTGGTTCGCGATAGCTTAAGAGACATGAGGAGAACTATCTGACACATGATTTGGAGTTGGCAGTGATGGTACATACGTTAAAATTTTGGAGGCACTATATTTATGGGGAAGTGTGTCAGATCTTTATAGATCATAAGAACTTGAAGTACATCTTTTAGCAGAGCGAGCTGAACATGCGACAGCGTCGTTGGACGGAGGTAATCAATTATTATGATTGCACCATTGAGTATCATCCTAGTAAGGCAAATGTGGTAGCTGATGCGCTTAGTAGAAAGTTTTCTTCTCTCCCCATGAAGAAGGCACAGTTGAGTTCCTTGGTATGCCATAGGCGGGATATGTTTGTCTCCTTGTGGCAGATGAATGTGTAGTTGGAAGTTTCCTTGTTGGCAGGACTATTGGCACATATGCAAGTTAAGCCTACGCTAAGATAGTAGATCAAAGACGCACAACAGGCAGATGATATAGTACAGTTGATCAGGACAGAGCTCAGAAGCAAAAAACATGATGGGTTCCATGAGACTGAGGATGGATTAGTTTGCTATCAGGGTAGGATGGTGGTCCCCGATGTTGATAATCTAAGAAAGCTAGTGCTCGAGGAAGCAAACACATTGATGTATGTTATGCATCCAGGAGTCACCAAGATGTATCATAATCTGAAGGACCTGTATTGGTGGTCTGGCTTGAAGAAGGATGTATCCGAGTTTGTAGCTAAGTGTGCAGTATGTCAGCAAGTTAAAGTTGAGCATCAGAAGCTGGCAGGTACGTTGCAAACCATGTAGATACCACTATAGAAATGGGATCATATAACCATGCATTTTGTAGTTGGTCTACCAAAGACAGCTAAGAATCATGATTCCATTTGGGTAATAGTGGACAGGTTGACAAAATCTGCTCATTTCATACCAGTAAGATGACACATACAGCACAGAAGCTTGCTCAGTTGTATGTAGAAGAGATAGTGTGTTTGCACAGTGTACCAGCAACAATAGTCTCCGACAGAGGTCCTCAATTCACGAGTCGTTTCTGGGAACAGTTGCACAAAGCATTGGGAACACAATTGAGATTCAGCACCGCCTTCCACCCATAAACAGATGGACAGTCCGAAAGGAGTATTCATACTTTGGAGGATCTTCTTCGAGCTTGTGTTTTGCAGTTCCTAGGCAGTTGGGACGTGCATCTCATTCTGATAGAGTTTGCTTACAATAATAGTTACCAACAGAGCATTGACATGACTCCTTATGAGGCTCTATATGGAAGGAAGTGTAGATCCCCTTTATGCTGGTATGTGTCTGGTGAGTATCAGCTTTTGATCTTGAGTTAGTGCAACAAAAAACAGAAAAGATCAGAGTGGTACAACAACAGTTGAAAACAGCATAAGACAGATAGAAGTCTTATGCAGACAATCGCCGACGACCTTTAGAGTTTCAGGTGGGAGACAAAGTGTATCTCAAGGTCTCACCTTGGAAAGGCATGCTGAGGTTTGGCCGGAAAGGCAAACCGGAACCCAGGTATATGGGGCCATACCCGGTGATAGCACGTGTTGGCAAGGTAGCTTACAAGTTAGAGCTGCCACCAGAGTTGCACAGGTTACATCCGGTGTTCCATGTCAGCATATGTTGAAGAAAAGTCATCCAGACACAGGGACAGTGATACAACCAGATGAGGTTGAGCTTGATGAAGATGTGACCTATGAGGAAGGTCCAGTGATGATCCTTGACAGGAGGGTAAAGTGGTTGAAAAGGAAAGACCTGGTTCTTGTGAAAGTTCTTTGGCATCATCGTGGCGTTGAGGAAGCCACGTGGGAGCTTGAGGAAAAGATGAGTCGGAAGTATCCCTCGCTTTTCTCTTTAGATTTTAGGGGAAAATCCCTTTGTAGAGGTTTGTGGCATGTAAGGACCCTGACCTCCATCTTGGGCTTATCCTATTTGCTTTTCCTAAACCCTGGTGTTTAGTTGCTTGCTAATCACCTTTAGTGGTGATTAGGTCTTTCTTGTGTTTTGTTGAGTGTTGGAAGTGCTACTTGCAAAATAACCCAAGTTAGGGTTGATAGGCAAGTTTGTCACCTTGAGAGATATTCTTCTCTCTTTTTGCTTCCTCTAAGTTGAGAGGAAGGTTTGGGATTGTGCCTTGAGTTGTCTTGGGCTTGGTTAAGCTCTGTAGGGCCTTGTTTTCCGTTGTTTGGGCCTTTCCTTGCTTTGAGGAGCCCTGTATCAGGCAAGGAGGCTTGTGTCAGCCATGAGGTGTGTCGGTCATGATGTGTATTGGCCTAGAGGTGTGGGTGATGTTTCGGTCATGGTTTGAAGTGTGTTGGCCTTTGACTTTATTGATCCTCTTGCTTTGGTTGTGTCACCCTAGTTTGGACATGTGGCCGAACCTTGGTTGTGTGGTGGCATGGTTTGTGCATATGCTTTGCAAGGTGGCAAACGTGTGGACATGTGTCCCTGGGTAAGGTGACACCTTGCCATGGTTCCCCTTTGATCCTCATCTATATATGCCTTGCCTTTCTCTTTCTTAGGAAACCTTTGGCTCTTTGTTGCTCTTCTCCCCTTGTGTGCACGACACACCTTCCTTTAGAGTGCTTGGTGGCCGATCCCCCCCCCTTGGTAGAGATCTCTTCTTCTTCCTCTAGCTTGGTGGACGAACCCTAGGTGGACCTTGTTTCCTTGGTAATCATCTTCCCTCTCTCCTTATCATCTTCTTCTCCATCTTGCCTACTCTTCGGCCATGGTGGTTATGATTCTTGTTCCTTTTCTTGAGGTGGCCGAAAGTGGTGTGCTTGGATCTAGGAGCTTGAATCTTGGAGCTTTGGAGCTTGAGGAGTTTTCTTAAGGCGGGTTACATAACTTCTAAGTTGAGAGGTGAGTCTACATTCTAGTTGCTTGGGCAACACCCACCTCTCACCATGGATTTGAGAGGTGAGCTCTTGGATATGTGATTACCTAAGTTAAGGTTGATCCTTGTGGTTGCCCGATTTGTGATAGAGGTTGTGCAAAACCCCTCTCTCTTGGGTGTCAAGAGGTGAGCCGATCTTCTTGATCATTTAGGGTTCGGTGCCCTTGTGCTTGAGGTTGAAGATGACCTTGTAGAGTTGTGCTTTGCACGTTATGACCTTGGAGTAGTGTTGCCTGATAGCATCTTATCTAGGGTTTTACCCTTGGCCGATACACCTAGTTAAGATGGTTGGTTTGGTGCCTGATATGGTGGTATAGAGAAACCCTAGTAGATGCCTTAAGTGGTGGCCATTATGAGAAGCTTGACTTAGATGGATGATAAGGCCTTTTTGACCTAAGTGGTGTTGTTCCCTTGGCCGATACCTTTGTTGCTTGGGCGATACCCCTTGTTGAGTGCTTTGTATGACACACCTTGTAGAGAGGTTGCCCGATACCATCTTGCCTTGAGATGGCCTTGGCCGATAGGCTTTGATAGCTTAGTGCCTGATATGGCTTTGGTCGATACCACCTTGTTTGGATGAACTTTGGGCGATATGGTATGGTGCCCGACATGATAACCCTAGGTGTTGGTCTAGGGAAACCCTAACCCTAACCCTAGCTTGTGTGCACGATAGGCCTTTGGCAGACAGCCATGTGATGATCCACGATACACCTTGCCCGACACCATGTGAGCTGGTGGGTTCTTGTTGCATGATAGGTGAAGTGATGGGGTTGGCTGTTATGGTGGTGAGCTTGCTTAGGGTTGGGAAACCCTAGCCGATACATCTTTTGGTGAGGGTTGGCACTGCCCGCCATACCCATAGTGAGGGTTGTAGGAGCTTTAACCCAGAATGTATATAGATGATAGTTCTCTGTTAATAATGAGATAAGATGATAGGTTGTGAACCAGGAAGTTTGGAAGGATATAATGTTGTCGCACATGATAATGTGACACATGTATATGATCACCAGTATGGGGCATGATATATGCTTATGATTGATAATAAAAGTATGATTTCTACAGCTTATGTGTAATATACTCATGGATGTTGCTTTATACTTGATAGCATGATAATCATGTAAACCCATGATGGCTTCAGTTGTTTCTATGGATGTGTATACTAACCATGTAGGTAATTTTATGTGGATTCATAGCCTGGTAAGAGCTATGAGATGTATGTGCTTGAGTAGCACCATGTGGTAATGAGATAACAAGTTGATAGGCCTGAGGACCTGATGTAAGGTTGAGTTCCTTGTTGAGGTGTTATGCTCTGATGATGAGATAAGGGATGCATTCCCAGAATGTTGATGCATGATTATGATACCTTGAGAGGTAGTGGTTGATATAATGAGGGATTGAGGTCCCAAGACAGTATGATGATGGCAATAATGATGTAATTCTATAAGGTTATGTTTATGCTTTGGTTGCCTCAACAATTGGCTTAAAATATACTAATTAATTATAGATGAGCATATCATGTAGTTTTCCCTAGCAATAGATCCATCATCATCAATATCATGGTGATGGTGAAATAGGTTTATCCTGCGGGATCGTCCTGGAGCACATATTGTTGAATATGCGAGGTTTTCCCCTAGCCTAAAATAGGAGGAATCTGGGTACCACTGTGAATATATGGAGCATGGTGAATAGGCCCATGGCTCAGGATATGTGATGATGAGCATGATGTGTTCATGGCTCAGATGTATGCACTAGCACCTATGATGAGGTGAGCTAGAGATATGGGTAGCTTGTGGAGCTGACCCAGAGGCTGAGGCCCTATAAGCATAAGACTGTGGTCTTGCTTGCTGATTTGTGTACTGACCACGAGAAGGTGAGGTCATGGAGTCCGGATCTCCTTATACCTTGTATGGCACCAGATTGGGCTTCACAGTCAATGGTTGGATTTGAGTAGGGAAGTCTCACTACCTCAGGGCATAATAAAATGTAATACAGCCGGATAGTATATGCTACATAGAATAAATATGAAACATTGTTTGAGGCCTTATTTATAGATAGTCTAGTTACCTACTTACAGTTGCTTATATGATCTTGATATCTTGTGCTAAGTTCATGTAATGCTTATCTTGTCAATCATGTTCCATAAATAGAATCTGGATACAGGCCTCATGTATATCCTGGTAAGGATGATGGATAATATAGTCTTGCTCAGTATGCTACTCATAACAAGTTATCTATTTTATCTGCTTTTATCTTATAAGGTTTTATAGTTTCGATGGGGAGTTATGTTTCTCGATGGGACTATGTGTCTCACCCCGCTGGTTTACAACCTTTTTAGGTGGTCATGCTAGATGTGGTGGTGATCGTGAGGTTGCGACTGAGAAGCAAGAATAGCAGTAGAAGGCAAGATGTGGACTTGTTGTTGTTTTGGTGGTTTCGTAGTAGAGTCCTAGAGTCATCCCTATACTCTCATGTCCTTGGAGGTGTTTGACGACGTTTCATGATGTCTAGTTGTTGTAATTTTGTATATCCTGCTGCTGGCCGTATGTGGCCTGTTATGTATGTATGAACAGGTGATGAACTCTGGTGCTGATAGTACAACTGGTTCTGATAAGATGTGTACATATATCAAAGCTTGTAATATCTTTATAACATGTTTCTCTGCAAGATCTGGATGCAAAAGTCCTCTTATGTATGCTTTTCGAAATCGGTTTTAATTAACCCGTGTTTTCGATAATATGTGGTTTCGCACGTTTTCATGTGTCATCTCGTTGTCTTTGTGATGGTGGGGTTCCCCAGGTGTCATGGTTGAGACACCTCCCCTAGGTATGGTTGTGATGACCAAGATGGTTTTTGGTGTCTTGGGTCGAGATGGGTGCTCTTGTGAAGAGTGTTGTGACCTAGGGTTGTGGTGACCTTATGGCACAATGTGGTGGTTCTTCGTGGTGTGTCGCGACCATGGGTGGTTCCCTTTGTGTGTTGTGGTCACGACATGAGGGTTGGGTGGCCTAGGTATTCGATACCCAACCTATAGTGTATCACCTTCTCTTTCACGTGGGCTTTATGTGGTTGCATGTTAGTGTCTTGGGTGGACAAGTGTCCCTTTGAGGTCTTCTTTCATTGACACCTCATCCCTTTCCCTACCTCTCTCCTCCTTTGTTATATAAACCCTCTTTTCTTCATGCAAGTGATCTTTTTTGGCCATCCTCTTTCTCCTTCCTTTCTTGGATGATCTTGGAGCTTGGTGGAGCAAGAAGGGTCTATTCTTGGTGCTTTGGAGGTGGTTCACCCTTGCATGTGGTGTTTGTGGTGATCCTTGGTCATCCTCAATCTTGGTGAGTGTTTATCTTTAATCTTGTATGTTTTCTTTGGATCTTCTACCCCACATTCTTCCTTTTTCTCATCCTTAGACTATGTTTTGACATGGTGATCGTTCTTGAGAGTAAGCTCCTCATAACAAGGGTAATAGGCCATGTTTTGACAAGGCGACACCCAAGTGAAAGGGAGTTTCTTCTCTCTTTTCCCCCTTTCTTTCTTTTGGTTCATCCTTGAGCTTCTTGCCTCTTTCTTGAGCTATATTTTGACCTTGGTGTTTCCTCTTTATTAAGGTGATCTTGTGGCCGAAAGTGGAGCTTTTGGTGGAACTTGATCTTCCTTGGTGATCGTGTGCTTGGAGCTTGCCTTTCCTTGGAGTGATCTTCCTTAAGGCGGGTTATATAACTCTTAACCTTCTCTATTATTGCACTTTTCATGCTTGAATGTTTTTTTCTCTCTCTAGATGTTACCTTAATGAGCCAGTAGATGATGATTATCTCTAGATCTTGGACGATGTTTAGATCATGCTTTGTTTAGGTGCAATCCAAAACCCTAGTTTCCTTGTAACCAATTTTGGGTATTTTGGTGTATGGTGGTTTTCCTTCCTTCTTGCTCATGGTTTTGGTTGCATGCATGATTATTGAGTGTTTTAGTGTTCTATGAAGTCTTGGTTCAATTTTTATGGTGAAAATCTTGGTTTCTCTCCCTTGTTTAGACTCCTTATCTTGGTGGTTTCATGAAGCTTGTTTTTTGGGTTTGGTGACCATTTTGCATGAGGTTCTTCCTCTATGATTATGATGGGTTTCACTTGTTGTGGCACCTATTTTATCAATGAGTTATCTTGATTTTGACCAGGGCTGATCTTGGTTCTTGGTCATAGTACTGGCTTGACCCTTGGTGCTTACCTTGCCTTATTTTTTCTTGGGTCACGACATCTCTTGCCCTAATGTTAGTTGTGGTCGTAATGTTGCATTTTTGGTCGTGATCGTAACACCATGTTTTGGTTTTTAGGGTCATGATAGGTCTTCTCCTTGGTGTGTCGCAGTCGCAACATCAGGTTTGGTTGCGACCCATGAGCTATTTCAGTTGGGATGTCCTAGTTGGGTGTCATTTTCTCCAACGTTGACTTGGTAGGACCTTGCTTCTATTTCAGATGGATTCTTGCTCTTGTAAGATGCCCCCAGTTCTTGTTTTGGGTCACGACATGCTTTCCCTTGGGTGGTTGAACCCTAACACTAGCTGATGTAACCTGGTTTCCTGTGGGATGAGACTTGATACACTCTTGGTGTGTCATGGTCACGACATAAGGAAGGTTGGTCGCGGTTGTGTCACCATGAGTGATGGTGGCCGCGACCTAAGACGGTGATGGTCACGACATATAGTTAAGGTATGGTGGTGATACATGACTGAGTACCTAACCCATGTACATCTATAAGTAATGTTTGAGCCACGTGTAGTGCTATGTGGATAATGGATTGCTTAACCTTAATCATGTTTCTTAACTCTAAGTGTTCCAAGGATTTGGAAGATGTTATATTTAGGGTTTAGTTCTTGTATGCATCTACAAAACCCTAATCGGCTAAATCTTAGAACCCTAACCCTAATGTTAACCTATATGTTTGCTTTCTCTTTTATGACATATCATCATATAGAATGGTTTTCCTCTTATTTATAAGCCCTAACCTTGCAAGTGATATGTATGCCATGGCTCATGTATGCTATGACGATGGTTATGTGATATAGGGTGGTGCTTATGCACATTAATGAGACAATATATGATGATGAACATGCAGGGATTAATGTGATAGGTCTTATGGCCTAGTGATGGCTTTATGCCTATTGAGAGGTGATGTCCTCAAGTGATGTGATTAAGGGATTTAGATCCCATGGTGATATGTGATCTTGATGATTGCCTTATGGATGGCAAAACTTTGAGTACCATGTGGTGGTTGTGTGACAAGATCACACCTTATACATTTTTCATCTTTTGGAGTTTCAACACACCTTTATTCTTATAGAGTTTATTTTAGCTGTATACGTTGTAACTTGATTGATTCGAAAAGTCACCCAATCGAATAACCTATTAAGTGAAACCTAATCATGTAGTGTGCCATGTTCTATAGATCCAATTCTATTGTCAGCTTTATTTGTTGGATTGGTGAAATGAGTATAACTCCAAGTGCATATATTTGAATATGCGGAGTGCAAGTTGAGTATCTCCTTGCATCCTTAATTACAGGTTGTGTGAGACAGTCATGCATGATCTGATCTCCGTGTGATATGGATGGACATGAGTGAGCCACTACTTATTTTAAGAACAACCATGCATGAGCATGTTCTTCTAGAGTCGTTAGATGTACCAAGGTGGGCTAGGTGTTTATATATATGGATGGCCATGCGTGAGCCGATCCTAGTGTTGACTATATGTCACTCTTTTGCAGTTGAGTGATATGTCTTTGTGGTGTTCTTTTGAGTTGACCAAGAGGTGTTGGAGAGGTCATGGATTTTGGCTCTTCCATGGATCTTATATGGCATTGATTTTGACTTAGCAGTTGTCAGTTGGATTTGGGTGGTATGACTCAAATCTTTGGGGCATAACAAAATATGTAACATAGCCGTGTAGTATATATTTATATGCTTAGGTGACATACGTCTCACATTGGTTGTGCCCTTGCCTTGTCTTTTTACTGATTTGTTGAATTATAAGGCGGTAAGAGAAGTCAACTGATATACATGTTATTCATATTCCTTTTTATAACATTACTTGATATACTAATCCAATGGTGGCTCCTTAATCTTGTTTCATCTGTGTTACCGATTATATACATATTTTGTAGATGAATCTGCTCATCCTGTTAGTATGTTGTCTTACCTATTTAGTTTATATGTGCTTTAATAACATTGGCAGAGAGTTGTATATCTCGCTAGGATGTTTGGTTTCATCCTGTGGGTTTCCACATCTTTTAGGTGATCGTGCATGAAGAGGTAGAGGTTGTGCAGCTAAGGAAGAGCAGCAACAAGAGCAGTAGATGAAAAGGTTGGATGTGTTGCTAGTCTTTTGGTGTTATAGTCCTAGAGTCGCCCCTGTACACTCAGGTCCTTTGGGTGTTTGGAGATGTTTTATGTTGATGTAATCGATATGAGTTTTTTTTCTTGTATACATATATGTCTCTCTCTCTATCTCTATCTCTCTCTCTCTCTCTCTCTCTGTCTGTGTGTGTGTGTGTGTGTGTGGAACGGGTATCTTATGTGACAAGTTGATAGCAGGAATGTTTACCTAAAGTGATGTAAGCTCCATGTGACATGTTATATGTTGCATGTGGTAGACTTGGTGGACTCATATCTAATAAGTTTTTGGCTTATGGTGTTTTAATGATATCTATTTTAATTACCTGTGTTTTCTGGTAATCTATTTTCTTAGTGTCGTTTCCACTTTTGATTTTGAGTAATCTCGCTTTGTGGCGCGATGTGGCGTCACAAAGAATATGGGGGCACGACTATGTGTGAAAAAGAATGAGAAGAGAGGTGAAAGAGAAAGGAAGCAATGGGAAACCAAATGAGTGTTCAATTTCAAGAAAGGGGGGAATAAAAGAGTGGTCGTTAGGTTGGGTACATTGTAGTAGAGCTACAATGTTAATGTACAGAGCAAGGTAGAAGATGACCTTGGCATTGTTGGATCGAGGTGGGAGGATATGTGGGACATGATCCGCGGGATAAGGTAGATCACACCCAAAATGAGAGGGGAGGAACAAGCTTAATCTATGTCACACCCCACTTTGGGCCCATCTAGGATCAAAATCAAGTTAAATCAATTAATTGGATTAGTAAAAGTGGGCTTATTCAAATGTCTATAACTTTTGATTCATAGCTCGGACTGAGGATTTTTTTTGAGTTTATATTGATAATTAAAAGTTTTACTTAATACATATATTAGATAACAAGAAGATCATACTGATGAGGTTTAATTTCACTTACAAAGTGGTGACATATTAAGAGATGATACTTAGTTAAATGCTCAAACTAAAATCATATATTGTGAAATTAGTCATTGAAGTGATCAAATTGGGGTATCACTATATATGAATTATGAATTTATATCCATTATAGTACAAAGGGTCATTAGAAGAGAGACAATGAGTACATAAAGGGAGTGAGAAGGTCATATTGTCACATTCTTCCCTCCTTAAAAGAAATTTCATCATTGATGTGTTAGACATAAACTTATGCACTTCTTCATATGGATATTGGATACTGGATTTGGATCTCACATATGCCTTAATATGTAGGATCTAAAAAGAAGTAAACACTGACTCAAGGGGGAGGTGAATCTCCTAGTTTCTAATGGAGCAAAATTTGTTGCCAAAAATGTAGGCATGTGTAGTTTATCTCTTACAGTGGGCTTGTAACAGAGGTAGAGAACTACTATTATGTACCTGTCATAAATAGAAATATTATTTATATGCCTTTGTTTGGACAAGAACAATTTTGATTTTCTAAGAAGGAATGGTCAAGTTTCTATTCAAGAGATGAGATATCCCATGGTAGTTCTTGAATGTCTTATGATCTTTATTTATTGGATGTTGGCACAAGTGTGTATAACATAAATACTAAGAAGTTAAAACTTGATGTATTGAACAATAATTAGCTTTAGCACTATTGTCTATGGTAGGTAATGAGAAATGCATTTCTAGACTAGATAAAGATGGTTATCTGGACTTGTTTGATTTTGAATCAATAGAGATGTGTGAATCCTTTTTATTAGGCAAGATGACAAAAGCACATATTATTGGTAAAAGTGAGAGGGAAAGTGACTTATTAGGATTAATAGATATATGTGCGTACCTTTTAGAACATGTGGTAGAGGTGGATATCAATACTACCTCACATTTATTGATGACATTGTTAGACATGGAAATATGCATGTTATGAAACATAGATAAAAATCTCTTAAAAATTTTAAGAAATTCGTGAATGAAGTAAAAAAAACTTGGCAAGAATGTTAAAGAAATTCAATATTCTGGTGGTTGATATTATATATGCCAACATACTCATCTCTTTGTATGCCAATAAAGTATGGACTTTGGTGGATGCAACTTAAGGGGTAAAACTCATAGGTTGAAAATGGATCTTCAAGAAGAAGATTGACATGGATGGAAATGAGAAACCCTATAAAGGATAGTTGGTATAGAAAGGTATCAAAAGATTTCAAGGTGTTATCCGTGATAAGACTTTTTCACTAGTTTTCATGGTTATACCTATCAGGATTGTGCTTACCATTGAATCTTATCATGACTGTAAAATTTGAAAAATAGATAGTAAAATGACATTCCTAAGCATGAATCTTTTCATAGAGCGAGCTGAACATGCGACAACGTCGTTGGATGGAGGTAATCAATTATTATGATTGCACCATTGAGTATCATCCTAGTAAGGCAAATGTGGTAGCTGATGCGCTTAGGAGAAAGTTTTCTTCTCTCCCCACGAAGAAGGCACAGTTGAGTTCCTTGGTATGCCATAGGCGGGATATGTTTGTCTCCTTGCGGCAGATGAATGTGTAGTTGGAAGTTTCCTTATTGGCATGACTATTGGCACATATGCAAGTTAAGCCTACACTGAGACAGTAGATCAAAGACGCAGAACAGACATATGATACAGTACAGTTGATCAGGACAGAGCTCGGAAGTGAAAACGTGATGGGTTCCATGAGTCTGAGGATGGACTAGTTTGCTATCAGGGTAGGATGGTGGTCCCCGATGTTGATAATCTAAGAAAGCTATTGCTCAAGGAAGCACACACATCGATGTATGTTATGCATCCAGGAGTCACCAAGATGTATCATAATTTGAAGGACTTGTATTGGTGGTCTGGCTTGAAGAAGGATGTATCTGAGTTTGTAGCTAAGTGTGTAGTATGTCAGCAAGTTAAAGCTGAGCATCAGAAGCTGGCAAGTACGTTGCAAACCATGTAGATACCACTATAGAAATGGGATCATATAACCATGCATTTCGTAGTTGGTCTACCAAAGACAGCTAAGAATCATGATTCCATTTGGGTAATAGTGGACAGGTTGACAAAATCTGCTCATTTCATACCAGTTTAGATGACACATACAGCACAGAAGCTTGCTCAGTTGTATGTAGACGAGATAGTGTGTTTGCACGGTGTACCAGCAACAATAGTCTCTGACAGAGGTCCTCAATTCACGAGTCATTTCTGGGAATAGTTGCACAAAGCATTGGGAACACAATTGAGATTCAACATCGCCTTCCACCCGTAAATGGATGGACAGTCGGAAAGGACTATTCAGACTTTGGAGGATCTTCTCCGAGCTTGTGTTTTGCAGTTCCTAGGCAGTTGGGATGTGCATCTCAGTCTGATAGAGTTCACTTACAATAATAGTTACCAACGGAGCATTGACATGACTCCTTATGAGGCTCTATATGGAAGGAAGTGTAGATCCCCTTTATGCTGGTACGAGTCTGGTGAGTATCAGCTTTTGGGTCCTGAGTTAGTGCAGCATACAATAGAAAAGATCAGAGTGATACAACAACAGTTGAAAACAGCACAAGACAGATACAAGTCTTATGCAGACAATCGCCAACGACCTTTAGAGTTTTAGGTGGGAGACAAAGTGTATCTCAATGTCTCACCTTGGAAAGGCATGTTGAGGTTTGGCCAGAAAGGTAAACTGGCACCCAGGTATATGGGGCCATACCCGGTGATAGCACGTGTTGGCAAGGTAGCTTACAAGTTAGAGCTACCACCAGAGTTGCGCAGGTTACATCCGGTGTTCCATGTCAGCATATGTTGAAGAAAAGTCATCCATAAACAGGGACAGTGATACAACCAGTTGAGATTGAGCTTGATGAAGATGTGACCTATGAGGAAGGTCCAGTGACGATCCTTGACAGGAGGGTAAAGAGGTTGAAAAGGAAAGACCTGGTTCTTGTGAAAGTTCTTTGGCATCATCGTGGCATTGAGGAAGCCACGTGGGAGCTTGAGGAAAAGATGAGGCGGAAGTATCCCTCGCTTTTCTCTTCAGATTTCGGGGGAAAAATCCCTTTGTAGAGGTTTGTGGCATGTAAGGACCCTGACCTCCATTTTGGGCTTATCCTATTTGCTTTTCCTAAACCCTTGTGTTTAGTTGCTTGCCAATCACCTTTAGTGGTGATTAGGGCTTAATTGTGTTTTGTTGAGTGTTGGAAGTGCTACTTGCAAAATAACCTAAGTTAGGGTTGATAGGCAAGTTTGTCACCTTGAGAGATATTCTTCTCTCTTTTTGCTTCCTATAAGTTTAGAGGAAGGTTTGGGCTCGTGCCTTGAGTTGTCTTGGGCTTGGTTAATCTCTGTAGGGCCTTGTTTTCCGTTGTTTGGGCCTTGCCTTGCTTTGAGGAGCCCTGTATCGGGAAAGGAGGCTTGTTTCGGCCATGAGGTGTGTCGGTCATGATGTGTATTGGCCTAGAGGTGTGGGTGATGTTTCGGTCATGGTTTGAAGTGTGTCGGCCTTTGACTTTGTTGACCCTCTTGCTTTGGTTGTGTCACCCTAGTTTGGACATGTGGCCGAACCTTGGTTGTGTGGTGGCATGGTTTGTGCATATGCTTTGCAAGGTGGCAAACGTGTGGACATGTGTCCCTGGGTAAGGTGACACCTTGCCATGGTTCTCCTTTGATCCTCATCTATATATGCCTTGCCTTTCTCTTTCTTAGGAAACCTTTGGCTCTTTGTTGCTCTTCTCCCCTTGTGTGCACGACACACCTTCCTTTATAGTGCTTGGTGGCCAATCCCCCCCCTGGTAGAGATCTCTTCTTCTTCCTCTAGCTTGGTGGACGAACCCTAGGTGGACCTTGTTTCCTTGGTAATCATCTTCCCTCTCTCCTTAGCATCTTCTTCTCCATCTTGCCTACTCTTCGGCCATAGTGGTTATGATTCTTGTTCCTTTTCTCGAGGTGGCCGAAAGTGGTGTGCTTGGATCTAGGAGCTTGAAGCTTGGAGCTTTGGAGCTTGAGGAGTTTTCTTAAGGCGGGTTACATAACTTCTAACCCTAGCTATACTACCTTCTTTATGTTGCATGATTCATATATGTTGATGATCAGCCATTGCATGTTATGTTTCTTGCTCTAGTACAAGTTGTTGATCTTATGGATATAGTGAGCATGATGTTGTTGATGTTGTTGATGGTTTATATGTCTTTGAATCTAGTTGTCTGAACCATAGTTTGGGGATTTCTTGTTGAGCAATACCCCTTTCTCTCCTTGGTTTTTGGGAAGTGAGTTTGAGCTCTAGTGATGTGGGCAATACCCCTCTCTCATTTAAGTTGAGAGGTGAGTCTACATTCTAGTTTCTTGGGCAACACCCACCTCTCACCATGGATTTGAGAGGTGAGCTCTTGGATATGTGATTACCTAAGTTAAGGTTGATCCTTGTGGTTGCCCGATTTGTGATAGAGGTTGTGCAAAACCCCTCTCTCTTGGGTGTCGAGAGGTGAGCCAATCTTCTTGATCATTTACGGTTTGGTGCCCTTGTGCTTGAGGTTGATGATGACCTTGTAGAGTTGTGCTTTGCACGTTATGACCTTGGAGTAGTGTTGCCCGATAGCATCTTATATAGGGTTTTACCCTTGGCCGATACACCTAGTTAAGATGGTTGGTTTGGTGCCCGATATGGTGGTATAGAGAAACCCTAGTAGATGCCTTAAGTGGTGGCCATTATGAGAAGCTTGACTTAGATGGATGATATGGCCTTTTTGACCTAAGTGGTGTTGTTCCCTTGGCTGATACCTTTGTTGCTTGGGCGATACACCTTGTTGAGTGCTTTGTACGACACACCTTGTAGAGAGGTTGCCCGATACCATCTTGCCTTGAGATGGCCTTGGCTGATAGGCTTTGACAGCTTAGTGCCTGATATGGCTTTGGCCGATACCACCTTGTTTGCATGAACTTTGGGCGATATGGTATGGTGTCTGACATGATAACCCTAGGTGCTGGCCGATATATTATTGTATGGCCATGCACGATACAACTCTTGGGCGTCATGAATGCCCTGGGCCGATAGGGATGATCCTTGGATGATTGGAAGTTGGTTGCACGGGAGGGGCACTTGGGTGATGCCCCTTTGGCCGATATGGTCCATGTGAGGGTTGGCCAATAGAGGAAACCCTAACCCTAGCTTGTGTACACGATAGGCCTTTGGCCGACAACCATGTGATGATGCACGATACACCTTGCCCGACACCATGTGAGCTGGTGGGTTCTTGTTGCATGATAGGTGAAGTGATGGGGTTGGTCGTTATGGTGGTGAGCTTGCTTAGGGTTGGGAAACCCTAGCCAATACATCTTTTGGTGAGGGTTGGCACTACCCGCCATACCCATAGTGAGGGTTGCAGGAGCTTTAACCCAGAATGTATATAGATGATAGTTCTCTGTTAATAATGAGATAAGATGATAGGTTGTAAACCAGGAAGTTTGGAAGGATATAATGTTGCTACACATGATAATGTGACACATGTATATGATCACCAGTATGGGGCATGATATATGCTTAAGATTGATAATAAAAGTATGATTTCTATAGCTTATGTGTAATATACTCATGGATGTTGCTTTATACTTGATAGCATGATAATCATGTTAACCCATGATGGCTTCAGTTGTTTCTATGGATGTGTATACTAACCATGTAGGTAATTTTATGTGGATTCATAGCCTGGTAAGAGCTATGAGATGTATGTGCTTGAGTAGCACCATGTGGTAATGAGATAACAAGTTGATAGGCCTGAGGACCTGATGTAAGGCTGAGTTCCTTGTTGAGGTGTTATCCTCTGATGATGAGATAAGGGATGCATTCCCAGAATGTTGATGCATGATTATGATACCTTGAGAGGCAGTGGTTGATATAATGAGGGATTGAGGTCCCAAGACAGTATGATGATGGCAATAATGATGTACTTCTATAAGGTTATGTTTATGCTTTGGTTGCCTCAACAATTGGCTTAAAATATACTAATTAATTATAGATGAACATATCATGTAGTTTTCCCTATCCATAGATCCATCATCGTCAGTATCATGGTGATGGTGAAATAGGTTTATCCTGTGGGATCTTCCAGGAGCGCATATTGTTGAATATGCGAGGTTTTCCCCTAGCCTAAAATAGGAGGAATCTGGGTACCACTGTGAATATATGGAGCATGGTGAATAGGCCCATGGCTCAGGATATGTGATAATGAGCATGATGTGTTCATGGCTTGGATGTATGCACTAGCACCTATGATGAGGTGAGATAGAGATATGGGTAGCTTGCAGAGCTGACCCAGACGTTGAGGCCCTATAAGCATAAGACTGTGGTCTTGCTTGATGATTTGTGTACTGACCACGAGAAGGTGAGGTCATGGAGTCCGGATCTCCTTATACCATGTATGGCACCAGATTGGGCTTCACAGTCGATGGTTGGATTTGAGTAGGGAAGGCTCACTACCTCAGGGCATAATAAAATGTAATACAGTCGGATAGTATATGCTACATAGAATAAATATGAAACATTGTTTGAGGCCTTATTTATAGATAGTCTAGTTACCTACTTACAGTTGCTTATATGATCTTGATATCTTGTTCTAAGTTCATGTAATGCTTATCTTGTCAATCATGCTCCATAAATAGAATCTGGATACAGGCCTCATGTATATCCTGGTAAGGATGATGGATAATATAGTCTTGCTCAATATGCTGCTCATAACAAGTTATCTATTTTATATGCTTTTATCTTATAAGGTTTTATAGTTTCAGTGGGGAGTTATGTTTCTCGCTGGGACTGTGTGTCTCACCCCACTGGTTTACAACCTTTTTAGGTGGTCGTGCTAGATGTGGTGGTGATCGTGACGTTGTGGCCGAGAAGCAAGAAGAGCAGTAGAAGGCAAGAGGTGGACTTGCTGTTGTTTTGGTGGTTTGTAGTAGAGTCCTAGAGTCATCCCTGTACTCTCATGTCCTTGGAGGTGTTTGACGACATTTCATGATGTCTAGCTGTTGTAATTTTGTATATCCTGCTACAGGCCATATGTGGCCCGTTATGTATGTATAAACAGGTGATGAACTCTGGTGCTGACAGTACAACTGGTTCTGATAAGCTGTGGACATATATCAAAGCTTGTAATATCTTTATAACATGTTTCTCTGCAATATCTGGATGCAAAAGTCCTCTTATGTATGCTTTCCGAAATCGGTTTTAATTAACCTGTGTTTTCGATAATATGTGGTTTCGCACGTTTTCATGTGTCATCTCACTGTCTGTGTGATGGTGGGGTGCCACAGGTGTCATGGTTGAGACACCTCCCCTAGGTATGGTTGTGATGACCAAGATGGTTTTTGGTGTCTTGGGTCGAGATGGGTGCTCTTGTGAAGAGTGTTGCGACCTAGGGTTGTGGTGACCTTGTGTCACAATGTGGTGGTTCTTGGTGGTGTGTTGCGACCATGGGTGGTTCCCTTGGTGTGTTGTGGTCACGACATGAGGGTTGGGTGGCCTAGGTATTCGATACCCAACCTATAGTGTATCAACTTCTCTTTCACGTGGGCTTTATGTGGTTTCATGTTAGTGTCTTGGGTGGAAAAGTGTCCCTTTGAGGTCTTCTTTCATTGACACCTCATCCCTTTCCCTACCTCTCTCCTCCTTTGTTATATAAACCCTCTTTTCTTCATGCAAATGATCTTTTTTGTCCATCCTCTTTGTCCTTCCCTGCTTGGATGATATTGGAGCTTGGTGGAGCAAGAAGGATCTATTCTTGGTTCTTTGGAGGTGGTTCACCCTTGCATGTGGTGTTTGTGGTGATCCTTGGTCATCCTCAATCTTGGTGAGTGTTTATCTTTCATCTTGTATGTTTTCTTTGGATCTTCTACCCCACATTCTTCCTTTTTCTCATCCTTAGACTATGTTTTGACATGGTGATCATTCTTGAGAGTAAGATCCTCATCACAAGGGTAATAGGCCATGTTTTGACAAGGTGACACCCAAGTGAAAGGGAGTTTCTTCTCTCTTTTCCCCCTTTCTTTCTTTTGGTTCATCCTTTAGCTTCTTGCCTCTTTCTTGAGCTATTTTGACCTTGGTGTTTCCTCTTTATTAAGGTGATCTTGTGGTCGGAAGTGGAGCTTTTGGTGGAGCTTGATCTTCCTTGTTGGTCGTGTTCTTGGAGCTTGCTTTCCTTGGAGTGATCTTCCTTAAGGCGGGTTATATAACTCTTAACCTTCTCTATTATTGTACTTTTCATGCTTGAATGTTTTTTCTCTCTCTAGATGTTACCTTAATGAGCCAGTAGATGATGATTGTCTCTAGATCTTGGACGATGTTGAGATCATGCTTTGTTTGGGTGCAATCCAAAACCCTAGTTTCCTTGTAACCAATTTTGGGTATTTTGGTGCATGGTGGTTTTCCTTCCTTCTTGCCCATGGTTTTGGTTGCATGCATGATTATTGAGTGTTTTAGTGTTCTATGAAGTCTTGGTTCAATTTTTATGGTGACAATCTTGGTTTCTCTCCCTTGTTTAGACTCCTTATCTTGGTGGTTTCATGAAGCTTGTTTTTTGGGTTTGGTGACCATTTTGCATGAGGTTCTTCCTCTATGATAATGATGGGTTTCCCTTGTTGTTTCACCTATTTTATCGATGAGTTATCTTGATTTTGACATGCGCTGATCTTGGTTCTTGGTCATAGTACTGGCTTGACCCTTGGTGCTTACCTTGCCTTATTTTTTCTTGGGTCACGACATCTCTTGCCCTAATGTTAGATGCGGTCGTAATGTTGCATTTTTGGTCGTGATCGTAACACCACGTTTTGGTTTTTTGGGTCATGATAGGTCTTCTCCTTGGTGTGTCGCAGTCGCAACATCATGTTTGGTTGCGACCCATGAGCTATTTCAGTTGGGATGTCCTAGTTGGGTGTCATTTTCTCCGACGTTGACTTGGTAGGACCTTGCTTCTATTTCGGATGGATTCTTGCTCTTGTAAGATGCCCCCAGTTCTTGTTTTGGGTCACGACATGCTTTCCCTTGGGTGGTTGAACCCTAACACTAGCTGATGTAACATGGTTGCCTGTGGGATGAGACTTGATACACTCTTGGTGTGTCATGGTCACGACATAAGGAAGGTTGGTCACGGTTGTGTCACCATGAGTGATGGTGGCCGCGACCTAAGACGGTGATGGTCACGACATATAGTTAAGGTATGGTGGTGATACATGACTGAGTACCTAACCCATGTACATCTATAAGTAATGTTTGAGCCACGTGTAGTGCTATGTGGATAATGGATTTCTTAACCTTAATCATGTTTCTTAACTCTAAGTGTTCCAAGGATTTGGAAGATGTTATATTTAGGGTTTAGTTCTTGTATGCATCTATAAAACCCTAATCGGCTAAAGCTTAGAACCCTAACCCTAATGTTAACCTATATGTTTGCTTTCTCTTTTATGACATATCATCATATAGAATGGTTTTCCTCTTATTTATAAGCCCTAACCTTGCAAGTGATATGTATGCCATGGCTTATGTATGCTATGGCGATGGTTACGTGATACAGGGTGGTGCTTATGCACATTAATGAGACAATATATGATGATGAACATGTAGGGCTTAATGTGATAGGTCTTATGGCCTAGTGATGGCTTGATGCCTGTTGAGAGGTGATGTCCTCAAGTGATGTGATTAAGGGATCTAGATCCCATGGTGATATGTGATCTTGATGATTGCCTTATGGATGGCAAAACTTTGAGTACCATGTGGTGGTTGTGTGACAAGATCACACCTTATACATTTTTCATCTTTTGGAGTTTCAACACACCTTTATTCTTATAGAGTTTATTTTAGCTTTATACGTTGTAACTTGATTGATTCTAAAAGTCACCCAATCGGCTAACCTATTAAGTGAAACCTAATCATGTAGTGTTCCATGTTCTATAGATCTAATTCTAATGTCAGCTTTATTTGTTGGATTGGTGAAACGAGTATAACTCCAAGTGCATATATTTGAATATGTAGAGTGCAAGTTGAGTATCTCCTTGCATCCTTAATTACAGGTTGTGTGAGACAGTCATGCATGATCTGATCTCCGTGTGATATGGATGGACATGAGTGAGCCACTACTTATTTTAAGAACAACCATGCATGAGCATGTTCTTCTAGAGCCGTTAGATGTACCAAGGTGGGCTAGGTGTTTATATATATGGATGGCCATGCGTGAGCCGATCCTAGTGTTGACTATATGTCACTCTTTTGTAGTTGAGTGATATGTCTTTGTGGTGTTCTTTTGAGTTGACCAAGAGGTGTTGGAGAGGTCATGGATTTTGGCTCTTCCATGGATCTTATATGGCATTGATTTTGACTTAGAAGTTGTTAGTTGGATTTGGGTGGTATGACTCAAATCTTCGGGGCATAACAAAATATGTAACATAGCCATGTAGTATATATTTATATGCTTAGGTGACATACGTCTCACATTGGTTGTGCCCTTGCCTTGTATTTTTACTGATTTGTTGAATTATAAGGTGGTAAGAGAAGTCAACTGATATACATGTTATTCATATTCCTTTTTATAACATTACTTGATATACTAATCCAATGGTGGCTCCTTAATCTTGTTTCATCTGTGTTACCGGTTATATACATATT
Source organism: Alisma plantago-aquatica (assembly GCA_963693085.1). Classification (NCBI taxonomy): domain Eukaryota; kingdom Viridiplantae; phylum Streptophyta; class Magnoliopsida; order Alismatales; family Alismataceae; genus Alisma; species Alisma plantago-aquatica. Next base: position 1,285,064,680 of record OY856409.1, read on the forward strand.
TTGTAGATGAATCTGGTCATCCTGTTAGTATGTTGTCTTACCTATTTAGTTTATATGTGCTTTAATAACATTGGCAGAGAGTTGTATATCTCGCTAGGATGTTTGGTTTCATCCTGTGGGTTTCCACATCTTTTAGGTGATCGTGCATGAAGAGGTAGAGGTTGTGCAACTAAGGAAGAGCAGCAACAAGAGCAGTAGATGAAAAGGTTGGATGTGTTACTAGTCTTTTGGTGTTATAGTCCTAGAGTCACCCTTGTACACTCAGGTCCTTAGGGTGTTTTGAGATGTTTTATGTTGATGTAATCGATATGAGTTTTTTGGCTTGTATACATATATGTCTCTCTCTCTATCTCTCTCTCTCTATCTCTATCTCTCTCTCTGTCTCTGTGTGTGTGTGTGTGTGGAACTGGTATCTTATGTGACAAGTTGATAGCAGGAATGTTTACCTAAAGTGATGTAAGCTCCACGTGACATGTAATGTGTTGCATGTGGTAGACTTGGTGGACTCATATCTAATAAGTTTTTGGATTATGGTGCTTTAATGATATCTATTTTAATTACATGTGTTTTCTGGTAATCTATTTTCTTAGTGTCATTTCCACTTTTGATTTTGAGTAATCTCGTTTTGTGGCGCGATGTGGCGTCACAAAGAATATGGGGGCAAGACTATGTGTGAAAAAGAATGAGAAGAGAGGTGAAAGAGAAAGGAAGCAAGGGGAAACCAAATGAGTGTTCAATTTCAAGAAAGGGGGGAATAAAAGAGTGGTCGTTAGGTTGGGTACATTGTAGTAGAGCTACAATGTACATAGCAAGGTAGAAGATGACCTTGGCATTGTTGGATCGAGGTGGGAGGATATGTGGGACATGATCCGCAGGATAAGGTAGATCACACCCAAAATGAGAGGGGAGGAACAAGCTTAATCTATGTCACACCCCACTTTGGGCCCATCTAGGATCAAAATTAAGTTAAATCAATTAATTGGATTAGTAAAAGTGGGTTTATTCAAATGTCTATAACTTTGGATTCATAGCTCGGACTGAGGAATTTTTTTGAGTTTATATTGATAATTAAAAGTTTTACTTAATACATATATTAGATAACAAGAAGATCATACTGATGAGGTTTAATTTCACTTACAAAGTGGTGACATATTAAGAGATGATACTTAGTTAAATGCTCAAACTAAAATCATATATTGTGAAATTAGTCATTGAAGTGATCAAATTGGGGTATCACTATATATGAATTATGAATTTATATCCATTATAGTAAAAAGGGTCATTAGAAGAGAGACAAAGTGAGAAGGTCATATTGTCACATTCTTCCCTCCTTAAAATAAATTTCATCATTGATGTGTTAGACATAAACTTATGCACTTCTTCATATGGGTATTGGATACTGGATTTGGATCTCACATATGCCCTAATATGTAGGATCTAAAAAGAAGTAAACACTGACTCAAGGGGGAGGTGGATCTCGTAGTTTCTAATGGAGCAAAATTTGTTGAAAAAAATGTAGGCATGTGTATTGTATATCTTATAGTGGGCTTGTAACAGAGGTAGAGAACTACTATTATGTACCTGTCATAAATAGAAATATTATTTATATGCCTTTGTTTGGACAAGAACAATTTTGATTTTATAAGAAGGAATGGTCAAGTTTTTATTCAAGAGATGAGATATCCCATGGTAGTTCTTGAATGTCTTATGATATTTATTTATTGGATGTTGGCACAAGTGTGTATAACATAAATACTAAGAAGTTAAAACTTGATGTATTGAACAATAATTAGCTTTAGCACTATTGTCTATGGTAGGTAATGAGAAATGCATTTCTAGACTACATAAAGATGATTATCTGGACTTGTTTGATTTTGAATCAATAGAGATGTGTGCATCCTTTTTATTAGGCAAGATGACAAAAGCACATATTATTGGTAAAAGTGAGAGGGAAAGTGACTTATTAGGACTAATAGATATATGTGCGTACCTTTTAGAACATGTGGTAGATGTGGATATCAATACTACATCACATTTATTGATGACATTGTTAGACATGGAAATATGCATATTATGAAACATAGATAAAAATCTCTTAAACTTTTTAAGAAATTCATGAATGAAGTAAAAAAAACTTGGCAAGAATGTTAAAGAAATTCAATATTATGGTGGTCTAGATTATATATGCCAACATACTCATCTCTTTGTATGCCAATAAAGTATGGACTTTGGTGGATGCAACTTAAGGGGTAAAACTCATAGGTTGAAAATGGATCTTCAAGAAGAAGATTGACATGGATGGAAATGAGAAACCCTATAAAGGATAGTTGGTATAGAAAGGTTTCAAAAGATTTCAAGGTGTTATCCGTGATCAGACTTTTTCACTAGTTTTCATGGTTATACCTATCAGGATTGTGCTTACCATTGAATCTTATCATGACTGTAAAATTTGAAAAATAGATAGTAAAATGACATTCCTAAGCATGAATCTTCTTGAGGATGTATACATGACACTACCAAGATGTTTAATCACTTTAAATGAAGATAACAAACTATGTAAGTTATAGATGTGTAAAGATCGAGCCCACTACCCAAGGCTCTAGCAAGGTTTCAGGAATGACGACTGGCCCCAAAGACCACCACTAGCCTTAACTGTACGTTTTGTCCTCACTCACATGCAAGTCGGGGTCAACTTCCCGACTGGTCACCCATCCTAGTACTACTTCCAGTCAAGCACACTTAACTATGGATTTCTTTAGTGATGGGATCCCAGAAAAGGATGTGCACCTTGGTGATATGGGTAGTCCAATCATTTCTTTTAAGAGTGTTTTATTCGAGGCCTCACATCCTGGGACGTTACAATCTCACCTACTTAAACTCTTGACGCCCTCGTCAAGGCTCAACTATAAGGCCTCATAATCTGACCCCATTTCAGTGCAGACCCACAATGGCCCATGGGCACCCAACTCCCGTTCACAGAATACCCGTGCAAGGGTGGCTACGTCAACCATGGACATCCCTTTCCTACATGCCTGGACCGCACAGCTTAAGACTGGCACGCCATGCCCATGTGGGCCCCACCTAATGGACGGGTTATGGCTCTGATACCAATTGTAAAGATCGAGCCCACTGCCCAAGGCTCTAGCAAGGTTTCATGAATGATGATTGGCCCCACAGACCACCACTAGCCTTAACTGTGTGTTTTGTCCTCACTCATGCGTAAGCCAGGGTCAACTTCCTGACTGGTCACCCATCCTAGTACTACTTCAAGTCAAGCACGCTTAACTATGGAGTTCTTTAGTGATGGGATCCCAGAAAAGGATGTACACCTTGGTGATATGGGTAGTCCAATCATTCCTTTTAAGAGTATTTTATCTGAGGCCGCAAATCCTGGGACATTACAAGATATCAATCTATGGACTGAAGCAAGTATATAGAAGCTGGAAAGAGACAATCAATGATTTTGGATTTATCAGCAATGAAGATGAACCTTATATTTACAAAAAAGTTAGTGGGAGTATAATTGTTTTTTTCAAATTATATATAGATGATATATTATTAATGGGAAAATCCATACCGACTCTACAATTGGTTTCTACATTGTTGGGAAATACCTTATCCATGAAGGATTTAGGTGAAGAATCATATATTCTAGGAATCAAATTTATAGATATAGATCTAGAGGGCTTCTTGGCCTAAGACAAAGTGCATAAATTAAAAAGGTATTGAAGAGGTTCATCATGCAGGGTTCTAAGAAAGGAAAACTAATCCATGTCTTATGGAATTAGTCTCTCTAAATACTAATGTCCATCTATTTGGAAGAGTGGGCATGCATGAGTACGATTCCATGTGCATCTACACTTGGATCTATAATGTATGAAGTGTAATGTACACAACCATTTGTCTCGTATGCTTTGAGCATGATGAGAATGTTCCTGTCAGATCTTGATGAAAGTTAGTGGATTTCTGTGAACAATATCTTTATGTACTTAATAATAAAAAATGAATATTTATAAGAGTTACACTGAAGCAAGCTTCCTAATGGACAAGGAAACTACAAGTCATAGATTTGTATTTTTCCTTAATGGTTTAGCACTGATATGGAAGAGTTCCAAGCAAGAGAAAGTGGACAATTATACAACAAAAACTGATTATATTTATGTAACCAACCAAGAAAAGGAATTAATATGAATAAAAGAGATCACTAGTGAATTTGGGTGGTTCCAACCATCGAGGATGTAGTATAATCTTTACTATGACAATAATGGATCCATTGCACATGCCAAGGAACCTAGATCTCATCAATGTTACAAGCACATACTATGATGATTTGATCTCATATGAGAGATCTAATAGAAAAGAGATGTAAAGATTTGCAGAGTACTAATTGAAAGTAATGTTAGTGATCCCTTGACAAAATCACTTTCATAGTAGAAGCATAATGGTCATGTTACATTACATGGAATTCAATTCATGAGGGCTTTAGTGCAAGTAGTACATTGTTACTTATATATATTAAGGGCCATCGTGTGATGATTGTGTAGGGATACGTTGTATTTGGTTATTAATAAAAGGAAAATCCACTTATAATGTTGTTTCAATATTAAGATAATGAATAAATTTGATAGTATCCTATGAATGTTTTGTCTTGATAACATATGTTTTGGGTTGAGGACCTGGACATGAGATCATATGTTACTCAAGATTTTTATTCATATTATGTCACTAGTTATTTATTATTGTGAATGTTATAGGACAATAATAATACATAAGACTAGTGTGTATGATGAACATTGACTATGTATCCTTAGTCAATATGTTGGATATCAATTTAGATACATGGATACTTGTTAAAGAAGAAGTATTATTGGATAGAACCACTTTAAGACTGACACATGGAAGCCAAGTTATGGCTATCAGAGTCATAAATCAATGTGATAGTGGTTACTATGATCCTTAGACATGAATTCACTATAATGATCACATGTTATTTTGTGTACTCTAAAAATACCTACGGTGACTCTGGGTAAGACTTTCTACATCTGTAGTGACTGGGTACATTGTGCCACTTGTAGATTGCGAAATTGATGTAGATGGAATTTATCCCTCCATTGAGGTGATATCATGGCCACTTAATAAGTGAGATAATGAAATGTGTGGTCATTCTCATGTAATTTAATACATGATATTGAGCTCACACAATCTCAATACTTTTATTTAGTTCAAGAAACATCGAATGAATGGTAAGAGGATGACAACTCTATGCCCTAGTTTCAATCTTGATATTATGAAAAAGAGATCATACAATCATGGTATCATTGGTCACTTGTAGGTTTAAGCTCTTCTCAAATCATTCCAATTTCCTAGGTAGTAGTGACATGTTTTAAATACCTTTCTTTGCTAGTCAGGTTTTTGACATCACTTCCAACGTAATACAAAACTGATGGGATCATATGCATAAGGATGCATGAGGTAATAGAAGCTTGCATTCATGACTAATGGTTAGAATGGTTCATAAACATGTACATGTTGATTTTGTTCCCAATTAATTGACCGGGCAAGCCACCCATTCAATAGGATGGGTTTGATCAACTGATAAGTGTCAATCAATCAACTAGTCACCATTTATATAGGTGACCAATCAGTTGACAGGATTAAATCAAGGAAAAATTATAATTGGATGGATTGGTTGATTAGGAATTGAATCAACTCAATTCAAACAGATAAGGAATTTCTTTGTACATGCCAATCGATTGATTGGACACCCAGTCGATTGACTGCGAGTCCTTTCAATAAAATCCTATCTTCATTTTGAATGTGAATTCTGATTAGGAATGTGATTGAATTTTAGAAATATAAGTGTGTGACCCTCCTATATAATGGGGCGGACATCCATGAGGAAACACACACATTGATACATATGTAGTCTAAGATTTCATTTGTTAGAGAGAAAAAAAACTCATCCCAAGGACAACAACCCATAATTACAAGGAGGAGACCAACTGATGCTAGAACATCAAAACATTGAGTTCCAAGAGTTGGTACATCAAGAGTTCCCACATCCGCATGGATGATGTAAAGGTTGAGGCCTTGAGGTAGAAGTTTGAGAATATGCTATGTCTCCATGGAGAAGACAAGGTGTTGTTGCGACGACAAGGAGGCAACAAAGATAACTACTTTGGATCTGGATCAAGAAGTGTGAATTTTACACTGACATAAGATGTATCTAGTTGTTGGGAAACTAGTGTGTGTCAAGGTATATTTTATATCCTTCTTATATTTTTTATATTCCAATGTTTCACGGATACAATAGATGTGTTAGTTCAAAGGTTTTTTGGAAAAAAAAAGTTTGTATTTCTGTTATGCCCTCTCCCTTCAAGACATTGCATTACTTGCATTCTTTAATTCCTAGAACTTTTCATAAAAATCAAATTTATTGCATAGTTTAAATAAATCCACATATATGGAATCCATGGGTATATGTGATGAAGTATTGATTCCCTCCTCTAGAAGGTAAATTTCAAGGACCATATTAATGTAGGGTTTTAGGGGAAACAGAGAAGGCAGCGGAAACAAAAATTTTCTCCCCAACCCATACCGAGGAAACGCGTCAACGTCTATATAATAGGAAAGGATGGTTTGCGGAATCATACCTTGTCCCGAGGCTTGCTCGGCGACAATACCTCGCGCAATGCGCGGTCTTCAACTCCGGACTTCGACGGTGTCTGTGCAGCTCCTGATCGCACCGAGACTGACAACTCCTACTCGAACCGGACTGTCGGATGACAGTTGTCCTCCTAAGCGGCAGTGTCCTCCCGCCTCTGTAGTAGTCCACACGGACCACCTGGAACTCCACACTCCTTGTCCCACAAGGAAGTGGAAGGAGTCGCACCCTCCTGTTGATGTACTAGTCGCCAACACGCTCTCCTGCCTCCTGTTGCAACTGCAGTTGTCCTTCCCTTGCTGCACCTCCCTTTTTGCGGGAAGCACTTGCTCGGGCTCTCTCACGGTTACCAAAACCAGAGAGAACGACAACTTGCAGAGCAACTGGTTGCACTGAGCTGTACTTTGAGAAGCCCCCAATACCCCTATATATATAGGAGAGTCATGGGACAGGGTTCTCCATCCCGGGCAATGCGGGACTAAAGCAGGAGTAGAAGGGTTCGAGAATTTTCCACAAAAAGCAACCGGTTCGCAACTTGAAATGATCAGTTCACAACTGAACCGATCGGTTCGGCCATTGAGCCGATCGGTTGGACCTGAGCCGATCGTTTGGGGCACTCCAACCAATCGGTTGGTGCCCTGAACCGATCGGTTCATGGTCCTAATCTGGCTCAAAAAAGACTTCCTTGTTTCTTTCCCAATTGGTATCGAATACCAATATTATTCCCAATCGAATTGGGAAATTTGAAACGAAAGGAAAATTCTTTCCGACATGACTTTCCCAACTGGTCGGTTGCACCAGTTGAGCCGATCGGTTCAACCCTTGAACCGGTCGTTTCAACCTGGGCATGAGCCGATCGGCCTGGACACTCCAGCCGACCGGTTCAGCAACCTCAGCCGACCGGTTCATCACATGAGCCGATCGGTTGGGAGCACAGGTTGGGCAAAATCAGTCAAATGCGATTTCAATCAATACGATACTCTAATAAATGCGTCCAACACCTTGAACCATACGATATTGAGCTATCGACTGATTGAGTGTTTAATTGAACTACTAAACTCCTTTAGTAATCAATCTAAACATTGCTTTGTGGACAAAACTCCTCTTCCAGGTTAAATCCTATGTGTGTGACCCTGCAGGTCCATTTCACGTTGGCAGTGAAAGTCCATAACAATTATGACTTCACAAGCAAAGAGAGGTGCCTAGTCACACATCAGTGCTACCCAAGTGAAAGTAGAAAGTTGGAGAACAACTTTCATCCTACAATCTGTGAATGGTGTTACAGCGAATGTATAATTCCTTTGTCACTGATATCCCGAATGAACTCGAGGCATGGAACAGTCATCCTGTCAACGTTCATTCACTTTCTTGATCTCAGAGTAGACTGGAAGAGATATGTATGACATCAGTATCATATACTGATTCACACATGCGTGCACGCCTTTCTCAATCCTACTCATCAAGTGGCCATGGATATCAAACTCCCTCAGGAGGGACAAATCCCATATCTATCACTCACCCCTCAAAAGCCCCATGTGTCAAAGCCACCCAATCATCACCTTTATAACAACCCATGTTTCAGGACTGCGTTTGATGATGTCAAAGTGTGCCCAACGACATGTGTTGAGTGCAGTGATTTCAGGTCTAAGAATCACACTCACCACCATCACTGTGAGTACTGACTGTGACTACCATCTCATGGTTCCATGTGTCAAACTCACGGTGGGTCTGTCCGATACCTTGTTCTCTAACAAGTACCTATGTGTTTGGTTTGATATCTCTATATCATGACTAATGAGATTCTGTCATCAACCAACACCACAATCTAGTCTTGTGTGTCATTGCTGTCTATCTACCTTCCACAATGACATCCGACTAGGGACACAACAAGAATGTACAAACTCTTAGCATCCGTATGATCTCATCGTTCAGGTCCTCAACCTGAAAGCATACGTCATTGAGTACTGTCATTCTTTAGACATTCAATCTGTTCTATCACTATCTCATATGACTGAACCAGAAAGAATTGGAAGCTCGCCTTTGATGTTTATCAAATCAATCTTAATGTATCCCACCAATCATCACATGATTGGCTCTCAGGGCATACATGCCAACAGACTCCCACTTGCACTGTGAGCCAATCACCCATGAATCATATTCATAGTGATCTTCAAACATGTCCTACATGTTACTGTGCTCTAGTGCCATCATAGTGAGTAATGGCAACACCTTGCCAAAGTCTGAACAAATTGCATGTCTCTCATCTCTTCGTTGTATGTCACACGTATGAGATGGAGTTGCCGTAATATGCGATCTAGTATTCCATTGCTAACCTTTAGCCACATTACATGATCAAGGATTCTAGACTTGTCATCAATGAGTGGAATATAAGCTCATCCTATGAACTTTCAGATCCATATAGTATCCACTACTGTTCAATAACACATAGATACTCGGCTTTTCCCTTTTTCAAATGGCTTTATTAGAACACTTCCAATTATCAACAAACATTCTCTTTTATACATCTTATGTATATTTTGCGATTAATTTTCTATCCTTTCGGAAGTTCGCATCAATGTAACTCTTTACATCGAACTCTTCCTTATCTCCATAGAACTAGTACTTCACAAGCACTTATCAAGTTCTCATGGTATTCCAGTAACGCTTACTGGAAATAGACAGACATCCGCTCGTCATGTCACACATATGAGTTATCAGGATGAGCACATCATATTGCCATGTCCTACATACAAGATGATGAATGCATTTTATTCTTGCCATGTCATACATGCAAGATAATGGGATGATTACATACATGATAGATCCATATCTATTCTTAGTATTCCCATTCTTCATAAGAATTGGACACTTGGCCTTGGGATACTAACTCCATGTAACATGGACAAGTTTTCTCCCACTGAATCTGTGCATACTGAACACTTCAGTACAGATTGCCAATGTATGCTCTCTCTTTCCAGGTCAAGAGATTTTCGAGAACTATCTCTATAGATCTCTATTCCTATCACATAGGAAACATCTCTATCTTCCTTAAAGATAATTTCCACATCTGGATTTCCATTCTAGAACATTTCCATTTCACATCAATATGTGGAATGTGAATACGCTCCCACTAAATCACAGATCCCTTCTTTATCTTTGACATATCAGTCAAACCCTTTGACTATATCATCAAAGTAAAGATCCAATTTTGAGTTGCTTGTACTCAATCAATCACATTGATTAGTCCATTGTAACTTATAGACTTCATTTGCATTAGTGGATTCATAAACCTTATAGGGTGTGTCACGTACACATCCTGGTTTTATTCCTCATAGGAATGCGGTTTTAGTATCCATATGCCAAATGTCTTAGCCATTAAGTTGCAATTAACAAGCATTATCCTTATCAAAATGTTGTCCATGTAGCTTAACACTTAAGACTCATCTGCACTTATGGATATGATCCAATGAGTGCTACCATCAAGGTCATACCTTATGGTTCACATGGATGTCATTTAGGATGTAAAGGTTATAAACCATAACTCAAGATTCAGTTCCTCATATTCATCTTGATAGTTGACTCATCACATGAACAACTCATCACATAGATAATTGAGGTGTATCTGTTAAAGATATAAGAACTCACAACCCTTGTGATTCTTAATTAGTGTGGGGTATTCTTTTATTAAGAAGAATTCAGTTATTTGATAATCATTCTCTAATTCCTTAGAGTATGATTCCTTCTTGATTCAGACATCACCATGCCTTAATCATGAGTTCACTATGATACACTATCATAATTACTCATAAGGATCTCAAACATTTGGTCCAAGTATTTCATTCCTTGATCTCATCAAGAATTAATACTTTACCAAATTTATACTTCATTTATGATAATCTTGAACACTTCAAGATATTCATATTGGTATTTCTCTAAACACCATTTGAAGTATTTAGCATTTATTCCAATAGGTATGTAAATACATCACATGTATTATACCTAATAGGATAATCACTCTCCCACTACATTAGTGAATATTGATTAATCATGTCCAAGATATTCATGTCTCTTACTGGTTCTATAACCAAAAGAGTCTAGATTTATCCATCACATGGAAACTAGAAATGAATTTCTCATGATTAATGCTAATTAAATTGTTTGAGTTATCTATAACTTTTAGGTATCATCTTATCTTATGCATATCAAATATCACAAGATAAATAAGGCATTGCCACAAAGATCACATCTTTATAAATTGAAACATTTCTTTATTAATTGCCATCATTGTCATACAATATGCAAAAATAAAGTGTTTCTATCTATTGGCAAGTATGAAATAACAGTTCATAACTGTATTACATGCCTTATTGGCTGAAAATAAACTAAAGTATTCCTATCTATAAAGACAACACTTGCCCCAAGTAAGAATGCTTTACACTTTACATCTTGATATCATATATCTCAAAAAGTGTTACAAGTTTATTTACATGACACCTTCAAGTAGAGGCTTCAGTCGCCTCCTTCTTCTTTTGTTCTTCCAGGTAGAGAGGACAATTCCTTTTCCAATGTCCTGGCTTTTGACAATGGTGGAAATTTCCTTTCTTGGTCACGCCTCCCTTGGCCTTGAGAGCTGAAGATGGCTTGGACTCCTGGCTAGCTTCAGAACCTTTCTTAGCTTTGCCCTTGCCCTTGCGCTTGGACTTGCCTTTCTTGCTCGTGATCACCATCACGGACTTAGGCTTGTCCTTCTTCATCTGTAACTCGGCTGTCCTCAACATGCCCAACAACTCTGACAGTGGCCTATCAAAGTTGTTCATGTTGTAGTTCATCACAAACTGACTGTAAGATTCTGGCAATGATTGCAGTATCACGTCAGTAGCCAACTCTTGGCTCAGTGGAAATCCCAGTCTCTGCAGGTTCTCCACATACCCAATCATCTTGAGTGTGTGAGGACCAACTGGATCTCGTTCTGTCATGACGCACTTGAACAGCGCCCTAGAAACATTGTACCTCTCTTGCCTTGCCTGATCTTCATACATGTTCCTGAGATGCAGAATCATCTCTATGACACCCATGTTCTCATGTTGCCTCTGCAACTCATGGTTCATTGAACATAGCATCAAGCACTTTGCATCAATGGCATCATCAGAATGCTTCTTGTAAGCATCCCTTTCTACCTTTGGTGCATTAGGAGCGGGTTCCTCTGGAATTGGAGTATCCAGGACATAGAGCTTACGCTCTTGAGTGAGAACAATTCTCAATGTCCGATACCAGTCGTGGAAGTTCGTCCCATTTAGCTTGTCCTTGTCAAGGACCGATCGCAAAGAAAAGTTGTTGTTGTTTGTTGCCATTTTAACTACAAAAAGAAAATATGCAATTTTAGTCCAAAACTCATTTTTGACTTATTTGATTGATTTGAAAATTTGACGATATAATTAGGCCTTTAATTAATTATCGCTCCCACTATTTTACTTCAAATTGATAGCCCTCACCATCAATTCAGAAGATTGCAGCGTACAACCTTCTAGTGGGCAAGATCCTGAAATCCTCTAAGTCATGGACCAGCTTGGGCTGTCACCCACAACATAGATCTCTCAGGTAGGCAACTTTTGCCAATTGCATCATATGCAACTCTTGATAAGATGTCATCTACAACTCCTTGCAATGATCATCTCCATGCCTCAAGGCGCTAGATCCTATCTAGGTCACCTTGTTAAGTCCGACCCAAAGCAAACACGATGAACATGCACCCTGCTTGGGCAGATCCACACATTCATCCTTCACGCTTCCACGAGATAGACGGTGCACCACGCTTAGGCGTGCCCACACTTGGTCGATCAAGCTTTTCACATGTGTCGCATTTGGAAGGCATCTAAAACTTAATATTTTAATGAGGGATTTGGTTTTATATACATATACATATCCAATCACCACAATACATAGTACATATCATATACATGCTATATCCCACAGAAAACATGCACAAACGATAAAAAGCGATGATTATGGCCATCCTAATGTGATTCCTCGAGCCAAGAGGAATCACGGTCATCTAGGTCTACATCACATGCAACCTGTACAAGATGAACTCTGTGCCTTGCCTTCCGAGTTGATCAACTCATCACATGAATGATCTGTGCTCTCCAGCCGGTTGTCTGGGTGCCACCAGCCGATCGGTTGGCTCCTCCAACCGATCGGTTCTCCTGGTCGTCGTGCATCTCGTCATGTCCGCCACCCGCTTGTCTCGCTCCTCGAACCGGTCATCAACCGATTGGTTCACTCCTTGAACCGACCGTCTGAGCAGTCGTCTTGATGTCCGCCGGACTTTGACATAACAGGAAATAAAATATTATTCTATTTATTACATTGCTTTAAAAAGGAAACCCCGATTTACATTCGGGGGGAACAAAGGTAGGAAAGAATCTCGAATTATTTCAAGTTACATCGGGAATAAGAGAGGGAAGATCGGTGCGCAGACCGAGATGCAAGCAACCACAAACAACCACACACAGATAGGGGTTTATAGGCCATAATCACGCTACACACATTCACCACAAAACTCGTTTAAGGGCGACGCGTATCGAGTGCATTAATAATACATATCATATATGTAATTTGGGATTTGTGGATTTAGGATTGGACATGCATAAAGCCAATATTATTCGCATCGCATGCAATAAATAAAGGCGACAAACCAAAATCGATCATATCGATATTCCTAAAATATAGAGCAGTTGACGTGGCTCTGATACCACTGTAGGGTTTTAGGGGAGACAGAGAAGGCAGCGGAAACAAAAATTTTCTCCCCAACCCATACCGAGGAAACGCGTCAACGTCTATATAATAGGAAAGGATGGTTTGCGGAATCATACCTTGTCCCGAGGCTTGCTCGGCGACAATACCTCGCGCAATGCGCGGTCTTCAACTCCGGACTTCGACGGTGTCTGTGCAGCTCCTGGTCGCACCGGGACTGACAACTCCTACTCGAACCGGACTGTCGGATGACAGTTGTCCTCCTAAGCGGCAGTGTCCTCCCGCCTCTGTAGTAGTCCACACGGACCACCTGGAACTCCACACTCCTTGTCCCACAAGGAAGTGGAAGGAGTCGCACCCTCCTGTTGACGTACTAGTCACCAACACGCTCTCCTGCCTCCTGTTGCAACTGCAGTTGTCCTTCCCTTGCTGCACCTCCCTTTTTACGGGAAGCACTTGCTCGGGCTCTCTCACGGTTACCAAAACCAGAGAGAACGACAACTTGCAGAGCAACTGGTTGCACTGAGTTGTACTTTGAGAAGCCCCTAATACCCCTATATATATAGGAGAGTCATGGGACAGGGTTCTCCATCCCGGGCAATGCGGGACTAAAGCAGGAGTAGAAGGGTTCGAGAATTTTCCACAAAAAGCAACCGGTTCGCAACTTGAAATGATCAGTTCACAACTGAACTGATCGGTTCGGCCATTGAGCCGATCGGTTGGACCTGAGCTGATCGTTTGGGGCACTCCAACCGATCGGTTGGTGCCCTGAATCGATCGGTTCATGGTCCTAATCTGGCTCAAAAAAGACTTTCCTTGTTTCTTTCCCAATTGGTATCGAATACCAATATTATTCCCAATCGAATTGGGCAATTTGAAATGAAAGGAAAATTCTTGCCGACATGACTTTCCCAACTGGTCGGTTGCACCAGTTGAGCCGATCGGTTCAACCCTTGAACCGGTCGTTTCAACCTGGGCATGAGCCGATCGGCCTGGACACTCCAGCCGACCGGTTCAGCAACCTCAGCCGACCGGTTCATCACATGAGCCGATCGGTTGGGAGCACAGGTTGGGCAAAATCAGTCAAATGCGATTTCAATCAATCCGATACTCCAATCAATGCGTCCAACACCTTGAACCATACGATATTGAGCTATCGACTGATTGAGTGTTTAATTGAACTACTAAACTCCTTTAGTAATCAATCTAAACATTGCTTTGTGGACAAAACTCCTCTTCCAGGTTAAATCCTATGTGTGTGACCCTGCAGGTCCATTTCACGTTGGCAGTGAAAGTCCATAACAATTATGACTTCACAAGCAAAGAGCGGTGCCTAGTCACACATCAGTGCTACCCAAGTGAAAGTAGAAAGTTGGAGAACAACTTTCATCCTACAATCCGTGAATGGTGTTACAGCGAATGTATAATTCCTTTGTCACTGATATCCCGAATGAACTCGAGGCATGGAACAGTCATCCTGTCAACGTTCATTCACTTCCTTGATCTCAGAGTAGACTGGAAGAGATATGTATGACATCAGTATCATATACTGATTCACACATGCGTGCACGCCTTTCTCAATCCTACTCATCAAGTGGCCATGGATATCAAACTCCCTCAGGAGGGACAAATCCCATATCTATCACTCACCCCTCAAAAGCCCCATGTGTCAAAGCCACCCAATCATCACCTTTATAACAACCCATGTTTCAGGACTGCGTTTGATGATGTCAAAGTGTGCCCAACGACATGTGTTGAGTGCAGTGATTTCAGGTCTAAGAATCACACTCACCACCATCATTGTGAGTACTGACTGTGACTACCATCTCATGGTTCCATGTGTCAAACTCATGGTGGGTCTGTCCGGTACCTTGTTCTCTAAAAAGTACCTATGTGTTTGGTTTGATATCTCTATATCATGACTAATGAGATTCTGTCATCAACCAACACCACAATCTAGTCTTGTGTGTCATTGCTGTCTATCTACCTTCCACAATGACATCCGACTAGGGACACAACAAGAATGTACAAACTCTTAGCATCCGTATGATCTCATCGTTCAGGTCCTCAACCTGAAAGCATACGTCATTGAGTACTGTCATTCTTTAAACATTCAATCTGTTCTATCACTATCTCATATGATTGAACCAGAAAGAATTGGAAGCTCGCCTTTGATGTTTATCAAATCAATCTTAATGTATCCCACCAATCATCACATGATTGGCTCTCAGGGCATACATGCCAACAATTAATCCAAATCTATGAGTTCATATAGTTAAACATCCACCCAATAGTCACATTGAGATTATACTTTTCCATATTTCCCGATGAGTAAGGTTTTACATGTTTAAAATGTTCTAAAATCAGAAGCATTTAAGTTTCCATCCTTAATCACTTTATATGTGATTATTGTTTATTTAGTCAAATAAATAGTACCAAAAATGTAAGATTAAACTTTTGATATTTCTAAAGTATTTTTCCATGAAGATAAAGAATAGATATTGATAGTAATACATATTGGTATATCCATAAAAAATCATACCAATAATAAACAATAACACAGTTATTTATAAGAAAAGAAAAACCTTTGTTTTGCCAATAAAGTGACACCCGAATGGTAAAAGTGACTTGTATGACCGAGAGGTCTTGAGTTTGACCTCCTAGATACAAAATGAATGCATTACCAACTTATTTAAAAGAAACTATAATAAGGAAATAGAATATTATAACTACTTATGATAGGTGCATAATAGACATTCTTTGATTCTATTCTAACCACCAATGGCATAGATAACTTTGTCCTTGCCTCCAATTATTCAAACTCCTTCCCCATTAGTGTCATGTAGTTCCACAACTCTTTCAAATCAGTGGTCATATGGACCTTCTTCCTGTCATTCTTATTCAACCACGGTATGGTAAGAAGTTTACTTAGAGGTTTAACTATTTATTTCATATAGTACTTAATGAAGAATTATTTTATGACTTGATGAAACATGAATAATAAAACCCACCCCAAACTCTTGACCCCTATGGAAATTCGTTCTCTTAAATATTTCTACATAACTAGCCATCTTGAGTGTGTGATGACCAACGGAGTCACCCCTAAACAACTTTCTCTAAAAAAAGCATTTGACATGTCATGCCTATGTTGTATATATTGGCCAAGAAATAATTGTTTTTAATGCTCAATCATAACAAACATATCCATATTTTCATGTTTGATGCATGCATGAGGCATGCCATGTCAATGGAATACATCATGAGTGCCTTAACCCTTAGAGTATTGAGAATGGGCTCTTTAGGTAAATTACATTCTTATACATTAGGCTTGCACTTGTGTTTTAGAAACATTCATGTGTTCCTTTTTGAAACCAAATTATTTGTCCTATTAAAATTTTTCTTTTTAAGGACAACTATAATGGTAGGTTTTTATTGATGTTTTCAATTTCATCTACAAACAAATAAATGTAGAAATCAAAATTAATGTTGAAAATTTTAATTATTCATTGAAGACTTCATTTAAGAATAACTCCCACTATTTTGTTCAAAATTTTATCCTTCATAATTTGCCCCCAAAAATATATGAAGTTATGATATGGTATGTGAAGGTTTATATTCTTTAAGTCATAAGTCATATTTTATTTATCATAATAAAGCCAATTACTTAGGTACAAAACATTTTGCATCATACGAAACCATTGTATAAATGGGGAACAACGTTTGTTTATCTTCATCTACAAAACATCTACACACATGATTTTGGAGCTTAATCCAATCATAATTACTTAGTTGAGTTAGACCCAAATTTTAGAGTTTCCAAATTATGTATCCTTCTTTGGAAAACACACACACATGTCACTCTCACCAAGATAGATTGTTCGCCTTGCTTTGGTAAGCCCACACTAGTCTACTGAAGCATTAATTTATATCACAAGATGGAATGCATATAAAGCTTAATATCTCAGTGAGTTATTTTTTTTGACCCATATAGGTATCAATTTTTTCACATAATAGTATGGTCGTATACAAATTCATATACCAAAAGAGATATATATTTAAATTTGATGAGTATGACATGCATGAAAACCTTTCCAAGCTAATGAAATTATTTAATCCATATTGTTTTGTTGCATTAGATTCACAAATAAAAAATGATACACTATATTATGCTTTAGCTCTCTATAAGAGAATGGTCAGGATAGATGATATATTGATTTTAATGATTTTTGCACCTTCATTTTCCTCCAAATCCTTCACATGTGGATATCATATATACAAACTTTGACATGTCCCAGAAAACATCATGTGTAATGAAAATCCTTGAGTTTCATTCGAGGAAGATTTGATATAGATTTGCATACAAAAGATATAGGGAAAGCGCAAAATACAAGCCCTTTTCAAAATTACAGACAAACACCAAACTACAAACATAAGTAATCAAATACAATTAGGTTGCATAATCATGATTTACATGCCATGAGAAAACAAATAGTAATTACTTAGGGTTTTTATACATAATTTTATATTTTGTATGGTAATTTTGATTCAATCAAAACATTCCCATTAGTCAAATATGCACATCAATAATCTAGTTGTACTTATAAAAAATGACATTACAAAACGATCAATATCATAAACCAGATATAGAGCATTAGACTTATCTCTAATACCAACATTGGGTTTTAAAAGCATTTATGCGATGAAAAATATTAAATTTTTAGAAAAAAAACTAGAGCAGGTTTCATATAGTGCTCCTACATTTAAATTAGGGTGCAAGTCGGGTATATAGAGTAATATGTCCCAATTGCAAAATTCTTGTTTGAATCTAGATTTTCATCTCAATTATAATTTGTATGAGCTGATGTAGACCATATGATCAAACCATCTAGATTAATTATCTATATGTCCCAAATTGATATTTAAATCATAGTATTTTTGTATGTCATGAATCTGGACATTAGTATCATCCTTGGGGTGCATATGATAGACTTTTAGTAATGGCTTTGGCAATCATCTACTAATTCAGAATTTTGAATACATATATGGTTTGTATTCTTGCTCCCCTATTTAGAGTTGTCCATGGGTTGTTGATTTCAAATATTCATCAAACTCCTCTATGATGGAGAAAATCCACAAATGCAAGTTTTGATCGACATATGTGGAAGATCCCATCATCATTAGTCTTGTCTCTAGGTTGAGACTCATGGATAATGGGGGTCCCACGAGGGACGTCTGAAGAATGTTGGTGATATGCAGTGGAAAATTCTTATATTGAGATTCCTACCACCAACAGAGTCATTCATCTTTATGCTCTCATAGAACCTCATGTTTCTCTTGTATCCATCCAAGATTTTGAACGCAATCTAATGGGGTGACAACTTCCTTGTCGCTCTCACTATCTCTAGTCATTCTAGGGTTTCATAAACCTTGGAAGTGTTGAGAAGCGAGCACGTCACTTGTCATAATTGCCTTAACGTCATACATATAGGGTGATAGGGATACTAGGGTGTTTAAAACCTCTTTGGATTAGGATAAGGGTTTTTGAAATATATGTCATCATGTTCTTACATATTGTAGAAAACAATAAGTCCCAACAGACGGTAGCATATGGAAATATGATAGTGTGGGCCTGACTTATTAGATTTCAAAATCCCCAAGTTCTTGGACTTACAATAATTTTTAGGTTCTCAAGAGTAACTTTCAAGTCCTTGGATTAATTCTGAACATTGATCATAGATACCTTTATATACATTTAATTAATTTATGTCATTGTGTGTGACTCATTCGACACCATACTAAGTTGGCACCAGATCTAGTAATTCATAAGATAATATAAAGAGATGCCAACACTCTGTAATGGATATAAAACCCATAGGATTAGTTTAACATAGACTAGACCTCTCATGGACAATTCTATCGTATTGTATAATCCCATTTTCCATTGTCATCCAGATTTAACTAGAAACACAAAAAGAGTCACACTCATGAGTCATTCTAGATTTCTTGATCTCCAAGTACACTAGGTAAATAAATTTGACCTCAGTAACCCATATTGACTCATATGACCATGGTCATGTAGTTCGCCAATATCACTTATCAAGAAGCCTAGGATATCAATCATGATATGAAGGAAGGAAAATTATAGTTACATCAATAACAATTTTGACAAGCCTTAAACGTGGGTCCAATAATGGAGACATGTCTAGGTCATCGGACTTTTAAAATTTATAATACTCGAATGTTTAAGACATCCTGCAACTAGCACAGGGTCAAAATATTTTGGGGTCGAACACAGGGATAGGAAGAATGATGCTTCAAAACTCAAGTTTTACTTGTCTAAGCACGTCAAAAAAAAGTCAAAGGATAAGGTTTTGAAGCAACGAGAAAGAATTATAAATAATCAAACAAAAAGCCTATCTCCAAGGGGAGTTACCAGAAGAATTAATATTTTAAGGTTTAGCAAATTTTATAGAGGTTTTTTATATTGGAAACCGAGGAGATAAAACTATCATCTGAGTAAAGGATGAAGGAAGAAAACTTAAAACATAACAAGCGGCAGCGGAATACATCATGCACCCTCTTCTCTCAAGGAAAGTGCCTCTAACCATGCACCACTTCTCTCTCTCAAGAGTATTGGACATAGACTAGAGTGGAAAGATATGCCAGGGCAACCCTGATCCTGGGTACTCTCATACACCCGAATCAGACCAAACTCTAGAGTTTACGACATCCTTCTCTCAAAGGAGTCAAAATGAGAAACACAATTCGATAGCTAGTTAAAAGTGTGATCCAAATAGAAGAGACTAGAGTTCAGATGTTATAAAGAAATCATCCAACAAAAAGGAACCATACACAGGACAACATGATATAAATTTCACAGTTTCCATAAGCATAAAGGGGTAAAAGGGTTTAGTTACAATGCAATAGTAAATGAAAGTAAATTACTGAAATACGGAAAATAGGTATCGACCTCCTTGATGTAGGAGGTCGATATACATAGAAACGGACCCCTAAGATAAATGCTAACCCAGTACCGGGCAGGAGCCCTATCGAGATATGACCGTGTCGAGTTCTAGACCGTGTCGGGTCGTGAACTGTGACGGGTGATGGGCGTATCGGGAAGGGACTCCTTGCTCGATATGGCCGTTTCGGGCTGCTGGCCCTGTCGGGCAGCAACCGTGACGGGTAAGCCATATCGGGTTCAGTATCATGTTGTGTTAGGACATGTGCTGGGTTAGTTTTATCTTAGGTTCTCGGTTTCTCATGTCGGGTATAGGTGGGTGAGTCGACGATTTGAAGCCCAGCTAGAGACCCATCATGTTTGAAGTAGCCTTGAAGGTCGTGTCATGTTGCTTCTGCTACCCGGTCGAGTTCTAAGTGAACTCCTCCTGTCCCTCTCGGGTTGGGGGTGTGCTCACCTAGTATCACCGACAGGCCTGGGAACTCAACGCACTAGCTCCTTTTTTTCTCTAAGAGTTAGCTCTCCTAGGGTTCCGACCCGTCCCATCGGAGTCCTATAGTTGCTATTTATAGGTAGCAGCTGGTGGGAGTTGCAACCCTCGTTGGGCCACGTGTCCTTTGTATACTCTGTTCACATGGCTTTGGGAGAGGGTCGACACGTCCGTCGCCCGGTATGGCTCGTGGGGGACTTCTTGTGCCAAGTTGTGAGTAAATCACGCTTGATCATGTCAGGTAAAGAATCTGGCAGGCTGTTGCACCGAGCGGTGGTCGTGTTGCGAGATCAACTCCATCGGCCAATGGACCATGGCGGGCAAGGCTCCTTATTGGTTAATAGCGTGCAGTCTGTCAGGGCTCCCACGCGACACACCCACGTTGGTTTGCTTCTATATCGGGCAGTGACCGTGACAGGTAAGCAGTGTGTTGCTTTGCTGCTTGATGGGTCGGGGTAGTTAACTTATTGAGGATGGGTTGGGTCGGGCCCATTAGCATTCTTTTGATGGGAAAATAAGAGAAACCCTACAAAAGATAGGAAATGTTGTCAGGAGCATAGTGGGTATTATTTCTATTCAATAGATAAGATAAAATAGAGAGGAAGTAAGGTTTCGAGGCAGTTTTGATAGTAAAATATAAGCTCTAGCAGCCATAAAACGGGTGTTATCAAATGTGCACCATGAATCTCATCACACAACCATGACATTCATAGAAGTATTCTTCAAGAACATTTGGGTGGTATAAAGTGGGAACATCATCATCTGGACAATATAGTGACTTCACGTCAAAGTATCAAAACAACATCGTCATATTGAAAGTTGATTGTGACACTAATACACAAGTCCATGAGTTACTCTCAAGGTGGGTCAATCGGGTTCCCTTGCCCTCTAACAAGCATTTGTGTCTTTGAATTGATTTGCAATACCCCTGACACATGAGGCTTGCTCATTGGTCACAACAGATACTACTCTCCATGCATTTTTTGTTTTTGTAGTCTGGAAATTATGCTTGACTAGAAATATCTAGGTATATATATATATATATATATATATATATATATTAGCATCCAATGGGATTTCATGTTTAACTCACACACTTCATGTCCCATTACTTTGAGACATTTTTTATCTAGAGCTCGCATGGACAATTCTATCATATTGTATAATCCCATTTTCCATTGTCATCAAGATTGAACTAGAAACACGAAAAGAGTCACATTCATGAGTCATAATAGATTTCTTGATCTCCAAGTACACTAGGTAAATAAATTTGAACTCAGTAACCCATATTGACTCATATGACCATGGTCATGTAGTTATCCTATATCACTTATCAAGAAGCCTAGGATATCACTCATGTTATGAAGGAAGGAAAATTATAGTTACATCAATAACAATGTGCACCATGAATTTCATCACACAACCACGACCTTCGTAAAAGTATTCTTCAAGAACATTTGGGTGGTATAAAAGTGGGAACATCATCATCTGGACAATATAGTGACTTCACGTCAAAGTATCAAAACAACATCTTCATATTCAAAGTTGATTGTGACACTAATACACAAGTCCATGAGTTACTCTCAAGGTGGGTTAATCGGGTACCCTTGCCCTCTAACAAGAATTTATGTCTTTGAATTGATTTGCATTACCCCTGACACATGAGGCTTGCTCATTGGTCACCATAGATACTACTCTCCATGCATTTTTGTTTTTGCAATCTTGAAATTATGCTTGACTAGAAATATCTAGGTATATATATATTAGCATCCAATGGGATTTCATGTTTAAGTCACACACTTCATGTCCCATTACTTTGAGACATTTTTTAGCTAGACCTCTCATGGAAAATTCTATCATATTGTATAATACCATTTTCCATTGTCATCCAGATTGAACTAGAAACACGAAAAGAGTCACACTCATGAGTCATTCTAGATTTCTTGATCTCCAAGTACACTAGGTAAATAAATTTGACCTCAGTAACCCATATTGACTAATATGACCATGGTCATGTAGTTCTCTAATATCACTTATCAAGAAGCCTAGGATATCACTAATGTTATGAAGGAAGGAAAATTATAGTTACATCAATAAGAATGTGCACCATGAATTTCATCACACAACCACGACCTTCGTAAAAGTATTCTTCAAGAACATTTGGGTGGTATAAAAGTGGGAACATCATCATGTGGAAAATATAGTGACTTCATGTCAAAGTATCAAAACAACATTGTCATATTGAAAGTTGATTGTGACACTAATACACAAGTCCATGAGTTACTCTCAAGGTGGGTCAATCGGGTACTCTTGCCCTCTAACAAGCATTTATGTCTTTGAATTGATTTGCAATACCTCTGACACATGAGACTTGCTCATTGGTCACCATAGATACTACTCTCCATGCATTTTTGTTTTTGCAGTCTTGAAATTATGCTTGACTATAAATATCTAGGTATATATATATTAGTATCCAATGGGATTTAATGTTTAAGTCACACACTTCATGTCCCATTACTTTGAGAATTTCTTTTTAGCTAGACCTCTCATGGACAATTCTATCATATATTATAATCCCATTTTCCATTGTCATCCAGATTGAACTAGAAACACGAAAAGAGTTACACTCATGAGTCATTCTATATTTCTTGATCTCCAAGTGTGCTAGGTAAATAAATTTGACCTCAGTAACCCATATTGACTCATATGACCACGGTCATGTAGTTCTCTAATATCACTTATCAAGAAGCCTAGGATATCACTCATGTTAAGAAGGAAGGAAAATTATAGTTACATCAATAAAAATGTGCACCATGAATTTCATCACACAACCATGACCTTCGTAGAAGTATTCTTCAAGAACATTTGGGTGGTATAAAAGTGGGAACATCATCATCTGGACAATATAGTGACTTCATGTCAAAGTATCAAAACAACATCGTCATATTGAAAGTTGATTGTGACACTAATACACAAGTCCATGAGTTACTCTCAAGGTGGGTCAATCGGGTACCCTTGCCCTCTAACAAGCATTTATGTCTTGGAATTAATTTGCAATACCCTTGACACATGAGGCTTGCTCATTGGTCACCATAGATACTACTCTCCATGCATTTTTGTTTTTGTAGTCTTAAAATTATGCTTGACTAGAAATATCTAGGTATATATATATATTAGCATCCAATGGGATTTCATGTTTAACTCACACACTTCATGTCCCATCACTTTGAGACATTTTTGTATCTAGACCTCTCATGGACAATTCTATCATACTGAATAATCCCATTTTCCATTGTCATCCAGATTGAACTAGAAACACGAAAAGAGTCACACTCATGAGTCATTCTAGATTTCTTGATCTCCAAGTACACTAGGTAAATAAATTTGACCTCAGTAACCCATATTGACTCATATGACCGTGGTCATGTAGTTCTCCAATATCACTTATCAAGAAGCCTAGGATATCACTCATGTTATGAAAGAAGGAAAATTATAGTTACATCAATAACAATGTGCACCATGAATTTCATCACACAACCACCACCTTTGTAGAAGTATTCTTCAAGAACATTTGAGTGGTATAAAAGTGGGAACATCATAATTTGGACAATATAGTGACTTCCTGTCAAAGTATCAAAACAACATCGTCATATTGAAAGTTGATTGTGACACTAATACACAAGTCCATGAGTTACTCTCAAGTTGGGTCAATCGGATACCCTTGCCCTCTAACAAGCATTTATGTCTTTGAATTGATTTGCAATACCCCTGACACATGAGGCTTGCTCTCACCACAGATACTACTCTCCATGCATTTTTGTTTTTGCAGTCTTGAAATTATGCTTGAAAAGAAATATCTAGGTATGTATATATTAGCATCCAATGGGATTTCATGTTTAAGTCGCACACTTCATGTCCCATTGCTTTGAGACATTTTTTTAGATACGTTAAATTTTTGTGATAAATGTCACGTGATGAAATGAGCATAACAAATCAGAATTTCCTACATGAAATGGAAGTATAAAGTGTCCATGTCACGATCATCAAATGTTGGACCCTTGACGCATACACACCAACATAATTGCCTCTATGAGAACTAAAATTACACTCTAACTGAACTAGTAGGCAATATGATAGATATCTTGTATGTTGTTCTTGGATTATGCTAAATATAATTTACATTTTATCTCCTCTCCTAAAAAGTTTCCTCCTTTTATGCAATTACTGAGCTATGTTTCTATACATGATATTTGGAGTCCATTTATTTGGAGTTTCCTTAATCCAAAAATAATAATAGTTTTTTCAAGAAATAAATAATATCTTTGATTTATCTTTGCGGACGTGAATATCATATTTCTAATTGGATCTTGCCATTAGTAGAATAATATATATGAGTTTTTGATTCTTTGTCATATTAATCCACTTTATAAACAAGATGGTTAGGTTTTCAAGACAATGTTGGAATCATCACACTACATCTATTTTTAGTGTTGGTATACCCTTGGGAGTATAAAATACCATAGAGGCATATCTTAAGGCATTCCATTTATATGTAAAAGAAACAATGGATCGCCTATGTCAGGCTCACTCATGACTTGTTGATGTCTAGTGTGAACATTGTGAATGGAGCATGCCAATTCATGGAGTGGTCAAATACTACAACAGTTGACCAATGCATTAGGTCATAATTAAGAAAAACATTACATATATGTAGTTTTGGAGGAAAACTTAAATATCATAACAAGGCTAAACTTATAGGGAAAAATGGTCTACTATGACTATATCTATCGATAGATGCACAAAGTTAAATCACTCCGTGCAAGACTTCAGGGGGATGAGATTAGGAAGATAAAAAAAAAACTTTTTTAGAAACAAGAAACTATTTTGTAGAGTATGCATCTCATCCTAGTATATAGAGGCTACAAGCTTGTAATAGAGAACTTGTTACAAAACTAGATCAATGACTCGTGTATATAACAACAAATTATGTTTGAAGTTATCTCATATAATGTGGGAAATTCAATAAAAAAAATTTGTTATTGGATTAACATGAAAGGCATGTGACTCTATAGAAATATGCATATGCATATGTAAACATGCATTGTCTCCACTAGAATAACGCAAACAATAGTGTTTTTAGCACTATCAAAGCTCTTATTTCTAGATAAACTATGTCAATCAACCATGATTTTCTTCATTACATAACACATACTCTTGTGCAATCATGTTAATATGTATCACCTTATTAGATCACATACCAATTAGATCTTTAGTTGATTCATTTGATGTTATCCATGTCTTACTAGAATTTCAAATGCAATGAAATGGAACATAGTCTTCTCCGCCACATGTAAATCCAGTTTATGTTTTACCATAACTTTCATCAACTATCCTAGGTTGTCTGTTAATCTTAGAATGGATTTAATTGCATGAAATCTTGGTTGTTTGTCCTCCTAGATGCAATGTGGGATCCATGAATAAATTCCATTTATTGTAGAAGTAACACAACTAAATTATTTGCATTGGTTTTTGATATTTGTGATGCAATTCATTTGCACCCTCCATGTAAATGAAAAGTAAGGTTGTAATCAGGTAGGGTATGCCATGGGAATGGGCATATTCAAAACCAAATCATTTTAGTTAAGAGGGAACTAGTATGGATATATACCCACTTAGCTAAAATATATATACATGCTATACCTATATCTGTATACCTGTCAGATATGATTATGGGTAGGTGGTATATGGGTATGTATAAATTAGCATATATTTTATAACTTCCTTTAGTTGAAAAGTGTGACTGAAGCTTGCAATAGAGAAAACAACTGACATCTTCAAGGCTTCTAGTAGTACTTGAAGTAGCAAATGTATATTTATATCAATGGATGTGATGATGCACTCATCGGATCAGAGAATGGAAGTTAAATTTAGAACCAACTCATAGCACCCAAAGAAATACTCTAGGGGACATCCATGTTTTCATTGTGAGAAAAAGAAACCCGAGTACAGAAATGACACCATGGAGTTCCTATGGTTCGTGGAAATAAATAGCTCCCACCAAACACATTTCTAGCAACTAGTGAGAGAAATATCCAACCTCTCTCTTATCCTCAGTCTGAGTGAATCAACATCAATCCCACCTAGTATCATTTTACACCTTTCAAAGGCCACTATACCAAATTGATCTACCATGTCTCCTTAGTATAGACTGCATCTAGAAACCATATGTTCAATCCATCATCTATGTTATTTTTTAGTGGGACAACATCGCTAGACCTAACAAATACCAGATATATACAATGATGCACCCCATCAGATCAACATATGTCAATGTTGGAATAGTATTCATTATTTGAGAAAACACATAGAGAAACAACTCTACTAATCTTGCGCACCTTGTGCTTCCACTGTCACCAAAACATTATGGAGCATTGCACACAGTGTAGTGCAGAAGCACAATGCATAAGGAACTGATACAGTTTCTAGTCTCTATGTGTACAAGAAGACTCATTACTCAACTTCACCCAACAAGTACTCGTCTTCCTAACTCAGTATAGTACTTTCAGCTCATTACTAAAGGACTAAAAGAGATACTTCTTCCACATCCTGCAAACTTGCACACTGCTAGAAAAACTTGTCAACCCTCACCTCCACATGATACATACATGACAACATCCATTCCATATACTGACATCACGCTTGAGGACAAAACATGCTCAACTTAAGTTCCCAGAGTCTGGGGATACCTGCACTTTGATATCCATCTAGAGGTAGATCACCATTCTGACCGAAACACAATCCTTGATCATCAAATATAACAAGGATGTGCAACAAGCTCTTACATATTCAATGGGATGGCAAGAGATGATCGCACAACTACATTTAAAAAAACAATGGATCATCTTCCTGAGGAGCACATACCACCCTATGGTGACTACATGAGTTACAAATCACTTCATGGAAACTCCCACTGAGATTCTACTACTTTTTTGGATGCCTGAAGACACCATCTACTTTGACCAAACTCTTTAAATGATCATCAGTTTAGTTCATTTGAGACATCTACCAGGCTCTAGGTTCTGACATCAACCCTATATGAGTCCATTCATCCATAAATGTAGACACAAAATCCTCCATGGAAGACACTGCTACTTCGACATAATTTAGAAGCACTCATATATATATGACTACCATCCATGGTTTCTGAAGGAAAAATACACCCAAGTATGCATTCTCACCCACTTCCATTGTATTTTCACCTCCTATACGAAATATTGATTGCTCAGATTATCAAACTACTTGCTCCACCACTTGTCCTTCTCCCTCACCTTTCCCTACATCCCCTCATCCTTTCTCCCAATCATATGCCACCTACCCCTCTTATTTTTCCTCACGCTATCCTCAACCAATTCCCTTCAACTTTCTGTCAACTCCTCCTCTTAGAGGTTCCTAGCCCAATGCATGGACTCTAGTCACCCATAGAAGTCAACACATGTGTAAGCTCCTTCATGCTCGTGCTACATGAGACTGGGCCACCTCAAGAATCATATCACATTCCCTACTCTCTATTTTGCATGCTGCCAGAGCTGGTCATTGTAGGGAAATATGACATCAGACATGCAGCGGAAAAACATTGCTTGCCATATTCCCCATAAATAGAGCATCACATCAACAACTATGTAATGTGAAGGATAGTTTAACAAGTACATACTTGGTCTTGGAGCAAGTCCAGTGACTATTCCTCATGGAAATAGTACAATTCTCTTCTAGTAGCACTCTGACGGCATCTGCAATAGCTCCTAGTCTCCATCACGAATAGTAGGCTTACATTGCCCTCCTAGCGATAAAGGTATCCATGTCTCTATGGTAGTCTACACGGACCACCTAGAACTATTATCATTAGACTAGAACAGACAGGAAGGATTTGTCCCTCTCATTGGTGTACTAGTCACCAACTTTCTCTCCTACAATAATTCTCCCTTGCTATCCCTCCTATTATCGAGTAGGACTTGCTTAGGCTCTCTATTAGTTACCACAACCACACGGGACAACAATTGTAAGAGGAAATTGTATTGTGTCTGAGAAGCCCCCAATACCCCTTTATTAATAGGGGGTTAGGGTCAGGGTTCTCAAACTGTTTGGGAGAAGAAGGGACTGGAATTTTACAAACTTCGCAATCTACGACATGTAGAACGGTCAGTTAGTCAAGCAAAAGGGTCAGTTCACTAGGTGTAATGATTGATTGGAATGTAAGATGATTGGTTCACCTATTTCAACGGTCATTTTGTCATGCTTTCAATTGTACTTGTATTGGCAATTCTAATCCAATAATGTACAACGTGATGTCAGCACTAATCCTTGATGAAATCAAATTGCTCCACCAACTGGGTGTTTCCCTTAGTAAAATGGTTGGTTGGCAACCTCGAGCCGGTCGGTTCATGCCCTAGTTCATGCAGAATTCAGTCAATGCAATTTTCAATCAACCTGAAACTCAAACTGGTCAGTTCAACACTTGAACCAATCGGTTGGCAGTTCAATCAGTTAGTTTATTGCTTAAATTGAATACCTAAACACTTTAGCAATCAATTTAATAATAAGTCATGATTAAACTCCTCTTCTAGATGTATCCAATGTGTATGATCCCATAGGTTCCTATTTATGTTGTCAGTGAATGTCCATAACCTATTTGTGACATCACAAGCAAAGAGTAGTGCCTAGTCACACATCATTACTACCCAAATAATCAAGAAAGTTAGAGAACAACTTCAATCTACAATCTATGTCAGGTGTTATAGTGATTGTCTCATTCCTTTGTCTTTGATATTCGGAATGAACTTAAGGCATGGAATTGTCATCCTCTCAATCTTTAATCCATGTTCCTTGATCCAGATTGGACTATTTGAGATATATGTGACCTCAATATCATATATTGATTTACATGTGCATGTGCATGCCTTTTCTTAGTCTTGCTTATCAAGCGGCCTAGATATCAAACTCCAGTAGGAGGGACAAATCCCATCTACATTACTCACAGTCATCCCCATGTATCATAGCACATCTAATCATCACCTTTATGGCAACCCTTATTCAGGATCATGTTGGATGATGTCAAAACATACCAAATGAAAATTGATGAGTAAAATGACTTTAGGTCTAAGAACCATAAGCACCACCTTTATTATAAGAGATGAGTATGACCACAAATTATGGTTTCCATGTTTCACTCTCAAGGTGGGTCTGTGTGATACACTATTCTCCAACAAGTATCTATGTGCTTGGTTTGATATCACATATATCATGACTGATGAGATTTTTTCATCAACCAACACACACTCTAGTCTTTAGTGTTACTGTTGTCTATCTGCCTTCCACACTAACATCTGACTAGGGACATAATAAGAATGTACATACTCTTAACATATGTATGATCTCCTTATACAAGTCATGTACTTGAAGGCATACATCATTGAGTATTCTCATTCTTTAGACATTCATTATGTTCCATCATTATCTCAAGCTGAGTGAAACAGAATGAATTGGAAGCTTGCCTTTATTATTTATCAAATATTTTTATTTTATATGCCATCACAACCATCATATGATTGTCTCTCTGGGCATACATACCAACAACCACATCTTCTACTCTTTCCCTCACCCCTCACTTAATGACACTCTCGCCACCCCTCCCATCCCATGCATAACTCTCTGGATCCTGATAAAACTCACCTTTCACGACACTTCTGGCATTATTCCATACTTGATACCTTTTTGAAATCTCATACTTCCCACCATTTAGGTTCATCATCCACTGCCCATCTATCATCCAACCCTTTTTCTGCTCTCATCCACCTTGACAATATACTTGATCCACTGCCTTCACCATCTTATAATCTATCATCCTCCTCCCAACCTCCTTCTTCCACTTTTCATTAATATGTCACATCCCTTCCACCTTCCCAACCCCTGACATGAGCTCCTTCCCACCACAACTCCTTTCATCTTCACCATCCCCATTTATGCACCCACCTACCCAACTATCCTATTTGTCTCCTGCCAGTAACCCTTTCCTTTCATCACGTCCTAACAACATGTCACCCTCTATTTATTCTGGCATCAAGTTCCCGGTTTATCTCCCTACCACCTCTATGCATTTATTGAAGGTCTTCACCAACTGTAGCATCATGTCACAAACTAAAAAATATTGACAACCACACTATTAACATTATGGATGTTACACATGCTACAACCCACCTTATCACTAAACACATTGTACTTAAACTAAAATTCCTTACCCCATGGAAACTCCTTTACCCTGTGCCTGAAGGTAAAATGCTTGACCATCTCTTTGGTTAGGTCATGGACATTACTTCTGAAGACAGCTTTGTCCATGGTCGCCTATCAAAGTGGTCAGTGGACCATGATGCTTCCCTTGTTGGATTAGGAGGGTATGGGTGGGTATCAATTTTAGACCTCCCCCGCATCTTTGGGAAGTGGAAATCTTTTGATCCATTGCATACACCATAAGATCCAGTCTTCAACTTGTAAATCCTTACACTTTTCATCCCACCAATTATATTAAAGCCTTTTGTGTCTTCTATGTCAAGAAATCTATTAAACTACCCACCTTTATCAAAAATAGGTTTGGAGAAATAGATTACACCATCCAATTGGTTTTTGATAACCCAACTCATAAAACACTACCCTCTTTGACCTATCTAGCCACCCACCATCATGATTCTTCCCGTCTAACGCTAAAATGAATATCCCTATTGATTCACCATAAAGAAATACATATAGAAAATGGTATGGGAAAGGAAATGATACCCCAATAACTCACATGCTACTGTCATGCCACATAGTACTCCTACAAATAAATGAGTGTGCCATCAACCACCCATATGCAAACCTACTTACCCATCATGTATTGAAGTTGGAAACACCTTTCCATTTCTTAAAAAACCCACCAGTGCTATTTCATCATGTCTGGACAAGGATGTTATTGATCGGATAAAAACTGAGACTATTGAGTAACTCAAGTCATCCTATAGTCCCGCTAACAAAAAGACACCATCACATCATCTGGCATACAAAATTCCAGCTCTCTTATTGCTACACCTAAGGGACACAAAAATAAGAATTCCTTTGGGTTGGATGATACAAGTACTGAGTCATCTCACTCTTTGTTATATTTGATAGATTTATATCTACATATTTCACAAACACAAACATAACAACCTTATTATGAGTACATACCACACATTGACAATATCACTAACTAAGCCTCATGGCCCAACATTTGAGATTTCACTAGATTTTCATCAAACATAGGCATTAATTTTGATAATGGTTTGTGTAACATCCCAGGATTTGAGGCCTCACATAACATGATCTTAAAAATATTTATTGGACTACCCATATCACCAACGTGCACCTCCTTTTCCGGGAGCCCATCACTAAAGAACTCCATAGTTAAGCGTGCTCAGCTTGGAGTAGTACTAGGATGGGTGACCAGTTGGGAAGTTGATCCTAGCTTGCACGTCAGTGTGGACAAAGTGCGCAGTTAAGGCTAGTGGTGGTTTGTGGGGCCAATCATCATTCCTGAAACTCTACTAGAGCCTAGGGAAGTGGGCCTAGTCATTACAAATGGTATCAGAGCCATAACCCATCCAGTAGGTGGGGCCCACTTGGACATGGCATGCCAGTCTTGAGCCGTGCGGTCCAGGCATGTAGGAAAGGGCTGCCCATGGTTGACGTAGCCACCCTTACGTTGGTATTCTGTGATCGGGAGCTAGGTGTCCATGGGCCATTGTGGTTCTGCACTGAAATGGGGAAGAGATTATGAGGCCTTATAGTTGAGCCTTGGCGAGGACGTCAAGAGCCTAAGTGGGGGAGATTGTAACATCCCAGGATTTGAGGCCTCGGATAACATGATCTTAAAAGGATTGATTGTACTACCCATATCACCAAGGTGCACCTCCTTTTCCAGGATCCCATCACTAAAGAACTCTATAGTTAAGCGTGCTCAGCTTGGAGTAGTACTAGGATGGGTGACCAGTCGGGAAGTTGATCCTGGCTTGCGCGTCAGTGTGGACAAAGTGTGCAGTTAAGGCTAGTGGTGGTTTGTGGGGCCAATCATCATTCTTGAAACTCTACTAGAGCCTAGGGAAGTGGGCCTAGTCGTTACAGTTTGAATGCTAATATTACCTTATTCGACATGGAAAAATCATGGGATGGAACAAAAATAGATTCATCCATCTTGATGCTGAATAGATTTAAAATCTTATTATATAACATCTACTATATTCTCTTACTAGATAACCATTTACACTCATGATCATTTCTTTATGGAAGGTTTGTGTGGACTTGTGCCCCAAAAGAAGGTGTGGCGTCTGACTCATAAAACAAGATTAACTAGATTAAACTAATGCGGAAGCGTTTCGTTAGCAACGGAATTACTAAAAATCACTAAAAATTAAAACCTTTTATAAAAAGATCCATTACTAGAGATTCTTTAAACAAGAACCACAAAAGTATAAATACATACTGGTCCACATGGAGCATTCCATGTATCATCAAACCAAAATCTCAAGTTGATTATAAAACACTATCTACTGACTCCTAGGACCTGAGAGTACAGAGACGACACATAGGACTTTATATACAAAGCCTGACAACCAACATCCCCACCTGGGATATTACTGTTGTCCTTGATGTTGCTGCTGCTGCTCTTCCTCTGCCACAAAGGTTCTGCCTCTTTGTCTGTGTCTACCTAAAAATGTTGAATCCCACAGGGGTGAGACAATTATAAAAATTGCCCCAGCGAGAGATATAACTCTCCGCCGTAACATTATTATTGCATTTTAATAGAAATAAACTGAGCAGTGGGATAATATATTTCAATAGCAGATAATTACTATCTATGCAGGTTAGAGCAACATTTCTATTCAAGTAATTCAGCTTTAACTTGACAAGGTAACATGTCTCGTATTCAATAAGGAATTTAAAGAACATAAATAATATTTGTGTATCAAGAACATGTTAAGCAAGATAATCATCAACCAGTGGTTCTCCTATTTCAATATTATGCAAATACGCTACACGACTGATTATATTTTTCAAACATTCTTAAGCTCTGAGGAGATGAGGTATACCGCTCATACTCCAACCGATCACTGTGAAGTCAAAATCGGTACCATACAAAGTCAATAGAAGAGTCAGCTTCCATGACTTCCCACATCTCGGTCAGTGTGAGATTACATGTAGGACATCTTGTGTCTCTGCTACATAGCTTGCCAGGGTATAGTGGCATCTAGCTATAGAGTTACAGTGGCAGTTGTACTCTCTTCGCGATCGAGAGATTTCATGTTTACCTACATCGGTCCGGCATTAACATCATCAGGAGATTAGTGATACATCCATCCCGAAACATACAATGAAGGATTGAGAGGTTTAATGTTTACCTTCCATCAATTATCACATTAGGACGTAAGGATATTTTCGCCCATCGACCCCCACATATTCAATAATATGCGAACTCCAAGAAATCTTGTAAGAAAACCTGTTTCACCATCACCAGCTGCTGACGATGATGGATCTATGGTCACAACACTAAATGAATAGCTTTCACTTGATTAATTATGTACATTATCATATTCTTTTAGTATCAGTCATGTTTTCAAACATAACTTATCAGGACAAATTCTATAAGTAAACATGTATTGTTCTTATCAGTTACTTTTTAGTCTTTAATAGACATTGGGATCTCAGTCCCTCATATAAACATATGGTTTTAGGCATTCAAACCCTCAGCTCATCACTGAGCACTGTTACCACTTTCTCAGGTAATCATCACCTTCAGGTCATTTGACCAATGTAAACATGATACTTGCTACACAAGCATCTTATCTGGCACTTGAGGCCCAATAACTCTCTTGTTACCTCTTACTAAGAAACAAGGTATATTATGGCACACAAGGCTCAATAAATAATTTCAATAAATGAGGCATCATAGCTCATACCTGGCTATGTTCATCATCTCAGGATATCTGCATGGTAAGTACAGATGATAACAAATATAACAATCATATTTCAATTCCATGCTATCCCAGGGTAACACTACTATTCCCATACCAGGGTTAGGGTTTCCCATTTTATAGCAATCAGGGTTACTCATCCCCTTAGTTCAACTAGGACCAATGATTCATCATTTCATTGTCCAAAATTAGTGTTTCATGCTATATAGTATAATCCAGAATTAGGGTTTCACACATCTTTGTCATATTCAGAATTAGGGTTTACTATTTACATCACATCACCCTAGATTAGGGTTTATTATCAATAACCCACAATTAGGGTTTACTATTCATCCAAATTAGGGTTTACATCAAAATACCATGAATTAGGGTTACTCATGTCATTACCTTAAATTACATTATCTTCCTAGATTAGGGTTTCATTCAGAATTGCTACATGATTATCTTACATGTATAAATCTATCTCTCTCATCCTCTTCTAGGATGTCCAAAAGATTTGATCAATTGAACTTTCAATTACTTGAGATGTCCAAATGAAT
Organism: Alisma plantago-aquatica; assembly: GCA_963693085.1. Lineage (NCBI taxonomy): Eukaryota > Viridiplantae > Streptophyta > Magnoliopsida > Alismatales > Alismataceae > Alisma > Alisma plantago-aquatica. The sequence goes on from OY856409.1 coordinate 1,285,100,120, forward strand.
TGACCAATTGAATCTTCAATTAAAATTATATATGCAAATGGATTAACCAATTTTAACCTCAAATGGTCTTACCTACTTAGACCTCAAACGGTCTTGGGTTCTCAAGGTTCAAACGGTTTGAAACCGTTTGGGAACATTGCCCTTGAAACTGTTTAAGCAATCATTGCCTTGAAACCGAATGAGCTAGAAAGTGTTGAAACTGCATGAGCTTGGGTCTCCAAACAGTTTGGGATCGTTTGGTCCCAAACGATCTTGAGACCGTTTGGTCCCAAACGGTCTTGAGGCCATTTGGACCCAAACGGTCTTGAGACCATTTGGACCCAAACCCTCTCAAAACCGAATGGACCAAAAAGGTGTTTCAAAACTTAATCATTTCAAGATTTCAATCCATGAACCGACTATCAATTGAGTCCTTGATTTATTTACCACTTGAAATATTGAATCAACCTTCAATTAGACCATTGATTAGGGTTTTGAACCCAATTGATCTAGGATTTCAACTCAAGGAACCTTCAATTAGGGCTTGGAATCAAATAGCCATCAATGATCAACATTGTGGAATTGATTCCATTGCAACTAATGAATCATCGTCAAATTTTTGATATGACCAGACCCCAAATGGTATTGAGGTCATTTGGATGACCTCCAAATGGTATTGAGACCGTTTGCCCCATTCTACCCTTGAAAATTGTGGAATTCAATAGGATTTGGGTCATTGGATTGATCATCAAATCAGCAATTGATTTTATTTCAATTTGGTGTCTTTGGACCTTCAAATACTCAACCATACTTAACCCTAGACCTCCAAACGGTCTTGGTTGACCTCCAAACGGTCTTGAGACCGTTTGGGTGACCTTCAAATGGTCTTGAGACCGTTTGGGCTACGTCAACCCAAAAATCTCAATTAACCAAATTGAAAATCAGCACTTAACCCGATTAGGGTTTACTAATTAATTAACCTTCAACTGATGATCCCTATGGAATTATTCAATAAAATTTGGTGATTAATCAACCATCACCATTACCATCAGAATTCTCAAATGGTCAACCATGTTCAACTTTCCCAAATGGTTTGAAACCATTTCATTTCAAACGATTTGATAAAACCGTTTGCTTTCAAACGGTTTTGGTTTAAACCGAATGAGCAACATGTTGAAACCGAATGAGATATAATTCTTTGGGAAAAGTGTCCAAGATGATGTCATCACCATATACCTTCGTTCATGTAACTTCTAGTACATCTGATTTTATGGAGATACCATTTTCAACAAGCAATTAATCAAGAAGATGAAGGAATCAACGAAATTGCATGATTAATAGTTGAATAACAATGTAGAGGGGTTCAAGTTATATAACCCACCTTCAATTGAGCTTCAAATCTTGGAGCTTCACGTCAACAATGGTGGAAGTAGATTTTTCACACCACAAGGATCGTTCCTCAAGCTTTTGAGCGAAAAGGGATGGTTAGAAGTGAAGATGGGATCGAGATATGAAGAAACCATGCATTGATTTGTGATTTCCACCATGAAATCAAGATGAATGAAGGTCAAGAAGCTTACCAACAGGTTGAGGGTCGTCTTAATGGTGTCCTTAGCTTACTTGAACGTTTTTGCAAGCAAAGGAAAGAAAAGGATTCGAAAAAGTCCTTGGTTTGAGTGGTAAAGGGTGCTTTTATAAGAAAATCAATGAGAGAGAAAATTTCTTATAAAACTCTTTTAATTCCAAATTTGTGCCACCTCTTCCTCCTTGTTTCCTTGAATGAAAAGATATGTTTATCACCACCGAACTCCCTTCCATTATCCATGAATTAAGGGAAAAGAAATTAAGCACCTTAATCATATTATATTAATATTCCATTTTTAGTGGATATTACTTTCCATTAACTTAATGTGAGTGGACTCTCCACTCAAGTTAGATATTTCGTGTCCTAGCAAAAGCAAAAGGTGTTCACACTTGAAAAAATCCCACCAACTCGTTTTTGGTTGAAGGCCCTTCAATTAATATATTTATTTTTGCATTAATTTGAAATAAAGTTCCATTTATGCTTAAATCTTGATTATTTTAATATCAAGATTCTCTCTCCTTCAAAGTAGCTCAAATGAGATGCCCCTCTCATTTTCTTGCCTATACAAGATGCAAGAATACTAAGGACCTTATTGAAGTGGTAAATTGCATATTGAACCCTGGGTTTTGGGTAAATTGCACATTACACCAAAACTAGGTTTTAATGCACAAACATTGCTTTATCAGCTCTTTCTTGGTACTCAGGCTATCACAAGCCATACTTCTGCATCATCTTCATTCCCATGATGCTTCAACACATGAGGAACATCTTCTCATATAACATTTGCAATTTAACCCCTCTTGGGTAATTTGCACTTTAGTCCAAACAATAAAACATTACTTTCAACATTATTCAAAATCGACTAAAATTGAAATATAAGTTCCTATTGAGCCTTAATTACTTTTCAAAAGATAATATCAAGCATCTAATTATCTTTCTTAAACAAAACACCTAGGGTTAAAGCATAACCCAGGTCAGGGATGTTACAAATTATCCACCCCTTACCAGGATTTCGTCCCCGAAATCATTAATAAAACATCAAGAGAAAAGAGTAGGATATTTCCTCCTCATCTCTTCCTCTAGTTCCCATGTAGTTTCTTCAATGCCACGGTGATGCCAGAGAACTTTTACAAGACTGATGTCTTTCTTTTTCAACTTTTTAATTCTTTTGTCAAGAACCAACACAGGTCCTTCAACATAAGATATATCATCATTTAGTTCTACCTCTACAGGTTGAAGAACTAACTCTATGTCAGGATGACACTTTCTAAACATAAAGATGTGAAACACTGGGTGCAATCTATGCAACTCAGGTGGTAACTCCAGCTTATAGGCTACTTTTCCCATCCTCTCAAGGATTGGATAAAGTCCCATAAATCTAGGAGCTAACTTCCCCTTCTTTCCAAATCTCAGGATACCTTTCCAAGGTGAAACCTTGAGGTATACTCTGTCTCCAACTTGGAATTCTAAGGGTCTACGATGCTTGTCAGCATAAGATTTCTATCTATCCTGAGCAGTTTTCAACTATTGTTGTATTACTTTAATCTTCTCAGTTGTTTGAAGTACTAGCTTAGGGCCCAAAAGTTGATATTCTCATGTTTCATACCAACATAAGGGAGATCTACAACGTCTACCATACAAAGCTTCATATGGTGCCATCTCAATACTGTGTTGATAGCTATTATTATAAGCAAATTCTATCAAGCTCAGGTGTAGATCACAACTTCCTACAAACTGAAGGACACATGCCCTAAGAAAGTCCTCCAAGGTTTGTATGGTCCTTTCAGATTGTCCATCTGTCTGAGGGTGAGAGGTTGTACTAAACCTTAACTGCGTACCCAAAGCTTTATGGAGTCGCTCCCAAAAATGACTCGTGAACTGGGGACCTCTATCAGATACAATAGTAGTCGGAATCCCATGCAAACACCTACCTCATCTATGTATATTTGTGCAAGCTTCTCAGCTGTGTAGTAGGGCTGTAAATGGGTACGGGTAGACCCGCGGACCCGCAAATCTGGACCCTTTAAAGACCCGTTATGGGTCTAAATTCTTGTACCCACATACCCTTGGACCCGCACATAAGTGGGTCCACTGATGGGTATGCTTAGACCCAGATCCGCTAGACCCACAGACTCGCTATAGATAAATAACTACATAGATAATATTGTATTTATATCATACTTTCCTAGTCTAACTAATATAATACTTTTGATTAAGTCCCACTTTAATTTTAATAAGGTTGAGAGTAGTCATCAAATAGAGAATTAACTATTCTAGTTTCAATCATGAGAAACATATGTAAACTTAAAATCAAAATAGTTACAACATATGCTACATAATTAAAACATTATGACGATGACTACAAATATGATACAAACTAGCTCAACTAATCTTCAATCTACAAAGTTATTTAATACAACGATTGCATGTTAATGTACTATATGATAGAAATATCTTGTAGTATTAATATAAATGCAACATAATCATAATTTTCTTACAATAACAACATGACATTCTATATAGAACCGCTTACCCGCATACCCGCACCGCAAACCCGCTATTAATGCGGGTACACGTATGGTGCAGGTCTAGATTTTTTATTATGCGGGTCTAGAACCGGAACCGGACCCGCTAAATTAGATGGGTATGGGTATGGCTAGACCCGCACTGTACCCGCACCTTTTACACCCCTACTGTGTAGGTTGTTTTGACAGGTAAGAAATGTGTTGTCTTAGTCAACCTATCAACTATTACCCAAATGGAATCATGACCTTTAGTTGTTTTAGGCAAACCAACCACAAAGTCCATGGTTACATGATCCCATTTCCACTGCGATATAGGTAGAGGTTGCATTGTTCCTGTGGGCTTCTGATGTTCACCTTTAACCTACTGACACACCGGACACCACATAACAAACTCAGCATCATCTTTCTTCAAACCAGGCCACCAATACATATCTTTCAAGTTACGATACATCTTGGTGCTCCCTGGATGCATGGCATACATTGAAGAATGCACTTCTTCCAAGACTAACTTTCTTAATTTATTGACATCAGGTACTATCATCCTACCATGATAACAGACTACCTAATCATCTAAATCATGGAAGTAATCTTTTTTCTCACTACCATACTCTGACCTGATCTGCTGAATCATAGTATCAACTTGTTGTGCTTCCTTAATCTGCCGCCTCAGAGTAGGTTTTACTTGCATCTCTACTAACAACCCGACCAACAATGATACTTTAAACTGTATGTTGTCTTGCCTCAAGGAGATAAACACATCTCTCTTAGAGCATGCTAAGGAATTCAACTGTGCTTTATCTAAGGCTGGTGTTGATGATTTCCTACTTAGTGCATCAGCAACCACATTAGCCTTTCCTAGATGATAATCAATTTTACAGTCGTAGTCCTTGATTAACTCCATCCAGCGGCATTGCCTCATGTTCAGCTCATGTTGTGAGAAGATATACTTTAAATTCTTATGGTCTGTGAAAATCTAGAATGTTTCTCCATAGAGATAATGTCTCCAGATCTTCAAGGCATGAACCACAACATCTAGTTCTAGATCGTGTGTCGGATAATTCTCCTCGTGTTTCTTAAGTTGTTGAGAAGCAAAAGAAATCACTTGTTTATACTGCATCAACACACATCCTAGACCGTTCTTAGATGCATCACAGAAGACTATGTACCCCTTTCCCTGCTCAGGTAACACCAACACAGGTGCACTAGTTAACCTTTCTTTCAGCAATTGGAAAGAATGTTGGCACTTATCATTCCAGACAAAAGGAACTTCCTTCCTGGTCAACTTGGTCAGGGGTAAAGCTAAAGAGCTGAAGTTCTTAATGAACCTCCTATAGTAGCATGCCAGTCCTAGGAAACTGCGTATTTCTGTTGGTGTCTTTGACTGTTCCCATTGCAGGATAGATTCCACCTTCTTAGGATCAATATGAATACCTGAGGCAGATATAACGTGTCCTAGAAAAGAAACTTCTGGTAGGTAGAACTCACATTTGCTAAACTTAGCATATAGCTTATGCTCTCTTAGCAAAGTCAAAGCTTGACGAAAATGCTGCTCATGCTGTTGAGCATCTCTACTGTAGATCAAGATGTCATCTATGAAGACGACTACACACTGATCAAGAAAAGGTCTAAAGATTCTATTCATGAGTTCCATGAATGCATCTGGTGCATTAGTTAGTCCAAATGACATAACTATGAACTCATAGTGACCATGTCTTGTCCTAAAGGCAGACTTAGATATGTCACCCTCCTTGATACGCAACTGATGGTATCCCGACCTCAGATCTATCTTAGAAAAGATAATTGCACCACACAACTGATCAAACACGTCATCAATCCTCGGTAGAGGATACTTATTCTTTATGGTGACTTTATTTAACTGTCTATAGTCAATGTATAATCGCATAGACCCATCTTTCTATTTAACAAAGAGGACCAGAGCACCCCAAGGTTAAGTGCTCGGTCAGATAAAACCCTTTTCAAGCAACTCTTGCAGTTGTTTCTTGAGCTCTGCCATTTCAGCAGGTGCCATTCTATACGGCGTTTGTGCTATTGGTTGTGTGCCCGAAATTAGATTAATCTCAAAATCAATCTCTCAGGGTGGAGGAACACCTAGAAGTTCTTCATGAAATACATCCTCAAACTCCCTAACAACTGGAACTTCAAAAGGGTGAGGGTTCTCCATTATGGTATCTACCACATGAGCCAAGAATGCAAAGCATCCCTATCTCATCAACTTTTCAGCTAGCATAGCTGACACAAGACAGGTGGGAAGAATCTTTCTGTCTCCCTGAAAGATCCATGTGTCACCATTATTTGTGAACACAGCTTGTTTGGAACTACAATCTAAGACAACCCTATACTTCTCTAAGGTGTCCATTCCAAGGATTATATCAAAATCCTGCATCTCAAGTGGTATAATATCCACTTGAATGTGATGATTAGAAAAGGAAAGATTGCAGGGAGAACACACCTCCCGCAACACTGCAAATCCCAATAAAGGGGTTTCTAGCATCAAACTATCTGCCCTATGACTGACAGTCATGTTGTAGTCACAGATCACTTCTCGAGTGATAAAAGAGTGTGTAGCACCCGGATCAATTAACATAGATACGAAGTAGGATGAAGACATATCGGAATAAAATAGTTCCATCTGACCTGTCACAACCCAAGGGTTGACTACTGCTTCGGACTGATTCATAGCATAGAATCTAGCTGTTGGTTGTTGTTGACCCTGTGCTTGGTTGTTTGGTGCTGACGATCCAGCTTGGGACGCTTGTCCATGTCCTCTAGCATTATTACTGAATTTTTGCCTCTGTGATCCTTGCTGACTTTGTCTCTGGGGTTGAGTCACAGTTCTGACTTTCTCAGGACAATCCCTCTTCAAGTGTCCTAACCTTCCACATTGGTAGCAGTTGTAACTTCCCAAACTCTGCTTGGGTGGTCCTTTCATTGATGCTGATGTTGTGATGGGGGCTCTACTTAGAGTAAAACTACGAACCCTACCCCTACTTGACATCCACTGCGTCGAGGCATTAAACTTTGGTGGTGGTGGCGGTGCAGAGAATCTCAGCTTCTTGTAACTTTCAGACCTCTATTCTTGAAACAGAGGATATACTTCCTTATTACTGGTCTGTCGCTTCTCGATCACAGACCTCTCAATCTGCCTCATGGACTCCACAAAAGTAGCAAATCTTTCCCTATTCTACAGAGCAGACATAGGGGTGGTCAATTCATCATTCAACCCTTTTTTGAAATGCCAAATCCTCTCCTCATCAGTGGCTACTATGTGCGGACAGAACCACAACAACTCTATGAACCTAGCTTCATATTCACTAATGTTCATCAGTCCTTGCTTCAACCTCTCAAATTGAGAGATCTTCTCATCTAGATATGTCTTGGGAAAGTATTAGCAACAAACTCACATCGGAATTTGGCCCATCTGACTTCAACATCGGGTCTCTTGCCTTCCTCGATGGTCCACCAATGACCAGCACTCCCTTTCAGAAGATAGACAACATGTCTCACCTTCTCACCTTCAGGAATCATAAGGATTCTGAAGGCTTTCTCCAGCTCAGTTAACCATAAGTCAACATCTGCTGGGTCAGCTGTGCCAGCATACTCTGTGGCTCCTACTCTCTAAAGCTGTTCAAAAGTCTTGTTGGCTCCATGGGATGGTGCCCTTAGTGTAGGTAATTGCATCCTATCTGTCATGTGGGTCATGGCTGCTATAAACTGTCCATACATGGCTTGGAAGGTTGGGTTCCCTAATACAGCTTGATCAAGTTGAGGAATCTCAAGTACATGTTCCTCCCTTGCTTGATCCCCTGCACCTCCTCCAGGTGCAGCAACGCTGCTCTCAGCAGCATGTTCATCATGAAATCTAGACATCTTCAAGTTCTTCTCCTCCTATATGAGCAGAAGACACTATCAGATAAATTGGAAAACAATTAGAATAGACTCAACGACCTTAATCCTATGTCTCTATAGACTCAACGAACCTGGAGCTCTGATACCACTAAACTTGTAGCGTCCGACTCATAAAACAAGATTAACTAGATTAAACTAATGCGGAAGCATTTCGTTAGCAGCGGACTTACTAAAAATCACTAAAAATTAAAACCTTTTATAAAAAGATCCATTACTAGAGATTCTTTAAACAAGAACCACAAAAGTATAAGTATATACTTGTCCACATGGGGCATTCCATGTATCATCAAACCAAAATCTCAGGTTGATTATAAAACACTATCTACTGACTCCTAGGACCTGAGAGTACAGAGACGACACATATAAAGCCTGACAACCAGCATTGTAAGGACCCTGACCTGCGTTTAGGGTTTACCCTATTTGTTTTTCTTAACCTTGGTGGTTTGATGCTTGCTAATCACCTCTAAGTGGTGATTAGGGTTTGGTTGTGCTTTGTTGAGAGCTTGAGGGGATACTTGCAAATAACCCAAGTTTAGGGTTTTGTGTGTAAGTTTTCCATCTTGAGAGGTGTTTCCCTCTCCTTGCTTCCTCTAGGGTTGAGAGGAAGGCTTGGGCTTGTTTGAGTTTCTTGGGCCTTGGTTGAGCTTGTTTGGGCCTTGAGGTGCCTTGTTTGGGCTTGCTTGAGCCTTGTGTCAGCCAAGTGAAGCTTGTGTCGCCCAAGGAGTAGTGTGTGTCGCCCTAGGTTGGTTTGTGTCGGCCAACAAGGTGGTGTGTCGCCCAGTAGAGTTGCTAGTTGTGTCGCCCATGTTGCTTGGTCCAGCCTTGACCATGTTTGGTGGACACTTGGTATGTATCTTTGACAAGTGTCTCTTGGTGTGCTAGAGTGTTGGCTTGAACCCTAGGATAAGTGTCCCTTGGGTGGATGACACTTAGCATAGGTCTACCTTGTTTTCTCCGCCCTTTCCTTCTATATATGTGGTTCTTTCCCTTGCCTTAGCTTCCTTTTCTCTTTTGGTCCCTCCTCCAGCTTGGATGCACGACACCCCTCTCCTAGAGTTGCAATGGTGGCCGATACACCCTCTTGGAGAAGCTTTGGTGGACGACATCCCTTGGAGCTTGAAGTGCTTCTTCTTCCTTGGAGCTTGGAGCTTAAGGCGGGTTGCATATCTTCTAACCCTAACTCCTTTTCCTCTAGCTATGTTCTTGTTGTATGTTAGTAGCTTATCTTAGTTCCTTGCTTTTATACCTTGCTTGTGTACCTTTGGTGGCCGATCCCCTTCTAGGGTTTAGGGTTTCCTTGAGCATCTTTGCTTTCTAGGGTTTGAGTATCTTTAAAGTTGGAGGTTGAAGATGACCCTTGTTGGGCGACATCCTCTCTTGCCTTGATGATGGGCGATATCCTCCCTTGTTTTGGGTATGTTGGGTGACACCCTTGTTCTTGAGTTGAACAACGTGAGTGTTCTTGGTGTTGGGCAACATCCTTGCTCTTGTGTTGGATGATAGGTTGACCTAACATGGGCGTTGGCCGACATGGTAACCATGTTGGGCGATATGGTTCCTATGATAAGAAATCCCTTTGTTCTTGTGTTGGGCGAGACCCTCTCTTGTCTTGGTGTTGGGCAAGATGGGTGCCTTGTGATGGGCGACATGGTGAGTGCTCTTGTATTGGGCGATAGGTCAAGCTAGTGAGGATTTGGCCGATATGGTTGAGTTGGCCGATATGGTTGAGTTGGCCATTGGATGTTGTTGGGTGATACATCTTGAGGTGTTGGCCGATATAGCCTTGTCAAGCTTGATGGTTGTTGGTGTCGGACGACATGGCCATGTGTGGCTTGTTTCCTTGTCTTGAACGATAGACCATGCATGTTGGCTGATAGCCATGTTGACTTATAGGCCATGCAAGCCATGGTGGCCGATAACCATGCTGGCCGACACCCATGATGGCCGATAGCCTAGGTTGAGTGTGTGTCGGCCGATAGGCCTTGATGGGTCTTAGTGAGGGTTAATAAGAGTTATGGTGAGAGTCTTGCAATCATATAGTAACGGTCCTTTGTGATGTGGAAGTGATTAGCTATGCACCAATAAACAATGGTGGTGTCTTCTTAGTAATAACAATAATGATAATGATACCTTGTAAACAATAATAATGCTAATGATAGTAACAATGATGATAATGGTAGTAGTGATGATAATGAGGAAGGTAATGGTAATAAGATGCATGATGTGATCCTTATGCTTATTTGTTAATAATAAAGAAGATGATAGTAATAATGTTGATCATAATAATGATGACAATAATGATAGTAATGATATGCATGAAGTAATCCTTGTACTTAATTGTAAAATGAGAATGGTGATAGTTATACTAGTAGCTTGCATAAGGATAATAATAATAATAATAATGATTATAGTGGATGGTGACATAATGGTAGTGGTAACAATAGTACTTGTTCTGTATGTTTAAACATCTTGGTTATTCATAGAATTCTGAGATAAGGATAAGTATAGATATGGCTTGTTAATGAGGTACTTTATACACTTGATCAGCAAATAGTGTAAGAATGATAAGTAGAGTATCTTGAATGGCATTTATGATGGTAGCATACTCCTTATATTGAATCTACGATTATTGTATACCCTAACCATGCAGGTGATGATTAGCCATGAAAAGGCTATGAGATACATGTGATGAGTAACATCACTTGGTAATTACTCTGGTTAATGAGATGATATGTATAATGTGTTAAGTTCCATGATGATGATGTGAGCCTTGAGAGGCATTGATAGTACATGATAAGGGATTGCGATCCCATGGTATGTGATGATCCTCGAGATGGATCTGGATGGTTGGTAAGAGGCCAAGTGGTAACATGTGATGTGGGATCCTTGTGATGGATCAGGTTGATGTGGTTTCCATAATGAATATAATGTTGTTTACTTTCTGTTATGTTTTGCATGTTATATAAATTGGTTGAATCCTACAATCCATCTAAAAGATACTAATTGATCACAGTGAAATATATCATGTAGTTTGCCCTGGCCATAGATCCATCATCGTCAGGACTTGGTGATGGTGAAACGGGTTCTCCTACGGGTTAACCTGGAAGCGCATATTGTTGAATATGTGTAGGTTGCTCCTAGCCTGAAAATGAGGAGGTAAGAGTGTAACTTCGGTTACAGACTCAGATATGTATTTAGAGCATGGTGAACAGGCCCATGGCTCAGGATATGTGATGTGAGGAGCATGAATGTGTTCATGGCTCAGAGCACGGTGAACAGGCCCGTGGCTCAATTTTACTAGCGTCGAGATCTGTACCGAGGTGGGCTAGAGTGAGGGTAGCCTGTGGAGCTGACCCTGTGGCTTAGACCACTTCAGCATGAGACTGCGGTCCTGCTTGTGTTGTACTCGTGTACCGACCACGAGGTGGGAGGTCATGGAGTTCGGCTCTTCCATTGACCTTGTATGGCACCATCTTGGTTTTCATAACCGAAGGTTGGATTTGAACGGTACGGTTCAAATCCTCAGGGCATAATAATATGTAATACAATCATTTAGTACTTATTGCTTAGGATAAACACAAAACTTTGGTTGTGGCCTTGTTTGTGTAATATCTCTGTTATACCTTGCAGGTTATGTGACAATCTGTCTTATCTTGATAAGCAGGTTATGTGACATTATATCTTATTCTGATAATCATGTTACATAGGGATACATCTTATCTTGCTAATCATATTCCTTGAGATATATCTGGTTATATGCTTTTGTATAGCGGGTAAGCTTGTCGGTAAGAATAATCTATTTTATATAGACTGTTCTTGTTATACCTGTTATTAGATATCTGCTATTATAGTCTATCTTGCTGAGGTTCTGTAGTTGTGGTGGGGAGTTATGTTTCCCCTGGGACAATTGTTCAATTGTCTCACTCCGCTGGTTTAACCCCTTTTTAGGTGGTCGAGGTAGGCGTGGTCGTGGTCGTGGTGTTGTGGACGAGCAGGTTGAGGAGCAGTAGAAGGCAAGCAATGGATATGCTGCTATTTTGGATGTTTTGTAGTAGAGTCTAGAGTCATCCCTGTACTCTCAGGTCCTTGGCAGTGTTTTGACGTTGTTTCACGATGATCGATTGATGATGTTTGTATATCCTACTGTTGGCCGGATGCGGGCCTTTATGTATATGAACAGATGGTGAACTCATGTGATGGATGAATAGCTGTTCCTGAGCTGTGGACACGTATCAGATCTCGTGGATGTATATATATGATAGGTTTCTATGCAGGATGAGGACTGAAAAGTAATAGTTTCATAATTTATCAGTTTTCCGCAATCGGTTTTAATTAACCTGTGTTAATGATAATTTGTGGTTATGGTGTTTTCCGCACGTTTTCGTGTAACACCTCATTATCTGTGTGATAATGGGATGTGTTGCCACAAGTTTGGTATCAGAGCTTTAGGTTCACTGAGTCTACAGGGATTTAGGACTAGGTTGAGTCTGTTCTTATGAGTTTTCCATATTTTCTTACAATATCTTCTTCCCTCAGCGGAAGATAAGCCAAGATGTCTGGAAACCATGAAGAACATGCTCCTGAGCATAGTGATGCTGCATCGGTTGATGGAGAAGATGGACAGGCACATAAAGATCGGGTGCCTGAGGTTCCCCAATTTAACCCAGCCATACTTGAACATCCTGCTTACCAACAGCTTATGGGGTAGATGATGGCTATGATGAATCTCCTGGTTGAGCGATTACCTGTGCCTCCTCCACGAGCACAGGTTCCCCATGGAGAAGCATTGGGTATTGGGAAGACCTTTGAGCGGCTTCGCCGAGTTGGAGCTTCGGATTATGCTGGAACGGCTGATCCAGCGGATGCAGATCTGTCGCTGACAAGTCTCGAGAAGGCTTTTTGGATCCTTGACATCCCTGAAGCAGACAAGGTAAAGCATGCTGCCTACCTTCTGAAAGGTAGTGCTGGTCACTGGTGGACCATCGAAGAAGAGAAGTAGCCTGGTGAGGTGATCTGTTGGGAAGTGTTTTGACGTGAGTTCGTCACCAGATACTTTTCGAAGACGTATCTGGATGAGAAGATCAGTCAGTTTGAGAAATTGCGACAAGGAACGATGAACGTCACCGAGTATGAAGCCAAGTTTATGGATCTGTTGAGGTTCTATCCTCACATGGCGGCAACAGATGAGGAACGGATCAGACGCTTCGAGAAGGGTTTAAGTACTGAGTTGACAACCCCAGTGTCTGCATTGGAGAATCGAGAACGGTTTGCTACGTTCATGGAATCTGTTCGACAGATCGAAAGGACAGTAAGGGAGAAAAAGGAGTCTATGTCTCTTAAAAGACCTACTCAATTTCAAGGACGTAGGTTTTGTGGCTTTAAGAAGCCCAGGTTTTCAGCACCGTCAGCAATGAGAAGCTCTGGTGTACCATCTCAGTGGTCTCCGAGTAAGGGGAAAGGTTATGTTTCTTCACCGTCTAAGGCGCACAGTTCAGCTTCTGTGGCAGTGACAGGGCCATCTAGGCCACGGTTTGAGGACAAGGCATGTCATCTTTGTGGACAAGTCAGGCATTTCAGGCTTAATTGCCTGAATAGAGACGTTGAAGTGACGCAACAGCTGAGACAGAGTTTCCAGAAGTCTGAGAGACCGCAGGCCAGTGGTAGCAGAGGTCGAGGACGCGGTCAAGCGTCACAAGATGGATCGTCTGCTTAAGGAAGTAGAGGTCGTGGACAGCAAGCAACGGCTCGATTCTATGCCATGAATCAGCCGGAGGCGATAGTCAACCCGTGAGTGGTGACATGTTAGATGGAGTTATTTCATTCTGATATGTCTTCTTCTTGCTTTATATCTGTTCTAGTTGACCCGGGTGCTACACACTCTTTTATCACCTATAGTATGCTTGAAAACTGTCGTTTACCTGTTAGCTGTAAGAAGGATAGCTTGTTGTTAGAAACCCCTCTTGATGGTTCCTCTTTGCTTCGAGAAGAGTGTCCATCTTGTGTCTTGTCTTTCTCGGGACACCGTATCCAAGTGGATCTTATACCACTTGATATGCATGGTTTTGATGTTATCCTTGGGATGGATACCTTAGAGAGGTATAAGGTTGTTTTGGACCGTGGTTCCAAGCATGCAGTGTTTGATGTTGCTGGAGATAAGTGGATCTTCCAGGGAGATAGGAAGATTCTTCTGACGTGTTTGGTATCATCTATGGTAGCAGATAAGTTGTTACGACAAGGATGTGAGGCGTTTATAGCTCATGTGGTGGATGTCGTTATGGTTACCAAGGCGAAAAGTCCTAGTCTTGAGGAGGTGTCTGTGGTTTGAGAGTTTGCAGACGTGTTTCCTGAGGAGTTTCCTGGTGTTCCTCCACCCCGAGAGATTGATTTCGAGATCAATCTGGTTCCAGGGACACAACCAGTTGCAAAGTCACCATACAGAATGGCTCCAGCAGAGATGGCAGAGTTGAAGAAATATTTGCAAGAGTTGTTGGAGAAGGGTTTTATCCGACCGAGTATGTCGTCGTGGGGTGCTCCCGTGTTATTCGTTAAGAAGAAGGATGGTTCGATGCGGTTGTGTATAGATTACCGGCAGTTGAACAAGGTCACGATCAAGAATAAGTACCTGTTGCCGAGGACAGATGATCTGTTCGATCAGTTGCATGGTGCTACAGTGTTTTCGAAGATCGATCTACGGTCTGGATATCATCAGTTGAGGATAAAGGCGGATGACATACCAAAGTCAGCTTTCAGGACGAGGTATGGTCATTTCGAGTTCGTGGTTATGCCGTTTAGGTTAACCAATGCACCAGCTACTTTCATGGATTTGATGAACAGAGTGTTCCGTCCGTTCTTAGATCAGTTTTTGTAGTCTTTATAGATGACATCTTGATCTATAGTCGGGACAAGCTAGCGCATGAGCAACATCTTCGTAGAGCGTTGACTCTTCTTCATCAACATCAGTTGTATGCCAAGTTCAGTAAGTGCGAGTTCTGGTTGGAAGAAGTGACTTTCTTGGGTCATGTGATATCTGCTGAAGGCGTCAAAGTAGATCCGAAGAAGGTGGAATCCATTGCAGATTGGGAACAACCGAAGACGCCAACAGAAGTTCGTAGTTTCCTTGGTTTGGCTGGATACTACCGAAGGTTTATCAAGGACTTCAGTGTGATCGCGTTGCGGATGACGAAGTTGACCAGGAAGGATGTACCTTTTGTTTGGGATGATCGATGTCAGCAAGATTTCCAGAGTTTGAAGGAGAAGCTGACCAGTGCTCCAGTGTTGATCTTGCCAGAGACTGGGAAAGGCTATGTTGTTTTTTGTGATGCTTCCAAGAAAGGTTTAGGTTGTGTGTTGATGTAGGAAGATCATGTAGTTTCTTTTGCCTCGTGACAGCTCAAGAAGCATGAGGAGAACTATCCGACTCATGAATTGGAGTTGGCAGTAGTGGTTCATGCGTTAAAGATTTGGAGACACTATCTGTATGGGGAAGTGTGTCAGATCTTTACGGGCCATAAGAATCTGAAGTACATCTTTACGCAGCAAGAGTTGAACATGCGACAACGACGATGGATGGAGTTGATCAATGATTACGACTACACTATCGAGTATCACCCTGGTAAGGCGAACATGGTAGCTGATGCGCTTAGCAGGAAGTCTTCTTCTATTTCTTCAAAGAAGGCACAGTTGAGTTCTCTGGTATGCCATAGGTGAGATATGTATGTTTCTCTTCGACAGATGAATGTGCAGATGGAAGTTTCTTTGTTGTCTGGTCTTTTCGCACAGATGCAAGTTAAACCTACGTTGAGACAACAGATCAAGGATGCACAACAGACAGATGATGCGGTACAGTTAATCAGATCAGAGTTCGGCAGTGACAAGTGTGACGGGTTTCATGAGTTCGAGGATGGGCTAGTTTGCTATCGTGATAGGATGGTGGTTCCAGATGCTGATGATCTGAGGAAGTTGGTGCTTGAGGAAGCACATACGTCGATGTATGCGATGCATCCAGGTGTCACCAAGATGTATCATAGTCTGAAGGATTTGTATTGGTGGCTCGGTTTGAAGAGAGATGTAGCCGAGTTCGTGGCGAGATGTGTGGTGTGTCAGTAAGTGAAGGCTGAACATCAGAAGCCGGCAGGTACGCTGCAACCTTTACCGATACCGCAGTGGAAATGGGATCATATAACCATGGATTTCGTAGTTGGTCTACCCCGGACAACTAGGAATCATGATTCCATTTGGGTGGTAGTGGACAGATTGACTAAGTCTGCCCATTTTCTACCAGTGAAGACGACGTATACAGCTGAGAAACTAGCTCGAGTATATGTGGATGAGATAGTACGTTTGCATGGTGTGCCAGCAACGATAGTTTCTGACAGAGGTCCTCAGTTTACAAGTCGTTTTTGGGAACAGTTGCACAGAGCGTTGGGAACGCAGTTAAGGTTCAGTACAACTTTTCACCCGCAGACAGATGGACAGTCTGAAAGGACTATTCATATTTTGGAGGATCTTCTTCGAGCTTGTGTTTTGCAGTTTCTAGGCAACTGGGATGTACATCTGAGTTTGATAGAGTTTGCTTACAACAACAGTTATCAACATAGCATCGACATGGCTCCTTATGAGGCTTTGTATGGAAGGAAGTGTAGATCTCCTTTGTGTTGGTATGAATCAGGTGAGTATCAGCTTTTGGGTCCTGAGTTAGTTCAGTAGACGACAGATAAGATCAAGGTGATACAGCAACAGTTGAAAGTGGCACAGGACAGACATAAGTCTTATGCAGACAATCGCCGAAGACCTTTGGAGTTCCGGGTAGGAGACAAAGTGTACCTTAAAGTATCGCCTTGGAAAGGTGTGCTAAGGTTTGGACAGAAGGGTAAGTTAGCTCCCAGGTATATGGGGCCTTACCCAGTCAGAGCACGTCTTGGCAAGGTATCTTACGAGTTGGAGTTGCCTCCAGAGTTGCACAGGTTGCATCTAGTGTTTCATGTCAGTATGTTGAAGAAAAGTCATCCGGATTTAGGTACAGTGATACAGCCGGTTGAGGTAGAGCTTGATGCAGATGTAACCTACGAGGAAGGTCCTGTGGCGATCCTTGACAGAAGGATCAAGAAGCTGAAGAGGAAGGATCTGGTTCTTGTGAAGGTTCTTTGGCAGCGCCGTGGCATTGAGGAAGCCACGTGGGAGCTTGAGGAAGAGATGAGGAGAAAGTATCCCTCACTTTTCTCTTCGGACTTTGGGGATGAAATCTCTTAAAGGGGGTTAGCTTGTAAGGACCCTGACCTGCGTTTAGGGTTTACCCTGTTTGTTTTGCTTAACCTTGGTGGTTTGATGCTTGCTAATCACCTCTAAGTGGTGATTAGGGTTTAGTTGTGCTTTGTTGAGAGCTTGAGGGGCTACTTGCAAATAACCCAAGTTTAGGGTTTTGTGTGCAAGTTTTCCATCTTGAGAGGTGTTTCCCTCTCCTTGCTTCGTCTAGGGTTGAGAGGAAGGCTTGGGCTTGTTGTTTGAGTTTCTTGGGCCTTGGTTGAGCTTGTTTGGGCCATGAGGTGCCTTATTTGGGCTTGCTTGAGCCTTGTGTCGGCCAAGTGAAGCTTGTGTCTCCCAAGGAGTAGTGTGTGTCGCCCTAGGTTGGTTTGTGTCGGCTAACAAGGTGGTGTGTCGCCTAGCAGAGCTGCTAGTTGTGTCGCCCATGTTGCTTGGTCCAGCCTTGACCATGTTTGGTGGACACTTGGTATGTATCTTTGACAAGTGTCTCTTGGTGTGATAGAGTGTTGGCTTGAACCCTAGGACAAGTGTCCCTTGGGTGGACGACACTTAGCATAGGTCTACCTTGTTTTCTCCTCCCTTTCCTTCTATATATGTGGTTCTTTCCCTTGCCTTAGCTTCCTTTGCTCTTTTGGTCCCTCCTCCACCTTGGATGCACGACACCCCTCTCCTGGAGTTGCAGTGGTGGCCGATACACCCTCTTAGAGAAGCTTTGGTGGACGACATCCCTTGGAGCTTGAAGTGCTTCTTCTTCCTTGGAGCTTGGAGCTTAAGGCGGGTTGCATAGCTTCTAACCCTAACTCCTTTTCCTCTAGCTATGTTCTTGTTGCATGTTAGTAGCTTAGCTTAGTTCCTTGCTTTTATACCTTACTTGTGTACCTTTGGTGGCCGATCCCCTTCTAGGGTTTAGGGTTTCCTTGAGCATCTTTGCTTTCTAGGGTTTGAGTATCCTTAAAGTTGGAGGTTGAAGATGACCCTTATTGGGCGACATCCTCTCTTGCCTTGATGATGGGCGATATCCTCCCTTGTTTTGGGTATGTTGGGTGACACCCTTGTTCTTGAGTTGAACGACATGAGTGTTCTTGGTGTTGGGCAACATCCTTGCTCTTGTGTTGGACGATAGGTTGACCTAGCATGGGCGTTGGCCGACATGGTAACCATGTTGGGCGATATGGTTCCTATGATAAGCAATCCCTTGGTTCTTGTGTTGGGCGAGACCCTCTCTTGTCTTGGTGTTGGGTGAGATGGGTGCCTTGTGATGGGCGACATGGTGAGTGCTCTTGTATTGGGCTATAGGTCAAGCTAGTGAGGAGTTGGCCGATATGGTTGAGTTGGCTGTTGGATGTTTTTGGGCGATACATCTTGAGGTGTTGTTCGATATAGCCTTGTCAAGCTTGATGGTTTTTGGTGTCGGACGACATGGCCATGTGTGGCTTGTTTCCTTATCTTGAAAGATAAACCATGCATGTTGGCCGATAGCCATGTTGACCGATAGGCCATGCATGTCATGGTGGCCGATAACCATGCTGGCCGACACCCATGATGGCCGATAGCCAAGGTGGGCGATAGTCTAGGTTGAGTGTGTGTCGGCCGATAGGCCTTGATGGGTCTTAGTGAGGGTTGATAAGAGTTATGGTGAGAGTCTTGTAATCATATAGTAACGGTCCTTTGTGATGTGGAAGTGATTAGCTATGCACCAATAAACAATGGTGGTGTCTTGTTAGTAATAACAATAATGATTATGATACCTTGTAAACAATAATAATGCTAATGATAGTAACAATGATGATAATGGTAGTAGTGATGATAATGAGGATAGTAATGGTAATAAGATGCATGATGTGATCCTTATGCTTATTTGTTAATAATAAAGAAGATGATAGTAATAATGTTGATCATAATAATGATGACAATAATGATAGTAATGATATGCATGAAGTAATCCTTGTACTTAATTGTTAAATGAGAATGGTGATAGTTACACTAGTAGCTTGCATAAGGATAATAATAATAATGATTATAGTGGATGGTGACATAATGGTAGTGGTAACAATAGTACTTGTTCTGTATGTTTGAACATCTTGGTTATTCATATAATTCTGAGATAAGGATAAGTATAGATATGGCTTGTTAATGAGGTACTTTATACACTTGATCAGCAAATAGTGTAAGAATGATAAGTAGAGTATCTTGAATGACATTTATGATGGTAGCATACTCCTTATATTGAATCTACGATTATTGTATATCCTAACCATGCAGGTGATGATTAGCCATGAAAAGGATATGAGATACATGTGATGAGTAACATCACTTGGTAATTACTCTGGTTAATGAGATGATATGTATAATGTGTTAAGTTCCATGATGATGATGTGAGCCTTGAGAGGCATTGACAGTACATGATAAGGGATTGAGATCCCATGGTATGTGATGATCCACGAGATGGATCTGGATGGTTGGCAAGAGGCCAAGTGGTAACATGTGATGTGGGATCCTTGTGATGGATCAGGTTGATGTGGTTTCCATAATGAATATAATGTTGAATACTTTCTGTTATGTTTTGCATGTTATATAACTTGGTTGAATCCTGCAATCCATCTAAAAGATACTAATTAATCACAGTGAAATATATCATGTAGTTTGCCCTGGCCATAGATCCATCATCGTCAGGACTTGGTGATGGTGAAACGGGTTCTCCTACGGGTTAACCTGGAAGAGCATATTGTTGAATATGTGTAGGTTGCTCCTAGCCTGAAAATGAGGAGGTAAGAGTGTAGCTTCGGTTACAGACTCAGATATGTATTTAGAGCATGGTGAACAGGCCCATGGCTCAGGATATGTGATGTGAGGAGCATGAATGTGTTCATGGCTCAGAGCACGGTGAATAGACCCGTGGCTCAGTTTTACTAGCGTTGAGACATGTACCAAGGTGGGCTAGAGTGAGGGTAGCCTGTGGAGCTGACCCTGTGGCTTAGACCACTTTAGCATGAGATTGCGGTCCTGCTTGTGTTGTACTCGTGTACTGACCACGAGGTGGGAGGTCGTGGAGTCCGGCTCTTCCATTGACCTTGTATGGCACCAGCTTGGGTTTCATAACCGAAGGTTGGATTTGAATGGTACGGTTCAAATCCTCAGGGCATAATAATACGTAATACAGCCGTTTAGTACTTATTGCTTAGGATAAACACGAAACTTTGGTTGCGGCCTTGTTTGTGTAACATCTCTGTTATACCTTGCAGGTTATGTGACAATCTGTCTTATCTTGATAAGCAGGTTATGTGACATTATATCTTATTCTGATAATCATGTTACATAGGGATACATCTTATCTTTCTAATCATATTCCTTGAGATATATCTGGTTATATACTTTTGTATAGCGGGTAAGCTTGTCGGTAAGAATAATCTGCTTTATATAGACTGTTCTTGTTATACCTGTTATTAGATATCTGTTGTTATAGTCTATCTTGCTGAGGTTCTGTAGTTGCGGTGGGGAGTTATGTTTCCCGCTGGGACAATTGTTCAATTGTCTCACTCCGTTGGTTTAACCCCTTTTTAGGTGGTCGAGGTAGGCGTGGTCGTGGTCGTGGTGTTGCGGACGAGCAGGTTGAGGAGCAGTAGAAGGAAAGCAATGGATATGCTGCTGTTTTGGATGTTTTGTAGTAGAGTCTAGAGTCATCCCTGTACTCTCAGGTCCTTGGCAGTGTTTTGACGTTGTTTCACGATGATCGATCGATGATGTTTGTATATCCTGCTGTTGGCCGGATGCGAGCCTTTGTGTATATGAATAGGTGGTGAACTCATGTGATGGATGAATAGCTATTCCTGAGCTGTGGACACGTATCAGATCTCGTGGATGTATATATATGACAGGTTTCTATGCAGGATGAGGACTGAAAAGTAATAGTTTCATAATTTATCAATTTTCCGCAATTGGTTTTAATTAACCCGTGTTAATGATAATTTGTGGTTATGGTGTTTTCCGCACGTTTTCGCGTAACACCTTGTTATCTGTGTGATAATGGGATGTGTTGCCACAAGCATCCCCACCTGGGATATTACTGTTGTCCTTGATGTTGCTGCTGCTGCTGCTGCTCTTCCTCTGCCACAAAGGTTCTTCCTCTTTGTCTGTGTCTACCTAAAAATGTTGAATCCCACGGGGGTGAGACAATTATAAAAATTTCCCCAGTGAGAGATATAACTCTCTGCCGTAACATTATTATTGTAGTTTAATAGAAATAAACTGAGCAGTGGGATAATATATTTCAATAGCCGATAATTACTATCTATGCAGGTTAGAGCAACATTTCTATTCAAGTAATTCAACTTTAACTTGACAAGGTAACATGTCTCTTATGCAATAAGGAATTTAAAGAACATAAATAACATTTGTGTATCAAGAACATGTTAAGCAAGATAATCATCAACCATTGGTTCTCGTATTTTAATATTATGCAAATATGCTACACGGCTGATTATATTTTTCAAACATTCTTAAGCTCTGAGGAGATGAGGTATACCGCTCATACTCTAACTGATCACTGCGAAGTCAAAATAGGTACCATACAAAGTCAATGGAAGAGACGGCTTCCATGACTTCCCACATCTCGGTCAGTGCGAGATTACATGCAGGACATCTTGTGTCTCTTCTACATAGCTTGCCAGGGTATAGTGGCATCTAGCTATAGAGTTACAGTGGTGGCAATACTCTCTTCGCGATTGACAGATTTCATGTTTACCTCCATTGGTCCAGCATTAACATCATCGGGAGATTAGTGACACATCCATCCCAGAACATACAATGAAGGATTGAGAGGTTTAATGTTTACCTTCCATCAATTCCCATATTAGGACGTAAGGATATTTTCGCCCATCGACCCCCACATATTCAATTATATGCGAACTCCAGGAAATCTTGTAAGAAAACCTATTTCACCATCACCAGCTGCTGACGATGATGGATCTATGGTCAGAGCACTACATGAATAGCTTTCACTTGATTAATTATGTATATTATCATATTCTTTTAGTATCTCTCAAGTTTTCAAACATAACTTATCAGGACAAATGTTATAAGGAAACATGTACTGTTCTTATCAGTTACTTTTTAGTCTTTAATAGACATTGGGATCTCAGTCCCTCATATAAGCATATGGTTCTGGGCATTCAAACCCTCAGCTCATCACTGAGCACTGTTACCACTTTCTCAGGTAATCATCACCTTCAGGTCATGTGACCAAGGTAGACATGATACTTGCTACACAAGCATCTTATCTGGCACTTGAGGCCCATTAACTCTCTTGTTACCTCTTACTAAGCAACAAGGTATATTATGGCACACAAGGATCAATAAATAATTTCAATAAATAAGGCATCATAGCTCATACATGGCTATGTTCATCATCTCAGGATATCTGCATGGTTAGTACAGATGATAACAAATATAACAATCATATTTCAATTCCATGTTATCCCAGGGTAACACTACTATTCCCATACCAAGGTTAGGGTTTCCCATTTTATAGAAATCAGGGTTACTCATCCCCTTAGTTCAACTAGGACCAATGATTCATCATTTCATTGTCCAAAATTAGTGTTTCCTGCTATATAGTATAATCCATAATTAGGGTTTCACACATATTTGCCCTATTCAGAATTAGGATTTACTATTTACATCACATCACCCAAGATTAGGGTTTATATTCAATAACCCACAATTAGGGTTTACTATTCATCCAAATTAGGGTTTTACATCAAAATACCATGAATTAGGGTTACTCATGTCATTACCGTAAATTCATATCACATTATCTTCCTAGATTAGGGTTTCATTCAGAATTGCCCTAATTTAGGGTTTGAGTTCATCAATTTACTCAATTAGGGTTTCATGATCTCTTCACCAAGGATCATACCTTAATTGTTCATCACATTCATTTTGAATGTGTTAGGCTTGATTGCTACATGATTATCTTACATGTATAAATCTCTCTCTCTCATCCTCTTCTAGGATGTCCAAAAGATTTGATCAATTGAACTTTCAATTATTTGAGATGTCCAAATGAATTGACCAATTGAATCTTCAATTAAAATTATATATGCAAATTGATTAACCATTTTGAACCTCAAACGGTCTTACCTACTTAGACCTCAAATGGTCTTGGGTTCTCAAGGTTCAAACGGTTTGAAACCGTTTGGGCACATTGCCCTTGAAACCGTTTAAGCAATCATTGCCTTGAAACCGAATGAGCTAGAAAGTGTTGAAACCGCATGAGCTTGGGTCTCCAAATGGTTTGGGATCGTTTGGTCCCAAACGGTCTTGAGACCATTTGGACCAAACCCTCTCAAAACCGAATGGACCAAAAAGGTGTTTCAATACTTAATCATTTCAAGATTTCAATCCATGAACCGACTATCAATTGAGTCCTTGATTTATGTACCACTTGAACTATTGAATCAACCTTCAATTAGACCATTGATTAGTGTTTTGAACCCAATTGATCTAGGATTTCAACTCAAGGAACCTTCAATTAGGGCTTGGAATCGAATAGCCATCAATGAGCAACATTGTGGAATTGATTCCATTGCAACTAATGAATCATCATCAAATTTTTGATATGACTAGACCCCAAATGGTCTGGAGGTTGTTTGGTTGACCTCCAAACGGTCTTGAGACCGTTTTCCCCATTCTACCCTTGAAAATTGTGGAATTCAATAGGATTTGGGTCATTGGATTGATCATCAAATCAACATTTGATTGTATTTCAATTTGGTGTCTTTGGACCTTCAAATACTCAACCATACTTAACCCTAGACCTACAAACGGTCTTGGTTGACCTACAAACGGTCTTGAGACCGTTAGGGTGACCTCCAAATGGTCTTGAGACCGTTTGGGCTAAGTCAACCCAAAAATCTCAATTAACCAAATTGAAAATCAGCACTTAACCCGATTAGGGTTTACTAATTAATTAACCTTCAACTGATGATCCCTTTGGAATTATTCAATAAAATTTGGTGATTCATCAACCATCACCATTAACATCAGAATTCCCAAACGGTCAACCATGGTCAACTTTCCCAAATGGTTTGAAACCGTTTCATTTCAAACAGTTTGATAAAACCGTTTGCTTTCAAACGGTTTTGGTTTAAACCGAATGAGCAACATGTTCAAACCGAATGAGATACAATTCTTTGGGGAAAATGTCCAAGATGATGTCATCATCATCTACCTTCATTCATGTAAATTCTAGTACATCTGATTTTATGGAGATACCATTTTCAACAAGCAATTAATCAAGAAGATGAAGGAATCAATGAAATTGCAAGATTAATAGTTGAATAACAATGTAGAGGGGTTCAAGTTCTATAACCCACCTTCAATTGAGCTTCAAAGCTCAGAGATTCACGTCAAAAATGGTGGAAGTAGCCTTTTCACACCACAAGGATCGTTCCTCAAGCTTTTGAGTGAAAACAGATGGTTAGAAGTGAAGATGGGATCAAGATATGAAGAAATCATGCATTGATTTGTGATTTCCACCATGAAATTGAGATGAATGAAGGTCAAGAAGCTTACCAAAAGGTTGAGGGTCGTCTTCCTGATGTCCTTAGCTTCCTTGAACGTTTTTTCAAGCAAAGGAAAGAAAAGGATTCGAAAAAGTCCTTGATTTGAGTGGTAAAGGGTGCTTTTATAAGAAAATCAATGAGAGAGAAAATTTCTTATAAAACTCTTTTAATTCCAAATTTGTGCCACCTCTTCCTCCTTGGTTCCTTGCATGCAAAGATATGTTTATCACCACCTAACTCCCTTCCATTATCCACGAATTAAGGGAAAAGAAATTAAGCACCTTAATCATATTATATTAATATCCCATTTTTAGTGGATATTACTTTCTATTAACTTAATGTGAGTGGACTCTCCACTCAAGTTAGATATTTCGTGGCCTAGCAAAGGCAAAAAGGTGTTCACACTTGAACAAATCCAACCATATCGTTTTTTGTTGAAGGCCCTTCAATTAATATATTTATTTTTGCATTAATTTGAAATAAAGTTCCATTTATTCTTAAATCTTGATTATTTTAATATCAAGATTCTCTCTCCTTCAAAGTAGCTCAAATGAGATGCCCCTCTCATTTTCTTGCCTCTACAATATGCCAAGAATACAAAGGACCTTATTGAAGTGGTAAATTGCATATTAAACCCTGGGTTTTGGGTAAATTGCACATTACACCAAAACTAGGTTTTAATGCACAAACATTGCTTTATCAGCTCTTTCTTGGTACTCAGGCTATCACAAGCCATACTTCTGCATCATCTTCATTCCCATGATGCTTTAATACATGAGGAACATCTTCTCATGTGACATTTGCAATTTAACCCCTTAACTTGGGTAATTTGCACTTTAGTCCAAACAATAAAACATTACTTTCAACATTATTCAAAATGGACTAAAATTGAAATATAAGTTCCTCTTGAGCCTTAATTACTTTTCAAAAGATAATATCAAGCATCTAATTATCTTTCTTAAACAAAACACCTAGGGTTAAAGCATAACCCAGGTCAGGGATGCTACAGAAGGAGAGTCGTTCCTAGATTTATATATACTCACAAAATTAACATCATCACCATTTAG
Organism: Alisma plantago-aquatica; assembly: GCA_963693085.1. Classification (NCBI taxonomy): domain Eukaryota; kingdom Viridiplantae; phylum Streptophyta; class Magnoliopsida; order Alismatales; family Alismataceae; genus Alisma; species Alisma plantago-aquatica. The sequence goes on from OY856409.1 coordinate 1,285,126,026, forward strand.
AAAACTAAGACACACCTTTCACTATTTTTTCTCAAAACTATAGGAGGAAAACACATCAACAAATGGATCCAAATACCAAAAAGTTAGAATCAGAGGAGAAATAACCATAGGTATATATAACAACATTGTAAATATTACACATCAACTATTAAAAAGACGCGGAATTACCATCACCATACAAAATACACATAAACCACCACACATGGAATTTTATAGGTGTTCACGGAGACTCTATCCATGATAAACAACTATACACTGAAGAATTATATGACCTAGCTCAAACTTATACACAATCATCATGGCTCATAGGAGGAAATTCAACCTCACCATATTTCCATATGAAAAACTTAACATACAAAACAATGCCACTTTATACTTCTCTAGATATGACAAACTTCTTCACCAACTCATCACCAAATATAAACTTATTAACATATCCATCACCAAATCATCCTTCAGATGGAATCTAGGCCCCTCATGGGCCAATATTGTTCGGTTCCCATGCTCACAACTTTGGGTACACACTTATCACCCTGCCTCCTCCTACACATCTACCCAACCTATTTCTTACCACATTCCCATCATCATCAACACCAAACATGTTCCATGGGGTCATAAGACTTTCTACCTAGAACTCTTCTGGATGAAGCACCTAGACTTCAAAAAATGATCCAACATCATTGGCCCATCCCCCCACACCCCTTGAAACTAGGTGTGAACATACTCAAACACATCAAACATATTTGGAACACCCTAAATTCCTGGAACAAAAACACTTTTGGCAGTCTTTGCACAAAAACCCTCACAAATAAACAATCATAACTTTTTCACCTTGACAGCGACCCCTTGGCCGACCCATCCTAGATTCTTATTGTTAAAATAGATATAGAGAATCTCACTCTTCAAAACGAAATCATGTGGGAAAATATAAAAAATAAATGGATGAAATAAGGTGACAACAACACCATTTTTTTCATAGATGTTGTAATAGCAACAAAAGAGTCAACTCCATTCACAATCTAGATATTAAAGGACAACACATAACAAATAGACATGTCATTACATCACATATTATCCAACACTACCCAAATATCTTCAACAACTCACACCACATTTAACCTTACCTCTACATTGATTGTGACACCATCTATCCCAACCATATCAAACATCCTTCCAATCTTGCATGAAGCATTCACAAAGACCAAACTCAAAAGTGTTGTTTTCCATCTGAGTATTGACAAATCCTTGGGTCCTTATGACTTCAACACTGAATTCTAACAATTTATGTGGGACCACATCAAATGGGATTACTTCAGTTTTCTCCTATACATCTCCCAACATAATGATATCACCCCATGGATTGGGATCCTTAACCATATACATATCACACTCACTAAAAATATAGACAACCAGAAATTAACACTTCTGACCCATCAACTTCATCAACTCATACTACAAGATCATTTCCAAAACGTATAGCACTAGGATGAAAATACATTTAATGACATCATTGGACCCCAACAATGGGCTTTTCTCAAAAATATAAATATACATGATGCTTACATCATTGTCAACAAACTCATAAACATATGCCATCAAAACGACACCCCTCTTCTTGCCATTAAATTAAACTTTAAGAAATCCCTTGACAACACAAACTGGAACTGTCTCATCTAGTGTATGAAAGGATATGGATTCCCACACAGATGGATCCAATGGATTAGAGCCTGCATATCCACCTACAAAATCTCTGCCATCATCAATGGATCACCCATTAGTTTTTTTAAGATCTCAAACAGACTTAGACATGTGACCCCCTCTCCCCATATGTGACCCCCTCTCCCCATATCTCTTCATTCTTGTTGCATACATCCCTACAAAAATTATAAAACTTGGCATATAGAATGGTCTGATCTCATTTCTAGGCTTTCGCGCTGAAAATGTCGTCCAATATGTTGATGATACAATCATCTTTATCATCCTAGACAACACTGGTGTTATCAACATTAAACAGATCTTAGGTACCTTCTTATACATTATGAGACTCAAGATAAATCTCCACAAATGTATGATGAATGACACACACGTGAACCAAGATCTCACTCTCTACTACTAGATGCTCCTGAACTGTAAAGTAGGGGGATTCCCATTCAAATACCTTGGACTTCCTATCTCACCCCACTGGATGCCTAAAACCATCTAGAACCCTATCATCCATAAACTCAACAACCTCCTAACATCATGAAAAATAAAATTTCTCAATCTTGCCGATAGGCTAAGTCTTATCAATAGCTCACCCGACCCACATACACCATATCGTTGACAAAATTCATAGAGATTTCCTTTAGAAAAATATGAGCAACAAAATCCATTTGGTCGATTGAGACACCATACCTGCACCACAAAAATACAGAGGATAGGGAATTATCAACATTGACACACAACCCCTATGTCTGATTTTCAAAATCATCTTCACACTATACTTCAAAAGAAAATGCACCTAGAAGGATCATATTTTAGACAAGTACTATCGAAACAAAACCCTTGGAAAAACATAACCCATATAAAAGCCTTACCACTATGGAAACACATCAACTGACATATACACTACATCCAAAGTTGTATTAAGACTCCACCCCATGCCATAAAATATGTCAAATTTGGACCGATCCTTGGTATCATGGACAAACCATACACCTCTAGATCCCACATTAAATATCAAATATCACCACCAAAAAAGTATTAACTCTTCTAGGAAGCCATAGAGGAAACATCCTAAAGAGAACTCTCACTACCAATCAATACTTTCATTGATATATGCAACCACCTCAAAATCAGTACCAAAAGTAACATTTCATGGATTTGGGGACCCACATACACACCCAAATTAGCCTATTAATTCTATAATTTCCATGGATATATTTGTCCAACTGAATACATTTGGAATCTTACATGGTCGCACAAGATTAAATTCATCATTTGGCTCATCTGGTATAGCAAAGTCCTCACTGATAATAATATAAAGAAGAGGTTTTTAGTACAAGAAGTAATATTTCATGGATTTGAGGACCCACATACACACCCAAGTTAGCCTATGAATTCTATAATTTTCACGAATATATATGTCCCACCAAATACATTTGGAATCTTACAAGACAACACAAGATTAAACTCATCATTTGATTTATCTAGTATAACAAAGCCCTCGTTGATAATTATATAAAAAGGGGGCTTTTAGTACCAGAAGTAACATTTAATGGATTTGGGGACCCACATACACATTCAAATTAGCATATTTATTCTATAATTTCCACAGATTTATTTTCCAACCAAATACATTTGGAATCTTACATGACCACACAAGATTCAACTCATCATTTGGCTCATCAGATATAGCAAAGTCCGTTGATAATAATATAAAAAAGAGGCTTTTGAGAACCATCTATTTGTTCTCTATGCCATGCATAAAGTGGAAACCACGACACATCTATTTGTTCATTGCACTATTACTACCCAACTCAAAGAATATTTGATCAAGATCAACTGCATTGCCACTTTCTCTAATGTATATGACATATATTTCTTGCAGACACACAGGTGATCATAGAGCAGAGTAATGATAATGAACACACACCAGTTCCTTTTGAAGGCAAGACAGACACTCAAAGAACTTTTATCATGGAAGAAATCTTTGTTTATACCAATGATTTTTGATAGATTGCTTCTGTTTGTATTACTTGAGATTTATCTATGGGGCCTATTATCGAGATGCATCCCCATTATGTCATTTACTTTAGCACCACCTTGGGTCCATCGACATCATCGTTAAGACACTTCTGGTGCTAAAAATGCCATGCAAGAGGACCTTTCCCTACCCTATATGATATTCAAATTTAGATGTAGTCATATATTAATTTTTTATCTTAATATATGAACTCTTCATCGAAAAGAAATTGTGAGAAAAAGAATTTCGTAGTGGAAAAGCATCGGTGCTAGAGGGTGCAGTTCAATGGTCATGGGCTACAATGGCAATGTCGCACAGTCAAATATATGTGCTCGTGTCTTGGAATGTAGAGTGTATTCTAACTTGAAGTTTCCTAGATTTTTAATCGCAATCCACTCATACACGACGCAGATTCACATGATTTTTGTGCCGCTTTGATTACCCAGATTGCGCTGTCGTTGCCGCTAGTTTCTTCGCTTCGTTTCCTTTTTATGTTTTGGTTATTAGATAAAACGAAGTATATACACATGATTTATAGTTACTTAGGTATATGTATATATGGTATAATACACACAAAGACCATGCGGATATACATTTATAATGGATATGGGTATATGAATAACGTCAATCGTACTCAACAGATGCGAATACACAGATATACGGATATACAGCTATATGATTTTTGAAACATATTCTAGAGCCCTAATGAAAAAAAGTCTAGCAATTACAAATTCTGAGCAACACAATGTGATAATAGATGGTTGGTTGTTGGTTTGTTAGTTAAAACCATAATTAGCTACGTAACGGTCTCTCTCACTTTATAGTCAGTTTGCTTTACGACATAGGACTGAAGGCTTGGCTCTGTTTTTTTTTTTTTAATTTGTAAATGAAGTGCGAAGTATTGTGTAAAACAATCCACGTTTGATTTTCTGGTTTTTTTATTATAAGTCAATTGGACCGTAACTTTTCGTTGCAAATTAAGAACTCTCTTTGATGGTACAATCACACCCATGAAGAGGCTTGTTATACAGACCACAAATGAGATTTTTTGTTGTTATGTGTGCAAAACAACAAAAAGAATGAGAAAAAAATATTTACTTTTCTTCTCCATTTGTTTTGCACACATAACAACAAAAATGATTCTATTTTCAGTCTCATTTTTTGTCCATATATCATTTTCTATACAAGAATGGAAAATGGAGTGTTTCTCAGGATGGAGAAATACATGGTTTCTGAAGTATCTGCTAGCCAGGTGTGCTAATGATAGCATCCGGTGGGCAATTGGTTGGTACTTAGGTGAGGCATTAACCGTGTCGAAGGTTAGCTACAAGCAAAGGAAACGGGTCGTCTTGACTTTGACCTCACTTGCACGCATCGCCTTTCGCGGTTGGCACCGCAACCGCAGCGCACGCACCCGCCCGCCGTTACCTTCCGCTCTCTCTTTTCCCTCCCGCTTCCTCTCTCTTTTCCCTCTGCCCTCGCCCCCCCGGCTTCAAATATCCTCCCTCGTCTCCTCTCACAGACGATATCTTCCTCCGCCATTCCCTCTCTGTCTCTCACCTTAAACTCCAATCATGTCTCCCTTCTCGTTCCTCCTGCTCCCCTTACTCCTTTCCGCCGCTGCCGTCGACGCCTCCGACGCTGTCTCCCCGATCCGCCAGACCGCTGAGGGGCTCATACGCAGCCTTAACCTGGTCCCGCAGGATGCAGTCCCTGTTCACCGGTCAGTGGGAGTCGCCGCCGGTGAGAAGCGCATTGTGGAGAAGCGTGTTCAGTTCCCCGAGCTGCTTGGGGTCAGCGGCCCGTCTGTTAACGAGCTCGGGCACCACGCCGGGTACTACAAGATCTCGCACTCACACGACGCCAGGTGAGGAGAAAAAGGACAATGACGGGTTCCCCGTATTCTTTCTTGCGTTCTCTCTGCGCAATCTATATGGGTCTACATTTTCGATCAGCAAGTTTTAGTTTTCTCTTTTCCCGGTTGTTTAGCTTTACCCAAGCCAAGCTTCTTACTACTCTGTTCAAGTAACTGCTCAATCTGTTTTTCAAGATTTCTGAAAGCGTTCAAACAAGTAATGAATCTTTATGAGTCTCACTCATCTCATTGTCGGGTAGCAAAATTCGATAGGCTAGGAATCCAGCAATGTTGCAGGGCTTGCGGTATAACAAGAGATGAAAGCCTGCGTAATTTGTTTTCCACGGGAATTCTCCCGCCTACAGTAAATGTTTTCGATCTGACTACTATCAGTCAGAGATGAAAACAAAGCGAAATTGTACAGACAGGCATTGGGACGAAAGCGTAACGCGAATTAGCTGCGAGAAGCATGTGAGTCATGTCGGCAAGAGAATAGAGAAATGGAGTTAGGTTACCCAATTACTGTAGTCTATGAATAGTTATATCGAACGTGTAGGAAATTTGCAGTGGTAAACTAATTAAATGGGTACTGGAAACAAATGTAAATCAGCTATTGAAACAAGAAAAAGTAGAGAGTTGAAGTGGTATATACCAAATATACATAAAAAAAGTAGAACTTTTTCCTGCAACAGGAAAAGCAGAGTGAAATCTGAGGACATGTAGGGGTTACAGAATATCAATAATTTGAGTGGATGAAAGAATGGAACGTCCTAGAAACAGAAGATTTGGTTGAAGTGGTAAATACCAAAAGCAGCCATAAAAAAACAGAATTATTGCCTGCAAGGAGAAAAAACGCAGGAGAGAAAGTGGACGACATGTAGGAGTCCCAAAATTTCAGGAGAATCGACTTAGATAAAGAAAGAGACTTCCTTTTGACAAAAAGAGACTTAAATACAGAAGCATGCGCTTATCGCTGTGACAGTTTATATCTGTTGATGTATATCCACTCATGCAGTTCTTAACGTCTTATTGGTGCTTGTTGTTGCCTGTTGGGTTAAGCTGTAAAATGGTTGGATTCAGATCCTAGACTAGCATTCCCACTGCCTTCTCTATAATAACTTTTAGCTAACTGTGATATATATAACATTCCATCATTCCGGCCTCTAAGATCTATTATACTTAATATCAAGCACTGAATATTTGTGTTTGCTGGTGCTCTGTAGGATGTTCTACTTCTTCTTTGAATCAAGGAATAGCAAGGCCGACCCAGTTGTGATCTGGCTGACCGGAGGCCCTGGTTGCAGCAGCGAGTTGGCGGTATTCTATGAGAATGGGCCTTTCACCATCGCTAAGAATCTCTCTCTTATTATCAACGATTACGGCTGGGATAAGGTATCCCTTTTTAATTTAAAAGTTTTTATCTGGTTAGTTCATTATTAATTTAATGGTTTTTAGATACGCCTAAATCTAGAAAAGTACACCAGGTGCCACATTCTTAACCAACTTGTGGTCTTGACTGAACGCGTCTCTGTCCACTGGATTCTGGAATGGTGACCTCATAAATAATGTGGTCATAGCTATTGATTGATTGCAATCTTGTCTCACAAAAGTCCAGTTTCACGTCGTTTAAAGTGCAGGCCCTTACTTGACCCATGTTCTTTTCAAGCAACATTTTCACATTACCTAATTCCTAAGATACAGTGACTTTGGTTGTCTTTCTCATGCTCTGTCACATTGTATCACTATTCCCTGGTGGAGGATTTAGTATGTTTCACTTAGGCCACAATATTTGGTTTTATAAGAGTGTAGGATAGATAGTATTCAGAAGAGAAGCAAAAACTTGCTTGTAACTGTGTGTGTATGTTCCTGATTGTTGCCTCCTAGTGATTATAACTGTTTTCTGAAGACCCAACTCACTTTATCATTTATTGAGCAAAGCACTAATATCTCTATCCACTGGATTCTAGAATGTTGGCGAGATGTCATAAAAGTGTTCCAAGAGGTGGTCAATTTGAGTGCCATTGCTATTGATTGCTTGCGATCTTGTCTCTGCTTTGCTGCTTCCCTTTTTTTAGTGGGGGATAACAGTTTCTTGCGGTCTTATAACTCTGGTTTTTGGATTGCTGACGCTTATCAGCGGTGTACTGATCCAGTTTTGCGGTTTGTCCTGACCACTAGTGAGTCGTCGTACTGGCTTGCATCACATGTCACCTTGTCTTCATCTTTTGCAAATGTGGCACAAGCTTTGTCGTAACGCATATTCTAGCTCCATGACAGATTGTTTTTTAACCTTGAAGTGTTAGGTAACTTCATCTTCTATCATTTGGAGCATGCGTCCACCGTATGTACTCCAAAATGGGCCATACCCCCTGTCACTGTCGACAACCACAATATATATAGATCTGAGAGTGGGCTGGAATGAGGCCCACACCAATCATAGAACACAGACGGGAGAAAGTATCACCTTTAGCAAGAAGTGCCTATGCTCAATAATTTTCTGACAATAAATATAAAAAAGATTGTGTGTGTCTAATAAAAAATGTTGGCTTGGCCGATATTTAAACGTGCGTATCTATTTGAACACTGACGTACCCATGCTACCTGCACCACCATACTGATATCTCTCCGAGTTAGATCAAAGCAGACAGTTCCTGGGATTAGACATAATTATATGGTGTTCCTAGCAGGACCAAATATTTTACGTTCTTTTTACAGTCACTGGAATCTAACTCAATTTTTCCGCAGTCAAAATGGAGTGGTCAAAAACTGGCACGTCGTTTTGGTGGTTTTTCTAATTTGTATTGCTTGCTCTCTTGTTTCAGGTGTCTAATCTGATATATGTAGACCAACCTACTGGTACTGGATTCAGCTATAGTTCAGATCAACGTGACCTTCGTCATGATGAAAAGGGCGTTAGTGACGATTTATATGATTTCCTACAGGTAAAATTAACCCTTGTAGCAATTATGTTTGGAAAATGTTGGGCATTATTATATGTACTATCTATATGGTGTACCAATATGAACTGCTGCTGGCTCTTCTTGGTTATATCATCAAAGTTAACTGAGAATTGGGTTAAGAGATTTTAGAGAAGCAGACCAATGTATAGTACCTCTAATTCTGTAAAACAGTCTCATGCATTATTCTTACTTTTCATGATGTCTAGGCATTCTTCACTGAACACCCTGAGCTTGCTAAGAACGACTTCTTCATAACTGGAGAATCATATGCCGGACATTACATCCCTGCCTTTGCTGGCCGGGTACACCAAGGAAATAAAGCGCAAGAGGGGATTCATATCAATTTGAAGGTAAAGATGTTCTCCTGAGTATTATGACCTCGATGTATACCTTTGACCACAGACTGAAACCGATGAGAATCAATTTTACAGGGCTTTGCTATTGGTAATGGTCTCACCAATCCCGTAATCCAGTACAAGGCTTACACAGACTATGCTTTGGAGATGAAAATTATTAAGCAGTCTGATTACACAAGAATCAATAAAATCTACCCTGCCTGTGAACAGGCAATCAAGCGTTGTGGTAAATAGTTTTCTTTCTTGCTTGGACTGCATCTCTTTAGACTCTGATAGTCTGATGAGAATATAGTTTCATTTCCTTTTTTGTTTCTAGAAAAATTGAACACATGAAAAGGGTCATTGCTTCGTATACATAAAAGATCGTTTTTTGCAGGTACTCTAGGAGGGGGCAACTGCATTAAGGCATATTCTGTCTGCAACAGTATTTTCGACTCCATCATGGACATTGCTGGAAACATAAACGTAAGCAAGAGAAAACTGCACATATGGTTTACTCGTGTTTAGTTTGTAGAATCTGACTTGAGAAACAATTTCCATCCATGTTGCAGCACTACGATATCAGGAAACCATGCATCGGTGACCTGTGCTATGATTTCTCAACCATGGACAAGTTCTTGAATCTGCAGTCTGTAAGGAATGCTCTGGGAGTTGGGAACATCGAGTTCGTCTCATGCAGCCCGACTGTGTATGAGGCTATGCTCACTGACTGGATGCAGAACATGGAGGTTGGCATCCCTACTCTTGTTGAGGACGGCATTAAGCTGCTGGTTTATGCTGGGGAATATGATCTCATATGCAACTGGTTGGGTGAGTTCCTGCCTGTCAGCGCTGATTCATGTTCTGTGCTTGCCCATGAATCACACCGTGACACCTTGTTTATTTGGAACTTAAATGTGGCAGTTGAACCTGAAAGCTATCGCTTGCAATAGATTTTAAATTCTTAGAATAGAATTAAACAAACTTCTTTTGTTAAATGAGTATACAAACAACAAAACCGAAAATTCCTTTGACAATATATTTCTGTTACTCCTGAACTTGCTCAGGAAATTCGAGATGGGTACATGCAATGGAGTGGTCAGGCCAGAAAGATTTCGTATCGTCCCCCACCACTTCATTTATGGTTGATGGTGTCGAAGCTGGTGAACTAAAAAGCCACGGCACACTCAGTTTCTTGAAGGTGAGATGCTTATTTAAGTGGTTGCACAAGAGCTCTGCGCGTGCTATACCCAGGAATTGAGTTTATGATCATATGATCTATTATCTCTTGTGCCAAATGATTCATTGCTACGTTCTAATATACAGGTACACGGGGCGGGTCATATGGCTCCGATGGACCAGCCCAAAGCGTCACTCGAAATGTTGCAGAGATGGATTCAGGGAAAGCTCACGGGACCATCCAAAACTGAAACCAGGGAGCTGGTTGCTGATCTGTAATTTACTGATAGGGGAAGCCAGATGATATACGCAATTCTTTCACTGAATATTGGTTCTACTATTATCATACCAAGTCATGTATAAAATTTCCAGTTCTTGTTCTTAGTTTATTATAGAAAACTATATAAAGAAATAGTTTGTTTGATACAGTCTTTGGTCCTGATCTTAAGTCTGAGAACGTAATTTAGTGGATCAACTTTTTTTCTTTGTGCAAAGTACAGACATGGGAACAAAGTACAGATTTCTTTTTCTGCGCAAAATTCATAGCGATTTTTTTTCAAAAAAAGAAAACACAACGAAACTAAGAGTTAACTATAAGGCAATTAACTGTGGACTTCCACACCCGAGTGCAGCTTGTTTTCTGTGTCTCTCTTTGTTGCATGTCAGCACCTCTTAATAACTTTTCAAATTGCTTCAGAAGCCTTCACATCGTCTAAGCTTCCACCTTTTGGGAAAGGTGTTTGAGCTTCCATCTTGATATATCCTTCTACTTCTTTCTTCAGTCCCTTTGCTTGATATATCCTTCTACTTCAAGGGTTAAGGGGGAAGTATGTGAAACTATAATTGTTAATTATAACGTAATAAACGGCTTTGTTAGGAATTGAACGAGAGAATATGACAAGTGACTTCTTGCCACTTAAGCCTTCTTGAATTTGACATTCACGCTAATAGCCTGAGAAATATCTAGACGGGTACAAATCATGACATACATGATGCCACCAACTGTACTGGAATAGGGAACACAAGACATGTAGCTTTCATCCTCTTTACATTGTGGCAACTCAGCAGATGAGAGACTCTTGAACTTGTCATCTAAAGAAATAGATACAGGAGATGCAACAGACATAAAAAACTATTATAGAACTTCTTTCACAAACTTCTCCTAACTGAGAAATAATCTTCTAGCTTTACGGCTTTTAATAATTTTCATCCCCAAAATTTTCTTTGTTGCTCCCAAGTTTTTCATTTCAAATTTGCCACTAAGTAACTGTTTGAGACTGTGGATTTCAAAAACATCTCTTGCTGCAGTCGGCATGTCATCAACATAGAGCAAGACTTAAATAAGAGACTCATCAGGAAGTTTCTTCCAATAGATACAAATGTCATATTTGCTCCTCGAATATCCATACTTGACCATGAAATAATTAAATCTACGATACCACTGACATGGAAATTGCTTTACGCTATAAAGAGACTTCTTCAGTAAGCACACGTGATCCTTCTTTGCAGGATAAATATAACCTTCAGGTTACTGCATATAGATATGTTCCTCTAAGTCGCCATGGAGGAATGTGGTCTTTACATTAAGTTTTTCAAGCTCTAAATCATATCTAGAAATTAGTACCAATAGAAATCTGGCAGAGGTGTGTTTGACAATAGAAAAAAATATCATTGTAATCTATACCTTCCACCTAACTGTATCCTTTTGCAACTAACCATGCTTTAAACTGTGCAGTATTGTCTTCAAGACCGGCTTCCTTCCTTTTTAATACCCATTTGCATCCAACAATATATATTCTAACAGGAGGATATACAAGCACCCAAGTGTTGCTCCTTTGATAAGATTCCATGTCTTCCTTCATAGTAGCAATCCACATGGCAGAACTTGGATTGGACGTAGCTTCAACATAGGTAGATGATTCACATGAATTATTTGTCTTTTCTGCAATAGTCAAATCATACGCAACAACATTATTTGCATGCCTTGTAGGGGTCGGATTTGTCTTCTTGGTCTCCCAGAGGCAATGTTATATGTATGTTCTTCAGGAGTGTCATCTTCATCATTGTCTGGGTTTTCTTATATAACAACAAGGGGTGTCGAGTTGTATGCTTTAACTTCAAGCTCCACCTACTATGTGGAACTCTGAGAACATGTAACTCAAGAAATAACGCCATCGTTTTTTGCAGAAAACATAACAGACTCGTCAAAAAGTGACATTTCTTTCAATCAAGAACTTTGATGACTTTGGCTCACTGCACCAAAAATTTTATCCCTTCACACCATCAGCATAACCTAGAAAAATGCACTTTTTTATGTTTTAAACCTAATAAGACTGTTAAGTGTTCTATTGTTTGAGAAATTAGGGTTTGAGAAATGTAAACCCTAATCGGTAAAAATTAGGGTTTACTTGGATGATTGTATGCTTAATTAAGTTGATCATTGTTTGAACCTTGATTAATGATGGTAGTTAAGTTTTTATATTTTAAATACAACAAGAAGGTTTAATCATACTTTGATCCACATAATTAGGGTTAACATTTGAAAACCCTAATCGGCCCAAATTAGGGTTTTCATAGTACATGAATATGGAATTTGGTCAGGATAGCAATGTGGTAAATGATTTTTCATACTTTCTACAATTTTTGTATTTAATTGAATTTTGGATATGATATGGATAACTCAAACGTGCATATTGGAGAAAAATTTCAGAATTTTTTAGTGTTCTTTGAATGTGGTTCTCAGTCGAACTATACTTCGACCAAAATGCTGATAGAGTGCTTTTCAGCAGTGTAGTGTTTTATTTTTAATTATTTATCAGTTAACTCCAAATGATATGAAATTTTAACTAAATATTTGAAACTCAATCATAAACAACATGTAAAATTTTCATAATTTTTGGATGCTTTTAGACCTTATCAGTAGACGAATTATAGTAATTGACATTTCTGTAGAATTCTGGATAGTAGTACACTATTCGATTTTTTATTATTTAATGGGAGCTTGGAATAATATCAAATTTGAATTGAAGATTAGTACCTCAATTACACAACATGATAAATTATTATAATTTTTGGAGAAGGTTTGATCTTTGAAATACACGAATTACAAAAACCTTTTTATGACAGAAAATTTAGTTGAAATAAGAAAAAGTATAGTGAGGGGTCAATGTGCAATTGACCCAAGCAGCTCAATTGCTCTATATGGTCAAGATAACACACAAGAAGCTCTCATAATTCGTGATTCAAACCATAGAAATGAAATCTTAGAGAGAGAGGGAGAGTTAGGGCTTGAGAGGAGAAATTGATGGCGATGCTGACCTAAAGTTTTGCGGTCTGAGGAATGATGAAATCATGTAAGTTTAGCTTATTTGGATATAGTTTCATGGTGAATCTTCTCTCACATGTCAAAATTCTGTCCCTCCTCTGATTTGATCTAAAATGGTATCAAACCTTCCCCTTTTCTCACTCTTTCTTCATAATTCCTCATTTCTAGGGTTTCTGAGTTGAAAGGAAGAAGAATCGGGTGAATTGCTAGGGATTTGATATGGATTCAAGATTTTCAGATATGGAATACATTTTTAAGGTGTTTTCACACCTTAGGGTGAGTGGGAACTTCCTTTAAACAATATATTGGATGAAAATTGGTTAATTCATCTATAATCTTTAATTGCTAGCATGCGACTACAAACCCTGAATTGTCTATTTGTTCTAAGTTGTTACAAAATAATATGAAATGGATTATTCCTATATTTCGATGAAGTTCATATGATAAAATCATATTAAAAATGTATACAATATATCCTAATGAGAATTCCCTAAGTTTTTGCAGAGGTTATAAGAGTAAACTGAAATATAAGGAATTTGTCTATGACTGAAATTTGTTATATAAGTAAATAGAGAAAATTGCTTATCTAGATCCTCTTGGTTATGAATGAGTGTTTATCTAAATTCATAGTACATATATGTCAGATACTATCTTGTATTTTGTTCAAAGTGAATAGTGTTTGTTTGATATCTCAGTAAAGAGGGTGAAACCCTAGATGCGAGGAAAGTTGGATATTTACGAATAGATATCGTGAAATCCATTTGAAGGGATTTTCTTGACATGATAGACTTTAGTTATTCAATGTTATTATTGATGCATGATATCCTAGTGAATGGAATAGAAACCCAAAGTCAACTCAGTTCCAAGGTTTCATACATATATTGATTTTATATGATTTGTTGATAGTAGTCTTTATTCAATGAATGTTTATGTCGCATGAAATCTTTATGGGAGCCATGTGAATAAGTTGTTGCCTAGTGAGAGGTGACAAGATGTGTGATTGCCTTATGAGCCATGAGAATACTTGTACAACCAGTGAAATGAGTACCTTGGTCTAAGGACCTAGAGGTAATGGTTACCTGTTATAGAGGTAATAATGATATGTGATGATCTAAGGGTTTGAATACCTAGATCCAGTAATCATGATAATGATGTGAATGGATGAGAATTCCCAGTAATGTGATAAGGGATTGAGATCCCAGGTATCATGTGTTTTAAAGATTTAAAAGTACGTGATAGATGTATTATACCTTTCTTTGTAGCATTTGTTGTGATTAAATGAAACCCTAAGGGTAGGCTGTTCAATGAATCAAGTATTGTGATATCAATGTTCTCAGTTATTATTAATAATTCTTGTCATGATAAGTAATTAACTCTTAATTGAGTTATGAGATGCACAACTCAAGATTTGGGTTGATATGCACGTTCTTTGAGAAATTACAGATAAGTTGCAGGTGCTACTAACGATTACTCATATGTCAAGTAATTAACTCTTATCAGTGTAATAAGATGATAAATTGCACGATTCTAGTGTGTATGTGCCAAGTGGACATATAATCTATTTATTTAAGAATTTTAGTCTGCCTGCATGTATAATATGTTGATTACTCAGTATATTACAATGTTTTTGAGTATATTTCTCTGTCAAGTCTAGAATGATATTCATGTTGTGATTTTCTAGGAATAATAAAATAATAAACTTAAGGGCCCTGACATCGTAGAATCCCTATGAGAGGTCTGCACCGTAGGGATGAAACGACCTACCCTAGCGGTGTGTCCAGTATACGGGGGTCGGAACGCACCACAGAGCGTGCGGGGAGACAAAGCCCTTGAGAAAGTCTCCTAAGAGAAGATAGGTTACCCAACATGAACTGGAGATCCCGGTGGTAACCCAGAGGTACCGACAGAGTGTACCAAGATGAGGCCCACAGAGCGTCTCAGACTCTCTGTCTGTGTGCTCAGGTTAGAGGAGGAGTCCAATTTAGACTAGAGAGCCATTTCCCTGTGGCAGACTAGGAGAGTAGTCAGACTTAGCATTTCCAGGTGTGTCTGCTAAGTCTTGTATGGTGTGATCATAGTGCACTACGAGTCTTCACATGTAGAGTACACTGCATATGATCAGGGCATAATAAAATGAATGAGAGGTCAAACAAGTGTGTACAGTTATTCAATTATTCTTTGTATGTTTCTGAATTATTAGTTCTCTTTATGATCAATCAAACATTTCATATATTGATTCACTCTTATAGATATCTAAAGTATGTTTCCATATTTATGATTGTCAATTATTAGACTCTTTAAAGCTTACTGCTGTTATAATTGATATCAGTTGCTCAAAAGTATATTTATAATTATATCAGTGCTTTAGACTGTTTCTTTGAAGTACTCATTCACCGAGCGAGTAGGCTCACCCCTCTACTCAAAATTTTTAGGGAAATCACATGGACTTGAAGAAGATATCATTGCATCAGAGTAGATTTGCCACAAGAGTTAAGTCTGAGTATAGTTAAGTTCAGTCGGTCACTGTCACTCTAGGTCCTTGTATAGATGTGAGAGATTTGTAAATTATGTTTTGTATGTTTGTTTCCTTAATAAGAGAGAATGCAAATGATCGTCATGTCATGTGTACATGAAAGTGTGAGAAACATAATGAATGTATGGATGTGTATCATTAATGTCGAGATTACATTAGAGAAATAAAAGTTTAATTCCCTTGTAAAGTTAGTTTATGTGGTTCAATGTGGGAAAACAAAGAGTTTGAAAAAGAAGAAAAAGTTAAGGGTGATCGTTGTATTACGTTAAACCCTCAATTTATACCCTAATCTCATGATTAGTGGTAATTGTGAGATCGGGGTGTAACAAGATGGCTTCAGCCCAACATTCTTTGGTAAGACCTGCACTGATTAGCATGCATCGTGCACACTCTAAAAGAGTTATGTTCATGCATTTTACAATGCCATTTTTCTCAGGTGTATGTCTCACTGTGTGGTGTCTTGAAATACCTTCAAATTGACAGAATTCATTAAATCTAGAAGAACAAAATTCCATGCCATTATTTGTACTTAGCCTTTTGATGCATTTTCCTGTTTGCTTTTCAACCAGCATCTTACATTTCTTAAACTAACCAAAAGCTTCATATTTATGTTTCAGAAAATACACTCACACTTTCCTTGAGAAGTTGTCAATGAAAGTAATCATATATCAGGCACCACCCTTAGAAGGCACTTGAGAAGGACCCCATATGTTGAAATGAATAGAATCAATAATATCTTTTGTAGTATGGTTTGCAGTTGAAAAATAACCTTTTTATCCTTTCCCATTACAGAATGCTCATAGAAATCTAACTTTTTAGTACTGATACATGTATAAGTCCTCTCCTATTTAATAATTTGAGACCTTTCTGACTCATGTTCCCTAGTCTCATATGCCATAATTTTTTGGTATCTATATTTGAAGCGGTTGAGGAAGAAACAGTTGTAGCTACACCGATCATAGTTTCACCAAGAATCTTGTGAAGGTTTTCCTGGAATACATACTCCCTTAATCAGAACATCATCTCCTTTGGTAATGGACAAGACCATTTTCAACCTTTTATGGAAAATGGTTTGCTTCAAGCAAGCTAATGTATATGAGGTTTTTCTGGAGACCTTGAACATGATAGATGTTTGAAACAATTTGAATGACTCCATCAAACATCTTGATACAGATTGATCCAATTCCAATAGCCTTGTAAGTAGTATCATTTTCATGTTTACAACACCTCCATCAAAATATTCATAAGAAGAAAACCAATCTTTATGTGGGCACACTGATGTGAGCAGCCTGAGTCCATAATCCATGAAGTTTGAAAGTTTGTGGATGAGGAAGAAGATGATGATGCCATAAGAACATAATCTGGATCTTATCATGCTACATTAGCATCTGCAGGTAGTTCTTTTTTTTACCATTGTTCTCCTTCTTCTTGTTCTATAATTTGTAACATTCATCAACAATGTGTCCAGTCTTCTTATATTACAGACCTTCTTTAATTTTGACTTAGATATGTGTGTCTCCTTCTTATTATTTCCCTTTTCTTTGTTTGACCTCTCACCATGAGAGCTTCTGATTGACTCCCTATAGAAGAAGCAATAAGGTCTTTATCAACCATGGTCTTTGACAACAAGGAGGATATAACATCCTCCACGTCGATTGAAGATTTTCCATACAAAATAGTTTCACAAAATTGCTTGTACGAAGGGGGCTTAGAACACAATAGAATAATGGACTTATGTTCATCTTTGAGTTTAATATCTATATTTTCTAGATCCATAATAATAGAAGTAA
Organism: Alisma plantago-aquatica; assembly: GCA_963693085.1. Lineage (NCBI taxonomy): Eukaryota > Viridiplantae > Streptophyta > Magnoliopsida > Alismatales > Alismataceae > Alisma > Alisma plantago-aquatica. The sequence continues at coordinate 1,285,143,727 of OY856409.1, forward strand.
ACTCATCAATGTGATCACGAACAGAACTATCTTCCACCATGTGCAATAGGTAGATATGTTGTTTATGATAGTGTTATGTTTGGAGAGACTTTGTCATGTAGAGATTTTTGAGTTTCTTCCAAATCCCCGCAACATTAGTCTCCTTGGAAACTTCATCCAAAACCTTGTAGTCCAAGGATAACTAAATGGTGGTATGAGCCTTTTGGTCCATCTCCTTCTTGTCTCTGTCCTTCATAGTGGTTGGCATCTTTTAGATCCCTTCTAGAGCCATAGTGATTCCTTATTGAACAAGCACACCACGCATTGTGATTTGCCACCGTCCGAAGTTGATTTTGCAATCAAACTTCTCGATCTTGTATAGACTCATCACCATTCAGATCTTGAACACAAGGCTCTGATACTAATCTATTAGCATTTGAATGAGAGAATGCAAAGAGTTCGTATAGAATAACAAGATTGAGAATGAAGAGAACAGTAACGCTACCTAAGAACACAAGATTTACGTGGTTTGGTTGAGATATCCTACTCCACGCGAGGGGGTGAGATTTCCACTATATTAGAGAAAAAATTACAAGGAGGAGCGCTCTCAAAAGAGGCAGAGTACACCATGTGTATGGTGGTTTCTATCTACAAAAATAAAATATAGGTTGATCACAAAACCCTAACAAGCGTGCATATACTTATACATGTAGAACCATAATTGGATTCCTATTTGGATCTGGAATCTGGACCATACCATACAGTGGGGGAGAATCGGGTCAGTGAAGATCCATTTAATTTTAGACCAGATCTACAATCAGGTCAGCATACTTCTTTGAGGTACACAACATGCTTGAGGCCTCCTACATAAAATGCTATATATAATGTTTGGTAGTCATTTGCCTATAAGGGTTAAGGTCAATGTAGTGCAGCTAGTACAAGAGGAAAAATAGTTTTGTCTCTTGTGTAAATGGAATGAGTCTTTAGTCCCACATTGCTTATTCCTAGAACTTTTGTTGTCCTTATATGTAGGATTTCATTTGACACTAATGTCCAAAAGGCTCTAGGGGAGAGTATGCTCACCCTTATGGTGGACATGGTGACCACAATACACATGTGTGCCCGCACCATGCAACGCCTAGTCCGTCCTGACATGAGTTTGGGATTGTGGGAATTGTCTTCCATCTCTTTTTGTACAAGAAAACAACTATGTAACTAATTATATCTTTCTAAAGTAGATTTATTAATCCTAATTGGAAATGGTTTCCTTGCAGTTTGTGTTATGTGTATAAGAGTGATCGTGTGATCGTGTCTTACTGGGAACAGGACGTGGGGCCATGAGAGGGCTAAAATAAGGATTTGTTCATTAGGGTTAATCAAAACTCTAGAGCACAGTTGTTGTCGTATATGTCTGAGAAACCCTAACCCCAATTGCTTATCTCTATCACGATTACTCCTAAAATGTCTCCTGGAGATCCTTCTCCTGTACAAAGCGCTTTCGTCCTTCCTCTATCTAAAAGACACGATCTGTTCAAGCGGTGGTACCTGCGATCTCTGGGTTGCACTGGTAGTGCATGTTGTTCGTCGTCTAGATGCTCTTCTACTACAGGTTCATGAATGGATCAGCTAAAAGAATGGATCTCATCTTTAGGGATTGCCAACTGTTGATTTCGTTAAGTAATGTTTCGTTGCTCAAAGGATAATTTTGTTTGGAGTTCCTAACTCTGTTTATTTTCTGTTATCCTACTCTATTTGTTCTGCATGTTTCTTGTCTAATATGTCTAAAACTATTAACTTAATTGCAATTTTTGTTGCTGCATGCAACGATGTAAAATCTATAACCAATAGTTTAACAAAAACCATCTTACTATAGTTACTTATCAATGGTTGACCATGGTTTTGGCACTAAAATTGGCATGTTGAATATGATTGAAAAATTTACTGATACTAATTTTACCCATTGGCAAAGTAGGGTGCAAACTTGGTTGAATATGGTGGGTTATGATCAGTTCTTAGAAGAGGATGGACTCAAAGAAGAAGAAACTGTCCCGAAAAATGTTAAATCAATTACTAATTGGATGAAGGTTGATAAAAATGGTGTCAAGTATCAATCTTATTTCCTTTAAATAAAAAATTGTATGATTTTGTAACATCCCTGACATGAATTATATATTAACCCTAGGGGTTTTTCTTAAATAAGTGATTAGATGCTTGTGTTTATCCTTTGAAATGTAATTAAGGTTTTTGAGAAACTTATATTTCAATTTCCATCCTTTTTGCATAATGTTGAAACATTATTTTGTTAATAATGGACTAAAGTGCAAATTACCCAAGTTGAGGGGTTAACTTGCAATTTGCACGTGTTAAGATGTTCCTTTGATGATGAGACATCATAAGAATAAATATGATGAAGTGATACAGTTTCCACAAGTTTGGGTACCAAGATGTAACATGTAGAGCAATCCTTGTGCTTTAAAACCTAGTTTTGGAGTAAAGTGCAATTTACCCAAAACCTAGGGTCTAACATGTAAAATATACCCTCTAGAGCATCTCTCATGTTTCTTGGCATCAAGAAGAGAAAATAAAATGAGAGGGCTGCCTCATTTGAATGATCATGGTAGAAGTGGAAACTATTCACACTAATAATATATATTAAGCAAATATCCAATAAGGGTGGATATTAATATACCTCTCTTAAAAGGTGTTTAGTTCTTTTTAAACCTTGGATAATGGAGGAGTTTTGCATTAGACTAGAATTTGGAAATGTGGCCAAGGATGGAGGAAGCCTTGGTGGATATGTTTGGGAGATAAAAGGAAATAACTATTTCTTTTTACTTCCTTGAAAATATCCAAAAATATATAAGTGTATCTTTCCAATAACTCAAAGGATCGTTCCTTAGTTCTTTTCTTCTCATCACTTTGCTTTGGCCAACCAAGGAGGAACTCTAGACCAGAGGAAGGATGACCTCACTGACTTGGTAAGTGTTGATCGCCATCTACCTCGAATTCATGGTGGAAACCACAATATAAGGTTAGATTCATGGTGTTTTTCACATGATTCTCCTTTCTAGCCATCTTCTCCATCCAAAACTTGAAGAACGAACCTTGGACACCTACTGAAGCTCAAGCCACCATTAGAGCTACGAATCTTGGAGCTTTGGATCAGTCCTAAAGACAGGTTTTATAACTCTAACCCTTAAAGCTTTGTTAATGCATCTTTCTTTCCTATAATCGTTGCTTAAAGCTTCTTCTTTAGACACCTTTGTGTGCTCTTGCTATCTTTTCCATGAAGAACAACCCCTGTTCTTGGTTGAACAGAGGTAGAAGATGATGACATTAATTCCTATGTTTATCCAAGAATTTACTTTAGCAAACGGTCTCCCAACCTTTACCAAACGGTTTACCAAAACGTTTGGAGCAAACGGTTTCACAAGAATGCATGGAAGCAAACGGTCCATGACCATTTGGAAGAGTTGACCGAGTGTTGACCATTTGGAGGCCTGTCGAGAATAATGTAGACTAATCACCTACCAAAAATTATCAATTAATTCCAATTGGTTCACCAATCAAAGGCCCATCAATCATCAAAACCCTAATAGGGTCAATTGCTGATTTCAATAATTGAATTAAGTTGAAGTTTGGGTTGAGTGACCCAAACGGTCTCAAGACCGTTTGGTGATCACCCAAGACTGTTTGGAGGTCTAGGGTAAAGTAGGGTTGACCAATTGAGGGTCCAATGATATCAAGTTGATGAATAATCGATTGCTGATTTGGTGACCAAACCTAGGGTTCAAACCTTAATTGAATAACTTGGTTTTGATAAAATAATAGGAAAATGGTCTCAAGACTGTTTGGAGGTCATTCAAATGATCCCAAGACTGTTTGGGGTCAGGTTATGACCAAATTGAATGATGGTTCAATGGTTTCAAATCAATTAGACTCACATTGAAGTATGTTGAAGGGTCATCGATTTCAAACCCTAATCTAATTGATCCAAGCCCTAATTGATGATCAATTGAGGGTCAATTGAGTGTCAAATTAGTTGAGGGTTGACCTAATTGACTCAATTGATAAGTGTCTAACAAGTGCATGATTAATTGAGGGGTTCAACATTGGAAACCCTAACTCAATTGAATTGGTTGAGACACTTTTTGGTCCTTGCGGTTTTGAGGTGGTTTGGACCAAACGGTCTCAAGACCGTTTGGGACCAAATGATCCCAAACCGTTTAGTCTCATGCAGTTTTAAGGTCGGTTATGTCCATGCGGTTTCAAAGTCAAACTTGACCAAACGGTCTTCACCCCCCATCTTGGGCAAACGGTCTTGAGTGTGCACTTTACCAAACGGTTTCAAAAGTCAACAAGACCAAATGGTCTTCAACACCAAACGGTTTCAAGGTCTGTCCAAGATCGTTTGGAGGTTTAGTGTACAAAACCGTTTGAGGTCTAAAAAGGTCAAGATCGTTTGATGCCTTAGTAGTCAAGATGGTTTAGTAGTTGATTAACCTAAACCTCATAGATACCTAAAGTAATTAAAAGACCAAGTAATTAGTTGATTAGTGCATGTTATAATTAGTGGTGATCATTACAAAGGTATCCTTGATGGAATAAAGTGATTAGTACTCTTTGAAGGAGTAAAGCCTTAATGATCACAATAGTAATGACATAACCCATGCTGTCAATGTTGAATTGACTTAGTCTAATCAAGGGTGATGCAAACATCAACTTATAGAAAGAAGAGAGAGAACACTTCTTATATGAATGTTAATCAAGTAATGGACTCCCAATATGAATGAATACCTAATTAGGGTATGATCCATGATAGTGAGATCATGAAACCCTAATTATGACAGCTAATGAATCATAACCCTAATTGAGGGTATTAATGGAAATAATCCTAATACATGATGATGGTATGATCTTAATGTATTGTAATGTGAATAGTAAACCCTAATCTAGGGTAATGTGATGAGATATGAATAGTAAACCCTAATCTAAGATAATGTGATGATGTGAACAGTAAACCCTAATTCTGGGTTATGCTTTTAAGCATGAAACTCTATGACTGAATTATGAAGTGAGGAATCACTATTCCTAATTAAGCTAAAAGGGGTTGGTTAACCCTAATTGAATTAAAAAGGAAACCCTAACCCTAATAAGGGCATAGTGGTGCAATCCTTGCATAGTAAAGTTATCTTTGTTTTGCATTGTGCTGATGTAGAGATACTGTGTCTGTTATCATTTATATTAACCATGCAGGTTCTTATAAAATAGTGAGCATAGACAAGTAAGCGTTATGATGTCATATTCATTAAAAGCACTTTACAAGTTTTGAAAGTAATGATACTATGTTGCCTAGTGAGAGGTAACAAATGAGACTGATAGGCTGTATGAACCATGAGAAATATCTGTGTTGCTACTATCATATTCATACTGTTAAATGAATTAATGGCAATGTGTTACTTGGTAACAAGTATTATGATGATCTAAGGGTTTGAACACCCATATTCCTGAATCATAATGATGAGATGGTTAGGGATTGATATCCCAATGTTAACAAGATGTGAAATGAACTTGATACAATTAGTACTCTTTCTTTATAGCAATTGTCTTATTGGTTTATGTTTGAAAACATGTCTGATGCTAAAAGAATACCATAATGTAATTAAATAATCAAGAGAAATGATATCATGTAGAGCCCTGACCATAGATCCATCATTGTCAGAAGTTAAATGATGGTGAAACTTGTTTTCCTAAGGGAACTCCTAGAGAGCATACTTTTTGAGTATGTGGGGGTTATGGACGCGAATATCCTTACATCCTAATGAGGTAATTGATGTGAGATGTACATTTAATCTCTCAATCCCTCATTATATGTATATGTCGGGATGATGTATCACTAATCTCCCATTGATGTTGTTAATGCCGCATCGATGAGAGATAAACAAGAAATCCCTCGATGGCGAAGAGAGTACAGCATGCCACTGTAACTCTAAATAGCGAAGTTGCCAGAATACCCTGGAAAGCTATTTAAGCAGAGATACAAGATGTCCTGCATGTTGTACCTCACACTGACTGAGGAAGATGAGGTCATAGAAATCTGGCTCTTCTGATCACCTATGTATGGAACGGAATGCGATTTCATAATGGTCAATTGGAGTATGAGCGGTATACATCATCTCCTCAGGGCATAAATATGTTTGAATAATGTAATCAGTCATATAGCATAATTGCTTACGTTAAACTATGTGAAATAATGATTGCTGATACATTGTTTATAATTTTCTAGTTGAATAACTAGTATACAGATTCTTCATATTCCTTATTGATATATGTTTTGTTATCCAATCAAGTTATAATTGAAATGATTGCATAAGTTATACTATTTCAGTTAGTTATTTAATGAATTTCCTACTGTTAAATAATTATAATTCTACTGCTCAATGTTATTCAAGTATTTGTAATAACAATGCTTATGGCAAAGAGTTATAACTCTCACTGGGACAATTATTCAATTGTCTCACCCCCGTGGGATTCAACTTTTAGGTAGACGCCGAGGACGAAGGAACCCTTCAGTGGGTGAGCAGCAACAGCAATAGCAACAACATCAGGGACAACAGTGATCCTCAGGTGGAGACACTGTCTGTCGAGTCTTGTAGATAGAAAGTCCTATGTGTCATCTTTGTACTCTCAGGTCCTAGGAATCTTTAGATGTTTGATATAGATCTGAGATTTTGGCGTAATGCCTCGAGATTTTTGTATCTTGCCTTATACAGTTTAACAAGGAAGTTGATGCTAGTAACCCTCAAGATGAGATATTATAGAGATGTAATGATGAATCCGTTTGTAAATAACTTATCTTGTTTCTTAATGAAAGAGTTTCACAGTTTGTAGATCTCTTTATGAAAAGTTTTAATTTTTAGTAATTTTCAATAATTCCACTAATAATTAATCGCTTATGCATTGTTAATAATGTTTTCTCCGAAACATGTCATCACAAGTAGTGGTATCAGAGCTCTAAGTTCGCTGAGTCTATAGAGACATAGGACTAGGGTTGTTGAGTCTGTTCTAGTGTCTTCTAGTATATTTGATAGTGTCTTCTTCTTATTTAGGAGGAGAAGAGAAAACTAAAGATGTCAGGGTCACATGAGGAACACGTTGCTGAGAGTAGTGTCGCTGCACCCAGGGGAGGTGCAAGATACCAAGAGAGGGAAGAACATGTGCCTGAACCACCCCAGTTCAATCCAACTGACATGGGGAACCCAGCCGTCCAAGCCATGTTTGGGCAGTTCATGACTGCCATGACACATATGATTGATAGGATGCCTATACCTGTACCTAGGGCACCTACCCATATAGAAGGACAAGGATTCGGCAAGACGTTTGAATGACTACACAGGGTTGGAACCACAGAGTATGCGGGAACAGCTGACCCAGCAGATGCCGACTTGTGGCTAACTGAACTAGAGAAGGCCTTTAGAATCCTAAACATCCCAGAAACTGAGAAGGTTAGATGTGTTGTGTATCTTCTTTAGGGGAGTGCTGGTCACTGGTGGACCATGGAGGAAGGGAAAAGGCCAGGTGTGGAGATCGAATGGGAAGTTTTCAGATGGGAATTTATCAATAGATACTTCCCTAAGACGTTTCTGGATGAGAAAATCTCTCAGTTTGAGAGGTTAAGACAAGGTCTAATGAACATTAGTGAGTATGAGGCTAAGTTCATGGATTTGTTGTGTTTCTGTCCACACATGGAAACCTCAGACGAAGAAAGGATTAGGCATTTTGAGAAAGGATTAAACGCTGAGTTGACCACCCCTGTGTCTGCTCTGGAGAACAGGGAAAGGTTTGCTACCTTTTTGGAGTCTTTCAGAAGGTTAGAGAGTTCTTTGGCAGAGAAGAGACAGACCAAGAACAAGAATATGTATCTCCAATTCCAAGGATCCTCATCTAAAGGTTTTAAGAAACTGAGTTTTTCTGTACCTACACCACCACCTAGATTCAGTACCCAAACACAGTGGACGTCAAATAGGGGTAGAGGACGAAGCTTACCTTTAGAAGGAGCTCATAGCTCAGCATCTATGTCGGTTACAGGACCACAAAGACCACAACAAATGAACAGAAGATGTTACATATGTGGAAAGATGGGACATCTGATGAAGGATTGCAGAGTCAGAGAAATGAGTGTGACTCAACCTCAAAGGCAGAGTCAGCAAGGTTCTCAAAGGAGACAATTTCTAGGAGGAGCTAGAGGACGTGGACAAGCGTCCCAAGCTGGATCATCGACACCTAGTCATCGAGCACCGAATCAACCACAGGCAACAGTGAGGTTTTATGCGATGAATCCACCTGAGGCAGTGATCAACCCTCGGGTTGTAGCAGGTCAGATGGAGTTGTTTAATTTTGATATGTCTACATCGTGCATTGTATATGTTTTGATTGATCAGGGTGCTACACACTCCTTTATCACTCAAAGAGTGATTCTTAACTGCAACCTGACTACAAGTCATAGAATAGATAGTTTGTTGCTAGAAACTCCGTTGATGGGATCTGTTGTGTTGCAGGAGATATGTTCTCCTTGCATTCTCTTCTTTTCTAGAACATCGCATTCAAGTGGATCTTATACCACTTGAGATGCATGGATTCGATGTAATCCTTGGGATGGATACATTAGAAAGGTATAAGGTTGTCTTGGATTGTGAGTCCAAACAAGCTGTGTTCACAGATGATAGTGACACATGGATCTTTCAAGGAGATAGAAAGATTCTTCCAACATCTTTGGTGTTAGCTATGGTTGCTGAGAAGTTAATGAGGCAAGGATGTTATGCATTCTTGGCCCATGTGGTAGATACTACCATGGAGAGTCCTAACCCTGTTGAAGTTCTGATAGTCAGGGAATTTGAAGATGTATTTCCTGAAGAACTTCCAGGTATACCACCGCCCTGAGAGATTGATTTTGAGATTAATCTAATCCCAGACACACAACCTATAGCACAAACACCATATAGGATGGCGCCTGCTGAGATGGCAGAACTCAAGAAACAACTACAAGAGTTGCTTGAGAAGGGTTTCATCCGACCGAGTACTTCACCCTGGGGTGCTCCAGTCCTCTTTGTTAAAAAGAAAGATGGGTCAATGTGGTTGTGCATTGATTACAGACAGTTAAATAAAGTAACAATAAAGAATAAGTATCCTCTATCGAGGATTTATGATCTCTTTGACCAGTTGCATAGTGCAACTGTCTTCTCAAAGATAGATTTGAGGTCGGGATATCATCAGCTGCGTATTAAGGATGGTGACATACCTAAGTCTTTCTTTAGGACAAGGTATGGTCACTATGAGTTCACGGTTATGTCGTTTGGACTAACAAATGCACCAGCTGCATTTATGGAACTCATGAATAGAATATTCCGACCTTTTCTCGATCAGTGTGTTGTTGTCTTCATAGATGACATCCTGATCTACAGTAGAGATGCTCAGCAGCATGAGAAACATCTTCGTCAGGCTCTATATTTGCTAAGAGAGCATAAGTTATATGCTAAGTTTAGCAAGTGTGAGTTCTGGTTACCTGAAGTTTCTTTTCTTGGACACGTAATATCTGCCTCACGTATTCGTGTTGACCCTAAAAAGGTAGAATCCATCCTACAATGGGAACAACCGAAGACACCGACAGTGATTCGAAGTTTCTTTGGGTTGGCAGGCTATTATAGGAGGTTCATTAAGAACTTCAGTTCTATAGCCTTGCCCTTGACTAAGTTGACCAGGAAGGATGTTCCTTTTGCCAGGAGTGATAAGTGTCAGCAATCATTTAAGTTGTTAAAGGAAAGGCTGACAAGTGCACATGTGCTTGTGCTACCTGAACAAGGAAAAGGGTATATAGTTTTTTGTGATGCCTCTAAGAATGGACTAGGATGTGTGTTGATGCAGGATAAACAAGTGATTTCTTTTGCTTCGATCTCGACATCTTAAGAAACACGCGGAGAATTATCCGACGTAGAACTTGATGTTGTAGTCCATGCCTTGAAAATCTGGAGACATTATCTTAATGGAGAGACATTCCAGATTTTCACAGACCATAAGAACCTTAAGTATATCTTTTCTCAGCATGAGCTTAACATGAGGCAACACCGCTGGATGGAGTTAATCAAGGACTACGATTGCACAATTGATTACCATCCAGGGAAGGCCAATGTGGTTGCTGATGCTTTAAGTAGGAAATCAACAACACCAGCCCTAGATAAAGCACAGCTGAATTCTTTGGTATGCTCTAGAAGGGATATGCTTATCTCCTTAAGACAAGACAATGTACAGTTAAGAGTATCATTGTTATCGGGATTGTTAGCTGAGATGCACATAAAACCTACTCTGAGACAACATATTAAGGAAGCACAACAAGTTGATGCTGCAGTTCGACAAATTAGATTAGAGTATGGAAGTGAGAAACAAGAAGGTATCCATGACTCAGATGATCAAGTAGCGTGTTATCATGGTAGAATGATAGTACCAGATGTGGATAACTTGAGAAAGTTAGTCCTGGAGGAAGCTCATTCTTCAATGTATGTTATGCATCCAGGAAGCGCCAAGATGTATCGAAACTTGAAAGATATGTATTGGTGGCCTAGTTTGAAGAAGGACGTTGATGAGTTTGTTATGCGGTGTCCGGTGTGTCAGCAAGTTAAAGCTGAACACCAGAAGCCTACAGGAACAATGCAACCTTTACCCATACCACAATGGAAGTGGGATCATGTGACCATGGATTTTGTGGTTGGTTTACCTAGAACAGCCAAAGGTCATGATTCCATCTGGGTAATAGTTGATAGGTTTACAAAGAAAGCACATTTCTTACCTGTCAAAACAACCTATTTTGCTGAGAAGCTGGCACAGTTGTATATAGATGAGATAGTACGACTGCATGGAGTCCCAATTACCATTGTTTCTGACAGAGGTCCCCAGTTTACGAGTCATTTTTGGGAGCGACTTCATAAAGCTTTAGGCACAAAGTTAAGGTTTAGTACAGTCTTTCATCCTCAGACTGATGGATAGTCAGAAAGGACTATATAGACCTTGGAAGACTTGCGTAGAGCATGTGTTCTTTTGTTTATAGGAAGTTGGGATCTGCACCTAAGTTTGATAGAGTTTGCCTACAACAATAGCTATCAACATAGCATTGACATGGCACCTTATGAATCTTTGTATGGTAGATGTTGTAGATCACCCCTATGTTGGTATGAAACTGGTGAATATCAACTTTTAGGTCCTGAATTTGTGCAGTAGACTACCGAGAAGATTAAAGTAATACAACAACAGATAAAGACTGCACAGGATAGGCAGAAATCGTATGATGATAAACGTCGTAGACCTTTAGAATTCCAGGTTGGAGACAGAGTGTACCTCAAAGTCTCATCCTGGAAAGGAGTTCTTAGATTTGGGAAGAAAGGAAAGTTAGCTCCTAGGTTTATGGGGCCCTATCCAATCAGTGAACGAATTGGAAAGGTAGCATATAAGCTAGAGTTACCATCAGAGTTGCAGAAGTTACATCTAGTGTTCCACATTTCCATGTTAAGGAAATGTCACCATAATACAGAATCAGTTCTGCAACCTATGGAAGTAAAGTTGAATGATGGTATATCTTATATAGAAGGACCTGTGTTGATCCTTGACAAGAGAATTAAAAAGTTGAAAATGAAAGACATAAGTCTTGTGAAAGCCCTCTGGAATCATCGTGGTGTTGAAGAAGCCACGTGGGAATTAGAGGAAGATATGAGGAGGAAATACCCTACTCTTTTCTCTTAATATGCTTTTGTAATGATTTCGGGGACGAAATCCTTGTAAGGGGTGGATAATTTGTAACATCCCTGATATGAATTATGTACTAACCCTAGGGTTTTTGCTTAAATAAGTGATTAGATGATTGTGTTTATCCTTTGAAATGTAATTAAGGTTTTTGAGGAACTTATATTTCAATTTCAGTCCTTTTGCATAATGTTGAAACATTATTTTGTTAATAATGGACTAAAGTGCAAATTACCCAAGTTGAGGGGTTAACTTGCAATTTGCACGTGTTAAGATGTTCCTTTGATGATGAGACATCATAAGAATATATATGATGAAGTGATACAGTTTCCACAAGTTTGGGTACCAAGATGTAACTTGTAGATAAATCCTTGTGCTTAAAAACCTAGTTTTGGAGTAAAGTGCAATTTACCCAAAACCTAGGGTCTAACATGTAAAATATACCCTCTAGAGGATCTCTCATGTTTCTTGGCATCAATAAGAGCAAAGCAAATGAGAGGGGCGCCTCATTTGAATGATCATGGTAGAAGTGGAAACTATTCACACTAATAATATATATTAAGCAAATATCCAATAAGGGTGGATATTAATATACCTCTCTTAAAAGGTGTTTAGTTCTTTTTAAAACTTGGATAATGGAGGAGTTTTGCATGAGACTAGAATTTGGAAAGGTGGCCAAGGATGGAGGAAGCCTTGGTGGATATGTTTGGGAGATAAAAGGAAATAACTATTTCTTTTTACTTCCTTGAAAATATCCAAAAATATATAAGTGTATCTTTACAATAACTCAAAGGATCATTCCTTAGTTCTTTTCTTCTCATCACTTTGCTTTGGCCGAATAAGGAGGAGCTCTAGACCAGAGGAAGGACGACCTCACTGACTTGGTAAGTGTTGATCACCATCTACCTCGAATTCATGGTGGAAACCACAATATAAGGTTAGATTCATGGTGTTTTTCACACGATTCTCCTTTCTAGCCATCTTCTCCATCCAAAACTTGAAGAACGAACCTTGGACACCTACTGAATCTCAAGCCACCATTAGATCTACGAAGCTTGGAGCTTTGGATCAGTCCTAAAGGTGGGTTTTATAACTCTAACCCTTAAAGCTTTGTTAATGCATCTTTGTTTCCTATAATCGTTGCTTAAAGCTTCTTCTTTAGACACCTTTGTGTGCTCTTGCTATCTTTTCTGTGAAGAACAACCCCTGTTCTTGGTTGAACAGAGGTAGAAGATGATGATGTTAATTCCTATGTTTATCCAAGAATTTACTTTAGCAAACGGTCTCCCAACCTTTACCAAACGGTTTACCAAAACGTTTGGAGCAAACGGTTTCAAAATGTTTGAATGCAAACTGTTTCACAAGAACGCATGGAAGCAAACGGTCCAAGACCATTTGGAAGAGTTGACCAGGCGTTGACCGTTTGGAGGCCTATTGATAATAATGTAGACTAATCACCTACCAAAAATCATCAATTAATTCCAATTGGTTCACCAATCAAAGGCCCATCAATCATGAAAACCCTAATTGGGTCAATTGCTGATTTTAATAATTGAATTAAGTTGAAGTTTGGGTTGAGTGACCAAAACGGTTTCAAAACCATTTGGGGATCACCCAAACGGTCTCAAGACCGTTTGGTGATCACCCGAGATCATTTGGAGGTCTAGGGTTAAGTAGGGTTGACCAATTGAGGTCCAATGATATCAAGTTGATGAATAACTGATTGCTGATTTGGTGACCAAACCTAGGGTTCAAACCTTAATTGAATAACTTGGTTTTGATAAAATAATGGGCAAACGGTCTCAAGACCGTTTGGAGGTCATCCAAACGATCCCAAGACCGTTTGGGGTCAGGTTATGACCAAATTGAATGATGGTTCAATGGTTTCAAATCAATTAGACTCACATTGAAGTATGTTGAAGGGTCATCGATTTCAAACCCTAATCCAATTGATCCAAGCCCTCATTGATGATCAATTAAGGGTCAATTGAGTGTCAAATTAGTTGAGGGTTGACCTAATTGACTCAATTGATAAGTGGCTAATAAGTGCACGATTAATTGAGGGGTTCAACATTGGAAACCCTAACTCAATTGAAGTGGTTGAGACACTTTTTGGTCCTTACGGTTTTGAGGTGGTTTGGACCAAACGGTCTCAAGACTGTTTGGGACCAAATAGTCTCAAGACCGTTTGGGACCAAACGATCCCAAACCGTTTAGTCTCATGCGGTTTTAAGGTCGGTTATGTCCATGCGGTTTCAAAGTCAAACTTGACCAAATGGTCTTCACCCCCCATCTTGGGCAAACGGTCTTGAGTGTGCACTTTACCAAACGGTTTCAAAAGTCAACAAGGCCAAATGGTCTTCAACACCAAACAGTTTCAAGGTCTGTCCAAGATCGTTTGGAGGTTTAGTGTACAAAACCGTTTGAGGTCTAAAAAGGTCAAGATCGTTTGATGCCTTAGTAGTCAAGATGGTTTAGTAGTTGATTAACCTAAACCTCATAGATACCTAAAGTAATTAAAAGACCAAGTAATTAGTTGATCAATGCATGTTATAATCAGTGGTTATCATTACAAAGGTATCCTTGATGGAATAAAGTGATTAGTACTCTTCGAATGAGTAAATCCTTAATGATCACAATAGTAATGACATAACCCATGCTCTCAATGTTGAATTGACTTAGTCTAATCAAGGGTGATGCAAACATCAACTTATAGAAAGAAGAGAGAGAAAACTTCTTATATGAATGTTAATCAAGTAATGGACTCCCAATATGAATGAATACCTAATTAGGGTATGATCCATGATAGTGAGATCATGAAACCCTAATTATGATAGCTAATGAATCATAACCCTAATTGAGGGTATTAATGGAAATAATCCTAATACATGATGATGGTATGATCTTACTGTATTGTAATGTGAATAGTAAACCCTAATCTAGGGTAATGTGATGAGATATGAATAGTAAACCCTAATCTAAGGTAATGTGATGATGTGAACAGTAAACCCTAATTCTGGGTTATGCTTTTAAGCATGAAACTCTTATGACTGAATTATGAAGTGAGGAATCACTATTCCTAATTAAGCTAAAAGGGGTTGGTTAACCCTAATTGAATTAAAAAGGAAACCCTAACCCTAATAAGGGCATAGTGGTGAAATCCTTGCATAGTAAAGTTATCTTTGTTTTGCATTGTGCTGATGTAGAGATAATGTGTCTCTTATCATTTATATTAACCATGCATGTTCTTATAAAATAGTGAGCATAGACAGGTAAGAGTTATGATGTCATATTCATTAAAAGCACTTTACAAGTTTTGAAAGTAATGATACTATGTTGCCTAGTGAGTGGTAACAAATGAGTTGTTAATGCCGCATCGATGAGAGATAAACAAGAAATCCCTCGATGGCGAAGAGAGTACAACATGCAACTGTAACTCTAAATAGAGAAGTTGCCAGAATACCCTGGAAAGCTATTTAAGCAGAGACATAAGATGTCATGCATGTTGTACCTCACACTGACTAAGGAAGATGAGGTCATAGAAATCTGGCTCTTCTGATCACCTATGTATGGAACGGAATGTGATTTCATAATGGTTGGTTGGAGTATGAGCGGTATACCTCATCTCCTCAGGGCATAAATATGTTTGAATAATGTAATCAGCCGCATAGCATAATTGCTAACGTTAAACTATGAGAAACAATGATTGATGATACATTGTTTATAATTTTCTAGTTGAATAACTAGTATACATGTTCTTCATATTCCTTATTGATATATGTTTTGTTATCCAATCGAGTTATAATTGAAATGATTGCATAAGTTATACTGTTTCAGTTAGTTATTTAATGAATTGCCTGCTGTTAAATAATTATAATTCTACTGCTCAATGTTATTCAATTATTTGTAATAACAATGCTTCTGGCGAAGAGTTATAACTCTCACTGGGACAATTATTCAATTGTATCACCCTCGTGGGATTCAACTTTTAGGTAGACGCCGAGGACAAAGGAACCCTTCAGTGGGTGAGCAGCAACAGCAGCAACAGCAACATCAGGGATAGCAGTGATCCTCTGGTGGAGACATTGTCTGTCGAGTCTTGTAGATAGAAAGCCCTATGTGTTGTCTTTATACTCTCAGGTCCTAGGAATCTTTAGATGTTTGATATAGATCTGAGATTTTGGCGTAATGTCTCGAGATTTTTGTATCTTGCCTTGTACAGTTTAACAAGGCAATTGATGCTAGTAACCCTCGAGATGAGATATTACAGAGATGTAATGACGAATCAGTTTGTAAATAACTTATCTTGTTTCTTAATGAAAGAGTTTCACAGTTTGTAGATCTCTTTACAAAAAGTTTTAATTTTTAGTAATTTTCAATAATTCTGCTGCTAATTAATCGCTTAATGTTTTCTCCGAAACATGTCATCACAAGTAGTGGTATCAGAGCTCTAGGTTAGCTGAGTCTACAGAGACATAGGACTAGGGTTGTTGAGTCTGTTCTAGTGTCTTCTAGTATATCTGATAGTGTCTTCTGCTTATTTAGTAGGAGAAGAGAAAACTAAAGATGTCTGGGTCACATGAGGAACACATTGCTGAGAGTAGTGCCGCTGCACCTAGGGGAGGTGCAAGAGACTAAGAGAGGGAAGAAGATGTGCCTGAACCACCCCAGTTCAATCCAACTGACATGGGGAACCCAGCCGTCCAAGCCATGTTTGGGCAGTTCATGACTGCCATGACACATATGATTGATAGGATGCCTATACCTGTACCTAGGGCACCTACCCATCCAGAAGGACAAGGATCCGGCAAGACGTTTGAACGACTACACCGGGTTGGAGCCACAGAGTATGCGGGAACAACTGACCTAGCAGATGCCGACTTGTGGCTAACTGAACTAGAGAAGGCCTTTAGAATCCTGAACATACCAGAAACTGAGAAGGTTAGACATGTTGTGTATCTTCTTAAGGGGAATGATGGTCACTGGTGGACCATGGAGCAAGGGAAAAGGCCAGTTGTGGAGATCGAATGGGGAGTTTTTTGACGGGAATTTATCAATAGATACTTCCCTAAGACGTTTCTGGATGAGAAAATCTCTCAGTTTGAGAGGTTAAGACAAGGTCTAATGAACATTAGCGAGTACGAGGCTAAGTTCATGGAGTTGTTGTATTTCTGTCCGCACATGGCAACCACAGACGAAGAAAGGATTATGCATTTTGAGAAAGGATTAAATAATGAGTTGACCACCCTTGTGTCTGCTCTGGAGAATAGGGAAAGGTTTGCTACCTTTGTGGAGTCTGTCAGAAGGGTAGAGAGGTCTGTGGCAGAGAAGAGACAGACCAAGAACAAGAATATGTATCTCCAGTTCCAATGATCCCCATCTAAAGGTTTTAAGAAACTGAGGTTTTTTGTACCTACACCACCACCTAGATTCAGTACCTAGACGCAGTGAACATCAAATAGGGGTAAAGGACAAAGCTTACCTTTAGAAGGAGCTCGTAGCTCAACATCTATGTCAGTTATAGGACCACCCAGACCACAACAACTGAACAAAAGTTGTTACATATGTAGAAAGATGGGACATATGATGAAGGATTGTAGAGCTAGAGAAGTGAGTGTGACTCAACCTCAAAGGCAGAGTCAACGAGGTTCTCAAAGGAGACAGTTTCCAGGAGGAGCTAGAGGATGTGGACAAGCATCCCAAGCTGAATCATCGGCACCTAGTCATCAAGCACCGAATCAACCACAGGCAACAACGAGGTTTTATGCGATGAATCCACCTGAGGCAGTGATCAACCCTCAGGTTGTAGCAGGTCAGATGGAGTTGTTTAATTCTGATATGTCTACATCTTGCATTGTATCTATTTTGATTGATCCGGGTGCTACACACTCCTTTATCACTCAAAGAGTGATTCTTAACTGCAACCTGACTACAAGTCATAGAACAGATAGTTTGTTGCTAGAAACTTCGTTGATGGGATCTGCTGTGTTGCAGGAGATATGTTCTCCCTGCATTCTCTTCTTTTCTGATCATCGCATTCAAGTGGATCTTATACCACTTGAGATGCATGGATTCGATGTAATCCTTGGGATGGATACATTAGAAAGGTATAAGGTTGTCTTCGATTGTGATTCCAAGTAAGTTGTGTTCACAGATGATAGTGACACATGGATCTTTCAAGGAGATAGAAAGATTCTTCCAACATGTTTGGTGTCAGCTATGGTTGCTAAGAAGTTGATGAGGCAAGGATGTTATGCATTCTTGGCCCATGTGGTAGATACTACCATGGAGAGTCCTAACCCTGTTGAAATTCTGATAGTCAGGGAATTTGAAGATGTATTTCCTGAAGAACTTCCAGGTATACCACCGCCCCGAGAGATTGATTTTGAGATTAATCTAATCCCAGACACGCAACCTATAACACAAACACCGTATAGGATGGCGCCTGCTGAGATGGCAGAACTCAAGAAACAACTGCAAGAGTTGCTTGAGAAGGGTTTCATCCGACTTAGTACTTCACCCTGGGGTGCTCCAGTCCTCTTTGTTAAAAAGAAAGATGGGTCAATGCAGTTGTGCATTGATTACATACAGTTAAATAAAGTAAAAATAAAGAATAAGTATCCTCTACCGAGGATTGATGATCTCTTTGACCAGTTGTGTGGTGCAATCATCTTCTCAAAGATATATTTGAGGTCGGGATATCATCAGCTGCGTATTAAGGATGGTGACATACCTAAGTCTGCCTTTAGGACAAGGTATGGTCACTATGAGTTCACAGTTATGTTGTTTGGACTAACAAATAAACTAGCTGCATTTATGGAACTCATGAATAGAATCTTCCAACCTTTTCTCGATCAGTGTATTGTTGTCTTCATAGATGACATTCTCATCTACAGTAGAGATGGTCAGCAGCATGAGCAACATCTTCCTCAGGCTCTAATTTTGCTAAGAGAGCATAAGTTATATGCTAAGTTTAGCAAGTGTGAGTTCTGGTTACCAGAAGTTTCTTTTCTTGGACACGTAATATCTGCCTCAGGTATTCGTGTTGACCCTAAAAAGGTAGAATCTGTCCTGCAATGGGAACAACCGAAGACACCGACGGAGATTTGAAGTTTCTTAGGGTTGGCAGGCTATTATAGGAGTTTCATTAAGAACTTCAGTTCTATAGCCTTGCCCTTGACTAAGTTGACAAGGAAGGATGTTCCTTTTGCCTGGAGTGATAAGTGTCAGCAATCATTTCAGTTGTTAAAGGAAAGGTTGACAAGTGCACCTGTGCTTGTGCTACCTGAACAAGGAAAATCTGGAGACATTATCTTTATGGAGAGACATTCCATATTTTCACATACCATAAGAACCTTAAGTATATCTTTTCTAATCATGAGCTTAACATGAGGCAACACCGCTAGATGGAGTTAATCAAGGACTATGATTGCACAATTGATTACCATCCAGGGAAGGCCAATGTGGTTGCTGATGCTTTAAGTAGGAAATCAGCAACACAACCCTAGATAAAGCACAGTTGAATTCTTTGGTATGCTCTAGAAGGGATATGCTTATCTCCTTAAGACAAGACAATGTACAATTAAGAGTATCGTTGTTATCAGGATTGTTAGCTGAGATGCACATAAAACCTACTCTGAGACAACAGATTAAGGAAGCACAACAAGTTGATGATGCAGTTCGACAGATTAGATTAGAGTATGGAAGTGAGAAACGAGAAGGTTTCCATGACTCAGATGATCAAGTAGCTTGTTATCATGGTAGAATGATAGTACCGGATGTGGATAACTTGAGAAAGTTAGTCCTGGAGGAAGATCATTCTTCAATGTATTCTATGCATCTAGGAAGCACCAAGATGTATCGAAACTTGAAAGATATGTATTGGTGGCCTGGTTTGAAGAAGGACGTTGCTGAGTTTGTTATGCGGTGTCCGGTGTGTCAGTAAGTTAAAGCTGAACACCAGAAGCCTACATGAACAATGCAACCTTTACCCATACCACAATGGAAGTGGGATCATGTGACCATGGATTTTGTGGTT
The DNA here is from genome assembly GCA_963693085.1 of Alisma plantago-aquatica. Classification (NCBI taxonomy): domain Eukaryota; kingdom Viridiplantae; phylum Streptophyta; class Magnoliopsida; order Alismatales; family Alismataceae; genus Alisma; species Alisma plantago-aquatica. Next base: position 1,285,163,531 of record OY856409.1, read on the forward strand.
GGTTTACCTAGAACAACTAAAGGTCATGACTCCCTCTGGGTAATAGTTGATAGGTTTACAAAGACAACACATTTCTTACCTGTCAAAACAACCTATTCTGCTGAGAAGCTGGCACAGTTGTATATAGATGAGATAGTATGACTACATGAAGTCCTAGTTACCATTGTTTCTGACAGAGGTCCCCAGTTTACGAGTCGTTTTTGGGAGCGACTTCATAAAGCTTTAGGCACAAAGTTAAGGTTTAGTACAACCTTTCATCCTCAGACTGAGGGACAATCAGAAAGGACTATACATACCTTGGAAGACTTGCTTAGAGCATGTGTTCTTCAATTTACAGGAAGTTGGGATCTGCACCTAAGTTTGATAGAGTTTGCCTACAACAATAGCTATCAACATAGAATTGACATGACACCTTATGAAGCTTTGTATGGTAGACGTTGTAGATCACCCCTATGTTGGTATGAAACTGGTGAATATCAACTTTTAGGTCCTGAACTGTGCAGTAGACTACCGAGAAGATTAAAGTAATACAACAACAGATAAAGACTGCACAGGATAGGCAGAATTCTTATGATGATAAACGTCATAGACCTTTAGAATTCCAGGTTGGAGACAGAGTGTACCTCAAAGTCTCATCCTGGAAAGGAGTTCTTAGATTTGGGAAGAAAGGAAAGTTAGATCCTAGGTTTATGGGGCCCTATCTAATCAGTGAACGAATTGGAAAGGTAGCCTATAAGCTAGAGTTACCATCAGAGTTGTAGAAGTTACATCCAGTGTTCCACATTTCCATGTTAAGGAAATGTCATCCTGATACAGAATCAGTTCTGCAACCCAGGAAGTAAAGTTGAATGATGATATATCTTATATAGAAGGACCTGTGTTGATCCTTAACAAGAGAATTAAAAAGTTGAAAAAGAAAGACATAAGTCTTGTGAAAGTCCTCTGGAATCATCGTGGTGTTGAATAAGCCACGTGGGAATTAGAGGAAGAGATGAGGAGGAAATACCCTACTCTTTTCTCTTAATATGTTTTTGTAATGATTTTGAGGACAAAATCCTTGTAAGGGGTGGATAATTTGTAACATCTCTGACATGAATTATGTACTAACCCTAGGGGTTTTGCTTAAATAAGTGATTAGATGATTGTTTTTATCCTTTGAAATGTAATTAAGGTTTTTGAGGAACTTATATTTCAATTTCAGTCCTTTTTGCATAATGTTGAAACATTATTTTGTTAATAATGGACTAAAGTGCAAATTACCCAAGTTGAGGGGTTCACTTGCAATTTGCACGTGTTAAGATGTTCCTTTGATGATGAGACATCATTAGAATATATATGATGAAGTGATAGAGTTTCCACAAGTTTGGGTACCACGATGTAACCTGTAGAGCAATCCTTGTGCTTAAAAACATAGTTTTGGAGTAAAGTGCAATTTACCCAAAACCTAGGGTCTAACATCTAAAATATACCCTCTAGAGGGTCTCTCATGTTTCTTGGCATCAAGAAGAGCAAAGAAAATGAGATGGGCACTTCATTTGAATGATCATGGTAGAAGTGGAAACTATTCACACTAATAATATATATTAAGCAAATATCCAATAAGGGTGGATATTAATATACCTCTCTTAAAAGGTGTTTAGTTCTTTTTAAACCTTGGATAATGGAGGAGTTTTGCATGAGACTAGAAGTTGGAAATGTGGCCAAGGATGGAGGAAGGCTTGGTGGATATGTTTGGGAGATAAAAGGAAATAACTATTTCTTTTTACTTCCTTGAAAATATCCAAAAATATATAAGTGTATCTTTCCAATAACTCAAAGGATCGTTCCTTAGTTCTTTTCTTCTCATCACTTTGCTTTGGCCGACCAAGGAGGAGCTCTGGACCATAGGAAGGATGACCTCACTGACTTGGTAAGTGTTGATCACCATCTACCTCGAATTCATGGTGGAAACCACAATATAAGGTTAGATTCATGGTATTTTTCACATGATTCTCCTTTCTAGCCATCTTCTCCATCCAAAACTTGAAGAATGAACCTTGGACACCTACTACAGCTCAAGCCACCATTAGAGATATGAAGGTTGGAGCTTTGGATCAGTCCGAAAGGTGGGTTTTATAACTCTAACCCTTAAAGCTTTGTTAATGCATCTTTCTTTCCTATAATCGTTGCTTAAAGCTTCTTCTTTAGACACCTTTGTGTGCTCTTGCTATCTTTTCCATGAAGAACAGCCCCTGTTCTTGGTTGAACAGAGGTAGAATATGATGACGTTAATTCCTATGTTTATCCAATAATTTACTTTAGCAAACGGTCTCCCAACCTTTACCAAACGGTTTACCAAAACGTTTGGAGCAAATGGTTTCACACCGTTTGAATGCAAACGGTTTCACAAGAATGCATGGAAGCAAACGGTCCAAGACCATTTGGAAGAGTTGACCAGGTGTTGACCGTTTGGAGGCCTGTTGAGAATAATGTAGACTAATCACCTACCAAAAATCATCAATTAATTCCAATTGGTTCACCAATCAAAGGCCCATCAATCATCAAAACCCTAATCGGGTCAATTGCTGATTTCAATAATTGAATTAAGTTGAAGTTTGGGTTGAGTGACCCAAACGGTTTCAAAACCATTTGGGGATCACCCAAACAGTATCAAGACCATTTTTTGATCACCCAAGACCATTTGGAGGTCTAGGGTTAAGTAGGGTTGACCAATTGAGGGTCCATTGATATCAAGTTGATGAATAACCGATTGCTGATTTGGTGACCAAACCTAGGGTTCAAACCTTAATTGAATAACTTGGTTTTGATAAAATAATGGGCAAACGGTCTCAAGACCGTTTGGAGGTCATCCAAACGATCCCAAGACCATTTGGGGTCAGGTTATGACCAAATTGAATGATGGTTCAATGGTTTCAAATCAATTAGACTCACATTGAAGTATGTTGAAGGGTCATCTATTTCAAACCCTAATCCAATTGATCCAAGCCCTAATTGATGATAAATTGAGTGTCAAATTAGTTGAGGGTTGACCTAATTGACTCAATTGATAAGTGGCTAACAAGTGCATGATTAATTGAGGGGTTCAACATTGGAAACCCAAACTCAATTGAAGTGGTTGAGACATTTTTTTGTCCTTGCAGTTTTAAGGTGGTTTGGACCAAACGGTCTCAAGACCGTTTGAGTCCAAACAGTCTTAAGACCGTTTGGGACCAAATGGTCGCAAGACCGTTTGGGACCAACTGATCCCAAACCGTTTAGTCTCATGCGGTTTTAAGGTCGGTTATGTCCATGCGGTTTCAAAGTCAAACTTGACCGAACGGTCTTCACCCCCCATCTGGGGAAAACGGTCTTGATTGTGCACTTTACCAAACGGTTTCAAAAGTCAACAAGACCAAACGGTCTTCAACACAAAAAGATTTCAAGGTCTGTCCAAGATCGCTTGGAGGTTTAGTGTACAAAATCGTTTGAGGTCTAAAAAGGTCAAGATCATTTGATGCCTTAGTAGTCAAGATGGTTTAGTAGTTGATTAACCTAAACCGCATAGATACCTAAAGTAATTAAAAGACCAAGTAATTAGTTGATTAATGCATGTTATAATCAGTGGTGATCATTACAAAGGTATCCTTGATGGAATAAAGTGATTAGTACTCTTTGAATGAGTAAAGCCTTAATGATCACAATAGTAATGACATAACCCATGCTGTCAATGTTGAATTGACTTAGTCTAATCAAGGGTGATGCAAACATCAACTTATAGAAAGAAGAGAGAGAAAACTTCTTATATGAATGTTAATCAAGTAATGGACTCCCAATATGAATGAATACCTAATTAGGGTATGATCCATGATAGTGAGATCATGAAACCCTAATTATGACAGCTAATGAATCATAACCCTAATTGAGGGTATTAATGGAAATAATCCTAATACATGATGATGGTATGATATTAATGTATTTTAATGTGAATAGAAAACCCTAATCAAGGGTAATGTGATGAGATATGAATAGTAAACCCTAATCTAAGGTAATGTGATGATGTGAACAGTAAACCCTAATTCTGGGTTATGCTTTTAATCATGAAACTCTATGACTGAATTATGAAGTGAGGAATCACTATTCCTAATTAAGCTAAAAGGGGTTGGTTAACCCTAATTGAATTAAAAAGGAAACCCTAAACCTAATAAGGGCATAGTGGTGCAATCCTTGCATAGTAAAGTTATCTTTGTTTTGCATTGTGTTGATGTAGAGATAATGTGTCTGTTATCATTTATATTAACCATGCAAGTTCTTATAAAATAGTTAGCATAGACAGGTAAGAGTTATGATGTCATATTCATTAAAAGCACTTTACAAGTTTTGAAAGTAATGATACTATGTTGCCTAGTGAGAGGTAACAAATGAGAGTGATAGGTTGTATGAACCATGAGAAATATCTGCATTGCTACTATCATATTCATACTGTTAAATGAATTAATGGCAATGTGTTACTTGGTAACAAGTATTCTGATGATCTAAGGGTTTGAACACCCATATTCCTGAATCATAATGATGAGATGGTTAGGGATTGATATCCCAATGTTAACAAGATGTGAAATGAACTTGATACAATTAGTACTCTTTCTGTATAGCAATTGTCTTATTGGTTTATGTTTGTAAACATTCCTGGTGCTAAAAGAATGCCATAATGTACTTAAATAATCAAGAGAAATGATATCATGTAGATCCCTGACCATAGACCCATCATTGTCAGAAGTTAATTGATGGTGAAACATGTTTTCCTAAGGGAACTCCTGGAGAGCATACGTTTGAGTATGTGGGGGTTATGGACGTGAATATCCTTACGTCCTAATGAGGTAATTGATGTGAGATGTACATTTAATATCTCAATCCCTCATTATATGTATATGTCGAGATGATGTATCACTAATCTCCCGTTGATGTTGTTAATGCCACATCGATGAGAGATAAACAAGAAATCCCTCGATGGCGAAGAGAGTACAACACGCCATTGTAACTCTAAATAGCAAAGTTTCCAGAATACCCTGGAAAGCTATTTAAGCAGAGACACAAGATGTCCTGCATGTTGTACCTCACACTGATTGAGGAAGATGAGGTCATAGAAATCCGGCTCTTCTGATGACCTATGTATGGTACCGAATGCGATTTTTTAATGATCGGTTGGAGTATGAGCGGTATACCTCATCTCCTCAGGGCATAAATATGTTTGAATAATGTAATCAGTCGTACAACATAATTTCTTACGTTAAACTACAAGAAATAATGATTGATGATACATTGTTTATAATTTTCTAATTGAATAACTAGTATACATGTTCTTCATATTCCTTATTGATATATGTTTTTTTATCCAATCAAGTTATAATTGAAATGATTGCATAAGTTATACTGTTTCAGTTAGTTATTTAATGAATTTCCTGCTGTTAAATAATTATAATTCTACTTCTCAATGTTATTCAATTATTTGTAATAACAATGCTTCTGGTGAAGAGTTATAACTCTCACTGGGACAATTATTCAATTGTCTCACCCCCGTGGGATTCAACTTTTAGGTAGATGTCGAGGATGAAGGAACCCTTCAGTGGGTGAGCAGCAACAACAGTAGCAGCAACATCAGGGACATTAGTGATCCTCAGGTGGAAACACTGTCTATCGAGTCTTGTAGATAGAAAGTCCTATGTGTCGTCTATGTACTCTCAGGTCCTAGGAATCTTTATATGTTTGATATAGATCTGAGATTTTGGCGTGATGCCTCGAGATTTTTGTATCTTGCCTTGTACAGTTTAACAAGGCAGTTGATGCTAGTAACCCTCGAGATGAGATATTACAGAGATGTAATGATGAATCAGTTTGTAAATAACTTATCTTGTTTCTTAATGAAAGAGTTTCACAGTTTGTAGATCTCTTTACGAAAATTTTTAATTTTTAGTAATTTTCAATAATTCCACTGCTAATTAATCACTTCTGCATTGTTAATAACGTTTTCTCCAAAACATGTCATCACAGATTCGTACTCTAAGCCGCATATTACTGCTTCCAAGTTTCTGTGGGGGGCACTATGAAAGAAATATAATATGAAAAATTGGGGTGTTTAAAAGTGTTACATTTCCAAATTTCTTAAGTTTCAGATGGTAGAGGGTAATTTGTTGTTGACCAAACTCTTGACTTTCAAATCTTGTGTCACGAGCTTGAAGATGTGAACATGAAGTTTCTAGATAAGTTTATTATAATGTACATCATTGAGAAATTCCTTAAATCTTGGGAGTAGTTTGGCATGAGTCTCAAGCATCATAAAGGATACATGACAATGAACGGCCTCATGATGGACATTGACATACAAGAAGAGAACTTGAAAGATAAGAATGCCAAATTACCTAATAATTTAAAACTTCCTATTAATTTTATTGTTTCTAAATATAAAGATAATAAATTAAAGAAGTCACTTAACCATGAGGCTAAGATCCATAATAAACTAAAGAACAAACCTTATTGGACTTGTGGACAAGTTTTCTATTGGAAAAAAGATTCTCCTTCAAAACAGGCAGAGAACGTTATTGCATCTATAATTGAGGAGGTTGTAGTCAACATGATGATTGCATCCTTGAACCTCAATAATGGGTATGCATATATAAAAGCTAAAATCCTTTCAAATTTTGAACTGCTTTATTAGTTCATTGACATCAAGGCTAACGTACATGTTTGTGTTGATAAGTCCACGTTTGTATCTTACTAGGCCTTAAGAGGGTGATCCTTGACTTTGGGCAACTCAAGCTCTGTAGAAGTCAAAGGTGAAGGATGGGTGGATTTGATGTTTATTTTGGGGAAGGTTCTGACACTTCATACAATTAGTCATGTTCCACCATCTGGAGCAATATCTTTAGTGGTGCAATTCTTGCTAAGGAAACTTTTAGAATAGAGTTCAAATGTAATAAGGAAATTATTAGATGCCTTTGTGAGTCTTTATTTTTTTGCAAGGGGTATTTATGTGATATGAATAACCTTGATAAGATTCTTATTGAAAATGTCTTTGTAGAAAAATAAGATGGAGGGTAGAAAGATAGATGTTACTGATAGTGGGCAAACTCCCCTCTTATATATAGAAGAGGAGGCAAGTGCAAGGAAGCATAAGTTAACTCTAATGGGCCAAGACAATTAGTCCCATGCACATAATAAATTGATTAATCTAACACTCCTCCTCAAGCTGGAGCATGGGTGAAACACATGTCTAGCATGGCAATACATGAAAAATATAAAATGGAAAATTAGTCTCCCTTTACAAGAAATAATCTCACTCGAAATCTTGTAATACAATTAAAGCACTTTATCACTCCCCTGGAAAAGATAGCACGTAGCAGTAGATAAGTCTTTCTCCCCTTGATCATGATAAGATCAATACAGAAGTAGTAATTGCAGAGTGCACTCCCCTCACCAGACTCATTGAAACAACCACAAATAAATTTTTGAATCTTTGACGAGCAACCAGAATAATGTAGATGTGGAGAACATATGTATAAGTCATTTGATTCACCATTATTGTAGAAGTATTTTCACACAAGAAGAACCAACATCGGAACATTGTGTGGTAGTTGGGATAAAAGCATTGTTGTAGGAATATTTCCCGTAGAAGGTGACATGTGTTTGAGACACTACTATAGGAATATGCGCTCTCGTAGGTGTTAACAACACATGTGGGTATGCAGAATATGTGCAATATGGTTGGATGACATGGCTTCTTCTCTTCATCTTTTCTCCTCCATTTCATCTCTTTCCTCCACTCATATTCCTCTATTCTCCCCCTCACTCAAACCACAAAAAGTATCATGAGAGTGGTTAGAGTGGAGAGTCATAAACATATGTAGAGGAATGGTGGCATAGAAATAACACACTACCAGTAAAAGGCACAGTAGAAAGAAGTACTATCATAATAAGCATAGTACAAATAACATAACAAAAATGCTATAAGAATGGATTTTGGTAGAAAGAGGAATAGCATTATCAGTATAGAACTTAGTAGGAAATAAGAAGTAATACCAGAATAAAACTCGATAGAAAAAGGAGTGGCACTACGCACTACCGGAATGAATCTTGGTAGGAAAAGCAAAGCACTACCAAAATAAGATGCCTATTGCAGAGGCTTTGGATGGTGAGCATGTTGTGAAAGATGTAACCTTAGAGAAAGAGAAGAAACTACCCTCTCTGAGCCAGAACACTACAAGGAGAATTTCACATTGATTCTCCCTCACTTCTCATATGCTCTGATACCATGTAGAAAAATAAGATGGAGGGTAGAAGATAGTTGTTACTAATAGTAGGAAAACTCCCTCCTATATATAGGAGAGGAGGAAAGTACAAGGAAGTATAAACTTAACCCTAATGGGCCAAGACAATTAGGCACATGTACATAATAAACTAATCAATCTACCAGTTTCAAACTTAGTTTTAAATCTGAATGATAGTAGTTTTATTTGCATGAATCTTGTATCCTCTGACGTATGACGATTGTTTGTGACATATTAATTTTGTTTCAATGAAATGAATGATGAATCTAGAGTTAATTTCTTAATATGAAATTAATATTAATAGATGTGAAGTAAGTGTGCAAGCTAAACTATTTAGAAAGCCTTTTCATTTTGTGGATAGGAATTCGGAGATCTTTGGTTAGTTCACATTGATATTTTTGAGCTTAATAGAATTCCTACCAGGGATAAAAAATGTTATTTTATAACTTTTATTGATGATGCAAGTAGATATTGTTATATCTATTTATTTAATAGCAAACATGAGACATTACAAAATTTTAAAATCTTCAAGAAAGAATATAAACTTAAACTATTAAAGTTATTGAACGAGTAAAGTTTGATAGGGGAGGAGAATACACCTCAAAATTATTCTTAGAATTTTTCCAATTCGTTCATGAGTTAAAACTCTATTCCTCCTATTTTGGCTAGGAGAAATCCCACATATTCAACAATATGTACTCCAGGTTAACCCGTAGGAGAACCCATTTCACCATGCTCCTGACGATGATGGATCTATGGCCAAGGAAAACTACATGAAAGGTTCAACTGTAATTAATTAATACATTTTAGAGTGGATTTCAGGGTCAACCAAAGTATATTAAGCAAACCATAAATAAGAGATAAGAACATGTAAATGACATTAGATTCCATAATTTTGTGTCACACTGTTACTACCATTCTCAATGCCATCAACATCATCATATTGCCATGGGATATCAATCCCTCATTTCATCATATAGAGCCACTGCCTCTCACAAGGCTTCATTATCATACATCATCATGGGATATAAATCCCTCATATCACAACTAGAGGATAACACCTCAATCAGGCACTTAGCCTTTATCAGGTCACAAGACCTCTCACATCATACTAGCGATACATGTTATCTCATCAACAAGGGACATTATCATTACCAAATATTTCACATATACCAAGTGCCACACAAAGCACATATTCACATAAGCATCATAGCCCTTGCCTGGCTATGTATTTCAAATAGTAACACCTGCATGGTTAGATTGCACAGCAATAGAGATAACTTAATCACCAGCAAAAACTTATTAAAGAAACATATCATGATTATCACATCATTAGGATTTGAAACATCATCAATTATCATGAACACATGGAGCATAATGTCTAAAATGGTATATTAGACAATACACATTACTATCACCATACCAAGGGTATCCCACCATACCCTACTTCCCATGTCACGATGAGTACCATCCCTAAGGATTCATCTTTTATGGATCATAAACCATGAACTATCATCAACCTTCATCAAAGTTTCACCTTTCATCAACCATAGGTAACCACCATACTAAGGTTTACCACCTATTCATCATCATGACCAAAGATATGGCCCAAGGTAACCAGATAAGCATACTAACATCTAGGGATCAATATAACACTTAGGGTTATCGGGTTAGGGTACAATCTTCACTAAAGGTGTCACCTACCCTCACTAAAACCAGGCAGTGACCAAACAAGCCCTCACTAAAATCTGGTATCAACTACAAAGCTTCAACACCACAAACTAAGGTGATATCTGACAAGATTCATATCGGGTAAGACCCACAAGCTCCACCTATGCCTGGTATGGGGCAAAGCATGTCGTGCAAAGAAGCCACCAAGGTCATATCATTCAAACACACCTCAGCCCATCCTGGTCAAGGGACCATCTTCTGTGATATCGGGCAACTCATGTATCTAACACATCTTACTTCATATTGGGTTAGACAACCTTACAACCTTGTCGGCCAAGAACCACATAACCTTATAGCAACTAAGGTATTATCTAGGTCAACCCTAGCATGGTCAACTCCCTTTTACCTCGTCCATGATCATTATTATCATGCATACTATCTAAGCCAATAAACTTCTAACCCTAGGATGCATACTTGCATAAGGATGAGTACATGGATCTCATATATAACGCCATACCACCAAATCTTCTCAACATGTGTCGTCCTAGACACCATATCGTCCAAGCTCAGAGATATAACAAACTATACCTCCCTATGTGTCAGGTAACCAAGCATGTATCGGGCAAAGGCATATCGGCCAAGACCTCTACAGGTGTGTGTCAGGTAAGCAAGGGTGTCGGGTTAGGTCCTTCACCAAGGCATATCGGGCAGGGATACTTAGTATCACCCAAAAGCTTACTCTAGGGTAGGGTTCACATCTAAACGTATCATGCAAAGCACATCAAAGCCATATCACCCAACACATCATAACAGGAAACACATCATAACGGGCAACGCCCAACTAACTCAACTATCAAGCACCATATCAGGTGAAGGATCAACAAGGCATCTGCCTACTATAACTCCCAAGCCTCATACTACTGTATCACCCAAGCTATGACTCAAAGGAAGGAGAGGGATATCAAGCAACAAGAACCAAGACACCACCATCCATATCAGGCAACCACATCATATCACCCAAAGGTTTATATGGTATCAGGCAACACTATTTCTAAGGGTATCACCCACACAAAGGATCATCCTATCGGGTTCCCTATACCTAACCAAGGATACCCATCACCAAAGGAATAACCACCCCGTATCGTCAAGGTACCAACCAAGGGTTCAACCCCAAGAACATGTCGTACAAATATGGTTGATCATATCAACACTAAGGTCAACACTTCTATCGGCCAAGCTAACATGTCGCCCTACCATCTAGAGCAAAGGCTCACCTCTCAACAACAAGGAGAGAGAGGGGTTTTCCCCAAGGACTCACTACTTCCACATACATCTTGGATCTTAATATCACCTCTCAACTAAACAAGAGAGGGGTATTGCTCATGATCCATCATCCCCAGCATAACCTATTGGGCAAGGCACTATATCAGGCAAAGCTCTATATCGGGTGAAGCCCTATATCGGGTTGGTCATCTTCAACCTTAAGACACCTCTCACCATCCCACACAAGGAGAACAAGATAAAGGCAGTAATAAAACATAACCTTTCCATTAGATCAAATCTCAAGTTCAACATAAACAACTATCATAGGGAAAGGTATCGATCTAAAGACAAGAATCTATTTAAGCACATATGAAGAGTGAAAATAATAGAGATGATTGAGAGTTATGTAACCCCCTTAAGAGGATATCCATGAAAGACATCAAGCTTCCTGATCCAAGCATCAAACCCACGTTCCTCATCATGAAGATCATTCATCCAAAGCTCCAAACTTGTCTTCGGCACCATCATCACCTCAAGAAACAAAAGATGAAGAAGAAGAAGATACCATGGTTATGCTTAGCTCAAGAAGAAGAAAATAGAGAGAGGACCATGGCCTTGCCTACTTTCATTAAAAGTCCATCCATGGCCGAGAGGGGTAGAAGGAGATGACGCAGAAAGCATAAGGGAAAGCTATCTAAGAAGCATGACTCACCAAGGTCGGATCTTAAACAAGAAATCTCCATGGGCAAGGAACTCGGCCTCCCAAGCTCCATGGGGGTTTCCCTAAGCTCCCAAAGCTCCCAAGCTCGCCCCACAAAAGAAGGGGAAAGAGGTGGACGAAAGGGATCACTTGGGTAAAGAGGAAAGGAGTTATATACACCAAGGAAGAGAGAGGTATCAAAGGAAAGGTGTCATAACCACATAAACGTAGATGCCACTTGCTCACGAGCTAAAGCCACTTGTAACCACCCCAAACTCCACATGCATGGCCTGGTGATACACTCTAGGCTGTGTATCATTCAGATGGCCAAACTCCATGGGTTATACACTCCCTAAACCGATACATACCCCAAGCTTCTTACCTGATACACTAAAGGACAAGATAGCACATGTGACATATATGGCATTAAAACTATATAGAGATGTCACTCTTCGTCTAATATCCAAACACGGTGCCCAAACCTGCATCCACATCCTAGATGATGCCAAACTTAAGCAAGAAAACTCTAGAGTAGATAAATTGCATATTGACCCTCCACTTTGGGTAATTTACAATTTGCACCAAAACTAGCACATAAAGCACAAGCATCATCCAACCAAGCTCAAACTTGGAACATAGGCCCTCCACAAGGCACCCCACAACATCATTATCTTTATAATGGTGCTAGAGAACTAAAGGCATGTTATACATGTGACATATTGCAATATAACCCCTTACCTTGGGTAAATTGCACTTTGGTCCAAAATAAGCAAACATTGTTCAAACAACATACAAACGGGACCAAACTGGAAACATAAGCTTATCACATGATTTCAAAACATATTGAGGGATTAGATTAAGGTTCTAAGAGCCTTTCTTAAGCAAATAAAATAGGGTTAGCCCAAAACATGGGTCAGGGTCCTTACACTTCTCATCCCAAACAAAAGGAATACCTTTCCCAGTCATTCTGGTTAAAGGCAAAGCTACTACACTGAAGTTCCCGATGAACCTTTGGTAGTAACTAGATAGACATAGGAAGCTTCAAACTTCAGTCAGTGTCTTAGGATATTCCCACCCCAACACTGAATCCACCTTCTTTGGGTATATACAAACTCTCTTCACATAGATGATATGTCCAAGAAAGGACACCTCGGTCAATCGAAACTCACACTTACTGAACTTTGCTAAAAGCCTATGTTGCCTCAACAATTCCAACACCTGGAAAAGATGTTGCTCATGTTGTTGAGTGTCCTTGGAGTACATCAAGATGTCATCTATTAACACCACCATGAACTGGTCAAGATACGATCTGAACAATCTATTCATCAGGTCCATGAACCCTGCTGATGCATTAGTTAGCCCAAATGACATAACCATGAACTCATAATGACCATAACTAGTCCTAAAAGAAGTCTTAGGTATGTCATCTGCCTTGATCCTCAACTGGTGATATCTTGACCTCAAATCTATCTTGGAAAACATTGTAGCATCCCTCACCTAGTCAAACAAGTCATCCATACTCGACAATGGGTACTTGTCCTTCACCATGACCTTGTTCAACTATTGGTAGTCTATGCAAAGACTCATAGAACCATCCTTATTCTTCACAAACAACATTGGAGCACCCCAAGGGGGAGTGCTTAACTGTATATAATCCTTATCCAACAAATCCTACAACTACCTCTTCATCTCCTTCATCTCAGTTGGAGCCATCCTATAGGGTGCTTGTGTTATGGGATGTGGTACCATGAACTAGATTGATTTAAAAATCAATCTCCCTTGGGGGTGGAACACTTGCAAACTCATCAGAGAAAACATCCTCAAATTCCCTTACTACCGGTACCTCTTGGATGCTATGACTCCTCACCTTGGTATGCATCACATGAGTTAGGAAAGCTTCACATCCCTATCTCAGTAACTTCTCTATCATCACAACCTACATCAAACAAGTAGGAAGAATCTTCCTATATCCTTGGAAAGTCCAAGATACATCTCCCTCATAGAACATCACAACTTTGAAAATACATTCCAAAAATACCTTGTACTTATCCAAGGTATCCATCCCTAGAATTACATCCAATCCATGCATATCAAATGGCACAAGATCCACTTAAATGTTGTGTCCTGAGAAATAAAGAATGCAAAATAGACACACCTTCCACAACACCATGGAACCAACTAAAGGGTTTCTAGCAGAAGGCTCTCATCTCTACAACTAACAGGCAAGTTACAACTATTTATCACCTCTCAAGTGATAAACAAATGTGTCGCACCTGAGTCAACTAAAATAGATACAAATGTAGATGCAAATAAATCAGAATGAAAAAGTTCCATCTGACCTATTACAACCCGTGGGTTGACCCACTCCTTTTGGTTGGCTCATAGCATCGAAGCTAGTTGTCGCCTGTTGATGTCCTTGACCTTTGCTAGCTGGTCCTGAAGACCCTACCTACAATGTCTGTCCATGACCTATGCTACTACCACCACCTAACTATTACTACTATGATCCTTGTTGGATCTTCCTCGACTACTACGTGACCTCTTGATCCTTCATAGGGAAAGACTATCTCACATGCCCTACCTGACCACACTTGTAACATGTCCTTGTATCATATGGAAACTTAGATGATCCTGTCACAAACATTGACCCAAAAATATTTGCCTCAACTAGCAGGAAACTATGTCCTCTCCCCTTGCTAGGAAACCACTGTGACTGTACTAGTGTCCTTGGCTAAAAAAACATCACTCTAGGATGTGACTGTTGGTACTGCGATAAAGAAAACCATGTCTTCTCAAAACTTCTAGATAGTGATCCCTAAGATTGAGCAGACCTCTTTCTGGCACTAGCCTCTTGTCATTGCATAGTGGTCCTCTCTATCCTCATCACATATTCTACAATGGTGGAATACTTTTCATGGGACTCCAAAGTTGACAATGTTTGAGCCAACTCAACTTTCAAACCCTTCTCAGACCTCCCGATCCCCTCCCTTCTCTATGTCTACCATATGATGACGAAACCTTAACAGCTCCATGACTTTGCCTTGTAGTCATTAACAAACTAGATCTCCAGTGCAACCGCTCAAACTGAGCCATCTTCTCTTCTAGATATGTCTATGGGAAGTAATGACTAACAAACTCCCACTGGAACTCCTCTTAACCAACCTCCACTCCAGGTCTCTTCTCCTCCTTGATGGCCCACCAATGGCCAACAACTACCCTTCAAAAGGTAGACAACATGCTTCACCTTATCCTCCTTGAAAATGTTCAGAATCTTGAATGCCTTCTCCATCTCTGTCAACCACATGTCAGCATCTGTCGGGTTTCTTATACCCACATACTTTGTGGCTCCCTCATGTTTTAGCCTCTCAAAGGTATTTCCCGAACCTTGAGATTCAACATTGGCCGTCGGTGTCCTTGATTGGGGTGCAAGCGCCCTATCCATCAAATGTGTGATCGTCATCATAAGCTATCCAAACACCAACGGGTCAAACGGAGTCGGGACATGCTTCTCTAACCCCGTCTCAGGTACTCCTCCATTTGTTACCCATCTCCTACCACCACCTATAGGCCTAAAGCTACTCTCTACATGTTTTTCACATTCTCCAGACATATCTGCATAACCATAAACCATGACCAGATTTGTTGGATTACGTAAGAACAAACACAACAACATACGACCTATGTCCCTGTAGACTCATCAAACCTAGAGATATGATACCACTAAATATGGCAACCCACCACCTTTAACAAGATTACTTAAAATCAAAATGCCAATCAAACACTTTTTTTTGCTGAGAATAACATGCTTCTTTCATTAACTACCAAAAAAGCTTTATACACTGGTTACAGAGTGCAACCAGGGAAAAAGAAACCAAGGGCTAACCCGAGTAAAAAGAAAGTTGTACAAGAAAGAAAATATCTATCTATACATCACGTGTATATCATTCTTGCATCTATGCCATACAATGCAAGCTTCCCTTTTAAAACCACTGAAGATCCTACCATTTCTTTTGCCCCAGATATTATGAAGCATCATAGCAGCTGTCACTTTTTCCTCCTTCTTCAATTTCAAAAACTCATCCAAGGAATCCGATTTGATACCATACAAATCTCTGTAACTTGTGCACATCTCGCTGGAAAACAAACATCTGAAGAGGATGTGATCTCTATTCTCAGTACTTCGTTTACACAGAACACACCAAGGAGCCAGGTTGAACCCCATTTTCTGTAGATAGTAAGTTGTAGGTAGATTATCAAGAAATGCCTTCCAAAGGAAACATGAATACCTGCTCGACATACCATCCTTCCAAATCCATCTACCCCATTTAGTTTTAGGGTACTTTCTCCTTGAAATCTCCCATCCACCAATCAAACACTTATTAATCACATTATTGCAAAGGTACAAAACTAATACCAAATAAAATTCCAACATATCATAAGAAACATCTGCACAAGGGTCCAACTACATAGTATATCCATACTAGGTATCTTTACATAAGTTCCATGGCCTCAGCCAAAACTTGTATGCAAATGCATTGTTTCCATAATTACATCATTTACATACTTTGAGCATACAACCAAAAACTTGAATCAGTATACATGATATACAAAACTCCCCGTACGGACCTGAGAGTACAAGGATGACTCTAGGACTCTACAAGAACCCAACCTACCTTCTATGACAACTAGTCTTCGAACTGCGGACGGTGTTTCCGATCACCTAAAAAGATGTGGAGACTCATGAAGTGAGACTCATGTGCAAGAGATATAACTCTATAAACATCTATTGCTTATTGGGGATGTGACTATAAATAATTAAAAATAGATAGTATTATAGAGTTGTAGAATTGAATAACTTACGTCATAAACAAATGTAACTAGAGGTAATTATATAGTTCATTTCTCTTACCACATTATAAACCATCTATAATTTAGATAAAACATGTCAAGGGTTATCATTCAGTCCGATTCGTTGAATAATCTCAACATTTATGCTACATTGCCGAGTTACATTTTATTAAGCCCTGGGTAGTTTGAGGCGTACTACTTAAACTACTAGCTGACCACTACTAAGTCGAAATCAGCTCTGTATAAGATATAAGATAACCAAAATTTTAAGATATCTTCCCCTCAGTCAGTACAAGTAACAACCATAGTGTCTCATCAGCTCAACTATTAAAATATCATAGTCTGCCCTGGGTACATAGGTCACGACACTAGAAACCAGAGTATATAATCCTCAAATATGAGTTACGATCACAGTCACTCTCAATTACTTTCACATATGAGACACGACCTCGACTACTCTCGAAAACCTTAGGATCAAAATGACAAGGATATACCCTCCCTGCACCCACATATACTCATCAATATATGACTATGCGTTCCTTTCAAGATATTCATTTCACTATCCAACAAATCCTAACACTAGAATAGTTCTACAAACTCATGGCACTACACGATCACTGTTCCACTTGGGTAACTAAGCCAGTTGAATGTTTTTGTACTGCATCAATCAAGTTATATACAATACCTAAGAAGATCTCATGAAATCACTGGATGTCTCCACAATCTCAAAAGATATAAATAGAACACATGGAACTAATATATAACGCTCCATTCCAAGACCATGCAACTTTAGAGTATCTTCAACATTCAATGTTATAACCTCAATTGGCTATCACCAAGATTAGGTTTTCTCCCCAACCGTCGTTACATCACCATAACAATAGATAAAATCATAATAACCTTCACAAGAAATCCTTTGTAAAATAAGACTTAAAGTGTGGGTACCAAAACAACACACATGTACATCTTTAAGAGCATTTTTCATCTAGGTTACAAATTTCAAACCATTTTTACTTAGTGATCAGTTCGAAGTTCAAACGAATAATGTTCATAAAGTCTGAACTACATTCTACTTTTATGGATCGTCGTCTTTTTTATAAAACATTACTAAAAATGTCCATTTTAGCATGATTACGAGTTTCTAGAGCAACATTCGAAGACATGCAAGCACATAGTAGGCAGGAAATGCGTTAAAGTTATATATCTTGCATGGTTAGAGAGAGAAACTAAATACAAAGAAGATAAACTCTGAAATTAGAAATAAAGCTCTCCAATTGGGCCCACCAAAAACACCTAAAACATCCTCTTCCTCCACGAGTAGGGTGAAATTAGAGCAAGGAAGAAGAAAATGAGAGAGTTCAACCCGCATACACAAGGTTCTAGCAGGAAACACTAAAGGACTCACAAAATACCAAAATAACTCGGCCTTAGGAGGGAAGGGGAGTGAAGAACAATAAGAAAACAAGCAAAAGAACAAGAAAGTTACTCAAAGGAAGTAAGAAATACGATCAACAACTTGGGATCAGTCCTAGCAACCTTGATCTAAGAACATGCATCCACACAAACCCTGAGATTGTCATCTTTAAGAACTTTCATCAATCATTCTCGTCGAGCTACTCTGAGGCTCCACCAACGAAAGTGAGAGAGGTGAGAAAGAGAGGGCCTATTTATAAGCTGACATACTTGTCAAGTAGAATGCCCGTCGATTTAGATCTCGTCGGGCGCCGAGACCTCATCAGCTAGAAAAACCGTCAACCACCGAAACCTCTTCATCACTTAGAAACTCATTGACCACCGAACATGATGGACCAAAGTTCATCGATCACTAAAATTCTCGTCAATCCAAACTCCATCAGTCAGTGCATCAGGGTTTGTGTCAGTCAAAACCCTAAGGCCCACCAGCTCAAGATTTTCATCGGGCATCGAAATCCCGTTGGTCTCAAAGGAACTGTCAACCATTGAGAAATCCATCGGGCAAAGGGGAAAACAAAAATTGTCGACCAATGAAGGCATCAACTACCATTCACCATACTTTGTATCCTTGAGCAAGGTTCAAAAGCATCCAAAGGAGAAGTAAGATCGTAAAATTTTATGTGCATCATGAAGCAACTCAAGCAAGTGTCACATCCTTGTTCATACTATCATACAAGGGTAAATTACATAAAAGTTTACAAGTTGCATAAATCAGTGACTTGAACAAACAATATCCAATATTCATTACATTTCAAACATAGTTTCATCATTTGGTGTGACATCACAAAACAAGGTTAACTTTCAAATTTAAGCATCTAATTAATCCAATGCATGTCAAACAAACCATGTTTAAAGACTAAGTAGGATTAGGGGCCTTACATCCATAAACCCCTGATAAGGATTTTGCCCCCAAAATCCCAATAACACAATTGGAACAAAGATAACAACCAATTGGATCAGAGATAAAAACTCCAATTTAGATTAGAGATAACAACCAATAGGACCAGAGTTAACAACCAATTGGAGCATAGATAACATCCCCTTAGATTGGAGATAACAATCAACTGGATAAGGGATAACAACTAAAAAATGAACCAGAGATAACATCCAATTTTACTAGAGATAACAACTCAAATTGAACTAGATATAACATCGCACTGGACTAGAGATAACATCTAATTCTAAGAAACACAACTATTTTTATTTTGTCAAAAAAATGTACGGTTTGAAATATATTAGCAAAAATATAAAAATAGGAGGGAAATAATGTCAATTATTTTTTTTTATATCAAAAGTATGTTAACATTGATCTTGTTTTAAAATATTTTTATAAGGAACACAACGTTTCTTATTTCATAAAAAAACTCATTACGTCTTGAAAGATATTAGCAAAAATAACTTGTTCTTTTTTTTTTCTCTCTCCTAAAATAGGAGGAAAGTAACTATGATTTATTTTTTGTCAATTGAATGTTAACATTGATTTTATTTTAAAGTATTTTTTATAAGGAACATAATAATTTTTATTTGTCAAATTTTTTATTACAGTTTGAAAGAGATGTGCAAAAATACGAGGAATAGAAGAAAAGTAGTGTCATTCATTATTTTTATCAAAAGTGTGTTAACACGAGTCTTGTTTCAAAATATTTTTGGTAAGGAATGCAACACTTTTTATTTCGTCAAAAATTGATTATGATTTGAAAAATATTAGTATAAATGACTTATTCTTTTTTCTCTCTCATACAACCACCCCCCTCTCCCCAACTTCCTCTCTCTCCCATATTTTTCAATTATTCACATTTTTCAATCATTTTGATTTTTTGAGGCAGTGTGCCAAACACATTAGCGTTGTGTGAGACTACTAGATAAAATTCGTCCCGTTTTCGTCTCAGAACTTGTCTGTATCATTTTCCTAAAATAAAAAAGAAGATGCTTTCTTATTTTCTTTATGTATATATATGATTTGAATATAGTTTCAAAATATAATGTCATTTGAATTTGATTTTGCATGACTTTTTTTCCTTGTGCTTTATATTTGGACATAGTTTGAGATTCAAAATGATTATTTTAAACTCAAAATGTAACTCAAATCATTTTTTACCACAAAATAAACAATATTTAAATAAAATAATATATTAATAATAACATTTATTTTGTGGTGGAGAATGACTTAAGTTATATTCTAAGTTCCAAAATAATATACTAGTATATCCCCACCCACACACACACACACCGTGTTTCCCTTTTTCCTCTCTAAGTTCCAAAATAATATACTAGTATATCGCCCCCTCCACCCCCCCCCCCCCCCCCCCCCCCCCCCCCCCCCCCCCCCCCACACACACACACACACACACCGTGTTTCCCTTTTTCCTCTCTAAGTTCCAAAATAATATGCTAGTATATCTCCCCACCCCCCCGGCGCGCGCACACACACACCGTGTTTCCCTTTTTCCTCTCACGCCACCCGACTCTACGAAAACGCAGGACCCCGACCTTTGAAAGCTTCGCGGCCTACAGCCCGACCAAGCAGCACCGAGTAAGCCGCCGCGCCGGCCACTGAAGCAGCCGCGCCTACCGCTCGAAGCAGCAGCGGCGCGGTCCCTGCAAGGAGTAGCGGCGCCAGTCACCGGCATCTGCAAGGAGCAGCGGCCAACACTCCATCAAGTCACCACTCTAGCAAGCGGCGACGGCCACCACACAAGCTGCAGGTATGTCCTTTCTCCATCCTTTTTCTATGACACCTCCTCCTGTCCTCCACACCTTCCTCCTCTTCTTCATTTACATGTATCTGATTTTTTCCATTTTTCTTTTTTCAATTAGCTTTTCTTCTCCAATTGCCAACAGTTCACGTTCCAGACGAGCTGTTTGTTTGGCGAGTTGGAGCAGACGGTAGGTAGGCAGACTTTCTCCACTTATTTTGATTAAAATTCCACCCTCTCCTTAATCTTACTCACTTTATTCCTGTGATTCTAATACACAACCACGTATTTGGGTTGTTTGGGCTGTTTGAGGCTGCTGCATAGTGCATGCATACAGTGCTCCAATACAAGTCCACGCCATTACTTTCATCATCAGGACGTAATTCCCTTTGTAAGTCTCTGTAATCTGTAATCAGTTCCTCGTTTTCAATCTTTTGGAACATAATATATGACTTGATTATTCAGTATTTGTAAGTTGACCTCACTTTTACCGATCCCAATATTCCACATAATTCCTGAATGCCGAATATTTCAGCCTCAGCGAATGATAGCCAAATCCCGAAT
Organism: Alisma plantago-aquatica; assembly: GCA_963693085.1. NCBI lineage: Eukaryota > Viridiplantae > Streptophyta > Magnoliopsida > Alismatales > Alismataceae > Alisma > Alisma plantago-aquatica. The sequence goes on from OY856409.1 coordinate 1,285,185,043, forward strand.
TTGTGACTATGCTTGTGTATCAGTGTATGTTCAATAGTGTAAGATTCAGAGAGGTAGCTAGGGTGAACAACCGTTTGAAGGAGGGATTCAATTACACAGATGATTTTAGAGGGGTTGATCTTGTTTGGTTGCTCGCAAATAGGGAGATAGAGAAACAATTTAAAACAATCTCCACGCGTCTATACCGCTACTATACTGGACATTGGGCGAGACAATGCTTCCATCCTTGGTTTCCTTAATGAGAATGGGTAGTGGTATCTTTGCACCAAGGTGTCCGACGGTGTATTGAAGGCATTCTGATCAGATTTGATGCTGGTAGCTGAAGATGATTCTCCTGGTAAGGTAGACAGTGGAGACTAGTTGCTGACTTGGGTTTATGAAAATGTATTGTTGGATATTACCCCACTAGATAGGAAGTCCACTGGTCTAAGGGATTTCTATCTAATACTCACTCAAGGTTAGATGGATCTCTTACCACACTTCAGTTATTCATAATGTTTTTGGTTTTATTTGCCCAATATTCCAATGATGGTTTTGGTTTCTAAGGGGATGGGTTTTACCAGGGCATCTTTAGTGAAATGCCTATTCTAATGTATGCATTTTCAAATGGAGACATTGCAAATTTTTTTGTTATGAACGGAGTAGAGATATTGGACGACATTAAGGAGGCGACTTCCCTATAGGTCTTGGCTCCTTATGAGCCAAGGTCTTACTTAGCAAGTCGTGAGCAATTAAGGTGGCATTTGTTAAATGGAAGAGTAGGGATCACATATGAGTACTTATAAAGTGGTATGCTTATAAACCATCAAAATTTTCACATCCAAGGAGGAAAATTTGCTTATATTAGATGAGAAGTTAACACAATATGCTAATAGTTTTAAAAAGCGGTATGCGTTATGCGTGTGGAGAGGTCACCTTATAAAGTATATGCGGTATGCGGGAGTATATGCGGTTTTAGATTTTTTTAATAATTAATTAGTATATATAAAGTTGTCACACGAATGCATATTTAATTTGTGCCAATACATATTAAGACACTAAACTTTGAGAAGGATTCAAATATAAAGTTTCAATGAAAAGTAAAGCACTATTTAGAATGCATTCTAGAATCATTTAAACATAAAATCCAATGAAGCACACAAAAAATGGTTTAGCACAAGTACATAACAATAATGACTAACTAAATCATACAAAAAAAGCTCGCATGTCCTAGAGGTCCAAAACAACAAACATTAAGTAAGCATGTGACTACTGTACAAAACATACAACAAAATAGTACATCAAGAGATGTTATCAATAGAAGTATAATCTAGTTTGGGCCGAGATAACAAATGTCCATCTAAAAATCGGCGACTAATCGGCCTTATAAGCGGCCGAGTATATGCGGGCCGCTTATGCGGACTGTGTGGCCTTTTTTTGAAACACTAACCCTTTTTTTTATTTTTTATTGCTTAAATTTAAATGGGAGATAGTCATAAGTTGATAATGTCCACTTATTTTACCTCAGTGTCTTTGTAAACTTATACCAACTCTTCCTGACAACCCCATTTTGGAAACTCTCCCATACCCATTGAACTTACAACACACTTTCACCTTGCCGTGTAATTCTTTTCCACCCACTCATCCTAAACTTGCCACTCCAAGTATCCAACAAAAAAGACATATGGATCCACCAGGACAAGCTCCTCCATCGGCATCACATTTCGGGAATTCCTCCTTACCCATTGCTCTATGGGAATGTATTTTCTCCTGCACCACTCATCATCCCATTTCCAAAATATGTTGTTTTTCTAAGCTTACTACCTCCATAAAAAGCGGTCTCCATCACATTCGTAAATATCCACATTTTGAAAAGCTATCACGAGGGCCTTAAACATCCTAGTTGGCAAGCTGCGACAACAAAGGAGATATCTGCACTATGACTATGAGTCATTGACACATGTTCCTTGTTTCAGCTCCATTTGGATAGAATGTGGTGTGATGTACATGTGTCTTCTCTGTGAAATACAACTCTAATGGTATGGTTGAATGGCTTTAAATTGATTGGTTGCTTAAGGTTTCACTTAGACCTTTGTCGTTGATTTCTTTGAGGCCTCTTTGGTCACCCACATTCTCTGTGTGCATCCTTATTTCTGGCCTTTCACATGGACTGCCATTTGTTTTAACTCAACATAAAAGTGCATTTACGCATGGTGGTATAGTTGAAGAAGTCCTATCTGATGCAACCTTTGCGGTATTTTGGTGAGGGACGGTTGTCCACCATGGTCTAGCAACTGCGACAACTAATATGGGTGGAAAAAAATTTCCCCTCAAGCATGGTTTGGTCTGGAAATCCTTGGGGTTCCCACGCCCATCAGGTTGATCAAAACTTGTTCTCAAAGTCTATGTTAGGCATAATTGTTCTGAAAAACACTAGAGGGGGGGTGAATAGGGTTTTAGAATTAATTTAACAATTATTTAACTCAAACAACCAACCACAAGAATATTGGACAAGGGGACAAGGATTTAGAGTGGTTCCTACCTTAGCAAATACTAAGGTAGTTAGTCCACTACCCGGTTGCTTACCCAACCGGGATTTGGAAAGAATTTAATTTTATTACCTTGCAAGGACTTTACATAAAATTACAATTCTTTCCCTAAACCCTTCAAGCAGCCTTCACCTTGAAGTAATTGCACCAACCTTGAAGCAACCTTCACCTAGAAGTAATTGCACCAACCTTGAAGCAGCTTTCCTCCTGAAGTAGCTTCCCGTTGCAATATCCTTCTTGAAGTAGCTTCCCGTTGCAATAGCCTTCTTGAAGTAGCTTGAAGTCCACCTTCTCCTCCGAGAAGAACCTTCTCCAATCCGCAGCCTCCAACCCTAGGAGTAGCAAGGAGAATACAAAGAATAAAAGGAACAAGAAGGAAAATGGAAATTACAACTTAACCTTTGAAGCACAAGGCTTGATTTGTCTATATCAAGCGTGTAGATCTCCTAACCAATGTATATGCATGTGTGATTGTAGTGGATAGGAGATACTAGCCTATAGGACACGAAATTAGAGCAAGTAGAGGAATCGCCAATGCAAGTGTTGCTCAATTTCTCAAAACAGATTGCCAATTGTAAGTGTATGCTCAAGTGTATCACAAGTGTAGCTTAGATGTTTTTTGGTGTCCTAAGGCATGTCCTATTTATAGGAATGACCTACAAGTGCTTAAGGACGTTCTAGACACTTTCTAGGGGGTTCTAAGTGCTTAACTAGCCGTTAGGTACAAGTTTGTTGTTTTAGCAACGGCTAATTAATTAATTCTGCAGTTGCTGTCAGAGTCCATCTCGGTCGAGAAATGGTCGACCGAGACACCTACTCGGTCGAACTTTTGTCGACCGACAGGCTCTCTGGATCAAGTGTTAGCAACGTTCATCTCCAACTGCCAACTACTTTCTCAGCTGTGTCTAACGGCTACTTGGGTCATTCTCGGTCGAGAAGTTTGTCGACCGAGAGTGTCTCGGTCGAGGAGTTTGTCGACCGAGATTGACCCTGTTTCAATGTTTCACTTTAAGGCATTAAGTATGTGTATGAGTGTGCATAGGTGACACTGTTGGAGGGGATGACCTATCTAAGTGTAGTGATTGGCTAGGGAAGATCTAACGCTTGATTTACATGATGTCTAAGTACTTGTACATTATATACTTGTACAAGTTTACAACTGATTACATTTCATGAAATTTACAAGCATTCAAGCATATAGATTCCCTAGTACTTTGTCATCCACCTTATTCCTGCAACACTCAAGTAGCTCGTTAGATCGACAAGAATGAAATGAATGTCATCATCGAAACAAAGAGATTTATCATAATGTCAATTTAGCCAACAATCTCCCCCTTTTTGAAGATGACAAACATTTCCTAAATATGAAATAAGGAAATATAAAGCATGTGAGTTTCATACATGAGGATTACCTTTTGTAGCCAGATGTTATGAAACTCATTGACTCATTTATATTTTTGATTTTATATTCTTTCTCCCCCTTTGTCATTTCAAAAAGATATCCAAGTTGAATATTTTATATTTCTTCTCCCCCTTAATTTTATATTATGCTCCCCCTTAGATAGATATTCTATTAGGAACATGGATTTAATACCATTTTTGTCTAATTTAGCCATAATTTGTTTCTCAATCATTTGCAAAGGATGTTAAGCCTTGAGATGATATGAGATCTTGTTAGGTTCATGGCATATGTATTGATTTCTCACCCATTTTACAAGAGATGTTAAACCCTGAAAATGAAATGAGAATCCTTTAATCTTTCAGTACATAAAGATGTCTCTAACCAAATGCACGGGATGTTAAGCCCTGATTTGTTTAGAGAATTCCTTTAAGAACAGGATACATCATTTTTATGAAATTTGTAGATTTCTTCATAACCAAGAGTCAAAATACTAAGGTCATAACTAGCTTCAAATGATGTTTACAATGTTTTTGTAAGCTTCTTAATCAAATAATCAAATTTGTTTTATGAGCTCCCCCTTAATCTTACAATTAAAGCATTTTAAAGCTTCTAAGGTCACATATGATTTTAAATTTTGATTTTGACTTTTATCAAAAGTATACTAAGATTAAGTACAATAAAATGATGTCCAAATAAGCATTTTGTCAAAGCTTATTTTAGGTCGTCCTTGACTACGACCATAGCGCCCCTTGGTCAAATTTTATTTCAACCAAGAGGCAAAAATTGCAGATTTCCAATTTAAGCACTCATATGTGAAGTACTTGATTAGATATCAATTTTAGTGATACTCAATATGAAAACATCCTCTTTAAAATGAAAGCACGATTAATATCTCAAGTCTTTTAAAGATGCTAATTGAGAAATTTTTATCTTATGTGTTGCAAGCATTTCTAAGAGACATATCATCATTGAATTATTTTGCTTGCCTATGTATCATCAAGGATTCATGCATACAATTATCATTATCTATTCGTGCTAACACAACATCATCATGATGAAAATGATAATTCCATGATTGTAATCACATGATTTCTATATGGGTAGACCAGAAAATACTTTAGGAAAAATCATGTGAGTAATGATAGAACAGAAATTTCCTTTTTATTAAGCTAAGCAGAATTTCAGTTTTAACTTAAATCATTTAGAGAATAAACCAAATTAATCTCATATAAGTTTTCAGGGATGATTTCCAAAATATATACAGTCATTAATCACAAATAGATAGCAATTTGATCAATTACAAAAAGAATTCAGCAATTTTACAGCAGACTGGAAATCAGTGACATGCTCGGTCGACAATTTCTCGACCGAGGTTCACTCGGTCGACAAATTCTCGACCGACAAAGTTTCTGGAATATTTTCAGAACTGTTAATTTATTCCAAGCAAAATAAGATTATGCAAGTTAGAGCTCGATTGTGTTGAGATATGACATTTGTATATCACGAATCAGTTTAGGTCAAATCTCAACTAGTTAATTTTAAGCTACTAAGTTTTAGGAATCCAAGCTAAATCATTTAAATCATCATTCTTTTTCTTATATGGGCATGAAAATGAATAATGTCCAAGACGCATGCAATAATGACAACTAATAGAGTCAACTTCATTTCTCTTTCTAGGAATTGTGTTCCTAGGTACAAACATAATCTTAGTCTTGGATGCTTTAACTCTTTTGGGTTTATTTCTCCTTGGATCATATCCTAATCCTTTTCTTCCATTATAACTAGGGGAAATTTTCAGAATATTTTCAAGCATGTCATTTCCTCTTAACTCATTTACATTTCTTTGTAACTTAGCAATTATCATCCATCTTCTTGTTTATATCTTTCTTTGCTTGATCTAAATCAGATACTAGAGAGTTTCTTTCTTTGACAACCTCATCATAATCTAAATGTGAACATAGAACAGGTTGTTTCTGAAGATCATTCACTTGAGTTTGCAAGTTTAGCTTTTCTAAGGAAAGAAGATTGGAATTAGCTTCTACCGATTTTAACTTAAGATCATAATCTTCATTTTCCTTTTTGAGATTTTCATTTTCGGATACAAGAGCAAGAAGTTTAACATTTAAATCATCATTTACTTTATTTGATTTCTTAAGTTTCTTCTTGCACTCAATATATTTCTCATGAGTATCTTGAAGACTAGCAATTAGATCTTCTTTTGGTAGATCATAAAGACTTACCTCTTCTTCGTCTTCATTTGTTGTAGCAATGAGGCATTCTACTTCTTCTTTTCCATCATCACTATCATCACTTGAATCATCCCATGCAACTTTATATGCTCTTTCTTTCTTTTTGTGAGATGATTTCTTCCCTTTCTTGAGTTTTGGACAATCACCTTTCATGTGTCCCTTTTTGCCACATTCAAAGCACCTGGAAGAAGAAACACTAGAAGTTTTATTAGTTTTAAAACTTTTATATTGCTTACCATTTACAATGAGAGTTTCTTCTTCACTATCATCTTCACTTGTGTCATGAGTGTCCTTGGTTGATGCTTTGAATGCAATATCCTTCTTTTTGCCTTGTTGACGTTCACGTTCTCTTCTTTCTTCCTCTTCTAAAGTTGCCTCATGAGCTTCTAGATTGCCAATGAGTTGCTCCATTTTCAGTTTAGTGAGATCATTAGTGAGATCATTAGTGAGATCTTCAATGGCTGTCACCTTGGGCTTGTATTTGGGAGGAAGTGATCGAAGTACCTTTGATACCTGGTCTTCTTCAAGAACGGTTTTTCCTAAGGCATTTAAACCATTAACAATAGAAGAGAATTTTGCAAACATTTCACTAATGGATTCATTTGGATCCATACGAAAGTGTTCAAACTTCTGTTTAAGCATACTAATCTTAGAATTCTTAACTTGAACTGTACCTTCATAAGTTATGGACAGTCTATGCCAAATGTCACAATTTGATATTCTATTAAATTCTCCTACTGAAATTGAACAATATAAAATGCTTACAGCTTTGGCATTCATTTGAGCCAACTTTACCGTATTTGCATCCCATTCTGCATATTGCGTTTGAGGAAGCTCGTATGGAATTGACACCATCCTCCATAAATCCCAACTGATGCCTTGGAAGTAGAACTGCATCCTTCTCTTCCAATATGTGTAGTTTGTTCCATCAAACGCTGGAGGCCTAGCAACAAATGTCCCTTCAAGGTTAAGGTTGTTGAGCACCCCGTCACCCATTCTTCAAGACCTTGTTAGGGTTCCTTGATGCCTGCTCTGATACCAATTGAAAAACACTAGAGGGGGGGTGAATAGGGTTTTAGAATTAATTTAACAATTATTTAACTCAAACAACCAACCACAAGAATATTGGACAAGGGGACAAGGATTTAGAGTGGTTCCTACCTTAGCAAATACTAAGGTAGTCAGTCCACTACCCGGTTGCTTACCCAACCGGGATTTGGAAAGAATTTAATTTTATTACCTTGCAAGGACTTTACATAAAATTACAATTCTTTCCCTAAACCCTTCAAGCAGCCTTCACCTTGAAGTAATTGCACCAACCTTGAAGCAGCCTTCACCTAGAAGTAATTGCACCAACCTTGAAGCAGCTTTCCTCCTGAAGTAGCTTCCCGTTGCAATATCCTTCTTGAAGTAGCTTCCCGTTGCAATAGCCTTCTTGAAGTAGCTTGAAGTCCACCTTCTCCTCCGAGAAGAACCTTCTCCAATCCGCAACCTCCAACCCTAGGAGTAGCAAGGAGAATACAAAGAATAAAAGGAACAAGAAGGAAAATGGAAATTACAACTTAACCTTTGAAGCACAAGGCTTGATTTGCCTATATCAAGCGTGTAGATCTCCTAACCAATGTATATGCACGTGTGATTGTAGTGGATAGGAGATACTAGCCTATAGGACACGAAATTAGAGCAAGTAGAGGAATCACCAATGCAAGTGTTGCTCAATTTCTCAAAACAGATTGCCAATTGTAAGTGTATGCTCAAGTGTATCACAAGTGTAGCTTAGATGTTTTTTGGTGTCCTAAGGCATGTCCTATTTATAGGAATGACCTACAAGTGCTTAAGGACGTTCTAGACACTTTCTAGGGGGTTCTAAGTGCTTAACTAGCCGTTAGGTACAAGTTTGTTGTTTTAGCAACGACTAATTAATTAATTCTGCAGTTGCTGTCAGAGTCCATCTCGGTCGAGAAATGGTCGACCGAGACACCTACTCGGTCGAACTTTTGTCGACCGACAGGCTCTCTGGATCAAGTGTTAGCAACGTTCATCTCCAACTGCCAACTACTTTCTCAGCTGTGTCTAACGGCTACTTGGGTCATTCTCGGTCGAGAAGTTTGTCGACCGAGAGTGTCTCGGTCGAGGAGTTTGTCGACTGAGATTGACCCTGTTTCAATGTTTCACTTTAAGGCATTAAGTATGTGTATGAGTGTGCATAGGTGACACTGTTGGAGGGGATGACCTATCTAAGTGTAGTGATTGGCTAGGGAAGATCTAACGCTTGATTTACATGATGTCTAAGTACTTGTACATTATATACTTGTACAAGTTTACAACTGATTACATTTCATGAAATTTACAAGCATTCAAGCATATAGATTCCCTAGTACTTTGTCATCCACCTTATTCCTGCAACACTTAAGTAGCTCGTTAGATCGACAAGAATGAAATGTTTGTCATCATCGAAACAAAGGGATTTATCATAATGTCAATTTAGCCAACATGTTCTAGCAGTTTGTGTTGACAACATTGCTATTACTGGAAACGATGCTCTAGGCATAATAGCTCTGAAGAACTCGCTTATGCTCCAGTTTTGCAATAGAAATTTGGGGCAACTTTGCTATCTCTTAGGGATTGAGGTTCTTTGCTCTAAACATGGATCAATGACTCAACACAAAGTATGTCCGTGATCTCCTCAAAGAGAAATGGATGAGTGACTCTAAGCCTGTATCGTTTCCCTTTGCCTACTATAAAAATTGTTTATGAGGGGGAGCACTTCTCTGATCCAAAATAGTTTCACTGTGGTTGGTAAACTGATATATCTTACCATCACTTCCTCGGTATCATCTTTGTAGTAGGGGTAGTGAGTCAATTCATGAGCAACCAACTCCAATATCAATAGGACAATGTTCACATGTTTTGATGCTATCGAAAGGGGCTCTTGGAAAGGGGTGGTATACAAAAGTTTAAATGTGAAAGGTATCTCAACTACAAACTTGTTCAACCGACCAATTTGTCACTTTTAAATGATATAGAACTTCAAAGAAAAATGGGTGGAGTGCACATAATGGTTCCTTGTTCAACCAGTGCTACTCGCTGATCCATTTGGTTAGATTTGGTTTTGACAATCCTTGTTACGACCTTTTGACTGCGCTAATTTGCCCATTATCATAGGTCCATCTACATTGTCTATAACATTGAAAGGAAGCAAACTTATATCGCTCGGGAAAGGGGGTGAAAAGTGACTTTACAACTGTTGTGGAAGGCATAACAATTAAAGGGAGAGGGTGGTCGTCCCTTAGTTTTGGTTGTAAATTTTGCATTTGAGATGCAACAAGATGACACATTCTTTGATGAGATTTTATGGGAAGGTTAAATGGGTTCTTTCTCTTGCATAAGTGATTAACTTATCATTTGCAAGTGATGAAAAGGAAGTGAAGTTCATTTTCATTATTTGACTTAAGGGGAGTCATTTTGTCAAGTGGAAGGTTAAACATGAATTGTACTGAGAGTTCAGAGATCAGGATTGAAAGTTAGAATTGCTTACTTAAAAATTGTTTCTTAGAATATCGTTGGACCTCGAGAGGTATGGCAAAGATACTTTCGTGGGATATTTAGGAATCGGGGGCAGATGCGAAGAATAGGGCGATTTAGGAGATATGTTCTAAGAATTGAATTTTTTTTTGCCCATAAGAAACCAAAGTGAAGGAATCAGATTCCAAATGGGCGTAGAGGGTGGGATTCTCATAAAGGATAGCTAGCCAAAGGTTACAATGAGCTTGGGGGGTATAGCTGCATCGCCTAATTTTTAAGGGTGGAGTTTGTAAGATTAAGGGGGCTTTTCATCACTTTGGGTTTATGTCATATTACAAAAGGCTTTCGAATTATATCAATAGGAGTGTATGGTGAAGTGAAAGAAATTGAAAATTTTCAATGGGGATTTCAAGCTAATTGTTAATGACAATAATGAAGGATGCAACCCTTGAAAAATTTCAACCACAATTCATACATATGAACGCACCTATTTATCAATTAGTATCTCATATTAGATGTGCCTGTGTGGGGGGCTTTCATGTGTTATGTAAACATAGGGAGTAAAATGCATATATGGGTGGTTTATCAATTGTAAAGTGTACAATGCTAACTTTTGCAATGCTTTTGGAAGCATATATTGAATTAAAATAAAAACATTATACAACTTATAACCATACTTCTTCAGGCACACCTAGGCAACAAGGCGTTCCTGGGGGCGCGCGTTGCCTTGCGCTCATGGTATGAATATGTCGCCTTGAGCCTTTTGAGGCTTATGACTCTAGGAAAGGCTATCCTATTTGTGCCTCAAAGCTTACACCTTGATATCCTAGACTCAGTTTGTCTCAAAATGAATGAGACTAGCCTCGGTTTTGGATGATACTTTCTTATCTTAATCGCCAAGATCTTTTGTGTTTGAGACAAGTACAACACTTTCTTCAAAAGTTTCTGTTCAATTTTTTTTTTTTTTGTGTTTGATTGTCATTCTCTTATCATTGAAAATACAATAATTTTATTTGTTTAGCCTCAAAACTCTAAATTACTTGTGATTTTGATTTTCCAAACTTCATTTGCTAAATTTATTTTTGTGCCGCATTTGTTAATTACTATGTTAGTGATTTTAAAATCTCACTTTCATATATCTTGAATTCTGCCAATTCCAAATCATGTATGCACTTATTTTTGTCATGTTAAAAGTTTGGATACAAATAGTTAATATCTCTTAATCTGCTACAATTTAATTTCTTATTTTGTTGGTCTTTGCTATTGATGTTGCTCTAAATCCCTATCTCTCCGTATTAACTTCGGTAAAATCTTTCTGTCTACTTTTGTTTGTTTCTTATATATTCATATTTATACTATACGTACACATTCATGAACAAACATATGCATACACATATATCTAACACAGATACACACATATACATACATACATATATATGCATATATTATTTATTTATTATGAACACCTCATACATATTTGAGGCTTATGCCTCGCCTCACTAAGACAAAAATGCCTCATTACACCTTGCACTCATTAAGACCATAGTCACTAGGTTCGGTATACGTGCTAAGTTCAGTTAGGTTGAAAAATTCGAAATTCAGTAATTATGCGGGATATTCAGGTAAAAAAGGTCAACGTATAGTAAAAGTGCTATCAACTATTCGGGAAGAACTTGGGAAAACATCGGAGGATATATACATATACTGCATACAAATATATGTTTTGGTCATATATATGTACATATATATTGCATACATATATCTATAATTATTACATACATATACATATACATATATTACATACATACACACACATATATGCATGTACATATACACACATATATGCACTCAAACTAAGTTAAAGAGTCCTAATCAATATAATACGGGAAAAAACGTATAAAACGGGAAAAAACATTACACATGAATAATTCACGAATAATACAGGAATAGAATGTGATATTCAGGAGTTGCGATTTATTTGGAAATTTCATACATCCAGGAAAAAGTTTGCATTTTAAACGGGACTTTTTCAAAAAGTTGGAACATATTGTGACTATGATTAAGACCTTGCATGCACCTTGCCTAATATTCCACCTTGAGTTATTCTAGTGGGTCCTAGGACTTATGATGTGTTTGCCTAATGCTCATATTAGAGATACTAGTCAATGTTGTCCGTGAAATATCGTCTTGGTTCACTTGCAATGCACATTTCCTGATATATCTTGTCTAGTGCCATCAATTCAGCCTTTATCATAAGAGCTATTTGTGCAGAGTAGTCATTACCTTGCTTTAAACTAAGTTTTGAGTTTTGACATCAAATGTCAATCTGTATATTGGTTATCCATCTCATGAATCATTTGGGGTTATTTTCTTCTTGTTTCCGACATTAATGCTGACTTGAAATTATAATTATATTTGGTTACTTTTTATGATATTGTGTATGTTAGGGGGATTCACCATAAATATGCATATATAACTACATATGACTATACAATACATGTATCTGAGGGGAAAATGTTAATGAAACCACATAACATGTATATGGATACATTAAATGTACTGAAATGTCAATAATTCTTTTGCCACCTAGGCGTCAAGGCACCTGATTTTAGCACCATGCCGCATAGGCATCAAAGCGCCAAGCCTTGGCAGTTGGCACCATGCTGCGCTAATAAGTATGCTTATAAATCGTTCTAAAAAACACACCTCTTAATACAATATGCCCAAGATTCAATAGATTTAGGATCGCCCACACCATGGAATGATTAAATGCAAGGGATTCTAATGCAAAGTAAATACATTAACTGTTGCAAAGTTTGAGTTCATGACAAATGTTGGTGTATGTGCCCTAAAATCCAATAATTCAATGACGTTTACTGGGACATCTTGTACTTTTGATTCGATCAATAAAGGCGTTTTTCATTTTATCAATGAACATTTGATACTGCGATATTAATGTACATAATATATATATCCTTTAAATGATTGGTTCGAAGCCATGAGACTTCAAGTATATGACTTGAACATGAGATCCTAATGAATGCTAAGCTCAATTCTTAACCGTCCGCAGTCGAGTAATGCTGTGGATTGGACAACGATTATGCATGCAAGACTTGTATGCGTGGGGATCGAAGACCATGTCTTGTGGGTCATATGCATTGAATACCAAGTGAGCTGCATAAGTACGTGTTAGGGAGCAAATGTATTGGACAAACCAACTTTGAAGTGAGTCATGGACCTTAACATCATAGTCATAATCAACTCTCAAGACGAAAGTGGTATTAAGATTCTTTGGCCTGAAGTCACTACATTGGCAACAAACTTTGACACTACTCAATGTGATCTTGAAAAACGTTGCCATATAGGTTGTCGTTGGGTACGATGAAAGTTATGTTACTCATTGCGAGTGGTATGAAGAATTTATCCCTCCTATAGAACAAGGGAGATATTCTACGCCTATTAATAAGTGAGACTAGACAAATGCATGGCCATGCTCATGTGAGTCTGTATGTGATACCAAGCTCATATGTATCTTGCTAGTCTACATGGAGATCAAGGAATTTATATTAAACACGATGTGGATGATGTGTTCATACCTCTAGTCCAATCCAAATCTCTAAGACAAATGGGTTATACAACACAGTACATTGGTCGTTTTGATTTAGTCTTTTTGACTACTGCTTGGGTAGCATTGATGTGCTTGTAGAAACCGCTCATTACTTGGGGGTTGTAATATTGATTACTAAATTCATTGCCAAACGTATATTGTGTCTATAGGGCCATACCCATAGAGATAACTTGAAGAAAGGTTGATTCAAACTTTATTGTGATTGTTACATATATCTACTGACCTGAAAGTAAGTTTTGAGGACTTGGAATTGAATGCCGATGTAGACATAGGAAATTCATTTTCAAAGTCAGGGACTTGCTCCTTGCAGAAAGAGGCAGGTCTGCACCACACTAGGGCTCTCGGAACTTGGCGTTCCCTAAGATCCTATGGCTAGTAAAATCCCTTGTTCCTCGAGGGAGTCCCAAGCCTAATCATATTGGGTTTAAGAAACCTTAACTTCTTCGCTCCTCTTTTGTATATAACATGAAAGTGAGCCGTTAAGGCACATAGTCTTCTTTTCTCATTGTTGCCTCTAAGGTTTGAGAAACCGTAGAAGCAGAGAGAGAGGAGGTGATTAGCAACTCCAGACCATTTTTATGTGCTCGTGTGGATATCGTGGAGACAAGTTCGTGCAACGGACTCGTTTCAGAAGAACTCCTACAAATGGAGCAGAGTTCGAGGAGAAAGTTCTGCCTGCACAGTGTTGCATTTTGCCAGATTGCATGATCCGCACCTGATAGCCGCAAACCGCTCCACACGTCAGATGCACGCCTGGTTGCGCCAGGTGCGGCGAATTAGACTTTTCGCCATAGAGGAGAGTCACAGATTCTCAGTCCATCATTAACACGAAGACATCGCGAAGAGCATATCCCTACGTGACATTTTGGAGCGCCTGGATTGTGTTAGACTTATGATCTAGCTAGATCATACAACAACATCAAGACAGATGGTTGGAACTTCTTCTACGATAAGGTATGAGTCTTGAAGCCGTAATTTGATATAGGTATATTTGATGGAACCCAATAGATGGTTTCTTGTGAAGGAGTTTTTTTCCTCTGTGTATTCTGCTCCGGGAACCCAACAATAAGGACCATCATGTGAGTGAAGATCTGTTCTCTTTACTAGTTCAAGATGAATTACTTATCTAACTAAAACAAGAACATGACTCATATGATATGTGGTTAGTGCATGTATTTTCATGTTTCAATAATCATATTTACATATCTAAAATAAATTAATTTTATATTAAGTATATGACCAACATACATGTCTGTTGAGACTCGGTTTAAATTCATCAAAATTGTCAAAAATTCGTTGGAAGTAGTAAGCCTTCTCAATATTGACTACCCTACAGACAGTAAACTGTGACTTGATCAGAATCCACAATATTTTTTGACCAAAATTTTGCAACTTCAGACTACGCACTAAATGTTTTAATTATAATCAGAGCTTCTTTCCAAGAAGTCTGGGTGTGAACGATTTGGAAACTTTAGGTAATAAGCCTATAGAATCGTATTATACGAGTCAAAGATGTTGGCAACTAGATCGATATCAGCTCTTTCAAAAATGTACAGATTTGATTCAAAGCAGCCTCCACCCTGGTCGATATATTCTAGATAGTTTTTGGTTGCCTTCAAAGTTTCTCAAGCTATTCAGTTAACCAGTATAGAGGCTTGTGTTTTCAAAGTTGACTTCCAGGGGGTGTTTGACATGGTTTATTGGAAGATTTTCCTGAATCGCCATAAAGCCTTTGGTTTTACTGATTGATAGGTTGATTTGGTTAAGCATGCATATACACAACTAGACTTTCTGTCATGTAAAATGAGCAACCAACATGTCACTTTATTCTTGCATAACAATTTGTTTAGGGGTTCTTTGTTCCTCCTTTTCATTGATCATGGGCTAAATTCCTAAGAAGACGTCCCAAAGAGCGGAACATGCTTGGTTATGGACAGGTACTGATTTTGGAGACCATTAGTGAGCATGCTTCTTTTTTTAAAAGGGGAGACCATTAGTGAGTATGCTTGAGTGTGCTCATGATGTGATTCTCATTGTTGAGGGCTTTTATGGGAGCATGTGTCTTTATTGAGCATATTTTTCTTTTTATATTTGAGATGTCTGGCCTTTACATTAGCACGGAAAGTCTAGATAAATAGGCATAGGGATCAATGATGACCGACATGTGAAAGATTCAATCCAACTGGAATACACCACTGTCTCCAGCCACACTTTGTCCACCCCTCTATTATCTCTATTTTATAATTTAATGCTTAAATTTCTTGTTTACTAATATCTATATCTAGCTTTTTTTTGAATCATCATGAGATTCATTCAAATCAGGTAATATAGTGTGAGTCAATTCTTTATTACTCGCGTGCATTTTCCCTGTTTTCAATAATATCAAGGTCGCTCGAGTGGCTGGATACACGATGTTGATTTGCCAAATTTTCTGTTTACTGTCTTGACATTCCTCTCTCTCCTACTGCTACTTTTAAAAGATACTGGCTTCTTACTGGACTGCTTCTGAACCTGCCTAGTTGGATGGAAAGAGGATACTCTATTCTTCGGTGGTTAGTGAATTATGAAAAAAGGGTGCTTTGATGTCTCTGTGTAAACTTCACCAATGATTCACCAACTTCGTAATTCCAATAGTTTTTTTTCTTTTCTAGTAAGGACTGCTAGTATTACGGATTTTCATTCTGTTTCTTGGGCTATACTTTGTTCTAAAAACCAACGAGGTTGCGGTCTCATATGGTTGAAAGAGTTCAAGACGACCTTGTTATCCACATAGCTATGTTTCTTGGAGGATCAAATCAATTTTTATGGAAGGAGGTAGCTCAATATAAATGTTTTCTTGATGGTAGGTGGTAAGTCTCAGAGTGACAGATGCCTTTCGTAGGTCTGGCCAATATTTTTCAGTCTGTATCTCTTTTACAGATCTACTCCATTTCTTATGAGTATCGATCCAATATCTCCTTTTGGCATGAAAATTAGGTGCATTGATTCTTACTGTGTGATTGTGTCACTTGAACTGTTTGACTTATCTACTTGTAAGGAAGCCTGTGTGCTAGATTGCTTTGAAGGTGTATCATGCACCCTAGCATTAGCAGTACTTTTGAATGTTGAAGCTGAGCCTTTTCTTAGATTCCTGAAAAGCCAGATTTGCTCACCCCTGCTTCCTTAGATGCTAGATGGTTTGAGTGGGGGAGTGGTAAGGTCTTCTCGGATATAATGATGGTATATAATGATCTTCCTTGCTAAATACCTGCCTCTCGGGCTAGTTTGATTTGATTGTTCGGATTCCAGCAAACATTCAGTACTCCCTTGTGCCATTTCCATATGACAGTTTTTGTGTGTGTGTGTGCACACACACACACATGGGGGTGGGGGGGGGATTCCCAAAGTATTTCCAGTTGCAGCTTTATCTGACGAATGTTGACCAGACCTTCTTGCCCTGTGGCATCACTCCAGCTATCTTAAAGTGCCTATTCAATTATGGTGCCCTTTATCAGATAGTTTAGCTTCAACAACCATCCAAAGAGGCTCCTATATGCTGCTGCTAGTGGCCATCCTGTACTTTGAATAATCCTTGGCTGTCTTATTTATTGGTTGGTTTTGTATTGCAGTTTGGATTGAAATGGAATTCTGAAGTTCTCAATCTTCCTTCTCATCTACATGTTAAGGCTACTTGTTGTAATAGCTTTATTAGCAGAAGTTCTCAGGAAGGGTGAGGAGGCGAGAGGGGCTATATCGAATATATGAATCAACTATCTGCTGAAGTTCTGATTTCTTTCATTAATAGTGCAATGAAGACCTTGTCAGTTCCAAAAAAAACTGCTGCATGTTTTTATTTTTAATGGTGATCTTTTGTTTTGAACATGTAATGTATCCATAATTTTGACATCTCTTGTGCACTTTTCAAACAGTCCGGAGAGTTGTAGAAAATTGAACTATTAGCTGCTTGAGGCAAAATGGAGGCAAAGAGTGGCGAGGAGAGTGCTAGTGTGAAAATCACACTACCCATCTCACAATGCAGCAACCTCAAAACAGCATCCAGTGATCAACAATTTAAGGAAATTCTGCAAGACATTCGATCCTCTAAGGCTAATGTAAGTTTTTTCAAATATATTTTACAAAAGATATATAATTAGATATTTGTTTAAACTTTCTGCATCCAAATGTTGCTATATCAACTGCACCTCTCTATTCTGTTTATTGTGATTAAAGAACTTAAATTCTTTTACCTTAATAATATTGCAGGCTGTTATCAACTATGGTGCTTCCTGGTATGTAGTTCAGTCACAACATATATTGTCTAACAATAATGATGCACTTTTTGATTACCTCATATTAACTTTTTTTGATATCTGGCTTTACCTCGTCAAGGAACAATAACTTATTGTTCCTGGTATTGATGAGTTATATCTGGGGCCAAATTGGGCCCTTCTTGAGTAGTAAATTATAGACTAAATGTTTCCAACGTCATTGAGAATGTAACATAAACACGGAATAAGCGTGCATCTCATGTGAGAACTTTGATTTTGAGCTTTGTCACGTGTATTGGATAAATGAGGATTGGATTCTTTGCTATCATCATACTTGTAAGGGTGGCCAGGTACCAAGGTTGCATGTCTTCATGCCTTAACACATATAGATGCTCCTTCAGATTCAGGTTATTTTTCCTCTTATATACATGTGTAGTGATTCATGATTATTCCCCTATTATATGCATATATTTTATGATTATCATGAGTATTTTCCCTATTATATACATATATTTTATGATTATATACATAGTGACAAGTTGGAGTTTGATTACCTTTGATATTGTTCTATCAAACAATTATGCAGAAAGTTTTGGGGGAATGCAGGGAAAAATTGTTCAAAATATAGGCAACAAATGTAGAAAAACTAGAAAAAATCAGATGTATTACATGTATATCATATATGAATGTATATGTTATTCGTATATATGCTTTATGCTTTATGTTTTCTTGTGTGCTTTAGATTTGTCGTCTTTAGCTTTTCTTTTATCCCATATTGCCAAGTTCTATTCCTCACTTACTCTCTTATCCTATATATTAGTATATGTGCTATTCCTCACTTACTCTCTTATCCCATATATTAGTATATGTGCTTTATGGCATTATGTTTTTGTTATTTTCCTTTGTTATGGGCTTTAGACTTGTCTTGTCTTAGCCTTTTAATTTTATCCCATATTGCCAATCTCTGACTATTGGCTTACTCTCTTATCCTATAAAAGTGAGTCTATTATACTGTTTTTGGATTATCGAATAGTCTCTTTTTCTAATCTATATGGTTTCAGAGAAACATGATCCACCCTAGCTCTTCTAACCCTAGCCGCCATCCACCCTCATATCCCTACTCGCCATCCACCCTCTTCCCTCCCCTAGCCGCCACCCACCATCTCTTCACCCTTGCTGCCGCTGCCTCCCTCTCCCTTGCTGCCGCCGCCTCCTCCTTCCCTTCTCTCTGCCCTTCTCCCCTCCCTCAAGCCTCCTCCAGTCCCTCCCCTCAAGCCCGCTGTAGCCCCCACCCTCAACCCCCCTTCACACACCAACGCTGAACCCCCCTTTTGCCGCCGCTATCCCTCCATCCCCTCACCCACCACCACCTCTCTCTCTCCATTGCTGCCCTCCATCCTTCACCCACTCATTCCCCACCACCCTCTCCCAATAGTTTAGCCTCCCCATCCATATCCCTTCTCTCTTTCTTCCCCATCTCTGTCTCTGGGTAGTTTTGAAAATTGCATGTTGACGGTTTAATTGTTCTACATTTGCTATCTGCCCGCGCTAATGGTTGAGAAAATCTTCTCTCCATGGTGGCGTAGGTTTTCTTCTGACCTCTACTGTCCCGTCTGAGGGTTTCTCTGATCTAATGCGTTAGATCTTCTACCGCTGCCTACCGCCCCATTGAGGGTTTCTACTGGTTTATTGAACTAGGCCTTTTGTTGCCCATGTGTTGGGTTCTTATTTTTGCCTAATGACTACCACTGCTATTGCTTGCTCCCTGCTGCCGTTTCTCCTGTGCTGGATCTGTTGCGTCTGCTTATGCATTTAGCCGCCATCTATCTCTCTCATGGCCTCTACTGACCCGCTTCAGACACTTTGTGTCACCACCGTCCAGTTGGATGGATCCAACTTTCACACATGGTCTGTGGCCTTTGAGCTCTATGTCAAAGCTCAAGGACGTTATTCGCCTCTAATATCTGAAGGCCTGACTATACCTAGTGAAGGAGCTGATGCTAAAACCAAGCAAACCTATGATCTTTGGTCAAATGATGATATTGGTGTAATGACTTGGTTGGTCAATAGTTCTGAACCTAAAATTAGTCAGTCTCTTCTGCGCCTGAAGACTGCCAAAGCAATGTGGGACCAGCTGTCACACGTTTATTCTCATTAGCAAATTCCAAAGAAGGTGTTTGAAATTTTCAAACAACTGGCCAAGGAGTATTCTACGACCGATTCCGTAGAGAATTATTAATCAATATTATGCTCTCTGGGATGAGTTTGAAGTTTATCATCCCCACTCTGGTGATATGATCGAGGTACAACGACAACACAATGAATTACAACTGGTACAATTTCTTGCCGACTTACCCCACTCCTTTTCTGGGGTAGTCGATCAGTTATTATCCAACGATCCTTTATCTACTCTGTGCGGCATCCTCAAACAGGTTCAACGACTACCGTCTGTCTTCTTGTTACCACCTGACCACTTAGATGCTGCTCTTGCTGCTGGCTCAGGAGATTCCTTCTGTGGCCGTGGCTGTGGCCAGGGTCATTCTACTACTGGACCCGGTCGCGGTTCATCTTCTTCTGGCCCCGACTCTTCTGAATAACGTTCTTGTAACTTCTGTGAAAGAACCAATCACACTGAGGATCGCTGTTGGATAAAACATGGTAAGCATGCATGGGCAAATCAGGTCACTACTGATCAACCTGATTCTGCACCATCCTCTTCATCTTAGCCCTCTGCGGGTGGATTCGCGCCGAGTTCGAGAAGCTTCTCTTTTTCCCCCTTGCTCCCTCCACTACTGATGCCTCTACTGATGGAGGTTTTGCTTTTCTTGCATCTTCTGGTAAAAATACATGTGTGATTGATTCTGGCGCCACCTCTCATATATCTGGCAACTTTGCTTTGTTTTCCAGATCTACGTAAAACTTCTTCTATTAGACCTGTTACACTTGCTGATGGTTACCAAACACATGTCTCTGCATTGGAAATATCTGCACTCTTGAGAAATTACTATTGCGTTCACCTCTTTATGTTCCGAAGTTCCCTTTGAATTTGTTATCTGTTAGTAGAACTGTGAAGAGCCTCCGTTGCTATATCACTTTTGACCCAGATGGCGTCGTTTTTCAAGATCTACGCCCGAGGATGAGGATTGGTTCGGGCCATGAGAGACCAGACGGACTGTATTACTTGGATTTGCCGAAGCTGACTGCTTTGCTGGACTGCTTCTGTTACTGGCCTCCGATGGCATTATAGACTGGGACATCCATCTGCTGCAAAATTAAAGCATTTAATTCTTGCTATTTCTGATTCAACCTTTCACTGTGAAACTTGTACTTTGGGGAAACAAACTCGTGTTACCTTTTCTAAGAAAAATTGTGTTGGGTTCAAAGCACCTTTTGATATTGTACATGTTGATCTATGGGGTCCTTGTTCTGTCCCAAGTACTTTTGGTTTTTCGTTACTTTCTGATCTTTATTCATGATTGTTAGAATATTAGCCTATTTAGTCAATAGGTTTATTAGTCTATTGTGTACATGGGCCTGTTGCCCATGGCCCATTAGGGTTTAGTCCGCTTCCTTGTGCTTCCTTGTAAATACCTCCTCTCCTATATATATAGGACAAGGGTGTACATATCAACAACATAGTCACAACGTATACACTTATTCAAATGGTATTAAAGCAATAGCCCTGGGAATAGAACTCTAGCCACCGCCCCTCCGCTTCCCTCTTCTCTCTCCACATTCATGTAGCCCTAGCTGCCGCCTCTCCTTCCTAGAGAGCAACAATGGGAGATCGCCTGCTTGCGGTCGACGATTTTCTCTTACATGGCTTAGGCCGACATCTTGTTAGGCACATCCAAGCCTCCATGGTTGCATCTTCTTCTCCTTTCACATAGATCTTTATCTATGCAAGATCTTTATCTATGCACTGGCGCCATCATTCCTGGCCACCATCTATTCTTTTCAATCTATCCGAGTCTTTGGACGACGCCATCCTTCCCGTCCAAATCTATCTATCAGTTGTCACTTTACCCGAGATCCATTCATCATGCAACTCCGTACGTAGCTGCCGCCATTGAAGCAAGACACGACAAAGCAGATCCACATTGGGCTCTAGCAATCGTCTTCACCACCTTGATGCCCTGTCGTCTCTGCGTCCAGCCGCCGCACCAGCCATCAAAGCGTCCATCCATCACTCCACTTCTCGGGACCCCGGACGACACTGATTCCTGTCCTGATCCGGCCGTGGTTAAGTAAGGAGTCACAACTTTTCATGATCAAAGGAGTACAAAAGACAACGCTAATTCCCGTTGACCCATGGTGGTAATTCCTGTGATACTTTCTCTCTTGACGGTGCAAATTCCCGTTCAGATCGTGCATCAGCCACTGCCAACACGACATGTAGTCCAAACAACATGGCATGTTGTGCTCCAAAAATCATCCTTACGGCGTGGAGTTTTGCTCAGATCGCAACCGACACAGCATGCTGCTTAAACAACACAACATGTTGGATTTGAGAACTCTACCTGACGACGCATATCACGACATACACAACATGTCATCCTCGAACACGACGTGTTGACGGAGATCAAAGTTACGCCTTCGACATCAGACACAACGTGTCAACTTGGAACACGGTATGTCGACGGAGGTTCAGTTTACCCCTCCGACATCCGACACGGTGTGTCACATTTCCACACAACGTGTTGCAAGGAGTCAGTCATTTTTGAGCGAAGGAGCTAGACGACGAGTCAACAATATAATACGGCGTATTATTAGGAGTCTGCTTCTCACCCCCAACAATCTATACGACGTGTCAAGTTACACACATCGTGTCAGAAGCAGGCAGACTACTTTCAATTCCAGTTTTGACGTCCTCCAAAGGTCTATCTCTCCTCCTATACTTGATAATCAAATCCTATTATTCTTTGACCTAGCCCATTTTTTTTGCGAGGGCTCCGCCCCTGCACCCGCACCCCACATTTGTCGGCCTAAGCGCCAGACAAATATCCTTTTCTTGTCAAGAAAAAATCCATTTAATTTCTCTATCTGGATCTTGTTATCGGTTGGTTTGCATATTGACTCCGGTATCGGTCTTCTACCGAGAGTCATTCTGGCTAACTATCCAAGAGGGGACCTCACCTCAGCCATATTCTTTTTGCTGATGATATCAGTGCCACTTCTTTTCCTACTGAGCAACATTCCGAAGTGTATTTCCTCCTACCGAGTTTGCATTCTGGTAATATTTCTATTTTTGTTCTTCTCTACATACTACACCTCTCGTTTTACCTTTCCCCTTTCCACCCTCCCATCCATCATATGTGTGTCTTCCCACTTGTGGGGGGGGTCATGTTTCCCTTTTTCCATACCGTCTACTCACTCTCGTCGAATTTGGTGGGCGGGGGGGGGGGAATAGAAGAGAGAGAGGAGGGTATGAAGAGAACAGGAGAGAGGATATCAGGAGAGAGATGAGATGAGATGATATATTCTAGGCTATCTTCCTGGAGCTTCATATTCTTCAACACTTCTGCTTTACTGATGTCTTTGTGGCGCGTCATTCCCACTTAGCATCACTTTACATTTCAGACAACATTGAAGGATCTCACAGTTCCAACATTGACACCAAGACTTTTGTGTTAGTACCACATTATGTACATCAACACATGAGCTGTTACAGCTAATTCTGGCCTCTAGTCCTCCCTTTGGTGTTGATGATGCTCCAGTTGATCATCCGTGCTGCATTAATGGTGTCCCAGATGGTTGCTTCTTCATCTCCGAAACTCTTCTTCTTCAAGGCCGTGCTAATTTTGTATCTGCAAGGATTCATCCACAATGATCTTTACCGATCTACTTCGACGTGTTGAGACGACACCTCAACACCTCGTTCAGGATGTTCGTGCCACATTATGCACGTTTGTAGTCTTCTGTGCTATTTCCAATTGGCTACACTTCTCAGACAATTCAAAGACACCTCTACTGTTGTATCAGCATTGCTTCGCGTTCATGCCGCGATATGTACGCGAGATGTGTTGACGTGCGCTTATTCTACTCACACATTCCTCTCTTGTGAAGATGGCGTAGTCGCGATATTTATGATTGTCTGCTTCAAACGCTCTTCATTCTAGATGCACTTCAAATGAAAGACCTTCAAAGCTCAAGCTTCTCCATCCTGCATAACACATCTCAAAGAGGCGTCATCATATCTTTTAGTTAGGAAGTATTTTTTAAGGGGGAGTAACAATTTTTTTATATGGG
Source organism: Alisma plantago-aquatica (assembly GCA_963693085.1). Lineage (NCBI taxonomy): Eukaryota > Viridiplantae > Streptophyta > Magnoliopsida > Alismatales > Alismataceae > Alisma > Alisma plantago-aquatica. The sequence continues at coordinate 1,285,208,871 of OY856409.1, forward strand.
GAGTGACATATATATCTTACATTTATCGTTTATTTCTTATCGTTCAATCGAGTCATGTAACTCCAAGCTTGGACATGTGTTTACCATGCTCCAGCTTGAGGGGGAGTGTTAGAATGTTAGCCTATTTAGTTAACAAATTAATTAGTCTATTGTGTACATGGTCCTATTGCCCATGGCCCATAGGGTTTAGTCCGCTTCCTTGTAATTGCCTCCTCTCCTATATATATAGGACATGGGTGTACATATCAATACAACAACACAGTAACAACGTATACACTTGTTCCTGCTATTTATGATTCAGTCTTTCACTGTGAAACTTGAACTTTGAGCAAACAAACTCGTACTACCTTTTCTAAGAAAAATTGTATTGGGTCCAAAGCACCTTTTGATATTGTACATGTTGATGTGTAGGGTCCTTGTTCTGTCCCAAGTACTTATGGTTTTCGTTACTTTCAGAGCTTTATTGATGATTTTTCTAGAACTACATGGTTGTTTTTATTAAAAGATCGCTCCCACATGCTTGACACTATCATGACCTTTTTTTGCTGAGATCTGTACCCAGTTTGATAAATCTATCAAAATTTTTCGCACTAACAATGCGTTGGAGTTTGTGCAAACATGTGTTAGCCAGTTTTGCCGTAAATTGGGTACTATTCATCAAACTTCATGTTCATATACTCCACAACAAAATGGGGTTGCCGAACGCGAAAATCGGCATCTCCTAAAAGTTGCCCGCACTCCTCTTTTTCATTATCATGTACCCCAAACCTTTTGTCCTGAAGCTATCTTAACTACCTGCTACCTGATTAATTGCACACCCTCATTTGTTCTTGGAAATCAAATACCTTATCAAATTCGTTATCTCGATGCTCCTCTTTTTCATGTACCTCAGATTTTTGGAAGCACCTGCTTTGTCAAAACCCTTCGTCCTGGTTTATCTAAACTTGCCCCTCCATCTACCAAATGTGTGTTCTTGAGATATTCTCGGACTCAGAAAGGCAACAATTGCTACGATCCTGCTGCAAAGAAATGGTTTGTTAGTGCTGATGAGGTATTCTTTGAGGAGTCTCCATACTATTCTCCAACATGTTTTATATTGACATATGATCTGTTACTTGATACATTTCTAATTGTGTCGAATGACACTGACTTGTCTTCTCTGAATGTGGCTCCATCTATGCCTCTGAAAGTGTATCAACGACGCTTGAGAAATACAACTCCCTCTATGGCCCCTCCATCTCTAGTTCCTCAATCCTCGTCACCTCATGCACTTTCTGATTTAGATGTTCCTATTAGCTTGGGAAAAGGGACCACGTCTTGTACTGGACACCCTATTGGCAATTTTTGTTACGACTAACCTGGGGATGAATTTTGCAAATTTTACCTCTGCTTTATCTCCTATATCTGTTTTCAAGAATGCTGCTCAGGCTTTACAACATCCTGCGTGGCAACAGGCTATGGAAACTAAAATACATGCCCTTACTGATCGCCATACGTGAGACTTAATTGTTGCACCTGCTTCTTGCTGCACCTGTCGGGTGTCGTTGGGTCTTTATTGTAAAGTACCAACCCATGGCACAATTGAACGCCTGAAAGCTCGTCTTTTTGCCAGAGGGTCACTCAAACATATGGCATTGACTACTTCCAGACTTTTTCTCTTGTACGTCTCAATTCCATTCGGGTTCTTATAATAGTAGCGGTTAATTGTGAATGGCCTCTGTTTCAGTTAGATGTTAAAAATGTCGTTCTATATGGTGATTTACATGAGGAAGTATACATGGAACAACCACCTGGATTCGTCACTAAGGGGGAGGGCTCCAATATGTGCAGGTTGTGCAAAGCAATCTATGGACTGAAACAGAGTCCATGTGCCTGGTTTGACAAACTAAGTATCCTTCAACAGTTTAGCTTTTGCCGTTGTCATTCTGATCACTCCGTATTCATTAAGAAAATTCCTCTGGCCTTGTCATCTTGATCGTGTATGTTGATGATATTATTTTATCTGGAAGTGATCAAACAAGCATTCAGGCTGCTAAGAATATTTGGCAAAACACTTTGTCATTGAGATCTGGGGAAATTAAGATATTTTCTGGCAAAACACTTTGTCGCTCTTCCTTAGGAATTTTGCTTATCTCAGAGGAAATATGTTCTGGATCTGTTGTAAAAAACGAGACTACTTGGTGCAAAACCCACTGCTACTCCCTTAGATCCTAATACAAACTGGGATGATGATACTTCTCCATATCTCGACCACCGTCAATATTGCCGGTTAGTTGGTAAACTTATATATCTGACAGTGACGAGGGATGATATCCCTTCTGCGGCAGGCTTAGTAGATATCTGGATAAACCCAGACATTGCCATTGGGATGCTGTGTGTCACATTTTGAAGTATTTGAAAAATTCTCCAGGCAAAGGCTTATTTTACAGAAATCATGGGCACTTTAAAATTACAGGGTACTCTGATTTGGACTATGCAGGCAACATATTAGACCGTAAATCTACTTCTGGTTATTGCACCTTTGTAGGTGGTAATCTTGTTACCTGGCGTAGTAAGAAGCGAAATATTGTCGCCCGCTCCAGTACTGAAGTTGAGTATAGAGCTATGGCTCATATTGCATGTGAACTTTTATGGGTCCGTGGTCTTCTGAAAGAATTTGATATATCCGACTCTGATCCTATTCCTATGCATTGTGATAATAAGGCTGCTATCTTTATTGCTAGTAATGCAACCTTTCATGAGCGGACTAAACATATTGAGGTGGATTGTCATTTTGTCAGAGAAGCTGTCTTGTCTAGTGCTCTCTCCATTCCATATACTCATACTTTTGATCAAGTTGTAGATATCTTCACCAAACTTCTTCCTAAGGCCAGATTCAATAGCATGGTTGACAAGTTGGGCATGATTGATATCTATGCTCCAGCTTGAGGGGGAGTATTAGTATATATGCTTTATTGCATTATGTTTTTGTTATTTTCCTTTGTTATGGGTTTTAGACTTGTTTTGTCTCTAGCCTTTTTCTTTTATCCCATATTGCCTATTTCTGACTATTGGCTTACTCTCTTATCCTATAAGGCCCCGTTTGCTTTGAGGGATTACCAGTAGTGTAGGATTTCATTTCTGTCCGTAATCCCAAACCCACATTTGATTAGCCAAAAATGTCACCGGGATTTTAGTCCCAAAGTATTAAAAGTCCCAATCATACTGGACATCGCCATCCCGGCTACCCCCTAGGTATTGACGCAATATTAGTCTAACCCGACCCCTAACACTCCCTCCCCTCCCCCACTCCCGACCACAACACCCACCTCTGAAGCAGTTTCGTCCTCAGCCACTCGGCCTCCAACTCGTCTTGCTCCATCAGGTTCTCATGAAGATGACGGAAGGAAACTGCAGCCCGTCTTGCATTCCCACCATCTCCTTTCCACTCCATCATGGCTTTTGGCAAAGATGAAAGAGGCCAAAGTTTTGGTCAGGAATCTTCAAATATTGAATTCATGGCTTACCTGAAAGTGAGCTATGAAATGGAAGAGGCCGAGCTTTAATCGAAGAATTTCTTAAATACTGACAGTTGAGACTCGATTCTAGCAGTGTTTAAAAGTTAATTTAGCTTCCACAGTAGTTGACAACAGAACAACGTTAATCTGGGTGAGAAGAAGATGCAATTCTGTTGTTTCCTGACTGCATCACTCGGCGGCCATCAATCATCATATGGCTTTATTTAGACGCATGGAGACATTAAAAAGGCTGCTTGCCCTGTGTGGTAGTCGTAAAAACCTGTAAACTGCAGGGAGCGGAACTGATTCAAAGATTACAACTTTGACATCGAACATGTTTAGGATGAAGGAAAAGAAAACCTATTCCAACATCCATCCAAACGCAGGTTGTAGGTTTTCTTTCTCCTTTCCGCTCTATCTACTGCCTGATCCCATACTCTTCAAATCCTATTGAATACCTATCCCTTAAACCAAACACGACCTAAAAGAGAGTTTATTGTACTATTTTTGGATTATCGAATAAACTCTTTTTCTAATCTATACTATAAAAGAGAGTGCATTGTATTTGTTTTAAACACATCAAACAAAGGTTTTTTGTTTCTATATGGTATCAGATCGTTACGACCCACCCTAATCTTTTCCCTCCCCAACCCTAATGCTGCCCACACCTACCATATCCTCACCCTAGCCACCATCCCCCCATCCCCCCTTCACCCACAACTCGCCACCGCCCCCTCTCCTCCACCCAACCATCGTCAGTCCTCCACTCGCCACCGCCCCTACATCCTGCTTCTCCCGCCGCCACAACCCCTCCACCTCCCTACTCCTGCCGCCACAACCCCTCCAACCCCTGATCCCGCCGCCACCTCCATCCACCTCCCCACCTGCTGCCGTTGTCCGCCAACAAGCCGCTGCCCCTCCCACCCGCCGTAGCTCACCGCCCCTCTCCACTCCTCCCACCCCACCTTCCACCCCACCCACCCACCTCTCCCTACCCTTCCCTCCACCATCTTATCTCTTTGTCTCCACTGCTAAGCCTTCATCCGTTCCATTTCCTTCTCTGTATCTCGACACTTTTTAAAATAGCACGTTGAAGATCTAAAAGGACGACCTTTCTTTCCTGCCTATGCCTCATGTTGGAGTAACTCTCTCCCTGTGATGGCGTAGGTATTTCTTATCTCTCCTGCCCCTATGTGGGTTTCTCAAATCTACTGCTACTACTGCCCCTATGTGGATTTCTTAGATTTATTGATCAAGATCTACTACCGTGCCTCTGCCACCCCTTTGTGGGTTTCTCAGATCTAGTAATCTAGATCTACTTCTTGTGTTGCTGCTACTTCATCTCTGTATCACTCTGGCTTCGATGACAACTACAAATCCTTCTTGGTCTTTGTGTGTGACGACCGTGAAACTCAATGGATCAAACTATCGCCTTTAGTCGACATCGTTTGAACTATATGTTAAAGCCCAACGACGCTATTCCTACATTTCTTTTGATGCTCCAATCCTTCCTGATGCTACAACGGATGAAAAAGCCAAGCAAGCCTACGTGCAACGGTCTAAAGATGATTCCGAGGTTATGGCATGGATGATGAATAGTGTTGAACCGAAGATCAGTCAATCTCTCCTTCGCCTTCAGAATGCTGAAACTATGTGGGATCAATTATCCCATGTGTATTCTCTCCAACAGAACCCAAAGAAGGTTTTCTATACCTTCAAGAATCTGACGAAAAAGGAGTATTCGACTGATGGATCTGTCAAAAACTACTACAACTAATGTTTGGCACTCTGGGATGAATACGAAGTATACCATCCCTTCTCTTCTGACATCAAAGAAATTCAGAGGCAATGCAACAAACTTCAGTTAGTTTAGTTCCTAGTTGGTCTCCCTTCATCTTTTTCTGGTGTTGCTGACCAGATCTTATGTAGTGATCCCTTACCCACACTAAGAGGTGTTGTCAAGCGTGTTCAACCCCTTTTCTTCCATATCTTTTCTATCTTCCACTTCCTCTGATCACTCGGTTCTTGCCATCCACTCCTATGACTCAGGTCCTTTTAGATGCTTTACAACCCTCTTTCTAAATTTGTAACTCTGTAGTGTCTTTTTCTAGGTTTTGCCTTAGTTTTTACGCATGTAACAGACTCTGGCAGCAACAACTCCTCTTGACGTCGGTGGATGATTGTGGCTTTGCTCCTAAGTCCCAATAACTGTTAGGTCAAGGGGAGAAGAAGCTCGTGTCGATAGACACAATGGTGCTTGGCTGGCTGGAAAAAGGCTTGAAGCGGTTGGACTGGAGGCTTGTGGCGGCTGTGTGGAAGCTTGCGACAAACGGTGTTGGGGTCGGGGAGAATTTTCAGGGCTTAGCTCGCAGCATGAATGGGGAGGTGTCGGGGTCTAGGGGGTTGGGTTGGGGGTTTGCCGTGCTATTTTGTTGTTGTTTGAGAAATGAAAGGGGCCTGCGCTGCGTGCTTGGTGTGCTATTGTGGGACCGACTTGTCCTAACCTCTCCTGGCTGTGTGCAACATGTAAAATGGAATAAAAAAATTGGACATGGTCGGGCCATGTCCACTGCTTGTCCAGACGTGTCCAAGACGTCTCTGCATTCGACACGTGACAACCACACCAGGGAAGGTCCCCGGAAGTGTCCATCCTTCCTAGGTTATAAGTGTTATAGTACAAGCTATCGTCACATGTATGTCTCATTCGATGCTACTTTCCATGAATATGATATTTTCTTTTATGCCTTCATCCATGTCACCAGTCCCTCCAAACAATTTTGTTGATTTAGATATGTTTGACCCAATCTAATGGAGCCTGACATTCCTCCTAAAACAAATTCGATTCTTGAGTTTCCCAATGTCTATTACTGATTCCGTAAACAAAATCCCCAACTCTAGGTCCCAACTCAATCGTCTAGTTCTGAGGATTAAACACCTCATGTGGTTCTTCGAAAAGGACTATGTTCTCGCACTAGTCACCTCATTTCTCGTACATGTCATCTTTTCAAACTTTTTCACAACGCTAAAACCTTTACCCATCATTTAGACTCCATCCAAATCCTGAAAAGCTATCATGAGGCTCGTGGACACAATGGTTGGAAAAATGTAATGCTTGAAGATGTTAGAGAGTCTATTTACTTAAGTGGTTTACTCTATTTACTTAAGTTGTTTAGTCTATTTGTAATATGGGCCCAATTGTGTATTTGCCCATCAGGGTTTGTCTTGTGCAATGAAAGAGATATCGACGATACCGTCGGTATACCGATATCGACGACATCGGTCATCGGTTCACACAAACTTGTCGTTGGGATTGCAAATATCGGTAAACCGATGGTATACCGCCAAATACCGCCAAATACCGACAAATATCGACGAAATTTACTAGTATACCGACAAAAATACCGATTTTTTGCGTGCTCGAGTCTGATTCTGTTGTTTGAGAGGTGGAAATGGCAGAGCAAAGGGATCTCAACAACTAGGGCTCAGATAAGTCTAATCTAAGGTATGCCTTTATGTTTTCTACCATTTCTCTCATTTACACTTCATCGATCTCAATTAAAATCTAAATTCATCCCAAAATGCCTTAAATTGGCAAAGATCCCACCATCTGCTTTTTTATGTCTTCCTAATTGTATGTGTTCTTAGATCTACAACACATTCTCATAATCTACAATATAATCATAGTAATATACCTAAATTATCCATGGAATATAAGTATAATTTGCTGTCATTTTTAGTAGTAAGCTAATTCGTATACATATGTTCTTCTTACTAGTATTTTTATCATACAAAGGAAGACAATGTACTACTCCGCAACAAAACAAACAAATATTATAAAAAAGTATAGATTTTGTAATTTTCTAGTCATATACTGGTTTATATATGGCATTTGCTACATATATCCCACAACATGGACATGGTTGACATGGTAACTACACTTTTATATTATCGCATCCCCACGACGTGCATATAGTGGGAATGGTAATAATGGCTTTTATACTTATCCCTTTATTGTGCATAATCAATGAAGAAACTCATTACCGCATATCAAGATACCGTGCAACAAACAACGGTGGAGAAAAGCGTCACAATAGTGATGGTGCCTAACTTCCTTGATAGTCATGAAGTTAATTGTCAAAGTTACACATTCAAGAAGAGCAATAGAATGCCCTGGTGTATATTTTCTTTCAGAAACTGATATGATGCATATGAGACAGTACTATAAAATTCTAAAACATATCATGTTTAATTACATAATACGAACAAGTATTATACACTTATATAGTATTGTACATGACGTGTATGAGCAACACGTAACTTCATACCACCAACCTTTCATAATGTACATGTCAGGGAGCAATATGTCAACCATATCAACTCAATATTGTATGGAGAATCAGTGTGTAACTCGGCATACAACTGATATGACTTAGTAAGTTACTATGCTATTCATGTGTTGTAAATTGGATATTATTGCATAAGTGTGTGTATTTATGTTTATGGATTGTGCTAGTAAATTTCCAAATCTTAATTCCAATATTTTGTCATCGAAATCCTTCATCGAAATTTGCAGAAAACATGACAGGTTCCCTACCTCCCACATGATGGAGAACCCCCCACCACATACCCCTTATAGAATTTTGTTGCATAAAATGATGCATTTAGGTGTAGAGATTACACCTGTAAAATTTCATGATTTAATTCGTTCATTTTAGCGTCGATATGGCCAGGATTGCATCCGTCGATATTTCCGTCGGTATCCTAGTAAATATCTATATCCAAGCTGTCGAAACGACATCGATATCGGTCATTTAATTCCTTGGTCTTGTGTCTGTATGCTTCCCCCTTATCCTATTTATAGGAAAGGGCGGCTTCCCTTCTATCAATAAGAAAAACTCTACACGAGGGGATTCCCCATCATATCTTCTTTTCTACATGGTATTAGAGAAGCCTTTCCTGTGGCTCCCCCAACCCTAAGAGAGAAAGAGCGCAAAGGAGAGATGCCTCCCCTTGCGAGCGGCTGCCGCCACTAGGCATTGCTTGGCTGCCCGCAGGGGTTTTCCATCCTCACTTCTTCCTGGAGTTGTCTCCATCTTCAACAAAAATTATCCACTTTGAAGTTACTGGTACCAGATCTACAAGGGACACTATGCCTCCATCAATCTTGCTTGTTAATGGAGCCGCCGCTATCCTATTCGCCGCCATCATCACAGATCTACACTGCCATTATCTACTCTGCCGCCGACTAATCCATGCCACCACCATTGAGATCTAATCCAAAATCTTGATAATTTTTTTTTTCTTTTCTACTGATATTGGGGACACATCGTCCCTATAATGCTATGGTGGAGATCCAAGAGGATTTCCCCCTCTTTTGTTGCTGTCTCTGGGGCTTTTCTGCTGTTGTTGGCCGCTAATAAGACATGTTGGTGGAGATCTGTTTCGTTCGCAAAATCTGCCCGCAACGACACGACATGTCACTTCTTGATATAGTGTGTTGGTTGCACCATGACACAGAGTATCACCTAAAGACACGACGTGTCACTTGCGTTCTGCCCCGAGATTCTGTCAACTGACACGACTTGTCACTGTACGACACGACGTGTCACTTGCTTCCTGTCGACGTTGACTTCTGTTGTTGTGGTATCAGACACGAGGTGTCTCTTCATCAACACGACGTGTCACCTGCTAATGCTTATTATGGTCTCGACATCTGTTAGCTGACAAGGCGGGTCACTATACGACACAACATGTTGCCTGCTTCTTGCCGGCATTGACTTGTACTGGTGCATCTACTGATGCGCAACTCGGCGTGTCTCTTCACTGACACGACGTGTCAACTGCTACTACTACTATTATTTTGCGTGCTTCACCATCTACATTGATTGTGTTACATGGCAGAGGTATCTCTACACGGCGAGTCCCTTCTTTATCCTTACTAGCAACATTTATCTTTCTTTTTCAAGCACATTTATTTGTCTTTTGTTGTTTCACCCCCTACCCTTCCCAACCCTATATACCTTTTGCCTACCTCCTCAATACTTGTTCTACCCCCATAGACATAGCGAACCTACTGATAATCAAATCCTATGATTTTTTGACCTTGGCCTAAGGGCCGGGCAAATCTCCTTTTCGGGTCATAAAAAGACCCATTTATTTTTCTATTCGAATCTATGTAATCGGGTCATGTTGCACCTTGACTCGAGTTGTCGGTTGCCTCTTTTACATATTAGCCTACATAAACCCTACCTCTATCATTGTTTTTGACTCTCCACCCTAACCACTCTCTTGGCTCTTTTCGTGGTTGGCGTAAGGGGGAGAATAGATGATGAGTACATGAAAGAGATGAGATGGAGGAGAGATGAAGACTTTAGGTCTAATGCTGTATGGATTAATTCTAATGTTATATGGATCTTCATGCCAGTTTTTCTGCTGATATATGAATCTTCATGCCTCTTTTACTACTGATATATGGATCCTTCTGCTATTATGTGGCGTTCCTTTTGCTTCTATGCAGATCCTTCTATTGTTATGTGGACTATTCATGCTAGTTTTGCTGCTGCTTGTTTCTGCTATGTGGAACATTCTGCTGCTATTATTGCTTATTCGTCATCATCTCGACTGCATCTATGAAGCTATTTGTTGATTGGTTTTCTATCCGACGACATCATTCTTACTACTTGTGCTATGATTAACATATTTTACTTCTTAGTGAGTTCACACTACTGTTATCCGTGCTCTATGTGCACGTTGACCCTTTGTATGTGCCTTGTACACGTATACTACTGCTGTGCTTGTAACCCGACACTCTCTGGGGACTTTGACCTAGCACTCTCTGGACTGTGATGTCTGCTACTAGGATGGAAATTATATGATGAGATGATGATGGTACCTTTTGTGACTTTCATGCGTATTGTTAGAAAGTATTAGCCTATTTAGTTAATAGGTTGTTCAGTCTATTATGTACATGGGCCTGTTAGCCCATGTCCCATTAGGGTTTAGTTTGCTTTCGTGTGCTTCCTTGTAATTGCCTCCTTTCCTATGTATAAGACAAGGGTGTACATATCAATGCAACAACGAATACACTTGTTTACATGGTATCAGAGCAATAGCCCTGGGAATCGAACCCTAGCCGTCGCCGCTTCCTTCTTCTCTCTCCACGCTCATGCTGCCCTAACTGCCCCCTCTCCTTTCTAGAGAGAGCGACAAGGGAGATCGCCCGCATGTAGGCGACCGCCGTTCCTTCCATGGCTTAGGCCGGCTGCCTGCCAGACACATCCCGGCCTCCAGGGTTGCCTCCTCTCCCCCTTTCACATAGATCTTTATCTATGTGTCGACACCATTATTCCCGACCATCTATTCTTTTCAATATAACCGAGTCTCCGGACGGTGCTAATTCCCGTCCATATCTATTTGTCATTTGTCACTTTCACCGAGTTCGTCACGCAACTCCGTACGTAGCCATTGCCATTGAAGCAACCACGCCAACTCAGATCTGCCTTCTGCTCAAGCAATCGTCCCCAACAACCACCACCACACTGCCTTTTGCCCAGTCGACGTTCGTCCATCACTCCATTGCCACACCTCTTATCGGAACCTTATATGACACTAATTCCTGTCTAGATTCAGGTTGTGGTCAAGCAAGTTGTAACGACCCCACCCCTCAACAACCCCCATTTAAGGAAGGCTAAGAAGCTGGTGCCGTTATCCCAAAACAGGATCAACTGGTTTTGCAAATAATAAAAAATAATTAATACATTCTACCACAACTAAGCTTAAAACATGATAATTTTTTTTCCTTTCACATACCTTTCAAAAATAGGAGTTTGGAACTTTACCCAAAGTAGAGTTCTATCTATCTAAATCCTCCGTTCTTTATTTAGCTTTATCCTTCAAATGTCACTTTGAATGTTCATCCACTTTCATGTATTCCTAAAACGCCGACAAACAAAACGTCGATCAATATAACAAATTATACTAGTATGTGGGGGAACCAAAAGCTTGCACATATTGTAAAAACATATTTGCAACCAAATTATTGCTTAACAGATCAAACTTTACGTTTTAAACATAACAACTCAATCCTAACATATGGTAGATCCCAAATAGCCCCTTTTGATTCTACCCTACAGGTAGACCAAGACATAGAGTTGTATAGTCGTATGATCCTACCCAAAGGTAGACCAAACATCGACTCATGATAACCTGATGATCCTACTCCAAGGGTAGATCAATAGCTAGGTCATCCATCTCTCACATGTACTCAAAGCTACAGAGGACTAGGATCTGAGCTAGTCATGCACATATACTTATGGTGATAGCCATAGTCACTTTATAGTTGCATGAAATAAAAGCCAATCAAGCAGTTAATTTCAAGCAACCGGTAAAACCTCGGAAATCACCGTGAAACTAGAGTGATTAGCCATAAGCGTAACCACATACCTTGATCAGGAGTCTAGATGTCCAAGCAAGCAATCAACCAACGAACCAAGCAAGTTCGCCCTGAAAGTTAATGCAACACACCCATGTATTACTATTTTATCCAAATCATCCTTAAGACTGACTTGGTTGTCAAGTTAGGGTTTCTAGGTCAACAACTCAACATTAGGGTTTTATAAGGTTTTTGGCTTCCCAATCCCTAGTTTTCACTTTTCATGTCTCTTTAGGTTACAAACCCTAATTCTTCATTAAATACACCTTTTATTTCAAGAAAATCCTAATTTATCAAATTATGAGTTGCTAAACTCAAATAACTTTCAAGTTGCCATTTTTATTCATAAAAGATCAATCTTCGATCAACCATAACAATTGGACATAATAGAATCATTAAATCTTGGAACTTAGGGTTTTAGCTCATCAACTACATTAAAGTTGCTAACTTTAGTTACTTTTCGAGCTAGAAGCATATTCAAGTAGTGCACATATTTTTATTGAGTTCTACGTGTTCTCCTGATCAATTTTCATATATGACATGTCTCATTACGATATACCGATAATTAGTTTATCATTTTTACACTATAAGCACTAATCTGACCAATAGCGTATTAACACATCAACATAATGCCATATTATCTGTTCCAACCTAGCCATCCGCGGGGCCGAGTTCAAGCCTATCGGCTCACGCCACCTTGGCGTCCTACACCCGCATGGACGGGATAGAAAAAATAAAACGAAGGGACGATATTGTCCTTACCTACCTGTATTGAACATCGGGGCAGCGCAGTCATTTCAGCGATCGTTGTCTTCAACCCCTCATCCCGCTGCTCCTCGCGAACCAGTGTCAGGGGCTAGTCAACCGGTGGGTTGACCTTGCGCTGTAGGGCGCCGACGAGTTAGGTAAAGGCACAATCACCTCCGCCTAGTCCAGACGAAGTCAAATGCGGGCTAGAACCTGCCGGAGGGTGTGAGATTAGCAGAAAGGGAGACCGATTTCATTGGCGGCGTACATGGTACGAAGAGGACAAATAGGGTGATCGTGGTAGGTTTCTTCTGATCCTTGTAGGGGTTCCTTGAATTCGCAGCAAATCTTCCCCTCACAAAGGGGGTTTACAATGTCTTTTATAGGCAGGATCGATCTCTCGAGCTTTAATGGAGTCATGGATCCACGGCGGTTTGGGGAAAACTCCCAAACGTGAACAAAACATGGACATCCATGGGTCGTTAGGTCCGATTTCCTCTCCCGAGATAAATATCTATGTTTTAGGACTCGTTATTGATCAGGGAGAGTGTGTGAAACGATTCTTCGTTTTACTGTTCCAACTTCCCAAAACGGGCTGAAGGTAGGAGACAAGCGGATCACCGTTGGATCTCAGATCCGATGGTTCAGGTTGCACGCGCCAAAGGAATTCTAGTATGAATGTAAATGGTGACATTTAATGATATTCTCTCACTTTAGGGATTCTTACAAAAATAATAACTCTCAAACCACATGTCCAATTAATCCCAAATTTTAAAGGAAAGTCCGTTATGACTTAAACTACACGTGTGCAAAGTTTGAGACTCAAATTCAAAAGTATGTGAGACTTTTCTTCTTATGCAAGTTATCACTTAATAAGGCATATTTTATTCATATTTTCTCTCTCTTTCTCTTCTACTTTCTTTATTTGGATTTCTTTTACAATTAGAAACCAAGTGGATTCGAAACCTAATCAATAAAGGTCATCCATACTACTTTCTAGAGAATTCCATATAATTCTCACCATTATTCTTATTTCTTTTATCTTTTTAATATTATGGGATTTCTTTTTGTCTTTTCTTCCCTTTTTATCACATTGGACTCACTAACTCATTAGGATCCACGAAACTACTCATTTAAAGGAAATATCGCAAAAGAACTCATTCGTTGAACATATATTATACAATTTTCATACATGTACATTTTATTTGAGAAATTGCGTTTCAATCAATACAAACCCAAAAATTGGGGTTGTAACACAAGTAGTAACCACTTTTAATGATCAAAGGACTACAAAAGATGAAGCTAATTCCCGTCGACCCATGGTGCTAATTCTTGGGGTACTTTGTCTCCTTGACGATGCAAATTCCCATCAGATCGTGCTTCAACAACATCCTACACGACGTGTTGGCCAACCAACATGGCGTGTAGCAGTCCAAAATTCACTCAGTGACGCAAACGTTTGTCCAGATCGCAAGTCAAACATTGTTTTGACAACCAACCCGACATGTCAGCGGAAGTCTGTCATCTCCAGTTCGTCCAGATCGCAAGTTACACGACGTGTTGACATCTAAGAAGCACATATATGGATGTAGACAAGGACACGTGACACGACGATTTTTAAAAATATAGGACACTAACATGACATTGGATACGACAATATATATACATACAAACATATATATATATATTTATTTATTTACATATGTATACAATTTTAAACATGTATATCTATATAATTTATTTGTTAAAGACAACAAGATCCATAATTCTCAACAACAAACACGAACAACGATCACCAAAAGACCCACATTATTCACATATGCATTCAAACCCACTATGCTATTAGCATACAAAATGATATATTATAATATCCAAGAATGACAAACTAGAGAAAAATCACTACAAGTTAATTACATATACGGTAAGTTTTTTTTTAGTTAAAATACTAATGGAGTGGAGTACCGGGAAGAGGAGGGGAAACAAAAGTGATGGAGGGGAGATATGTATTGGTAGTGGTGATGGTGCTGAAGCATGAGGTTAACACATTTAGGGCACGTTTGCTTTGCGTGTTCTACTGTATTGGATTGTAATCTTAAATCCTTTAGCAGAAAATCTAAGTTTGGTTTATGGTAGCTGTAAACTGAGCGGAATCCAACATTTCTCAAATATACAGTGCGCGCGGGATGAAGATCCCCGTCTCAAAAGTGTCGGGCGCCAGACTGCAGCAAATTTGCGGGACCGTTTCTGTTAACGGCTGCTGACAGCTGTGCCCTCTGCACATGACGGCTGGTCCCCACATCAAAAGGCAGAGACAACGTGCAGGTGAACCAAACATACTACTTTTTAGTTCTGTATTTATAAAAGTCAGCAAATTACGAAACGGAGAGTGAACAAATTCTGAATTTCTTGTAATCCCATCAGATCCCATAAAGCAAACGTGCCCTTAGTAGTCATGTAGGAGTGGAGGGTAGAGGAAAGAGACAAGTAAAACAGGAGGACAAAATGTTTGAAGAAGGGAAAATAGGGAAGGAGAGTTTTTAAGGGATTAGGAAGAAGCACACATGGAGGACTCTACACATCAGACGACCAATGAAGTAGGAAGAAGAGGAAGGAGAAAAGGAACAAGTGAAATAAAATATAGAGGAAGAGGGAAGGAGTTCCTAGAGGGGAGGAAGCTGCTTCTTGTGGCTGATCTAGGTCTTAGCAGCTCCTGCTGCAAATGGTTGCTGCTTGTGGCGGCTTCAACTCCTAGTGGTTGTTGCTGCAAAAGCTACTTGTAGCAGCTCCCATATCCTTGTGGTGGCTGCTTGCAGTGGCTCCAACACCTAGATTATTCTTGTAGTAGTTGCTGCAAGTAGTGTCCAAGATGTGTGGACTGGGCTAGCTGTGTCCGCGAAGTGTCCAAGACATGCCCAGTTGGAAAAAAATGTGAAGTTGGACACGCTTGAGCCGTGTCTGCCGCGTGTGTAGGTGTGTCCACGGCTTGTCCATGTTGGACACGTGTCCGACACAGATACGGCAGCCTCCGGGAAGTATCCGTGCTTCTAGGTTTACATCCAACCCGACGTGTCGGCAAAGATCTGGTTTAAGCCTCCGACATCCTACACGGCGTGTAGGATCTCCACACGACATATTGGAAGGAGTCAATCATTTTCAACCAAAGGAGCTACACGACGTGTCAGCAACCTTAAACGGCGTGTCATCATGAGTTTGCATCTCACCCCACACAAGTTATACGACGTGTCAAGTTACACACATGCCATCAGAAGCAGTCAGACTGCTTCCAATTCCAGTTATGACATCCTCCAAAGGTTTATCTCCCCTCCAATACTTGATGATATTCAAATCCTGTTATTTTTTGACCTAGCCTAAAATGTTTTGGCAGGGCCTCTGCCCTTGCACCCCCACATTTGCGGGCCTAAGGGTCGAACAAATGTCTTTTTGGGTCAAAAAAGATTCATTTAATTTCTCTATCTGGATCTTATAAATGGATTTATTTTGCATATTGACTCCGGTTATCGGTTTTCCTTCCGAAAGCCATTCCGGTAGTGCCACTTCTTTTCCTACCGGGTTCCATTCTAGTAGTGCTCTTCCTCTTTCTACCGAGTTACCATTTCGGTAGTATTTCTATTTTTGTTCTTCTCTACATACTACACCTCTTATTTCACCTTTTACCTTTCCCACCCTCCCATCCACCATGTGTGTGTCTTCCACGCGCGCGCGCGGGGGGGGTCACATCTACTCACTCTCATCGTATTTGGTGTGCGGGGGTGGGGGGAATAGAGGAGAGAGATAGAGATGTGGGTATGAGGTGAACATGAGAGAGAGCATATGAGGAGAGAGACAAGAGATGAGATGAGATGATATATTTCAGGCTATCTTGAAGGAGCTTCGCATTGTTCAGCACATCTGCTGTCTACGTTGAGGCAGCTTTGTAGGATCTCTATTGCAACATTGACATCGAGCTTCTCGCGTTCATACCACATTATGTACGTCAGGACAAGAGCTGTTGCGTTTAATTCTAGCCTCTTGTTACCTTTGGTGTTGATGTTGTTCCAGTTGATCATCCTTGTTGCGTTCTCTTGAGACAGGGCAAGAGATGTTGTGGCTAATTCCGGCCTCTTGTTCTCTCTGGTGTTAATGGTGTTCCAGATGGTCGCTTCTTCATCTCCGAAGCTCGTCATCTTCAAGCCTGTGCAAATTTTTTATCTGTAGGGATTCATCCAGAGAGATCTTCACTGAGCTACTTCATCACGTCTTCTTTGAGTTGCATTAGCTAATACGTGTTGACACTTCAGCACCTCGTCCAACGTGTTCGTGCAACATTATGCACGTATGTAGTTTTCTGCGCTAATTACACTTGGCTACACCTCTTAGACAATTCAAAGACACCTCTACTGCTACATCGACATAGCTGTCTCCGTGTTCGTGCCGCGTTATGTATGTGGGATATGTTGATGTGCGCTTATTCCACCCCACATTTTTGTCCACTGAAGATGGCGTAGTCGTATTTATGATTGTCTGCTTCATATTTTCTTCATTCCAGATGCACTTTATAAGGAAGACCTTCTCTAGAAGCTCGAGCCTTTATATCTTGCAGAATACATCTCAAAGAGGCGTCATTATAGGTTTTTAGTTAGGAAGTATTGTTTAAGGGGGAGTAACAATTTTTGTATGGGGAGTGACATATCTATCTTTCATTTATCGTTTAATCGAGTCATGTAACTCCAAGCTTGGACATGTGTTCACCCATGCTCTAGCTTGAGGGGGAGTGTTAGAAAATATTAGCCTATTTAGTTAATAGGTTAATCACTCTATTATGTACGTGGGCATGTTAGCCCATGGCCCATTAGGGTTTAATCCGCTTCCGTGTGCTTCCTTGTAATTGGCTCCTTCCCTATATATAGGACAGGGGTGTACTGTGTACATATCAATACAACAACGAATACACTTGTTCACACGTATGACGGAGCTTCATGCATTTCTGCTACTGCTGTTCATCTTGGAGTTTTTTTTGCTGCTTTCTACTTTAGGCACAATGGTCTTTTATCCGACTATGTCATCTATTTTCTGCTACTGTGTTCCAACACTCTCTAGCTTGTTTGTGCTCTGCACATGTTGACTCTTTTCTTGTCCATGCCTTGTATACACGTTAAATTCTGCTACTGTGTTCCAACACTCTTTGGTCTGTTTCTTGACAACAGAGACTGCGATGAAGACCATGATGGCTACATGTAGATGTTTAATCTGCTCAAGATGCTACTTCATATTGATAAAAAAGTTCCTGCTATATGCTTTTGGATAATCTACTTGAGGGGGAGTATTTGAGTGCTTGAATGATTTATCGTAACATTGAGGGGGAGAAATTCTTGTATGAGTTTGGTTATCTTTTTATTATGTTTAGTCTGTCTGTCTGTTTGCAAGCTGACTTGGGATTCTCCCTAGCTCCAGGTAGAGGGGGAGTGTTAGAGAGTCTATTTACTTAAGTGGTTTAGTCTATTTACTTAAGTTGTTTAGTCTATTTGTAATATGGACCCAGTTCTGTATTGGCCCATTAGAGTTTGTCATGTGTCTGTATGCTTCCCCCTTATCCTATTTATAGGAAAGAGGGGCTGCCCTTCTATCAATAAGAAAAACTCTACACAAGGGGATTTCCCCATCATATCTTGTTTCCCACAGAAGAAATGTCAGCTTTGCATGAGAATGGAACTTGAGATCTTGTCCCGCCGTCCACAAATAAGAGCATTGTCGGTTGCAGCTTGATCTTCTTCGTCAAGTCCAATTCGACAGATCTGTTGAACGTCTTAAAGGCTTCTTGATTGCCAAAGGCTTCACCCAGACATATAACGTGAAGTTCTTTCAAACCTTTTCGCGAATCACTCGTGTTGCCTCTATTTGAGTTTTTTTTATTATCAAGAGAACCGCCCCCGTAGAAGCGTTCACTTTTGTGAACCCCCCCCAGACAACGTAAAACTCTTGGGCCCCGGACGTCCGCACACCCGAGAATCGGTTAAAGCACACAGTTGGCCGGCTTGCACGACAGGTACCAATTCGGAGGCGGCCACTGAGTTTCAAAACTGGGTCCCTTCATGAGGGGACACCGTGCCGAACCACTCCTCCCCAACCTCTATTTGAGTTGTTATCTCTATAGCAACTCAACAGGATTGGCCCTTCTTTTAGCTGATGTAAAAATGCCTTCATGGTCAATTGAAGGAAGTTTATGTGCAACAATCAATGATATTTACTATTGAGGGCGAGTGTTCTCAAATCTGCTAGATCAAACATCCCTTGTATGGCCTCAAACAGTCGCCTCGAGCATGGTCAACAAACTCACTGGCTTCCTTGCCTCTCTGGATTTTTTTATATCATGCAATGATCAAAATATGTTCTTCTCCAAGATTGCATTGGGAATCGTCATTTTAGCTACTATGTTGATGATCTCTTCATTACTAAGAGTGACACTATAGGAATTTCAGCTTTGAAAGAATCTCTCAAATCACATTTCCACACCAAGGGCAACTTTGCTACTTCTTGGGCTATGGAGCTTTACGTTCCAAAAGTGACATCAACCTCTCACATCAAATATATGTCTTAGATGTCCTTGCTGATTTAGGAATGCTCGACTCCGAGCCCGTCTCCTCTCTAATGAATTACCACACCAAACTCACGTTTGAGGGGAAGTCCTTTCATGTTCCTGAATAATATTGTTGCACTGTTGGGAAGTTGGTTTACCTCACTCGTCTGGACATTGCCTTTGCAGTCAACGCAGTTGGTCAACACATGGCTAAGCCTCTCATACGGGAGTCAAGTACAAAGGATTCTACGATGTCTGAAAGGTGCAACGACATGATCTTCTCTACAAAAAGCCTGCTCCAGACATTTCCCTGACCTCTAATGTTGATGTCGATTGGGCTAGGGACGTCAATGACAGAAGATCTACATCTGGTTAATGGTTTCTCCTGGGAAATCATTCCAACGGTTGGCGAAGTAAGAAACAATCAATTGTTTCTAGTTCTAGTACTGAAACAAAATATCACGCAATAGCCCATGCTTGATGAGAGATCTAATGGGTTACATCAATTCTCCACAAACTTGGCATTCCTGTATCATCTCCAACCATCCTTAAATGTGATAATCAAGTTACAATCTATATCACACAAAACCATGTGTTCCATGAGCGTACAAACACAGAAGTTGACTGCCACTTTGTAGGCGATTTGAAAGATCTTTACTCATATTTAAAGATTCGAGAATAGAATGTTGACATCTTCACCAAGCCACTTCTACCTTACTCCTTCAAGTACATGTGTAGCAAGCGCAAATACATGATGTATACTCTCCAGCTTGAGGGGGAGTGTTAGTGTAATAAGCAATTCTATTTTATTTGCTTCATTAGAATCAATGAGGCTCTCCCATTTATGCCCATTAGCGTCAATCTAGTTTATCATATTATGTTCTGCTGCTTCTGCATGTATACGTACTTTTGAGTCGGGTCTGTATATAAGACTCATTGTACTCCTTTTTATTGTGATTAAGATGGATCTCCAAGTTACACACACCACTAAACACCTTAACATCCATCATTAAACCAACAATTTAATTAAAACGATGATTTATAATATAAAATATTTCACCTTAGTGGTAGTGCATGTAAGTAAATATTATCTATGCTATTGCCGAGTACATTGGTTTGTGATTGCCTCAACCTAACCCTCACCCATGCAATATTATGGGTCTACATTTAATAGCGCAACACACCCATATAATATAATGGGCCAGGCTAGATGTGGACTAAAACCAGTTTTAGCAAACACATTGCTCAAACCTAATTTTGATAATGGTAAAACACCATTTTCATAACTGATTGACTTATAACCAATTTTGCATCGGTGTAGGCAGTTGCATAAGCCAATATAACATCATTAAAAGAATTGTCAGTTTGTTGATTTTGGTTGATACTTTCCTAAGTTGCTGACATGACAACATTTTAATTGAATTAATTGTATTAAAAATATCAATCCTTTTGTAGAATTATCAAAATTGTAGTGGCATCTCCACTGTGCTAACTGCCCCATAACCACCTCCACTTGCCTCCTCCACTCTCAACCACTTTGTCACAAGGCTCACACCGAACCCTCTACCACTTTCCTCCTATTTATTATGCTACCCTCATCCCTTCACACTCTTCCATCTCATCAACCTTCAATCTTCACACCGACAATGTCAACGGAGGTGAGACAGAGAAGGGGGTGTCGGAGGTGAAGATGGGCGGTGGGGCGTTGTGTGTGTGTTGGGGGGGGTGAAAGCATGAAGAGTAATAAAGAGGCGAGGGGCGACCGTGAGGGTGGAAGAGGTGGGCAGATGCGAAGAGGAGGGCACATAGAGCTTGGTGGTGTCGAGCAAACATGATGCATGAAGATATTATAGAAATAAGGCTTTGACAAGGTTTTCAAAACCGAACCGGAGAGTGAACTGGTTAGGCTTTTGGTTCTTGGTTCACTAATTTAAGTGATGGTTGGACCGGTTCAACCGGTGACATCAACATGATGTCATAATTTACTTTTTATTTTTTTTATCATATATGAAAATTTATGGAAAAACAAACATAAATATAGAAAAAAGGCATACAAACAACAATAATTCAATCAAATACTACATTTCATATGACAAATTATTGTGCAAGAGCAAAGGGAGTGCGAACACAAAGGAGTAAGTGGGAATAAGCATAAAATTGGGTCCAAGGACAACACACATGGCCAAGAATCTACAAGTTAGAGAAACCAGGATTAGTTCACCGGTTCAACTTGTAAGTTGACCAGTTATGGCTCGTTTGAAGTCATTTCTGGGTTTCCAAGTTAACCAAATCGTCCTAGCTTTCGATGTCTGGTTCAACCGACCAGTTTGGTTCAATTTTGACAACCATGGGTTGTGGTGCCATAAGTAATATATTTGGTCAATTACACATCATTTTAACAACCGAATATAAATTGTCAAGTGGAGATGTGACAAGCAAATTTTGGGAATTGGACAAGGTTTTTGAAACAAAACCCATTATAATAAAGCTTAACATGGGACAAGATAGGTATTGTGCCTAAAGATCATAATGTCAACTCTTATGATAGTGAACTGGAACTGATTTGGAGCCAAAATTGATGATAATGAAGTTGGGAATGAGTATCAACATATATACGAACTTGTCCTGGTGCTTGTTAGCTAATTTGGTAAAATCCTATGATTGATAATTGTTGTAGTACCTCAAAGGCCCAATTTGGTTGGGTGTAAAACAATTGTCAAAACATGAGTTGGACAATGAGAAATACATAGTGAGATCAAAATCATTCAATAGTTTGGTTAGGTGGGGATGAAACTCATCAAGTTGGATGATATTCTTTGGTAGCATGTCTATTCTTCAGCGTGGCACTTGCTTGTCATACACATCTGTTATCAGTGTGATGAGAGAAATGTGGAACGCGTGCAGTGGAAAAAGGTTGCGAAACAAACATATGACGTTGGATTTTCACTATACCAAACTGTCCCTCAACAAAGTTATTTGATTTTCATTTGTTGTCTTTAATATGAAACTTAGTTATAGAGAAATGTGATAAGGAGTCAAGAAAGGTTTTATAGATTCTACCATTAAATATCAAAATTCTTCAAATTGTTAGTCATCAAGGCGTCCGCCTAGGCCCATGCTTAAGACAGGGCGCCTCAAACTGGGTGTCCAGCCCCTAAAGTGACCTATGTGGCCGCCTAAGGCCTTATAGGCCCAAATTAAGCCACTTAAAGGGTAATTGAGCATGAGATAGGTCTAGATTTGGTCATATTAGATCAAGTTGAGTCATTTTATGGTTGGAGTAGGTCTGATTTAGCCCAAATCAAGTCAAACTTGGGTAAATTAGGTTTGATTTGGGGAAAGCATGCATGATTTGGGTAAAGTAGGTTTGATTTGGGGAAAGCATGCATGATTTGGGTAAAATAGGTTTGATTTGGCAAAATTAGGTATGATTTGATTCAATGTTTTAAAAAACGTTAAGCGGTAACCGTGCAGACAGCAACTTGTAACTGGTTAAGCGGTAAGCGGCCGATTAAGCGGCCGATTTTTTAAAAAACGGGTTTTAATTTCCTATATAATTTTATACAAAATTACATATATATGTATATAAATACTAATACTCTTTGGAACTTTTATATATATCTAAAGATTCTAAACACTCTACCCAACAGTAAAAACACCCAATTAGTTTATAAGATAGCTATAAGACAATAATTATAGCCATAATATAATAAACAATAGATTTGACATAGATAAAATACCCCACATACATGATTCAGAAATATTTTTGCATCACATGTTTACATAGTTAAGCAGTAAACGATAGACTCATTATTGGATACCTTTCTAACTTATTGTTGTATGTGCATATCATCAATTAGTCATACATTACAGCAGTACAATTAACTAAAGTATGCATTCTAAAATTAGATAATAGTTACATATATTTTACTTGTATAAATTACACTTTACAACAGTACCCTATTATCCCAACTTGCATACAAGTATGCATTCTATTAGACTAGGCTTATCATAGGATATTTAATGTATATAAGTTTAATATATTATAGTCAGTAATACTTGGGACCATATAGTTTATATAAAGTTACAGGTGTACAGCAAAATAAAAAAAAAACGGCCAAAAAGCGGGAAAAAAACAGGCAAAAAAACGGAAAAAACGGGTGAAAAACGGGAAAAAACGGCCGATTAATTACAAAAATGCTGAACGGCGATTTTGTCAAAAATCGAACGGCTGGGCCATTGGACCGATTAAACGGCCGTTTAATTGGGCGCTCAGCCCGTTTTTCATTTCACTGATTTGATCACATTAGGTCTTAGTTTGATCAATATGGGGGAAACTAGGGGTAGTTAGGTCTGGTAACTCATGTTACACAAAAATATGGTTGATTTTAAATTTGGGCAAATTAGGTCTAATTTGAAGAAAGCAAGCCTGATTTGGGGAAATTGGTATGGTTTGGGAAGGTTAGGTCTATCTAGCCAAATTAGGTCTCATTTAGGTCAATATAAGGAAAATTTGTGTAAGTTGGGTCTGATTAGGTCGTGTTATCCAATATTAGGCTTAATTTAGGCCAAATCATGTCAAATTTGGGTAGATTAGGTTTGATTTGGGGAAAATAAGTCTAATTTGGGAGAAATAGGTCTGATTTAAAGAGATTAGGTCTGATCTGACAATATTAGGCCTCATTTGAGCCAATATAGGAAAATCTGGGTAAGCTAGGTCTGATTCATAGTTATCCAGGCGCCCTAGGCACTAGGCAAGTCGCCTCAAACTAGGTGCCAAACTTATTAAGTGCATTAAGTGGGCAATATTAGGTCTCATTTGAGCCAATATAGGAAAATTTGGGTAAGTTAGGTTTGATTCTTAGTTATCAAGGCACCCTAGGCGCTAGGCAAGGCGCCTCACACTAGGTGCCAATCCTATTAAGTGCATTAAGTGGGCATCTAAGGCCTTTTAGACCCAGATTAAGCCATTCAAAGGCTAAATTAGCATGAATCGAGTTTAGATTTGGTCAAATTAAATCACCTCCAGTCATTTATGGTTGAAATAGGTCTGATTTATGCCAAATCAGGTCAAATTTTGGCAAATTAGGTCTAATCTGGGGGGAAACAGGTCTGATTTGGGGAAACTAGTCTGATTTGGGCCAGATTGGTAAGTCCTCATAGTGTTGTTTGTTAAAATTTGTCTACTTCCTCATGTTTGTTTTTCTTGCTTCTTTTTCGTTTTTTTAATCCTTTCTTCTGCGTTTTATTCCTAAATCCTACTATTGTATTTTTTTAATGAGTTATTCGTCCTATATCCCCTCCTATTACTATGTGAGTACGTGCATATTTCTTATTTCAGATCTGTCCTATATCTCCTCTCAAATCTACTACTGTTTACATATATTTGTTCTTCTTCTGATTTCTTCCTCCTAAATCTTCTCTCACAGCTACCGTTGTCTGCATGTTTCCATTTATTTTACTAACTTGTTCTTCCTCCCTCTGTATTTTCTATTTTACTGCTGTTTTTTGTTTTGTTTTTCTGAGTTCTACCTCCTCTTTCAATATTCTTTTACTGCTCTTGTGTTTGTCTTATTCTGACTTGTTTTTGTACAACTACTACCATTTGAATGTTTTTTTATCCCGTTTCTCTCTCAAATTCTTACTTATCTTCCTCTTATTGCTGTTTCTTTTTCTTTCTGTTAATTCTCTTACCCCTGATTCTCTTATAGTTATCAATTCAAATTAGAATTACAATAGCATTTAAGAATAAGTACATTATCACATATAGTATCATCTGGAATAACTGAAAAAAGTGAAAAAAGCCCAGAAAACCCTAGGCGCCGCTTGGCTCAAACCTACTGCCTAGACACCTTGACAAGTAGGGGTGAGCAGAATTCAGTTAATAACCGATTAACTGAATGGTTAATTTTTTTGGACAATTTGGTTAATTTGGTAAATCTATTTCGGAATCGGTTAAACGGTTAATTCGTCAGTTAAAAATGTTGTGTTTGGTTAACCGAATAACCGAATAGTCACAATTTATTCAAAAAGAAATATCTTGCTCATATATATACCTATATAATTTTACTTTTATTTCAAAAAATCTTCCTGTTTATAAACTAATCAAGCTTTTATGAACTATGTATCACTATGTTTACATGTAATATTACTATATTATAATCATTATTCAAAATTTTATAATTATTTTCATACAACATTATTATAAAATTGTTGTTTGGTTAATCAAATTACTCGACGGAATTAACCATTAACCGATTAATCATAACTGAACTAACCGACACCAATTTGGTTAGGTTAACGCTTAAAATCTTAAACCACAAACTAACCATTTAACCTAACCAAATTAACCGTAACCGACCGAATTAACCGAATGCCCACCCCTGACAAGTATGACCTGATTATGTCACTTTTTACATAGTTAGGTCTAATTTTTGCCAAATTAGGGCATAGTAGGTGAAATTAGATAAAATTTAAATTGCTAGTAAATATTAGGGCCAATCAGGTCTAGTTTAGGTAATGTAAGGTGTGATTTAACTATGTAATACTATGTTATTGTTAATATATCTTTCCTTTATGTTTATTTCATATTTCATATTACTACTGTACCTACATGTAATTTTCCCTTTAATATAAATAAGAGAGGAGAACCCTATTGGGTTCATCACGTTGCCTAGTGCAACACACAGATCCCGTCTCCCTTATGTTAACATGGTATCAAGAGCAACGTGATCCGACGCCGCTTCCGCTTCTCCCTCTCCTAGCGTCGCCGCATCCCCTCCCTCCCTCTCCCTTCTTCCCAACAGGGCGCCGCCGGCCCCCCCTCTCTCCAGGCCGCCGCCGCCGCCCGTGCGACATCTCTGCTCGCCGCCGGCGTGCGGCAGCAGCGGGGCTCCTTCACACTGCCGGCGCCGCTGCTCCTGGCCGGCTAGGGGTTCTCCGCCTTCGTCTCTTGCCGCTAGGCCTCCGGTGGCTCTCTCTATGCTACCGTAGGCTCAATAGCTCGGCACCAGGGCTTCGTCTACGTTTTTCGGAAAGTTTTCAGCAACTTTTCGGTTCGTTTTTGGAGGCCAAACTTGCTGTTTGGGGACTTCCGGTTGATCCAACGGCTCTCTAAAGCCCTAACCGGAGGCTCGTCTCTTCCATCGTGCCTTCCTAATCACATCTCCTTCATGTGTGATTAGGAACTTCTCGCTTGAAGGCTGTCGATGCGTCAGTAACGCATCCCTTATCCAGTTCTTGTTGTGACGTGTATCTCTCCGTCACGGGACGTGTATCTGTCCGTCCACTCAGCCTTCTTTGTGACGTGTATCACTCCGTCACACATATCCCAGTTGCATTATGGAGAATAAGACCTATTATGGAGAGGTCTCGCCTATTCCTATCAAGCTCAATGGGAAGAACTTTTTGCTATGGATGAATGCGGTTCATACTGTCTTGGAATCGCAAGATCGGGCAAAGTTCGTTGATTCTGCACCCCTCGCTCGCACTGACAAAGACTATGCCGAGTGGAAACGTCTTGACAGCCTAGTGAAGACTTGGCTATGGGGTAGCATGGAACCTTCTATTGCTTCCAGGTTCATGTTCTACTCTACAGCTAAGGAGATTTGGGATGCCGTCAAGCAGCATTATGCTCAAGAGAAGAACGCTCTTCGCCAGTTTATGATCTATGATCGTCTGTTTGCAGAGAGACAGGGTGATAGACCACTTGAAGAGTATTTCGGTGTGATTCAAGCTATCTCCCAGGAGTTGAGCTACTATCATCCAGTGACGGTTGCTGAGCAGATTAAGGATAGAGATGATTTTGTCACTGCTAAATTTCTATCTGGACTTAGGCCCTCATTTGGTTCAGCAAGAAGTGTGATCCTTGCGTCAGATAAATTACCAAGCCTTGCAGAAGCTTTCTCTAGGATTCAACAGTCCACCTTTGAGTCAGTTGATCCTATTCCTGTTGTTCCTTCTGGAGATTCTCATGCATCTATTGCTGCAGCAGTACGAGGAGGACGACCTGCACCTACACCGCCTGACAGACCTGGCTTGGGCAGAGGACGTGGGACTCGTCCTAGATGTACTTTCTGTGACAAACCTGGGCACTCTGTCGAGAAATGCTGGAAGAAACATGGGAGACCTGCAGCCCCACCTGTTGGAGCTGCCAATTGTGCCACTTCAGACTCTACTGCTGCGAGCTCTAGTTCTTCTGGCATCACACTTACTCAGGAGGAATATGACAGATTTATTCAGGCAACTCAACATTGGAATATGGGCGCCTCATCTTCTTCTACAGCAAACCTTGCATCTACAGCGGGTAATCAGGCTACATCTTTTATGGCTTCTGGATCCGCAAATCCCTGGGTGGTTGACTCTGGCGCCTCCCAGCACATGACTGGTATGAGGAGATTGCTCCGCACACTTGACTCATATATTCCTCATCCATCTGTTACTTTGGCAGATGGTTCTGTGAGGAAGGTGGTAGCTAGTGGATCTGTGTCTCTTACACCAGATATTGATTTGAAATCTGTTCATTTTGTACCTGAATTTCCATTCAATTTGCTTTCTGTTGCCAAGTTGATTGACACTGTAAAATGCACAGTAACATTCAGACCCTCTTGTTTTGTTTTACAGGATCTCAAGAGTTTGAAGATGATTGGTGGGGGGCCTAGGAAAGGTGATCTCTACCTCTTTCCTGGTGATTTTCTATCTCGCCATCCACCTCCTGCTCCAGTTTCCTCCGCCATGCTGAGTGGTTCCCCCTTGCTGTGGCATTGCAGATATGGACATCCATCCTTAGAAAACTTGAAGAAGTTGGAACCAGATCTAGCTCATGTGTCTTCTCTAGAGTGTCAGTCGTGTCAGTTGGGCAAACATCATCGGTTATCATATCCTGTTCGTGTCAATAATCGGGCTTCTAGTCCGTTTGAGTTAGTCCATAGTGATGTATGGGGTCCTGTTAAAAACCAGAGTTATAATGGTTTTCGCTATTTCATTTCCTTTGTGGACGATTACTCTCGCATGACATGGATTTATCTATTGAAAAGTCGTGAATCTGTGCTTTCCATTATCAAACATTTTCATAAACAAATTCAGGTTCAATTTAACTGCAATATCAAAAATTTTCAATCTGATAATGCCCTTGAATATGTTCAGAAAGCGATGAATGAGTTTTGCAGTTCGGTTGGTATGATTCATTACACATCTTGCCCTCACACTCCTATGCAGAATGGCGTTGCTGAGAGAAAGAATCGCCATCTTTTGGATATCACTAGATCTCTCATGTTTGAGTCGAATGTGCCTAAACGTTTCTGGTCTGAAGCTCTTCTCACTGCCTGTTTTTTGATTAATCGGCAACCCTCTTCTGTTTTGCATGGACGCACTCCCTTCTCTGTCTTACGCCCTATGGATAAACCGTTTCATGTCCCGCTTCGGGTTTTTGGTTGTACATCCTTCGTTCATAACTTTGATCCCAAACAAGACAAACTCTCTCCTAGGTCTTTGAAAACCTTGTTTCTTGGATACTCTGGTACGAGTAAAGGTTACAAGTGTTATTGCCCGAGTTTGCGTCGTATGTTTGTTTCTAAGGATGTCACCTTTCATGAAACCAGTCCATATTTTACAAATTCTATGAGCAAGGGGGAGCAATTGAGTGAGGGAGTGCCACCCACAATTCCAAGCGAGCACGTGGCACCACATGTGCCAAGTGAGGGAGTGCCACCTATCATTGTTGAGGACATACCGCATGATCCACCTATCATTCAGCCCTATAACCAGGTTTATCACAGGCGAGGTAGACAGGATCCAGATGAGGCAGCGACACAAGTCCATGAGCCTCCTTCGTCATCTTCTACTCAAGAGATTCCTGCAGAGGCTTCTGACCTTGATCTTCCTATTGCTGTCCGGAAAGGTATACGTTCATGTACTATTAGACATCCCATATCAAATGTATGTTGTTTGTCACACTTATCTACACAGGCTCGTGCATTTGCTGCTGGGCTGGACTCCATTACGATACCAAGAAATCACTTAGATGCTCTGAAGGACAGTGGTTGGCAGCAAGCAATGCAGGTGGAAATCTCTGCTCTGATTGACAATGGCACATGGGATCTTGTTACTTTACTTGCGGGAAAGAAAGTTGTGGGCTGTAGATGGGTTTTCACAGTCAAACACAACCCTGATGGATCTATTGAGCGGTTGAAGGCCAGATTGGTAGCAAAAGGCTACACACAGACATATGGAGTGGACTTCTTTGAGACCTTTTCTCCAGTTGCTCGTCTCAATTCTGTGCGGATCCTTATATCCCTAGCTACTACCTTTGACTGGCCTATTTTCCAGCTGGATGTCAAGAACGCCTTTCTTCATGGAGATCTTCAAGAAGAAGTGTACATGGAGCAACCACCAGGTTTTGTTGCTCAGGGGGAGTGTCAGAAAGTCTACAAATTGAAGAAGGCTATCTATGGGCTAAAGCAATCTCCTCGAGCTTGGTTTGACAAGTTCAGTGCTGTTGTTTTACAGATGGGCTTCTCTCGTTCCATGACTGATCACTCTATTTTATTCAAACTCTTCTTGTGGGTCAATCATTATTGCTGTCTATGTTGATGATATTGTGATTACTGGCAGCGATTCTACAGGCATATCACGTGTGAAGGAAGGATTACAACAACACTTTCACACAAAGGACCTGGGGAAACTGAGATATTTTCTAGGGATTGAGGTTCTTAGATCCCATGCAGGTATAAATCTATCCCAGAGGAAGTATGTGCTTGACTTGCTACAGGAAACAGGTATGACTGATTCTAAGCCAGTATCCACTCCTATGGATTATCACATCAAGGAGATGGACGATGATACTGCATATTCAGATCCAGGACATTACAGGAGAATAGTTGGGAAGTTAATCTACCTAACTGTCACAAGACCTGATATTTCTTTTGCTGTTGGAGTAGTGAGTCAACATATGTGCACACCACGACAGTCACACTGGACAGCTATATGCAGGATTCTGAGATATCTGAAAAGTGCTCCTGGAAAGGGGATCACTTATTATAAACCAAAGAGTCCTCTATCTTCTTTGACTCTCACAGGTTATGCAGATGCAGATTGGGCTGGTAATCAAGCTGATAGAAGATCCACATCTGGCTACTGCACTTTTCTTGGTGATCATCTGATCACTTGGAAAAGCAAGAAACAACAAGTGGTAGCACGGTCTAGTACTGAAGCTGAGTACCGTGCTATGGCACATGCATGCTGTGAACTACAATGGATCAAATCTGTCTTATCTGAGCTGAAGATTTTGATTCAAACTCCCATGATTCTCAAGTGTGACAATCAATCTGCTATACATATTGCCAGGAATCCTGTCTTCCATGAGCGCACAAAGCATATAGAAGTTGACTGTCATTTCATCAGAGATCAGATAAAGAATGGCAATGTTGTGACGCCATATGTCAAGTCTGAAGATCAACTAGCTGATATCTTGACAAAGCCATTAGGTCCAGCAGTGTTCCGGAATTTATGTGGCAAGCTGGGCATCCACAATGTGTACACTCCAGCTTGAGGGGGAGTGTTAATATATCTTTCCTTTATGTTTATTTCATATTTCATATTACTACTGTACCTACATATAATTTTCCCTTTAATATAAATAAGAGAGGAGAACCCTATTGGGTTCATCACGTTGCCTAGTGCAACACACAGATCCCGTCTCCCTTACGTCAACAGTTATAAAACCATTACTATACATTTACATATATGAAATTATGAATGTAAAAAAATGCCTGAATATCAACATTACAAAAAAAGAAAGAAAAAAAGGGGAAACGCTTGGGTGCCCACCTAGGCACCCTAAGCGCCCCCTCAGGAACGCCTCACACCTGACCGCCTTAACAACTATGGTCAAACCTCAAAGTTGGTACTTTATACTTTACATGGTTTTGTACACAATTAGCCCTTATTCAAAACAAGGACGAATATTAATTAGTTCTTACTCAAAATAAATGATAGATATTAAGAACTATTTTTAAATATGTTCTTCCCTCAAACTCGATAGTTTTCTTGAATTTGGTATCTATTGCATAAAAAATTGGTGCAGGTTAAAAGAACTTAAGAGGGTAAAGTTTCTTTTCCTACACAGAATAGATACACGTTCTTAAACAAAGTAAGCAAAATACATAAATATACTTGGGCAATCGGTCAGAAATCAGTCCAACCTTTTGCTATTTTGTAGTAATCCCACGCAGGTATGCCACCCCCTTTCTTTAAGTGTGTTCTGCATCATCTTTGCTTAACGTGTCTTCTGTAAACTTCATATTTAATTGCCACATCTGTTTATAGTGACTAGACATTATTCTTACAGGTGTCGAGTTTGCAGCCAGGTTCTTCCGACATTTTGTCAATTAAGCAGCCAATTTCCTAAGCTTTCCTTTGTATATGCCGATATAGATGAATGCCCAGAAACTACTTTGAATGTACGATATACTCCAACTTTCCATTTCTTTCGAGACGGTGAAAGAGTCGATGAAATGTTTGGTGCTGGCGAAGAGAGGCTGCGTGACCGATTATGGTTGCATTCTTGAAGGTTTTATTATCAAGTAGGAATAACTGTATTTCTTGTTCAGGCAAATGCTGACACAAGATTTCTGTCAAGTGCCGTTCGTCACTGTTGTACATGAGCAGCCTGGTTCACAGGATCTTAGCTTTAGCTCCAGTCTGGAGAGCAATTTTTGGTGTGCAATCTGTGTGAAGTTGAGAAGTGGTCATGTCAAAGCTTAGAACTACACCTTATAGTTTTATCTGTTGGCTACTGATCACGTATAAAGGTCATCTCTTCCTTTATTGGCCTCGTTTGTCCTTTATCCTATACACACTGGGTAGGATTGCTATCTGCAATTTGTATGACAACGGGAGCAAAATGCTAATTAAGATGAATGTGGCCATAATCTCTTGGTTAACACAGCCAGGCAGCTGAACGAAAACATTGCAGTGGAATGCGAGACCAAAACCGTGCAAATTCTAGCTGCATATTATTAGTGAAATCATGATCGTCATCTTAGCCACAATTCTCAAGGCGGCTAGATGGTCGGTACTAAGTTTCTGGGCCTTTCTTTCTTCAGCTTTGTAGTTCACCTGTTAGGTGTACATGTTAAATTTTGTTTCACTCGTTTATTTTGCAGCAGTAACAGGAGAAAAGTAGAACGGTAGAAAAAACACCTACATCAGTGGAGGAGCTAAAACCAATATTAAGTAGCAATAGGAGAAGTGAAATTCAGAGGAGAAGAAGACAACTCCCTTGTTCAACCTATTTTCTAGTTCAACCACCGAGTTCGACAGGGCGGCATACTCTTCTGTTAGTGCAGTGACGACTGCCCCATTGAACTGTCAGAAAATAGACCGATCCAATGACACTTAACCTGAATTCTTGGCCATCATTTGTGGCCCGTTCAATTAATTCCCTCTCCGCCATCGAGTTACAGGTCCATAGATACCAACCAACCACACTACGTGAACCCCAACAATCAAATCGAACTGACTGTCGATCTCATCCAAAAAATTCGAAGTGCAGTGTCCGACTCCTCTGGCATGTGTCTGGCACAATGACCATGACCATATTGAACCTAGTGATCATCATTGGAAAATCCCAAAGTATTACCTGGACGAGGATCTTTTGATATGAGTTAAATCTTTGTCAAGCTCACATGGGTTAAGCGTGCCTCACACGAAGTTGAAACCAGCCCTCAAACCGCTTCTAAGAGGGTGATTGGGTGTTTTTTTTTTGTTGAAATTATGCAATAGGCAAATAAATTTGTTTCACTTATAACTTTTGAACCGTAATGAATTTTTTAATAAAACAAAAATAATTGGATTCGTTACAAAAAAATGTAATCTAACAAGTCTAATGTTGACATATTTTTGAGAAAAAAATAAAAAAAATGATATATATGTTAGTTGACACCCAAAGATGGTTTATTGACGCCTAGAAACAGTTCATCGTCACCTAATGTATAAAAATGACGCCTAAGTAAATATTGTACATGCTATATCACATATAAGGTAATTGACAATCAAACACATTAAAAAATAACATAAAGGCGTCCAAAAATGACTATTGACACTCAAAGATGGTTACTTGACACTCAAAATGGTTCATTGACACCCATAAGTGTAAATATGATACCCAAATAGGATATTGATAAAAAAAATAATGTAACCACACTCAAATACATAAGGGCGCCCATAAATGGTTATTGACGCCCAAAAATGGTTGATTGGCGTTTAAAATGGTTCATTGACACCTAGAAGTATAAAGATGATGTCCAAATAAGGTATTGACAACCAAAACAACATAACGACGCCCAAATAGGTCTGTTTGACACCTAAGAATCATTTAATGGCGTGCAAAATGGTTCATTGACATCCAGAAGTATAATGATGCCCATAAATGACTATTGATATCAAAAAATGGTTAATTGACGTCTAAAAGAGTTCATTGACACCCAAAAACATAAAAATACTGTCGAAATAGGTTTGTTTGACACCTAATAACAACTTAATGGTGCCTAAATATGGTTGTACTTATTAAATAGGGTATAAAGGTATTTCACGCCCAATAATAACTTATTGGCATCCATAAATGACTAATGACACCCAAAGATGGTTAATTGACGCTCAAAATGGTTCATTGACACCCAGAGTCACATATTCATATCATTTTTATATTCATTTTGTTAAAATATATCAATATTAGTCTTGTTGGAATGCATTTTTCATAACAAATTCAATAGTTTTTGTTTCGTCAAAAAATTCGTCACGGTTCAAAAGTTATAAGTAAAACAAATTTATTTGCATATTATACAATTTTTACTAACCAGTCCAATTAAAATCCGCCACGTCATTATCCCAAATCAACCTCTCCCCCAACAATACCGCTTCTCTCCCGTGCGTGACCCGATCTTTTTCGTTTTGATATTGGTTCCCTAGATCCAACACTCCACCCTTACACGACTGCAGTGGAGGTCGCTATGATACCAACACTCAGCTATCTCGACTCTCAAAGATCCACCTGTACTACAATGCCACCCACCAACAAGACCTATAATGCATTTGAGAAAGCTTCATTGCCCTTGACCGCATGGTTAAGAAAGTCCAGAGAACAAGTGGCTACCACGTGAGTTAATACTTCCTGGTGGCCAACCACCTCTAGGACTTCAAGCTCCCCGACCTAGACAAGTACAATGGTAGGGGTAAACTTCTCGTACATATTTGGGAATTACGCACCAACATGGTGGAGCTCTAAGGGAAAGACTGATCCTACTCTTCTTCTAGAAAAACCTATTAGGGACCACCTCTATCTGGTATCAAATACCTTTTTCAAGTGGAACAGCCTATGTGAATGCTTCTTTGAACGCTAACCCTTCAACAAGGATCACAACCCCCGGAGGCAGTTGCTTGAAACTATTTGGTAGGAGTTAATTTTTCCTTCGCTAACGATGTACGGAGCTGACGAGACAATTGTTATGACAATTTCAAGGCTGTTGATGAGCCAATCACATTATTCACTTAGCTAGCTAACCAACATCCCCACTCACAATGAAACTTAAGTCAACTCAAAATTTCTAAAGACTCTAGGTAATAGGGTGGGTTTACATCAATCCACTGACAATCAGATGAATATGAGGAAAGATGAGTCCTAAGCCAACAATTATATCAACAAGAGCACTGGCATTGTGGTTATGATATTCACTATCCCTAGAGTAATCTAGGTCTAGTTACACCTTAGAGTAAGGGAAAAGAAACAATAGTGGCACTAGGTGAAGATTTGGCATTCTATTATGAGTACCTATATCTGGTAATCTTTCATTACAATTAGTCGCCACCATTGCAACACAAGACACAATCTACACTTGAAGTGATTGCTGCATCCTCAACTACTAAGGTAACCACCTCTATAACAACTTAGTCATCACAAAACAAATGAAAGACTAGGGACCTAAACAAGAAGGGGGATATTATTCCTCTTCAGGATACCTACTCTTAACATTTTCCACTATAAAATCCCTTCTCAAGTTTTCCTAACTGAAGTTGACACAAAACTCTCTTCCTAACTTGTATAATTCCCATGCTTAGTACATCTATAACCATGTGAAAAACCATTTGACCAAGTAGTGAATGACTATAAAACATGTTGTTGAAGACCTGTTTACATCAGAAACCATAAAGTTCCAATAGGGGGATATTGCAACTATAAATGATGAAGAAAATCTCACCACCTCAGAGAAATCAACACGTCAAAGTTCCCCTTAAAACTAGGAGATTCATAAGGTTGATCTTGTAAGAAGTGGGATCATATAGGTAGGGGGTTAATAACTGATTAGCCAAATGGTTAATTCCAAATGGTCATTTCGTTCGAACAATATTGTTAATTTATTTTGGTTAATTGGCTAAACAATCATTTTTCTTAGTAAAAATATTTTTTGTATGGTTAACTGAATTAACTGAATAGGCTCAATTTATTCAAAAAATATCCTACACACATATATACCTATATATTTGTATTTTTATTTCAAAAAATCTCTACATTTATATACTAATTAAGTTTTCATGAACTATGTAGCACTACATTTATGTGTAATATTACTATAATATAACTATTGTTCAATTGTTTTGAGCACTTTCATACTATATTGTTACTAGAGTGTTATTCGTTTAATCAAATTAAATAACTGAATTAAGATTAACCGATTAACCATAACCGAGTTAATAGACACAAATTTGATTAGGTTTATGGTTAAAATCTCAAACTACAAACTAATCATTTAACCGAATCAAATTAACAATAATCGACTGAATTAACCAAATGCTCGCCCCTACATATATGGGAATCACTTACTACTAAATTGAATATATGTAAATATGCCACATGCTAACACACCACAATTTTCATAAAGGGACGAGTATACCATTATTTAATATTTCAAGTATGTCTTCACAACACCAAAAGTACAATTGTGGAATACCAAAATCTAATTATTACAAGTTCTCAAGTTAGCAAGGCTCAACACATATAGGGGGAGATACGTAAGAGAAACTATATGGCAAACCTATCCTTGACTGGATGTAGAGGGTAACCGAGCTATCACAATTCTATCTCAAAAAGAACAAGTTTTCTTATTAGGTCCAGGGCGACATGGTCAACCCTTCCAAAGTTTTCACCTAAGGGGATGGGAACAAAACAACACAAAAGATGCAACATGGTCAACCCTTCCAAAGTTTTCACCTAAGGGGCTGGGAACAAAACACCACAAAAGAAAAAATAATAATGAACATAAGCAAAAGCTAATGTGTATATACATCCATTTATTGGGAATATATAAGTTATCATGAAAAATGATAATGAGTAAAGTAACAAGGCTCCCATCAAAGAGAGAGAAAAATAATTATCCATAGTGGATGCTAAAAGAACCTTTTAATAAGATGATATTCAGTATGTGAAGAAACAAAGTCATATATTGCATTTATTATAATAAAGCTCACAACTATGATAACCACACAATTTAATAGGAAAACTATAACAAAATAGACAACATGAGTTCCTTGCATCACCATGAAAAACTAACGAGCATCACTTCCCAAAACAAAGAGAAGATGCACCACCACCTCAACCCAAAAATAATGAATAATGAGACTCACACCCAGTTACTGTAGACATGAATCACCACCTCACCCATCAATAATCATTTATTAGTAGCGGGCATCACCACCTACTTAAAGGCGTCACCACCTAAAGTGTGCTACTAATTAAGCTATGCTAGTTATCAAAGTCAAAATGCACATTAAAAGGGAGGCATGATTATATTTGACCCAAATTTATCATGAAATGATCTTAGATAGGGTTACACCACAAAAGTGGATGAAGCAGTTCAATTTTACAATTAAAATGCATTTGAGATACAATGACTTAAAGATTGAAAAATTAGTGTTTCCATCACGCCAATATACCAAGATAGTTGAATTTTAACAAATAAGGTGCAATATCAGATAAAAGAACTTATCATGACAATTCACAATTCCCAATACACAAATATCTATCATATAATTTGAATGAAAATTGAGCAAAATGAATTAGATTGCAATTTATAATTAAAAAAGTACAAAATAACATATGAGCAATTCCAAGAGAGAATGCCCAAATAGGTTAAATATATTGAGAAAACATTTCAAAAGTATTAATAAGTCGATTAGGTTGAAGAGAGAGGGATGACAAATCAATTCCTAATGTGAGTTAACTTAAAAAGTAACATAAATGTTTTGAAGTCAAATTAGCTTAGTAAATTCAAATCAAGGATGATTTGAAGCTAGGATCATCGCTAGACATTTTGATTAAATAATTCAGATTGTGTAAACCCTAATAATGACCTTTTGAATTAGGTTGAAAAAACTATACCATATTGTAGATTATACTTCTAGATTTAAGGACATATTTTGATATGATACTTTTGAGCTACCAATAATTTGTTATGAATTATTTAAGTTAATGTATTGTATAGATTTTATATATAATAACGAAATACCAATATACTGTGCATAATGATTTTAGTGTATACGATGCGACATGACTAATAGAAAAAGAGGGTTAAAATCTCACAAAATTGATGAAGAAACTAGAATACCAAAAGGGTAATTTACCCTCAAACTTGTGAAAATTTTAAAACAAAATCACAACAAGGATGTGAAATTAGTGCCTACAATATTTGTGTCGATCTCATAAAAATGAGAAACAGAGTCGGGCAGCGGTAAATCAGCTGGTCGCAGCAAGGAGCCCCTCATGATGGGTCTTGAGTTTGAATCCCGCTAGAATCACTGTTCCTAAATGAATTTCCTACAACGCCAAATAGCATCTGATGCAACTTATTGAGATACTAGTGTGTGGGCGCACGAGTCTCCCATGTTTACCATCCCTATTATCTGAGCCTTCGTCTGGGGGGTTGGGTTTCCATCATCCACCCAAAAAGTAAGAAGAGGAACACATCTAAACCTACTACTGATTCTTGCAAGATGGGAATCACTTATAGGGGAATGATAAATCCTCAATAAATTGATGAAAATCTTCAGAACAACCTCTTGATTTGGAGTAACCCAGAGAGGACATAATGGTTTGGAATGTTAGAGGAAACCACACAAAAAATTATAATAACCAAAATAATATGCACGCAATGACAAGGAAAAGAAATACAACAATTTAAAAAAAGTTGCAAAAATGCAAGGAATTAAATCTAAATGCAATGTAAATGCATGAATGCTAGAAATAGAAAATTTAAGATAGAGACAATGTCAACGTTAGGGCTCATCGTCCTTCCACTCCAATATTTTGAATCATACTGACCTCACCATGCATCTAAAGTAGGATGATAGGAAAAGACAAACAATATTCACATGTGTGCATGTGTGAAGTATTTGTGGGAATGCAATAACAAGCAACATCCAAGTGTTAGGCTTCAAGATATATCTCCATAGGTGGTTTTCCCAACATAATGTGAATGCTTATACCATCACTCTCCATATCTAAGATAATGAATTTAGATGGGAACACTACATTAAATATGTTTTTTCATCATGTTCAATGTAACATCATTCACCCGACCCCTTGGTATTTTTAAGGACCGATCATCAAATTTGAGATTTTTTTTCTCCGACTTCAACTTTCCTAAGAAAAGCTCAACATAAATGTCATATGACATTAAGTTAACACTAGCGCCCAAGTCAAGAAAATCTTTCTCAATGGTCTAGCCTCCAATATGCATGTGATGGTTGCAGTACTAGGATATTTACTCTTAATGAAGGTGGAGAAATGTAAAATGAAGCTCACATTTTTGTGGAAATCTTACTTTCTTTAGGATTCTCCTAGATGACCTTTTTTTGAAAGTGCATATCTCCTTGATGGAAGTGCAAATAATCTTGATGGCATCAAGAAATGGTATATTTTTTCAATTACTTGAATGTTTCAAAGATATCATAGGTATACTTCTTCTTCTACAACTGGGATGGTGAAGTATCATGTAGGCCATCAAGAAATGGTGGTTCAGCTATGTTCTTTTCATTCAGGATCATGGTATCAAATAGAATAGTCATGATGTCATTGTCAATATATCACAATAACAAGAATTTCCTTGCCTATCATGGTATCATCATATATCACAATAACACTATCACAACCGATCATGGTATCACTATATCTTTTCTTATTACCGGTTATGGTATAAATTGCCACTTCCTTGGTTGTTCAAGAGATTTTCCACTTCTTAGCATGATTAATATTTTGACTTGCTCATGAGAGGTGTGTGGGTTTTTGTTTTGTTGGTATGAATAAATTCGAGGATCACGGTAGTACAATTGATGAGGCTTCCTTTGAAGGATCTGGTGATGTTGTTGTGCAATTTTTGTTGTTTTCCGTTAAGTTGTTTATGTATTTTAAATGGATATGGAAGAATGATAGAGATACATGTAAAGATATGTACATATGATCCAACCTTTTACTCTGATCTTTAAAATATTTTGGGGTTAGGGTTAAAAATCTATGCGGGAGTCAAAGGGTACATGATTTCACAAATTTCTATATCATGTGAGAGGCAAGACGATTGGTTCATAGGTGAATCAATCGATTGGCATACGAGTCAATCAATTCAACCCTTGAATCGATCATTTCATCATGTTTCCTAATCACAATTTTATTGACAATTAATATATAAATGCATAACATGACGCCAACGCTAATCCTTGATCCAACTAATTGATCTATGAACCAGGAAATTCATCACATGAACTGGTTGTTTGATTATATCTCAGTTTCCATGGATGTGAAGGGGAAACAATGAGATATAGACAATGTATCTAACGACCCTCAATATCCCATTGACGCTAGGAGCATCAGTTGAGTCATGCAGAAGTTTCATTAGAGGTCAAGTGCATGCCAAGCTTTGGGTCGTGGAGTCTACCCATTCATCGATGGACAATGTTGGAATCCCATCAGAGGGTGAAGTCTGGATAGGCATCATAGGGATAGAGTAAAATTCTCTTTGGTTGCCACATAAGAGACTCACTGGTGCAACTGAGTAGAACACTCGTTGGTTGAAAAATATTACAATCCATTAATCATCTATTGTAACAAGCATGAATTTGATCAGCGGCTGGCATATGGCAGACATTGATGCATGAAGTCGTGCCAACTATAGAGGTAGACCAATGGAAAGTCAGGAGGTTCGTTGGTCATTGTGCATGACTTTTATTCAAGGAGTAGGCACAAACCATACATTGATATGTGGGCACATGCTATCATCAGAGGTAGATCAATGGAAATTCTATTAGAAAGGCAAGTGTCATGAGGTCTTTTTCGATGAAGCTTAGACCAATGAGACTACCAAGTGATGAAAGCACGATCCAATAAAAATCTTATCCATTTATCAAAAAAATCTTGGACCCTCTAGTTGGTTAGTAGGACCTCTATCTCCTATGCTAGTGCATACAAAATGAAGCTCAAACTTACCATGAAAACCAAGAATTTGGATTAAAAATATACTATATAACATGAAATTAAGAAAACCTAAATGCAAGTTATTTCTATAGTAAAATGAGAACATTGAATACAAAATAAATTGAAGATGTAAGTGAAACTAGGATGAAAATTCATTTGTCAAATAACCCCAGACTTAAATGTTGCTCATCCTTGAGTAACAAAAAATAAAAAACAATTGCCAAATGAATATTTTCAACCCATGTGATTGCCTCACCTTCATATCATGCTCATTTCCTTACAACCAAATATGTCCAAGCTGCCAAAATTCCCGAGATCACAAAGCACATTCATTCCTGTCTTTATTTTCAATTTTGCTTCCCAAAACACTTCCTCACCACTATCTCCAATACCATGCACATCTAAGAGTTTTCATGAAAGTTCACACAATCTGTCAGAACAAGTATGCATATGATCTGACGTTGGCGGTGCTTGAAAAGGATATCAAAGTGAGACATTCATTGTGTCCCTAGATAGAAAATTGAGAGAAGAGGGTGCATGAGG
Organism: Alisma plantago-aquatica; assembly: GCA_963693085.1. Taxonomy (NCBI): domain Eukaryota; kingdom Viridiplantae; phylum Streptophyta; class Magnoliopsida; order Alismatales; family Alismataceae; genus Alisma; species Alisma plantago-aquatica. The sequence continues at coordinate 1,285,250,177 of OY856409.1, forward strand.
AAGATGTGAATATCTCCTCTCTTTGACTTGAGATTGCATTCATTTGTGCAAATAAATATGTTGCATCATTCTTTTGTTTACATTGGCATGTTTTCTTTTTGGTGGTACACCCCTATTACATAGAGAGGGGTATGGAAGAAGTGGACATAGTAGGGAGGGGGTATGCCACCCTTGACTTGGAGTTTGGCACTTTTTATGGATTTTATATGGATGGAAGGTAAGAATATGGAATAAGAAATGTAGAAGAGGGGTATCAACATGCAACTTGGTTTACAATTCACTCCATCGTCTTGTTCTCCCAGTCCCATTATTCTCAATTAGTGACATGATAAGGGGGGGAGTGATGATTTCATGAATTTATTTCCCTAGTCAGTTATAAGAATGATGTGTTTATTTCCTCTCAGTTCCTCAATTACTTACCATCTTTTTGAGAGAAAGATGATGTTTGGGTTCCTAGTCAACATGGGGCGATTTCTAGCCATTGGTTTGTTTTGAAAATTTGGTCATTTTGATGTGTTGCTTTGAGTAAGAGGAATTAAGTGATGATAACATGTACAGATGAACATAGACAATTTGAATCTAATCTGACTAGATACTGGCTTTGATTACTCTAGAAAAGAAAAAAATTGAAAAATTTAAGCCGAATTTAATGTGGAAATGGAACAATGTGATCATAAGTTACAATACATATGTGTGGATAGAGAGTAGAATACATACCACCCACCCTCGACCCCTAAATTTGATATTTTCGCATCCTAGAGAAAACATTTGTTGGTTCTCAAGTAAACACTAATCTATGATGGAGGGGAAAAACTGTGTTGTTTGGACCACAAGCCATGGTTTCTCTTCATTTAAAAAACGTGATTAACCTACAATAAAAATGGTTAGAGCTTATGATCTTGTTAGATATGAACTAACTAACTAATGCATTATGAAGTAAAATGGAAGATCTAATAGAATTGAAAGTAACCCTTGGGTCCTCTTGAGAAGAACCTTTGTTTAACGTCGACAGATCGATGCCTGAATCTCAATCATTATATGTTGTGGGGAGGAGATGGAGGTGTTGGTTGTCCTTTATATCATTCATTGTGAAGTAGTATTTGTGACGACATACATGAACTTTGAATTCAAATTTTCACTCCAAATTGTAATAGCTCCATGTGAAAAGATGTGCTTTATGATGAATGGATCTAACAATTGGATCCTGAGTGTTCTTGGAAAAGGATAGAGACTGTAGTTATGGAGTAATACTTGATCTCGAACCTACATATCTTTCCTCTTCAAGTGGGCATCAGGCCACATATTTGTGTGCTCATTGTAAATGCGTGCATTATCGTATGGTATCAATCATGCTCTTCTAGTTCTTGTAGTTGGAGCAAATGCCTTTCTTTTTTCACACTGAAGTCAAAGTTGAGTTGTTCTATGTCCCATCGAACCTTATGTTCAAGCTCCACTGGTTGGTGACATGACTTCTCAGAAGTTAGTATGAACTGCCTAGGGGAGTTTTATAAGTATTTCTAGAACCCCTGAGAGCATCATTTAGCTTGCGAGCCCAATTTTATTTTGTCATCCTGAGTGTCTTCACAAGAATGACTTTGATTTGGTGATTAAAATATTCCACTTGACCACTCGCCCGAAGTTTGTATGGAGTAGACACATGATGAGAGACACCATATTTGTAAAGGAGCGCTTCAAATATACACTTGAGGAATTGATATCCCACATAAAGACAGTGACAAGGACCCAAAAGCATGTAAAGATAATAACTTTGAATATCTTGATGTATGTCTTGGGGTCAATGGAAACCATGGGGATGACTTCGACCCATTTGATACATAATCAATAGAAACAAGGATGTACGAAAAGCCATATGTGGAGGGAAAGGGACCCAAGTAGTCCACTCTACAAATGTTAAAGATTTCAACTCTTGCCAAAGATTGAGTGGCATCTCATCCCTCTTGGAAATATTAAAGATCTCAGACACTAGTCACAAGACTGGACATAGCTATGAGCATGCTTGACGATAAGGGTCCAGAAAAACCCACATTGAAGGACCTTGAATGTAGTCTTTTGGAGCTCATGTGCCCCCCAATTGAGCATGAATGACATTGTTCCAGAATGAGAGGATCTTCCTCTTCAGAGATGCACCATCGGTAAAGGCTATCTGAATGCAACCTACATAAATAAGGCTCAACCCAATAGTATGGAAAATTTCTAGCATGAATTTATTCCTTTCATAACTATGCGATCTTGATGAAGGACTCCCACAACTAGGTAATCACAAAATCAACATACAACTAGGTGATTGTAATCACCTTCAACAAGTGGTAATCATGCATAGAGTCATTGACATGCACTATTTTAATTGTCTTGGATGTGAAATTAGATGATATGATCAACGAAAATATTTTTAGTCTCCTTGTGCTAAATTGTTAGACCAAACTCTTGCATCGATATGATCAATCTGATCAGCTTGAACTTTGTGTCCTTATTTGACAGTTGATACTTGATAGCAACATGATCAGTGTGGAGAATCATGTGCGAGCCTATTAGATAACAACAAAGCCTTTTGAAGCCATAAACAATGGTTAGAAGATATTTTTTAGTAGTTTCATATTTTCTTTGCATGTCTTCTAGTGTCTTGTTGGCATAGTAGGTGACATGATGCTTCTTGTCGATGTGTTGCCCCAAGAACTGCACCTACAACATAGTCATTGGAATCACATATGATCTCTAAATGAAGAGACCAATATAGGGAACACATGATAGGAATAGGAATGGGAGCATCCTTTAGGTTGTGAATCTTTTCATAAACTCGAATTCAAAGATAAGATACATATCCTTCTAGAGTATATTAGTTAGAGGTATATTGATCTTAATGAAGTCACAAATGAACCTCATATAGAACCCGACATGTCCCAAAAACACCCAAGCTTATTTGATAGTGGTTGGAGGAGATATCTTAGTGATCACTTCTATCTTTGCCTTGTCAACCGTGATGCCTCGTGGGCTAACACGATGTCCCAGAACAATGTTCTCCTTCACCATGAAGTGGCATTTTGTGCAATTAAGCACTAGATTTGCTTCTTCATAATAGTCCAAGTGCATGGAAAGATGATGCATGCACATGTCAAAAGAATATACATAGATTGAGAAGTCTTCCATGAAGATTTCCATTATCATCTCTATATGGCATGTGAAGATGGAAGACATGTAATGCTAGAAAGTGGCAGGTGCATTACATAGTATGAAGGGCATCTGGCATATATCATATGTGTTAAAGGGACACATGAAGTTAATATTTTCTTGATCACATGAGTGCAAGCTCTCCATGATGTGATCAAGAAAAGGAAGTGGGAAGTGGGCCTTTTGAGTTTCATTGTTGGTAATACGATAGGTGATGCACATGTGCCACCCGCTCATAGTGAGGGTAGGGATACACTCATTCTTCTTGTTCAAAACTACTACAATGCCCCCTTTCTTTGACACTACTTGCACATGACTCACCGATGATGAATCAAAGATGGGATAGATGATCCCAAAAAGTAGTAGCTTTATTACCTCCTTGCACACAACCTCCTTCATAATTGGGTTCAACTTGCATTGAGGCTTGATGGAGGGATTGTAGTTGTCAATCATATTGACTATATGCATGTAGAGGGATTGGATTACACCAGTTGGGTCAGTCATTTTGTAGCCTAATGCCTTCTGCCTCTTCCTAAATTACGTCAATACCTATCTTCTTGCTCAGTAGGGAGATATGCATTGATGATTATTGGTGAGACCTTTTTCTAATTCTAGGAAGACATATTTTTGCCTTTCAGGTAAAGACTTTATCTCCAAAATGGTGGGCTCCTTGTATTCTTCTTCAATTATGGAGACATATTTAATCTCTTTAGACTCAACATCAGGGTCTTCTTTAGTATTGTCTAGGGGAAAAATAATTTTCTCTACTTGTTCATCATTTAGCTCATAAGCATTAGGTCAATGAGTGCTCCTCAAGAGGGTCTTGAAAAGTAGGACTCCCTTGTTGTATTAGTGTTATCTTGTCAATGTAGTCAATCAGGAAGCATTGCTCCTAGAAAGAGGGACCCTTTTGACTTGCAAAAACCTTGAATTCAATTGTGTCTATCCCAAGCCTTAATGTTAAGATTCCTACTTCAACATTGATTAATGCCCAAAAATTGGCAAGGAATGGGTGCCTAAAGGTGAAGGAATGTAAAAAATCCTCCTTGATGTCCATGATGAAAAAAAATCATAGTGGCAATAAAAAAATGGGACTCACTATCACATGGACGTATTCTACAATCCCAACAAGGGTGGTCATAGAAGAGTCAACAAGTTGAATCATGAAGTCTGTGGGAAGGATGCCAGTGGTGAAGCCTAGTCTTATGTACAAGTTATAAGGCATGATAGAAATGCTTGCCCCAAGTTCAGATAGACCGTTTTAATATGTGAAGTCCCCAACAAAGCAAGAGATGCCAAAAGATCTTGGATCAATGAGTTTTTCAATTTCTTGCTCGGGATGATGTCTGATGTTGTCCATGCTAGTTTCATAGTCTCGTAATCCTTTGTCAGATACTTGTGAGTGAGGAGAGCCTTGAAGAACTTGGTGAAAAAGTAGGTCTTTTCCAGAGCATCATGGAAAGGAATATCAACATGTAGCTTCTTCATCGATTCCTTAAACTTAATGAATATTGAGTCCAACCATGTCTAAGCTAGAAGGCTCTAGTAAGGGACATGGTTTTTTGGATAGGCTCAACTAGGACATTAGTTATTGATGTGGCTAAAAATTCCTACTTGTGATTAAGTGTGTTTCTTGTCTCAAGAGAGGATGTATCACCCTACCTTGGATCTTCAATCATTGGCTCAATAGGTTCAACCATCATGGTTACTTCACTGTCATCTTCAAGAACTAGCATGTTGTTGCTGACTCGGTTTGGTGGTTCTGGTAGAAAAAAATCAGAATATGTGTTTATAGCCTTTAGCTACTTCTCCTGATGCTTGGGTTGTCCTCAGGTTGACCAGCGAATGAACCTACAAGAGGGAAAATGGAAACAACATCTACATGAGTTGAGCCTCCATAGAGTTATAAGCATATTGTCTTACTAGGATCTTCTCAATGGAATCTAGGTGACCATCATCACTGAATACATGTGTGCTCAATTGATTTCATGTAGTACAATAATTTAACTATAGTCTTTGTACGGCTGCTGACCTAGAATGTAGTTGTTTTCTTGGTTGACTTTATTGTGGTATTGTCTACTACTGATGTTTTTCTAGCGGTATTTCTAATTCTGTTGGAAACTAGGATGACCTAAACTTGGTTTTAGCTGGGTCCTTACATGATATGTTGTGTGTTCGTTGCTCCATCTAAATTCCCATACTAGAAACCTAGGTGATTCTTCGTCCAATTGGGGTTGTAGTAGCTCTGTACTGGAATAGAGTTGATGGCATTGACTTATTCAATAAGGGGGATGCTATTAGTTGAGATTGGTGCATGTCTAGTGTGGTTTGGTAGAGGTGTTTGCACTCTAGACTTGTGTGCCTCTCTGTGCTATAGAACTAGAAGACCTCTTGGGTTGTCTTGGTTCAGAAAGAGAACTAAACTCTCTACCCAATTCTCATGTGAGATGACTTGAGGTTATCTTGTTTAAGGGCAAGAGCCTTTGAATATTTAGACATAGAATTCAGCTCATACTTTTCCTCTACCATAGAAACCTTACAAACTCACTTCTTATGTGATAAGACCCAATTATCTTTGTTCTCTAATCCCCGACTCACCACCTACCACACATCATCAAAGTGTTGACACATAAAGTCTACATTAGAAGCAATATCAAGGAACTATTTGATGTCATCATCGACTCTCCTATGGAATTGCTCAATAATCTATGTAGAGGGAATTACATGATGAGGGTATTTGCGTAGTAACTCTATGAATTGTCCCCAAGCTTCAAAGAGATTTTTAGTTGGAAGTTATTCGAACTGAGTGGTTTTTCCTCAGATTTGATAAGTGAGTGAGGACGGAATGAACTTCTCCAAGAACTTGTTATGAATTTCCTCACAAGTGGTGATGTTGTGATCATCTATGGAATTGTACCACAACCTAGTTTTTTTTAGTGAGAGAGTAATATAATAGTCATATATTGATGGCTTCCTCACCAACTTCCTTGCTTAGTTCACAAAAATGGATGAGATTCTATAGATGGTCGTGCATGTTCTCACTGACTCTTCATAAAAAACTACTATTTTTCTTCATTGTCACCCATTGCATCTTGATCTTGAAGTTTTATGCTTTAATGGCCGATTGGACAAGTGGGTCGTGAACATCTGCAACTTTGGGAATGGAGAAATCTTGTATCTCTTTCTGTCACTCTACTTCTTCATCTACTCATAATTCTGCTTGCACAACAACTACACTTCTATGCATTGAGTTTTGTTTCCACTCCGTCGTTGATTTCATCTTTCACCATCTGGGCCTTGAATTCAAAAGGAGCCTATGGTAGGTTCATTTGATATCAAAGTCAAGGTCTATGATGTAGTTTATGCTAGAAGAGTGTCACGTGCACAACATATGTCACATGAGAAGTGAACAAAACCAAGGTTAGATGGTTGAAGATGAGCTAGATTCAAGATGACTTTTTAGTATTGTCAATTGTAAAAGAAAAATCCTAACTAATCCATGTCCGTTAAGTTGATCATAATATTCTTTTTATTCTGGAAACGTCATCAAAATAATATTCTTTTTTCCCACACCATCAAAATTTTATTTTTTGATACGACACAAAAAATTCAGCTAGAAGAAAGTCCCTAGATTTTTACCTAAACTACGTACAATAATCACCACCTACAACTGGACGGAAATTATTGTAATATAGTTTGGGATCAAACCCAAAGGGAAACATATATAAGAATAATATGATTAGAATAACTATGCAATAATTGGTATTTAAAACAAGATTGGATTTCATTTGATTAAACTAAGATTGTAATAATAAAAAATGTGGATTAATGGTGCATATATCAATATGTGGAAACATTACGGTAGAATGGGTTTCACCATTGCTATCTACCATTTTCTCTCTTAATGCATTATAATAAGTATGAAAATACATTTGTTGAGATTGGTTAATCCCCCTTTTGATGTTAGGATTAAAATCCAGACAAATATTAAAACTAAGCTCGCCGTTGGGTTACGTAAAGATCATACATGTATCTCCTTGGAAAACACCTATGCAAACTTCTCATCAGGTTTGAAGAAGAATCAATTGACATCCTAGATCATGGGTTCAAAATTCTCCACACCCAAGATATGATAAACATGTAAACTTTATGATCAGAAAAGAGTAGAAGTATAAAATGATTCATTATAAATATACAATGATTCATACAATAGTAGATGCAGTAAAGGGAACAAAATATGGTATCGGGGTTAGTCCCCACACCCTAGAGAGTGAACCACTCGCTCATGGTAACAGTAACAAGTTTAATAAGGGAAAGGAGATAGAAAGACTATGTCATTGAAGAAGAAGGAATCAAAACCATGGTGCACATAATAGATTCCTTAGACTTGGAAGAAACCAACCAATGGAAATGGTCTGTGGAAACTGGAAATAGATTTCTCAGCATTGATTTTGGCATCCTGGTAGCATCAGAGGTAGATCCCTTTCTTGGTGGTTGTGGCCTTGTATTTATAGGCATTTTCTAGGGTTGTATACCCTCGTAGTTGCCTTGCACTTAAATCTCATTTGTCATGGATAAAAAGGGGAAATGACGGGAGTTTGATGAAGGGTCTCACAACCCTCAATGTTTCCATTGACGTTGGGAGTATCAACTAAATCATGCAAAAGTTTCTTTGTAGGTTGAGTGCAGGTCATTCATTGATTAGTGCAATATTCCTAGTTGTTGGTTAGTAGGGTCTGTTTGGTAATCGGTGGATGACGCTCCATCAGAGGGAAAAATTTGGATGAGCAATGGAGGGAGAGAGTAAAATTCTCATCGGTCTCTACATAGGGCGCCCATTGACGTAGGGGAGTAGAATGCTCATTAGTTGATGAGTATAGGAATCCATCATTCATTGGATGTCATGAGAGGGATTTCATTGGAGGCCGGTGTAGTTCAGGCATCGATGCATGAAGTTGGGTTGGTTATCATAGGTAGATTGATGGTAAGGCAGGAGAGCAGTCAGTCATCATGGATGACTTTTTCTATATCTGGGTGCAATCTTGTCATCAGAGGTAGATCGATGTAAATTCTATACAGAAACAAACCACTGGTGGTAATTCCATGTGTTGTGGGTTCTACGTCGATGAAGTTTAGACTGGTGAAACCACTAACTGATGAAGGCATGCATCAACAAAAATCTTGTCATTTAACAAAAAATTCTTGGGCCCACTAGTCGGTTAGTGGGACCACCTTCACCTACACCGGTTCATATAGAATGAGCTCAAACCTTCCATGGAACCAGGTATTTGGATGAAAATGTTACAATTAAACATGAAATTAAGAGAACCTAAATTCTAGCTATTTCTAAAGTAAAATGAGGGAGTTGAATGCAAAAATAAGTTGAAATGCAACTAAAACTAGGATGCATATGCATGCATCAATCACCGTTATAATAGAATAGAAGGCATGGTGCACCGAGCTTCCAGTCAAGTTCTCAAAGAATGTACAAGCTTCCTCCGATATCATTTCCATAAAAATGTGTCGACAAGAAGAGTCAACCATAGTATGGTGGAATTTTTGATAGTCTGGATTAGAAATATTATACCAATTTCCACATTGAAACCTTATGGAGTGATGAGTCCCTCAAGATCCAAACTAATATGGAACTTTTCATAACTCATTTAACCAAAATAAGTGATGTAGAAGTGCATTGTAGTCAACGTTACAATGGGAAAAGCTTCTTCAAGAATTTATTCTTTAACATTTCTGAAGTGATACTCTTTGTCTTTGATAAGTACCGCATGTTGGATTTGTTTTTGAGAGTGAACGGGAAGAAAGTCAAGTAGATGGCATCATTGGAGGTGGTTGGTACAAGGAAAGTAGAGTAAGATTCCAAGAAATACTTGATGTGGCTGTATGGGTTTTCCAAATCTTCATCATAGAATGATGACAAGAGATGAACCAAGTTGGGTCAGATAGAAAAGTCTTATCCTACAATGGTCTTCAAAAACCAATTATGGGGTGATGCATAGTCCCATGAGATGAAATAATGTTGCAAGGGTCGACAAAGTGGATGTTCCTGGTCATGCAGTATCTTCCCATTCTCTTCTTGGTTACAATCATGCATGTTAGAGCCTTCATTTCTTTCTACTATCCTTTATTGTTTATATTGTTGAAGGCTTCTTTGTATTCACCCTATCCAAAGTAAATGGGTAGTAGACCTATAGATAATGATAAGATTCAAAACATGCATTTTCACCCTAAATCACAATCAAACAATAAGAGAGATAATTTATTTTCAAGAAATGCAAGATGAAATCAATAAATGATGATATTATCAAGAGCCACTATAAGGAATGAATTAAAAATAAAATCTAGTTCTTGAAAAACTATCTATGATAACCTTTCTAGAGAGCTTGATGTGTGAAACAATCATCTTACAAGAATCCCAAATTGTACTCCCAAAACAATAGATATACAAATGGGTGGGATCGTGACGTAGTAGTGATGTGGCTTTTTTATACGTCAAATTCACTATGATATAAATCATAGAGTTACCTTAACTAAAGGGTACAATTGATCACCCACAAGTAAACATATCCAACTGTAGTATAGCTAGGATCAAATCCCAAGGGATTTTTATTACCTCGAATTCACTATGACTTCACAAAGATTTGGATTTTTGATGAATTGAGGAAAAGCTGATTGCCTCTATAGATAATGTGTGGAATGAAACTATATATAAGAAATAAATTAAGTCAAATTGAGTTAGAAATATTTTTAACAAGATCATAAGAAAATATAAGTATATTAAGTTTCATCATTCTGGGATCAAATTATGTGCAATAGAATCAAATTCTATTCAATGGTATCATTAGAATTACTCACACAATCATGATTCTGGAACATTAAATTTGAATCAAGAATTTTTTTAAAGAATTATGATGTGATAAATTTTGTATTAACAAAAATAATCATTCATACAATATCCAAGATGCAATACAAAAAGATATACAATTGGTAGTGAGGATACTCCCCACACAACAGTAAATGGGATACTCTCTAAATATGTTGAAAATACATGAAAAGATACAAACAGAGAGGATCATGTATAAAGCAAAAGCATGGAGAAGATGCTCCATGGTGTGAAAAACCACCCTAAAAATAACTATAATCTCCAATCACGTCTCTCATAGCACGTCTCCACATATAGATATGATTGTTCTCCTAAGGCTCTCCCAATGATGTTTATGGTTGTGTACCATTTACCTAGATGTCCCTCAAGTATTTTTGGTATGTCTTAAGATTTTCAGTTGATACATCATCATCTAGTGATTGTAATCCATTTTCTATTGGTTTTTGTTACTCAGGTATTCGATTGACAAATGTGTGTGTTATCACATATGCAATTCACCTTAAAAAGTACCTTGATCACAACCTACAAACATACAAATATTATCATAGTATAGTTAGGATAGATCCCAAAAGACAACACATTTAAGAATAGAGTGTTCAATGAAACAAAGCAAGAACTAATACTTAACACAATCATTGGTTGTTTGGTGGTTATACCGAGGTAGAAGTAATTAGATCATTGGGTTGAAATCTAGTTTTATCAATGGATGGAACACTAGGGTAGAATGGATTTCACCACCACTACCTATCTTTCACTCTCTCACTACATATTAAGCATGGAAATATATATGTTGAGACCAAGAAAATGCCCTTTTTGGCATTATGATTAAAACTGAGACAAAAATGACTTTAAGATTTTCGTCGTGTTACCTAGAAATCATATATTTGTCGCCTAAAAAAATGCCTATTCAAAATTCTCATCAAGGGTTTAACATACTTCAACCAATTTTTTTACATCGTAGGCTCAAAGTTCTCTACATCCAAGATCTGATGACATATTAACTTGATGATCAGGAAAGAATATTAGCACAGAAATGATAGATTCCAAACATGTAATGGTTCATACAATAACAAATGCAGTATGAAGAACAAAAGTGGGTAGTAGCACTACTCCCCACACCCTAGAGAGAAGGCTAATCACTCATGGAAGCAATGACAAAATTAATAATAGAAGAATATATAAAGCCAGAGTCATTAGACAACAAAGTAGCAATTGTGGTGTCCAGATTCTTGTCTTCAAAGTTAAGGGAGACGACATTCACCACAGTAACAAGTTATCTCTTTAACGTTCTTTGGGGAGAGATATGGTATCACCATCTTATTTTACCAAGGTTGGATATTATGATTGTGAGGAGATATACGCAAGAAAACAAAAGTGAAGGTCTTCAACCAATGGACATAGGTATGAGGAACAAGCCTCTCTTGAGGTCTAGACCTTGGAACCTTGACAACAAATAAGGTGGGAGGATACTTGGTTGAAATTCATCAAATGATGGATATGGTCGAAGGTTTTCAGAGGTGGGTGCTCATGATCAAACATGGAAGCCTAGCAGTGTCAATGGTAGATCTTTTTCTTGGTGGCTGCGGCCTTATATTATAAGCAGAGGTTAGGGTTTGGAACTCTTCACAACCACCCTATAGTTAAAGATTTAGATGCCATGAAGGTGAAGAGACAATGGATGCATGAGGAAGATGATGGGTCGTCAATCTACAAAACTTCCATCGATAGGTGAAAAGCTAGGACGAGCATTAGTAGGTGAAGGGTCAGGAGTAGAATCGATAGATGGACACATCACAACCATCAGAAGGTGGGGTCTGGATATTTATAGAAAGAGGACATTGAAGTTACATTAGAAGACATACGCACTGGAGAACCATTAATAGCCGAAGGGAGATCTTCCTTTAGAAGGCAAGTAAGGTCTCCACCAAAATATGACCCTCAAAAGGCAAATACCATACAACCATAGTAGGGTTGGTGCATCGCTTCTATTGGTTGTTTAATGCTGGTCGGTCATTGGTTGTTGAGTTCAAAAATACTACCAAAAGGAGACCACTAGTATGTTGGTGTTGGGCTTCCTTAGGTTGTAAACCAAAGGAAATGCAAAGTGATGTACTAGTGGTTTGGTGAAGGTGATGCAAACCTGTTAGAAGAGCTAAAATATGCAAACCGAAAGAATGACCTCGATCACTATCAACTAATGGGATGGTCTGAGACAAACCCACCCCATGAGGGGGGGTATTGTCATGTGTTGTGGGGTCTACACATACAAATGATCAGCTAATGAAGGAACAAATCAATGGAAACATGGTTCATTTTATAAAAAATTTCTTGGTCTTGCTAGTAGTTAGTGGAAACACTGTATGCAATGTTGGTGCATGATATATGGGTTTCAAACCTACCATGAATACTAGGGATTTCAATAAAAATCCCTACAAATAAACACAAAACTAAGAAAACATAAATGTAAGCTAGTTCTAAAGTAAAATGATGGAAATATATTCAAATCTAAACTAAAAATGCAACTAAAACTAGGATGAATATACATTCATCATATAATCCTGAACTTAAACATTACTCATACTCGAGTAACACAAAATATGAAACAAACACCAGATGAATACTTTCAACCCATTTGATTACCTCACATTCAATCATGCTCATTTCCCTACCGCCTGATATGGCCAAGCTACCCAACTTTTTGATATCACATTACACATATATCCATGTCTTCATTTCCAATTTTTCTTTCCAAAAACACTTCCTCAGTAGTATCCTCAATATGAGGCATGTCTAAGAGCTTTTATCAAAGTTCAGAGAATCCTGCTTTACAACAAGTATACATATTATCCAACACTGGGGGTGCATGGAAAGGATATAAATATGAGACATTCATTGTGTCTAAAGGGGTAATATGAAGAGAAAGGGGGCTACATAAGGAAAATGAGAATCTCTCTTTTATTTGAATTGAGATTACATATATTTATGTAAATACATATATCTAAACATTTTTTGTGTGTCTACACATTGGCATCTTTTCCTTTCAGTGTTACGACCCTATTACATAGCTAGGGGTATGGAAGAAGCAAATAGAGTAGGGAGGGGTTGTGCCACCCAAAATTTGGACTTAGGACTTTTATGGATATTTATTTTCTTTTTGAAGGATGGAAGGTTAGAAGTTGGAAGAAGCGTAGAAGAGGGGTCAAATCAACATGAAACTTGATTTACCATTCAATGCTCAGGTTGTTCTCATAGTCCCATTATGCTCAAATAGTGGTGTGATAAGGATAAAAGTAATAATCCCATGAATTTGTTTCACTAGTCAGCTAGAGGAATGTTGTGTTTCATCTCTCCCAGTTCCTCAAATACTAGCCATCATTTCTAAGGAAATGTGATGTTTAAGTTCCTAGGCTACATAGGGTGATTTCTATCCATTGGTTTTAGAGATTAGTTAATGTGAGGAGGTGCTTTGAGTAAGTGGAGTTATTGATGAAACATGCATAGTTGCAAACTTGAAATTTGAATCTAAGCCATCTAGATAATGGCTTTGATTACTCTAAAAAGTTTTTTTTGCAAATTTTGAAGCTAAATGCAATGTAGAAATACAGAGATGAGATAATAGATTACAAAAATGTAGTAGAATACGTACCACCCAACCTCCACCATACACTTAGATTTTTTATTCTCCACGAGAAATCACTAAATTCAAGATGGAGAGGAAGAACTTTGTTGGTTGGTCCAAAATTGTGGTTGTTCTCACCTATACTAAAAAGTTTTAGAACATATGATCTTGTCATGAAATTTACTAACTAAGAAAATGCAAATATACAATAAAATGGAAAATAACTAAAATAAATGTAACACTCTAATTGCCTCCTAAGGAGATCCTTTGTTTAACATCGACGACTTGATGCCTGAAGCTCAAAGGTAGCATCCCCTAATTGTGATCCATATATAACAACACAGAAGCATGGACCATCAAAATCAAACTCAGAGAATGTCACAAACAACATATATCATTCGTTGCAATAATATAAATAGATTTACACAAGATATATTTACATTGATTCTCTTATATAAATTCTTTTCCTTAAACTAACAAAAAGGTAGCATGATGCATGAAATAGTAGAAAATTAATTAAACTTCCTTGGATCATATAGATGGAACCACATCAAGTCTTGAACTCATATGAACATCACCCTCCTGAGAGAAAATCCCATGTAAAAGATCACCTATGTGTACCCACACATAGCCATGCATTCGACAAACTGACTATAAGTGGTTGGGTTTTAGTAATAATAAGAACATAACTTAAATAAACCTTAAAATTGATTTGAACATGCATAAACATCATTGATGGCTTTAGGATGCATTCTTAACTTTATTAAACATTCTTATTAGGGAACCCACTCAATGAATGTTATCTGATATGATCTCATGAAACACACACATGGTGTGCAAACTTATGAACACACTCCATGTGTGAAGGCTTGGGCTTGAACCCGCAGACATAAAAATCACAGAACACACTCAAGGTGCACAATCTTGGGCTTGAACCCTCATGAGGCACCAACCTTCCATAACATGTTCATTAGATAGGGTTTAATTATTTATTCTTATTCAGATATGATCTTATCTTATGTTACGTACTTAGGGTTTTCACCCATAGTTGCATTACTGGTCTTAAACATGAAGAGGGATAATTCTTAATAGATCTGATCTTAACATATAAACATGTATGCAGTAAATCTTAACAAAATGTGCAAATACCTCTTATATCACTAAAATGTTCACATGATAGTACAGATAACATAAACCTTTAAACATGATTATACAAACAAAACTTGAACATGCAATATATTGAAACTCAAGGCATGTACCAACCTTATTTCCATAGGAACAATTTCTCCTAAGGTCTTGATCTCAAGTCTTTAATTTTCCTATCATCATAACATAAACCCTAATTAATATCTTATAATCCTAATTAATTCAATTTTTTAAATATGGGAAACAAGAACCAGAACAAAGACTCATAACCTAGCCCATTTGCTAGATCACCAGAAATCAATCAAAATTTATATATAACTCGACCCCATAGGACATACCAATAAAAATATATGAAATTCTCAAATATAAATCAGGGTTTAGACAAATCACTTTATCTAAATTTGGGATTAGATAAAGTGAAAAACAATGAGAGAAAAGATCCTTTGATTATATTATGAATCATATGCGTGATAAGGGGTATCTTTGTAAATCAAATACATTACATAACATATGATAGATAACTCAATATAATCTCAAGACCTAAGTTAAATAAATATCATCATCACACATGAGAATCCAAATATAGGACATTGGGTCCCTTCTTTCCTTCTTCACGCTTGACTCCCCACCCTCAATCCAATAACCAAATTAAAAGATAAAATGGGTCTCATTTGAATTGCCTTGTAATCTTCAACCAATTATGTGCTTCAATCCAATCGTGGCATGGGGGAACCTCCAGAGATGGTCCATCTGTACGTACAAGGAGTGAAGGAGAGATTCCCATTGCCTCCTCACCCACTGTCCGGTGATGAATCATCTAACTCATGCGAACCATATGTGCACATAGCTCGGGCGAAGCCTTGCCATGGTAGATAAATAGAGTTGTGATGCTCAAACAAGAAAAGGGCACTAGTATTATGAACATACAGAACTAACAACACAAATCTTTAATGAGACACCCTCGATGTGTCACACAAAAAATCAAGACAAGACACGATCGAAAGGGGCCCAACAATGAGCGATGCCATTGGCAAGCATGCATGCTCTAGGTCGCAACAACTGAGCCTACCTCACAAAAAATGGGTAAATCCAAAAGGAAGTCATAGACTTGACAAAGCTTACCACAAAGTCTATTTAGAATTGACAACCCACACTACTGCTGTAAACTTGTCAATGCTAGAGGAAGAGATTGACTCCACAACCAGGACTCCAGAAGGCTTTGATGAAATTGATTGAGTAGGAGGGTTCAAAGGGGTCTGAAAAAGCTTTTTGCATAATTAGGGATTGATGACAGGGTTAGAAGCTCCCTTGCAACACACCACCAAAGTAGAAAAATGGCGATTGGGTGTTTTGTAAGGATGGAGAGTTAGGGCCATATGCTAGGTATATGTAGGTTTGGTTCAAAGTCTTGATTTGTTTGGGATCAAAATCCCTCTTTTATTTACACCAAGAAATGAGATAATCCCAAGCATTTAGGGAGAACCCTGACTGCGCAGGTCCAGAGGTTGAAGACAACCTATGGATGGCTCCAATCAAGCACGTCCACCCAAAATCCCATCCAACAGTTGTGAAATGTTTCGTGCATAGTGAACATAATAAAAGGGTGCCTAAAAACCCAAATAACCTAGACTTTAACTGAGAATCCAAGAATTGTCAGCATCACATCAAATCAATCTCAACTTATATGAAATCGATCTCATAAATATGAAAATCAAAGTTATTTGAGTCCTGACTATCTATAAACTTTCAAAAATCATTTTAGGATTCAAACAAGGTCAAAATGATTTCAGAATTTAATCATAGACCCCCTTTAACATGTAGTTGGTTATCATGGGTTTAGATTCTCAAAAGTTCAACCAAAAGACCTAAACAATATATTTAGCTTTAAACTTTCATAATTTTTAATAAATCATAGGAATATCACTATCTTGTTAAAATTGACCCACTCATCATGCTCTTTAAAATAATATTCATTTCACTACTTATGACACCCTGAAAAGGCATGCATATCACTTTAGGTATTGTGATCTAATATAAGATGTAATCATGTGACACCTAAAAATATATACCTAGAAAATTGAGAATGTGACATCAAACATGGTATGTTGGGGGAAGGATCGAGAGGTGTTGGTTGGCCTGCTTGTTCCTCATTTTGAAGTAGTGTTTGAGGCATTGGTCGCTGACTTTGAACCCTTTGATCCTCTCCATGAGAGATGATATGCTTTATGATGAATGAACCCAATTATCAAGTCTTGAGCTTTCCTGAAAAGAGATGAAGATGAGAGTTGTACCATAATCTTGATCTCCAACATGCAAATATTTCCTCTTCAGGTGTCCATCATGCCTGTGCTCCTTGTAGATGCATGCATTTTAATAAGCTGATAGCTGTTATATTTCTAGATCTTGTTTTTGAAGTAGATTGTTTTTTGTTATTGCACGAAGGTTGAAGTTGAGTTGATTAGCCATTGAGATTTTTGTTCAAGCTCCACTTGTAAGTAGCAAGACTTCCCATAAATGAGAGACAAAGGTGTAGTGCCCAGGGGAGTCTTATATGTTGTTTGATACACCCAAAGTGCATCATTCAATTTGTGAGCACAATCTTGCCTTATCCTGTCGACCATATTCCCAAGGATGGCTTTGGTTTGACAGTTAGAAACCTCCACTTTACCACTTGTCTATGGGTAATATGGTGCATCCACACAATGAAAAACTCCATACTTATAGAGGAGAGCTTCAATGCCACATTCAAGGAAATGAGATCCTCTATTAGAAATGACAATGTGGATGACTCTAAAGCAAGTGAATATGATATCTTTGAATGGCTTGATGGCTGGCTTGGAGTCACAAGAAATTGTGGGGATGCTTCAACCCATTTTGAAAAATAATCAACAACAACAAGGGCGTCCATAAGTGGAGGGAATGGACCCATGTTTTCCACACCCCAAATATCAAATACCTTAACTTCTTACAAAATTTTGAGGGAAATCTCATCCCTCTTGGAAATATTATCAGATAGCTAACACTGGTCACAAGACTTAACAAGTCTATGGGCATCCTTGAAGATAGAAGGCAAAAAAACCCACATTTAAGGACCTTGAATGCAGTCTTTTTGGGGCTCATGTGACCCCTAGTTGGGCTATAATGACAATGCTAAGGAATAGAGGAGCTTCCTCTTCTTAGATGCACCAATGATAGATACCATCTAAACATAATGGGATAAGGTTCATCTCATTAGTAGTGGTGAATGGTTGACATGAATCTCTTCTTGTCATTCCATGTGCAATATTTATGGAGCACTCCCACAACCAGATAATTCATGAAATCAACATACCAAGGAGTATATGTGGTCACTATCAACAAATGGTCATCCAGGAGTGAATCATTGTTAGGCGTGGAGTCAGTTTTTTGAATATGCAATCATCTAAGATGATCAACAACAACATTTTCAGTCCCCTTCTTGTCTTTGATTTGTAGATCAAACTCTTATAGAAACAAAATCTGTGTGATTAGTCTGGGCTTCACGTCCTTCTTTGACATTAAGTATTTGATAGTGTCATGATCAGTGTATACGACCACTTGTGTGCCTATCATGTAGGATAAAATCTTGTCAAAGACATAGACGTAGCGATTTGTTTAACGTATTGCTAGTGTAATAAATGATGTGATGTTTCTTGTCAGCACACTACCCTAAATATGCACCTACTACATAGTCATTGGCATCACACATGATTTCAAAAGGAAGAGAGTAGTCTAGGGCATGAAGGATTGGGTTAGTGATGATAGATTCCCTTAGAGTGTCTAATCTCATCATGTACTCAGAGTCAAAGTTGAAGTCTACATCCTTCTAGAGATGATTTGTAAGAGGTTCAATGATCTTACTCAAGTAACGAACGAATCTCTAATAGAATTCCACATGTCCCAGAAAATCCTAGACTTCCTTGACAATGGTTGGAGGTGATAGCGTGGCAATCACTTTAATCTTCACTTTGTTGACTTCAATGCCCATGGAGCTAACATGATCACCCAAAATAATGCCCTCTTTCACCATGAAGTGGCATTTTCCCCAATTAATCACCAAATATGCTTCTTCATAACATGCTAGGACCATGGAACAATGATGAACACATGATTCAAATGAACCACCATTGATTGAAAAATCATCCATGAAAATTTCCATTATTGTCTTTGTAAGGCTGATGAATATGGAAGACATGCAACCTTGGAATGTGGTGAGTGCATTGCATATTGCAGACATGATGCAACCCTATTTTAGGGCTTCATATTGTATCTTTTTGCATCTTAATCACATCTAGACATGTTAGAATGCAAGTTATTTCCCCTCATAAATGATTTCATATCAAATTTGCTTATGGCTGCTCTTTGTGTGTTTTTCAAGTTTTTGAACCATGTATTGGATGAAGAGGAGGAAGAAGGGATGATCCTTTGGTTTCTACACTCGAGGATGAGTCCTATATAATATACCAACCTTCCATAGATGGGAAAAATACATTCAAGGAAAAGAAAAGTCGATTGAAGGAATTCAGAGCCAAAGAGGACAGTTGGGCCCTCAAAATGGACCGTGGTACTTTGCCACAGTTGTGGCCAAAATGCCCAAGTCACAAGGAGAATTTAAAGGAATGACAAGCAACAACAACTCGACCACCACAACCGTGGCACTCTAGAGCCACCACACCCGTGGCATCTGCCACACCCATGGTGAAGGACGTCCACAACAACATCAACCAATAGAATGGCCGTGCCACCTCCAACCAACACGCTCGTGTCGACCACCACGCTCGTTTCACCCTTCACACGACACGACCATGGTGACCACCATTACTGTGCCACTGGCCTTAAAAAAACCATCCTCAAACCTGACATTATATATAGTTTCCACCTTGCTTGTGCCCATGCACACAACCATGTTCACGCCACTCCACCATGGCCATGGTGACTAATTAAAACAATCATGATGGCCAACAACCCTAGTAAAGTTTTTGCACTGCTCTACCCATTTTCCCTCCATTTAACCTAGTGATTCCCTACCACCCATATATACCGAGGTGGCATATATAGCATGAGGTTACAACCCATAACATTCATTTTACCTTCCTTAGTGCATTCTAGAGCTCCCACCTACTCCCTCTTACTTCCATTCCATTTCCACATTTCTCAAACTCAAAACCCTAATTTTTTTAGGGTTTTGGCTACTTCCACCACCAATTCCATGTCATATTTCTATCAAGGAGGGAGGATATCATTCTCTTGCTACTGTAGGTGAAGGATAAGAAGATCTTCCACGATCTCCATGGCTTTCCTTTCTTCTTCTACCTTTTCTTTTGCTCTTTTTTGCACTATGAGTAACTAGGCCCTTTATGGTGGGATGTTTGGGGTTAAAATATTACTTTGATAGCATGTTGGGGGAATACAACTTGTAAACTCTATAATTTTTTTCTATTATGATTGATTTCTACTTCTATCTCATTTCCCATATTTCTACTTGTGGTTTGTTCTTGAAAATGTGAATTACTTGTTGTTTTATGCTTGAAACCACCTAAGTCTAGGAGGAGATGGCATATGTGAGGCTATCTTGGGATTCACTACTAGTTACAACTAGTGGATCCCTAGATAGCACCCAATATTATTAGTTCGCCATTACATGCCTAAATTCTATGTTTGTTATTGCTGTTTGAGGACTACTTTGATTCTGAAATTAGTTGGGGGTGACTTTTTCTTATGTACAAGAATTATTCTATCAAAGAAATTACTGAAAAAGTCAAAATGTGAAAAGAAAGATTAAAAAAATGCATAGAAAATGAGGGAAGATGAATGTACCAGTTGTGTGAGACCTTTATTGGTTCTTCATATAGGTCCTTATGCGTGACACAACTCTCATGTTTTTATTCAACGCTCTGGCTTTTATTCTTATACTCACAGGCTTAGGAGTTGGATATTTAGGGATTTTGTTTGGGCTGCCAGGCCTCTTTTTGAAAAGAAGAAAGTTGTTCTTGGAGTCTTCCGACATGCACTTATTTCGATTTTCGTACTTGGTGGTCCACTTGCAAGGTTCATTGATTTGGATTTCACCTGGTTCCCTCCCGTCCTTAAGAGAGGTTTGGCTGGCTTTGGCTATGATGTTAACTTGTGGAGGGTCTGAAACATAATTGAAGCAGAAGCATGAAAATTGAATGTGAAAGATATCCCTTCTCTTACTTATTGGTGTGATATCTAAGTATCTAGTGTAGGAGTGTTTAGTGTAATTTCCTAGGAGTTCTCAAAAAGCTAGATGGTAATTAATGTGAGGTGAAATACCCTCACCTCTACTCCCCATTACTACCTTTGGCCCAAGATTACACTAAGTATTCCCACCCTAGAAACCTCGATCAGTCAAATCCTATTGGGGTCTCATCTAAAGTTTAGTCCAATTGAGCCTTGTAAGGCTAGATAGGGTGTGCAAGGGTGTAGTTCCCCTTCACACACCCTATTCTATCCATGACCGACTAATAGTTTAGGACAATTCCATTGCATTTGTCTAGTTGTTTGGTTTGTCAATCTAGAATGAATGTCTATGCTTGCACGTTATATCCTTCCCCAACTAGGACCCTAGTAACATCGCCAAACAACCCACCTCTCTTTAACTTGCTAAAAACCTCAATTGCTCTCTTAGCTAGTTCATGATAGTTTAGTTAATTGCTTTGTTAGTTAATTGCCTCATTTTAGATAGTTAGGTCTTGCTAGAGTAGTTAGTGATCCTTTGAGCTTGCTAGTGTTAATATTGCTAGTTAATGCTAATCTACGTCCTTAATTGCTAATGTCTAGCTTGCTTAACTAGTTACACTTAGTCTTAGTATCTTACTCTTGTTCACTTAGTTTCCTTTCTTTGTTAGATATAATTAACTTGTTTAGGGTTAAATTAGGGTTTTTCTTTTTTTGCTCCCTTTCTTGTTTTCTTGCTTGAAATATTAGTGTAATGAAACCAAAACCAACTTTGAACCCTAAAAACCCTAATCTCCATTTTAGGAACATATCTTAATATAACTTAGCTCTAGTGCCCCCTCTCTCCCTATAGACCGACCCCTCACTTGGCACTCACCTATACTATAATATGATCATACTATAATACGCTTGTGGGTGATATAATCTAGTCTATGTGGATAAGTTAGTATAGGGATTTCTACAAATTTGAAAGGTCCCAAGTGTGTCTCTAGTGAGCTTTGGGGTAGCATCTATTCATAATTCAATTGAGTAGTGTGTAGCTCCAAAGCTCTAGGAGAGGTGCACCAAGCTTTCTGGTTCCGGGGAAAGAGGCGCTCGACCTAGATAGTTAGTGTAGCTTTGCTCTTCCTACTTCCCTCATTATTACTATTCTTTATTTTTTGTTTACTTTTGCAAACTTGTCTTCTAACTTAGATCATGTTGCTTGTTTATGCTGTGTGTAAGTGACAGTGGCACATGCTTTGGACTACACTAGATTTCTACTTATTTGTTTCTACTTGATCTCAAGATAGGTATAAGGAGTCATCAACATTGGCACATAACCATCAAGAAAATGAGATGGACGGTCAACACCATGATGAAGGGGAGCCATTCCCCCATCACCACCCAAGCCCCTCCATGAGTACTTCACCTCGGGGAATTACACATATCCCATTGCCACCCTAGTTGACCAAATGTTAGGTCAACAATCTATATTCCACTAACCCTCTTTAGACTCTACCCACCTTCTATGAGTTGGAGAATGAGAACCCATATCACCACGTCGACTCCTTCTTGGATATGTGTTCCACTTTCCAAACCCTAGCTGTGACTGATGACTCTATTCAGAGGATATTGTTCCCCTTCTATCTCAAGGAAAAGTCTAAATAATGATTCATGTCAAATCCGGAATTAGTTACTTGGGTACCTGTCAAGAATAAGTTTATGAAGAAATTTTGTCCTATATTCAAGTTGACAGAAATGAGGATATACATCACTTATTTCACCGAGAAGGAGAATGAGCCATTCCATGAGATGTGGGAGAGGTTCCAAAAGCTACTTAGAGACTGCTCTCACCATGAGGTACCCATCTGGCAGCTTGTGCAATCCTTCTACACCAGTCTATCTGAATTGGGTCAAATGGTTGTTGACTCCTCTTCTAGTGGAACCTTCATGGCCAAGCCCTCAGAAGAGTCATGGCATCTCTTTAAGCATCTACCTAAAAATTCATGTCAATGGGATTCTAGAATGGGTGTACATTGTGATAGGAACAGAGTCCACCTCCACCTTCTCCTCCTCGAGCTAGGGAAGATCAAAGTCCCAAAATGATGAAGATTCTCACCGATGTGATGAAATTGATGAAGAATGATGCTGGAGGTTCTTCTAGCCACACAACCAACTCTGCACAATCTATTTGTGAGGAGGTTCAAGCTCTTCAATCTTTTGGCAATCGAAACAACCAAGGGCCCATGTCCAACACTTACACTCCATAATGGAGGAATCACCCAAACTTTTCATAGACACAGTAGGGTGAGGAAGGACAAGGGCAACAAAGGTAACACCAAGGGTCAAAGTACAACTCTAAATTTAAATATGAAGTTCTTAGAAGGCTAAGGAGCCTAGATGAACTAAAGAGAGACGTGTCATACCATGGGTAAACAATTAATCACCTTGAGCAAAGGATTGATCAGATTTCCATGTCACTTGCCCGCCTTGAGGAGGGAAGACTCCCTTCCTAAATCATGACCAACCCAAACAGTGATAGTGGTTCTATGACCACTCCTTAAGGGGCCTATGTTGCACCACAAGGGCAAGTTACAACCTTGCAACAATACCAAGAACATCCTCATACATATGATGAACCACCCCCAGAACCGAACTACAACTACTAATATCCACACCTCCACCACATTCCTACGAACAACCTACTCCCTGATATCAACCCCCTCCACAATAGCCAAAACAACCACCTTCACAACCACCTTGACAACAACCAACTTACATCCTCTAAAATGCTAATACACCTCACCAAAGACCATTGCCACCAACACCATCATCCTCATGAGCTCCCCCTCTCCTCCCCATGTGCAATTTAGCATGGTATTCATTGTATGGGGAAGATGTCTGTTGAGGGAGTCATGGAGAGCGATAAGAAAGTGACCAGGGAGCATGATGGAAAGACGTATCCAGAAAAATCTTGTAGAGATTATAAGAGAATCAGAGGTTCTACGTTCCATTTTTGCTTGAGAGTGCCAAATGCACCAAAATTCTTGTTACACCATCTTCTTGTGAGAAAATGCGACCAAGTCCCCCACCATCACTTGAGAAGATGATGCCAGGTGTCCCACTTTCTATTGAGAGGATGATTACAACTATACCACCTTTTCTTGGGGACACATCCTCGTATGTTCCATCTTTGTTTGAAAAGGAAGAATCTTCTGCCCCAATACCCTTGGAGTTGGTAACAACATGGGCTCCACCTTGTGAGTTAAACAATGTTCCCATGCTACCCCAAGGTCTACAACTTGCTATAGAAGATGTTGATGCAAGTGGTCAATGTTTCTATTATGCTTTAGAAGGCCCATTCCTCCAAGAAGAACATGACCATATCATGAAGTTTCTGAATGCCTTAAAGAAAGGAAAGACAAGAATCACAACCCTCATGCCTTTATTTAAAGCTGCTTGCATCGAGAAAGCAAAGATGATGATGATGCCACCCAAGAGGATTGTAGAAACAGAGCAAGTCAACTTCATTCTTGACTACCCCTTACCCAAACAGAGGAAAGATCCTGATGTCCCCCTCATTCCTTGTTACATCAACTACCAATTTGTGGAGCACACACTACTTGACTTGGGCTCTAGGGTGAGCATCATTCCATATAACTTGTTTGTCAAGCTCTGCCTAGAAGGAATGTAACCTATTGATTATGTCCTATTGTTAGCCGATGGATCTAGCAAGACACCTATGCATATTATAAGAAACCTAGGGTGGACGTACTAGAAATGGAGTGTTGGATACCCAACAAATTTTCTTATGATGGACATAAAGCCAAAGGATGGAAAAACTACATCATCCTAGGGAGGCCCTTCTTATGCACAATGGATGTGGAGATCAAAGTCTGAGCCTACATAATGAAAGTCTCTTATATAAATAAAAAGCTAGATATATTCATGTTAACCATTGAGGAAAGGCATAACATAATTGATGATGACCTTTGCGACAACTTGGAATATACTAAATTTTATGAGAGTTAGATGGAAAGTAATATCTACATACCTTGCATGTACCCTAGGATGAAGATCATGTGGTAAAATATTTGGAGAGGGTTACTTTGGATGAGAAGGAGGACACCTTGGGTGTGGACACATGTTGGTGGAAAGAACAACAATTCTGATTGAAGGTTCTAAACTTAGCGCTAGTGGGAGGCAACCCACCTAGATTTGGGAACTTTTGCACCCAGCCTTCAATTTTTGATACTTCTCATTTGATTTTACACATTCTAAGAAACAAAGAGAGACATACACTTGTGTTTAATAATTTTGGTTTAGTTTTTGAAATGCGATAGGGTGGTAGGTTAAAGAGAGCGAGAGAATGAGGTGAAATAGCTACAAAGTGAGAGAACAATGATGGCACACCAACTGAATTGGGAAATATGAAGATTTTTGATGTTTGATGTAAAAATCTACTGATACAACACTCACCACGACTGTGGTACATCAGAATGGCCGTGGTGGAAGTTGAAAAACTAATCAGAGTTACATGAAATTTTGAGAAGAAAAGAAGGAGGGCCACTAGGGCCGTGGCCATCGACACGAGCATGATGCCTGACAACCACCACAGATGTGGCACCAGTTGACCGAACGTCCCTTGTTGAAGCCACCACGGGCATGTGGGATGACTGTTCCACCAACCAGCCACCACATGTGTGCCCCTCCATGAATGTGGTAGGGGCTGACCCCACCACTTAAGTGGCATTTATAATTTGAAGCCACCATGATCCCCTTCATTTTCCATAAGATCCCTCACCCATGGAGCACACCGTCAACTCCCCAACTCCGTCCAAGCCCCACTTTGACCTCCTGCAACCCAATTTAATCTCCAATCAACCTCCCAAACCATTTCCCTACCTCCACCACACCTCCTTCCACCTCCGCCATCTCCAGATCGCCCCCGAATATCCATTATGCCCCTATATCAAAAATCCCAAAACCCTAGTTTCCCCTCCATATTCCACCATATAATGAAGAAGAAGGGGGAGAATATCAAGAAAGGGGCTCAAAGCCGCCTCCAAGCACTCACCAAGAGTATGGTACAAACCAAACAAACATCCACCGACATCCCTATCCCATCTCACAACCCTAACCCACCCTTCTAACTCCATCTCTGACACTCAACATCCATGATTGATTCTTGCCTCCTCTCATCTGGTAGATATCACACCTCAGATGCGGCATACAATGAGGAAGAAGAGGAGTCTGATGCCAATGTTGATACGATGATTGACTCTTTGGAGCCTGAGGTTGCCAACCGTCCATGACCAGGAAAAAGGGCAACTTCCCCATCTTCTTCACATGCTCGACTGGAGCTGACGCTGACACACCACTCCACCTCCACAACCATGGACAAACCACATCAATAGCCACAAGTTCAATGGAAATTTTTGAGTGATGATGAGGAAGATGATCAAGTGGGGTAGTTAGAGGAGAGGGTACCATTGAACCTAGATATGAGTTCTGGATCCCATATTTATGAGGTAGAAGAGGATGGTGAAAACTCTGAGATAGAAGAGTTGTGACCCAATCCACTTGACATTCTAGAACCACTTGAGGTAGCCATGATGAAGGGGCTTGTCAAGGCTCCCAAGGGTGTTTTATATGGGAGAGGAAACAAAAGAAAGATCATATTGAAACCCCTTTACCCATAATGAATGATCAAGAGGGTGATTACTACATGGTATGCCTACCTATACACAATGGAAGCAATTGTCATTAGATATTTGATGGATATGAAATTGGTAGATTATAGATCGAAGAAGGTGCTTTGTAAAGCACAAGCTACATATCTTGAATTGACGCATCACTTATTTTACACCTTGGAAAAGATAAAATATAAGGGGGAGGGAGCCATTAGATTTGGATTGCAAAATAAGATCCATACATCAAAGTGTCATTAGAGAAACAACATTTTTGCTGTTGACCCCATAGAAATCAAGCAATCCAATAATGGCCACATTGATAAAGAAGCATACATCGACTATGTGGCAATGTGGCTGAGGCTAACAATGTAAAGAAACTTCATACATGGGAAATCAAAGACTAGAGGAATACACAACCCACTTTCGAGGTACATAGAAAAGGTTATTGCAAATACTATTGTTGCTTGATATGACAATCAAGGGTGTTTCT
Source organism: Alisma plantago-aquatica (assembly GCA_963693085.1). NCBI lineage: Eukaryota > Viridiplantae > Streptophyta > Magnoliopsida > Alismatales > Alismataceae > Alisma > Alisma plantago-aquatica. The sequence continues at coordinate 1,285,277,407 of OY856409.1, forward strand.
AAAAAAAACTTTTTTGTGCTGAATGGGGTAATGAATAAGAAGTAACTCAACCTAGGGGCACTTTGAATTCATAAAACAAGGTCAATCCCATACAATATTAAGAATCCATTTGTTATGTCCATAGCCCTATCCCTAGGATGCAAATCATATGACTTACTTAAGAAGAAGGAGCAAAGTTTGTTGATATAAAATATCAAGTGTGCTTCAAAATGATCAACATAGTTGGCAAGAATTTTCTTTATAATGTCAACCCCCTTACTCTAGAATCACTTTGAGATTCCTTATCATACATCCCCACTCATTTAGGCTATAGGCCCATGTGATGAATTACTTGAATCATTAAGGATGTGGGAGAAGGAGCACCCAAGAGAGAGCTACAAAGACCTAGCCCATGTTCTGCATGAAGGGGTTGGGGAAACCAATGTAGAGGAGAAACAACATGAAGAGCAGTAGAGAGGGTTACACAAAGTATGAAGGAGTGAGGAAGAAACATCATCACAACACCAACCCACAACAAATGCCTATGACATATCCACCATACATGCACATATCTACCCTATCATTCCTAAGCTTTAGTTTCATGTTGAAGACAACATGATTCAAAAGTTTTGGGTGGTAGGGAGGTATGCTCTTTTATATTATCTCATTTTGATTACATCCGTTTCACCCTATTTACTTGTTTTGCTCAAATGATTTTGACACCACCCTATCTAGCATATATTTATTTGTTCTTGCATTCATGCATACAATGTAGTTTAATTCCATGCATTTTGCATAATGTTTCAATTTTTTTGCGTTTCATGCCATGCATTGCTTCTCATGTAGATCTTTGGTAATTTTTGTGTGTTTTAGCTAGGATTTGCTTGCTTTATGATTTTATATTCTAAATGTAGGTTTATATGTGAATGTAAGTTGGCACCATTTTGTCCAAACTTGTAATGTCTTTCCCAAGAGCATGTTTTGACCTAATCTCTACTTATTGAACTGAAAACCTTGGCATGTGAAAAATGCATGCTAAATTCCTATGTTCTATTACTAAATGGTCTTAATTGTTGAATTTCAACATGTGGATCACTTCTCTCATGCTTTTTAATTGTTTGGTTGAATTGTGACTTAAGCAAGCCACAAATGTTCATGTCTTGTTAAATCTCATGATAAAAATATGGTTCTAGTGTTTACTCAATCATGTGGTGTGACATTATTTTATGAAGTGTTAGAGTAATTTTCATGCAGGAAATCTTATGTTGAAACCCATACCAGTGATCCCTCTTTGACCTGACATTTCTTCTATAATCTTATTACCTCTCCACCTCATGAAAGGATGCCAAAGTGCACATATCAGCGTTGCCACCCCCAAAAGTTGGGGTGGTCATATCTATATCCCCTACTTCAATCCTACCACCATGTGCCCTACCTACACCAATGCAAAAGAAAAAGACAAAAAAAAAGAGAATAATAAGAAAATGCAAAAATAAATAAAGATGCTCATATGCAATATAATCTAAATAAATAAAAAATGAGTGCTCCTATGTAATATCACTCCAACCTCTTACCATAACCCTTTGTTCTATTTTCATACCCATTGAGCTAAGAAACATCAAGGCTAGCTCACTTCACCTTTTTTCGAAGCCATGTGGGTCACATAGTGTGGCTTGAAGTTTGAAATTGAATGCATGAAAGTGAAATATCACTCCTAGTCATCTTTGATAATCACCACCATGTAATGGTCTACCCTGAGCTACATGAAAGCCATATGTATTGATTGTGTACTCTATGCCCTATATGTGAAGTTTGTATGCTCAATGCTTAGTTCATGATTGTTTTGTGAAAGTGGAGAGGAGGGAGGTAGGATACATGGACTTAGTCACCATTAAGCCCATTTAGTCAATAATCATCTATTGCAACACATTTATCACTCTTGTTTGTTAACAAAAAACTAAAGAGAGATAAAGTTGGAGAATACTTGAGGAAAAGTATGTTTTAAGTTTAGGGAGTGATGCAACCCTATTTTAGGACTTCATCTTGTGTCTTTTTGTATCTTAATCACATCTATAGATTTTAGAATGCAAGTTAATTTCCCTAATAAATGTTTCATATAAAATTTTCTTATGGCTTCTCTTTGTGTATTTTTAGGTTTTCGAACCATGTGACGGATGAAGAGGAGGAAGAAGGGAGGACCTTGGGTTCCTACACCCGATGATGAGTCCTAGACCATCTCCTAACCTTCCATAGATGAGATAAAATACATTCAAGGAAAAGAGAATCTGATTGAAGGACTTTAAAGACAAAGAGGACAGTCGTGCCATCAAAATAGATCGTGGTACTTTGCTATGATCATGGCCAAAATGCCCAATTCACAGAGAAAATTAAAAGGAATAACAAGCTACAACAACTCAACCACCACAATCATGGCACACAAGAGCCACCATGCCTATGGTGAAGGATGTCCACAATGACCATCAACCAGCAGAATGGCCATGCCACCTCCAGCCAACACACCTGTGTCATCCCCCACTCCCGTTCCACCCTTCACCCACCACAACCATGGTGTCCACCATGGAAATTCTACTGGCCTTCCAAAAACCAACCTAAAACCTAACATTTCATACATTACCACCTCGCCTGTGCCCATCCACCATGCCCATGTTCACCCCACTCCACCATGACTGTGGTGACCAAAACGGCTGTGGTGGCCAACAACCTTAGTACAATTGTTTCACTACTCTACCCATTTCCCTCCCATTTACCTAGTACTTCTTTACCACCTATATATACCTAGATGTGGGCTTTAGCATGAGGTTACACCACTGTAGCATCTTTTACCTTAGTGCATTCAAGAGATCCCACCTACTCCCACTTACTTGCACTCCATTTCCACCTTCCTCAACCTCAAAACCCTAATTTTCTAGGGTTTTGGCTACTTCCACCACCCATTCCGATGCCATCTTTCCACCAAGGAGGGAGGAGTTCATGATCTTTCTATTGGAGGTGAAGAATAAGATATTCCATGAACTCCATGACTTTTCTTTATTCTTCTACCTCTTCTTTTACTCTTTTTTGCACTATGAGTAGCTAAGCCCTTGTGGTGGGCTATTTGGAGTTAAAATGTTATTTTGATATCATGTTGGGGGAATATAGCTTGTAAACTATACCATATCTGCTTTGTACTTCTGTCTCATTTCCCATGTTTCTTCTTGTGGTTTGTGCTTGAAAACATGAATTACTTGTCATTTTATGCTTGAAACCACTTAAGGCTACGAGAAGATGGCATATGTGAGGCTATCTTGGGATTTGCTACTAAGTCCCACTAATGGATCCCTAGATAGAACCCATCTTCCCACACATGTATCCCTGGTCTTACTCCTAGGTGTGAGATCAAAATAGCTAGTGTAGGAGTGTTTATCATAATGGCCTAGGAGTTTTCTAATAGCTGAATAGTGAATTGTGTGAGGTGAAATACTCGCACCTCTACTCCCCATTCCTACCTTTGGCTCACAATTAAACTAAATATTCCCAACCTAGAAACCTAGGTTAGTCAAATCCTAGTGGGGTCTTACCTAAACCTTAGTCCAATTGAGCCTCGTAAGGCTATATAGGGTGTGCAAGGGTGTAGTTCCCCTTCACACACCCTATTCTATCCATGACCGACTAATAGTTTAGGGAAATTCCATTGAATTTGTCTAGTTGTTTGGTTTGGCAATCTAAAATGAATGTCTAGGCTTGCACTTTATATCCTTCCCCAAACATAACCTTAGTAACATCCCTAAATGACCCACCCTCTTTAACTTGCAAATAACCTCAATTGCTCTCTTAGTTAGTTCATCATAGTTTAGTTAATTACTTCAATTTCTTTGTTAGTTAATTTCCTTGTTTTGGATAGGTAGGTCCTGCTAGAGTAGTTAGTGCTCCTTTGAGCTTGCTAGTGTTAATCTTGCTAGTTAATTTTAATCTAGGTCCTTAATTGCTTTAGTGTCTAGCTTTCTTAGCTAGTGTAACCTAGTCTAATATCTTACTCTTGTTCATTTAGTTTCCTTTCTTTGTTAGCTAGAATTAACTTGTTTTTCTTGTTTTGATCCCTTTCTTGTTTTCTTGCTTGAAACATTAGTGTAATCAAACCAAAACCAACTTCAACACCTAAAACCCTAATCTTTTCTTTAGGAACATAACTTAATCTAACTTATCTCTAGTGCCCCATCTTTCTTTGCGAATCAAATCCTCACTTGCCACTCACATATACTAGTTTATGATCTTGTGCACTTGCGGGTGATATGATATAGTCTATGAAGATGTGTTAGTATAGAGCCCTTTACAAATTTGAAAGATCCCAAGTGTGTCTCTAGTGAGTTTTGGGGTTGGATCTATTCATAATTCAAATGAGTAGTGTGTAGTCCCAAAGCTCTAAGAGATGCACACAAAAATGTCATATAGAAGAAATCATATGTGCCAAAGGGACACATGAAGGTAGTCTTCTCTTGATCGCTAGGGTGGATGGGTATTTGGTAGAAGCTGGAGTACCCATCCAAGTAACAGAAGAACTCTTGGTGGGTGAGTCTCTCCAAGACTGGATCAAGAATGGGAAGGGGGAAGTGGCCTTTTTGAGTTGTATTGTTGAGCTTGTGATAATATATGAACATGCACCAATGGGTAACAGTGTGGGTGGGAATAAGCTCATTCTTCTAATTTAAAACAACATTAGTGCCTCCTTTTTTGGCTGGACTTGTACATCACTCACCCACGATGAGTTAGATATGGGATAGATGATCCCATAGAAAAATAACTTTATTACCTCCTTATGCACGAACTCCTTCAAAATAGGGTTTAGGTTGCACTGATGCTTGATGGAGGGTTTGTAGTTGTCGATCATGTTGATTCAATGCATAAAGAGAGCTTGATCTACACCATTAGATCTATAATTTTATGACCTAGTGCTTTCTTCCTCTTGTTGAGCTTTATCAATAGCCTACCTTCTTCCTCAACTATGACGTCCACATTAATGATGACTCGAGAGACCCTATGCTCATGTAGAAGACATATTTGAGTCCCTCAAGTAGGGGCTTCATTTATAGTGTAGTTGGTGCTTTGTATTCTTCTTCAAGTATTGAGATGGACTTGCATTCTTTGAATTCAGATTCTAGGTCTTCTCTGCATTGTCTAGGTGAAAGAGAATATGCTCCACCTATTCATTGTTCAGCTCATGGGTGTTATAGTCAACAAGCACAGTCTCAAGTGGGTATTCTAAAAGTAGGCATATCCTTTGTTGTTGTACCATATTGTAAATGCATTAGATGAGGAAACATTTCTATTTGAAAGAAGGTCCTTTAATACTGTCAAAGACTATGAATTCAATCATGTATATTCTAAGATTTAGCGCTAAGATTCCAACTTCAATGTCTACGGTGCAAATGCAGTTGCAAGGAAAGGAAGACCAAATATGAGAGGGTTTATTTCCATCATGACAAAGTCACATGGGCCACATGATTTAGGACCCACTCTTGTAGGGATGTCTTCTACAATACCCATATAGGTGGTCATAGAAGAGTTAGCAAGTTGAATCACAATGCCAGTGGGAAGGATGGCAATGGAAAGTCTTGTCATTTTCACAAGACATAGGGCATGATGGAAATGCTTGCCCCAAGATCATCTAGGCCTTTTTGTCATGTGGAGTCCCCAGAAAAACAAGAGATGCCAGATGATCCTGGATCTTTGAGATTTTTGGGCATCTTGTTCTAGACGATGTTTGATGCCATCCATGGTAGTTTTAGGGTCTCAAATTTCTATTTTAAGTATTTTCAAGTGAGGAGAGCCTTCAAGAACTTATTCCATGAGGGAGTTTCTTCTAGAGCATCAAGGAAGGGAATATCAATATGTACTTTCTTCATTGCTTCCTTAAACTTCATGAATTTTGAGTCCAACTATTTCTAAGCTAGAAAGATCTGGTAAGGGACCCACCCTTTGTAAATTGGCACTAAAATAAAAGGGAGAGAAGTTGGTTTAGCTTCTAGAGCCTTTTTATATTTGGGCAAACTGCTTGTCTTTGAAGGTTCAACAACTAGTTCCACTAGTATAGCTATTGGTATAACCATTGAAGTGACTTCCTCATCATTGTCATCTTCAAGAATTAGCTTGATCTTTTCAATGACCTAGGTAGATGTTCTGGTAACACACATCTAGAATGTGTGGTTATAGCTTTCAACTACTCCACCTGATGCTTGGGGTTACCTTTGGGTTGGCCTACAAATAAGCCTGATGGAGGGCAAATGGATGTAATGATCTACACACCTGTGCTTCCATGAACTTATTATATGCTTGTTGTCTTGCAAGGATCTTTCCAACAGTGTCTAAACATATATAGTCATTGTGGGAAAGCATTTTCTACTAGATTCCCTACCCTAGTAGAAGTTGACCTTGTTGATTATAGGGAGGTTGTCCTAAATTGTAGTTTTTGTGGTACTACCCAACATTTTTATTGCTCTGGAAATAGTTATGGTTTTGTTGGAAACTAGGAGGACCCTAAACTTGATTTTTATTAGGTCCTTGTTTGAGATGATGCACATTCTCTACTCTATCTATATTTCATATTGGAAACCCGGATGCTTCCTCGATCATATGGGGTCATAGTAGTACTATCCTAGAATAGAGTTTACATCATTAACTTTTTGAATGAGGGGGATGCTGTTGAACTAGAGCTGGTGCATGTTCAACGTAGCTTGGTAAAGGTGGTTTCACTGTAGACTCATGTGCCCCTCCGTGCTACAGACTTGCAACCCTCTTGGACTGGCCTGTTTGTAAAGGAGGATGAACCTCTTTGCCCATACCTCTAGAAAGAATATTCAAGGTTGTCTTGCTTGAGAGTGAGGGCCTTCAGGGATTCAACAATAGCCTCGAGATGTCCTCCGCCATGGTAATAGTGAAAACACCCTTCTTGCATGACAAACACCAATTAGGTTGTTTCTCTACTCCCTTAGTGACAACCTTCCATGCATAATCAAAGCTCTACCACATGAAGTCTCCATTAGAAGCGACATCAAGGAACTTCTTGATGTCCTCATAAACTCTCGTATAGAATTGCTCGATAAGTTGTGAAGGAAGGATGCCCTGATGAGGACATTTATGTAACAACTCCTTGAATCATTCACATGCTTCAAAGAGGGTTTCTTTTAGGAGCTGTTTGAATTGTGTTATTTCTCCTCTACTTTGATAAGTGAGTGAGGGTGGAAAGAACTTCTCAAGGAACTGATTTTGAAGTTCCTCCCAAGTTTTGATGCTACAATTGTGTAGGGAATTGTACCACACCCTAGATTTTCTGGTGAGGGAAAAATAGAATAGCCTTATCTTCATGGCCTCTTTGAACACACCAACTTTCTTCCTTAGTTTACATAGATCTATGAACTTCTATAAGTGGTTTGTCAGTCTCATTCTCACTGGCTTGCCCTACAAAACTATTATTTTGCATTTTCATCAACCATTGTGTCTTGAATACAAAGTTTTGAGCTTTGATGGCTGGTTGGACGACAGGCTTGTGTATATCTACAAGTTTTGCATAGATAACATTTGTAGTTCTCTCTTTTGTTATGTTTCCTTAGCTTCTCATTGTTCGACTTGCACAAAAACTTTGGTTTCTAGCTAACAACTATCTCTCTGTGCTTCTAGTGTTTCTTCAACTATGTGGTTGATCTCCTTTTCATACATCTTGGCTTGGTGTTCACAAAGGATCCTGTGGTAGTTTCTTTCATTCTCAGGTTCAAAGTCCAGTGGGCAATTGACACTAGAAGAATGTTGCATCCACTAGAGATGATTCCTAAGGAAGATTACCCTAATTAAGACGACTAACGTGGAGTTGAATTCAATAATATATGCAATGGTATCAATTGAAAAAGAAAAATTCTAACTAATCCAAGTTAGCTACATTGATCGGAAGATTCTGTAGTCCCCAACAACGGTGCAAAAATTTGATGTGTGTGTTATCTCACATGCAAATTTACCAAAAAAAGTACAATAATCACCACCTATAAGTAGATAGATCTCATTATAGTATACTTAGGATAAAACCCTAAGGACAACATATTTAAAAATAGAATGATCAAAGAAACCAAGCAAGAACTAGAAATTAACACAAATGTAGGTTCTCTATTGATTATACTAAGGTAGAAACAATTAAAGAGCTGATTCAGAATCTAGTTTTATCAATGGATGGGAACACTAGGGTAGAATGACTAACACCACAACTACATATCTTTTTCTCTCTCACCTCATCATATTAAGCATGGAAATATATATGTTGAGGCTAGGAAAATTCCCTTTTTGGTGCTAGGGTTATGACCCATAAAAAATCACTCTAAACTCTTCGTCACATTATGAAGAGATCATATATCTATCACCCCAAAAAACACCTATCCAGAATTCTCATCAATGGTTTAACATGAATCAGTCCATATACTAGATCCTAAGTTCAAAGTTTTATACACCCAAGATCTAATAGACATGTAAACTTAATGATACGTAAAGAATATAATCATATAAACGAATGATTCCATACATGTAATGGTTCATACAACAATAGATGGATGCAGGAAGGAGAATAAAACTGGGTAGCAGAGCTACTCCCCATACCCTAGTGAGAGGACTACTTGTTCACGACAACACTGATATAATTAACAATAGAAGAAGAGAAGAAAGACATCATCACAGTGGATAAGAAAGGAGAAGTTGTGGTGTCCAGATGCATGTCTTGAAAGTTGAGGAGATGATAGTTGGTAGTTGCAAGTTTTATCGTTAACATTTGTTGGGGATAGTCTTGGTAGCATCATCCTCTTTCACCATTGTCATATCTTGTCACAACAACATGAAGAAAAAGCAAAGGTCGTTTATTGATGGAAACATGTGTCATTGAACACGACTCTCTCAAGATATGAACCTTAGAACCTTGGCGACGGAGAAGGTGGAAGGATCCTTGGTGGACGTTCATCATCTGATTGAAATGACCAAATGTTTCTAGAGGTGGATGTTGTAGAATGAAAGTGGAACCTAGTGGCGTCAATGGTGGATCCTTTTCTTGGTGGTTGACCTTGTATTCATAGGTGGAGGTTAGGGTTTGAAACCCTTCACAATACCCCTACAATTAAAGCTTTGGATACCATGGAAGTGAAGAGACAATGACTGTCTGAGGAAGACAATAGATCATCAATTGCATAACTTTTGTTGGTAGGTGAAAAGCTAGGATGACCATTGGTAGGTAAAGATTTAGGAGAACCATCAGTAGATGGACACAACATAGCCATTGGAGGTTGTGTATGGATCTCTGTCAGAAGAGGACACTAAGTTCCACCAGAAAACATTCTATGCTGGAGAACCATTGGTAGGTGAAGGTAGAGATTCCTCTGCAAGTTGAGCATGGTCTCCATCGAAAGATGACTCTCGGACGATGAATATAGCACAACCATCGAAAGGCATGCACAATGCTTGTGTAATTTGTTGAATGTAGGTCACCCATCGATTGTTTAGTGAAAATATACCATCAGAAGGCAACCACTAGTAGATGAGCATTGGGTTTCTTTCGGTTGTAAATAAAAGGAATGGCATATTGATTTAAACTGATGGTTTGGAAATGTGATGCAAATCGATGGAAGATCTAAAAGATGCAAATCAAAGGAATGTATTCCATCGATCATCAACTGATGGAAAGGCAGAGTGAGACAAACCCACTTGAGGGGGGATATTGGCATGGGATGTGGGGTCTGTGCCTATGAAGAATCAAATGAAGGAATCATCTACTGATGAAGGGACATATCGATGGAGATCTAGTCCATTTTATCAAGTATTTCTTGTGCCAACTAGTTAGTTAATAGAATCATCATCTCCTACACTGGTGCATGAGATATGGAGTTCAAACCTGCCATGAAAACCCAAAATTTACATAAAAAATCCCACAAATTAAGACAAAACTAAGAAAACATAAATTTATGCTACTTAAAGTAAAATTATGGATATAAATGCAAAACTAAACTAAAAGTGCAACTAAAACTAGGATGGATATGCATTCATCATTGACTAGTAGTACTACTCCACCTACTAGTTATGTCAAAATATATTTATATTTTCCAAATTGAAATCATTTTCACTTTACCAGACACCAATTAAATCACTTGATTTGGAGTTTATATGTAAGATTTAGAATGGTTTTATTAATATGATACTTTCTAGTTGGTTGACTAGTTTGGGTAGTTGGATGATTAGTTGGACAAAAGTGATTCACGTATATGTAGTATATAGTCATCCGATCTCCTCTGATTGAGTTGATGAAAAATTTCTTGTTGTTGAACTGAGTGTGGCACCGAATCAACTATTTGAATGTTAGCCTACTTTGTTGGATTCCTAGTTGTCCTGTAGCTATGTTAGTAGGCTAGTTAGGGCATTGATGTAAAAATGTAGCTAAGTTATGCTCTAAGTATCAGACCTACTAGCACAAACATCTGGTCAGCTAGTTGATTTATTAAAGTATTGTGATTCTCATTTCCTAAGTAGACAACATGCTAGATGATATAATTGATCTGAAAGTCGACTGGCTTTTGCCTTATTTGTATGAACATCTAGAATGTAGAGTAGCATTACTAGTTGATCAGATAGCCTATTGTTGGAGACATCATATGTTTTACTATCATGTAGTGGTCCTCACTCTAATGATCAAATTTGAGAGCAAAGATTTAACTTATTGGGTATTTCATGGATGTTTTATGACCTCCTTGTTTGCTGCATCAATCTACAAATAAAAAAGAAACATCAATTAAATAAAAATCTACACTAGATCTCGATTTTTAAATACAAATATAGTATATCCTAGATTATCACCTATCTAAACTTACAAGGATCATTCAATTAGTAAATATGTAGGTATACTCAACATTACACATAAGAATAAGCTTATAATCATGTCCCTTCTTCCACACTTGGTGTTAATGGGTGGTATAGTGGGTAGGGGGGTGTATTTCAACCTTTTGTCCTATCCAACCTTTTTTATGCTCCTTGTCAAGTGAGAGAGAAGAAAGACATCCAAAAGCATATATCCCTAACCTAGAGATAGTGGAATATGGGGATATCATAGTATGTTAGAAGAGAAAATAGTTAAGCTCCTATAAGGAAAATTTTATATTTGTCAGCTCTTTCCTAATATCTCTCTTCTCTCTATGCCTTAGGTGGTACAAATCACACATCAAAAAAAGAACGAGGTAGGAAAAGATAAATTTAGCATGAGTGTCACACTAAATATCATTAAGCAACATGAAATATCCCAAAAACACATGGTATCACACTTCCATATTGCCCACAATCATTCTACAAATGAAATTAGTTGATCATGAAAAAAATGGTATCCTAGAGATATAGGAAGAAAAGAGAAGGACACATGAAGGAGATGTGCTTGTTTTAGCTAGAAGGTCCTCCTTCTTCCTTACTTCTCTTAGGTTTAATCAACCAGTTGCTCCACCTTAGATGGAAGGAAGAATGAGTAGAATGAGGTTATAATTAGGGTTTCAGAGGTGGAAAAAGACAAGATGGGTAATGGAACAAGGGAAAAGCAAGTGATATGTGGTGTACTATATGGTTATATGCTCCCTCCCTATTGTGTCTCACACTTTAGTGTTTTTGTAGTAGGATGGGTTCTAGGGTTAATTGTGGTATTTAAGATACTTTTTTTGGGAAAATAGGGTCAAATGCTAGCCGAAATTGTTGTCACAATCAAAGGGAGGCGTTGATAAATGATCAAGGTGATGTACTAGGGTGACATGAGTTTTATCGCACATGCAAGTTCACTACGGGTGAAATACCTAAGTTTACCTAAATAAGTACAATAATCACCACCCGCAAGCGGGCATATCTTATCATAGTATAGTTCATGATCAGACTCAAAGGACAAAATATTTAAGAAGTAGTCTAATTGATGTACCCATGCAAGAACTAGTATTTATCACCAAAGGTGGTTGGTTGTTTATTACACTAATGTTGCAAAGTAAAATTTTGGATTAAAGTCTAGATTTACCAGATGATGGAAACACTAAAGTGGTATGGGTTTCATCATCGCTACCTATCATTCAAACTCTGAATGCATCATATTCAATATTAAAACATATATTTTTAGGCTAATAAAATCTCACTTTTGGCGTTAGAATTAAAACATAGGAGAATATCACTCTAAGCTCATTGTCACATTACTTATAGATCATACATCTATTGTCTCAAAAACACCTATATGAAATTTTCATAAAGGGTTCATTTAGAAATAATTGATATCCTAGATCTAAGGTTAGAAGTTTTATACACCCAAGGTCAGATAAATATGTAAACTTGGAGATGAAACAAGAATACAAGAATGAAAATGATTGATTTCTAAACATATATTGGCTTATACAGAAATAGATGAAGATAAGAGAACACAATCAGACACTAGGGCTACTCCCCGCACCCTAGTGAGAGGACTACTCACTCACGACAATAATAACAAGAACAACAATAGAAGAGAGAAAGTAAGCTATGATGGTAGAAGAAGATAAAATCAACCCATGGCATGCATAAGCCTATTTTCTTGTTGGAGACTGATGGTGGACAATACAATTGTAGGTCCACCCTTGGATGTTCTTCGGTACTAGAGAACCATTTTTCTTTCTTCAGGGGTGGATCTTGTCACAGTGAGAAGGGAGAAATATATTAAAAAAGGTGAAGGTTGTCAACTGATGGAAATAGGTGCAGTGGAACAAACATCTGTCAAGGCCTGAACCTCAAAACCTAGGTGGCTATGAAGGTGGAAACACCATTGCTTGATGTTTGTCAACTGATGGATGAAGGTGAAAGACTCAAATATTCTAGAATCAATAGTTGATATTCTTTTCCTGGAGGCAATGACCTTCTATTTATGGCGGGAGATAAGGTTTAGTACCCTCCCGGTCACCATGTAGTTAAGAGTGGTGTCACCATGAAGGTGAAGAGGCAGCAAAAGACTTGGGAAGACAATGTTTTATTGATGTGCATGACTTCCATTGGTAGGTTTACAACTGGTATGACCATCAGTAGGTAGAAGGTCCGGAGGACCATCAGGAGAGAATGTAGAATATACTTCAGTTGTTGGGTGCATGGAGGCCTTCAAAAGATGGTCAACAGAAGGTGGATATAGGTGTTCCATCAGAAGATGTAGTGTACGTTAGCCTTTGATTGATGTACACAGGAGGACCACTGGAAGGCTTGTGTAGGAGTTCCTTTGGTTGTCGCGTGTGGATCAACCACTGGCAATCAACCGTTTTTAGTGGGAGTTGGACTCCCTTCAATTGTCAACCGATTATAAGGCAGAGTGATGTAAAGTGATGGCATATCAAAATTATGTGAACCAAAGGAATATTATCTGTAGGTTGTGAATTGATGAAATGGTTGAGTGAGGCAAACCTACCAGTAGGACTATTTTAGGGTGTCAAAGGGTATGTGCCCACAAGTCCTCAACTGTAGTCTTGGAAGGTCTAATGCAAACCAATGGATTCAACAATCAATGAAGGAATGGATCATCACATATATGGTCCAATAAACTAAAAGTTTCTTGTGAATATGTTCCAGTGAAAACTAACTAGCAGGATCACCACCTCCTATGCTCCTACTTGGAAATCTTGGAATCATGCATATTTTTTTTCTATGAGATACCTTGATCAATTAGTGTGTACTTGGATGGATCTTATCATCATCCATGAGTCAATGAAAATGTCAGATAATCTCTATCGACCCCATATTTAATACACATTAGATACCTATATAAACACACAAAGAACACCAATAAGTGCATTTCAATAAAAATAGGAGTTATTGGAAATTTAAAATTGCATGCAAAAGGTCATGACATATACATTTAAATTTTTTAGATAAGTGGAGTCCCATAATATTAGTGCACTTGTATTACTAGAATGAATATGCACTTATTCAATTTCTTGATGGTCAACATAATTTCAGAATGTTCAATTGTATCATTATAGTTATAATTGACATTGCCCTAGGACATATAGAATGTTTAGTTGCGTACCTCTCCTTGTGTTCTATTGTGGGTTATCCCCTAAAAATAGCCTTTTATTTATCATTTCATGTCATTAAAACAATGAATTTTTGTAGGTTCCTTGATTGGTTTATTATTGATTCTATATGCGGGTATGAAAAGAGTTTGCATTTGAACCATATTGTCTCCCCTTATTTGGTGTAATCTAAGAATTTAAGTGGTAAGAGAGTATTCAAAAGAAATCATGATCCTTTCTTGAAGGTGAGTTTATGGCCTCAAAAACATAGGTGAGTCTCAACACAAACTCCTCCATCTCAAAATATGTTACATGTCGTGTTGGAGTTCAATATTTTTGCAATTAGACTTCTCTCATCTTTTGTGTTTTATAGGATAATGACCACCCTTGATCCCTTCTTGTTTATGGATCTATAAGAGTATCACTTCCACTGATAAATATCAACAAATATATCTTTTGTATGTTTTAGTATTTGATGGATATCTTCATCCCATGTGAACATGAAGTCTTATTACATGATTGATTCTATTGGATGATTAACAAGCTGGTTGGAAATTTTTAAAGCTTCGACGACCTTGATTCTTACATATGTGATATAATGTTCACATAAATATCTTCCACTTTACAAATAATTGAAGTTATTAGATTGTATCGTATCAATCCATGAGTTGCATACAATACCTCACTAGAAAGTGGTGCAACTTATAAGAAACATGCATGAAAGATTTATATAGTATCTCTACACTATAGAGTGTCACAATTCTAAGTTCTTGAACTTCTTATTGAGGTAGTAGACAGAATGTGATCTTGATCCCTCCTCTTGTTTTATAACTTCTCCCTTAGACTCATAATTGATAAAAAGTGGTTGTCTGAGCAGTCTCCCAAGCATTTATGGCACAAGAACTAAGAAGGGAAATGATTTTAACAAGTTAGGGACATGAACTTCAATTGACATGCTATTGTCTTCGTCAAAGAATATATTTCCTTTGGATTAGAATCACTCTCAATATTATTTTTTCTTCTTCTCAGAGACTTCTTGATACTTGTTGCTCCATCCTTGGTTTTCGTTCTTCCATAATACTAAAACACTAATTTGAATATGTGTCATATTGGCTACAAACTTGTTGATGTATTATAGTCATCCAAGTCATCTTATATATGGTCATGTTAATGTATATTTTCATCAAATAATATCTCAAATCTCCTTCTTAGCTTGAGGAGCAATAGGTTGATCTTGGTGTTTCTTAGATTGACTTTAAAATCCGTCTATCTTGTGATATGCCTTATGAAGTAACTTGATGTAATCAAACATATGCATTTAGTAGGGTTCAATTTGAGGTGATATTGTTCTAGTCATTGTAAGAGATACTAAAGATATTCCACATTATCATTTTTCTCCTTCAATTTGGATAACATATCATCCATGTAGACCTTAATTTCCATGTACACCAAATGAAGTAATAGAAACACTATGGACCCTTGATATATTGATCCCACTTTCTTTAACTCAAAGGAAGTGGCTTCACATACTAAGACACTCAAGTTCTTAGTGAAGGCCATTTTTACATGCTTTCTTATGCCATTTTGATTTGATTATAGCCAAATGAGAGATACATGAAGGACAAAATGCCTTACTTAGAAGTATCTCAACATGTAAACTAATATGGAGAAGTGGGAATCATCTTTGGGAATGATTTTGCAGAGATGATGATAGTCTACATGCATGTAAATTTGGTCATCCTTGTTTGAATACTGGGAAATATTCTCTATGCAATTTGACTAATATAGCATATTTATTAATCCATGGTGTAATACTTGACGAATTCGTCCTGGATCTTCAAACTCAAATAAGTGCATAGTATTCAATTTTTTTGCGTCACATGCCACAAACTGGGTATGGTTTCCGGATGATGGACAACCAATTCCCTTCTAATTTTTTACTCATATCTATAAATGAAGAGGTTAATGTTTTTCTTAAATCTATGCCATGATTTTGGTGATAAGGGATGCATGTACTAATTTTGAAATTGTGCTCCTCAGATTCATGGTAGGTTTTATTATTTATGTAGTGTATGTCATATCGAACGTAAGGTTCTACAGGTCTACCTCCTATTGTTGATCAATATTTTCCTCCAGATTGTTTTTGGCAAATATTGGCATCAATTTCTGTCAGTGGGTTATATTCAAGAAAAGGCTACTTTTACATAATAATTTTTATACACTGTTGAGTTTGCACAATTTATAGGTGTGCCTACACATGAGGAGTTGATTCAAAGTGTTTCTTAGGTGTTTCATTAGTTTAACTCACTTGATTGAGACCAAAGTTTGTAGGTGTCATGAAGATGTTGTCATCAATTCATGGAGATGGAATAACCCTACGAGGTAGATGGTATTAGAGTAGTGGAGTGGTCAATGGTTCAGAAATACCCTATGATAATTGTGATTTCTTCATTCCTTCTTGTCTAGTTTAGGAGGGTTGGTGATGACAACTATATCCACCCTTAGTTTTGGTATATTGTGTGTAATGTGTAACCTTCATAAAGACTTGTGGATAACATTGGTAAATATCCTATGCATTAGACCTTCCTCAGTCACTGCCTCACCATCTTCCCCACCCTCATTCTTGAGTGTATGTGATGGAGAATGGATATTTCATATTATGTAGCATGGGAATTTCATTGATATTTCTCTCTATATTTACGTTCTTGGACAACATGTTTAAGTTAATTTTATGGTAGCCTGATTGTCAAGGATCCGTTTTCTGGATCCATAATCTTGACTTGCAAAGGAGTTGGGTTCTTTGCATTTTTCTTACTTGTTACATTGTTGTGATGATGAATGAGGTTGAGGAATAGAAGGGGTCATAGCCCAAAACTTGACTTTTTGGGTTTCATGGCAGGACAATAGACTTCCTGGTGCCCCATTGTACTTTCTAATGCCCTTCATAGGAAATAGATCTGCAATCTTCATGTTTTTAGAAGATTTCTCATATTGCACATGTCCCTTTTGTTGAATACACATTTTTCTAGTACATTTGTAACCACATCAAAGCATCATCTTTGTTCATATAATCCATTTTAGGTGTGACTGTGCGTTCCTATTTTCTATACGGATAAAAAGTGTACTATTTTCACCATAGAACTTCAAACACTGGTGCTGAGATGATGGTACTACTCAATACTTGTGTAGCCATGGGTGCCTTAATGAAAGTTTAAAATTATGGGGAAATCCATGATAATAAAGCAGATGTGAAACATCTCTAATTCCACCTTTAAATATAGGTGAATGTATCCCATGACATCCCTAGGTATGCCATATATGGCCCTAGCCCTACTTATGATAAGTCATATGTCATTCAGAGTCTGAAGTTGATGAGAGTGTAAAGGTCATCCTAGAACCCAAATTGATTTGAATGTTAAGGTGTGGATTCCATGATACTTTCTATTCCTATAAAGAGGCTTATTTCCAACCTTGTATGAAAACACATACACTAATAATGTGATATTTAATGTGGCAATGATCAAACCCACCATATTCAACAATGTATTGTGGTGAATCTCCTAGGAGACAAAGGATCTATCTAGTAGCCAGATCATAGAGTTCTAGTGCAGAGGTGACATTTGGATTAGATCCCACAAGTAAATAGTGGTTTTGTCTTCCACAATAGGTGTATTATGTTGTTCTTTGGAGTGTCCTTGGGGATGGTCTACTTGTCACCGGAGGTAGACTCTTATTGAGGCTTGCCAAGATTTTTGTGGTTGAACCATCATCGATGGGTGCATTTTGTGCATGATTCATTCATATGTGAGGATTGGAGGAGGAAAAATGTGTTACACTTTTTTTCCCTGGAGACATCCTTATAATACCTTTTTGTTTTCTTTATTCTCAAATTTTGAACCTAAACCCCTCTAAATTTTTTTGTTGGATGCAATGTCTTTGATGTTTTTTACTTATAAAGAAGTTGATGTGGTATTATATGTACCTTGTCCCATAACTCCTAGGTATAACATGGTTATATCTTGTAAATTGACTATCAATATGACAAATACTTTTGGTGATACCTTTGGATGCTATAATTTCTTTTGGTGGGGATCAAAATAGGTTGAAACTCCCTCGATATTGGAGCATTGTTTGGTGCCTTTGGTATAGTCATTGTTAAAGGCTGTGAAGGAGTCACTCCAAAAATGTAAGATACCATGTTTATGTCTCAATTTTAAGGTTTATCCTACTCCTTCACTAATATCCAAACACTAGAAATTGTAATTCCAAGAATTATATGCCAATAAGGCTCATCATCATTATCATCATCTTCATCATGATCATCACCATCACCATCACCATCACCATCACCATCACCATCACCATCACCATCACCATCACCATCACCATCACCATCACCATCACCATCACCATCACCATCACCATCACCATCACCATCACCATCACCATCACCATCACCATCACCATCACCATCACCATCACCATCACCATCACCATCACCATCACCATCACCATCACCATCACCATCACCATCTCCATCACCACCACCACCACCACCATCACCACCACCACCATCACCACCACCACCACCATCACCACCACCACCACCACCATCATCATCATCACCACCATAACTACTACCACCACCACCACCACCACCATCACCACCATCACCACCACCACCACCACCACCACCATCATCATCACCATCACAATCACCATCACCATCACCACCACCACCACCACAACCACCACCATCATCATCACCACCACCACAACCACCACCACCACAACCACCGCCACCACCACCACCACCAGAATCACCACCAAAACCACCACAACAACCACCACCACAACCACCACCACCAAAACCACCACCACCACCACCACCACCACCATCACCACCATCATCATCATTGTCATCATCATCACAACCACCACCACCACAACCACCACAACCACCACCACCACCACCACCACCACCACCACCACCACCACCACCACCACCATCATCATCATCATCATCATCATCATCATCATCATCATCATCATCATCATCATCATCATCATCATCATCATCATCATCATCATCATCATCATCATCATCATCATCATCATCATCATCATCATCATCATCATCATCATCATCATCATCATCATCATCATCATCGTCGTCGTCGTCGTCGTCGTAGTCGTCGTCGTCATTGTCACCATCATTGTCATCGTCATCATCGCCGTCATCGTCATCGTCATCGTCATCGTCATCGTCATCGTCATCGTCATCGTCATCGTCATCGTCATCGTCATCGTCATCGTCATCGTCATCGTCATCGTCATCGTCATCGTCATCCTCATCGTCATCGTCATCGTCATCGTCATCGTCATCGTCATCGTCATCGTCATCGTCATCGTCATCGTCATCGTCATCGTCATCGTCGTCGTCATCGTCATCATGACCGTCATCATCATCATCATCGTCGTCGTCATAACCATCATCATCTAAGACTCAATCCCGACAATGATGCCAGTAAGTCTAATTCAAGAAAATCTTATATGAGGAGTAAGTTATACCCAAATGAACATTAAATGAGAAAATAGTTAATATCTATGATGAAAACCCTAACCATGGTTACCAGTGCCATACACATGTGTGACAACACCTAGTTCCGTGGTGAACTCACATAATGAGATATATTAACTTACATAAATACCTACCTTGATTGCCTAAGTGTAGTCATGTGCGTTAAAGATATGACATATTCACATAGTGGTGACTATACAATATATGGGTCATTAGTGTACACCCTTGACTTCAATAGGTTGGAAACAAGAGTAAATATAGGCGGTTCTTAGATGGTTAGTATGAATAAATAAATCATAATGGGACATTAGAATAGTAAACCTTAACTCACATAATATAAAGAAATAATATAGTTTGGATACTCAACTAGTAATATATTTAATAACTGCTATCCATCATATAATAATATAATTTCATAAGAGCAATTCAAACTATGCTTTCGGCCATAACAAGTCATGTATCTATCATGTTTTTTCCAGTTTAAGTGTGTATTAGCTAGAAATTCATTCATGTCATTTTGAATCAATATATTTATCTATTGAAGAAACAGATTTTAATACACCACATGTACAAGGACCAAGCACAAGCAAAGAAGGAATCATTAAGGAGGAGAAAATATAAAGAATTGCACAAATGCGATGTGACATAGTGTGTTAATCTTCCAATGCATCACATCAAATCACATTATAAGTATTGAGACAAGCCATCATGAGATACAATATGTCTTCTAAGGGTCTCACTATGTCTCATTATAGTAATGCCTTGGAAAATTCAGTAGTAGAATTAGCAAGGTATATGCCACGATATATCTAACCTTAGACACATTGTGTTTCCTACATTTTGACAGCTCTTGAATAAATCATGATTTATGGATGACATGACACACTGTTTATGTCAATTATTTTATATAAATATCTTTTTTGGATAATAAGGGATGTAACATTTCATGCTTGGGACACATTATTTCTACCAATTAATGAAAATGTAAATCAAGTGCCACATTGAGGGAAACCATTCCATTTTCTTCTAAAACATTTTATCTCAACTTAGGGCTCTGGAGAGTGGCCTTCCATTGCCATGGAGTTAGAAGAAAATGAAAAATAAATATAAGAGACATAGAGGTACTAGACAGAAATAAGAAGGTGGGAGACCATGGAGATTTGGAGGAATTATATATCATGACAACTCGACTCTAAAAAAAGTTCTTATTTTGTCATTTTCCTTCTTAATTCCTTGCACCTATTTTTTATCCCATTTTATTGGATTGATGTGGGAACTTCTCATTCTATCTTTATTTTTTAAGTAGTTATCTGTTCTTAGAGGATAAAAGGTTTCCTTCTTGTATTTCACTACTTAAAATTCGAATTTATTTTAGATTCTTCATATATTTTAGCTGTATGGATGCTTCTATCTCAATGCATGGTTTTACCAATTTTTAGAATTTATCACCATGTTACATATTTTAGGAAACGTAGTAGTTGCTAAATCTGTATTTTTCTAGATTATGTGTTAGAATTAGTGCAACTCTTTGCATGAAAGTCTTGGAGAATTCTAATGAAAAACATTTTGAAACCATTTCTAAAGATAAATAGGATTTCAAAGGTGAGAGTCAATGAATCTTGTTGATCTCAATTATATTTAATTAGGAGACATTTATAATAACATTTAATGTATAAACTTACCATAAATGAAATAGGGTTATTTTAACATAAATTGTAATGAATGGTACATTTGAATGCATTGATGAAATAGATGTGTGTATAAGACCTCCATGATTCCCCAAGCCACCTGGATTGTAATTTTTTTTGTATTGTA
Organism: Alisma plantago-aquatica; assembly: GCA_963693085.1. Classification (NCBI taxonomy): domain Eukaryota; kingdom Viridiplantae; phylum Streptophyta; class Magnoliopsida; order Alismatales; family Alismataceae; genus Alisma; species Alisma plantago-aquatica. The sequence goes on from OY856409.1 coordinate 1,285,298,836, forward strand.
ATTTACAATCAAATCAAATCACTTACCATCGACTCAACCAATTATATTTTAACCCAATTGCTTGTCCAGTGTAACTAAGATAATTGATTCCATTTGGACTTGACCTAGAAATACAATACTTTTGATCCATGATATTGTGTATGACAATGTGTTGTTTTCATTTATCAAAATGAATACACACTTCGTTCTTTAACATTTTTATTAGAGAATTTATTAATGTTTATGCTTCTCATTTTTTCTTTATTGTGTTAGATAAATGATTTGTAAATATTTCCATGCTTTCACCTTCGAAACCTAGTTTGTATTACATTTTACTGATAAACTTGTCTTTTCATCCCTACAACATTATTGCATGGTTGGAGATAGGTCTAGCAATAAAAGATAATATATAGACAATCTAGAGCCAATCCTCTCTAATAGGGACAGTGCAAGAAGAAGAATGAGACATGATCCTTCATCCAAAATGCAACCAAGAAGAGACCACTCATGGACTACATTGTGCCACATCCACAAAAAATCAAATTCAATAGTAGTTAGGCCAGAGGTGGTAGTGGGTCACTTCCGCTTAGACCCAAGCCTAATTGGTATTGCATAGTAAACCCAATCTGCAAGCTTTACATTTATAGACCCAAACCTCTACATATTTTTGGATTTAATCAGCAATTTTAATATTGTTAGGATGGCACATGAAAAATTTAGGCTTTGCCTTTTGCCCTGCTCACTTTGTGCTCAGGCTAATTAGTGAATTTACAGACTTAACAAAAGGGTCAATTACTACATGGAATTCATCCCTCACAAATCTTTTAAAGTTTTTCTCCACCAATAAAAATAGTGGAGATCCTCAACCAAATCACTAGATTCAACCAAAAAGATGGGTAACTATTAGCCGAGGATTGGGAATGATATAAGAAATGATTGAGGAAGCCTCCTCCCTACAACTCAGTGTGGATCCAAATGTATATCTTCTACAACTGGTTAAGTGATGAAGTGATAATTCTAGTAAATGCAACAATTCGAGGATGATTTCTAAGAAATAATGATAATGAGACTAGGGAGTTTATGGAGATAATATCTCTCAATTAATCAAATCAAGGAAATGAAAGGTGCAACTCTAGGAATGACATCTATCTAGTAGATATCAAATCTGCACTAATACTAAGATTGATAGACTCACTGAGAAATTGAATTTTATGGTAATCCACAACATCCTCTAAGTTATGATTGTACGAATCCATAGGGAGATCAGAGCGGAAAGAATAATAGAATAAATATTTAAAATTTTATCTCTCCACGTTTCTATCCATGGATCTTGTCAACAAAAATATAATAGGAAGGATGGTTCGTGAGTTTATACCTTTTTTATGGAGTAGATCTAGAAACTAATATCATAATAATATAGAATGAAGGTGACGACGGATTTGAGTCCACCAAAGAGTCTACATCTCTATGTTATCCATGAAGATGATAGAAAACTTCATTTTGTGCTCCAAGAGTTGGTGTGGAAAGAATTGCCTTTCTGTTGGTAACATGCTAGTGTTGTACAACATATCCTTTCCCCTTATTTCCATGATGTTAATATTGGCTGGTTAAAGTCCTCTCAAGGGTGCCTCCTTTTTTTTCAAAAGAGTTACATGTTAAGAGTTGTAAAAGGGAATCAGATACATATGTGTAAAATCCACCCTATATATAGAACAGGTAGGGAAGAAGGATTTCTAATAAACCCTGGAAAATAAAAAGACATGACAACCATTTTCAACGGCCCCATCTAGATAGTCGAATCGGGCGATCAAACTTAGTCTAATCGGTCAACTAGAATCAGTCCAATCATTCAATTAGGCTTTTCACCCGATCAGTTGGAACCAACCTAGTTGGTCGACCAGACTCAGTCTGGTTGGATGATTGGCCTAGTCTAGTTGTGCTATTTGACTTAGTCTTTTGACCAATCAACCTAGTCTAATTGTCCCATAAATGACTTTATTAATTTCCTAAATCTTTTAAGAAGCAATTAATCATATGACCAATATTGTACTCCTATTTCCTTATGTATCCTTTTGTGTGTGATCTTATACGCTCCAAAATTACATTGGTAGTAATGCCAATAGTCATTCTATAATTTCACAGACAATGCTTGGTACCTAGAAACACTTCATTTTCACCAAATTAATTGGTGAAGTTAGAGAAAAACTTCAACCCAGTATTGTGATTAGTGTTGCAATGATCATATAATCCCTGTCACATATATCCATATTGAACTTGAGGCATGCAGAGTCATCCTCTTACCATGCAATGTATGTTCCTTAAACTCGAGTAGACTATTCAAGATATTGTGAGATCATATTATATTTTGACTCACATATGCATGGCCATGCATTTCATGTTCTCACTTATCAAGTGTTCAGGACATCACTCCTAAAGGAGGGACAAATTCCACATACATCATTCACAATATTCCCCATGTGTCACAATGTACCCCAACAGCACTTTTCTGGCAACTCATATTTTAGAGTCACATTGGACTGGTATCAAAGTACATAGAACATGTGAATACCGTATTGACTTTAGGTCTAAGGATCACAATTATCACTATCACTTTTAGATATGACTCTAACATGTTGTCATATGACTTCCCAGTGTCAAATATCAAGGTGGGTCTATGCAATACAACTTCTTCTCTAACAAGTAACCATGTGTCTAAGTTTATATCCAATATCATGAATAAAGAGACATAGTCATTACTCACCATACATGCTAATCTTGTGTACTATTGTTGTCTTTTACTATCCATACTAGGGACATGAAAATAATGAGTATTCTTATTATACATATGATCTCATGAGTCCTCAACCCGAATCATATGTCATCGAGTTTAAACATTCTTAGGACATTCTTAGGTTCATTCACTAACTCAGTACTAAAATACACACAATAAGTGGAAGCACCTCATTAATAATCAAATTAAGTAAAAAATGTCCCTTTTATAATCAATACATGATGTCCCTTAGGGAATACAACCAATAATGAGATGTGAGATACATCATGATTGAAAGTACAACATCATGACTCAAATGGAGTATCAAGAACTAGTTTGACAATCCAACAAAAAAATCCTTTCACCAACACTTACAAACCTGGATGGAGGAATACCATCCCAACTTTTTTGTGTCAGAACCAAGCTTAATCTACTCAATAGTGGAAACATGATGAGCCATCATATGAATTTTGTGACAACCTGAAGTTTATCTTTTCCATGTACATGAATGAGACATCTCACCTCTTTCAAAGTTAGTCACTTTTTGTAGGGGGTGGGAACATAGCTTGAACAACTCAGGCTAACCATTACCAACATAAAAAAATCTAGAAGATCTCCCTTCAACTAGATTCAAACCATGGAATAATATCTAAGGTGGTCCCTCCCATGAATGAAGGACAAATGAGTCTTCCTTCACAAAAAGGAATAGAAAGGATTCTCATATAAGTAGGTTTGTGTGTGTTCTTTATCTTTGTGTCTTAGGTTTTGCTTTCTTAAGAATGTTTTTATTTTAATTTATGATTAAGTTATGATTTTAGTGTTTTGCTTTGAACCTCATGTAAATGAATAATTGTCAAAAAAATACTTCTTGAAACTACTCTCTTATCTAGGCCTATTACCCATTATATGATTGCATTTTTTATTCTTGAAAAAATTACGAGTTTACAAAATATTGAAAATATGTCAACAATCCTTTCTTTTTGCTTTTCTTTGAGAAACCATCATGCTCATCTTGTCAAGTAGATTTTAATTGATTTATCTTTTGACACATTGAGTTGACTCTATGAAATTCAATTAACCACATGAACCATTATCTAATATTGATAATCATTTATTAAAAATACTCATAGATTTAGAACATATACAATTTCTAGTCCATTGTATGATTAACGAGCTTGTAACATGTGACAAAATCTTAAATATAAATATTTCATTACCAAGAGAAAATTTTAAGTTGAGAGCAAAAAAAAGACAAACTTTTAAGTGTGTGGTTTTCCTCAAGAAATAATACACTAAGATTTGGTTGAAGAATTCAGCAAGTAGACAACATTAATCAACTCAACTAGACCAACCATCCTCCATTGATTAGACTCAAATCGGTCCTAGCCAATCAGAAAGTGTGTATCTACTCTAAAGCGATCAATCGTGGTTATAGCATTTCATTGACAATAAGATAAATGATAAGACAAATAGATTAGAGCAAGAATTTTTTTTGGCCATTAGGAGACACACTTGGTGTACCATATATCTCCCTATCTACATTGCTCTACAACGGATAATAAAATCAATAATGGATGTTGTCAATAGATATATGAGTGAATGAAGGGAAAAGCATGGGGGTAGCCTACCTTACATAGTAACATGTGGAAGGTATTTTTATTACTAGTGATAAGATTAGAGGTGGAAGGTGATTGTCAATACCAAATTTCACATTATTTTAGTTAATGATTTTGATAGATGTTATTAAACCTGAAGAAATCATCATTTTCCTCATTTTTATTTTCCTCCTTTTTTCTTTTTTTTTTCTTTTTTCAAGTATTGTCTTTTAGCAAAAAGAATTGATAGTGCTAAGGGCCTTAACATTTTTTCTATGAGATGAGGCAAGGATATAGATTTTTCTCAATTTACGAAACAAATATCATATTTTTTACAATAACTTATGAATGATATATGTACATGCAATAAACATGAAAAATGTTATGCAATTCTGATGATATATTTTTCAATGTTCTTTTTCAATGATAATGCAATAGATGACATGTATGAATTCTATTATGTATGCAATGCAACCACAATATATCATCTTGGATCACCATGTTCCTCCTGTGGTGGTGGTGGATGTGCTGAGTGTGGATGAGATCATCTGACTAAGAGACATTATCTTCTCAATTATGATATGTATCTCACTTTTAGCTTATGAATCAATGTGAAATCAAAGTCTACTTTTTAAATTTACATGAGAAAATACACTACCACTTGGTTGATATGTAAGTTATACCACAAACAAAATGGTTGAGTTAGGTGAATTCTTCATTAAAAATATCTTGAAGATGACTAGTCCAAGCAATTTTAAAATTTGTGTACCATGGAGAAGTAAGATTATAGAGTAACATTTGAGAGAACATGTTAAAACTAACTTTGATACCAAGTCATCAAAGGATGGATAGACTAACTAAAATTAATCAAGATAAGATTTACATCCACAAATACACTAGATATAAGTGGACCCTAAGAAGTTGGGAAAATGCTAATGCATGAATGAAGATCGAATGATAAAGATGTAGAGATAAATTGAATAATTATGTTCCATTCCTCCCTGTTAAGATTGAATTTGATATTGACCTCATTATTAAAAGAAAAGAGAGAAAGAAGGGAATGGTGCACTAATGTTTCTTGGATGAAAGAAAGGAATGTAGTGGACCCATGTTTTCATCTTTGATGAATCAGAGATAAATTGAATAATTATGTTCCATTCCTCCCCGTTAAGATTGAATTTGATATTGACCTCATTATTAAAAGAAAAGAGAGAAAGAATGGAATGGTGCACTAATGTGTCTTGGATGAAAGAAAGGAATGGAGTGGACTCATGTTTTCCTCTTTGATGAATCCTTGAACTCGGTGAAGATGGCCCCACATTTTACTCTTTGATGAATGCTCAAACTCAGTGAAGAATTTTTATTGAGACTTTGACATGTTGAAGTGTCTGACGTCAACCATGAGCTTGGTTTTGAGGAGCGTAGGTGATATACGTGAAGAAGCACCTCCTCAAAGTAACACTTTACTATTTGCACATTGATCAATTAGGCTGTGGCGATGCCATTGAGACGAATTTGGTGTTACCAACTTTGGCCTGGTAGAAACTTCAGTACCTTTAGGTTTTTTGTTAACTCTATATGTGTATTAGTGTTCGTGCCAACAACTGTGTTGTTGGTGGTACCCAAATCGATTTTAAACTTCACTATCTAAAATTGGCATCTGACTTGGTGCCACCGAAATTGTGGTTGGTTCCACCAAGTTTGAATTTTATTTTCCTGTAGAAATAGTGGTGGGTGTCTATGCCACTGACATGAGGTCAATTGTATTGACTTTTCCAATGAGGATTGCTGCAACTCTGCTGAATGAATTGATTGCCATCAAATGGGATGCTGGCAGTACTAACTTGAATATTCTAGTTTCCTATAGATTTCTTGAAGTAAGTCGATGGTACCGACCATAAAGTCCATGCCACCGAGTCAGATTTCATTCCCAATAAAAAATAAAAAAAGTAGATGTCACTAATGTGCCTCCACTATACATGGGATTTACATACCTAAATCAATTGAGTTATGACTAGATGCACGTACCTTAAGGAACACCAATCATACTTCAGATCTTTTGAATTTATAAGGGGCTCTATACTAACACATCCATATAGACTAGAATATATCACACGCAAATGCATAAGATCATATTACATTATAGGTGAGCGTCAAGTGAGGGTTTGATCTACAAGGAGAGAGGGGGCACTAGATCTAAGTTAGGTTAAGCTATGTACCTACAATAGATATTAGGTTTTTTAAGGTTTAAATTTGGTTTTGGTTTGATTACACTAAGGTTCATGCAAGAAAACAAGCAAAGCCCTATTTTAACCCTAAAAAGTTAATTCTAGTTAACAAAGAAAAACAACTAAGTGAACATGAGAAAGAGACTTAGACTAAGTTAAATTAGCCAAGCAAGTTAGACACTAAATCAATTAACATCCTAGATTAGCACTAACTACCAAGATTGGCACTAACAAGCTCAAAAGAGCACTAACTACTATAGGAAGACCTAATTATCTAAAACAAGGCAAGTAACTAATAAAGCAATTAAAGCAATTGACTAAACTAGCATGAACTAGAAAAGAGAAAAATTGGGGTTTTAATGCAATTTAAAGGAAGGTGGGCCATTTGGGGATGTTACCAGGTAACCAGTTGGCGGGAGGATATATCATGCAAACTTGATAATTCATTATAGATTGTCAAACCAAACAAGTAGCCAAATGCAATGTAATCACCCTAAACCATTAGTCAGCCATGTATATAATGGGGTGTGTGAAGGGGAACTACACCCTTGCACACCCTATCTAGCCTTACAAGGCTCAGTTGAAATAAGGTTTAGATGAGATTACAATAGGATTTGACTAATTTAGGTTTCTAGGGTTGACATACTTAGTGTAACTGGGAGACAAAGGTAGGTTTGGGGAGTAGATGTAAGGGTATTTTACCTCACATTTCTCACCATCTAGATTTTAGAAAACTCCTAGAAAATCACACCAAACACTCCTACACTAGCTACTTAGATATCACACCTTGGAGTAAGAGAAGGGATATATGTGTGGGAAGATGGGGTTCTTGCTACGGATCCACTCATGGGACCTAGGATCAAATCCTAAGATAGCCTCACATATGTCATCTTCTTCTAGCCTTAGGTGGTTCAACCATAAAATAATAAGTAATTCATGTCTTCAAGCAAAAACAACAAGAAGAGACATGTGATATGAGATAGAAGTAGAAAGCAATCATCATAGAATGAAATCATAGAGTGTACAAGTTATATTCCCCCGATATGGTATCAAAGTAACATTTTGACCCCAAACATCCCACCATTAAGGGCTTAGCTAGTCATATTGCAAAAAAAGAGTAAATGAAGAGATAGAAGAAGGAAAAGCCATGGATTTTGTGGAAGATCTTCTTATCCTACACCTACAACAGTAGGAGTACACCTTCTCCCTCATTGGTAGAAAGAGGGCATTGAATGAATGGTGGAAGTGGGAAAAACCCTAGAAAACTAGGATTTTGAGGTGGAGGAAGGTGAAAATGGAGTGGAAGTAGGTGGGAATAGGTAGGAGTGTTTGAATGCACCAAGAAAGGTAGAAATGAATGTTATGGGGGTGTAACCTTGTGCTATATCTGCCACCTAGGTATATATAGGTGGTGGGGAAGCACTAGGTGAAGTGGGGGCAAAATGGGTAGAGCAATGCAAAAGCTGTACTAGGGTTGCTGGCCACCATGACCGTTTTGATCACCGCAATCGTATTGGAGTGGGATGAACATGGATGTTGTGGATGGGCATGGGCGTAGTGGAAATGTATGAAATGTTAGGTTTGATGGTGGTTTTTGTAAGGCTAGTAGCATGGCTATGGTGGTCACCACAGTCATGGTGGGTGAAGGGTGGAACAAGTGTGGTGGCTGACATGGGTGTGTTTGCTGGAGGTGGCATGAATGTCATGTTGGATGATGGTCATTGTGGACACCCTTCACCATAGTCATGGTGGCTGCCATGATCATGGTGGCTCTAGAGTGCCACGATCATTTTATTGGCCACGACTGTGGTGGTTAACTTGTTGTATCTTGTCACTCCTTTGAATTTCCCTGTGACTTGGTTATTTTGGCCACGACAATGGAAAAGTACCATGACACATTTTGAGTGCCTGACCTATCCTCTTTGGCTCTAAGGTCCTTCAATCAGCTTCTCTTTGCCTTCAATGTATTTGTATCCATTTATGGAAGGTTGGGATATGGTCTAGGACTCATCCCTGGGTGTAGAAACCCAATGATCCTCCATTTTTACTCCTCTTCATCCAATACATGGTTTAAAAACCTAAAAAACACATAAAGAGCAGCCATAAGCAAATTTGACATGAAACCACTCATTAGGGGAATTGACTTGTATTCTAACATGTCTAGATGTGATTAAGATGCAATAAGAGACAAGTTGGAGCCCTAAATTAGGGCTCCATCAGTCACCGACTTAGGGTAAATGTATAGACGATGTGCAACTTATGCACATGAAACAAACACATTATAGTTCCTTCTTTACTTACATCAAAATCATAATATCTAGAAACTAAGAACTAAATGAACTAATCCTAACAACAACATCTGAATATTGTATAATTTATAAAAAGAAAGTTCAACCTAATTACACAATGCTTACCTCTAGCCTGGGATGTCATGAGTGGGTGATGAATAATGATTTGGCAATCTGTACTGCACCTTGTAATTATCAATCTTAGTGTCACATATCCACATCCCCTATCAATGAGGACACTTAGTGTCCTAGAAATGTCTCTCTAATAATAACATGGATCCTTTTATCTACTACACGGCCATTACAATGAGAGTTGAATGGATATATAACTTCATCAACATTGAACAACACATTTTCACATATCCCAGTGGGCCTCAATATTGATTCATCTATCAATTGAATTATCATGCATGTCTTAGTCGAATCTTCAATCCCAATTACTGAAACATGGCAAGCATCATGAATTAATGCTCACCCCAAAATCATGTAGCACTTACTTAAACCATTTGTTGTCAATAGAACATGGAATATTGAAATGCCCAAGATATTAGAATATTCATGTAGCACTTCAGTTCAAATCTCCCTTGAATAATTTCATTCACCAGTCATCACCTCATTGACTTCCATAATATTAGAATATTTGATCTTGTGCTTCTTGATGGTTATTCCTTTCAAGAACTTACCATATGTTGTTATGTGCTCTATTGCCTTCGGTGAGGTACATTGATGTGCAATTTTTTGAAGACATCTAAGAGTTTATGGAACTGTTTATCCTTCTTCCTCGACTTCTAAATATTGAGGTAGGTAACTGATGGCACATACATGTGTTGATGTAAGGGAATGTATATATCTTTAAGGGTTTCCCCCCTAAGCTTTTTGTAGAGTCATCCTCCTCTATAACATGATCTTGAGTGGTTGTGTCATCTTGGAGTTGGATATCCCCTAAGATTGTTGGGGTAGACATGGTGGTGGCAGAATCTAGGGGTGCATCTCCTTGTGTAATAGGTGTGGCTGGAATTCCTTTTTCGATCCTCAAAGTCACAACATGGTTGTTCTTCTCTGCTGGTTCTAGGATATTCACCTATGCATGCTTCATGGCCACACTCTTATTCTCTGCCCTCTAATCCTAAGTTTGTTGAGGCATGGGACCAACAATACATATACCTACATAAGATGGGGTACATATGGTTCCTTGAGAAACTCCTCACTCACATTATATTTCCAATTGGAGATTTACATTTATTTTAGCTTGCCAACAATTATGAGTTGCCTTTGTGTTTCCCAAGAAACCTTGTTGAGTTGTCTTCTAAAGGTTTGCAATGTTTGTTTTCAAATTTGATAGTCAAGACTCCAAACTTCATATTAGGGACCATTGGTTTTGCATATCCCTTCTTGATTGGTCAAAGTAGGACTCAATTTTTGTCACGAGCTTCCCAACGAGATCCATTAACTTGTTCAATCTACTCAGGCATCTGTCTTGTTGTTGTAGAGGATATTGTTGAGATAGATCTTGGTAAAAACTATTTTGATCCCTATAATAAAACTTAGGATCATTACCATGAGTACTAATCATTGTGCCTGATATTAGGCTTTGAAATATATTTGCGCTTCTCCTCCTTAAATGAGTTGCATTTCAAGCCCCGAACTACTTTGTGAGTGTGCTCATCTATGTATTTAGATCCTTTATTTCTTGTGCCTCTGTGGCGGTCACTGTTGTAGTGAATCTCAAATTCTTCTCCCCAAAATTGATTCCTATACATGATCTTTAGTATCTCTTCATATTTATTGGCTCTATTGTCCAAGGAAAATCCGACACTTGCATAGTTAAGTGTCATCCTATCCCCTTATAGAAACTGTAGTAGAATATTTTCCTTGATCAAAGAAATATATGCCATGGTGAGGGATGTTCCTGACCATGTCTAGATAGTTGTTCATGCCTTTGAGTAAGATTCATTTGAGTGTTTTTTGAAATCCTAAATATTTCCTACCAACAATATGGTCTTCTTGGGGGGGGGATACCTCTCAAATCTCTATCATCTCATATCATGTATTAGTAGATTCTTATTTCAAGCTTTATAACCATGTCTTCACCATGTCCATCAGAGAGGAACAATTTCAATTATATCACTATTGCCAACACCATGTCAATCATGAGTGTGTTCCATCTCTGCACAAATTTGTTAATGTAGTAGATTGTATCCTCATGTGCTTGACCATAAAAAGCATGTGACTTGACTAAAACACCATGCTAGAGTCAATCATGTAATTATCCATGTCCATTTCCTATCTTTTTATTGGACCCAACTGTATTGTCACGGAAAATGCCTTGATCTTACCCAAATTGTGTGTTCATCATTTGAACCTTGTACATGGTCTACATCACCATCCTTGTGTCTATACAACACTTGTTCTTCTAGCTCTACATCTACTTCTTCTTTATCAACCAATGGTTCTTCTTAATCTACCATTGGTGGAGTTGGGATGGGTAATGAGGAGGTTGTGAACTCCCTATCTTATTGTGCAATCAACTTCCAATCAAGCGGTGACAATGTAGAATCATTCTATTTGTAGAGAAGGTTCTCACCATAAGCAAGTAACTACAAAGAATAACAAAGTGTGCATCACAAGGTACTAGAGAAAGTCCAAACAAAAAAAGAACTCCCAAGCATAATATAGCTATATAATTATAGATAGCTAATGGATGGCTTTAATGTTGAGTTTAAAAGTTAAAAGAAAAATAGAAATTGTAGCCTAGAGTGGTTGGTCCTCATTTTTGTAGTGGTAATACTGACATCTCCCTGGAAATAGTGCCAAAAACACTTGACACATGCAAACCATGCATGTAGTATGCAACTGTATGTAAACAATAAGATCAAAGAAATCCAAGTTGTCAAACTCGAGGAGATATGCTTCTATAGACTACTACTACTAATGGAAACCTAATCACCTAGTATGATAATGTTTTTTGGTTTGGGTTGATTTAGACTAAATATTTAACTAAGAAAGTGATTAAATTGGTTAATTGAAGATTACATAAATGGAAATCCATAGGAATTCTAGTTTCACTATTGTGCTAGCCATATTTAAATTTAATTCAATTTCGAAAAAAATGATGTTTCTTTATGATTAGGGATATGATAATATTGTCACCCTCTTTGAAGGTGTACTGCAATATCCTGCTCAGTAAAAACCTCCCTTTTGTGGCATTTATTACTTAACATGGATCATGAAGAATGATCCCCTAACTCTTCCTACCTAATGGTTATCTTGCTTTCACAACATGTTATTGACTGGTCTTATAAAAATCCTATTGACAAAAAAGATCTATTTTAAAGAAATTAATGTCTAAAACTATCACCTAACATGATCGGGCTTAGATAAAATATTTCACATTGGATAATTGATAACATCATGCAATGAAATTGTATTGATAAAACTATATTGTAAATTACAACATCAAACTGGGGTACTCCTATTTTGTAGCGGTAGAAAAAAAATAGCCAGACATGATCCCATGGTATCACAATAATTTAGTAAGAGGGTAAACATAAAAAAAATGTAAGCCATGAAAATACAATATTGGAGTGATCTGGAGAAGATGGGAGTGATCCACCACTATTTCCACTAGGAATCACTGCTCACAGTCGTCAGTATTCACACTTTTGTTCATCTCCTTATTTCTATCTCCTATCAACCTTCTAAGATCCAAAATTGTGATATCATGGATAAGTTGATAGTTGGAATGTATTAGATTCTATAGGAATAAAAAAGATCCAACTCATAACATCAATTGTTGATTTTAACACTTTTAATCTTGGTTTTTGATGTTAAAGTCGATACCACTGACTTAAAATGGGTACCACTGACTTGGGTTTCCTTTACTTATCAATATGGAAGGTGGAGTCAGTACTACAAGTCAATATCAACATGAAAACTTGGTGCCATTGATTTCTGGCAGATTTGAACTCATTCTGGCTTCTTGAAGATGTGTATGTGCAAGATATAGCTAATTATGCTTAAAATAGGAAATATTGATGGTCAAGTGATTATTTCCTAATCTGGTATAATATAAGTGAATATACATTCAGTTAAGATCAATCAACAATGAAACCACCTAAATCAGAATATAAGTATAATGGCAATTCTACACGCATCACTGAGCTTTATAGAAAATTTGAATCTCCATTATGGGATCATATAATTTAGATATTCAAATAATCAAAATAAATTGTGTATCCCTTAAAAGAGGCTAAGTTTTCCACGTGGCTGTAACATACTAGATCTCAGACCCTACCCTAGAAGTTGACATTTTGGACTTAGCCAAACAAGGTTGAAGGTTAGACCTAAATAGATGTTTAGTATAACTCCAATGAGATAATGTATTTATAAATCACCTTAATGTAACCTAAGGTTCTAACATTAATCTTAAGTTTATAATGGATACATAAAATATGCCACATAACTCATTTTGCTGGTAATATGAAGATAAGAAACTTAATTGGATGAATAATTTAGATAATAGGCCGTTAATGGGCCATATAAAATATCTCATAAAAATAAGTCTCAAAACTAGGAAAAAAATTCAAATTCTAAATCTACATATCAAAATTAGCCTACATGTCAAATTTCATCTAATTTGGACAACCTTGAAATATTAGGATAAGTTTAAGAGAGAGAAAATGAGAAAAATGCATAAGTCATAAATAATATGATTATATAACTTCAAAATATGGAAACAGTGGCAAATTAATACTCAACATATCAAAGATAACTTGTGGATGAAGTATGGTCCAATTTGGATGTTGTTTGTGCAAGTTATGCAATTATATGCACATTTTGGACTTTTCTACAATTTACCCAATTAGGAGGGTTTCTTTGCAAATTGTCACATGAATTATAATCCTTATATATTCCCTTACCATTATCGATATTTTGAACCATGGGGCACCTAGTTGCACCTTGGTTTGAAGGTGTTTCTTTCCAAGGGCATTTTAGGGATTATTCTCTTTATAAATAAGCTTATCTTTAGAAGCTATCAACAAATGCGATAATTTATTTGATTGGAGGTCAGTTGGGATGGCCTATAAGTGTCCATAAACTGACGTTTGATATTCAAGAAGTCTATATGAGCTATCCTCTTGCATGGCCATGAAATACCTAGGCTAAGGACACATGGAAAGCTCCATGGACACCTCATGCTTGACTTCTTCCTCATCCATAAAGGTTTGCATGTCCATAGGCACTCTTAACATTGGACACATGGAAAGTAACTTGACACCTCGTTCTTGACTTCTTCCTTATCCATAAAGGCTTGCATGTCCATGGACACCCTTATACATGACACATGGAAAGTCTCAAAGACACCTCATACTTGACCTCTTCTTTATATAGCCATATCTACCCCTTCCCAACTCCCAATTTGAAAACTCTTGCTCTCCTTTATTTTATCTAGCTTATAGAATCATTCATTCTATGTTTGTCCATGAAGTTTATGTCCCAAGGTAAAAGAGGGTGCCTACCTTGGTGAAGAAGGTTCCTAGGGTTCCAAATTTCTCTATTTAGGATTTCTTAAGCTCCTCCTTGGTGATTTTGACCAAAACTAGTAAGTATCCTCCTTTCCTTCCCTATTTTCAAGTTGTTATTCTTCCTTCCACCTTCCTCCAGGTTGGAACCACGGCCTTTCATGGTGAAACACCACCAAGAACCCATAAACACCTCATCTCCATGTTATTTTGTTAGGGGTTTTCACCTCTAAAGTAGAGAAAGTGCTTCTTGCTCGAGATAGGAGCTTTGTTGGAGAAATCAGCCTCTCTAAGCTTGGGAACCTTACTTATTGGACCTGCCCACCTTCCCTATAGGTTCTTTTGATGCCTAGGATTGGATCTAGGATTGACTTTGACTATTTAGACTCTAAAGTTGAGGTATGTTTGCAGACCTGATTATTCATATTGAACAATTTCTTTCTCTTGTTGTATGATGTATCCCCTATTCTTCTATGTTGAGAAATTCACCTATGCTTATTCATTCTCTTTATCCTATGGACATTAGACTATATGCAATGTATTTTATTTTGAAAATCATGGTTCATGTGAACTACCTTATTTTATATTGATCATGTGATCATTGATATTCTTTTGAACTCTTATCTTATGCTTTGTTCATGATGGAACTCTAAAAGATGAAATGTGATGTCTTTTTCCCACTTATGATGTGGATGTATATGTTGGTCACTTATGTGGTGACTAGTTTATATATTCTGACTATACTTTCTACTTGCCTCTACATTTATTTCCAACCCTAGGTGAAGGACTTGGATGATAAGGCATGAAGTTTTGGACTAGCTTAAGGAGTTAAAGCTTGGAGACAAAGTTGTAATGGTTTAGATTTCCCTCTACAAGATCCTTATGTTGAGTGATACATGTATACCCTTTATGAGAGATTATGATGTTCTTTTGTAACCTTGTAATAAATTGAATGTAGTCAACATTTTTATTCTTCTGCTATACTTTGCTTGTTTTGAATACCATTTATTAAAGTTTAAAATTTTTTCACCTATTCCAACATACCTTTGAGTGTGTTTGGAATGGATGTTTTATTCTTCAAATTTTTAGTAAGGGGGTGATCCCGCCTCTTTACAACATGGTATCAGGGCCCATGGTAGTTGGAATATGACTATTTCAATTTTGTCTCCCTAGTTAGAATCCTTACCTTACCTTTAAGTGACATGTTTTCCCTAGAGTTGATCAATAGATGATGAAGGGTTGATTTAGGATCATATAGTTTCACATTATAATAATGATGAATAGATCCATAAAATGCTCACAAGTAAAAGATGCATAAGTAACCATTGTAACTTGAGGTTGTTTAGCTTGGACTTTAGGCAGCTACTAGGACATGAAGTTGAAAGCAAACGTGTCTAGAAAGGACCAGGGTTCGGGGGCTGGCATGATTTTCCTCCGTACCACTAGCTTGGTTTACGAGGACTCCTGAATCCATATGATACTGTCCTGGCTTGAGCTGATATGAATTGTCCAAAATAGCATGCTTTTAGGCAATAGTAGACTTAGACATCTATATGATTTATCTTTAGGGACCCTAATATGTTGAACTAGTCTCCCAGGTGTAAAGACTTGTTTGAGGATGGACAAGCATAAGTTAACCCTTAGTTCATAGTTAGTCCTTACAAGTTATGTTTCTTTTTTTGCATGATGCTTATGTAGTTGGATGTAAGGAAGTGTTGTTGAACCTTTTGCACCTAAAGAATAGTTTTAACTTAATAAGATAAATCCTTTAAGGGGTGGTGAATAAGTTGTTTTCTTATATGTGGATGTTTTGATTTTGAGGATGAAATCCCTTTAAGGGGAGGTGTGCTGTAACATACTAGATCTCAGACCCTACCTTAAAAGTTGACATTTTGGACTTACCCAAACAAGGTTGAAGGTTAGACCTGAATAGATGTTTAGTATAACCCCAATGAGATAATGAATGTATAGATCACCTTAATGTAACCTAATGTTATAACATTAATCTTAGGTTTATAATGGATACATAAAATATGCCACATGACTCATTTTGGTGGTAATACGAAGATAAGAAACTTAATTTGATAAATAATTTAGATAATGGGCCGTTAATGGGCCATATTCCATATCTCATAAAAAGAAGTCCAAAAAGTGGAAAAAAACTTCAAATTCGAAATCTACATATCAAAATTATCCTACATGTCAAATTTCATCTAATTTGGGCAACCTTAAAATATTAGGATAAGTTTAGGAGAGAGAAAACAAGTAAAAGGCATAAGTAATGAATAATGTGATTATATAACTTCCAAATATGGAAATAATGGCAAATTCATATTCAAAACATCGAAGATAACTTGTGGATGAAGTTTGGTCCAATTTGGATGTTGTTTGTGCAAGTTCTGCAATTATATGCACATTTTGGACTTTTCTGCAATTTACCCAATTGGGAGGTTTTCTTTGCAAATTTCCACATGCATTATATTCCTTATATATTCCCTTACCATTATCGAGTTTTTGAACCATGGGGCACCTGGTTTCACCTTGGTTTGAAGGTGTTTCTTTCCAAGGGCATTTTAGGGATTACTCTCTTTATAAATGAGCTTATCTTTAGAAGCTATCAACCAATGGGGTTATTTATTTGATTGGAGGTCGGTTGGAATGGCCTACAAGTGTCCATAAACTAACATTTGATATTCAAGAAGTCTTTATGATTTGTCCTCTTGCATGGCCATGAAATCCCTAGGCTAAGGACACATGGAAAGCTCCATGGACACCTCATGCTTGACTTCTTTCTTATCCATAAAGGTTTGCATGTCCGTAGGCACTCTTAGCATTAGACACATGGAAATTAACTTGACACCTCATTCTTTAATTCTTCCTTATCCATAAAGGCTTGCATGTCCTTGGACAGCCTTATACATGACACATGGAAAGTCTCATAGACACCTCATACTAGACCTCTTTTTTTATATAGCCATATCTACCCCTTCCGAACTCCCAATTCAAAAACTCTTACTCCTTTCTTTTATCTAGATTATAGAATCATTACTTCTATGTTTGGCCAAGAAGTTGATGTCCCAAGGTAAAAGAGGGTGCCTACCTTGGTGAAGAAGGTTCCTAGGGTTCCAAATTTCTCTATTTAGGATTTCTTAAGCTCCTCCTTGGTGATTTTAACCAAAACTAGTAAGTATCCTCCTTTCCTTCCCTATTTTCATGTTTTTATTCTTCCTTCCACCTTCCTCCAGGTTGGAACCATGGCCTTTCATGGTGAAACCCCACCTAGAACCCATAAACACCTCATCTCCATGTTATTTTGTTAGGGGTTTTCACCTCTAAAGTGGAGAAGGTGCTTCTTGCTCGAGATAGGAGCTTTGTTGGAGAAATCAACCTCTCTAAGATTGGGAACCTTACTTATTGGACCTGTCCACCTTCCCTAGAGGTTCTTTTGAGAACTAGGCTTGGATCTAGGACTGACTTTTACTGTTTAGACTCTAAAGTTGAGGTATGTTTGCAGACCTGATTATTCATATTGAACAATTTCTTTCTATTGTTGTATGATGTATCCCCTATTCTTCATTGTTGAGCAATTCACCTATGCTTAGTCATTCTCTTTGTCCTATGGACATTATACTATATGCAATGTCTTTTATTTTGAAAATTATGGTTCATGTGAACTACCTTATTTTATATTGATCATGTGATCATGGATATTATTTTGAACTCTTATCTTATGCTTTGTTCATGATGGAACTCTAAAAGATGACATGTGATGTCTTTTTCCCACTTATGAGGTGGATGTATATGTTGGTCACTTATGTGGTGACTAGTTTATATATTCTGACTATACTTTCTACTTGCCTCTACATTTAACATGCTATGTGATTTAGTAGCACTAGAGTAGTGTAATTGCATTGGTTTTATGGCAGATGTGTTATTTTTAGTCGAGCAAATGTGATATTTCCTGCTCTTTTAGGATGGAAAGGAATCTCATACCCAGGGCAATATGTGTGATTCTTGGCCCATGTTTTATATATTTAGGAGATTGGAAGTATTCCTTTCTCTACCAGGTTTCAAGTTTATGAGACTTGGCCACCTTTGTGTTTATATTGTTCTAAGGCTATGTTTATCTCACATACATGCAGGTTGACGATATGGGGGTGTGTGCCCTAATTCTTTACATGTGCTTGTGTGGCACAAAATTTATGTTTTATTAATGGAAAGTATTCTTTTTTTATCATATGATTTCAATTCCTTTTCTCTTGATACCCATTTGGGTGGTCCTTATCCTTTCTATGAGAAGCCTTTTATATTTGATGTCCTTTATTCCATATATTGCTCAATTTCCTATTTAGTATGCACATACCAGCCTTTGTTGATGTCATCTATTTTCTCTTCTTGATGGGGTATGCTTCCAACCTAGGTGAAGGACTTGGATGATAAGGCATGAAGTTTTGGACTAGCTTAAGGAGTTAAAGCTTGGAGACAAAGTTGTAACGATTTAGATTTCCCTCTACTAGATCCTTATATTGAGTAATACATGCAAACCCTTTGTGAGAGATTATGATGTTCTTTTGTAACCTTGTGATAAATTGAATGTATTCAACATTTTTATTCCGCTACAATACTTTGGTTGTTTTGAATACCATTTATTAAAGTTTGAAAGTTTTGCACCTATTCCAACATACTTTTGAGTGTGTTTGGAATGAATGTTTTATTCTTCATTTTTTTAGTAAGGGGGTGATTCCGCCTCTTTACAGTGACCTTCACTGAGAGTAAGCTTTAATAAGCATATGTATCCATGTTTTCAAGAGGATTTGAAATCACAATATGCATCTCGCATGTGCATAAGACTCCATGGGCATCATAGTGTCCTTAATCTCTGAATTGTAAACTATTTCATTAAGTAAAGTTCATACAAATGATTGTTCATTGTTAAAATCTCTATAATTAAAAAGATTTTTAACATGTAAATGCTTAAATCTAGTGATATTTGTGTTCTCATTTCAAAATCAAATATTGGCACTATTTCGATGATCTTCATAACCAAAACATCAAAGCATACTTTTCTCAAGATCTTTGGCAAATTAAATTGTAATAAATCTATGAATAAAAATGTGTTTATCTTGTCTTATAAACTGCTTCATACTCATTCATGTTTTTCATGAGGACAAGAAATAATGTTGAGTGTAGGATGATTTGATAGGTGCATTTTGTACTATATTTGTGGCATAACATATCACGTATTTATCATGTTTTTCTTCATGTTTAAGTGTGTATTAACATGTAATTCATTTGTATATAATTTTGCTTTAATTGTTTCAACCAATATTCCTACACCACATGTACTTCCAAGGATCAAGTACACATGAAGAAAAAGTCAAGATGGAGGAAATATAGAAGGGAATGCACAAATTCAAAGTAAGACACCAATTGCATCTATTGACATGTTGTATCAACTCACAAAAGCAGCATCAAGGCAAGCCATAATGAAACAAGGATGTCTCCTAAGGTACATGTTGTGTCCCATCAATATATCCCTAATAAATTCAAAAACCACAAACGGGAAACGTGTGCATCTATCCTTAGAAATGGCAACTCATATGCATTGAGATGATTACTGTAATGAATTATAGAGTTACAATGTCACTGTATTCCTTTTTTGAAAACATATTTTGGTGCACAAAAGGCATGTTGTGTAATCCTTGGGACATGCCAATTCTATTAGTTTTTAGAGAAAATATAAATAAGTGTTGATTTTGGACTCTATAAAATGAAGTTCCCCTAGTCTGGATTGAATAGAAAAAGAAAGACAAGGACAAGTGAAGCGAGATCACTATGTAGGAAGAATAAGAAGATAGGTGATCATGATATGCAATGATTCACTCAGATAACCTAGATCTAGATATTTATTCTTCTTTTCCTTTGTATCATTCTTCCTCCCACATAAATATCTCATTTCTATATGAATTAGTGAGAAGTAGTCATTACAACATGATTTTGTACATATTCTTCATCCTTAGAGGATAACCAATTGCATTCTTGTATTTAACTGCTAAAATTTTGAATTTACATTAATTTTTTTGTCTCTTGTTTATATAGATGTTTTGTTAATAATGCAAGATTTTGAATGCCATATTTAGGAATTGGTCATTATGTTAGTTGTTTTAGGAGATATGTAAGTTGAGAAATCTTTTAGGATCATGTTTTATGTGTAGTGCATCTCTTTGCATGAGAGTGTTAAAAAGTTTTAATGGTTGAGATAACTGATAATGATAGGATTATGAAGGCTAGAGTCAATTAATATTTTTGAATTAATATCTCTTTCTTCAAGAGAAATTAAGAATAAAATATGGACTATGCCAAGTTAACATCCATGTACTTGAGTTATTTAACATATCTTAGAATGAATATTATGTTTGCATGCATTAATGCAACAATTGTATCTTTATGATCTCCTACATTTCTCAAAGTCACTTGCTTTGTGATTTTAATTTTAAGGTAACTATATAAAACCAACTATCTATTCAACCAGTTACATTTTAACATGATTGTTTATCTAGTATAATTGAGAAAATTCCAAATATCCAATATTTTTTTATGGAATCCACCTAATGCTATACTATTGGTGATCCATATAGTTGTGTGCAACAAGAAATTTCTTTAGTTTGTTAAATTGAGTGCACACTTTATATACATCAATGTAAAATAAAAATTGGAGACCCATATAAATATAATTTGTGTGGCATATAACCGTAAGTCTCATGTAATGGCCAATGCATGTAAATAAGCATGCTAATGTTCCATAATGCTATTGATTATCCTTTATTCATTAATTGTTTTAATAATCCTTAAAATGAGATCAAACTAATCCAAATCGGCGATAGTATTAGAAAGTACCTTATCAAACATAAATAAGATAATGTATGTTAATGGAAAATTGTCTTATTCATAACTGAATTATAATAGAAACAAATAGATTGAAATGGGAACTTGATTAAAATAGTGTGAATAGTTAAGAATAAGTGTTAGTGAAGCCGTGTCATGATATTATAATAAGAAAGAAAATATTACACCAAATATCAAATATGTATAACAATTAGGCTATCAAATAAGGTAATAACATTAATAAATACTGATACAATATACATTGTAATATGAATCTTAAAATAAGAAACTAATGTTAATATATAGTTTACATGGTTAAATTAGTCATCATGTCAAGTTTCACATAATTTGGTCATGTTTTCTAACTCATATATGTAATAGAAGAGACATATAGTTTAATTTATACCTAGAACTAAGAAATAATAAATTTGATAAATTAACATTCTCGGTTTCTATAAGTTATAATATCACACACCTTTTTTAGTTTTCTAGTTTTGTACTACGGATATTGTAGTTGAGATTTAGTCTATGCTTTCTTTGTTGTGATCCTTTTGATCTAACAACAAATGTATATCATCTTGCTTCCATCTTGGACACATTCTACATGTCATATCAAAGATATAGTCTCTATATTTTCTCCCTCCTCTCTCCATATTTCTTTATGTTTACTTCTCTATTGGTTTGCCCTTCTCTCCCTAAACCCAAAGATTCTTTACTCGTCACCCTTAATTATGGTACCTACATACTCTTTGTGCCTTCCTACTTTGCTTCATTTACATAAACCTCTAAACCAAAGCTTGTATAAACCTATATCTCTCTTTTCCAGGTACAATCCTTTAACTACCTAGTGATCATTCAAATTACACCAAAGGTTCCCTACCATTCCATAACCAAAATTGGATTTCCCTAGTTATCACCTTGTTGGGCTAGATCATCTCAAACCATAAGAACATGATCTCTCTCGGTAGAACCATCCTCTCTCCACCAAAAACTCCTCTTTGGGCTTCTTTACCTACATATTTCTCATGTTACCTCTACCATTTCTACATAAGAGAGGTGCTTTGGGACAATTAGGGGTGTTTGTCTATGATCCTACAAAGAGGTATTGGAATGTTAATGGAGTTTTAGTCAAACTGTGTGAGAGCTAGTGGAATGACCCCCACATGAGTAGCTACCATGGTACATGCTAGGTTAGAATGTTAGGGTTGTTTACACCCAATAACGAGGTACATAAACTTCTTGATTCATGGATACATAGCACGGAACTCCTTCAACTGATTAGTAGGATGAGATGGAATCTACTTTCTTTAGTTAATTTTGTTTTGGCTAGTTTTCTTTCGCTAGTCTCATATTAGCTCTGAACATTTATCCACCTTTGGTTTTGATTTACTGACTAAGAGCGGATCTTAGGGGATTACATGTCCCCACATCCCAACATTCAATATTGTATATCTACTTTGACCTCATATTGATTTGTGGGCGTCCTAAGGTTTCATGTTATAAATTTAAAGTCCAATCCACTTTCAAGATATGTATTTTTGACACGTCCTAAGGGCATATCAGAACTGCCAAAGTAGTTGTGGTAAATCTTTGTTGGGCGATGTACTCATTGTAATACTTCCTTGCCATTTATAATGGGATATGGAACTCTATTTTTATATTTTTACTTAAATGAGCTATAACTTGTGGGATTTAATTGCTAACACAACGAAAGCTCCATAGCACTATGTTGAACACGTAGAATATGGGTGCACATTGTAAGAAGGGTTGGTAGCTACAGCTACAACCGCACACAACTTGAGGATGTGGATCTCATAGAGAATTCTCTTTGGCTAAGTGAGGCTGCCTAGGTAGTCAACTAAGAGTGCTATATGGTCTACTATAGCTTACATAGATTTTTCAAGTTTTCATAGCATGTTAAGACCATCACTTGAGATGTTGATCTTGAGAAGTGAAGTCTTGGGTCTTGTATCATCTTTGATCTAAGACATTTTAGTGACTGTAGGTAACTAGAAGCACATAATTTTCCTAGACCTTAAATATAAAGCCCACAACTTTGCTAGAATATAATAAAAATGTAGTTACCTAGAAAAACCTAATTTAAGAAGAAATGAAAGTAAAAATGCATGAACACATTGTTAAAATGAACTAATAATGCATATAAAACTAAGAGGAATTCATTATTTTGTACTGTCAGATCATAGCTTATGATACTTAGACATGTTAAATTTATACTTCATGTGGGTCTAAGGAGCTAACTTAATGAATAAGAGATTAAGTAATCTGATTCAGGAATCTTCTATATTAGTTGTTCTTAGTTTTCCATCATATTGTTGGATTTATTGTATTTCACCATTTGATTTATTATTTATAGTCATTCATATGTTGTATCTATTATACTCAACAAATAATCTTTGTATTATCTTTTCCACTCAGGATTCTCCATTCCTTGAGCCAGTAGATCACACTCTGTTTAAAAAAAATTAGGCAACCATGGTGATTGTGGAGATTGTAGCAGTTTTGGAAGAGATATGTTACATAATGTTTTTAGCATTTTTAGTGTAAAATTAATTGGTCACTTTTGGTATATACTCTAGGAACACCGTGTTTGAAAATAAGATTTGCATATCCTAGTGTGAACGTAATGTTCATTTTTCTTTGTTTAGTATGATTCGTAAACATGATCTTCTTCAATATGAATATGTTGAAAATATCAAATGATGAACAAGAACAATTCTCGTTCTTTGATTATAAGTTGAATGTATGTGTGAAACATTATATTTTTTGTGTTCTTACCTATAAAATAAGTAGTATAAAAGTTAAGTTGTGTTTGTTTTAGATAATTGGATCACCTCAGATCCTAATTCTATAGTCTAAGTAGAGATTTTGTGAATTTGGGGTATGAAACTTGATGATCTTGTAAACTCTTTAATATACAAAATTAGAATATATTTTTAATTTTAATGCACGTACAAAATAAACTATGTACACCCTATTCCCATGCACATGTACCGAAAAAGGTAACTAATCACTTCATATTAGATAACACTCCCTCACAACTCAATACTGGGTTGTTGTATGCATATATGAACTCTACACCAACTGGAGGTGAGCTATCTCTAATACCATTTGTAATGCTTATTCCCTAATTCTACGATCTTGCAAAGTCTTAAAAATAATGTCAAGCCCCTTAAACCAACACAATCTGACATCACGTTCTGGGATTCATTCATGTGTATCTAAGTAAAACTTTCCAATACCACTCTTCATATTACTACTCTAGGACAAGCACTCTTAACCAAGTGTTCTTATTAATGGGCATCCTAAAAAAGAAGTATTTTTATGTGTGTAGTACATTGAATTATTTTAATATCATTATATTCTAGTACTCAAATCACAAAGATTTAATCATGTGAAAGACACACTCATTATCATTTGCTAGATTTTACTCTACAAGTTTTTCCCATGTCATATGTTCTTGCCGTTACATTAGAAATTATAGTATAGTGGCTTTGAAATTAAATTCTTGCCTTGTACCTCAACTATAAAAATATAACATGAGTACATTACTTATGCCATAATATGTTGTACAATTTAACTGGACAAAAATCATCTAATACCTCCTTTTCTCTCAAAAACAACAATAGAACAAAGACCATCAAAATATTGAATGAAATCTAATATAATATAAAAACAAGTTTACGTCTTTCCAAAACAATCACATCAATTTCCAATTAAGCACTAATATACTTGTCTATTTCCTTGTTCCTTCTTTATAGTTGTCTCACTATATGTACAACCATTGCAAAATTGATGCACATCATTTTTATTCAATCAATTCCACCATAATATAAAAGTATTCATGCATCCATTTAACACAAAAACAATCAAGAAATGGATGGCACGCCTACTTGGCATACCCAACTTTGAACTTCAACTAGAAGGGAAAATTCACCTTTGACATGCTCTTGTATGTTGCTTCCCTTGGGGACAATAGGAATATAATACATACTCTTTATTGAGGAACTAACCCCATTAGTATTATGCCCAATAAGATAGCATCAATAATAAATCGAAAAATCAAAAGGGAGAGAAATTAAGAGATACCAAATGGTAAAAACATGAGTACTTTTAAAATCATATTTTAGTTAAATCAATAAAAAACATGGTTAGGGGATGCATACTACAATGAGAATTAGATAAATACTACAAAACAATACCATTAGTAAGACTTTTATGAAGGAAAACTAGAGAATGAGAGGAGTTCATTCTTCACTAGATTGGTATTTAGCTATTTCAATAGTTAAGAGAGTAAAAATTATTTGGAAGAGTGTGAAATGGGTATGGATATAATTCTCAACTATCAAGATGCCTAGATAAGTGAAATGTAGATCATGTCACCTAAGAGTTGTGCAAAATCTTGATGAAGATGATTCTACTTTTAAGTTATGCAAAACCTTTATGAGATTGTAAACATTGACTTGACTTTACCTCATACAAACCATTACACATAAATAGGTGTAAAACCCCAAATCCAATTGAGATTAGAACTATAACTAGTATTCTGCTACTTTAGATGATATATTTGTTATAATATTAGTGATTTTTAAGATGTAAGTTGTTTGCATTTAGTTTAACTACGCTTTTTTTGGTGGAATGATACCTAACATTAGCAAAGTTGGAAATTTTAGGGTTATATGGTGATTCAAATGATATTTTTGATAAAAATGGATAATTACTCGTTCCATATGTTTTCTACATCATAGAAACTAGTTAGGGCACATTCCTAAACTTGGTTGAGGTTTGGTAGACCTTAGATAGATATCAAGGCCTTGAAAGATTTCTATAGGAAGTGGGTAAATTTGTGGTTAAGTTTAGGTCATTAGTTGACTTATTCTCCTTAAGTCAGCCAACTAATCCCATTGACAAAGTAGGCCATTAGAAACAATGTTTTATTCTAAGATCCACCAATTGACCCAACTTTTGTGAACCAACTAAGCTTCTAGTTAAACAATTAGGGCATATTAGCTTATAGATGTCAAGAAAATTAGTCGAATGATCATCTACCTAACCAAGTGGCTAATAAATAAGCTCGAATGTTAGACCAAGCCACAAAACTAACCGATCACAACCACACTATACCCTATTTGTCAACTGACTAAAGGGTTATTTGACTGAATAAGCTCTGAGGTATATAAAGTAATGATATGGTTCAAATGGAACTATATAAAGAGTTATTGAACATATACCTATCTAAACACCATTCTATATCTTGGGTTATGAATTTGGATCTAGAAAAGGATACTAAAGGAGATTGCTATATGATTTCTTGAATGAAGTGGATAAATTAATTTGCTAACAAATCAAGAAAAGTTATTGGTTGAACTGCTAGATTTTTTTTATTTATCTTAACTCTTGTTTTCTTCGTAATACATATTTATGAAGTTATCTATATATTCATTGATAAACCCTAATCTCTACATCTGAATCCTAAACTTTATTGTTTTGACATGGTTATCATTCTAAGTGTTGGATTTGGCAAATTAGATCCAACTAGGAGAAACATTTGGTAAATTAAACAATACCAAAGCTTGTGTCACCTTCTTAGCACATTTTGGTGGTTTTATCCTTGATTTTAATATTTTGATGTGGAATGTGTAATAAGTTAAGTTGTTCTACATTGTAGAAACCTAATTGGGATTGTTTTGGAAATTTTAAAAAAAATGGGAGACATTTGAATGATAAATTTCATTTTTTCTTACTATTATTACTGATATGAATTGCCTAAGAAACTATTTATTTTAGTCTTGAAACAAACTGAATGACATTTTTCCAAGTTTAAAAATTAGGGAAGTTTTAGGAAGTATGTGTTTGAAGTAAGATGCTTAAAATTTATATGCTGCCATGATTGTAAGCAACCAAATATATGATTTAAGATGGGTAAAATTGTGTTCTTAATTATGTATGGTTCTGAGATTGCATTTCTTATGTAGAAGAAGTAGATTTGTTTTTTACACTTCACTCGTATATGTGATCAATATATAAGTTATAGTTTTCTTATACATTCCCCTATATATGAGTAAAATGATTCATAATGAAATAGATATCTACTTCATTAGTTTGGAATATCCTGAGTACCATATTTATCCCTTTGAGGCTTAAAGTAGCAAAAATAAACATATGTATTTATACAATTCCATAGGGTATTGAGAATTTATCCTAGAATCATTGGTCACAAACATATATGGGAAATAATGAGTCTTCATCATATATTGAAGTCACAACTTATTTACTTCAAGTATGATTTGTGCTAAAGATACAAAATGTATCTTGAATATATTCAGTTGTAATAGGAAGGATTTTGTGAGGTGGAATTTATTTTTTGATGTATTAGTACATTTTGAAGCATGTAGTTAAACATTACAAATGGTAAGTTTATACTATAATTTAGCACTCAATTTTGAGTTCCATAATTTCACAAGTTCAAGATTCCATAAGTTTATCGATGCCCCGACAAGTAAACTATCTTGTATTGGAGTGTGAATAACTTAAACGTATTAGAAACTCTTAGATTTATACAATTGCCTATTTCCAGCTCTACTACCTATGTGTAACTTGACATGTGCAACCAAGTTAATCAGGAATCAAAGAGAAAGATAGTAATCAAATGAAAGAGATGTGTTTATCATAAATCATGTGTTTATTATAAGTATAAACAATTACAATCCTTGCCATATTGTGTGTTTTCTTACAACTTTATTCATAGTTGTTATCTTGAATATCTGTAACTCTTGTTGGATGTCATCCCAGTCAATGGGGCCTTTGTCTCATTAGGGATATGTTAGCATAAGTGGACTCTTTGTTAATTGGGCTTTCACCCATTGTATTTGTAAGCCCATCATATTATGTAAGTACACTGAAGTGAGGATGCATTTACCCACTTTAGTGTACCCATGTATCCCTAAACTCCTATATATAGGAGACCCACGACCTCTTTACAAACTACTAATGATATTTTTATTAATTTCTACATGGTATCAGAGTAGGGTCCTATACCTAATCTCTTCCAACTCTTCCTCTTTACCCTTACTTTATTTTCTTTAGTCCTTTTCCTCTTGCTGTCCAAGCAGGGCATCATCTCCATCAACAATTGCCCGCTGCACAAAGTAGCTATTGGCCTGTCGCCAACAACCAATCGCCAACTAGATGCATGCGGGTACACATCCAACCTCCCACCACTGTAGCACCTCGTTGGGCTCGCATGATATGATTTCCCCCTCCCTCCCTATTCTTTTGTGGTTTACTCACATATCTAAACTACAAAAAAGAAAAAAATGAAGCAAAAGACCCATTGCTAATTTATGAAGAACCAAAAAAGTGAATGAAACTGTCTTCTTTCTTTTTTCCTCTTCATGTGGTTCTCCTAACCAACATAACCATACCTCTTTTCTTGAATTAGAAATTTCTTTTATGTTACACATCACAATACCTTTATTCATGCAATTTTATCTCTTTCCTACTATTTCTATACCAGTAGTGCTCTTTTGTTCTTCCTATTGTGCCATTATTCAATCAGTTCCTTTTCTTTTGTTATTCCTATGTGCCATTGTTCTGATAGTGCATTATTTATGTACTGCACATTCAATCCAGTACTTCACTTTTTACCATGGCTAAAAAAATTGTTATCTATAATGGCATGGAACATGTTACTACTATTAAGCTTAATGGTGATATCTTCTTATTATATATGGATGTTCTTCAAACTTTCTTAGAGTCATATTGGAAATTAAAATTCATAAAATAAGATGCACCTAAAGAATCTGATAATGCATGGATCATGGGAAACAACCACATGCTCTCTTGGACATGGAGATGTATGGAGCCTAATGTGGTCTCTAAATACTTGTGGTGTAGGAATTCCAAAATCACATAGTAAGAGACGGTACAAAAATCACATAGTAAGTGATGGTACAATTATATACACATGAGAACAACTGCCTCCGTTGTATGATTATTTGGGAAAATTTTCTTCAAACACTAAGGTGATCATTTCTTGTTCACATACTATGATTCCATCAATGCTCTTGAACATCAATTAAATTTCTTTTCTCCTTCTACATCTTTAGAAGTTATCAGGGGGAGAGATACTCTTACTACTAGGTGATTCCTTAGTAATCTTCATCCCTAATATGCTATCTTATGACAACTTCTTCTTGTTGGAACTACCATATCATCTGTGGATCAAACTTATGTCCACATATCCTAAGTTTACTTATACTCTAACCCCTTCCAGTGAAGTGTTTGAAGCCCAAACTGCAATGGAAACTACTGCAAGGGGTCTCTGACTGGGCCATGGTACACACACTAGCCCATGAAAAAAGTGTACTTACTATTTAAATTTAGGCCATGCTAAAGATGTGTTCCATTCCACGATGGATACCCTTCTCACTTTTGAAGAGGATGCAACAAGGGTTCCACATATGTTTCTTAAGATTCCACACCAATCATTGACCAAGGTCCTATGACAACCAGTGTGGCTTCTAATATGACTGGATGGCCCTAACATATTTTACTAACAAAGGAGTGTGAACGTCTTGGTCAAACTTCACACCAATATGGTGACTCTCCTCTTCAACAACATGGCAACATCCTCCCCTGATTGGTATATTGGTCACCCTCCCATTGTGTCACCTTGAGCCCATCTGATTGCTAACCAAGGTAACCCATGATCCTCTATAAGTTCTACTATTTCTCGCTAGATAGTGGATTCTGGTTCTACCTAGACTATGATAGCTATCCCAGACCTTCTTACCTCTTCCAATTCATTTATTCCATGTTACACTATCACTTTGGCAGATAAATTAGCTAAATATGTCACCAAGTGTGGCACAATTCCACTTTCTTCCAAAACTTTAATTATTCTTTCTTGACTGTGTTCCTACTTTTCCATATAATCTGATGTATGTGGCTAAACTTGTTGATTCCCTTAATTGTTTTGTAACTTTCACATCAGCTAGTTTTGTACGGCATGACTAGCATAATTTTGATGACAATTGGAAAGGGGGTGAGATCAAGTGATCATTATTACTTCTCCACCCCTCTAGTACCTTAGGCTAGTGCTCTTTTTATATCCACTCCTCTCCAATCACACCTCCAATTTGGCCACCTTTCAATGGCTACTCTTTTATGTGAATGGGAGAACACCAACATTCATCATTTCCATCTTTTATTGTTAAACAATTTTTATGACCTTTTGATTTTGTGCATAGTGATCTCTGTCTCCTTTTTCATGCAACAAGTTACAATGGTTTTAAATATTTTCTTTTTTTTGTGGATGATTTCTCTAGAATGACATGGCTTTATCTTCTTTATATACTCGATGAGGTCATTCCCCTCATTCTTTCTTTTCATAAAATGATTTTTGTTCAATTTCTATACACTTTAAGATCATACATACCTATGAATCTTGAATATACACCCACCATGCAATATCTTCTTTGCGTCGATAAATGGAAATCATCCATCAATGCTCATATGCCTACTCTTCACAACAAACGATATTGTAGAGTGTAAAAATCATCATCTTCTTAACATTACACGCTTTCTTACCATTCATGCAAGTCTCCCCAAAAATCTTTAGATTGATTCTGTCCTCATAATATTTTCTTTATCAATAAAAAACCATCCTTGATTATAAAAAATTAGACTCCTTTTTGTTTTGTAACTGCATGAAAAACTATTTTCCACACCACCTTGTGTTTTTGAATGCATTGCCACTGTTTGCAATTTTGGTCCTAATACAGTCAAGCTATCCCCCAACACAATAAGAACGGTTTTCTTCAGATACCCTTTGTCTCAAAAAGGGTACCAATGCCTTGATCCCACAACTAATCATATTTATGCCTCTTCTGATGTAACTTTTCATGAGGACGAATTCTTCTTCTCTCTATTGCCTTTGTCCTCTATACCCACACACAATTTGACTTTACTTCTTGAATCTTTTCCTCTCAACAACCCAAGAACCTAACAGACGCATGGATGTTGATCCCCTACTAGCATCCCTACACACAATTTGACTTTACTTCTTGAATCGTTTCCTCTCAACAACCCAGGAACCTAACAGACGCATGGAAGTTGATCCCCTACTAGCATCCCTACATTCGGTCATCTCCTCCAGTTCATCCAGACTTACCAGTCACGCTTCACAAAGCTAAATGCTCGTGCACCATTAAACATCCAATTTTTGACAATGTTTCTTACATTGCCTCTCTCCTGCCTTTGCCACTATTTTAGATACCACATTTTTCCCAAACGTCTAACATATACTTTGAAACACCATGGGTGGAAGTCTGATATGATGGATGAGATGTCAACTCTACATGAAAAGCATACATGGGATATGGTTGATCCACCACTAGGAAAAAACATTGTTGGATGCCACTGAGTGTTTTCATTCAAGCATCATTCTGATGGATCTATTGAGTGATTGAATGTGTGACTAGTTTCTAAGGGATTTTTCTCAAACATTTAGACTATATTATTTAAAGACCTCTTCTCTTGTGACACAAACTGCTTCAGTGTGCATTCATATATCTTATTTTTACTATCCACTCTTTCTATTAGATATCAATACTACTTTCTTATATGGGAATCTTCTAGAAGAGGTCTATATCAACAACCTCTCAAATATGTTGTCGAGGGGGAGTCTTTTCAAAAAGCATGTCTCCTTAGACAATCTTTATATGGACCCAAGCAATCCTCAAGAGCCTAGTTCAATATACTCATCTCAATTTTTAAAAAAATGACTTTTCAATAATCACCCACAGATCACTCACTATTCTCATCAAAATCTATGAGAGTGCACATTTTCCTTATCTACATTGAAGATATTATGATAACATGTAGTGATAAGATTGGAATCACCAAATATAGAGATCTCTGCAATCCCACTTCTACACAGGGTTTAGGAAATCTGAGATACTTCCTCAAGATAGAAGTCCTTTGTTCCTCCACATGGATCATCTTATCCCAAAGGCATTATGTGTTAGACCTACTTTGAGATAATATGATGATAGATGGTAAACCTATATCCACTCCCATGGATTATCGTAATACTAAGACTCCTTTCGAGGGGGAGTACTTTTCATATCTACAAAAGTTTCATCAATTATTTGGAAAATTGTTCTATTTAATAATTACTTAACCTGACATAACCTATGACATGGGAATTGTCAGTCATCATATGAGTTCAACTCTCCAACAAAACCGATGCATTATTTAATGTATTCTTCATTACCTCAAAAGTTCCCTAGGAAAAAAAATTCTTCTACACATGTACTAAAGAAAAAGTCATTACTATTTCTGGATATGCAGATTTAGATTGGGCAGGAAATACCAACGATTTTTGATCCACCTCAGGTTTTTGTGTTATGTCAGGAAATCATCTGGTGGCATGGAAAAGTAAAAAAACAATCAGTGGTGTCTTTCTCTAGCTCAAAATCCTAATATCATGCAATGGCCCATTCATGTTGTATATATAATGGTCCATTTTAATTGAGTTTGGAATTCATGTTCAAATTCCAACTTTCATATATTGTGACAAGCAATCTACAATCCATGATTTCCAATAATCCAATATTCCATGATCATACAAAATACATTGAAGTAGATTGCCATTTTGTATGGAACACAGTCAAATAACAATACATTGTGACTTCTCAAACACAGAATGGTCATAAAGTATATGGGTGCTAAGTTACGACTACACAACGTCTACTGTCCATATTGAGGGTGAGTGCTA
This sequence comes from Alisma plantago-aquatica, assembly GCA_963693085.1. Classification (NCBI taxonomy): domain Eukaryota; kingdom Viridiplantae; phylum Streptophyta; class Magnoliopsida; order Alismatales; family Alismataceae; genus Alisma; species Alisma plantago-aquatica. Next base: position 1,285,331,903 of record OY856409.1, read on the forward strand.
GAGAAAGTGGATTATTTGTTTATGAGATTTGGCCCATTGTATCTATAAGTTCATAATGTTATGTAAGTACACTTAAGTGTACCCATGTATCTATGAACTCCTATATATAGGAAACAAAGAACCTCTTCACAAACTACTAAGAATATTGTTATTTCATTCTATATGATACATTTTTTGGATTGAAGCATCAATAATCTCAACAATCTCAGGAGGAGCCATCTCAACAATACTTGCCTTAGAGGTAGATTCCAAGAGGTGTGGATTTTAAATTTGAGTGTGTCTAGAGTCACTCCATGTCCAATGATATTTTAGGGAAGTAGGGTCTTAACTCTATCACATGTATAACTTAAGTTTCTAAAGTAAGTGTATGCCAATAAAATGTTGGTATAAATACTTTGAATAATTGTATATCTTTTCAAGCACAATTTTTAATCAGCTTTCATGTATATATGATAGGTGTCAGAACAAGGTTTATTTATCTATAATTCGTATATAAACATATGTCATCGTAAAAAATCTTGTCAATACATAAAATTAGGAGTAACTTATATGTAAGTATTGTGTGGTTGTAAGAATTTTTTTTGTTCTAATAGATATTTGTTAAGAGATGTCTAAGCTTATGTGTGACTTTAGTCACAGACATGATTAAGCATGATCTTAGTTTTTTGTGTCATGTTTGTTGGTATCAAAATCTTATGATCCAATAATAAAATGATGTGGACTTATGGTATGATTATTGTGTTTGACCTGTATATCTAATCATGTTTTTCTTAATCTTGGATATGACATATATATATGAGGAACATGATGAGAGAAACTTTTCACCCACTTTTTTGAAGAGATGCTAGAGTCCAAGGAGTCTAGTAAAGATAAGGGGTTGATAAGAAAACTATATCCTTGTGTGCTATAGGTAGGATTAATATTTCAACAATCACCATCTCTTTTTCTAGAGCCTATTGATAAAAACATGCAAGTTACATTGAAAAACTAATGTAATGACATGTCTAGGTATCAAATGGAATGTGAATATAGAGTCAAGAAGTACCACCCCTTCACATGAGGATGGTTTTATTGTAAGCATAATTCTTATGAGAAATGACGAGGGGAACAGGGGGAACAGGGATTGGCAACGCTGGTAGTGCCGGTGGACACAAGGAAACCCTAGATGATGAAGGGAAATCTTCTGACGCTAGCAGAGATGGAAGGAATATTCATAAGAAGAAGATGACTACGTCTCAACTCCTGATCAGAGAAATTGGAATCAACATCACGTACAGGAATATGCGAAGCATAGAGACCCAAGAAATAGAAGCATCCATCTCGAACTCTAAAGTAGCGAGGATGGAGATGGACTCTTCCTATGTAGATGATAGAAACCCTTTCCTCCCAGATGGAGTCACGCAAAAGGAACCACTGAATTACAAACAAGCTTGTGCGGGACCAGGTCAAAGAGGGGCGGAAGATCCTTTCTTTATTGATGATGAACTAGTAAAAATCCTTAATCCAGAAGACATCGAGATAATATATGCAAATAGATACCCAAAAATATTTGTGGCGCCTAAGGTAGAAGCAATCCTCAGAAAACCTTTCAAGTACTCGGTTATCGTCAAGCTAATTGACCAATCGGTAGGGATTCTAACTATGTCAGAGATACTGAAGTTGATTTGGTGGCCAGCAGGCAAGTTTGAACCGTATGAACTTTCTGATCAATACTATATCGTTCAATTTTACAACAAGAACGATCATAACAATGCGTTAATCGGAGGATCTTGGTCACTATTTGGAGGTTGTCTCATGGTATGGCCATGGGATGGGTATTTTGAACCCTCAAAAGGAATACCAGTTCACATCATGACCTGGGTTCGAGTCATGGGACTTCCAATTCACTACTACAACATGGAAATATTCAATAGGATTGGATAGGTTTTAGGGTGCCTCATACGTGTTGATGATCACACGATGAACCATACAAGGAGAAGATTTCCAAGATTGTCCATAGAGTTAGAGACCAACCTCCCAATCCATCTAGATATCTTAATCAATGGGAGGGAATAAAAACTCGAATATGAGTCCTTACCTAACTTCTGCACTAAATGCGGGAAATTGGGACACGAAGAACAGGAGTGTAGAGGTCCCACTGAGCCTCCGGTTCCTAAAAAGCCTATCACTGTTGAAGATGAGGCAGGCGTCAGATGGGTCAATGAAGAGGAAAAATGGTAGGTCTAGGAAAAAGATACTTACTAGTAGACCACTGAGGAAGAAAGACAAAGACACAAACTGGAAGGATAAAGGGAAAAGCAACAATAACATGTACCAGATACTTGATGAAGAGGAAGATAATCCCCACTCAAACTGAGGAGGAAACTGCTGCTACTGAGAACAACAAACAAGGCAGTGAAGCCAATCCCAAAATCTGGCGTAAGAAGCAAAGAAGGGAGAAGGACGTGGATGTGTCGCTACAAAAAAACATGGCCAACAAGGTACAAGAGTCGATAGTGCAAGGAAATGACAAACAAGCTACTAGTTCAGAGAAGTCAGGGAAGAAGCAAGCTGCTAATATTGACAAACCAATGCACACAATAGTTGTCCCATATGGTGATGAGATAGTTATGGGTAGACCATCAGGGGGAGCCATATCTATTACAGGCACTCATGTGGATAGACTGGAAGTCAGTACGAACATAGTAGATGACTTACAGACTGAAAAGTCGAGCTGCAACAAAGTTCCAATTGATGGGTGAAAAGCTAAAGAAAAGAAGTCTACTCCCGGACCCAACAGTTCACACATAAATTTTGGCTGCAATACTCACAGTAAGGCGAAAAGAGCTAGTGAAAGGAAGGACGGATCCTTGACCTATGAAGGTCAACAATCTGACTTCCATCTTGTTTAATGATTAATACACTTGCTTGGAATATCAGGAGTGATGGAAAGAAGAAGGAAAGGAAATCCCTCAAAACTCTTATCATGAAGTATAAAATCAAGTTAGTCACTATCATTGAACATCACATCTCAGGGGAGCAAGCAGAAAAAGATACCAGAGATATCAGTTTCTCTAGCTCACATAGAGTCGAAGCTAGAGGATTCTCTGGAGGTATATGGGTTCTTTGGAATGAAACTGACTGCCAAGTTCAAATCATCCAAAGTCACCACTACTATATTCACTATTGCGTCAATAATAACACCTACATTACATTTGTCTATGCCTCCCATTCTCTCGCGCGGAGGCCCATTCTGTGAGATCACCTATTTCAGCCCAGCCTCACTATTAATATGCCTTGGATCTCCCTAGGAGACTTTAATTGCATGATCACACATGATGAGAAGATTGGCAACAATCCATTTAACCTCAGAGAAGCCACTAACTTTAATAACACTCTCATCCAAATAGGTCTTACGGATATAGGTAGCACTGACTACAAATTTACTTATAAAAAGGGTCTTCTTCATGAACGCATCGACCGTGCTATCACCAACTCTGAATGGATCTATTATTTCCCACATTGTGTCGATGAAAACCTACCTGGGATTGGATTCGACCACAACCCTATTGCGATCTTGGACGTCCACGCACCTAAAAAATGCAGATGTTTCAAGATATGAAAGCCATCTGGCATGACGAACCTGACTTTTAGAACCTCCTCAAGAATGCTTGGGACTCGAGCAAACTTTTCCATGAAGCTATCAGCTTGATCAAAGGTCAAATCTCAATATGGGACATTGCGCTGAATAGAAAAACTTGCAAGGTAAAAGATAATCTCATAAAGCACATCACCAAGCTTCAAAAAGTTCTGGAGAACCACTACTGTGAGGACATAGATAAATCTTTCTTAGCTCTTAAGGAGAAACTGTATGAGGTCATGGCTAAGGAGGGGGAAGCTTGGAAACTATGAAGTCATGTAAATTGACTTTGCCATGGAGACAACAACAACAAATTCTACCACGCCTATGCTAATAATAGACGAATATCCAACCATAATTCTACCCTATGAAATGCTAGAGGGGAATGGATAGATGACCCATCTACCCTACAACAACTAGTTCATCATCACTTCATGGAGTTATTTACAACACCTTTACAGCCTTCGACTCAAGAGATGAGCAACATGCCTGCATCCTTTACAAGAATGACCAAATGACAAATTCACATTCTTGGAGCTTCCCCCACTGAATATGAGGTCTGGAAACTTTTGAAAAACACTGACTCCTACAAGGCAGCTGGACCCGATGGCATGGACTATCTCTTCATGAAAAGACACTGGAAGATTATTAGAGACTCAACTATGAAATCCATTCACAGTATGCTTAATGGCCAACCCATTCAAGACTCTATTGGTGACTCAAGCATCGTTTTGATGCCCACACTACAACAATATGCTCTTGTACCGACAACCACATAACTGCAAGTATAGGCCCATAAATATCGGTATAGCTTATACCAACACACAATAAATTTTGGATATACTGATGTCGGCATAAGCCTATACCGACATTTTTGTAGACTATACCAACACTTGTGAAATCTGGTAAAAGTGTGTCAGATTAGCTGGTATTGATCATCATGCCCTCTATGTCGTCATTTTTGAGGTGTTGGCACAAACTATACAATTTTCGATATGTATAGGTTTGGTGCCAAAAATAACAAACATGTAACATACATGCCATCACTTAGAAGTCGACGGTATATATTATTGCTAAATCTGTACGATCATTTAGATATATGGTGGGATACATATACCAACATAGAAGTTCTATCAATATACAATGGTTCATGAAAGTAGATAAATATACCCTAGCATATTTCTATTGTTAGTTTAATTAGGATATACGATAGTTGACAAATTATTTTTGGTTGGTAGTAAGACATAAACTTAGCCAAACCACACAAGCCCTGCCTAAGTTATAGAAAAAGTATGGCATCCATATTGCAACTAATTATCCTTGTAGAATTTATAGCATACACATGATAATAATGAAATAACAAACATACTTGTGAGATAAAATGAAGGATCATATATCAAATATGTCAAAAAGATTCCATAGGATAGATAAATATACAACTTTATTCATGTCTGGTAAACAAAACTCGAATTACATAATTTTTAGCACTTCCTTCAAAACTTTATGACCAAATTACAACAAAGAATTCAAATCATCTTCATAGTGAATGGTGTCTTATGGCTTAAACTTTCTTCACGATTAAGAACTTTTTCCTGCATAATCAAAATCATAAATCATAACCATTATTTCAAAAGATGTGATGAAAGTTATGAAAATGGATGCAAATTAGAAAGTATGTACAAAACATATATGACCTACATGTTATTGTCATTGTGGATCAGCTCTCCTTCAAGTCTAGAAAGTTTACTGTAAAGAAGATGGAACTTCTCTCAAACTTCTTCATTTTAGACATGTAAATTCTCTTTATCTGCAAGCGCCTCTTGCCATTGACCTTCAAGATCCAATTCCTGGATCCTTTGGTTTTTCCTCCAAATATAATCACGGCAAGAACAAGGACCCCATGAATAGAGTCTACCAGATTTTTCTAAAAGAACTTGATAAACAATGTCATCCAAAACATTTACATCAAGAACATTTTTGCATGAGCATATTAGTTTCAGATCTCATCCATTTGGTCTCTCATATGACAAGAACAAGTATCATTATGTATTATGTATTACTAGCTTGATTACTATAAAATGAAATAATATGATGATTGGTGTCGCATTGTGGTGTAAATTGATAAGTATAAGATTGGTGTGCATTGTGGTGTTCCATTAATTTTATTTAGTATCAAATATAATAATTGTTTCTTCCAATTATTAGAGAAAAGACATAATACATGTCTGACGCATACTACCTACACAAACTTTGGCAAAAGAGCCACAATATGTTTATCCATTTATAACATCAAACTATCGATTTGCAACATGATAATGGAACTGCTAGACACCATATAGAACATGATAAGATTTGAAATATATCTTTATATATGTTCAAAAAAAAATCTTTATATACAAAATTTGAGGTGGGAGATAGGGTATAACCAACTTAAAATTGCATCGTGTGTTGGTCCAACATATAACTCTCTATAAGAACATTGTATAAAAAATGCAATCACCACTATGTTGAGAAATATAAATAATATTGCCCTAGATGTGTATGAAACGTCTAGAGGAGAACGTAGACAATTCTAAAGTTTGGAAATGGTATCCCATGTTTTGTTGTGCTTACTTGATACACCATGACTTTCAGCATGCATATGTGTAAAACTTGTTTTTCTTAAAGCCTCATATATGATGAATTGGTTGCAACGAAAGAGTTAGTTAAAAAATCAAGAAAATTGAACAAATAAATTTGAAAAAGATCAAGATAGAATGCATGTACTCTAGGATACTTATATCAGAACAAGAAAAAAAGTCCAGATGTTGATATGCTGGTCGTCCCATAATTTACTAATATCTTGATTCGTGTAGATGCCATAAAGGCCTCATACGTCAACAAGGAATGCTTATGAGAAATGCAATAATAAAAGAAATAAATATAGTTTGGGAGAGCGTGAAATCTAATAGATGGGGAGAGTTAAGCTCGTGTTTACCAATTAATGAAAAGCTTTTGTTTATTGAATAGACATTTTAGACGACTCTACACTAAGAATAGATGTAACAAAATTTACAACCAACACAACTAATCAAACTTTTATATCGAACATTTTAGTAGTTTGCACATCAGTTGTCCAACTGGTAAGTATGGTCAGTTTGTTAATTGTACGTTGCGGATTTAGTACCATGATGGATCACTGGCAAGTTTTGTAGCAACAAGTAAAGACTCTCTTTAATGGTTGTGATGGGGTATAACGTCTCCTCCTCGCAATGAAAAGAAATATAAAAAAATGTAATTTATAAACATCACCAAGAAAAATTAAATTACCATAAACTTCGATATTAATTGTTATCAAGAAATCACTTACCATGAACGTCATGTCGTCATCTAATACACGATTCACACAAATATTGTTCAGTTTAATATGTTATAGGTTATCGAAGATATCAATATTTCATGTATAGATAAATAACTATGAAATTAAAAATGAGAGAAAGCATGTACACTAGACACACCATTACTAAGAAAGCATTGGTAAAGCGAGACATAAAAGCTTGCATCTCCTTTTTAGAAACAACGTAAGGGTTGATCTAACTAGTTCCGGTGCTGTGGTGGGCACAACTTGGGATCTGGACAACTGAGTAAGTCAGTTTGTAAACTACGGGAGGGCGAAGCAGTTGGCAAAGCGAGGTTTATCATCATAAAATAATCTATGTCGCTTTCTAGGTGTGCGCGTTAGACAGAGTGATTCCATGTCTACCAGATCGAAGGCTAAGTAACTAGGGTGAATATATGAGGCACCGCAGGCACACAGTTGCTTGGTCCATCCCGCTATGTCAGAGACCAATGTGCTAGCGGTAGACTTGTGGAAAGAGAGGGAAGAAGACAAGAGGGCAGATCGGCTCAGGCTTGTGGCCGCCAGAGATTCCCGTCGCCAAAGATATTGTGTAACAACGGATCGGAGGTAGAGCAAAATGGAGTATAATTAGGGATTGTGGGTTAGTTTTGATTCGAATTAAAAATCTTCTAGTTAGGTGGGGAACCCAAAGATTTTGGCGGACCGAATGAAAATTCAACCCGCTTGTGGTAGAGGGGTTCAATCACAACTTAATAAATTGTTCTAGGTAAATAATTATATCATAGCATCTATAAAAATGATGGCTTACATATGTAGTACCAACATCAATTATGTGTATCGGTAAATATAATGTATACCAGCTCACAACATGCGGTGATGGGACAACATGTCGGTATTTGTGAGATTTCTTGTGGTGCCAAGTGCAAAAGTCCCACGAATTGCAATCAACTGCGACCCATATCTCTGAATAACACTATCTTGAAACTAGCCTCGAAGGTAGTGGTGGAACGAGTGAAGAAATACATTCCTGATTGGGTCTCCAATACCCAGACTAGCTTTGTTCCGGGTAGGAACATATCTGATAATATCACCATTGTTCAGGGAGTTATTCACAACATGAGATGAAGATCTAGTGCTCCTTATATGGCCATCAAGGTCAATTTATCTAAAGCTTACGATAGACTCTCCTGGGCCTTCATAGAAGATACTTTAGAGAGGATGTCCTGGCCACATCATATGCACCAATACATTATGAACTATCTTTCTACAGGCAACACTAGTGTCATCTTTAATGGCACCTCCCTCCCCTCCTTCAAGGCTTCCAGGGGCATGAGATAAGGGGACCTCCTCTCCCCGTACTTATTCGTCCTTTGTATGAAACATCTCACACAACTCATTAACCAGTACGTGAATGATCAAAAGTGAAAACCGATCAAGATGTCCTAGCATGGGCTATCCCTATCCCACACATTTTTTGCAGATGACATAGTCATCTTTTCCCAAGCTTCTTTGGACCAAATGGCCACCATCAACCAATGCTTCCAAACCTTTGAAGCATCATCTGGTCAATAGATCTCCATTGAGAAATCCAAGATTTTCTTCTCTGCTTCTGTCAGCCATACTGTGCGAGCTAGCATCTGCATGGCCAGTGGCATTACTGAGACCTCAGACCTTGGGAAATACTTGGGGGGTTCCTCTTCTTCACAAAAGAATCAACAAAACGACATATGAATATATCACCAAGAATATTGAAGGCAAGGTAAATGGGTGGACAACCCAAACTCTATCGTTGGCTGGCCGAATCTGTCTATCTAAAGCGACCCTCACCTCTATCCCTTCATACTCCATGCAAACAGCTAAAGTGCCTATGTCCGTGTGAAAAAGAATTGATAGAACTATACGAACCTTCATCTGGGGCGGCGGTCACAAGCCTCGTCATGTCTCACTAGTGTCGTGGCAAAAGGTTACTACTAGAATAAATAACGGAGGTCTGGGCATAAAATCTATGGCCAATTGGAACACAATGTTGCTATGGAAAAACACATGGAACTTTAACTCTCAACCTTCAATGTGGAGAGTAGGTCTACAAAACAAATATAAGAACTATTGAAACCAAATAGGATGTCGCTCTACGCCACTCTGGAGGGCCCTTTATGCAGATAGGGAGTTTTTCAGTACTAACTGTACAGAAATCATAGGCAATGGTAATGACACTACCGTTTGGTCAGATGATTGAGTCCCAGGCTTTCCAAAGTTTAAGGATATCCGTACCCAGTCTATAGGTGAAGAACTTAGAGATCTAAAAGTACCCAGTCTCATCAATCTTGAGGGAGAATGGGACACTAACTTCTTGAATGCCTACCTTCCACATGTCTGTGTGGAAAGAATTCTTAACATGCCTATTCTAGATCCCAGGTACAATAATGACTCGTAGAGTTGGAAGCATGATGTAAAGGGAAAGTATTCTACTTCCTCTGCCTATGAACTCATTCACGAGAGTGATACTTGATAGTGATAATGGAGTTTGGCCAGCCTTATGGAGCATCAAAGCGCCTTTTAAAGTGCAAATGTTCTTGTGGCTATCAGCTCACGACGCAATTATGACAAATGCTAGAAGGAAGTAGAGAAACTTCATGGATTGTGCTACCTACCCCAGATGCAAACCAAATGAGGAATATACTCTCCACACTTTGAGAGACTGCCACTTTGTGAAAGAAGTATGGGTCCAACTGAATATCCCAGGCGTTGTCCTATCCAATATAGGGAATGGTTTTATGGATTGGATGTCACACACCTTAAAGAAGTCTGAAGATACTAAAAGTAAGTTTGCAATAGCATGCTGGGTTATTTGGAAAGCAAGGAACTCAGTGGTTTTTGACAGTAGCTGGATAGTCATCGTCCAATACGTTCTCCAAATTAAGTCGATGAGTAAAACTGTGATAGCAAACTGGAACGACAAGGATCAGGAAAAGCTTCGGGAACAAGACAATGAGGCTGCCCTTCATGTCCTTGGGAATGATTAGGTTCTGTTAATGGCAGATGCATCAGTCCAAGGAGACAGAGTCGCTATTGCAGTAACAGTTACTAATGCTCGTGGAGGTTGGATAGGAGGCTATGCCAGAATCATTAAAGCCAAGTTTGTGGCGGAGGCAGAGCTTAGAGCCATCCAGTTCACATGTCGCATATCTAAAGAGAACAACTTGTCCAACTTTGTACTTGAAACGGACAGCCTTGTGGCGGTATCGACCATTGAAGACCTTGTAGGTAGAACACCTACCCTCAGACCTTGGATGGTGGCTATTCGATAGAGTCTTGATGAGGTAGATGAAGCAATGATCATGAAGGTGAATCAAAAATCACTGACCCTGGTAGATAGCCTTGCTAAGTACCAACTTAAAAATGCTCAGGAGTATTGCATTCATACTGCTCCTCCCCTCGACCATGTGGATCACCCTACCACCTTTCCTTTATGTAATGGTAGAAGTTCTACCAAATTTACTTTCTCAGTAGGCACTAGTTGTAATTTGTGTATTTTTTCTGCAAGAGGAGAGCGAGTTGAATAGATGATCTCCTGACTTACCCCAAAAAAAAGTACCACCCCTTCCAATGGAAATAACAAAGACTTTAAGAAATAGTTGAGCACCTTCATATTGTGGGTGTTGCAGACTTATCTAGAACATAAATTTCAATGTGTGTAGACTCATGGCTCGTTGAATTGGTAGCACAATTTTTTATTTTTGAAATACCTGAAGAAGCAAAGATAAGATATTGGATATATTTCACTAACAACAGTGTGAGCAATAGTGGAGAATGGTTTAGTCCAAGTAACTAGGTGATCAATTTACTTGGGAAGATTTCAAAAAGAAATTGGACATTCATTATTTTCCTCAAATTTATCCAAGGGATAAGATAAGAACATGTAAAAATATTTCTTGAAGGACTATGTAAGTAAAAATCTGAATCAATACTTATTGATCAATTATGTTATTTGTCACAACAAGATACAATAGATGATGATGTGATAAGATGTCTTGAAAATGGTCTTGTCATGAATATTTGACATGAAATTGTAGTCAAAGAGTCCAAGTATGTATTTTCTTTTTTGGTGAAATGGTTACAGGAATTGAAAGATAACAATCACACAATAGTTTAGGAGTAGAATACAATAGCAAGGGTGAAGCCAAACTAGACAGTGGTAGTCGAAAAAACTTCAATGGCCACAACAATGTAAATAGTGAAAGATAGTTTCCAATAAAAGGATGTAGCCCTCATTTTGTCAAGGTAGAGGTAAAGGATGCAAAGTTTCATATATGACTACGAACAAAACCAAATTTATGCATATGATAGGTCCATCAAGACAAGGACCATTGAAATATTGTATTGTATGAGTAAAGAACCATCTGGTTCCATGTTGCAGATCAAACTTTAAAAGTTGTTTATTGCATCACAAGGGAGAATTTGTGATATAATTGCCAAAAAGTACAATAAGGTAGTCAATATTACTGAACCTATCCAATGCAACAAAAAAAGCTATAGTAGAGTACATCCTCTCATCAACTCCTACAGATTATGGCCAAGGAAAAGGATGCTCACAACATATTCTACATGTGTGTTTCTATACATTTGCAAGGATAAATAGCCCATGAGTTATTACATGGGATAAGAACTTTTAATTTGGACTAGTTTTCTTCCATCTTTGCTTCAATATTAGTTGACCCTAGTGCAACACAATCATAATTCATGTTGGAAATGATGGGTAATTTTTAGATACTATTTAAAGAGATCCAATATGATCTCTTGGAAGAGACATCACCTCTTAGGTTGAATTCTTGATGGAAGTATGTCCATCATGTGCTATATGTTGTTTGTGATTTTGTATCTAAGTGGAACTTTTGCACTTGAGATGCATGGGTTTGACGTTATACTAGGATGGACAACCTAGAGAGGTACATAATGAAAATGGACTAATTTTTAAAAGAATCATAGTTCTCTTACACAAACATCTCTTGAAATTTTTTCACGGGACAACTAGATTCTTCCCACGTGTCTTGATTCAGTAGTAGTGGCATAGAGTCTAATACACATGGGATTGCACAACTTACCTTTCTCATATAGTAGATAATGAGGGTTGAGAGTCCCCAGATGAAGGACATTCATACAATAAGACAATACCAAGATGAATATCTTGCGGTGTTTCTAGGAGTACCACTAACTTTACATATTGACTTTGAGATGAATTTAGCTCTTGATTCATAGTCAATAGTGCACACACTGTGCAAATTGGCACCTTTAGATCCAAGAAAGCTCCTAAATCACCTTTAGGAGTTATTGATAAAGGTTTTATTTCAAACAATACTTTGCCTAGGGTGTTGTGATTTTGTTTGTCAAATGTAGGATTGGTAAATGTTTTTGTATATTGACTTATGACAATAATTTAAGTTCACAATAAATGCTAATGATCCATTTAAAATGATAAATGACATCACTTATCAGTTTATGGATCCTACAAATTTTTTCCATGATAGACTTGTATTGTGGGCATCATCATTAATGTGTTAATGTGAATAATGTTTGTAAGACAATAGTTAGAAAAAGTAATTAACATTATGAGCTCCTATACACTATCTAATTTAATCAATATTTCCAATAGTTTGGAGGTTAGCTTGTAGTGGGGTTCATTGATGATACATTAGCATACTCAAAAAATGGACTACAACATGAGCATCACTGATATTTGGTGTTGCATAAGTTGAGACACCATAGTTTGTAAGAAAAAAGCAAATCTGAGTGTGAATTTTGTCTTACTAAAGTGGATTTTCTAGATCATGTGATACTAGATAAATGAAATTGTGTAGATCCTAAGATGTTGGAGTTTGTTCTATAGCGGTAGTTAGCTAAGGCATATATTAATTACAAATTTTCTTGGAATTTCTGGCTTAAATAGGAGGGTGTTTATATACTTATATTTAGGATTATCAATATGGACATTCTTTTCAATATCTGAAGAAGAGTTTGGATAAAATACGTGTTGTTAGTCTTCTGTGGACATAGAAGGAATATATAGTGTTTTGTGATGATTTTAACGGAAGGACTAGGTTGTGTCATTATATGGAATAAGAGTATAATATTATATGATTATAGTAAATGAAAAAAAAATGAGGGGAACTATATGAATCATGATTTGGGGTTGAAATGTATTGCATTTCTGTCAAAATTTAGAGTCATTACATTCAAGGATAACAATGTTAGATTTTTGGTGACAAATGAGTCTAAAGCATATTTTCTTATAGAAAAAAATTGAATATGAGACAAAGAGACTAGTTGATAATTAAAACATTATGATTTCACTATTTATTACAATTGGGAAAAGAAAATGTGTAGGAAATCAACTTCATCTCTTGTTGATTCAATGCATATGTAACTTATAAGTCATGTTAGAAGAGAAATGCTATTATATCTTAGAGAGTGCACGTTCAGATGAGAGAAACACCTTTTGGTTTCTCATCAACACATGTTTTTTTAATTGGATTTAAATTTTGTTATAAGAATAATTGTAGAAGATGAACTACAAGTTGTATTGACATAAATTAAATAATGAAAACATGAATACATTTAGGTTGCACATGATGGAGTTGTGTGTTTTATAGCATACTTTATGTCCCTAAGGAAGGTGTTTAGAAGGTGATAACTAGAATAAGGTCACTCTTCTACATATGATATGGACTCTAGTGGTATGAAGATTTACAAGAACATGGAGGAACTCTATTGGTGGCTAGTGATAAAATGAGATAAATCGATAACTTGTCAACAAGTTAAAGAGAGGCTCAAAATCCAACAATGTTATTTTAGTATTACTAACTCCAGAGTTGAAATGGAAGAACAAAACCATAGATTTTGTAGTTGGTCATTAGGGAAACTAGAGGACAAGATTCTATTTGGCTGGTAGTCGATTGTTTAGCAAAGTCAGGACACTTCTTTCAGGTCAAGACCACCTTGCATCTAAAATAGTCAGTAGTATTGTATTTATATTAGATACTAGTATCCCCAGGGAATTACCTTAACCATATTTTCATATAGGGGGGCACAACTTACCAATGGGTTTTGAGACATAACGTACAAAGCTACAACATGTGGCTACAATTGCATACCACCTATCCATTGATAAATATACACCTATAAAGAAAATAAAAGTTGTAGATAACAAGTTGAGGTCCTCTATGTTGAAATTTATTGGTATTTAGGATCTACCCTAATATGAATATATTTTTCCTATTATACAACTATCAACAAAGTTTACTTATTATACAATATGAATCTCTTCATGGAAGATAGTGTACATATCTTGTATGTTGATATGAAACATGAGAGAAGCACTTATTAGGAGAAAATAAACACATTAAATGAAATGTAATCCAAATAATGAAAAAGAATATCAAACCTTTTCTAGAAGGAGAAATTGAGTTCAAATATGGGTTCGTGGCGTCCTAATTAGTCTATTGGTCATTTTTCATGTCAATCAAACTTTGTTAACTCCTTCAATCAAATTAAAAAGAGCAAGTATCTAAAATATCTATGTTTTTCCAACAAATTTTTATTACATTCTATTGCCACCGCTTAATTCTCCTGGTCACGCGATTGATTTACTTCGTGTATGACTATGTCTCCTTCCTCTCCGCAAAAGCTTACCGCGGCCAGTGGATCTTCCTCCTCCTACTTCCTTCGTCTTTCTCTCTTCTCCTCTCCCTCTTCTCCTAATCCTTCACTTCCTTCCTCTCATAGCACTAGCTCCCTGCAGTCCCACTCTTTCTCTCCTAGTCCCACTCTTTCTCTCCTACCCTCAGTCATCGGACGCCACCTGCAACTCATGATCACTTCTACGTGACCTACTCAGCACCCGCGACTACCATCGATGACGCCGACCATGAATCCATCAACGTCCTCTCAATCCCACCACCACTCCAGGTTCATCAAGCCATCATACCCCCATACCCGCTTCTTCTTCCTCCCATCAAACCTGCAACACCACGTCGCTGGTGAGTGATTGGAAAAGTGTGGTTTGAGGCATAGAGAAATGGCACCTTCTTCCTCCTCCAATCATCATGACCATTGCCAGGAGTAGGATGAGAGCTAGTCGCCTCCTTCCTATTTCCTCCTCTGTACCAGGTTCATCATCTCCTCCTAAATCTGTGACCAGTCGCCCTGGCCGAAAGAACAGCCGCCGACTGGCACCTCTCCTCCACCTACGCCCAACATCACCAAGCGACACTAGGCAGCAGCTGAGCCTCTCCAGACAGTGCGGGCATCTCCAGGGAGCGCCACCGACCTCTTCTACTCGTCTCTGTTCGCACTACAATCAAGACAATCTAGAGTAGATACCTCCACCAGCAATGATGCCATCATGATCGATCTACAACTTCATCATCAACCTGCAACACAAGATCTGGTACTGCACATAATAGTGACATCTCTGATATTCTTCTTCCTCCAACCTTACCTTCTCTACCCACGTATCTAACTCCAGTGTTCACCAGCTAAAGCCAACTCACTCCATCCACACTCCTTCATGCAGACATGGCTGCCACCAGTTGTCATTGCCAGGCTCTCTGCACAGGTACCCTGCATCATAGAAACCTTGTCAGTGAAGACCATTCCTCCATCTCCCCTTCTCCTCTTCTCCTTCCCCATATTGTAGCCTACTCAACAAACCCTACCACCCTCTCCATGGAGCCCTACAACAAGGCAACAACCAGGAGAACCCATCATCACCATGACCTGCAATACAAAACTACTACCTTTTCCCTCTAACATTCTTGAGGGAGAACTTTAGACCTGTAGATAGTCCATGGATCTCATTACACCTTGCATACCAATTTGTGCAGTCTAAATCCATGGTGTAATCCATGATATGCCCATGGATATTCCTCTTGCCCATTCATCCCTCCATCACCAAGGTCCCATCAGTCACTAACATTAGAAATTTGTAGCCCAAGTCTCCGACTACTGAGTTGTCAATTGAAGTTACAAGACCTACAATCCCGACGACTAGTCAATAGTGAGTTTTCCTCCTCCTTGGCGGGTGTCTACCCAGCCTCGACCTTTGACCAAGCTGTCACCTGGATCATAGGGTTGCTTGATAGCCATGAAGCAAAACACCTCATTCTAGCAGTGGTTGTACTCGAATGATCATCAAAGATCAGGAAGTGTCGAGTAATGCATGTCAGTAAATTATTTTCTGTACATTGCATTTTAGAAACTCATTCATGAGGATACACTAAATGACATATTAGAGATGATAACGATTGATGCATCCTTAAGATAACAATCAATTTGATGTATAATCCTAATGCCATCATCTTGATACATGTACACATAAAGTTATATACTAGATTAATATCAATGCCACAAATCCTGATAGTGTTAATACATGGAACCATTAGACCACTAAAAGGCATCTTAAAAATAATATTGAGCATATATGTTCAAATAATAACACGGTAAAGGAAATATATGAACATAAACATTAAATAAGCTCTAGGTTCCTTTTATAACCCAAGGAATATACTATAGAGGCATCAAGGAAAATATCTTTGAGTTAGAATATTAATGTCGACATGTATATCTTGAAATAGAACTGATAATGGTTAAGACATTATGTATTAATCTTAACATACTTAGTTATAATGACAACCTAACCTAGTTGACCAACTATTTCAATGTGAATCCCAAGAGAACAGAGACCTAAATATGTATATGTACATACATGCAAACATATACATTTACATATCACACCTATATAGTTGATGGATACAAATTAGATTAAGAGAGTATCTTTATATGGATTGACCTATTTTGAGCAGTATGTTGGAATGAATTATACTCATCCCAGTTATCCATATATTACCCACTTGCATTTAGAATATATTCAAGAATTCAGTAATAAAACGTCCACACATACTGATAAGCATGGTAAACATGATGCTAGGAATAATAAGTGGTCCTATGGTATTATAGAGAGAACATTAAGTTAAGAGTTAAAAGTAAATTTTAGGGTTTGAACATTCAATGGAATTAAATAGTAACCCTAATATGTATTGGTAATAGGTGTTTTGAACTCAAGCATGAACCTAGGGTTGTGACCATGGACTTGTTAGGCAAAGATACAAGATATGTACATTGTCTATTTTAATTTGGGAATTATTTGATTGAAACCTACTTTTCTTTTAATGAGGCATCTCTTGAACTTTTTAATCCACTTGAAATTAATTTACTTGGACATTCATATCTCATGTTCCTTATTCATTATATTCATGTGGTTGATGAACTACTCTATTTATATGGGTTCTTGGACCCCCTTGTTATGATTTCCATTTTATGAAGAATTGAATGAACTGCTAGTCTTGCCTCTCTATTTTATGCATGCTACATGTTTGACTAGAATATCTAGAATAGTGGTACTTATGTACAACCATACTTATATAAGGCGTGCATTTCCACCCGGGGTGTGCGTTTCCACCCTTATTTCTTTTAGGCCATGATCTTATGGTGTTATGGCCCTATTTTAGGTATATTTATTCTACATTGTTATGCATGCAAATATTTATTGTTTTAATGTGAATATGTGGATGATTATTATGGCAAGACACTCTTTGTTATTATGCTTGTAATCTAAATTTAATATGCCTCATTTCCTTGTTACATTTATCTTAAACTTATGTAATTGCAAATAGCCCCCTTCTTGTGGGAACATCTCTTTTTGCACTTTTACCCCAATATAATGCCCAAAGTTTATTATATGTACATACTCAGCCTTTGCTGACCTCTATGTTGTTTCCAATGTTCTGGGTGATGCTCCCTTCCACCCAAGTTTAGGTACATTGGAAGACAAGAGCTCAAAATGATCACCAACATGACATGGACTAAAGGATAGCTTGGAATGGCTGGGTTACCCTCTGCTACTAGCTTTAGTTGTGCTTAGTTCAAGTTTTTGAAAATCACCTATTATGGTGAGGAACAATTGTATAAATGAATCATGAAGTAACTTTGTAATAGTTTTGTTTCTGCTGCTTTATTATTACATAGATCTTGTATTATATCATTTTGAATGGATCTCTTTTCGGGTTTCACTCTTTACAAAATGGTATCAGAGCCAAAGCAATCGGTAACTTGACTATTTCAAGTTATCCTATATTGTTCCTTCATTAGGTATGTAGGTGACCCTTTACATATAGTTGACATACCTAATCTTGAGTAGTGGAATACCAAATAGGGCTTCAATCCCTATCTAATTTGGTGATTTCCACTCCCCAAACCACGTGTGGTCGAGACTCAATTTTTGGGAACCTTAGTTAGTCCTACATCCTTTATGGACTACATAATTTTCCTACATAGGGATTATAATTGTGGTCATTAGATTCTATTTCCCAACCTTATGGGAGGATAGTTCACAACTAAAATATAGGTTGTCTTGAACACTCATAGGATCAATCTAATTACCATTTGGGCCCTTTCCTTTGTTGTTTCACTAAGATGCCTCATATACGACTATAAGAGTTGAGCACATATGGAGGATAAACATAGAACTTTGAAATAAGTTGATGAATGGTGATGATTCCCTTGATGCTAGGTGATTGAATTAATTATATATATTATAGTTAGGCATGCCTTTCCTTCACGTGGAGTATGTCCACATAGCTCTACCTAAATTCATCTAAGAGTTGGATACCATCTTCATTGAGATTGTTACGCCTCATACATGAGAATTAGTTGTGGAAAGCTATAAGTTTTGGTATATATCCATAGTATTCACCCTTCTCATCTCCAATAATATACTTGTTCAATGTGGTGATTAATATGAGTAGCTTGACTATGTAGGGTACCTTTATATGTGAAGAATTACAGATGTAAACCAGATAGTGATATGAAACCCCTATATCTCTCCCTATAATGTTGGATAACCTTATGACCCTTAGGTCTTGAGATGGTGCAATGTGAATTATGATTAAGGGTGATTGGGGGAATGGTGGTTATTGTTCTTTATTATGATTTGATAGAAATTGACCATAAGGAATGGGAAACCCTTCTCCCTCCTAAGCTATAAGACTTGAGATGATTTTGTCATAGCCTATGTATGATTGTGGAATTAGAAGATGTTGGTAGACTACAATGATGATAGCATAATACTATAGGCATCATGTGGTGGGTAGGTGGTGGACTTGGTTCTCGAATTGATTTTTGGCACCAATTTTGGATTTTCATCGTAATATTTTCATCATCAAACTTATTTTCATTATTAAATTATATGTATGAAAGATAAGTTTTCATATTTTATCGATGGTTTTGGAACCAAGTCGCCATCACAAAGAAGTTTCAATTGTTGAGGAACCCTTTAGTTAAGAATCCCTTGAATGACTAGATCAACCCTGAGACCCTAAGCCTATGAGTGTAGTAGAGAGCAAGGAGTTTTAGGAATAAATGACATCTATGATAAACCCCTATTGTCTCTCCAGATGGTTAGTAAGTGGAAAAAAAAGCATGATATTTTTTTGAAGGGATTATAATCATGATAAGTGGATTGTAAAATCACCTTAATAATGAATAGTATACTATTAAGATAACACTAGGTTTTGATGTAACTTCCCTGGCTCAACATCTTACATGAGAAGACTAATGGATGATTGACTCATGGAGTGATATAGTTATACTTTGGGATTGGACTATAGTGTGATATGGGATCAAGATTTATGATCCACTACATTATATGAAGTAGAAATCTATGTTGGGTTAGAAAGAATAATCTAGTATATATACCTGACGGTATGTGGACAAATTTTGGGGATGAAATCCTCTTTAAGGGGTGGAGTGTTGTAACATACTCAAATCTATACACATTATCTAGACCTATCTTATCTTATATCCATTTCAATTGTATTAATATATGGTACTATTTCTCCAAAATTAAAATGTGTTTGGATAAAATAAACAAATAAATTTGATACTAGGGTTTAATATGAAAATCTACCAATCAATGAGTCTTAGACTTACACTGACACTCTAAAGTCTTACTAAATATATTTGAAGAAATGAACTATATGAATTTCAAATAATCGTATCAAATTGGCTTATAGGAGAAAATAAACACATTAAATGAAATGTAATCCAAATAATGAAAAAGAATATCAAACCTTTTCTAGAAGGAGAAATTGAGTTCAAATATGGGTTCGTGGCGACCTAATTAGTGTATTGGTCATTTTTCATGTCAATCAAACTTTGTTCACTCCTTCAATCAAATTAAAAAGAGCATCTAAAATATCAATGTTTTTTTCCAACAAAATATTATTACATTCTATTGCCACCGCTTAATTCTCCTAGTCACATGATTGATTTACTCTGTGTATGACTATGTCTCCTTCCTCTCCGCAACAACTTACCACAGCCAGTGGATCTTCCTCCTACTACTTCCTCCGTCTTTCTCTCTTCTCCTCATCCTTCACTTCCTTCCTCTCGTAGCACTAGCTCCCTGGAGTCCCACTCTTTCTCTCCTACCCTCAGTCATCGGACGCCACCTGCAACACATGATCACTTTCGCATGGCCTGCTCAGCACCCCCGACTACCATCGATGATGTCGACCATGAATCCATCGACGTCCTCTCAAGCCCACCACCACTCCAGGTTCATCACACCATCATACCCCCCCTCACAGCCTCTTCTTCTTCCTCCCATCAAACCTGCAACACCACGTCGCTGGTGAGTGATTGGAAAAGTGTGGTTTGAGGCATAGAGCAATGGCGTCTTCTTCCTCCTCCAATCATCATGACCATTTCTACGAGTACAATGAGATCTATCTGCCTCCTTCTTTTTTCCTCCTCCGTACCAAGTTCATTATCTCCTCCTGAATCTGTGACCAGTCACCCTGGCCGAAAGAACAACCACCGACTGACACCTCTCCTCCACCTACGCCCAGCATCACCAAGCAACACTAGGCGGCAGCTGAGCCTCTCTAGACAGTGCGAGCATCTCCAGGGAGTGCCACTGACCTCTTCTACTCATCTCTGATCACGCTACAATCAAGCCAATCTAGAGTAGATACCTCCACCAACAATGATGCCATCAAGATCGATCTGCAACTTCATCGTCAACCTACAACACAAGATCTGGTACCACACAGAACAGTGACATCTCTGATATTCTTCTTCCTCTGACCTTACCTTGTCTACCCACGTATCTAACTCGAGTGTTCATCAGCTAAAGCCAACTCACTCCATCCACACTCCTTCACACAGACACAGCTACCACCAGTTGTTGTTGCCAGGCTCTCTGCACATGTTCCCTGCATCACAAAAACCTTTCCAGTGAAGACCATTCCTCCATATCCCCTTCTCCTCTTCTCCTTCCCCATATTGCAGCCTACTCAACAAACCCTACCACGGATCCCTACAACAAGATATCATCCCGCCAAACCCATCATCACCATGACATGCAATACAGAACTACTAGCTTTGCCCTATAACGTTCTTGAGGGAGAACTCCAGACCTGTAGATAGTCCATGGATCTCATTACACCTTGCATACCAATTTGTTACCTCCATTACAGTCTAAATCCATGGTGTAATCCATGATATGCCCATGGATATTCCTCTCACCTGTTCATCCCTCCATCACCAAGGTCCCATCAGTCACTAACATTAGAAATCTGTAGACCGAGTCTCTAACTACTGAGTTGTCAACTGAAGTTACAAGACCTACAATCATGATGACTAGTCAATAATGATTTTTCCTCCTCCATGGCGGGTGTCTAGCCAGCTGATCCAACCCTATTCTAGGGCTGTATCTTGTGTCATTTTGTACCTTTATCACATTCAAATGCATTAGAATTACATGTTATTCTCCCCAATGTGATTATCCTTACAAATATGCTTATGGATGTTCTTTTCACTATTTTTTAGGTACTTGGACCATGCTTAGATGGGAGAGAGAGAGAGAGAGGGAGTTCTAGGGTTCCCCCACTCAAGGAGGGACCCAAAGAAGGCCCCAAAGTCTCCCTCAACCTACCTCCAGTGGCCAAGAATCATCCCCGAGCAAAGACATCCGAAATTGACAAAGTAAGAAGCAAAATCAAGAAGTCAAGCCTCACCATGGCCATGGCCCCAATGCCACGGTCGTGGGTTTATTGCCAAGTTCCAACAGGTTGCAACAGGGAATTCCTTAGATCGCCCACGACCGTGGCCTCCCAGCCACGACCGTGGCCAGTGAAGACAACACGACCGTGGCCATCAGCACGGTCGTGGTCAGGAGAAGAGAACACGGTCGTGGCACCCTGCCACGGTCGTGGAAATTAATTGCGAAAAGTTAGTTGCCAACAGGGAATTTGCCCGGAAATCCACGACCGTGGCTAATTCACCATGACCGTGGCCGAAGCTGATCAAGATGCCCGTGGCCCCTCCCGACGATCACCTCCAACTCCTCCGAAACGGTCGTGTTACCCAACACGGCCCTGGTGCATGCTACCCACCACGACCGTGGCACTCCGCCACGGCCGTGGCCACCACCATCTCACCACTTCCTTCACACCACGACCGTGTTCACCTCCCACGGCCGCCCCCCCACTACCCTCACCACGCTCATGGCACACCCACCACGACCGTGGTGATCACCTACCCTATACAACTTTTCGATGTTTTTCCTATTTTGCCCCCACTTAGCCCTAGATCCTATATAAGCACTAGTTGCTTCTAGGGCTCGGGGGAGAGCACTTCCTAGCCGCCCCCAGCTGCTCCCTTGCCTCCATTACTCTCATCCACCTACTTTCCTTGCATTTAATCCCATTTCCACCCACTTTCCACTCATTTCCACCATAGAAACCTAGTTTCTCTAGGTTTCTATCCATCCATTCCACCATTTCCATGCTCTTGGGCACCATTGGAGGAGGAGGATCGTGGCTGGCAGCAAGGAGGTGAAGAAGTCAAGATTCATCAAGCATCCATGGCATTTCCTATTCTCTTTCCCTTCTCCTTTGTTTCTGTTTTGATCATGTATAGCTAAGCCCCCTTGGGTGGGCTGTTTGGGGCACCAGCCTCGACCTTTGACCAAGATGTCACCTGGATCATAGAGTTGCTTGATAGCCATGAAGCAAAACACCTCAATCTAGTGGTGGTTGTACTTGAATGATCATCAAAGATCGGGAAGTGTCGAGTAATGTAGGTCAATAAATTATTTTTTGTACATTGCATTTTAGAAACTCATTCACAAGGATAGACAAAATGACATATTAGAGATGATAACGATTGATGCATCCTTAAGATAACAATCAATTTGATGTAATATCCTAATACCATCATCTTAATACATGTACACATAAACTTATATACTATATTAATATCAATGCCACAAATCCTGATAGTGTTAATACATGGAACCATTAGACCACTAAAAGGCATCTT
The DNA here is from genome assembly GCA_963693085.1 of Alisma plantago-aquatica. Lineage (NCBI taxonomy): Eukaryota > Viridiplantae > Streptophyta > Magnoliopsida > Alismatales > Alismataceae > Alisma > Alisma plantago-aquatica. Next base: position 1,285,355,299 of record OY856409.1, read on the forward strand.
AAACATAATATTGAGCATATATGTTCTAATAATAACACAGTAAAGGAAATATATGAACATAGACATTAAATAAGCTCTAGGTTCCTTTTATAACCCAAGGAATATACTATAGAGGCATCAAGGAAAATATCTTTGAGTTAGAATATTAATGTCGACATGTATATCTTGAAATAGAATTGATAATGGTTAAGACATTATGTATTAATCTTAACATACTTAGTTATAATGACAACCTAACCTAGTTGACCAACTATTTCAATGTGAATCCCAAGAGATCACAGAGACCTAAATATGTACATGTACATACATGCAAACATATACATTTACATATCACACCTATATAGTTGATGGATACAAATTAGATTAAGAGAGTATCTTTATATGGATTCACCTATTTTGAGAAGTATGTTGGAATGGATTATACTCATCGCAGTTATCCATATATTACCCACTTGCATTTAGAATATATTCAAGAATTCAGTAATAAAACGTCCACACATACTAATAAGCATGATAAACATGATGCTAGGAATAATAAGTGGTCCTATGGTATTACAGAGAGAACATTAAGTTAAGAGTTAAAAGTAAATTTTAGGGTTTGAACATTCAGTGGAATTAAACACTAACCCTGATATGTATTGGTAATAGGTGTTTTGAACTCAAGCATGAACCTAGGGTTATGACCATGGACTTGTTAGGCAAAGATACAAGGTATGTACATCCTCTATTTTAATTTGGGCATTATTTGATTGAAACCTACTTTTCTTTTAATGAGGCATATATTGAACTTTTAATTCCACTTGAAATTCATTTACTTGGAAATTCATATCTCATGTTCCTTATTCATTATATTCATGTGGTTGATGAACTACTCTGTTTATATGGGTTCTTGGACCCCCTTGCTATGATTGTAATTTTATGAAGAATTGACTGAACTTCTAGTCTTGCCTCTCTATTTTATGCATGCTACATGTTTGACTAGAATATCTAGAATAGTGGTACTTATGTACAACCATACTTATATAGGGCATGCATTTCCGCCCGGGGTGTGCGTTTCCACCCTTATTTCTTTTAAAGACCATGATCCTATGGTGTTATGGCCCTATTTTAGGTATATTTAGTCTACATTGTTATGCATGCAAATATTTACTGTTTTAATGTGAATTTGTGGATGATTGTTATGGCAAGACACTCTTTGTTATTATGATTGTAATCTGAATTTAATATGCCTCATTTCTTTGTTACATTTCTCTTGAACTGACCTAATTGCAAATAGCCCCCTTCTTGGGGGAACATCTCTTTTTGCACTTTTACCCCAATATATTGCCTAAAGTTTATTATGTGTACATACTCAGCCTTTGTTGAACTCTATGTTGTTTCCAATGTTCTGGGTGATGTTCCCTTCCACCCAGGTTTATGTACATTGGAATACAAGAGCTCAAAATGATCACCAACATGACATGGACTGAAGGATAGCTTGGAATGATTGGGTTACCCTCTATTACTGGATTTAGTTGTACTTAGTTCAAGTTTTTAAAAATCACCTATTTTGGTGAGGAACAATTGTATAAATGAATCATGAAGTGACTTTGTAATAGTTTTGTTTCTGCTGCTTTATTATTACACGGCTCTTGTATTATATCATTTTGAATGGATCCCCTTTTGGGTCTCACTCTTTACAAAAACTTCACAGTGTGTTTCATAGGTTTACACTTCTCAAGTTCCATCCTAAACATCACATATAATTAAACCTTTGATGCTCAGATAATAGAATCTATAACTTAAGAAGATACATTAGTACATATTATGAACATGCATATTCTTAAGTAGAGGAAGCAGGGAGTATCACATGTAAAGGCTTTATGGTGACACCATTGTGTGGAAGAAGCTATTCATGAAGTTGAGGATGGTATGGAAACCTCCTTCTCTCTTTAAGATTTATACAATAAATATTAAAGGGAGGAAGATATTTAAGACCACAATCTTAAATTAATCTTGAACATATAATTTGTATTTAATTACTTAAGATAATATTTTTGGTTTAATATAAGTAATTAAGATATTTGATATATAAGATATTCATATATAGTTTGAATTTAGGGTTCTGTGGCATGAAACCCTCGTTTCACTATAAGTTGTTATTTTGGTGCTAAAATAATTGATTCACATAACAATTTTATAGAAATGGATAATTACATATTTCATGTTTTATCAAAGTTAAATTTGGATGTGTATGTGAACTTGGTTGAAGTTTGGCAGAACCATAAGTAGTTATTGAGACCTTGGGAGGTCTCTACAGGATATGGGTCAAATTTTCTAGTATTCTTCAGTATTTAGTGAATAAACTAATATTGGAATGATTTATCTCACTAACAAAGATGCCATCAATAGTGGTTTTCATATCACAGTTTCCATATAACTATCTTTACTCAAACGGCTAAGACATTGGTCAACTGACTAGAAAATTAATTGATGGAGACATATAGACTGACTTACTCAACCAAGACACTACTTAACTAAGCTCCCTAGTAGACTAATCAAAAGGTAGTCCAGATAACTAAGTAGGTTTTCTAGACAAGATCTAGTTACAATCATACTTGACTATTTTGTTGATCAAATAATGGGCTACTCACCCAACTAAAATCTTAGAAGATTACAATATGGGTGATATTCCCTTCCACCCAGGTTTAGGTACATTGGAAGACAAGAGCTCAAAATGATCACCAACATGACATGGACTGAAGGATAGCTTGGAATGGCTGGGTTACCCTCTGCTACTAGCTTTAGTTGTACTTAGTTCAAGTTTTTGAAAATCACCTATTATGGTGAGGAACAATTGTATTAATGAATCATGAAGTAACTTTGTATAAGTTTTGTTTCCACTGCTTTATTATTACACAACTCTTGTATTATGTCATTTTGAATGGATCCCCTTTCGGGTCTCACTCTTTACAAAAACTTCACAGTGTGTTTCATAGGCTTAGACTTCTCAAGTTCCATCCTAAACATCACATATAATTAAACCTTTGATGCTCAGATAATAGAATATATAACTTAAGAAGATACATTAGTACATATTATGAACATGCATATTCTTAAGTAGAGGAAGTAGGGAGTATCACATGTAAAGGCTTTTTGGTGACACCATTGTGTGGAAGAAGCTATTCATGAAGTTTAGGATGGTATGAAAGATAAACCTCCTTCTCTCTTTAAGATTTATATAATAAATATTTAAGGGAGGAAGATATTTAAGACCACAATATTTAATTAATCTTGAACATATAATTTGTATTTAATTACTTAAGATAACTTTTTGGTTTAATATAAGTACTTAAGATATTAGATATATAAGATATTCATATATAGTTTGAATTTAGGGTTATGTGGCATGAAACCCTAGTTTCACTATAAGTTGTTATTTTTGTGCTAAAATAATTGATTCACATAACAATTTTATAGAAATGGATAATTACATATTTTGTGTTTTATCAAAGTTAAATTTGGATGTGTATGTGAACTTGGTTGAAGTTTGGTAGAACCTTAAGCAGTTATTGAGACCTTGGGAGGTCTCTACAGGATATGGGTCAAATTTTCTAGTATTCTTCAGTATTTAGTGAATAAACTAATATTGGAATGATTTATCTCACTAACAAAGATGCCATCAATAGTGGTTTTCATATCACAGTTTCCATATAACTATCTTTACTCAAACGGCTAAGCCATTGGTCAACCGACAAGAAAATTAATTGATGGAGACATATAGACTGACTTACTCAACCAAGACACTACTTAACTAAGCTCCCTAGTAGACTAATCAAAAGGTAGTCTAGATAACTAAGTAGGTTCGCTAGACAAGATATAATCACAACCATACTTGACTATTTTGTCGATCAAATAATGGGCTACTCACCCAACTAAAATCTTAAAAGATTACAATATGGGTGATGTTCCCTTCCACCCAGGAAGACAAGAGCTTAAAATGATCACCAACATGACATGGATTGAAGGATAGCTTGGAATGGCTGGGTTACCCTCTGCTACTGGCTTTAGTTGTACTTAGTTCAAGTTTTTGAAAATCACCTATTATGGTGAGGAACAATTATATAAATGAATCATGAAGTAACTTTATAATAGTTTTGTTTCCGCTGCTTTATTATTACATGGCTCTTGTATTATATCATTTTGAATGGATCCCCTTTTGGGTCTCACTCTTTACAAAAACTTCACAGTTTGTTTCATATGTTTACACTTCTCAAGTTCCATCCTAAACATCACATATAATTAAACCTTTGATGCTCAGATAATAGAATCTATAACTTAAGAAGATACATTAGTACATATTATGAACATGCATATTCTTAAGTAGAGGAAGTAGGGAGTATCACATGTAAAGGCTTTTTGGTGACACCATTCTATGGAAGAAGCTATTCATGAAGTTGAGGATGGTATGAACAATAAACCTCCTTCTCTCTTTAAGATTTATACAATAAATATTTAAGGGAGGAAGATATTTAAGACCACTATCTTTAATTAATCTTGAACATATAATTTATATTTAATTAATCTTTAATTAATCTTAGAAGATTACAATAATGAGAGGGGATTAATTGCAAATAATTGAGAACATGTTTAGGTATATTAGGATTCAATGTGACCAAATATGTACCTACAAATGGTTCTACACCTCAATTGCAATTTAGGCAATGGAGAACGAGACCAAAGGAAAATCTTGGAGGATTTTTTTAATAAAAGTGGAGAACTTGATAGTATACCATATATATCAATTCATAGGGAGATTTGTAAAAAATTTTATATTACCAATCTCTTATTCTTTTATCAACCCTTATAGGTACATTTTCCATGAATTTATGTAGAAAACATCTTTGATATCTTTAAAGCCAGATAGGTTTGTTATTTTTACCTATTTGGAGATCCACGTGTTGATTTTGGTGGAGAAAATCCAACTAGGAGAATATTTGATCAAAATTGATGAATCCAGCTCTTGGGTAGCCTTCTTAGCTACAAGTCAATGGTTAGTCTATTATGTAGACCTTTATATATGCAATTCAAAATAAGTTGAGGTGAATTACAGCTAATTGTAGTTGAGATTTTTTTGGAAATTATGGGTAGATTGGGAGACATTAGAATTAAGTTACGTAAGTTATTTTATACTTTTTTATTTATATAAAATTCATAAGGAATTTAGTAATTCAATTTTGAAGTATATTTATTGAGATTTTATGGTTTTATCATTTTATGGAAATTTGTGAAAAGTACACGTCTTAGTAAGATTTATAGAATTTGCATGATGTTAGGATCTTAGTAAACCTATATGCGATTCAAGATCAGTAAAGGATGATAAAAGTACTTAATCTGTCATTTATGGTTCTTGAATATATTTTTACTATAGAAATAGAAATAGACTAGTTGTAGACATGTCACTCAAGAATTAAATTGAAAACACCTATTTTAGCATTTTTATATGTTTCCCATGGGATAATTATATGCTTAATAGTGAACTCAAACCTTTGTTCATTATTTATGAATGTCAAGTAACATAAATGTTCCCTTGAGGCCCAAAGCTGGAAACTAAAATAGGTGCACATGTAATAGTCTACAAGGATGTTAGATGTTATGTTAGACTTATACATCCTGGTATATATAACAATTAATGATAGTGCATCCAATATGAAAATCACAACTTTTATAGTTTAAACAAGTACATTGTGGGTTTTTGTGCAAAGGTTACAACCCATATCTCAAGTTCAACTTCCCAATGATAATATGAAGAGAATGTGAAGTTGAATTCATTATTATGTGTATTTAAACATCGATAAGTATGGATATTAACATACAATAACCCTATGTTTTTGGTATAATTTAGGACTCTATTTTGAGTACCTAAAATATGAAGTCTATGTGTTTAGTAGGTATCAAGTTGATAGCCCCTACAAGTAAGATATCATGTACATGAAAAAAATTAGGTAGTCTTAGAGGTGCCAAAAATAATAATATGTATATCACAAGTTATTTAGAATCTATTCATTATAGTTGTATTTTGATAGGTGCAACCAATTTAATCATGTATAAAAGAAAAAGATAATAATCACCCAATATTACGACATACTATGATAAAATTTGCCTTTTATTTCAAGTCTAATAGGTTATAATCCTTGCCTATTTGTAGTAGTTATTTTACTAGGACTTCGATTGCTATTATATGTCTTGAATATCTCTATATTGTTGGATGGTTTTCCACCCATTGGGTCCATTTCACTCATGAGTGATTCATTCATAATATCTAGAATATTAATAGAAGTAGTCTCCATGATCTCAGAGAAAGCCATCCTAAATGTAGCCTCTTCTATAGTATAATACATTAGATGTGGAATTTGGAGTTGACTTTTTTCAAGTCATCCATGTTCATTCGTAAATTGGAAACATGGAGTTTTAGTACTATCATTTTCACAACTCAAGTTTTGTAAAGTAATTTTTTTTGTAAATACTATACAAAACATGTTTTGTAAGAGTAACTTTTTAGTATTAAAATCGAACAATAATCTTTCAATAATATATTATAGGTGGAAGTATAACGTTTTATATGCTTAGAACACAAAAATGAACATATTCCATCTCAAGAAATGTTAATACATCAAAATAAATTTAATAGTGGATTTTGTGTAATGATTATGTGATTGTATCAATTGCTCTGCTTTTTATGAATATTTCTTACAAAGGTAAAATCTTGGGTGTGGGCCCAATTAGGAGACATAGTCAAGCATTATATCATGTTTGGGTATCATAGTATGCATCTCACATGAAATGGAATAGATAGACAAATTATTAAATCAATATATGTTGTCACATGATCTATCAATAACTCCATCAACTTGGATAATGTTCTTCTTCTTATATGAAATCAATTGAGATCAGACTAATGAATGCATTACATAAGAAACTCCAATTAGATTAAGGATCAATATTAGTGCACATTGAAGCTTCTTAGTTGTAATACTTCATATATATATATATATATATATATATATATATATATATATATATATATATATATATATATATATATATATATATATATATATATATATATATATATATATATATATATATCTGTGTGTGTGTGTGTGTATTCATTGCTAGCGTGGGTAACTAACTTTTGTTACCCGTGCATGTGTATTGTAATAGGAAGGCACCTAATTGTATTGAGACAATCAAATTTGTAAAACAAAGACTCATTTTGTAAATACAATATGAAATTTTTATTATCCCTCTAAAAATAGTAAAAATCAAATTTATGACAATAGTTTACATAGTATTACAAAATAAGTCTTTCTATTACAATTTTGGTCATTTCACTACAATGTTGATTATTTCATTACAAATATGTGCCTACTTATTACAAAATAGATGCATGGGTAACTAACCTTAGTTACCCACACAGATAGTGAATGAATGGCATATATATATATATATATATATATATATATATATATATATATATATATATATACACGCATCATCCTAATGATAAGAGAATTTGATATATTCCTCACTAGAAGAAAAATAGAAAGGAATTATGCATTACAATCCATAAATGGGAGGAATGGAAATCTCACTTAGATAAGTTTCTCTATATTATTTTTTCTTTATTGGAGTGGATACTAGGAGCCTCAATTACATGATATCTTAGTCAAACTCTTTCAACGGGATGAACATATTTGTAATAGGTGTGTGAGGAAACAAAGAAACATATTTTTATAATGATTATAACCGCAGATTATGCACATTTCAAAATCATATAAATGAAATACTAATGATGCCAACAAAAAAGTTAACAATTTGAGTAAAAGTTTCCACTTTCGACCAATTTATTTAGATGAGTACTACATACAACAATTTTTTAGTGTGGATTCCATGTTTCTTATATGAAATGTCATCATTATCATCATATAATCCTTAGTCCCAACTATGTTGGGGTCAGCTACATGGATCCTTCATTTCCATTCAGCTCATGGGTCATATTCTAGTCGAGATGTAGAGTTTCAAAATATCTCTTTATAAGCTCTTCCCATGTTAATTTAGGCCTTCCTATTCTTCTATTAATTGTGCTTAACTCAATAGCATTGCTTCGTACATGCACATTAGCTAGTTTGTGTTTCACATGTCCATACCATCTGAGTCGGCCCTCGCACAACTTCTCCTCAATGCTCGTCCCTCCACTTTATTCCTGATATAGTCATTTCTTAAGTGATCTTTTCTTGTCATCCCACACATCCATCCCAGCATATGCATTTCAATCACATTCATCTTGTTGAGACCTTGTTTTATCACCACCCAACATTTACTCCCATAGAGCATGGTTGGCCGTATAAATATTCTATAAAAAATATGCTTTTTAATCTGAGAGGGATCTTCCAATCACATAAAAATCCAGTTACACTCCTTCATTTCAATCATCCTACAGTGACCCTGTAACAAATGTCATTTTGGACATCCCCATCTATTTGAATAATAGAACCCAAGTAACAAAAATTATCACATTTTGGTATGTCTACTCCGTCCAACTTGGCTCCACCATTCACATTGTGAGAATGTCTAAAACTACAATGAATATACTCAATTTTTCTCCTACTAATCATTATTCCATTTGATTCTAATGTCTTTCTCCAAAGTTCAACTATATCATTGAATCCATCTTTAATTTTATCAATTGACATAATATAATCAACAAATAACATACACCAAAGAATATCACCCTGAACATTTTGCGTCAACTCACCATGATGAGAACAAACATATATCAGTTGAGTATAGATCCTTGGTGTACCCCAATTGTGATTGGAAATGTTGGTGTATCTCCTCTAGGAGTCTTTGCTCTTGCAATTGAGCTATCAAACATGTCTTTAATCAAGTCAATGTATCAGATTGGCACACCCTTTTACTTCAAAACCATCCACAACACTTCCCTGGGTACTTAATCATAAGTTGTTTCCAAATCAATGAAAACCATATGAAGATCTCTTTTCCTTTATATATACTTCACATAAGCCTCCTTATCAAAAAATAGCATTCATTGTTAATCTTCCATGCATGAAACCAAATTAGTTGTTTGATATATGTGTTATAGATCTTAGCCTCTACTCAATAATCCTCTCCCACATCTTCATCATGTGACTCATCAACTTGATACCTCTGTAGTTTGTGCATCTCTAAACATATCCTTTGTTCTAGTAGATGGGGACTATAATACTATTTCTTCACTCATCCAAAATTTTCTTAGTTTTCATGATCTTGTTAAAGAAATTTGTTAATTAACCACATAACTCCTTCATCCCACATACTCTTCCATACATCAATAGGAATATTGTCAGGTCTGCATGCCTTTCTCATTTTCACCTTTTTCAAAGCATTCTTGACCTCAAAATGTGATACTTGTCATGTGTAAATGATATCTCTTGTATTCATGTCACACAAGTCTCTAACATTATTTATAGTATTTCCATTAAAAGATTGTGGAAGTATTTTCTCCATTGGTTCTTCATATCATCATCCCTTCAACAACACTCTACCATCTTCATTGTTTATGCATTTTACTTGACTCAAGTCTCTTCTTTTTCTTTCTCTTATACGAGCCATTTTATATACACGTTTTCCCCTTCTTTTGTGTCCAACTTCTTATAAATACCATCAAAGTATTTGAATATTACCTACTGAACAACCTTTTTAGCTTATTTCTTTTCTTTCTTATATCTCTGGAAAGTTGCATCATCTCGAGATTTGAGAAAGCTCCTATAGATCTCCCTTTTAGTAGCCTTCTATACTTGATCATTCCACCGCCAAGTCTCTTTTTGTGGAGGCCGACAACCTTTGGACTCCCCCAAAAACTCTTCTGCAATTTTTATTATGCAGGAGCTCATGTTATGCCAGATATTGTTAACATTAGACTCCAAGTTCCAAGTTTACTCCTTGCTGAGTTTACCATGAAAAGTCAATTTATTTTTTCCTTTAAGACTCCACTACTTGATCCTCTTATCTTGATTTCTTTATGCTTGCCTTTATTGATATTCATGTTAATATCCAAAACCACCAACCTATGTTGGGTTGTGAGTTCTTTTCCAAGAATTGCTTTGCAATCCTTGCATACTTTACGATCCACCCGCCTCATAATAAGGTAATCAATTTGGCTAAAATTGTGCCCACTCTTGAAAATAATGTTATTAGATTCTTTTTTTTTTAATGGGTGTCTGCAAAAATCATATCATATGCAACTACAAAATCTAATATCCTCTCTCCTTCTCTGTTTCTGCTGCTATATCTAAAACCATCATGAACTCTCTCATATCCAGCATTACTACTCCCCACATGTCCATTTAAATCACTTCCAATAATGATCTCCTATAATAATGTTAAAAATATTTCCTCTAAGAACAACCTTGATAGATATGATTCTATCACCCATCCTTGTGTTCTTGACAACATCATCCTTCAATCTTATCAATAATAATACATATGTCATTTCTATGTTTATCGATACATGTATACTAAATTTTATATCATGTGTTTCCAATCTCTCTACAACGTTACCCTGTCCACTTGGTTTCCCGGAAGCAAGTTATATTGACCTTTCTTCTCGTCATGGTATTCACTATCTCCAAAGATTTTCCCATCAAAGATCCAACTCTAATCCTTTTTTGTTGAACTTGTTTCTTCACCTACCTTCATTAATATGTAACACTCAATGTGAGGTGATATTGAAAGAAAATGAGATAAGATATTTGTTTGTGTCATTGATTCATATACAAGATGAGATATAAATTTTGGCATGAAATCTCCTTATTTAGGAGATAAGAAAACATCGAGGTAGTCAAGGGATGCCTACACCGGAGTGAAGTCGAATTGATGTCCCAACTGAAGCAAAACAAAATAAAATATGTATTAGCTATATGCAAATTCCCTAAATACAATCCTTATTTTAAGACCAAAGACAAAGAAATTAGGGAAAGGTAGGTACATCCCTGTTATGATTTCAATATAAATAATATATCAAGGATTATTCCTAACTTCCATTTCCCTTAAAAAGCAAGGATGCATATCCTTCAAATGGATTGGGATTTAAAAACAAAATATCATTTCACAATACATTACTAGGGGGATTATTGGCATAGTTGTTGTGAAAATTCATAATTAAGGTGATGTTAAAATTTCTACCCAAATAGAATATTATGGTATAGTAGAAAATAACACTATGTATTCTTGTACATTATAATGGTTGGTATATTTCCAATGTCAACATAATGTATTTTTCAATGTAGTCAAGAATAAACATTATTATTTATAAAATATTTTGTAGAGCAATGAGTTTTGAAGAACAAATACATAATACTATTTTAATCACAACATTTCCACCTAATGTCGTGGAATTTTTAGGAAAAAGGACTCTTGTGGGAGTTAATATAGGACACACTTCACAAAAATATAATTGTAGTGATGTAAAACTTACCATCCACCCACAATCTTGTATGTTACTTCTTAATCTCATTAAGTTAAAAGTTAGAAACAATGTTTCCATAAAAATCTTATATCATTTTTTATTCTTCTAAAAATTAATACGTTAGATTACATTATACTAAATGTTTCATGTATTATTTTATTTCTGCAAATCCATATTAACAATATTTTGTTCCCTTGTAGTTTCTTGTAGTGTTTAACAAAATTGTCTATAATTAGTAGTTTCATCCAAAGTCAAACATATTGTTAATACCATTTTATAGAGTAAAATTGAATCAAATATTTGATGTTATAAGTTTTAAAAAAAATTACATTTAGGATGTGAGAATCAACTTGTTTGGTAAAATTTCATGTACCCTTGTGAGATAAGTTTATTTCTACTATTTATAAGATCAAAGGTCATTATGATGACTCTGACAATTGTATGTCCTATTTAGATGAGTACTGCCAACATGTATATATTTAACTATAGGGGGGACATGGGTTATACATTGAATAACTTAATATTAGCTCAAGGTTACTTGGGGCTCATTGATTTCAAGAGTTCTTCTTTGGAAGATGTCATATTCTATTGACATCTATGAAATAGCAATTGATGTTTATTGCTTTCATTTCAATGATGGATCGGCGAACCCCCCTCCCCCACCTAAACATCAATTTGGTAAGAGCATTAGGAAAATTCATCAAGTGTTTAAATCCATTAGGGGACACTGCAAATTATAGACAAATTTAGGAGAAGAGAAAAAATCTTTCTCTATTTTGAGGCCCATAGTGAAATTTGTGTCCCAACAAAGAGGAATCATGACATGTTTGATTCTTTTGTCGAATAACAAAGGGTTTGTTTCTATAATAATGCATATGTAAAGAATGGATGGGTTTAGAGAGTTTTGAGGATGCAATATATAATCACAAACACAATGTACTATCATTTTCATTACCCATATACAACATCTCCATAAGCCTTTCTTGAAGAAAAAGTAATTATCAGTGTGGTATAAAAGTTGAGCATTTTTTTTATTCAAGTACTCATGCATGATGAAGGTGTTATCTTACTCCAAACACTACATCAAAGTTTCTCACCAGGGGATTAATCGAATGCATGAAATAAAATGTTTTTTTCTTGGAGATGTTATGCTTCTCTAGAGTTTCATGTATGAAAAATTGAGCATAGAATGATGACCAAACTACAAGATCTCACCGGGGTCAAGTGCTTTATTATGCTCCTTGGTGACCTGTGTCACATGTGCTAATAATGGAGAATATATTCTTGTGTATTAACCAAAGCAATTGTTCTAGGGATTCATAGAAGGTAAATGTAACATCCTCAATTTCATAGCATATGTAAGGCTTTAATGTGGGGTTTTCTAGTAAGGCATGCCAATGGACGTAATGAACATAACCATGGCTAGGTACGTAATTAAGTTCACAAAAATGTGTATTACAAGCCATCTAATTAACCAATACACACATAATGACTTAAATGTAGTCAGGTGTAGATGAATATGAATGAATTATTCTTATGAACAATAAGGTGATGAACATATATAATATGAAGACTTGAGTTACTGGTTTGGGCTCTAGACCAACTTAGGTCTCCTTATTAAGGAAGTAAAGTGATATTGACCTAATGTATCATAAGGAAGTTTTCATTTGGTTCAATAATTAGTTTCATAAATAATAATATGGTTAAGCTTATGGACTTTTTGGAAGACCAAGGAATGGGCCATTGGCCCTAGAACCGAATTCAAGTGATTTGGATCAATTAAGGTTTACACATGGGTCTTTTATATACAAAACCGGCAATGGAATATCTCTCTCTCATAATAAGTTCTCAAAATATTGTTAGTAGATAGATAATTAAAGTATAAGATCATGGTAGAAATTTTAGATAATTTTGATTTATCTGGTAGCCTAGGTAATTAAATTAGTCATTATCCAATTTGTAATTGAAAGGTAGGTTTGGAGTCTTTATCTAATTAACTTTGACCTAACCTCTTATCCAAGGAGATATAATGTATATATAATGTTTTTTCTAAAGTTTGAGACTAAACGGTCTCATGGTGTGGCATATAGGATTATTTATAGGAAGTGGACTTTTATCATAAAGAAAAATAAAATAACAGAAGTGGGGGAGTGTTGGGTTCGCTCTCTGTGCGCCCCAAACAGGACTCAAATAGAGTCCAAAGAGAGTCCGTCAAAGAGGGGTTCTCCCCAGAGTCCAGTTTCTATATAAACCAAGGATCTAGGAGGCCTAGGGTTGGCTGAAAGTAAGGCTAGAATTTGACTCAAAATCGAGAGAGAGAGGGAGAGGAAGAGAAAAGTTGAAGAGGTGAGGCGGCGCCAGAACTTTTTTGATTGCAGCGCTTGGGACTTGACTGTGGAAGCTTCGGGAGGACCAACCCACCAAGGAAGCATTAGCGTGCACTGAGATGAAGACGAGAAGGAGCGACGGCCAGGGCAACCTTCACTACGGTGATCACCAACCAAGGATGTGAGCTATACCGTCGAACACGCTATGCGGTGTGCTCTGTTCTCGCCGCAGAAACAGGGGAGGCGGTGCCTCCTGTCACGTTGTGCGGGTGAGAACCCAACCACCTAGGTTTTGTGTTTGTGCGCACCAAATCATCAAGGGGAGCCGCAGCAGCGATGTGGCCCCGAGATGGCTGCCAGATCGGTTTCAGACAGTCGATCTTTTCCGGAGAGGAGACCGGGAAACACCACTCTGTTTCTACGGTGAAATAGGGGCTCGTGACCCTGTGTTACGCCCCACTATAGGAGGAAGACGGGATCCCAATCATCCTTTTTGGGCCGCTAGCCAGTAGGCCCAATTAACCTGAAAGAAAAGAAAAATATGGTAAATACCAATGATCAGATTTTAATTGGTTCTAAACTTTAAGGATTCGTAGATATTGATTCGTTTGTCAGATTATGGTGTATAAGGGCTCGTTGGAAACCTTGATATACAAAGAACATCTTGAAGGAGATTACAGACTCTGGAAATACATGGATAAGGTGATTTTATTTAAGGAATGTTAGGTAGGTGGATTAAGTACATATATGTTGGTGCTTTGTTAAAATAATGATATAGGTGTGGACCTCATCATTGAAATTCAAGCAAGTGTTACACCACAATCTTAATAGGTATGATGAAATGACCACTCATGATTTAGAGGTTTTGTTGATACTATATGATGTATTGGGTATGCATGCGTGCATTCCATAAGATTGTGTAGGATGTGATTTAAAGATGAAGATGCGAGTAGATGGATAGTTGAGATTTACAAGAAGTGTCTTTAAAAGAATTTAGACTTGATTAGAGGAATCCAAGATGAAGATTGTATACTCTATGACACAGGTAAGTGGTCCATGCACATGATTACTCATAGTTTATGTTCAATATGTTTACATATCTCCTAATAAGACTTTCGTGATCTATTTGGTTTAATGTTCTAAGACTTCAAAGTTAATATGTACAAATAGTGTTACTCTCATATTTCGATCATTATATAAGTTTAGATACCCAAAATATCGAGTAGAGATATGTTGTCCAAAATAGTTGTGACTCATGGACCAAGTCCATGAAAAAGTTGAAGAATCATATTCATATAAGATTTCTTAGAAATGTTTGGAAGTAATGAATACGATTTCAAGATAAGATATGTCAGTAATGTACCCATACTTAGTTGATGATTTCAAATAGCTTTGTATTAAGAACGTAAGTACACATATGTTATTAGAATTTCTCATATTTATAGGCATAGTTATGTAGTAAGATTTCAAGTAGAAACAAGTCATTAAGATTTCATACATATATAGAGATCTAAGAACTAGATTCCTTAGAATAAATAGTATCTAGAATGCAAGTACAATTTAATAATATGAATTTGAAAGTATTAAGACATGGTGTACTAATAAAAGTACATTTGGGGTCAGAAGACATTGTAAAATGAGTTTATGATGCCATTATAAGATAATGACAAATTAAGTTATGATTAGGTTGCAAGACCATATTTTATGAGATTTCTATTCTGATATTTAAGGTTTAATATGTAAGTTTTTATGCAAATATTAAGGTTCAGGGTAACATCACATTTAACAGAAGGATTGAACCACCTTTTCAGAATTCATATTTTTAGATATGGTGTACTTAAAATACGTTTATGAACCTGACTCAAGATACTTTGTATACCTAGTAATTCTATGAGAATTTCAAGTCCTTTTTCCTAAGCTATTTATCATATAATTGGTATAAGTGAAGTAATTTGACCAAATAAGAGTTTTAAAACAAAGTTTACCCCGATAATGAGATACATGTCCAAATCCAGCAATGAATTCAGTCTAGAACTTAAGAATAAAAAGATTTAGATTCAGACTTAGACTACTCACTGTGTGAGTAGCCAGATTTTGAATAAAGGTACATGATATGGGTTATAGACCCAATCCCAATTATGTAGTAATTGAGATACATGTTTACATTCAGATATAGATTCAGATTCAGATTCAGATTCAGATTTTAGATTCAGAATTCAGTACACGTTTAGTACTCAGTTTCAGATAAAGATAGCCTTAAGATAATTAATTTGAAACATTCACATAATGCATTATATAATAAGTCCTCACCGGAGAGTCCCGGGACGATTCAGAGGGTGCACTGTGCCAGACACTGCGGGTGTCAACAGATGGCACGTTGTGCCAACAGAGGGTGTGTTGCACCATAGAGGACACTTCGGTGTCAACAGAGGACACTTCAGTGTCAACAGAGGAGGACTTATTGTATAATGGTGGCCACGGTTAGATAAAAATCATAAGTAAAAGATACCATAGATTAGAGATGCCCATATTCTCATCCATGAGTAATGATGAGAGGGTATTAGATAAGATAAGTAAGACCTAGGCACTTTGGCGTAGGTCATGAGATCCATGTACCAGGGTACATGTCTCTAGAGAAAGATAAGATAGAAAGATATAAATTTCAGATTAAGAAATAAGAGATTTTATGTTTCAGATTCCACTCAGAGCTTGATAGTAATTTGTCATTTATAATGTCAATTTCAGATTATTAGTCATGTACATTTTTAGAATACTCATGCCACTTACTCTAACGACTGTTTTTCCCAATGCATGGCTGGGGACGCGATGTCCGCAGGGTTTGGAGCAGCAGAAGATTTAAAGAATAAGAAAAGGTGTAGCAAGTTTTCAAGCTTTCCTAGTGGGGCGCCATCTACCGAAACGATCCAGAGTTTAGACATCTTTCTATGCATAGTCTTCTTATCAGAGTATATTAGATGACTTGTTTTTCTTTGTCAAAACTATGTATGAATAAGTTTTTCCAATTATGCAAAGTGTTTCATTTGCTTTTATTGCAATGATTATCATGTTTGTGACACTCCCAGATGAAGAAAAAAAATATATAGCTTCCGCTCATGTGTTATAAAATTCTGGGTGTTACAATATGGTATCAGAGCAATTTGGTGAATGGCCACTAGGCAAACATGATTCTCATAGTCACCCTAGAATGAAGAGGTAAGATTAGGGTTTAGGGATATATTCCATAAGAAGAATACCATAACCTAGAGTAATTATGGGTCTTAACCTTAGAATAGATAGATATCTCAGAGGTAGAAGTCATCCTTGTTTAGATATAAATAGCAACCTAAAGCTAGTTGATGAGGTTTCTTCTCCATTCTCAGTGGTTATGGCCAGCCAATTGAGAATTGAAAAGGAATGTCATAAGCACTATACTTTTATGCATCTCTCCTTTCTTACTAGTCCATGTGGTATGAGACACATGTGTTAGTGGGTTAGTGAGAGATAGCATATCAGGATCCCATATCTCTAGGTATGTGCCTGATCACCACATATCTAGGAATGTAGAGAGTTACCTAAATAACCTAAGATTAGACAACCATGTGTAACTAATGTTAGGAAGTCATGACAAGGTTGACGTAGATGCCCTAAGTGTAGAGACAAGTTTAGTTTCATAAACCCTAAGTATGAGTTGATAAGTACCCAAGGTAATAGATAATACTCACATAAATCTTTATGAAAATACATTACATATCTCTTTTTATGCAAAAGTTTGAACATAAGTGTGCCTTACAATAAATCAAGAGGTAAGAAGAACCCTAAGGTGGGTAGTAGCCTAGAGAAATTTCGAGGATGAAATTTATTTTAAGGTGGGTAGAATTGTAACATCCTCAATTTCATAGCATATGTAAGGCTTTAATGTGGGGTTTTCTAGTAAGGCATGCCAATGGACGTAATGAACATAACCATGGCTAGGTACGTAATTAAGTTCACAAAAATGTGTATTACAAGCCATCTAATTAACCAATACACACATAATGACTTAAATGTAGTCAGGTGTAGATGAATATGAATGAATTATTCTTATGAACAATAAGGTGATGAACATATATAATATGAAGACTTGAGTTACTGGCTTGGGCTCTAGACCAACTTAGGTCTCCTTATTAAGGAAGTAAAGTAATATTGACCTAATGTATCATAAGGAAGTTTTCATTTGGTTCAATAATTAGTTTCATAAATAATAATATGGTTAAGCTTATGGACTTTTTGGAAGACCAAGGAATGGGCCATTGGCCCTAGAACTGAATTCAAGTGATTTGGATCAATTAAGGTTTACACATGGGTCTTTTATATACAAAACCGGTGATGGAATATCTCTCTCTCATAATAAGTTCTCAAAATATTGTTAGTAGATAGATATTTAAAGTATAAGATCATGGTAGAAATTTTAGATAATTTTGATTTATCTGGTAGCCTAGGTAATTAAATTAGTAATTATCCAATTTGTACTTGAAAGGTAGGTTTGGAGTCTTTATCTAATTTACTTTGACCTAACCTCTTGTCCAAGGAGATATAATGTATATATAATGTTCTTTCTAAAGTTTGAGACTAAACGGTCTCATGGTGTGGCATATAGGATTATTTATAGGAAGTGGACTTTTATCATAAAGAAAAATAAAATAACGGAAGTGGGGGAGTACTGTTGGGTTCGCTCTCTGTGCGCCCCAAACAGGACTCAAATAGAGTCCGAAGAGAGTCCATCAAAGAGGGATTCTCCCCAGAGTCTGGTTTCTATATAAACCATGGATTAAGGAGGCCTAAGGTTGGCTTAAAGTAAGGCTAGAATTTGACTCAAAGTCGAGAGAGAGAGAGGGAGAGGAAGAGAAAAGTTGAAGAGGTGAGGCGGCGCCAGAACTTTGTTGATTGCGGTGCTTGGGACTTGACCGTGGAGGCTTCGGGAGGACCAACCCACCAAGGAAGCATTAGCATGCACTGAGATGAAGACGAGAAGGAGCGACGGCCAGGGCAACCTTCACTACGGTGATCACCAGCCAAGGATGTGAGCTATACCGCCAGACACGATGTGCGGTGTGCTCTGTTCTCGCCGTAGAAATAGGGGAGGCGGCGCCTCCCGTCACGCCGTGCGGGTGAGAACCCAACCACCTGTATTTTGTGTTTGTGTGCACCAAATCATCAAGGGGAGCCGCAGCAGCGATGTGGCCCCGAGATGGCTGCCAGATCAGTCTCAAACGGTCGATCTTTGCCGGAGAGGAGACCAGGAAACACCACTATGTTTCCACGGTAAAACAGGGGCTCGTGACCCTGTGTTACGCCCCGCTAGAGGAGGAAGATGGGATCCCAATCATCCTTTTGGGCCGCTAGCCAGTAGGCCCAATTAACCTGAAAGCAAAGGAAAATAAGGTAAATACCAATGATCAGATTTTAATTAGTTCTAAACTTTAAGGATTCGTAGATATTGATTCGTTTGTCGGAATATGGTGTATAAGGGCTCGTTGGAAACCTTGAGATACAAAGAACATCTTGAAGGAGATTACAGACTCTGGAAATACATGGATAAGGTAATTTTATTTAAGGAATGATAGGTAGGTGGATTAAGTACATATATGATGGTGCTTTGTTAAAATAATGATATAGGTGTGGACCTCATCATTGAAATTCAAGCAAGTGTTACACCACAATCTTAATAGGTATGATGAAATGACCACTCATGATTTAGAGGTTTTGTTGATACTATATGATGTATTTGGTATGCATGCATGCATGCCATAAGATTGTGTAGGATGTGATTTAAAGATGAAGATGTGAGTAGATGGATAGTTGAGATTTACAAGAAGTGTCTTTAAAAGAATTTAGACCTGATTAGAGGAATCCAAGATGAAGATTGTATACTCTATGGCACAGGTAAGTGGTCCATGCACATGAGTACTCATAGTTTATGTTCAATATGTTTACATGTCTCCTAATAAGACTTTCATGATCTATTTGGTTTAATGTTCTAAGACTTCAAAGTTAATATGTGCAAATAGTGTTACTCTCATATTTCGATCATTATATAAGTTTAGATACCCAAAATATCGAGTAGAGATATGTTTTCCAAAATAGTTGTGACTCATGGACCAAGTCCATGAAAAAGTTGAAGAATCATATTCCTATAAGATTTCTTAGAAATGTTTGGAAGTAATGAATACGATTTCAAGATAAGATATGCCAGTAATGTACCCATACTTAGTTGATGATTTCAAATAGCTTTGTATTAAGAACGTAAGTACACATATGTTATTAGAATTTCTCATATTTATAGGCATAGTTATGTAGTAAGATTTCAAGTAGAAACAAGTCATTAAGATTTCATACATATGTAGAGATCTAAGAACTAGATTCCTTAGAATAAATAGTATCTAGAATGCATGTACAATTTATGAATATGAATTTGAAAATATTAAGACATGGTGTACTAATAAAAGTACATTTGGGGTCAGAAGGCATTGTAAAATGAGTTTATGATGCCATTATAAGATAATGACAAATTAAGTTAGGATTAGGTTGCAAGACCATATTTTATGAGATTTCTATTCTGATATTTAAGGTTTAATATGTAAGTTTTTATACAAATATTAAGGTTCAGGGTAACATCACATTTAATAGAAGGATTGAACCACCTTGTCAGAATTCATATTTTTAGATATGTTGTACTTAAAATATGTTTATGAACCTGACTCAAGATACTTTGTATACCTAGTAATTCTATGAGAATTTCAAGTCCTTTTTCCTAAGCTATTTATCATATAATTGGTATAAGTGAAGTAATTTGACCAAATAAGAGTTTTAAAACAAAGTTTACCCCGATAATGAGATACATGTCCAAATCCAGCAATGAATTCAGTATAGAACTTAAGAATAAAAAGATTTAGATTCAGACTTAGACTACTCACTGTGTGAGTAGCCAGATTTTGAATAAAGGTACATGATATGGGTTATAGACCCAATCCCAATTATGTAGTAATTGAGATACATGTTTACATTCAGATATAGATTCAGATTCAGATTTAGATTTTATATTCAAAATTCAGTACACGTTTAGTACTCAGTTTCAGATAAAGATAGACTTAAGATAATTAATTTGAAACATTCACATAATGCATTATATAATAAGTCCTCACTGGAGAGTCTCGGGACGATTCAGAGGGCGTGATGCACCAGACATTGCGGGTGTCACAGAGGGCATTTATGCCAACAGAGGGTGCGTTACACCATAGAGGACACTTCGGTGTCAACAGAGGGTACGTTGTGCCAACAGAGGGTGTGTTGCACCATAGAGGACACTTCGGTGTCAACAGAGGAAACTTCAGTGTCAACAAAGGAGGACTTATTGTATAATGGTGGCCACAGTCAGATAAAAATCGTAAGTAAAAGATACCATAGATTAGAGATGCCCATATTCTCATCCATGAGTAATGATGAGAGGGTATTAGATAAGATAAGTAAGACCTAGGCCCTTTGGCGTAGGTCATGAGATCCATGTACCAGGGTACATGTCTCTAGAGAAAGATAAGATAGAAAGATATAAATTTCAGATTAAGAAATAAGAGATTTTATGTTTCAGATTCTACTCAGAGCTTGATAGTAATTTGTCGTTTATAATTTCAATTTCAGATTATTAGTCATGTACATTTTTAAAATACTCATGCCACTTACTCTAACGACTGTTTTTCCCAATGCATGGCTGGGGACGCGATGTCCGCAGGGTTTGGAGCAGCGGAAGATTTAAAAAATAAGAAAAGGTGTAGTAGGTTTTCAAGCTTGCCTAGTGGGGTGCCATCTACCGAGACGATCCAGAGTTTATACATCTTTCTATGCATAGTCTTCTTATCAGAGTATATTAGATGACTTGTTTTTCTTTGTCAAAACTATGTATGAATCAGTTTTTCCAATTATACAAAGTGTTTCATTTGCTTTTATTGCAATGATTATCATGTTTGTGACACTCCCAGATGAAGAAAGAAAAAATATAGCTTCCTCTCATGTGTTATAAAATTCTGGGTGTTACAGTAAAGGTAGATTGTAGGGTAACATGCCCGCATATGGCGATCGTAGTTAGAATCTAGGATTAAAAAACAAGATCCATGATGCAAGTACTTTGTGATATCTAATTATCAAGGATAAGTGCCCAATAAATATTTAATGTGGATGACTTCATATCTTTGTTTAGATACTACTTTTCCTATTAGTTGTGTTTGTTGCCGTGCTCTTTATGTAATGTAATATGGTAATGTGATTAAGAACATATAACCCTTTTTTAGTATTGACATGTGAATGTTTTCTGATAGTCACGGAGATCACACTATTTTAGAATTAATGAGAATAATTACCAAACATGTAGGCACAATATACATAAACTCATATACTTCATTATGAATGATTCAAAAGGTTTAAACAAAGATGGTAATTGAAGAAAAACAAGAAGAATGGCCTAGCTCAAGTAAAAACAATTGAAAATTATTTTTCCTAGAACATTTTGTCTCTTTAATATTATTAGTTTCGTGTAAATTGTAAAGCATTATGAATGGGATGGGATGGGATTAGTTTTTGTTGAATATATATGAGATACATTACTCAATCCCTAATTTGATGATGTTAGAATGGGATGGGTATATGATCTGCTAGCTATTTCATTTGTTGGAAAATGGAACTTTTTTTTTTGGAATAAGGTAAATATGGAAAATGGAACTTGTTATGTTGCATGTTTCCTCTTTTTGTTATTATGAAAACCCCTACAAATCGTAAAGTTGTTATTAATTTCATGATCTCGTTGCCTCCGTTGATACGTTTTACTTTTACCACGCATTTGTGGATTGAAAATAACTTGGACAAACTACGAGAGTACCTGATGAATCAAGAGAAGAAAACAATGAACAAGAGCGCATGCACACAAAATAAGGATCTATTTGATAAAACAAGACTTTTTTTAATATTATCCTGTGTTTGGAAGCATGCACCGTCCGGTACGATGTGCATCCGGCATCAAGGCATTGTTTGTTGTTGCTTGCACGTCTGTAGCACAAGCTCTGCATAGCAAGTGTGGTGACATGAATTTATAGCATAAAAATACATCTGCATGAATCGGTTGAACGATGAAGTAGAGGAGTAAACGGCCCAAGAGCGATAAAGAAATGGACGGTGTTGTAGCAACCCTCATGAATTCGGCGCTGATGGAATTGATTGAATCTGGTGTTTGGTACCTCGGATTGGTTATACGAGTAGGTGGATTGGTATTTAGTGCGTCGCTTGTGCAGCTATAAATTAATGCAATTAGCGAATCATTCGTGTCTAAGCATGTACATGGCGTGTGTTTAAGCTTTCAAATTGAAATGCAAGCTGTAGTAGTGCCATCCCATACGCCATGGCCGGCACACGCAGCCGCGATCAGAATAACAAAAGGAGAGAATGAAATGAACTCTTAAACCATACACGATGACCACCCTAGTTAACACTCCCCCAGACGACAATGTTGAGTTCGTATACTTGACTGCGTCTATGTGGGCGTTTCTTTTTAGATAAACTGTGAACCGGAAACGGCCAAACCGAAGACTCTTATACAAAGATGGGATGGCTAGTTCATGAGGGATGAGGACGGCAATGGGTGACAGGTAACTACCAATTTTTCTCCAAATTGAGCCGCCAAACCGGTGAACAAAATTGTGAAATCCCAACAGCTACGACCGCAATTAATCGTTGTCAGGAAAACAACCAACTTTAATTAGAGTGGAAGGGGAGTTTTCCAAGCGGACTGAAAAAAATGAAACACCAGTGTAGTCTGTAGATGGACTGCTGCTATGGTAAGCAGTGTGGGGCAGAGCTGTATGCCACTACAAGTTCAGAACAAGCGGCAGACCCAGCATCAATCATTATCTGGGCGATTTCTTCTTCAGCGTCTATTTCCACCACCTCTCCCCGGTCGCACTGTCGTTCGTGCCAATTGCACTACAAACTACCATGTTTAGTTCAAACCGTCTTACAGTTTCGGCTCATTTTTTATTCCCCTCTAGTACTCAGTTCCCAAACAGTTTTATTCGCATAATTGCTTGCTGTTAAAGCGAACCAACCTCAACGAGCTTAAATTTTTCTAGATATTATGTAAAAACTATATATATACTGATTGCATTGCAAAAACAGGATCTGCACAATGATTATAGAGAGAAGAGTATGTAGTCGGCACAACACATGAGAATGAGTAAAGATGGGAAATAGCAAGCAATGGGTATGGGCTCTAAGGTGACGAGAATCCATCACCAATGGCTAGTTGAGGTCTTATATACAAACATACATGGTTTGATGGGGTATGGGGGTTTGGTACTACTAGTCTTCGAACCCTAGCTAGATTAGCGATAGGTACAAACACATTGACAGCCTGCTTGATTCACAATCTAGCAGTTTAGGAGGGGGTCCATCCTAGGGGGCTGTCATTTGAACAAGAAGCATAAACCAGATGCCATCCCCAAGCTTAGAGTATATATATATATATATATATATATATATATATATATATATATATATATATATATATATATATATATATATATATATATATATATATTCCATCTACATGTCAAGGACCTATGAGGCTACAAGTGGGACAAACAACTCAACTCATGGACATCACACAAAGCCACATAGAAGCATAAAGACATATGTCAAATTTCTAGCCAATATATGTTATACAAGGTCAAATATAACAGTGTGCTTTTATCTACACTCCCCGAGAAAAGATTTACCACCTTGTCTTAACATTAAGAACAAAGAAAATCGAGGTGAAGATATTCCATGACAGATGGAAGGTGACGAAAAAGATGATGGTGTATTGCCCTCTTCCTCTCTTGAAGATTCCCTAGCGTCAAATGGAATCTCCAACAAGGTTGTGGTGATTGGAAACTAAATGCATATTCAATACCACGCCTTTTATCCCTTGCATTCTCTAAGTTGTGATTTACAACTAGTGTATTTGGTCTCTCTTTAACATACTCTAATTTTTGGGACAGAAACAAACCTCTTTGTTTATTATTCAATAACTTAGATGCATTTGAATCTCTCTTGTTGCCGTAAATTGAAATGCATTGCAATTTATTCTATAAGCTTCCATCATTCTAGAACACAATGTTAAATGTTATTTAATTTCATAAATTTTGATTTACAATTTTATCAATAACCTAATCAACCCCGACACTTTTTTGTAGACTTAATTTACAAACATAAGGATTTGGAAACTTCAAGAAACTCTTCAAATCTAAAGATATGTTAGGTTTAGATTAGATGAAGAAGTTTGAGAAGTAAGTAATTGGAGTGATAATTAGATGTTTTTACAAAATACTATATGATACATTACATTTGTGGTTAAAATTTCACACTAAAAGCAAAAATGATGTACCTTATATAAATTAACTATTAATTACATTATTTCTGATGTGAACCATCCGTTTTTATCTAAGGGTGTGGATAGAAGGGAAGGGAGTCGTTACCCCCTACCTCACACAACTATTGTAGTGCCTTTTGAGGAGAGGAACAAACAAGCATGTTTTACCTCTTCTTTTCATTGTTTTATACGTCATTATCCCCTCCAGAGTCCTTCAATGCCCTACCCAACAACCACGTTTCCAAATTCATTACACCCCTAGATTTCTTCCCTTCTTTCCACTTCCTATTCTTATTTACAACTGTGGCGAGGAGGGTTATAAATCCCCTCACACCTTTCGACTTCCATCCAACATCAACCAAAGGTACACTCACATTTTAGAAAACAAACCACAAACCAAGTTCATCTTTAATTCTTCATCTTGCCTCCACTACCTTGGTTTCTTCTCTAGCGAATTCCACCAAATAAACCTCATTGTCTCCCCTCCTCCCCTCCTACGTTCTTTCCTCCTCTAATTTGTCTGGACCAAAACACAATGGGACATCTTGCCCAAGCTTGATGTAAGGAGACATAATATCCTAGCTTGTCATTGAGACAGTGTCCAAAATGAACAAGATCCTGTAAGGATCAGATCTCAAATTTATATCCTAAAACTCTTAGGATGCATGGAATCTTATACATGATCAAAGCAGTGAGATAGGTCAAACAGAAAGATGATAGGACATTTACTCGCCTAAGATTCAATTCTTACTAGCTAATAAAATTGGATGGTCGATGTATGCAAACAAAATCTAAACAAGAAAACAAAATAAATCAAAATGATCTATTAAATCCTACCCATGAAAGAAGGAGTTCCACGATATGCAACCACAAACTGGGCAGTCTGTGTACCTTGTTCTCATACATAGACAACCCTCGAACACCCTACCTAGAAACTAGCATTCTAACCCAACATTAACTATGCTAGATACTCCTGTAGGGGTCATCCCACTAGCTATCACACAACATGACTAAAATCCAGTCAAGTACCCAATAAATCTTTTGAGGATTACAGACAAACACCCCTAACTGTCTCGGATCACCTCTTAGGTCCAAGATATTTAGGAGCATTCGGAGTGATAGAAGAGATATCAAAAATCTAGACATGCTGAAACTAGCCCTAGTTGGATGAATCTGGGCCAGTTTTGCAGTGATCGATCAGACTTCTTTGATCTTGTATTCCAAGCATATCCTCCCTTGGACCTTGTCCTCTCAGAGTTCAATCCAATCTACCTCCTCTCCCTATTCTTACCAATTAATATTTTGAGGTCATTCAAAATGATATTTCATGCAAGAAAGAGATCAACCAATCCAACAATCATGACAAAAAATATATAATAGAATAATATCATAATAGAGATGAATATTAACTACTTGCTTAGGGTCAAAGTGCATAAACATGACCAATTCAAGATACATACTTGAGAAGGAGCTCTATTAGACATAGACAAGCATATTTGGCACCAAAAAACATGGAAATAAATCATTGGTACAGAAATAAAGGAGAATAATAAAACAAAAGAGGAAGAGACTAACCCATGGAGGAGAGGTGGATCTTGATCCTTAGCCTATGAAAGGATTGGATCTCATCCATTGTGTCCTCTTCCTTGGTCTTCTAAACTCCTTCTAGTCCTTCATCTATTATGTTCTAAACGACATCTTACTCGGATGGATGGAGATGAACCCCACACAAGTTGGATGATTATGGGTCAATTTTGTCAAGTAGCCTCTCACACAAGAGATATAATCAACCATACTCTTTAATGTTTTCCCCTTCATCCACCAAAGATCCTAGGAATTATAGTGTTACCTCCCTCGCCATATATAACTCAATCTCAGGTACCCTCACCAGCAAGAAATTTGTAAGAGATATCGCAATTAAGAGGATGCCTAATGAAGTGCACTTATAAAATCACAAACAACCAAGCATCAATCTTCCCCCAATGTGAAGTAGTGGAATCGACGAACCTCTACCTATCCACTCCTCTGACTAACAATATCCAATGCCAACTAACTAACCTTATGTAACATACTGGATCTCGAACCCTACTCTAGAAGTTTGATCTTTTGGGCTTAGCCAAACAAGGCTGAGGTTAGGCTTAAGAGATGTTCCCAATGCATGAATGTATCACCTTAATGTAATTTAATATGCCACATAATTCATTTAGAGGTAATATGAACTTACCTTAATTGGATAAATAATGAAGTAATGAGCCATATGACATATCCCATAAAAAAATCCCAAAAGTGATATCTAAGTTTAAAATTGTGTTCCTTGGGTCCCAATTGCCTTGGGAGTCAAGTTTCACATTATTCACATAATAATAATTCAATTATTTCAAATTGGAAAATAAGATGTGCTTTTTTAAATATAAAATAGAATAATAAATGACTCCAAAAGAGGAGAATAATTTTAGATTCGTAATCTACATAATAAATATAGCCTTTGGGTGAATTTTCATCCAATTTGGAGAAAGTTTGCTTAAAATGAAGTCAGGAGAGAGAAAGTGTGTAGAACCTTCAAAATATAAAATAAATATACAAAAAACTCCAAAATGTAAAATTTATGGCAAATTCATATCAAACACATTAAATAGTACGTGTGGGTCAAGTTTCATCAAATTTGGATAATCCTAAAGCCATTAATGAAGGAGGAAAGAGAAAATGAGATTTAATTTATTTAACTCATTAAAAGTTTCCAAAAAAGTAAAACTAAGTGCATAATCAGAATCTACATGCCTTAATTGGCCTTTGTACAAAATTTTACCTAATTTGGAGTTTGATCCCTTATTCAAAGAGAGATAAGAAAAGAAATTAATGTGACCCCACTTTATTGAAAATTGGATTTATTAAATCGTTATCATGCAATGGTCTTTGGGTTTATGGATTTCCCTTATGCGGCTAATGTTTTCCACCATTGGATTTTGTATCGAACGGCCACCAAGTCATATCCTACCTTGGGTAGGAGTCTGACTGGGCGTGTACAGTGACTGGTTGATTGAGTCGACTGTTCTCCCACCTCGGTCCACCTTTTTGCTTGAGTTTTCTTGTGATGAGTTTGTGAGTGGTTTCCAAATTGAACGAGCCATACCATGCACCCTACCTTCTAGTTTTCATGATTTGCCCAATCTTGGGGTAAGAAGCTTCGCGAGCAACTTGCTTACTTTGGGTTCCTCTCAACCACACCTATATATACCCCCCATTGATCTTTAGGTTTTATGAAATCTTTTGGTCATCTCAATTTCACCTCAACCCCTTCCCATTGTGTTTGTGGGCTTGCAACATGGAGCTCCCCGATGGCAGGTTCTGCT
Organism: Alisma plantago-aquatica; assembly: GCA_963693085.1. Classification (NCBI taxonomy): domain Eukaryota; kingdom Viridiplantae; phylum Streptophyta; class Magnoliopsida; order Alismatales; family Alismataceae; genus Alisma; species Alisma plantago-aquatica. The sequence goes on from OY856409.1 coordinate 1,285,383,913, forward strand.
TCCTCCCTAGTCTTCTCCTTCCCAATTCCTTTTAGGTATGCTTTCGCGAACTCTGTTCTTTGGTTTCGCAGTCTTGTTTTGGGGTTTGGCTGAAGCTTCTCATTTTACCCAATGTTTCTCAATCTGTAGTTTGCCTTCATGCAGCCATGGCACTCACGAGAGAAGGGGGAAGAACCCCCCCCCTTGTGCATTCTCTGTTCTACCCTCCCTCGTTCTCATTTCTTTATTTTTTCAGCCAAGGGTATTTGGTCATTTTGTGAGTTCCATCTTTTTCCCTTAATCGGGGTCAAACTAGAGTTGACTAATAACTTGGCCGTCTATGATTGGGCCAAGTCACACGGGCCCGTCTCTTTATTTTCCTTTCTCGATGCTTTTGCTTATGTGGATTTATCCGATTGGTTGGATTACTAAATTACATAACTAATTATCTGTTGGGCCAAAAATTACAAATAAATACTCGTTGGATTCAAAAAAATAAGGGCTTTCTAATGGTGTTGGTTTTGTCACCTGAATCTGATGTTATAAAGTGGTGATTTTAATGGATTAATCAAAATATGTAATAACTTGTAAAATTCATAACTAAATATTTGTAAGTCAGAAAAATATAATAAAATATATTTTGAGTTTAGAAAAGTATAACCTAAAATATGGCATAGTTTTGATAACCTAATTCACTAATAATAAAAAGGCAAATTTTAGGGTTTTGAATAATTAATGGAAACCTAACCCTAATTCCACGTATATGCATCATAGGTTCTTTGGAAGCCTAGGCTTGAACCTAAAAGTGACTTTGGATCCTTTGACTTTGAAGTTGAGGTTTGTTGTATCCCATATTACTCGATGTTGAGCAATTCACCTATCTTATCATTCTTTTGACTTTAGCCTACACAATATGTCTTATCACTTGATATCATGGTTCACTACTACATAAAAGCCTTTTAGTGTCGACTATTTAAGCTCTTTAGTGTTGGTTTCAAAACGACACCCAAGTGGGCGCCGCTAAAGGGGGACACCTTCGGCATCGGATCCCAACTGACGCCAAAATGTATTTTGCCACCGAAAACGTGCCAGCAAAGGGACTATATGCGTCGGTTGTTTAGTAAAAACCGACGCCCAAACTCTTCCCGCTACCAAAAATGTGCCAGTAAAGGGACTATAGGTGTCAGTTGTTTACTAAACAACCGCCGCCAAAACTCTTCCCGCCACCAAAAACACGCCAGCAAAGGGATTATAGGTGTCGGTTTTCTAAAAGAAACTGACGCCACATCATCTGAACCGGCGTCGGTTTTGTGATCATAACCGACGACATATTCCCTACCTACCACCACGGTCGTGCTTCCCAGCACGGCCGTGGTACCTGGTCACATAGACATCGGTTTTAGGTGAAAAACTGTCGTCATATAACATAGGTGTCGGTTTTGTTCAAATAACCGACGCCTATATTTTGATTTTTTTTATGTCAGTCTGCAGACCTGTTGTGGCTGGTCGCAGGATGAGAAACTTGCAGTTCAGTTATGAACTACAGGTTTTACAACATCCATTGATATCAGCCAACAGCAGGCCACACACTTGCAAAATTAACACGATGGACAATATTATATATATGTAATTTACACTCAAGTATAAGAACATTTAATTCATATTATTTTTTCATCACATGCATGTAGAAACCAATAGCAACCTACAGTTCCATTTATTTCATCTCTTTTCACATTTAGACACATGTAGAAACATTCATGTATTGATGATTTTCACACACATATGACAATTCATAAAAATTCATTCACATTCACACAAAATTAATTATGAGAACAAAGTTATTCTTTATTCATCATTGTCATCATTTTCATCATTGTCAACAAAATCATATTGAAAAATTCCCACTCTTTGCAGGACTTTTGCCCAATATTCTCTTACATCATCTAATTCATCTCTCATATAGGGAGCATGTACATTGAAACGCTTTGCACCTGTGTTTAAGTCCTCAGTTTTAAAGACCTACAAAGAGAATGATGTATATACATAATTATAATAATATATAATAAGATTCATATATTTCATATTATCTAACGAGACTATGTATAATACTTGTTGTATGTTATCGATTTCCAATACGGCATGTTTGATTATTAGGTCTATAAATCGCATCACATAGTAGGCACATGCCCAGCCGTTGTCTTGTGTAGCACACTATAAATTGAAACATATAAAATATTCAAAAATACAAATAAGCACAGTTCACATAAATAATATATACATTGGAGTCAGGAAATTACTTTCACATTCTCCCAAATGAGTGTCAGATTTTTTTTCCTGAGGACCTTTCCTCCAGCTTTTTTGTACTCTTGTAAAGCCCTATATATGTTAATGTAACACATTAAATTCCATAATTAAATAGTAATGCAGTAACAGATATAAAAATATAAAATATTTCTCACGAGAATAATGGCCTTTTAATTACATGTCCATATAATACACCCAACTCACTCCCCGTAGGATCTAGATAATAGACGGTGAATGTCTTGGGAACAATAACTAATAACTCTCAATGCTTAGCACTATAGGTAATAAAGTAGAAAATTAATAATTCAATATCTGCAATAAAAATGTAATTTGTTTAAGTCCAAATTACAAGCAAAGTAAACTTACTCGACATTGAATGGAGCTATTATCATCGTCTTATTATTTTTACCAAAATATTCAAAAGCATCACAACAGTATGAAGTAACTGAATATGGGTCTGTATCTACAGGACTAATCAAAGATGGAACCAAAAATCCCACATGGGAAAACCCGAAATCTGTACATGTCTTGTGTAAGTGGCTGCAAAACATGTATTATGTATGCATTAATATATAAGAAATCAGATTGCCATATATAAAACAAGGTATATGGATGTATAAACTAGATTTCTGTATGCATTAATCTCACCATATCCACAGCTCTATCATAGATGTGTTTATCCATTCATAACTAAATAACTCCAAAATATCTTGTATAAATATGTTGTTTCTGAATGTTGGACATGCATTAATACGTATCCAAAACTTCTATTATGTATGCATTAATACGTATGTTAAACTTGTATAAATAGATTGTTATCGTATGATTTACCTGCAGCATTCTCCGGAATAGTAACATTTATAGGGCAATTTGGATTATGTTCGTCGATCCATACTGCCACACTCCTACAATTAGGACCTATCGAGGCGTGTAGGTCCCCTGGAAGCCAACTTGGTAGTCGAGGAGGTGGAGGCCGAGATGTAGTAGGTCTCGTCTTTTTGACCTGTATATATAATTTCATATCAATTGACTCATATATATACACACTAACAAATTAAAGTAATGAAAATTTATCATACAATATCAGTATAGAGGACATCCGCTTCGGGCCACAGTATCACTCCGCCTACTACCTCACCAAGTGTTTCAGCATCTGGATGTGCATGAGACAGTGTAAGATTCGTCCAGCCAGGGAGTATATGTATCGGGCTCACACGTACCATGCCATCTGGTACTAGACTCCCATGAAACATGCACCCTTTAAGGGATGGGTAAGCTGATGCCTCTACAACGATATGTCCTTCACTTTTTAGTCGGCATGACTTCAACCCCTACAAATTTACGTAAAGAATGTTATATGCATATATACACAAACATATCATCTTGAACAAACTATCTATTATATATACCATAAAAATACTTACATAGGATGTGCTAGGTTGTGGGTCTATAGGATTATTCCCAACCTCTACAGTACGAGCAGTAGGAGAAGAGAGGTCCGCCACAGGTACTGTCTGAGTGGCAATCTGAGACGCCTGCCACTTGTTAATTGCTTCATGGAGTCTTTTATCAAGTACTTCCTCAACTCTCCTATCAATTAAGGAATCTACCTATACATGGATAAAAGAAATTCTAGTTTCTGATTATTGAATTCCCTTTCGCAATAACGTTCTAAAATAAGAATAAGTTACCTCAGCTTGTGAAAGTCCCGCTTTTGGGACAGGTTTGCGCTGGGATGGCCCAAAGAATGCTTTGATGCCCATACCAGCACCTGCACCCCTTACACGTCCAGGATGCTCTGGGTTACCCAGAGCAACTGTTAGTTCATCCCTTGAGCCCTGAGGGATGAACTTGCCTTCCTTCCTTTGCTCGTGCAGCTCCTGCTAATCACCATCAACAAAAATTCATAAGTAAACATAACAATAATCAATATCGATAGATTGCTCTAAGAGTTGATTTTTACCATTTTTGCAGCCGCCTCAGCAGTTGTGGGCTTCGATATCTCTCCCTTCTTATTTTGCCTCCCAACTATCCACATAACATGACGAGGCAGAGGTGCGGGAGCAGCAGTAGAGGACTCTGCAGTCTTCTGAGTAGTAGTAGGCTGAGTAGACTCAGCCTGTAGTCTTTGGCAAACGCCTGCATATCCTCTTGGACCCATTATGTGGTCGTGCACATTTAGTTCATGCCTTGCTCGTTGGGCATCACTGATAGCCTAGTTAGTTAGCACATTAATTTGGTTAGTAACACTAAAGGTTAATCTTGAATAGGTGAATACATCAAAATGTATATTAATTAAATTGGGAGTGGCACTTAATACCTTGAATTCATCTATTTTTCTTTGGGTAACAAACTCCTCCAATTCTTTGGGGTCCAAGTAGTTCCATTACTGTGTGGCTTCCTTCTTCCAATATTTATTTTTCAAAGAGAATACAAACAAAAATTATTAGTGTAGAGTTAGTGAAATACTGATCAATGTCTACAATTGGAATCAACCAATAACCTATTCTCAGTATCGCGTATGTAATCTCGGGTGAGATTGGCCCTATAGTTCCTTAGGACCCTCCCACAACGTTGCATCACACATTTACAATGCAACTTTTCATCCAGATCAAATATGCTCTGCAAATTAAATAGAATTTCTATTAACTAGTATCCTAAAAATTAGTAATCTACACAAATATAATTACAAATAATAATAACTCACGCATAGTTCCTTCCATATGTGGTCTTTCTTCCCCTTAGGAACTTTATGCCATGATTCTAGGATAGGACTGCAATGGCTGTGAGTAAGAACCCCAAGATATGAAATAAATGAATTGTGGTTCACTCCATATGGATTTCCTGCCTGATCAAAATCCACAGCCAATTTGGGTCCATTGCCCCTTTGATGTATTTACTTGTTCATCATTGTGATGCCCCTCACTTTCTCAATTTTCTTTTTCTGCTCATCAAGTGTTGTAATTTCTTCAGGGGGTACATCACCAACCTAAAATTTGATAAAAAAACACACTTACATAATATAATTATAAATGAACATATAGATAGAAACCTTAGGGATATATTCTTAAAACTTACATTGTCAGGCGGTGCAAGCACGTCCTCACCCTCACGGTGATCATCAGCACGGTCATCATGGGAATGCTCAGCCATCTGAAAGTTCACATTCAAATTATAAATTTCACATTGTAAAGTAACACTAATTGTAAAGTTCACATTGTAAAGTACACATTCACATTGTAAAGTAATTCACATTGTAAAGTTCACATTCACATTGTAAATTTCACATTCACATTGTAAAGTTCATATTCACATTGTAAAGTTCACATTCACATTGTAAAGTTCACTAATGTGAAGCCCAATTCATCTACTATAACTCCTTTGTTTTTGTCAACCCAATTATATTTAAAGAGCGGAATTCTGAAATCTACATAGTCAAACTCCCATATGTCTTCAATGACACCGTAATATGACATTTTAGCTTCATGTGGACTTTTATCCTTTGCACTTGTAAAAAACAATGAAGACGCTTGAAGGGTGACCCTGCTGTTTTGGATGACACTCTTATCATCTTGACGCTTTGTGTAATATGAGAAACCATTTATGTCAAACCCTTCATAAGACATAACATTCAATTTTGGTTTAAAGGCGAGGCATTTGATGGTTTCAGTAAGATTATCTGGTGTTTGGGATAGTTGATGTAAGACTTTCTCTTCAAACCACTTAATAAATGTCTTGTTATGCTCTCTAGCAAGCCACATTGAATTGGATCGAGGATATTGTCTCTTGATGAAATTGGTATGTTCCTCGATATAAACACTCACTTCGTCGATGTTGTGTAAAATATACAAGTGACCTTGCTCCAACTGTTCACGGCTAATTACTTTCACCCGTGATCCCAAAACTCCTTTGCCAAAATGCTCCTCAATATTCTTGTCATTCACGGGAGCGTCATTACCACACAGAAAGTCATTGCAAAAATACATAACCTCTCTCACCACATAACCCTCAATAATACTCCCTTCAGGCCGATAACGGTTTCGAACATCACCTTTAAAAACGCTAATGGATCGTTCAAAGGGATACATCCAATGCAAGAAAATTGATCCCAACATTTTCACTTCCATAGTCAAGTGGACAACAAGATGTACCATGATATCAAAGAATGATGGAGGAAAATACATCTCACGCTAACATAGGGTAATAACCACTTCTCTTTGCAAAGTAAGCAACTTGCTTACTTTGGGTTCCTCTCAACCACACCTATATATACCCCCCATTGATCTTTGGGTTTTATGAAATCTTTTGGTCATCTCAATTTCACCTCAACCCCTTCCCATCGTGTTTGTGGACCTGCAGCATGGAGCTCCCCGATGGCATGTTCTGCTTCCTCCCTAGTCTTCTCCTTCCCAATTCCTTTTTAGGTATGCTTTTGTGAACTCTGTTCTTTAGTTTTGCAGTCTTGTTTTGGGGTTTGGCTGAAGCTTCTCATTTTGCCCAATTTTTCTCAATTTGTGGTCTACCTTCATGCAAGCATGGTGCACACAAGAGAAGGGGGAAGAACCCCCCTTGTGCATTTTCTATTCTACCCTCCCTCGTTCTCGTTTCTTTGTTTTTTGTCCAAGGGTAATTTGGTCATTTCTCTAGTTCCATCTTTTTCCATTAGTCAGGGTCAAATGAGAGTTGACCAGTGAATTAGCCATCTATGATTGGGCCAAGTCACACGGGCCCCTCTCTTTCTTCTCCTTTCTCGATGCTTTTGCTTATGTGGATTTATCTGATTGATCGGATTTCTAAATTGCATAACTAATTATTTGTTGGGCCAAAAATTACAAATAAATACTCATTGGATTCATAAAAATAAGGGCTTTCTAATAATGTTGGTTTTTTCACCTGAATATTATGTTATAAAGTGGTGATTTTAATGGATTAATCAAAATATGTAATAAATTGTAAAATTCATAACTATATATTTATAAGTCAAGAAAATATAATAAAATATGTTTTGAGTTCAAAAAAGTATAACCTAAAATATGGCATAGTTTTTATAACCTAATTCACTAATAATAAAAAGGCGATTTTTAGTGTTTTGAATAATTAATGGAAGCCTAACCCTAATTCCACATATATGCATCATAGGTTCTTTGGAAGCCTAGGCTTGAACCTAGAATTGACTTTGGATCGTTTGACTCTGAAGTTGAGGTATGGTGTATCCCCTATTACTCAATGTTGAGAAATCCACAGATCTTATCATTCTTTTGACTTTAGCCTACACAATATGTCTTATCTCTTGATATCATGGTTCATGTGAACTATCCTGCTTATTGTGGTCTTGGATAATCTCTTGATATTTTATTTTTTGCTATGGTACATTATAGAGTTGATGGTATCTGTCCACTGTGATGTGGATGTTTATTTGTAGATGCATGTGTTGTCCATTGTGTGATATAGCAACATTGTATAATTTTTTATCATACCTCTTACTTGCCTCTACATTTACCTGCTATGCGATTCAATAGCACTAGAGTAGTATAATTGCATTGGTTTTGTCTCATTATGATTTATGGCAACATTGTGATATTTGGGATGGTGGATGTGTGATTCCCCATGCCAGGGCAGGATGTGTGATTCCTGACCCATGTACCATTAGGGAAAGATGTGTGATTCTTGGCTGCCATTATTATTTATATTGTTCTAGGGCTATGTTTATCTCACATGCGTGCATGATATTGTTTTGGGGTGTGTGCCCTACTTGTGCTTCATTTCCCACCATGGTAGTGGATGTATATATGACACAATATTTTTATGATGTTTTATGGAAAGTATCATTCTTATTATAATCTTTTCTCTTGATACCCATTTGGGTGGTACTTATCTCTTGCATGGGAATCCTTTAATTTTGATGTCCCTTATTCTATATAAATTGCTCAATTTACTTTTTAGTATGCACATACCAGCCTTTGTTGATGTCATCTATTTTTCTCTTCTTGTCGGGATATGCTTACAACCCTAGGTGAAGGATATGGTGGACATGGCTTAAATACATGGGCGTAGATTGAGAAGTTAAAGCTTGGAGACAATCTTGAGGTGCTTTAGATTTCCTCTACATGGATCCTTCTGATGTAAGTTTAAGATGTTGCCTTGTTTTATAAATTGAATATAGTCATATTTTTATTATGCCAGTACACTTTGGTTGTTTTGTATACCATTAATAAAGATTTGAAATTTTTATACCCACTCCAAGCATACCTTTGAAGTGTGTTTGGATTGGAGGTTATATTGTTCAAATTTTTAGTAGAGAGGTGGTTTCACTTCTTTACACCTTATGTCAGACTTTGTATGAATGGATGACCCTTTCATATCATGTTTGGTAAAAAGAATCACCAATTCTGACCTTTCCACCATCCCCATCACCTCCACCACACCTATCTAAATCTCTACCACAACTTGAAAAGATAGAAGGACATGGAGAAGAGTCCTTCCTATTAATCCACCTACAACTAGAGATGAAACTCTAAATCTATATGCAAATATGATGGATATACGTGTATGCATCTGGTACCCTCAAACCACATCGATATTGGTACAAATCCAACCTGGTCATGATGACTTAATGTATAAAAGCTCAACTGACTACTGAGGACTCCCCCCCTGGCGTCATTGATAGTTATTTACACAAGCTTCAACAAATGTCAACCTACGTCTATGTGAGCACCTTTTTTTGTAAGAGAGAAAGAAGTTGTCCTTAAACCAAGTTCGATAATCTAAAGCCTCTAGTTTAGTAAGTTTGTATTCTCCTATGTCTAGATCAGATAATTCTATCAACATGACTAACATAATTCCTTAACATTGTATACTTAAAGGCAATTTTGATAATATGAATCTTCAGATCAATAGACTCATATGTACCCATAGGAAAAATAATGATGCATATACATATCTTGATACACACACACACACACACACACACACACACACACACATATATATATATATATATATATATATATATATATATATATATATATATATATATATATATATATATATATATCTTTGTACTTTAGTATAGGAAAACCAATATATGTGATCACAGTAAATTAGTTCTAACCATTGCATAATTTAAGATGATAATTAGGGTGAGCCTTATCCTAAACCTAGTCATGTCAGTCCACTAGAATATTTGGTTGACTTGATAATATATACATATTATATGTAGCACATGGTTATCATGATGGTCTAACGTAATATATTCACTACTTAAAGTATTGATCATATTAGCACTAACACACAGATGGAGTAATAAGTAACTGGATAGTAAATGAATAGCTTCACCCACTTAGGATCTTATGAAGAGCATTGAAGAAGGGTTGATCGCCCCAAGTTCAATAAAAGGTGCCTCGGCGTCATGAACATGTGAAAGTTCTATTACGTAGTGGAACGATCACAATTGACAAATAGACATCCATGTTCAATAAGATGAAAATGATTCCTTTTGAATCAATTTCTATTGAGTTGAGGGATGATACCAAGTCAACCTTAGGAGAACAAATCTCTAAGAAATCATATATCCCTCCACATAGGCATCCCAATTTCACCGCCGACAGTCCCTATTCATGAGGTTAACTCTATGGATAAACCAAAGTCAAAGCACAAAGAAGAGAAAATTAGAGACTTCTTGAATGTTCTTTGCAAACTATACATCAACCTTTCGTTGGTGGAGGTTCTTGAGAAAATTCCATCTTATGGAAAATTCTTGAAGCAGTTCATCAACAAAAAGAGGCACATCAAAGACTCAAACCATTATGTTGTGGTTGATGTTGTTAGCGTATTAATCTAGAGATGCCTCCCTACAAAGAAGAAGGACCTAGGTTGTTTCAACATCCCATGTTTTGTTGGGAGCATAAAATTTGGAGAATCACCATAGGATTATGGGGAAAGCATCAATTTAATGCCCCTTGCCACATTTTAAAATGTGGGACTTAGGGAACCACCAAGACCAGTATGACATTACAATTGGCAGAAGACTCTAGGGTCAAACCTCTTGGGATTTGTGAAGACATATTGGTCAAGGTTGATATATTCATGTACCCAGTTGACTTTGTGGTAATCGATATACTAGAAAAGAAAGGATCTGAGTTACTCTTGGTGCGATCATTTCTATCTATGATAGATGTAATCATTTCCATGGGATGTCGATACCTGACTCTAGGGATCAGAAACGACAGGGTGGAATTCTGACTGCCAAATCACAATTTACCACCAACGTGTGATAATCTAGGATAGAGGTAAGCCCAGTACATTAAACAATGGTGCTTTACGGGAGGAAACCCACACATTTTCATTTTTCATTTTGTAGTTATTGTATTTTTATATATTTAGTTTAGTTAAATTTTGATATAAGATGATGGTGCATGATAAGTTTATTCAACGTGCAGTAATAGGGAGACTCATAGTGATTGGGTAGTTGCAGTTTGATAGTAAAATGTCAGTATCACCGACCATCCAATCTGTGGCAATGACTCAGACTAGTTGATGCATGATAAAAAATTTAATAGAAGCAAGTTTATGGCAGCTAGCCTAGTCAATACCACCAATATGAAGGAAGGATGTAATTTGTGGCCTCAAATCTAACAACCACATATATAAGAATCCAACCATGACTATCTAACCCATCCATGGATTCCTTAGATTCGGTACCACTTAGTCATGTTGGTACCACCTACCTAATGGATTTGTGAGTTGGTGCTCTCTTCAATTATAGTTGTTGATATCAATGGCCGATATTGAGAGAGAACATGGATAGGAGTGTTTGTCAGTACCACTGACTCAAGTTAATGGCATTGACTTTTTATTGAGGGGTCGTATCCCCTAAATGTGGAGGATGATTTCATTTGTATTTCTTACAACTTAGGCATCCACTCTTCAAGCACTCTTATGCATAGCTTTCCTGAACGTTTCTATGAAAAGCAACTATTTCACTAAGATACCATCTACTAGATCTATGATGGCCTCAAGAGTGGTGAATAAAGCTAAAATCACTTAAACAAAATTCATTAGACCTTCAAGATGTTTCCAAGATAGTATTACAAGGATGAACTTTGAGTGCTACTAAACATGCATAGAAAGGGAGAGAGAGAATGAGCAAGCACCAAATAACACAAGTTATTTATAGTGATTTTGTAACATACTAGATCTCGGACCCTACCGTAGAAGTTGACATTTTGGACTTAGCCAAACAAGGTTGAAGGTTAGACCTAAATAGATGTTTAGTATAACCATAATAAGCTAATGCATGTATAGCTCACCTTAATGTAACCTAATGTTCTAATATTAATCTTAGGTTTATAATAGATACATAAAATATGCCACATAACTCATTTTGGTAGTAATATGAAGATAAGAAACTTAATTAGATGAATAATTTAGATAATGGGTCATTAATGGTCCATATGACATATCTCATAAAAATATGTCTCAAAAGTGGAAACAAACTTCAAATTTGAAACATACATATCAAAATTAGCCTACATGTTAAATTTCATCTAATTTGGACAATCTTAAAATATTAGGATAAGTTTAGGAGAGAGAAAATGAGTAAAAGACATAAGTAATGAATAATGTGATTATATAACTTCAAAATATGGAAATAATGGAAAATTCATATTCAACACATCAAAGATAAGTTGTGAAGTGTGGTCCAATTTGGATATTGTTTGTGGTTCTGCAATTTACCCAATTTGGAGGTTTTCTTTACAAATTGTCACATGCATTATAATATGTATATATTCCCTTACCATTCTCAAGTTTTTGAATCATAGGCCGCCTAGTTGCACCTTGGTTTGAAGGTGTTTCTTTCTAAGGGCATTTTAGGGATTACTCTCTTTATAAATGAGTTTATCTTTAGAAGGTATCAACCAATGGGGTTATTTCTTTGGTTGGAGGTCAGTTGGGATGTCCTATACGTGTCCATAAACTGACATTTGATATTCAAGAATCCTATATGATATGTCCTCTTGCATGGCCATGAATCCCTAGCCTAAGGAAACATGGAAAGTCTCATAGACACATCATACTTGCCCCCTTCTTTATAAATCCATGCCTACCCCTTCCCACCTCTGAATCCAAGAAGCAATCATCTCCTTCTCTTTCCCCCAGCTTAGAGCATCGTTCCTTCTATGTTTGGCCATGGAGTTTCTGTCCCAAGGTAAAAGAGGGTGCCTACCTTGGTGAAGAAGGCTCCTAGGGTTCCAGATTTCTCTATTTAGGATTTCTTAAGCTCCTCCTTGGTGATTTTGACCAAAACTAGTAAGTATCCACCTTTCCTTCCCTATTTTCATGTTTCTAGTCTTCCTTCCACCTTCCTCCAGGTCGGAACCATGTCCTTCCATGGTGAAACCCCACCTAGAACCCATAAGCACCTCATCTCCATGTTCTTTTGTTAGGGTTTTTCATCTCTAAAGTGGAGAACATGCTTCTTGCTCGAGAAAGAATCTTTGTTAGAGAAACCAACCTCTCTAAGATTGAGAAACTTACTTATTGGACCTATCCACCTTCCCTAGAGGTTCTTTGGAGGCCTAGGATTGGATCTAGGACTGACTTGTAGACTTTGAAGTTGAGGTATGATGTATCCCCTATTCTTCTATGTTGGGCAATTCACCTATGCTTATTCATTCTCTTTGTCCTATGGACATTAGCCTATACCTAATGTATTTTCTTTTGAAAATCATGGTTCATGTGAACTACCTTATTTGATATTGATCATGTGATCGTGGATATTCTTTTGAACCCTTATCTTATGCTTTGTTCATGATGGAACTCTAAAAGATGGCATGTGATGTCTTTTTCCCACTTATGAGGTAGATGTATATGTTGGTCACTTATGTGGTGACTAGTTTATATATTTTGACTATACTTTCTACTTGCCTATACATTTAACATGCTATGTGATTCAGTAGCACTAGAGTAGTGTAATTGCATTGGTTTTTATGGCAGATGTGTTATTTCCTGCCGAGCAGATGTGATATTTGCTACTCTTTTGGGATGGAAAGGAACATCATACCTAGGGCAATATGTGTGATTCTTGGCCCATGTTTTATATATTTGGTTGATTGGAAGTATTCCTTTCTCTATCAGGTATTAAGTTTATGAGACTTAGCCGCCTTTGTGTTTATATTGTTCTAGGGCAATGTTTATCTCATATGCATGCATGTTGATGATATGGGGTGTGTGCCCTAATTCTTCACATGTGCTTGTGTGGAACAATCTTTATGTTTTATTAATGGCAAGTATTCTTTTGTTATCATATGATTTCAATTCCTTTTCTCTTGATACCCATTTGGGTGGCTCTTATCCTTTGTATGAGAAGCCTTTTATATTTTTTGTCCTTTATTCCATATATTACTCAATTTCCTATTTAGTATGCACATACCAGCCTTTGCTGATGTCATCTATTTTCTCTTCTTGTTGGGGTATGCTTACAACCCTAGATCAAGGACTTGGATGATAAGGCATGAAGTTTTGGACTAGCTTAAGGAGTTAAAGCTTGGAGACAAAGTTGTTATGGTTTAGATTTCCCCCTACTTAGATCCTTAATTATGTTGTATCATACATGTAAACCCTTATGAGATATTATGATGTACTTTTGTAATCTTTTGTAAAAATTGAATATAGTCATTATTTTTATTCCACGGTTATACTTTGATTGTTTTGAATATCATTTATTGAAGTTTGAAAAATTTACACCTAGTCTAGCATACCTTTGAGTGTGTTTAGAATGGATGTTTTATTCTTCAAATTTTTTAGTAAGGGGGTGATCCTGCCTCCTTACAGGTTCTAATCTTCAGACTGGGAGATGTACATCCACTACCTAGAGGGGTCAATCTCTAGGATTTTCAACCATGTCTCACTCATTATATTCCATTATAAGATTTACAACATAAGATCACCTTTTTCTAAGTCAAGGGCTAAACTAGCATTCCTTTTTAGATCAAGGAGACAATAACCATTAAAAAGGGCTTAACTATCCATGACCACGAGTCTTCCACCTTATCAAGGACTTACCTACTCTTGCAACGAGTCTTTGTCCTTCTCCAAGGACTTACCCACTTTTGTAATAAGTCTTCATCCTTCAAGGTATTAGCCACTCTTGTCTTGGATCTTTTGCCTTGAGCTTCACCTTCACCAAGGGACTCCTTCCCTTCTTCTTCTTCTTCATCTCTCTTAGCCAAGAGAGAGAATCTTCATCTTTATCATAGAAAGAAATATTGAGAGGTTGAGGAAGTGATAGCCTAACAAGATATACATATAGGAATATATCTCTTACAAATATCCTACTCACTCTAATGGATGTAGCAAGTGATTAAGTTCATGAGAGTGGATAGAGGTTATTTGGGGGGCAAATCTCTCTCAACTATAGTGTAGGAGCCTTCAAAGTGATTTATTAACCATGGGATGAAGCTCAAGGGGTCCTATTTATAGTTGAGGATGCCTCTTAACTGTAGAACCACTTACGATGAATTCTAGCCGCTATTGGGATGTCCAATGGATCTTTTTTCACCTTTTTTCACCCCTCTAACGGCTATATTTCACTGTAGAAAGTAGTCGCTATAGTATTGTCGAGTGAGTTACCTTTTGGGAATCTCAGTCGACGACCTTGTTGTTTGGGCTATTTTTTGGTTGGTTGAGTTATCAAATTTGACCAACAAGAGTATCTGAAAAAGCCCCATGAATAGTGTTGTCGGATGAGTTGTACCTTTGGGTAATTCAGCCGACTGCACTTGCTATGTTGGGGTTTTTAAAA
The DNA here is from genome assembly GCA_963693085.1 of Alisma plantago-aquatica. Classification (NCBI taxonomy): domain Eukaryota; kingdom Viridiplantae; phylum Streptophyta; class Magnoliopsida; order Alismatales; family Alismataceae; genus Alisma; species Alisma plantago-aquatica. The sequence goes on from OY856409.1 coordinate 1,285,398,998, forward strand.
CCCTCTCAAGTACATATTAATTTATCTAAAATGGATGTAGTACACATATAATCTTAATTTACAACTCATACAATCATTACCAGTGATTTACTTCAAATATCCATGGAGAAAACTATTTATTCTTCGATATGGATCTTTGTGTTTGTATGGCTTGATTTCTTCAAGTTAGGATGTGCAAGTTTAGGTATTTGGAGAGTGTATGTTTAATCTGAAATCACTCAAGTAGAAGCATTAGGCGCAAATAAGTGGAATGGTTTAATCATCATCATCAAAACAAAAGATTAGTCACTTTAGACCTTGAGTGAACACCGTCCTCTCTCTCTCTTTTGTTCGCAATGGTGAGCAAGCAGCCCCGAGAAGAAGTGTCTTCCTCAATAGCAGCTCCTTCCCATCTCCTTCCCAGGCCATGACTGATACTGGAAATATCAGAACAAGAGATGTTTCGAGCTTACAAAGCACGACTTTGAGGCCACCCACAATGGCAGCACGATGTTCATCGAGCAACTTGACTTTACCAACAATTTGCGCAAGGTAGGGGATTATGTCCACTGAACCTGTTCTGGTGTTGGCCAATTTATTAGGAGACTATGTTGGAGTTCTCAGCAATCCTGGATGCGTGTTTCTTGACGCAACACACCCAAGGAAATAAGTGGGAGGACGGCTGGGTAAAGTTCAAACTATACGACGCCACCCATCACCTTACCTTGCAGGTGTTCAACGTTACATTTGGGTGGGCGCTGAGTCACTGCATGGCATCGAGTAAGCTCATGGTAGTCTAAGGTTGTGACAAGGTCAAGTGGTTGACACATAAAGTGGTAAACACATAAATTGACCATGTTGGTTAGGGGCATAAAAAATGAGTTTCAGCTTGTTTACAGGTTAGAACAAATTCAGAACTTAGAACTTTTAGAAAAATACTAAAATCTAAAGTTAAACCCAATTTTGTGGTGTCCAACTAGAAATCCAACTTAGAGAATTGTATATACTTCACTTAGATGAAATTTGGATAAGGCCAATGAATGGGGAAGGGGTATTGGAAAAGGGGACATACATTCTTGCTATGTGTTTTGAGGGTAGTGCTTGTGTGCGCTTTATTACATCTAAGGGGTGTTCTTCCATGACCTCCTAGCTTCGAATTCAAAAATGGCATTCAAAATTTCTCCTCGCATAGGAAGAAAAGTTTTATCATTTCTCAATGGCTTGTCTTTGTGTCGCTTCTAAGAATACTTCATGGAAGCATGAGTGGCGTGCTTCATTTACATTATTGTTCTAAGAGAATATATACAACCAGACAAGGGTGAAACTGATTTTAGTAATGTCGAAAAGAATTATGTAGAATTATATTTTATGACGATCACATGAAAAATCCAACTGCTCGTCTCATAAATTATTTGTAAACTAATATTCATCTCATTTCGACACTTTTAGGTCTTGTAGTTAACATATACAAAAGTCAACCTCTTAAAATAGTTGTGTACCATTGATTTTGTGTTGTTCGGATGGAAGGGTTATTGAATGTTAAAATTAGGCAATTTTTTGTGACTACTTCAAAAACATAGATCGACAATGTCTATTGACCCTTCTCACTAAATGTCAATTGCGATCATTATAAGCGTATGAGAAAATGAATTTCTATACACATATTCTTATTATATTATGTGTGTGTATACATTAACTAACTATTAGACAAATATATTTACATTGAGACGGAAGGAGAACGGATGACAAGTTGTGCCTGAGTTTTTTTCCTACTAACAAATTAAGAATCTATAAGAATGTATCGTTTAATTCTGCTATATAATATCATATGAGATTTCATGACATCTTATTAGGTTAATTGAATAATTAGTGTTTTTAACTAGTAAAAATAATAGGAAAAACGTCATAAGTCCTCGTGTTATACCCCTTAAAAAAAATTAAAAAAAAAAAGGAAAAAAGTAGTCATAAGTCATGGTACCGGCAGGCTTGCGTTGGATTTTGTCCCGTTGTTTATTTGCCGGCAATCATTGTCAGTATAAGCACTACGCGGCACGCCCCGGTCAATGATGCGGCCCACAAGCAAGCGAAGGTCCTTCTCAGTTCCATCGTCGGACCGATTCAACGTTTACCTGCCACGATGAAGCCTCCCTTTGTAAACCTTGATTTTGATAAAGATGGAGTGAGCGTATAAGAAAGAAAGGCTTTAGTTTTGGTTTGTGATCACTTACGTGGGTTGCAAAACGCTTTTCTTTTTCTCATTTAAAACGCTTTCTGTACTTGCTATAGAGAAAATAAAGGCGCCACAAGCCCACAGGTATCCGGTAAGCTATTAATTCTGCACAGTAGGGGCTTGGGGGGGCCGACGACGACGACGACGGCGGGCCTGGATTGAGTGGTGAATCTGGTGATTGCTTTTGAAGAGAGAGAGAAACAGATCGAGAAGACAGAGAAACAGGAAGGAGCAGAAGAAGACAGAAAGAAAGAAGCGATAGAGTAGCTAGCTAGCTGTGCCTGAAGGTGGAGAAGTCGTTGAATTAAAGAGCGGTAGGGAGGGGTCAGACAAACATACGAGATCAACGACTATGGCCTCTTCTTCCAAGGCAGCCACAACGAGACGGCACGACGGAAGGCGAATAGTACAGCCCACGTCGTCATTGCTATTCCTCCCGGTGTTACTCCTCCTGCTCCTCTTCGCGCCGGCAGCGTCGGCGTTCGCAGAGCCCGACCAGCAGGGCGGCTACGGCAGCGGAGGCTGGGGCGGGTATCCTAGTAGTTACGGCGACGGCGGCGGTGGTGGCGGCGGCGGAGGAGGGGGAGGGGAAGGCTCCGGTAGCGGATTCGGGTTCGGCGGCGGCGGCGAGTACGAGAATCATTGGGAATACTTCTACAACTACTCGGACTGCAGTCTCGGCGACACCCGGCAGGGCCTATCGCAGGTGAAGCAGTGGTTGCAGCACTTCGGCTACCTCCCAGGCGCCGACAACTTCAATTACTCCAACGAGTTCGACACCGACTTCCAGGCCGCGATCCAGGCATACCAGGAGTACTTCAACCTCAACGTGACGGGCACGTTGGACAACGCGACTCTCGAGCTCATGGTCCAGCCACGGTGCGGCGTCGCGGACAGGCAGCTCAACGCGACTACTCCAGGGAGGACCCTGTATACCTACTTCCCCGGCAGCCCGTCGTGGCCCAGCGACAGGACGTCGCTGAAGTACGCCTTCGCCTCACAGACGTTGTCGTCGCCGCCGATGCCGATGACCGTGCTACGCAAGGTCTTCGCGCGGGCCTTCGCCAGGTGGGCGGAGGTCACCACGCTCAACTTCACAGAAGTCACCCCGGACTTCCCGCCTGATATCACCATTGGGTTCTTCAGCGGGAACCACGGCGATGGGGAGCCGTTCGACGGGCCGCTCGGGACGCTGGCACATGCGTTCTCCCCCACGGACGGGAGGTTCCACCTCGACGCGTCGGAGATATGGACTGCAGTCGAGCAGGACGCGGCGGCGCCGAACCTGGGCACGACCGCAAAGGCAATCGACCTCGAGTCTGTGGCTGTGCACGAGATAGGGCACTTGCTTGGTCTGGGCCACTCGACCGTCGATGGAGCCATCATGTACCCGACCATCAGGGCGCAGAGCCGACGCGTCCAGCTCGTCCAGGACGATATCAAGGGAATACAGAGCCTCTATGGGAACAACCCCTCGTTTAACGGCACCTCCAATTTCGGGGACGGGAACAATAACATCACGGAGGGCGTCAGAGGCCAGACGGTTGTCGGAGCAGCTTCTGGACTGGCGATGCCGCCGCCGGCCGTCGCCTTGGTTCCCGCGGCCGCCGCGCTCTTGCTGGCTTTGCTGTGATTTGTTTTTTTGTAAAATGTTTTTCTTTTGCCCCTTTTTCTTTATTGACATTTCAACATTGCGATGACTGCACATTGTTAGCGAGGATACAGCTACCTAGATTGGCTTGTTGATGGACATGGATTCACTCTTTACATGGAAAAAGCAAACACACAACATTTGATTGTTATTTTTCTTTCCCGATTATATATGTAAATAAAACAGCTACACTTGCCCTAAACGTGCTGTTGACATATGATGAGAATGTTCTGTTTTACGTGATAACAGGGGAATCTATTAACAGGGGATTCCAAGGAGGTGATGCTACAAATCAGAAAATGCTCCAACAATTACTACATTGCATAAGGTCAACATTGGACGGACCGCCCCCTTTTTTGTCTATTGAGGTCGACCACCCATCCTGTCTTAGGCGTGCTGGACTAGCAAGATAAGGCAATACAAGGAACACAGCTTCATTCCGGATTTCCTTTCCAAACAAGCTTATACCAACATCAACTTGGGGAATCATATCCACATGCATCAGATCAAATACATGTATGGTGCTCATGGGTTCAACGGCGGGAGTCAGATAAATGACTTGGGAGGGTCATAAGTTTTATACACTTAAAAGGTTAAACTATATCAGAATACTACATGTCTTTGCTTATGGAACCATTGTTGTTAAACCTTCACAATGGGGGTAGAATTATAGCTAAAACATGTAGAAGAACTACTTTCCACTCACAAAGAGTCCCAACTGGAGAGAAAATTTCATTGAGATGGATAAACAATTGATGAAAACATATAATACAAATTAAAATAAACAAAAAAGGTATTAATGCTAATCTTATTTAATTAACAACTTAATGACTTAATACATGACAAGGTATCTTACCATGAAAATATAATGACATATCATTCTAGTATAGCTGCCGATTCTACATATCAACCATCTCAAGTAAATAAATATACATGCCATCACTTATAATGCTTAGAAGGTCATATGTGATTGTCTTGCAACAGACCATGATTAAGGATAACATTTAAATCGTACTCAGTTGTATGTTGTGGATTCTTGCCCTGGTTAATTTTGAGTATACCATTCAAATTACAACCTTACGACTACAAATTCCCTAAGCCGTCATAAAATATCTATGAAGTATCCATTATCACAGAGATCATGTCATGTCATAGTCAGGTATGTAAACATAGTGGGGTTGATCAGCTTGTGACACAGCATGGGTCGCACTCATTCATATAATGGGTGATTTCAAGGTACCGAAGGGACAACATGACATATGGATTCTTGGAAACTCACATTACTCAATAGTATACGACTCTGAGTACCTTCTCAAGATATCTAGATTGCTAAAAATATTTGTGTCACTTCCCTGATTTCTACAGATTTAGGAAGTTGTACATTGCCAAGTACACTGCATATTATGCTTTCATTCATTACTTATCCTTACTCATCTTTAGGACTATTTCATAACAAAAGTATTATCTTGCTTAGTACAACTCAGTTAGATATCTTTGAGATTTTCAGCCTATCATAATCATATAGAGGCAATATAATATATAAGAAAGACCAAGCAATATATAATAGGAACATGTAAAAGAAAGATCTATGTATGGTGGACATGTGATCTCATGTAATTCTCAATATTCATTCATTCATTTTTAGTAGAAAAAATGCATATAATCATCACCATGCTCATTTGGAGATGCCCCCAGGGTTTATCATTGGGACTATATGCATGCATTCATTCATAAATACTCATCATTAGTCTTGAACAAGTGATCAAGTTTATACTTCTTGATCAATCACTTACATTCAATAGTTCATGTAAATAACACATAGGTTAATACTACATTATCATATTCAGGAGTTATCATTCCTACTTAAGTGAAGGCATAACATTACACAAAGATAGTTTTTGATATTGAGAGTGTAAGAGGTTATCACACGATATTGATGCATTCTACATATATAAAGGAATGACAATATCTAAGGCAATTTGTAGGCTCACATTTTTCATCCAAGGCCTTCTTAGTGATCATATAATGCATGTCAATATTTTTAGAGTAATTGTATTGAAATTGTATAAGAATATTCATTTTGTACACCCCCAAGAACTTCTTGAATTACATAATCCCCCCTTATTTTATTTGTAACCAAAAGAAAATATCCATTAAACCTTGAATATCGAACCTTGTCGTTGGCACATGGAATTTGTCCAACACATCAGCCTCAAGGCATCGACCTATTAACATCAACCTCAAGGCATTGAATCCACTAACATTCTCTCATATATCATTCTAACCTAGGGTTTATCTTGTCATATCAAATACATTCATAATCCCTAATCTTTTTCACTTAATAAAGAGAAAAATAAGTAGAATAAGAGGAAGAAGTAGAAGTGTACATAAATATACTTACTATAGGAAGTAGATTCCTAATTTTGACTAGATTTCACTTAGAATAAAACCTTTATAGATGAACACACGTTCTTAATTAACTTTTCTATGAAAAATCCTTGTTCTTGCTTCTTTTCCTTGAAAGTGCATCATTCACATGCCATACAAAACTCTAGACTCGCCATAGAAACCAAACATTAAGCATAAGCACCATTTCCATCGCATTTTTACCTCCAACAAGTAGGGACATTTTTAGAACATTGATAACCATGTGACTTCTCAAATATGAATATAACATGTATATTTTAGTAAGAGAATGGATAATCACTCAGTCATACATTACTCACTTTGTGTAGGCAAGAAAAACATCAATTTTGGGACCATTCAACCACATATAAGCATTCACAAAGGAAGTTTGTTCAAGTTCAATTTTAAAGAGCTTCACTATATTTATAACATTCATAGAATAATAAATATACATATAGGAGAAGGATATTTTGAGATATTAAGAAAACCCTTTATTTCATACCAAAAAGTAGGTTATTATCATGCATGACTGATTAAATATTAGTTACTCTTAGATTAGGCATTAACATGTACATATATCAAAGGGGTAGTAAACCACTCTCCTAGACAAAAGCTTCCAACAAGGGTAAGCATGAAACCTAGCTCCCAAGATCTGCCAAGTACCACAAAGACATGTATCCTTACATGCACTAGCTCCAAGTAGGACAAAGAAGAAAGAGAGGATTTTAGATAATGCAACAAGATTTCCATCATGCATCATGAAGAACTCCTTCCAAGAGGGTAAAATAGAGAAAAAAAATCAGCAAAGATGATAGAAAATGAATAAAACTTACATAGTTCATTCTCCGCTAGATTGACAAGGTGGTTCTAGCTTGAGTCTTATTAAAACTTGTTAAATCACCAACATTCAAGGGTTTTCTATAGTGATTTCCTCCTTATGGATAAAGAATGTTTTCAATAGAATTTTCCCAACTCAAACAAATCTAAAAATCCTAGGGTCAAAATGATCACATATTTATAGGCTAGAAGAAAAGAAAATTGGATTTCAGCCCACAAAAACCTCACTTTAGACTCTTTGTTGAATGAAATGACTCACAAAATTACTTGAAGCATCTATTCTGACATCCCAAAACTTGTGTTGAGCAGTTGTAGTGTGCATCAACCTCCCCAATAGCTCAAAGATAACGTAGTAGATCCTCCTAGGCACGTGTTGGGCCTAACAACACTCACCCGGGACCCAAGATTGATCAAAAGTGCATGCATCAACCCTAGTGGTGTGCATTGGGCTTTGCCAACAAGTATTAGGAAACCGACAGCCCAAATCATCATGTCCAAGGCTAGCATGAATCCTAGAGATCGATCTCCTCTCTTCACTTGATCCATTTAGTTGATACAAGTAGAAAAGTGTATTTTTTTCAAGTTTGTAAACCTCAAATTTTCACTTAAGCAAAATTTAACATAGATTCTTCCTATTATTTAAAACATATGTGTATATATCACAAAGCATACTTGTTTAATGGTTAAATTAGTACAAGTAAACCCATAATCAATACATTTGATCATGAAATTAAGGCAAGCAAGTTAATATTAAGGCAAAAAAGGTTTAGCGTTTAATATCTCTCCCTTTGCATAGAAATCCCAAAGCAAATGTAGAATGAAAAGAAAAACCATTATGTATCTCTCTAGATAATTTTTTATTTATATATGTGCTCCTTATCATATTAGTGTTTATTTTACATGAAATCTAGTCTTAAGCTTTCATTGATATAATTCTTATGGTATACTTTGAGCTCCAAAATTTTATGTATCTCTTATATAGTTATTTGTGATTTTGGTGTGTTGTATAAGGATGTTTAATATAAAAATTATATTGTCTCATATATCCTTTGTCTTTCACATGCTTCTTTATTTGTTATCATAATTGTTAGTCATCCATCATGGGGTCTTCGTTACTCATGTGTTTCCTTTCAAGTATTTTTTCTTCTAATCAGATAGTTTCTTTACATGGTTCCTTCCATTAAGGAGGTTAGTTTGCATGTTCCTGGAACATATCCATTTAAATGATATTTCCATGTACCAGTTCTTTTCCTTTTACTATTACCAACCTTTGATATGAGCTATATAATTATTTTGTCAGTGTAGTATACATTCTCCACCTTTCTCTTGCTTATGGCCATCTTGATAGTGGCAGTGGCTGGAGCATGTCCATTCCAATCAAGCCTCCTTTATAATTCAAGACATATTTACATATGTGTAGGAAATAATGTCTATAGATCAGGTACCATAAACAAAAATTTAACTATCATATTCCCCTTTGAACAGTAGATCGCGTCAACAACTATGTAATGAGAATGATGTTTTGATGCTATACTTGCAACTGGAGCAAGTCCAGCGACAATTCCCTTATTATAGTGTGCACCTTTCTTCATGTTGCACTTGGACAATGTCAATAATAGCTCTTGGTTGATCACCATGGATAGCATCTTGACCTTGTCCAACTGACAAAAAGCAAAGACCTCCTTGCCTCTATAGTAGTCCATACGGATCACCAAGAACTAATGTTGTTCTAGATGAACAAACAGGAAGGAGTTGTCCCCTTTTAGTTGGTGTACTAGCACCAACTTGCTCTCCCACAATTATTCTCCCTTTCTATGCCTCCCTTTAACGAGTAGAACTTGCTCGAGCTCTCTCAGTTAGCATATCCAGAGAATACAAAAATTTTCAGAGCAATTGATGTTGTGTCTAGGAAGCCCCCAGTACCCCTCTGTTTATAGGAGGGTCAGGTTCAAGGTTCCACTCTATGTGGGAGTCAAAGGGTACAAGATTTCATGAATTTTTTCCACATCATGTGAGTGGACAAATGATCGGTTGACAGTTGAACCAATCAGTTTGCATGTGAGTCGATCAGTTCAACCCTTGAACCAGTTATTTCATCATATTTCCCAATCACAATTGTATTGGCAACTAATATGCAATTAATTCATAAATGACGTAAATACTAATCCTTGATCCAATCAAATTGATCTGTGAACTGGGTGGTTCATCACATGAATCGGTCATTGACTGACCTTGAGCCAATCAGTTCACTCACTGAACTGGTTGGTTCATGCACTGGTTCAACCAATATTCAACCAATGCAATTTCCAATCAACCTGACACTCCAATCGATCGATCCAAAGTTTAGTCAATCAATTATTGTTCAAATCAAATACCTAAATACTTTAGTAATCAAGTTAAACATTATTCATGAATAAAATCCTATTCCAAGTGTTTCCTATGTGTGTGACCCTATAGGTTCCATGTTACATTGGCAGTGAATGTACATAACTAATTTATAACATCACAAGCAATGAGCAGTATCTAGCAACACATCATTGTTATCCAAGTAATTGAAAAGTTGCAGAACAACTTCAACCTACAATCTATAATTTATGTTATAGTGTTTGTATAGTTCCTTTATTTCTGATATTCATATTGAAATCAAGGCATGGAATCGTCATCCTCTTTAACGTTCAATCTATGTTCCTTGAACTAGAGCAGACTGTCTGAGATATATGTAAGATCAATATCACGCATTGACTCACATGATCGTGGCCATGCATTTCTTAATCTCGCTTCTCAAGTGGCCAGGATATCATACTCCCGTCGAAGGGACAAATCCCATCTACATTGCTCACAGTCATCCCCATGTGTCATAGTGCGCTCAATCATCCCCTTTACGGAAACCCTTATTCAAGGTCACGGTGATGATGTCAAAGTACACCAAACTACATGTGATGAGAGTAGTGACTTTAGGTCTAAGAACCACTATCACCACAAACACTATAAGAGATGATCATGACTACCAATCTTGGCTTCCATGTATCACTCTTATGGTGGGTTTGTGTGATATATTTTTCTCTAACAAGTAACTATGTTTTTGGTTTGATATCACATATCATGACTAATGAGATTCTATCATCAACCAGCACACATCTAGTCTTATGTATTATTGTTGTCTATCAGCCTTCCACAATAACATCTGACTAGGGACATAACAAGAATGTATATACTCTTGGCATATGTATGATCTTATTGTTAAGGTCATCAACTCAAAGACATACATCATTGAGTAATATCATTCTTTAGACATTTATTGTGTTATATCATTATCTCATAACTGAATTACAACAGAATAAATTGGAAGATTATTATTAATCAAATTAGTTATAAAATGTGTCATTTCAATCATCATATGATTAGATCTCTAGGAATACATACCAACAGACACCCACTTGCACTTAGATCCAATCACCAATGAACTTAATCCCAAGTGATCTAACATCACCTTCATGCTTCTGTTGTGAAAGTGCTTTTGTCAAGGGGTCAGTCATATTTTTCTCGCTTGGTACTCTACAAATCTTCACATCTCCTTGTTGTACGATATCTTGTATGAGATGGAACCACCTCTGTATATGCTTGGAATGTTGATGTGATCTGGGTTTCTTAGCTTATGCAATAGCTCCATTGTTGTCACAATATAGCTCAATTGCATCGCTGATGCTTGGAACCACCCCAAGTTCTGAGATGAAATTCTTGATCCAAATAGCCTCCTTTGATGTATCTGATGTAGCAATATACTCGACCTATGTTGTAGAATCCGCAAATGTGTCTTTCTTGGAACTTTTCTAGCTCATAGCTCCATTGTTGAGGAAAAAGACAAATCCAGATTGTGATTTGTACTCATCTTTGTTAGTTTGGAAGATTGCATCGGTGTAACCTTTACCATCGACTCTTCCTCTCTGTTGTAGACCAAAAACTGATCCTTAGTTCTTCTCAAGTACTTAAAGATGTTCTTCACGGTTGTATAGTGAGCATCACCTAGATCTAACTGATATCTTCTTGTCACTCTCAAGGCATATGAGACATTGGGATGAGTAAACAATATTGTGTACGGGATGAATCCAATTGCAAATGCATATGGAATCCTACTCATGTGTTCCCTTTCTTCACAAGAATTGGGACATTATGCTCTAGAGATGGTAACTCCATGAGTCATGGGTAGGTTTCCTCTCTTTGAGTCATCCATGTTGAACCTCTTCAACACTTTGTCAATGTATGCACTCTGACTTAGTCCAAGAAGACTTCTAGATCTATCTCTATAGATCTTGATTCCCAATATATATAATTTTTTTCATAAGTCCTTCACAGAAAATGTATTTCCCAACCAGGTCTTTACCATATGTAAAGTAGGGATGTCATTTCCCATCAATAGTATGTCATTGACATACAATATGAGAAATACAATCATACTCCCACTAACATTCTTGTACACACAAGGTTCAACTTCATTTTGAGTAAATTCAAATTTCTGACTATTCCAGATCTGAGATGCTTGTTCAATCTATAGATTGACATTTGTAGCTTACAGACTTTATTTTCATCATTTAGATTTATAAAACTCTCAGGTTGTTTCATGTACACATCCTCAAGAAGATTCCCATTAAGAAATGTGGTTTTAACATCCATTTTCCAAATCTCATAGTCGTGATAAGTTGCAATGACAAACATGATTTTGATAGACTTAACCGTGGCAATTGGAGAAAGGGTTTTGTCATAGTCAACACCTTGAACTTATTTGAAACCCTTTGCAACCAATTTGCCTTTTCCATACATGTCGGTCTTCTTCTCAAAGACCCATTTTCACCCTAGGGGTTTTACCCCCTCAGGAGGATTCACCAAGGACCATGCCTTGTTGATGTACATGGATTTCATCTCAAATCTCATGGACTCAAGCCATTTCTCATACTCTGGTCCCTTAGTGTCTTCTAGATAGGTTATTGTCTTATCATCTATGACCAACTCACTGCCTTCTTGAGTCATAAGATAACAAAATCTTTCAAGCTCAATGTGTTTCCTATTAGATCTATGAGGTTCCTATGTTACTTGAGGGATTTGAGACTACGATTTGTGATTCTCCTAGTTCCTCTTGTACATCTACTGGTTCAATGTTTTCTTGTTGGTTTAAAACATCTTCGAGTTCTACTTTCCTCCCAATGATTCCTTTAGAAATAAATTCCTTTTATAGGAATGCATCATCTCTGGCAACAAACACTTATTTTCATATAGGGAATAAAAGTAATATCCTTCAGTTTCCTTAGGATATCTAACAAAATAACATTTATCTGATTCAGGTCCAATTTTTCCCGAAAACTACTTTCTCACATAAGCTTCACAACCCCAAATCTTCATAAAAGACATGTTGGGATGCTTCCCATACCATATCTCATATGGTGTCTTTTGAACCAATTTAGATGGTACGCGGTTTAGTTTGAATATGGCAGTTTCAAGAGCATAACCTCAGAAGGTAGTCAGAAGTTTAGCTAAACTCATCATTGATCGCACCATATCTAGCAATGTGTGATTCCTTCTTTCAGATACACCATTATGCTATGGTGTTCCAGGTAGAGTTTATTGTGATATGATACCACAGGCTCGTAGAAGGTCCTTAAATTCTTAGCTTAAGTATTCTCCACCCTGATCAAAAGCCTTAATACTTTTGCCAAGTTGGTGTTGTACTTCATTCATGAAATCCTTGAACTTTTTAAGGGTTTTGAACTTATGTTTTAACAGATAAACATAACCATACCTAGTGAAGTCATTAGAGAAGGTAATGAAGTATTGACACCCACCTCTAGCATTTGTTCTAAAAGGTCCGCATACATCAGTATGTATGAGTCGTAATAGATCACTAAATCTCTCATTGTTACTAGTGAAGGGATTCTTGGTCATCTTGCCTGACAAATAGATTCACATGTATCTAGTTATTCAAAATCAAACAAGTCCAGATAATCATCTTTATGGAGTCTAGATATGTGATTCTCATTTATGCTCCCTAGACGAAAATGCCAAAGATATGTTTTGTTCAAGTTATTAAGTTTCAATCTTTTGGTATTTACGTTATAAGTATTTTTCTTTAGATCCACCAAATAAAGACCATAAGACATTGGGGCACTACCATAAAAGATCTCATCTTTTGAAATAGAACATCGATCATTCTTATTATGAAATTCATATCCATCCTTTTCCATACAAGATATGGAAATGATGTTTCTATATATGGTAGGTAAATAATAGTAGTTCTTTAAATCTATTACAAGCCTTGTGGGTAAAGATAAATTAAAGGTTCCAACTACAGTGGCAACAACTCTTTCTCTATTTGTGACTCACATTTTGACCTCACCCTTTCTTTAAGGCCTACTTTTCATATCATGCATATTGGAGCAGTAGTGAGATCCACATTTGGTATCTAGTGCCCAAAATGAAGAAGTAGATAAATTTATCTCAATAATGTATATACATGAGTGGAGATATCTATCCCCATCTTCTTCTTCCTGAATGCCTTCAATTATAGAGGATAGATTCCTCTTGTACTTTTCTTTCTCCTTATCTTGAGTGTTGAAGATATGAATTTATGCTTAGCCTCAAAACTCTTCCTGGCCTTTCTATCATCCTTGGACTTTACTATGTTGATCATCATACAAATTTGTCCATCTTCATTCTTTCTTTTTCATAATCAGCATGTCAAGCAAATCTAACAACGGTTTGGCCATGCCATTCAAGTGGTAACACTCAATAAAATGGATATATGATCCAGACAATGATTGTAGAATCATATTTGTGGCCAACTTTTGGCTCAAAGAGAATTTCAGTTCTTCTATATGTTCCACATGTCCAATCATATTGAGCATACAGGCCTCTATTGGATCTCATTGTGTCATCTTACACTCAAAGAGTGCCTTTGAGACATTGTACCTTTCTTGATTTATAGGATTATGGTTCACGTTCTTAAGATGTGTTATCCTCTCAAGTATCCCGATGTCTTCACACTACTCATGCAACACATAGTTCATGCATCTTTTTGTAAGGTGCTTTATGTCTAAGGCATCACTGGCATGCTTCTAGTAAGCATCTACCTCATCCCTAAGCACATCAGGAGCAGGTACTTCTAGCACTAGTTTATCTAGTACATAGAGCTTATGCTCATCAGTGAGAACCCTTCTCAAAGTCCAACTCATTCGTGGAAATTTTTTTTATTAAGCATCTCTTTCCTAATGACTGACTGCGACTATTATTTGATTGTCATTTGATTCTACAAGAGAACGTTTGCATTTTTTTCAAAACACTTCTTATTTGAATAAAAAAAATTTATATTTAATTAGATCTTTAATTAATTATCGCTCTTACTATTTTGTTCAAATTGACAGCCCTCACATATCAATTCAGAAGATTGTAGTGTACAACCTTCTAGTGAACTAAGATCCAAAATAATTGAATATTACCCGGATAATGCCAACGTCCATAATCAATCATTAAGGTAGACAACATTTTCCAATTGCATCTTTCCGCAATTCTTGAATAGATGGTATACGCAACTCTTTTCCATAGTCATTTGCATGCTTCTAGGTGCTTAATCTCATTAAGATCACCTAGTTAATCCTAACCCAAAATCCAACACTATAGTAATGCATCCTGCTTGGCATGCCAACATAGCTACCATCGCACTTCACGAGATGGACAACGCACCATGCTAGGCGTGTCCATGCATAGTCAATCAATTTTTCATGTGTGTTGTTGATGGAAAGCATCTTAGACTTAATATTCCATTGAGGGAGTTGTATTTATAAATACATATACATATCCAATCACCACATACTTATAGGATGTAGTGTATACATGCTATATCCCACAAATGAAAACATGCAATCAAAACTACAAGGAATGGTTATGGCCATACTATTGTAATTCCTTGGAGCCGGAAGGAATTATCATCGCCTAAGGTCTACATCATATGTGGAAATTTGTTGTTGATGAAGATATATGCTTGAACCAATATAGGTTGATCGGTACAACCGTGGAACTAATCATCTCACCTCTTGGTCCTTCAGTTGGTCCTCTGAATAGTCAGTTGGTCTCTAGTCTAAGATCTTCTGTATACCTCCAGTAGATTGGCTAAGCCATCATCCGATTGGTTCAGCTCCAGTTATCTCAGATGATTGGTTCAACTCCAGTTTTCCTCTGTCCTCCTTGGTCCTCTAGTTGGTCACTTTGTCTTTTGAAATGGGTGGCTCGTATGGCGCAAAACGTCTTCTTCATTGTAACAAGAATTAAACTATCCTAATACTATTACATATTACATGATAATATAGAAACCTCGAGCTACATTCACAGGGGTGCATAGGTAGGAGAGAATAATACTTTTACAATTAGAGAGAAGGTAGAGGTCAGTATGCAAACTAAGATATAAATATGAATAAACAAACACAACAACCATACATAGACATCTATGGTTATTGGCCATAACCATGCTACACCTCCACCATCAAGACCAGCTTTTAGGGCGACACACGTAAATTGTATATATATCATATATATTAGTTTGGGATCATATGTGGTTTTAATCAAATATGCACATTAATCAGTTTAAGTATTATCATCTTACATAATAAATAAATGAAAAATCAAAAATATGATCATAACAATTATCCTAAAACATAGTAAATTGATGTGGCTCTAATACCACTATAGGGAATTATGACAACAAAGCAGCCAACAAAATCAAAAAATTAACTGCCATATACCCCTTTGAACAGTAAATTGCATCAAAAACTATGTAATGGAAAGGATGGTTTCAAGGTTATACCTAGTACTGGAGGAATTCCAGTGGCAATTCCCTCGTTGTTGTGTGTGTCTTTCTTCAAGTTGCACTTGGACAAAGTCTGCAGTAGCTCTTGTTTGATCACCACATACAACAGCTTGATCTTATCCTCCTAGTGGTAGGCAACGGCCTCCTCACCTCTATAGTAGTCCACACGGATTGTTGGGTACTCCTGTCATTCTAGATGAATAGATGGGAAGGAGTTGTCCCCTTCTAGTTGGTCTACTAGCACTAACTTGCTCTCTCAGAATTGTTCTCCCTTGCTATCCCTCCCTTTATCGGGTAGCACTTGCTCTGTATCTCTCAGTTACCACAATTAGAGAAGACAACAATTGTTTGGGAAATTAATGTTGTGTCTAGGAAGCCCCCAATACCCTTTATTTATAGGAGGGTCGGGTTAGGGTTCCCAATCTATGCGGGATTCGAAGGGTACATGATTTCACAAATTTCTATATCATGTGAGAGGCAAGATGATTGGTTCATAGGTGAATCAATTGATTGGAATACAAGTCAATCAATTCAACCCTTGAATAGGTCATTTCATCATGTTTCCTAATCACAATTGTATTGACAATTAATATATAAATTGCATAACATGACACCAACACTAATCCTTGATCCAACTAATATTGATCTATGAACCAGGAAGTTCATCACATGAATTGGTCGTTTGACTGATCTTTAGCTGATTGGTTCACTCACTAAACCGGTCGGTTCATGCCCTGGTTCGACCAATATTCAGCCAATGCAATTTCCAATCAACCTGATACTCCAACTGATTGGTTCAACACTTGAACTGATCGGTCCAACACTTGAACTGGTCAGTTCAGAGTTCAGTCAGTCAATTGTTATTTAAATCAAATACCTAAATACTTTAGTAGTCAAGTTAAACATCATTCATGAATAAACTCATATTCTAACGGTTTCCTATGTGTGTGACCCTATAGGTTCCAAGTTATGTTGGCAGTGAATGTCCATAACTAGTTTATGACATCACAAGCAATGAGCAGTATCCAGAAACACATCATTGCTACCCAAGTAATTGGAAAGTTGGAGAACAACTTCAGCCTACAATCTATGATTGGTATTATAGTGTTTGTATAGTTCCTTTGTCACTAATATCCAGATTGAAGTCGAGTCATGGAATTGTTTGTTGGTATGTATGCCCATAGAGCAAGTCATGTGATGATTGTGATGGGATACTTTGTAAATGATTTGAATAATAATAAAGGCAATTTCTGATCTATATGTTTTAACTATTTCTGAGATGATAGTGTAACATGATAGATGTCTAAAGAATTGTTTACTCAATGACGTATGCTTTTAGGTTAAGGACCTAAACGATGAGATCATACGGATGTTAAGAGTATACATTCTTGTGTAGTCCCTAGTCGGTTGTTAGAGAACAACTGTACCGGGCAAACCCACCGTGAGAGTGACACATGGAACCATGATTTGGTAGTCACAGTCAGCTCTCACAGTGATGGTGGTGAATGTGATTCTTCGACCTGAAATCACTACACTCAACACATGTTGTTGGGTATACTTTGACATCATCAAACACAGTCCTGAAACATGGGTTGTTATAAAGGTGATGATTGGGTGACTTTGACACATGGGGCTTTTGAGGGGTGAGTGATAGATATGGGATTTGTCCCTCCTAAGGGAGTTTGATATCCATGGCCACTTGATGAGTAGGATTGAGAAAGGCATGTGCATGCATGTGTGAATCAATATGAGATATTGATGTCAAACACATCTCACCCAGTCTGCTCTGAGATCAAGAAAATGGATGAACGTTGAAAGGATGATTGTACCATGCCTTGAGTTCATTCAGAACATTAGTGACAAAGGAATTATACATTCGTTTTAACACCATTCACGGATTGTAGGATTGAAAGTTGTTCTCCAACTTTCTATTTCACTTGGGTAGCACTGATGTGCGACTAGGCACCGCTCTTTTGCTTGTGAAGTCATAAGTGTTATGGACTTTCACTGCCAACGTGAAATGGACATGTAGGGTCACACACATAGGATTTAACCTGGAATAGGAGTTTATCCACAAATGATGTTTAGATTGATTACTAAAGGAGTTTAGTAGTTAAATTAAACACTCGATCAATTGATAGCTCAATATCATAGTGTTCAAGGTGTTGGACAAATTGGTTAGAGTATCGGATTGATTGAAACTGCAATTGACTGATTTTGCATAGTCTGCACTTCCAACCGATCAACTCATGTGATGGACCAATCAACTCAGGTTGGTGAACCAATCGGCTCAAATGGTGAGACGATCGACTCATGTATCAATGATATGATCGGCTCAATTGTTGAACCGGTCAGCTCAATTGACCAACCGAGATCATTTGGAAAGTCAGAAGACTATTTTGCAAATACAATTTGTTTCACTTGTACAAATTCGATTTGGATAAGGATTAATATTTGATTAATCGAAAACAAATATGAAAGTCAATTTGAGTTGGACCAGGAGCATGAACCGATCGGCTCAGATGTCCCAAATGATCAGTTCAGGTGTGAACCGATCGGCTGAGGTCACCAACTGACCGTTTCATGGATGAAACGATCAGTTCAGCTGGCATAGTTGGTTGTTTTGTGGAAAATCTCAAACCCTTCTACTCTTGTTTAGTCCTGCATTGCCCGGGGTAGAGAACCATGTCCCATGACCCTCCTATATATATAGGGGTATTGGGGGCTTCTCAAAGTACAACTCAGAACACCAGTTGCTCTGCAAAGTTATCGTTCTCTCTGGTTTTGGTAACCAAGAGAGCCCGAGCAAGTACTACCCGATAAGGGAGGCACAGCAAGAGAAAGACAACTGTAGAAAAGCAACTGGTTACAGGAGAGTGTGTCAGTGACTAGTACGCCGATAGGAGGGTGCGACTCCTTCCAATTCCATGTGGGACAAGGAGATCAGAGTTCCAGGCAGTCTGTTACAACCCCGATTTTTGGGTTCATCTGGTGAGAAATGTAATTTCTCATATTAAAGATAATTGAACAAAGAATGGTATAATTTGTTTTGAATACATGGATTTGTTTACAATAGCCTTGATGTTTGTGTTGTGGGCTTTATTGGCTATTGGGCCCAAATAATAAAGAAAATTCAATTAGTAAATGAATAATGGAATATTTGAGAAACAAAATGAAATAGAAACCTCTAGAAGGAAAAAGGATGTAATCCAAGGATGGATTTCGTGCCTCTTGGGTTCCTTGGGATCCAAGGTGTCTAAAGTTTCATAGAGAAGGCAATAAGAAAAGAAAAGTTTAATTAAGTATTTCTTTATTAAGAAAGAAATTGAAAATAATGATAAAATGTAGAAAATGAGTGGAAAGAGGCATAAATGAGATTTCTTGGTGAAATTTCGTATCCATGAGGTTGCTAATATTAAAAGGGATGCCAATGAGGAAAATAAAAGAGAAATTAAGAGAAATACTCAAAAAGAGATATTTTAATGAGAAATAAATAAGATAATGTGAAATAATGCATAAAGATGCATCTAGAAGAATAATAAGTATCCAATAAAAAGAATTTTGAAATAATGGAGTGTCTTGGGATCCAAGGAGTCCCAATAAATAGGAAAGAAAGAGAAAATACCAAATTTGCAAAATAAGAGGATAATATGATACATAATTGATGAATTTTTGATATTATCAAAAGAGGTATTATTTCGGGGCCAATGAATTAAAATACAAGTACAAAGAACATAAAGGAGGAAAAACTAGGACTCCTTAATAACCAAGGATCATGAATAGAAAGGACATCTTTTAATTTAGAGAGAGGATTTATTATCCATTAAGGAAAGTGGGAGGGTATACTATTCTATCCTTCCTTGTTTGATGTGGGAATTACCCAATTAGGTATAAACATCTAATGAAACTAGAACCCCACGGACTCACAAGCCCTAGTGGATACAGACTATATATATATATGATCTACCCTAGTGGTTTGGGTAGTCTCTCCCCACAGAGGAACCCTAACGGTAGAGTTGTTTCCTTCACCCGTCACCTGTACTACACCCTCTCTCAATTTCATGGGAGGAGGGAACTCTCTCTTCTCTTTCTCTCAAGGCCTAGCCATGGAGTATGACAGCAGCGTGACTAGATGAGCAACGGGACGGCGTCATGGGGCACAACGTCTTGCGTCTAGGTAGGGAGAAGAGGGGGGCGAAAGGAAGCGAGGTGAAGGGACCTTTTTCATGGCCGACGAGGTCGTGCGATTTGGTCGAGGCTGCCGTCGGGTCTCCTAGAGGCACGACACAGGGACGCTCCCCTATGTTGACCCTCTTATACGAGGTTCAACATGTCATGGGGATGAAGGGCAGGCGATCTTGGTTGTTGTCTTCCCAGTAAAGAGCTCGGGGATGATGGAACCGGTGATCACGTCGTGCGGGCTGTGCAGCAGTCGGCGGAGAAGGGTCGAAGTCGTGTGCAACGCGGAGGTGAGCAAGAGATAGGAGTGCCAGCTAAGGTCTCCCACGAAGGTGATCCATCATCTCTGACTTCCACAAGGGGTTCCTGGGTAAGATCCTTGATCTCCTTTTCCATTTTAGACCTGTTGAACCTAAAGCGATCTGTGACCTTTACCTTCCTCTCCGGATCTCTACGGACACTTGCAGACCTCGGACCAAGTCCGGCAAGGTCAGGTGTGCCGCCTGAGGCCGACCGCATGTACCCTCAGAAGCAGGGAGTGGGGGAACTGCCCCTGCACCGATGAGCGATGGGCACGGGTTCGCTATGTCGCAAGGAAGGGGATGATCCTGGGTTAAATACCCAGGATACCCCTGAGTGCATAAAAAGCTTGAGCCACCATGGCAAGGGTAATATAGTCTTTTCGTTATAAACTTAACTGATTCGCAAATTAAATTACAAGCGACCTTAGATGTTGACGTGGCGACTAACTATTGGTCAGAATTAGATAACCTTGAAATAATTATAGTTAATTATTGGTAACTCTGATGGGGACATATAATATATGAAAGTTTCTTAGAAAAACGAGAGGAATCTAAATAAATTATTATCAGAACCTAATTATGCTTCCTGTTCTAAAAGTATAGGCAATACATGTTCTAATGGGTTTAATGTAAAAGAAAACCTAGATTTACCTTAATATGATGCTTAATTGAATAGATTCGTTCATGTTAGGCTAACACCTGATCTTGCCATGTATAATGAGTAAAACCCTGATAATGTTAAATAATGGACAATTCCATATTAGTGATTTTATATATGTTGCTTTAGGGTTTTGATACTAATGGGAACATCTTGAGATAATCTTAATGTTGATAATGTGAATTAAATGTAATGAGTCGTCTAATTTGCTTAAGATGATAATTAGGGTTTAACCTAATATGCATAAGTGAAATTGTAATTTTAGAAACTGTGATATGATGGAATTAGGGTTTGTAACCCTAATGCCTGGTCCAAACACGAGATAACTCTAAACCCTAGTTTAGGAGCAAATCTAGATCTGAGTAATGTAATGTGAATAAATGGTGACACATATGTAGTATGAATATTTCAGATTGAATGCATGTTGCTTGGATGTTTGTATATATTCTTAAAGTACATATGATGTTCTGCCACAGTTCTGCAATGGCATAAGGTATGTGGTTACGCTTATGAATAATCTCTCTAGTTTCACGGCGATTCCCGAAGTTTTAATCGGTTGCTTGAAAATAATTGTTGGTTGTTTATTTATTTCATGCAACTATAAAGTGACTATGATTATCACTATAAATGTGCATTTATAACTGACTAGATTTGGGTCCACCTCTATTGCTTTGAAAAGGCTAAAAAAAGGAGGTAATCCTAGAGCAAGGTCTAGGTTACCGAGAGTTAAAAATTGGGCTACCTACGTGTAGTGCCATGAGACTCATTAGCCTGCCATGAGTTAAGGAGTGGGCTACTTACGAGTAGTGCCATGTGACTCAACCCTAGAAATTGGTTCACTTATAGGTGGATTATGAGGGGTTTAATGGGGACAACAGAGAGGATAGGGTACTCTTGGATCGCGGAGTTATATCTAAAATGTAATCTTGGTTGTTAAATGATTAAATTGAATGATTACATTGTTAACGTATTTACATAATTATTGTTTCCCCCACATACTAGCTTCGGCTGACCGACATTTTGTTTGTCGGTGTTTTAGGTACAAGCCAAAAGGACAAACAGTAAATTGTCATATTGTGAAATACATGAAGTATAATACAAGGAGGATTAGTTAGAGTAGAATCCATAAGTGGATAGAAGTTTAGAAATCTAAGTTTTCAAAAAGGTATGCAAAAGTTTATTTTCTTACAGCTTTTCAGTTTAGTCTGTTAAAATTTAATAATTGTTTTTGGTTAATTGCCAAACCATTGATCCGGAAATTATGGGTGCGACTTCTACTTCTCGGTCTCCCTTAATTGGGGGTTACCGGAAGGTGGGGTCGTAACATTTGGTATCAGAGCGTAGGTTCCTCATTTAACCATTAATAGTTATTAAATTTTACAAACTCCATAGAACCCAAGGGAGTTATTAGAGGATTATCTGAAAGACGGATGTGTCTAGAAAAGGATCACGACCGGGGGCTGGCAATATTTTCCTCCGCACCGCTAGTCGGAATACGAGGACTCCCAGATCTATGTGACTGCCTGACCAAAGTCTTAGGGTATGAATCGAAATAAGATACCTTTAGGACTTCTCATCTTATTCATCCCTTCTCATCACAAAATTCTGATAAGGGCCTAAAGGATTAGGGTTTTCTTTCTTCTCCTCACCCTCTTGAGGTATGGGTAAGGTTAATAAGGTTTAAGGAATCCTCCACCAAATTAATAAAAAGCATGTAAATAAAATGTCATGGACATAAGCTTAATATATTAAGCACAAATTAAAGAATAGATACATGCTTAGTTCGTATGACATAAGTTGTCATGTCCTCAGAAAAGACCTGAGGCTAGACCTTCTTGTCAGGAGGATAAGTTAGTCTTGGAGATAGAGATCTCCATTGCAAGTAGAGACCTGGCACATCCTCTAAGGATGAGGCTAACCCTAACCCTAAGTGAAGGTTAGAGAGAGATGAGTTAGACCAGTTGTTTGAAAGGACATGCCTTTGGGATGCCATATGATCCATGGGTGACCTAGTACCTTTGGCAACCCAACCCTGGGAAGGGTCATGCATGTTAGGGTAAAGGATAGCTCTTTAGATGATGATGTTAGTGAAGGACCTTAGAAACCCTATGAGCTTATGCGAGTAGAGAATAGCATGCACCCAGGGTACGTTAGTAGTGTGAGCAAAGGGTTGAAACCCTAACCAGGAGAGTAGGAAGGATGGCCTATGAAATAAGCATAAAGGTCTATGGATAACCTTGAGCGAACATGAGTGGAACATAGACTTCACCAATGTAGATCATGATTTTGAGGATGATGCGACCTAAGTGGATGATATAGGTTGCCTCATGCATGATCCGTTAAGGCTGTTGATATCTTGGTTGCCTTTATAGGAACCAAACCCTAGAGAGAGGGTGGTGCTTCTGGTACCTATGTGCATGTGGACCGAAAGAGGTTTAGTAACAGGTTATGAGGCCTTGTACTTTGTTGGTTGTCCTTGAGGAGGACCCAACTCTAAGTGTTGCTCGAGTTGAAGGATGACAAGAAGTGCATGTCATGCCTTTTGCATGCTTGGTTCGTGGTTAAGAGATAGAGCATGCAGTTAGACACCTAAAAGTGAACCTAGGGTTCCTAGGCCTAAGAAGGGAAGTGGTGTACCTAATGCTCATGGTGAGAGTTGAGTTTCTATAAAAACGAGCATGGTACTTCTCATGTCGAGAAGGAAGGGAAGCCCCTTAAGTTTAAAGTATGTTTGATGAACCCCTCACAACTAAGTTGTTGATAAAGAAAGGTATGATCTTGATACAGCATTGAGGAAAGAGGACAAGTATGACCTAGCATGGTTCAGTAGGTGATCTTCTTATGCCTTAATAGCTTGCTAGGGTTAAGTAGGCTCATGTGGATGTAAACCCTAGACCTAAGAGATTTTGTGACCTTGTTGTCAAGAGATAGTTTTCCTCCCATCCTGGGAGAGGGACCCCTTTGGTAGGGTGTATATCAGTTTTGCTGGTTTAAGGTAACCTGAAGAGGTCTCATAGGATCTTGAGAAGCTAAGTGAAAAGTACATGGTATGAGAATGAACCTGCAGACCCATAGATATTCATCTCTAAGTACATGTGGATGTGTTACCATGGAGATAACCGGTATGGGGCCTGACCAAGGTATGCGGGTTGCCATGATCCCTATGAAAGGATGAAAGTCAGCCCATGAATGCAGAGAGAGAGAGAGGTGATGAAGGCTTGGGTAAGGTACTAAGTTGAACATGTACTATGATGGAGAATCCTAAGTCTATCCTAGGGTCAGGTGGGGATAAGACCGATGGAAGTAGGAGTTGCCTAATTCCCTAGTTGCACATGACCATAGGGTCGGGAGGTAACAGCTATCATTGTCTGAGGGCCATGGGTTAGGAGATTGATCACCTTCATGAACTCATGGGACCCAAAGGGAAGATGAGTAGGGCACTCTCTGGATGCTTAAGGGAAAAGGGATGACCCCTAAAGTGTCGGTACCCCCATGGACCTAGAGGAGGTGACCAAGGATTGTGTTTGGACCAAGTAGTTTCAAGACTAGTTTTCCATGGAAGTATATGTGATATCAAGATGAATGTAATGAAGTGACATATGTGGCACGTTTCAACTTAGATTTAAAGGTGTACCAGAAGGTGTATTGGCAAGGTGGGATGCACCATCTCTACTCTTGGACCAGGAAGAACTCTGTATTTGGACTGCAGCCAAATGCTTATTTCCTCTTGGTATGGGAGTGAGAGATAGGACAATATGCATGCCATCCACCAAGGTTAAAAGATGATGAGAGTTGGAACGTTGCTATGAGGTATGAGGACAGATAAGATAACATACTCGGGTAAGGTGAATGATACATGGATGGTTTGCACATGCTAAAGAGAAATAAGGTAGTTATCTTATAAGGATGTTTTTATCATGAGCTATGTGGAACTTGCAAGTTATACAAGGTTGAGTTTGATCATCATGAGGACGAGCCCAGAGTTTTCTCGATGAAGATAGTTTTAGAGTCGAGATGAGATGATAAGTGGAATACATGAAGGTGTATGTCTCTAACATTACCTCATACCTAAGGATGAGAATTGGTAATGGATGCTCTGGTTGAGATATATCTGCCTAGTTTGGCTAGAAGAAGTTGTAAGACTAACCCTAAGTTTGGAAAAGAAGATATGTTTGGCTAAACACTCTGATGTAACGAGATCAGTTAATAGTTGTTTGGTTAGCTAGTCTAGTCCTTGATACAATGAAAGGATGGTGGTAGAACCTCAGGTGCACTTCTTTGGAAAAGAAGGTGATAAAGCCCTGATGAGAGTGGTTTAGGGTTTAAGAGAATCAATCTTAAGGAATCATGACATACAGAAAATCATGATTGAAGATCTCCATGCACCATGGTACTACCAAGGTAATAAGTGACAGTAGTATTTTAGATGCCTAAGATAAAGTTGCATGTGGTATATGGCCATGCAAGCTGAGGGAGAAGGATGAATATCAGTTACCCAGTGCATTGATAAAGAGTCCCCAAAGAGAAAGGGAGTGCATCACTATGGATTTTGTAAGTCTCCCCTAGACCAAGGAAGGTCAAGATGCAATGTGGGTTGTGGTAGATCGTCTTACCTAGATGACATGAGATAGAAAGAGTACTGTCAAGGGACAGATTGGGTTGAACCACTTATGAGGGGGATGGTTCAACTACACCATGATGTGAGCTCAAAGGTTCTTGAGTTTGACCTAGAGGTTCACTTCCATAAAGTGGAAGTAGGTACATGAAGAACTCGATGTTAGTGTAGTTTATCACCCCTAACTAATGGTTAGTATGATCCAGACTAAAGGGTCTGATGAGAGAATATGTGCTCATTCAGGGTGATTGCTAGAGACAGTTCTTGTCCTATGCAAGATGTGAAGATAACCACCATAGCCAGTGTCGGGATTTAAAGAAGCTCTGTAAGAGAGGTTGTGTCGGTCACCACTTCAGTAAGGTGATGTTGGTGAAAGGACCACGTGATGGTTAGAAAAGGGTCATAGTGTGTGCAAATGAAGTTGATTTGATCATTCAATGGCTGAAAGGAGCCCAGGGATGACATGAGTCGTAAGATGATGCAAAGTAGACTGACATGCAGTTCATTGTGGGAGACATGAAAATCCGACCCCTCTAAGTTATAGCTAAGAGAGATGAATCCCCGATACATGGGTCCATTGAGATGGACTGGTGGAGGAGGTTAAGTTTGACCTTACCCCTCAGGATAAAGTAATGTGTGATGAGTTCCATGTGTCCAATTTAGAGCACTATGTGAGGTACCCCGACCATGTGCTGAGTAATGAACCTAGTGAGCCCCAAGGGAGGCTGAAATGGCCTGAGTCACCTGTGCAATTTATAGATGACAGGATGAAAGAACTCAGAGAAAAGAATATGTGATGATAAAGGTTCTTCGAAAGCGCCATGAGTACGGTAAAGCCACATAGGGGCCAATGATGGACATGGAAAAGTCTTATCCTGAATTGTTTGTTTGCTTGATAGAATTTTGAGGACAAAATTCCTATAAGAGGGGAAGGATGTTACAACCCCGATTTTTGGGTTCATCTGGTGAGAAATGTAATTTCTCATATTAAAGATAATTGAACAAATAATGGTATAATTTGTTTTGAATACATGGATTTGTTTACAATAGCCTTGATGTTTGTTTTGTGGGCTTTATTGGCTATTGGGCCCAAATAACAAAGAAAATTCAATTAGTAAATGAATAATTGAATATTTGAGAAAAAATGAAATAGAAACCTCTAGAAGGAAAACGGATGTAATCCAAGGATGGATTTCGTGCCTCTTGGGTTCCTTGGGATCCAAAGAGTCTAAAGTTGCATAGAAAAGGCAATAAGAAAAGAAAAGTTTAATTAAGTATTTCTTTATTAAGAAAAAATTGAAAATAATGATAAATGTGGAAAATGAGTGGAAAGAGGCATAAATGAGATTTCTTGGTGAAATTTCGTATCCATGAGGTTGCTAATATTAAAAGGGATGCCAATGAGGAAAATAAAAGAGAAATAAAGAGAAATCCTCAAAAAGATATATTTTAATGAGAAATAAACAAGATAATGTGAAATAATGCATAAAGATGCATCTAGAAGAATAATAAGTATCCAATAAAAAGAATTTCGAAATAATGGAGTGTCTTGGGATCCAAGGAGTCCCAATAAAGAGGAAAGAAAGAGAAAATACCAAATTTGCAAAATAAGAGGATAATATGATACATAATTGATGAATTTTTGATATTATCAAAAGAGGTATTCTTTCGAGGCCAATGAATTAAAATACAAGTACAAAGAAAATAAAGGAGGGAAAACTAGGACTCCTTAATAACCAAGGATCATGAATAGAAAGGACATCTTTTAATTTAGAGAGAGAATTTATTATCCATTAAGGAAAGTAGGAGGGTATACTATTCTATCCTTCCTTGTTTGACGTGGGAATTACCCAATTAGGTATAAACATCTAATGAAACTAGAACCCCACGGACTCACAAGCCCTAGTGGATACAGACTATATATATGATCTACCCTAGTGGTTTGGGTAGTCTCTCCCCACGGAGGAACCCTAACGACAGAGTTGTTGCCTTCACCCGTCACATGTACTACACCCTCTCTCGACTTCATGGGAGGAGGGAACTCTCTCTTCTCTTTCTCTCAAGGCCTAGCCATGGAGTATGACAGTAGCGTGACTAGATGAGCAATGGGACGACATCATGGGGCACAACGTCTTGCGTCTAGGTAGGGAGAAGAGGGGGCGCAAGGAAGCGAGGTGAAGGGACCTTGTTCATGGCCGACAAGGTCGTGCGAGTTGGCCGAGGCTGCCGTCGGGTCTCCTAGAGGAGCGAGGCAGGGACACTCCCCTACGTCGACCCTCTTATATGAGGTCCAGCATGCCGTGGGGATGAAGGGCAGGCAATCTTGGTCGTTGTCTTCCCAGTAAAGAGCTCGGGGACGATGGCACCGGTGATCACGTCGTGTGGGTTGTGCAGCAGTCGGCGGAGAAGGGTCGAAGTCGTGTGCAATGCGGAGGTGAGCAAGAGATAGGAGTGCCATCTAAGGTCTCCCACGAAGGTGCTCCATCATCTCTGACTTCCACAAGGGGTTCCTGGGTAAGATCCTTGATCTCCTTTTCCGTTTTAGACCTGTTGAACCTAAAGCGATCTGTGACCTTTACCTCCCTCTCTAGATCTCTACAGACACCTGCATACCTCAGACCAAGTCCGGCAAGGTCAGGTGCGCCGCCTGAGGCCGGCCACATGTACCCTCAGAAGCAGGGAGTGGGGGAACTGCCCCTGCGCCGACGAGCACTGGGCGCGGGTTCGCTATGTCGCAAGGAAGGGGATGATCCCGGGTTAAATACCCAGGATACCCCTGAGCGCATAAAAAGCTTGAACCACCATGACAAGGGTAATATAGTCTTTTCATTATAAACTTAACTGATTCACGAATTAAATTACAAGGGACCTTAGATGCTGACGTGGCGACTAACTATTAGTCAGAATCAGATAACCTTGAAATAATTATAGTTAATTATTAGTAACTCTGATGGGGACATATAATATATGAAAGTTTCTTAGAAAAATGAGAGGAATCTGAATAAATTATTATCAGAACCTAATTATTCTTCCTGTTCTTAAAGTATAGGCAATACATGTTATAATGGGTTTAATGTAAAAGAAACCTAGATTTGCCTTAATATGATGCTTAATTGAATAGATTCGTTCATGTTAGGCTAACACCTGATCTTGCCATGTATAATGAGTAAAACCCTGATAATGTTAAATAATGGACAGTTCCATATTAGTGATTTTATATATGCTGCTTTAGGGTTTTGATACTAATGGGAACATCTTGAGATAATCTTAATGTTGATAATGTGAATTAAATGTAATGAGTCGTCTAATTTGCTTAAGATGATAATTAGGGTTTAACCTAATATGCATAAGTGAAATTGTAATTTTAGAAACTGTGATATGATGGAATTAGGGTTTGTAACCCTAATGCCTGGTCCAAACACGAGATAACTCTAAACCCTAGTTTAGGAGCAAATCTAGATCTGAGTAATGTAATGTGAATACATGGTGACACATATGTAGTATGAATATTTTAGATTGAATGATTGTTGCTTGGATGTTTAGATATATTCTTAAAGTACATATGATGTTCTGCCACAGTTCTGCAATGGCATAAGGTATGTAGTTACGCTTATGAATAATTGCTCTAGTTTCACGGAGATTCCCAAAGTTTTAATCGGTTGCTTGAAAATAACTGTTGGATGTTTATTTATTTCATGCAACTATAAAGTGACTATGATTATCACTATAAATGTGCATTTATAATTGACTAGATCCGGGTCCACCTCTATTGCTTTGGAAAGGCTAAAAAAAGGGGGTAATCCTAGAGCAAGGTCTAGGTTACCTAGAGTTAGAAATTGGGTTACCTACGTGTAGTGTCATGAGACTCATTAGCCTGTCATGAGTTAAGGAGTGGGCTACTTACGAGTAGTGCCATGTGACTCAACCCTAGAAATTGGTTCACTTATAGGTGGATCATGAGGGGTTTAATGGGGACAACATAGAGGATAGGGTACTCTTGGATTGTGGAGTTATATCTAAAATGTAATCTTGGTTGTTAAATGATTAAATTGAATGAATACATTGTTAACGTATTTACATAATTATTGTTTCCCCCACATACTAGCTTCGGCTGACCGACGTTTTATTTGTCGGCATTTTAGGTACAAGCCAAAATGACAAACAGTAAATCGTCATATTGTGAAATACATGAAGTATAATACAAGGAGGATTAGTTAGAGTAGAATCCATAAGTGGATAGAAGTTTAGAGATACAAGTTTTCAAAAAGATATGCAAAAGTTTATTTTCTTACAGCTTTTCAGTTTAGTCTATTAAAATTTAATAATTGTTTTGGTTAATTGTCGAACCTTTGATCCTGAAATTATGGGTGTGACTTCTACTTCTCGGTCTCCCTTAATTGGGGGTTACCGGAAGGTGGGGTCGTAACACTGTCTGTGTGGACGACTGCAGAGGCGGGAGACTTCTACCGCTCAGAGGACAGCTGTCAATCTCGACAATCCCGGTGAGACCAGGAGCTGCACAAACACCGTCCAAAACCGGAGGTGAAGACTGCACAAGTCGTGAGGTAACGTCGTCGAGCAAGCCTCGGGATAAGGTATGCCTCTACAAACCATCCTTCCTATTGTATAGACATTGACGCGATTCCTTTATTCTGGGTTTGGGAGAAGAAAATTTTTGTTTCCGCTACCTTCTCTATCTCCCCTAAAATCCAACAGTGGTATCAGAGCCACGTCAATTGCTCTATACTTTAGGATTATCGATGTGATCGATTTTGGTTTGCCGCCTTTATTTATTGCATACAATGTGAATAAAATTAGCTTTATGAATGTCCAATCCTAAATTCACAAATCCCAATATACATATATGATATGTAATATGAATGCACTCGATACGCGTCGCCCTTAAACGAGTTTTGTGGTGGATGTATAGCATGGTTATGGCCAATAAACCCTATGTATATGTGCTTTGTTGAATGTGGTTGCTTGCATCTCGATCTGCGCACTGATTCCCTATGTCATATTCCTGATGTAACTCGAGATAACTCGAGATTTCTTTCCTACCTTTGTCCCCCCCCCCCGAATGTAACTCGGGATTTCCTTTTTCAAATGTAAAATTGGATAGATTTTTATTTCCTATTATGTCAAAGAACGGCGGACTTTTGAAGATCGGTTTGAGGAGCGGGACGAGCGGGTGGCGGCCTGAGGAGATGCATGATGACTAGTGAACCGATCGGATGGAGGCGCCAGTAAATCGACTGGTGGCACCCAACCGACCGGCCTGATGGCGAGCAGATCAATCATGGAGATGAGTTGATCAAACCCAGAAAGGCAAAGCACAGAGTTCATCTTGTACTAGTTGCATGTGATGTGGACCTAGATGACTGTGATTCCTCTTGGCTCGAGGAATCACATTAGGATGGCCATAATCATTGCTTTTATCATTTTGCATGTTTTCTGTGGAATATAGCATGTATATGATACTTACTATATTGTGGTGATTGGATATGTATATGTACCTATAAAAACCAAATCCCTCATTAAATATTAAAGTTTTAGATGCATTCCAAATGTGACACACATGAAAAGCTTGATCGGCCAAGTGTGGGCACGCCCTAATGTGGTACACCATCTATCTCATGGAAGTGTGAAGGATGGATATGTGGGTTTGCCCTAG
This sequence comes from Alisma plantago-aquatica, assembly GCA_963693085.1. Classification (NCBI taxonomy): domain Eukaryota; kingdom Viridiplantae; phylum Streptophyta; class Magnoliopsida; order Alismatales; family Alismataceae; genus Alisma; species Alisma plantago-aquatica. The sequence continues at coordinate 1,285,430,377 of OY856409.1, forward strand.
CAGGGTGCATATTCATCGTGTTGGCTTTGGGTCAGACTTAACAAGGTGACCTAGATAGGATCTAGCACCTTGAGGCATGGAGCTGATCATGGAAAGGAGTTGTGCATGACATCTTTCAAGAGTTGCATATGATGCAATTGGAAAAAGTTGCCTACCTGGAAGATCTGAGTTGTGGGTGACAGCCCTAGCTGGTCCATGACTTAGAGGATTTCAGGATCTTGACCCACTAGAATATTGTACGCTACAGTCTTCCGAATTTATGGTGAGGGCTGTCAATTTAAATCAAAATAGTGGGAACGGTAATTAATTAAAGGCATAATTAACTATTGTTAAATTTTATTCAAATCAAAAGGATTTTTGACAAATGCAATTTTCTCTTGTAGAATGGCAAAAGAATCATCTTTTAAAATGGGCAAATTAATTGAGAATAAATTCCATAACTGGTTGGGGATTGTGAGAAGTGTTCTGCACAATCCAAAAATATCGGTAGCCTTTGAATCCACTCTATGTGTGCTTAAGAAGAAGGATAGTTCATTGATGGAGATCAATGGAACAAAGTCTAAGGACAATGGTGAGGGAGAGAAGGGTTCTCTCGCCAAACCAATGTCAGAATCTTATGTGCTCAAAACATGGAGAGGATGGAAGGAACAATGGAAGAATAAGTGAGAGATAGAGATCTCTACTTCTGGTTTATATGTTATAGAGATTAACTTTACTACTTCTTTATCATGGGTACTTGATACCGGATGTGGATCTCACATTTGTTCAAATGTGAAGGATCTTAAAAGAAGTAAGCCTTTAGGGAAAGGCGAGGTTGAACTATGTGTTTCCAATGGGGAATGAGTTGCCGCCAGTGCCATAGGAACCTATGAGTTAACTCTACCTAGTGGGCTAATAATAGAGTTGAAGAACTGCTATTATGTACCTGCCATCAATAGGAATATCATTTCTGTTTCTTGTTTGGACAAGGATGGTTTTGAATTTCTTATTAAGAATGGAAAGTGTTCCATTTCAAAAGATGAGATCTTTTATGGTAGTGCCCAATGTCTTATGGTCTATACTTGATAGATCTAGAGACAAGTGTATATAACGTAAACACCAAAAGGCAAAAACTCAACAACTCAAACAAAATATATCTTTGGCATTATTGTCTAGGGCACATAAATGAGAAGCGCATTTCTAGACTCCATAAAGATGGTTATCTAGACTCTTTTGATTATGAATCAATAGAGACATGTGAATCTTGTTTGTTGGGAAAGATGACCAAGACTCCCTTTTTAGGAAAAGGTGAGAGAGCTAGTGATCTATTAGGACTCATACATACTGATGTATGTGGGCCTTTTAGAACTAATGCCAGAAATGGGTATCAGTACTTCATTACCTTCACTGATGACTTCAGTAGGTATGGCTATGTGTACCTGATGAAACATAAGTCAGAAACCCTTGAAAGGTTCAAGGATTTCATGAATGAAGTATAGAACCAATTTGGTAAAAGTATTAAAGCACTTCGATCCGATCGAGGTGGAGAATACTTAAGCCAGGAGTTTGAGGACCTTCTGTGAGCCAGTGGTATTGTATCACAATGGACTCTGCCTGGAACACCACAGCATAACGGTGTGTCTAAAAGAAGGAATCACACTTTACTGGATATGGTGCGATCAATGATGAGTTTTTCCGATCTTCTGATTTCCTTCTGGGGTCATTCTCTTGAAACCGCCACGTTTACACTTAACCGAGTACCATCTAAATCAATTCAAAAGACACCATATGAGATATGGCACGAGAAGCGTCCCGACTTGTCTTTTATTAAGATTTGGGGTTGTGAGGCTTATGTCAGGAAAATGTTTCCTGATAAGCTTGGACCCAAGTCAGATAAATGTTATTTTGTTGGATACCCCAAGGAAACGAGGGGATACTATTTATACCACCCTACTGACAACAAAGTGTTTGTTGCTAGGACAGTTGTATTCCTAGAAAAGGAATTTATTTCCAGAGGAAACAGTGGGAGGAAAATAGAGCTTGAAGAGGTTCAAGCCCAACAAGAAAACAATGAACTGGTATATGTACAAGAGGAACACAGAGATTCACAAGGTGTTGTGGAATCTCAGTCTCCTCAAGTAACACAAGGACCTCATAGATCTAGTAGGATACGCCTTGCACTTGAGAGGTTTGGATACCTTGTGACTCAGGAAGGCGATGAATTGATCATAAATGATGATCCAACTACCTATCTAGAGGCTATGGAGGGACCAGATTCTGAGAAATTGCTTGAGGCCATGAAATTCGAGATGGAATCCATGTACTACAACAAAGTATGGACTTTGGTGGAACCACCTGAAGGGGTAAAACCCATAGGGTGCAAGTGGGTCTTCAGAAGAAGACCGACATGGATGGAAATGTGCAAACTTATAAAGGCAGATTGGTTGCAAAGGGTTTCCGACAAGTTCAAGGTGTTGACTATGACGAAACTTTTTCTCTAGTTGCCATGATTAAGTCCATCAGGAATATGCTTTCTATTGCGGCTTACTATGACTATGAGATTTGGCAAATTGATGCTAAAACTGCATTCCTTAACGGGAATATAAATGAGGATGTGTACATGATACAACTTGAAGGTTTTATAGATCCAAAGAATGCAAATAAAGTCTGTAAGCTACAAAGGTCAATCTATGGATTGAAGCAAGCATCTCGGAGTTGGAATCTTCGATTTGATGAGGAAGTCAAAGTGTTTGGCTTTATTGAAAATGAAGATGAACCTTGTATGTACAAGAAGGTTAGTGGGAGCACGGCCACATTCCTCATATTGTATGTGGATGACATACTATTGATGGGGAATGATGTCTCATCCTTAGAGAAGGTAAAGACTTGGCTTTGGAATACTTTCTCAATGAAGGACTTAGGAGAAGCATCCTACATTCTAGGAATTAAGATCTATAGAGATAGATCTAAAAGGCTTCTCGGACTAAGTCAAAGCATGTACATTGACAAAGTGCTGAAGTGGTTCAGCATGGAGAACTAAAAGAGAGGCAACATCCCTATGCTACATGGAGTCACCGTCTCTAGAGCTCAATGTCCCCAATCTTGTGAAGAGAGGGAGTGTATGAATGGGATCCCATATGCATCATCCATCAGATCCATCATGTACGCTATGTTGTGCACACGCCCTGATGTCTCGTATGCCCTCAGCATGACGAGCAGGTACCAGTCAGATTCCGGGGATGCTCACTAGACAGCCATAAAGAACATTCTCAAGTACTTGCGAAGGACTAAGGATCAGTTTCTTGTATACAACAGTGAGGAATAACTGGTTGTAAAGGGTTACACTGATGCAAGCTTCCAAATCGACAAAGATGATTACAGATCGCAATCAGGATTTGTGTTTTGCCTAAATAATGGAGTTGTGAGCTAGAAGAGTTCTAAGCAAGAAACAGTTGTCGATTCTACTACAGAGGCTGAGTATATTGATGCTTCACATGCAGCAAAGGAAGTTGTGTGGATCAGGAAGTTCATCTCTGAACTTGGTGTAGTTCCCAGTAGCTATGATGTAATTGAGCTTTATTGTGACAATAGTGGAGCTATTGCTCAAGCTAAGGAGCCCAGATCACATCATCGGTCCAAGCACATACTGTGGCGCTTCCATCTCATACGAGAGATCGTACAGCGAGGAGATGTGAAGATTTACAGAGTACCACCTGAAGACAACATAGTTGATCCACTAACTAAGGCCCTTTCTCTGTAGAACCATGATGGTCATGCTAGGTCACAAGGACTGAGGTTCCTAGGTGACTGACTCTAACTGCAAGTGGGAGTTTGTTGGTATGTATGCCCATAGAGCAAGTCATGTGATGATTGTTATGGGATACTTTGTAAATGATTTGAATAATAATAAAGGAAATTTCCGATCTATATGTTTTAACTATTTCTGAGATGATAGTGTAACATGATAGATGTCTAAAGAATTGTTTACTCAATGACGTATGCTTTTAGGTTAAGGACCTAAACGATGAGATCATACGGATGTTAAGAGTATACATTCTTGTTTAGTCCCTAGTCGGTTGTTATTGTGGAAATAACCATAGACATCAATAACACTAAAGACTAGATTGTGTGTTGGTTGATGACAAAATCTCATTAGTCATGATATAGTAATATCAAACCAAGCACATAGGTACTTGTTAGAGAACAAGTGTACCGGACAGACCCACCGTGAGAGTGACACATGGAACCATGATTTTGTAGTCACAGTCAGCTCTCACAGTGATGGTGGTGAATGTGAATCTTTGACTTGAAATCACTACACTCAACACATGTCGTTGGGTACACTTTGACATCATCAAATGTAGTCCTGAAACATGGGTTGTTATAAAGGTGATGATTGGGTGACTTTGACACATGGGGCTTTTGAGGGGTGAGTGATAGATATGGGATTTGTCCCTCCTAAGGGAGTTTGATGTCCATGGCCACTTGATGAGTAGGATTGAGAAAGGGCATGTGTGTGCATGTGTGAATCAATATGAGATATTGATGTCACACACATCTCACCCAGTCTGCTCTGAGATCAAGAAAATGGATGAATATTGAAAGGATGACTGTACCATGCCTTGAGTTCATTCAGGACATTAGTGACAAATGAATTATACATTTGATGTAACACCATTCACGGATTGTAGGATTGAAAGTTGTTCTCTAACTTTCTATTTCACTTGGGTAGCACTGATGTGTGACTAGGCACCGCTCTTTTGCTTGTGAAGTCATAGTGTTATGGACTTTCATTGCCAACGTGAAATGGACCTGCAGGGTCATACACATAGGATTTAACCTGGAAGAGGAGTTTATCCACAAATGATGTTTAGATTGATTACTAAAGGAGTTTAGTAGTTTAATTAAACACTCAATCAATTCATAGCTCAATATCATAGTGTTAAAGGTGTTGGACCAATTGATTAGAGTATCGGATTGATTGAAACTGCAATTGACTGATTTTGCACAGTCTGTACTTCCAATCGATCGGCTCATGTGATGAATCGATCGGTTCAGGTTGGTGAACCGATCGGCTCAACTGGTAAGACGATCGGCTCATGTATCAATGAGACGATCGACTCAATTGTTGAACCGGTCGGCTCATGTGACCAACCGAGATTGTTTGGAAAGTCAGAAGACTATTTTGCAAATACAATTTATTTCACTTTTACAAATTCAATTTGGACAAGGATTAATATTTGATTAATCGAAGAAAAAAATATGAAAGTCAATTTGAGTTGGACCAGGAACATGAACCGATCGGCTCAGATGTCCCAAACGATCGGTTCAGGTGTGAACCGATCGACTGAGGTCACCAACCGACCGTTTCATAGATGAAACGATCGGTTCAGCTGGCGCAGTTGGTTGTTTTGTGGAAAATCTCAAATCCTTCTATTCCAGTTTAGTCCTGCATTGCCCAGGGTAGAGAACTCTGTCCCATGACCCTCCTATATATAGGGGTATTGGGGGCTTCTCAAAATACAACTCAGAACACCAGTTGCTCTATAAAGTTGTCATTTTCTCTGGTTTTAGTAACTGAGAGAGCCCGAGCAAGTGTTAACCGATAAGGGAGGCACAGTAAGGGAAAGACAACTGCAGAAAAGCAACTGGTTACAGGAGAGTGTGTCAGTGACTAGTACGCCAATAGGAGGGTGTGACTCCTTCTAATTCCTTGTGGGATAAGGAGATCGGAGTTCCAGGCAGTCTGTGTGGACGACTGTAGAGGCGGGAGACTTCTGCCGCTCGGAGGACAACTATCAATCTCGACAGTCCTGGTGAGACCAGGAGCTGCACAGACACCGTCCAAGACCGGAGGTGAAGACCGTGCAATCCGTGAGGTAACGTCGCCGAGCAAGCCTCGGGACAAGGTACGCCTCTACAAACCATCCTTCCTATTATATAGACGTTGACGCGATTCCTTTATTCTGGGTTTGGGAGAAGAAAATTTTTGTTTCCGCTGCCTTCTCTGTCTCCCCTAAAACCTAACATTGTCATCCTCTTTAATGTTCAATCTTTGTTCCTTGAACTAAAGAAGACTGTGTGAGACATTTGTAAGCTCAATATCACATATTGATTCACATGAGCATGGCCATGCATTTCTTAGTCTCTCTTATCAAGTGGATAGGATGTCATACTCTTGTTGGAGGGACAAATCCCATCTACATCACTCACAGCCAACTCCATGTGTCACAGTACACCCAATCATCACCTTTATGGAAACCCTTATTCAAGGTCACAGTGGATGATGTCAAATTACACCGAACGACGTGTGATGAGTGTAATGACTTCATGTCTAAGAACTACAATCACCACCAACATTGTAAGAGATGATCCTGACTACTAAACATGGCTTCCATGTATCACTCTTATGGTGGTTTGTTTGATGCACCCCTCTCTAATAAGTATCTATGTGTTTGGTTTGATATACATATCATGATTGATGAGATTTTGTCATCAACCAACACACTCTAGTCTTATGTGTTATTGTTGTCTATCAACCTTCCATAATAACTTATGAGTAGGGACATAATAAGAATGTATATAATCTTGACTTTTGTATGATCTCATTGTTCATGTCATCAACCCGAAGACATACGTCGTTGAGTAATATCATTCTTTAGATATTTTTTATGTTACATCATTATCTCATAATTGAAATTAAATATAATAAATTGTAAGATTTCCTTTATTATTAATCAAATTAGTTACAAAATATGCCATTACAATCATCATATGTTTGGCTCTCTCGGCATACATACCAACAATATGATGCTCTTATCCTGATCATGATTTAATTATTAGTAGATTTTTCCCTTTGTATTGCAAACAACTTCTATATAGAGATAGTTCTTCTCTAATCATGTTGTCTTATCTATTAATTCTTCAATGGAAGAGAGAAGTCTTATCCTTACTTACCATTATATTATATAAAACTTCATATTTCATTATATCCACTATTACTTTTCCTTAGTTTGAACAACGCTAATCTTAGCTTTAGGGTTTTGTCCTTCTCAACTCAATTTGAACGTATTTATACTCCTCATTACCGATCATAGTGGAGCATCATATCCTTAATTTACTAAAACTACCAAACATTTTACACCTTGTAATTCCTTATCTAATCCTTCCTTAAATTATTTTTCAGTATTTTCCATCCCCGCACCATTCATATATACGCATTTATGAAATAAACTTCTCTTGCCTCCTCATTTTACCTTGTTGTGGGTTTATAATTCTTTCATGCACATTTCCTTGAGGACTAAACTCTTATTTTCCATATGTACACTTCTATATATGATTGTTATGTCATGTATGCTTTAATAAAACTTTGTTTTTAGTCTAAGACAATCTCATATTACAACACTTTTTACTCATGATTTTTCATCTTTAACTCACAAGTCCACCTCATTTCACATATATATCATATGATATGGAATCTATTTAAATTCTTCTTATAATATACTTTGCATATGAATTTATGTATCAAAGTCCATTAATCATATGCATTTTCCTTAGGTTTCTCCTTATTATTATACACTATAAAGTCAAGAAGTACTAAATTGCTTCTCCTTGATCTCACCATTCCTTATATTTTGAATTGAACTTCTAGGGCTTATCTATTTAAAGTCATTCTTCAAGTTTTAGGAATTCCCTTTTATTTCAATTATATTCATCTAAGCACTGCTTCTTCTATATTTCCAGTAAATCAAGATATCTTAGGAATTCATGGTCACAAAGATATATATTCCTCATACATGTAGTCTCATGGTTCAATCCATTCATTCTATCAGATGTGAACTTATTTTTGCTAAGATTTTTTAGACTTTTTCCATGTTTCATTTCTCTCATAATATTTTATTACATCCTTTCATCATAGTCTTGTTTCTTATTATGCTCTATTACTATTTTCAACTATTAGCTTGGTTAGTCAACTAGAATGATAAGAACCATAGAATTCCGTACTCACTCTCTCCCAGTGGTTAGACACCTAAACAAGGTGCCCAAATATTGACTTCAAGTTATATGTGTAATTCTCATGGCATGTTCTTCACTTGAGTTATTATTTTGCAACTTGGTTCATATTATCCATGTAAACTCATTTAACCTAATATTTGATGCCACACTATGAGAACCACCATTATACTCAAACCCTAACATTATTACTAGCATAAATACCCAGATAAAAACTCCTCTTAAGCTAAAACACATAAAAACTTGATAGAAAGGTGAGTACAAAACTTAAGTAGTTTTTTTCCTTCTTAAACAAGAAGTGCATTTGTCAAGAGAAACATTCAATCAAATAGATATACTTGAATATCTCAACATCTGAACCCAAAATAGATTCGATAGTCCTAAATCTAAGAACACGCGTCATATTATAATCAAGTCTACCAGTCAAAAACCTCTACTCAACATCATACAAAAACCATGGTGAACAATGAATCATACTTCTATAAGAAAATTTGGTAGATAAATAACTAAATCATTTTTATTAACTATATCAAGTAGGTTATTAAGAGATCCATATTTACATAGTATGAAATTATCCACAATTGGTCACTTTTATGACTAGAATAAAAAGTAAATAAAACATCATACAAAGTGTCTTATCCATTGCTCATCCAACAGTTAGTAAAAGTGAGAGTACATGGGCACTCCAGAATGATATATGGTATCATTTATCAAATCTTATTATCATCACAGCCTAACTTCTACATATACTTAAAAACACATGGAATAACCATGTGAGACTTATAAAGAGACCCAATGAGATGAGAGATTCCACTGAGATAGATAGACATGTTTGGAACCATGTAATATACCAAGATAGATAGACATGTGTTGGAAGCATGTAATATGAAATAAAGTAATATGGACTAATTCTTAATAGATTTCCATAACAACTAAAAACTCTATCCAAGACAAAGTATCTTACTCACATAATTACTATGGAAAATCATTCAACTACAATAGTACATCCCCATATCAACATATTCATTCAATGTACATTGCAACACTTACAATGCAAATATGACTATTGGGGAGTGTCGTGCAAGACACCAAGATTAAGGATAAAATGTATATCCTACTAAGTTGTGATATATATTAGACTCTTACACTGGTTAATTTGAAGTGTGTCATCCAAATTAAAGACTATGATTGTGAAGTCTCTAAGACCCCATAAAATATTGAATTAGTATCAGGAATCACAAAGATCCATCCACGCCCATGTCGATGCATGGATAAAAAGTAGGGGTTCATCAACCTACAACCCACATAAACATTAGTCCACCCTAGGTACACAAATCAAGGCACATATCATATCACAACAAGTAGTAGTTCCTTTCTAACGTATCGCATTATTCAAATTGGAAGAATTCTGATAAGAATAAGAGATAAAGTCTTGGCCACACTCATATAAAGGGTTATTTTAGGGAAGTGAGGGGATTGTACCTCATAAGGGTTCTTGGTGTGTCATGTACACTCAAAATTATATGCCTCTAAGTACCTTTTAAAAATTTGTATATATCTACAAAAATACTTGTATCCCTTTCATGACTTCAAAACATTGGGGAAAATATGCAACGCTAGGGCATACACTACATGATTAGTGTTTCATACATTACTTAGTAGTATTACTCATTTTTAAGACCCTTTCATATAAAAGGTATTATCTATCTTATTTTGGCTCAATTAAAGATCTTCACAAATGGCATTATCATTTATAGGAAATATAATAAGTAGAGAAATATCAATCTATAACAATACAAACATGTAATAGAAAGATATAGTCATGACAGACATGTACTCTCTAGTATGTGCTTTGATTCATTAAATTTTTTATTTATAGGCCACATTCCTATAATAGTCACCATGCTCACTTGGATCTGCCCATAGGGCTTATCATCAGGGTCATATGCCGCTTTATTCCATGACTACTCAATATTAGAGTTAAATAATGCATTAACATCATTATTGTCAATCCATCATTCATAGTCAATATTTCATTAAGGAAAACATTTTAATTTCACTAGATAAAGGCATAAAATTTTATTAAGAAGTGTTCATTAATTACCACTGGAGAAAGGCATAACATGTGACCAAGGTAGTCGTTTCCCTTACAAGAAGGGGTTATAAAGGAGAATGTTACATTCTATATCTATAAGGGATCAATAAGATCTAAGGCAAATAAAGATATAACAGTTCTTTTCTAAGGGAAATGTTAGTGTATCAAAATAAGATAAGAATATTCATATTGTTGAACCCCAAGAATTTTTTGAATTATCTAATCTATCAATATTAAATTTATTTCCAAACGGTTTGATGGAACCCAATCATAAAACCTCGTCATCCATCCATAGTAGCAACCTCATCACATCGACCCCATGGCATTGACCTACTAACATTAACCTCAAGGCATCATCCCCACTAATATTCTGTCATATCTCAGTCTCATCTAGGGTTAAGATTATAGTATTTAATCTATTCTTTATCCCTTATATAGTTCACTTAAAAAA